>CM062812.1:97717970-100117970 GCA_031772625.1 Pinus tabuliformis
CTTCCATTTAAATTAGATCCCCGTTATCTACAAATGGTTTGCTAATGATTGGTTGCCTTCCAAGTGTTGAACTATGCCCAATTTCTGCCCATTTTGCTAAGGAGAAAGGATTCTTGAAGGTTAAGGCTACAACTTGGAAATTCACCTAAAGGAGGCTTCCAACATCAAGGCTTAAGTGGTTGTAATTGTCCCTTTACCATCTATTAATAATACATTATGTGTTTTCTTTCTGTAAATGTGTCAATTATTTCCCATTTAGTGTAATACTCCTTGATCTATTACATGGTTTATATTGGAATGAATTTTTCTATGTATGCATTTGTTTTATCCACGTGATTTTCCTTGCAGGTATTCATCCATAACGGTAAAGAGGATATTGAGCTTGGAAATGAAAGAATCAAGGACGAGACCAATGGATGTTAGCATCATAGTGAGGTAGGCCATCTATCCTCCTTTGTGTCTTTTGGTATAAACTAGAAACATTTAGATATATTTGCCTTCTTTTGTTGCTAGATCCTCCGATAGGACTAGAGGGATCGTTTTTGTCCATAGAAAGGATTGCTTGTGCAACAAAATGGTGACTACATTGGGGAAGCTAATAACTCTTCAAACCTCCTTTTATGTTTGGTATTTTTTATTAGTTTGGCCAACCTCCTAGTATTATGTAACTTAGGTTCATTATGGGTCTGCATTCAGAGTAGTATGTTCTTTAGAGTGTCAACTCTGGATCCTTCTTTGAGTTTCTTTTCACTTTCCTAAGCCTTTCTCACCCAAAGTTTTTTCTTCAGAAACAGTCACGTTGTCAGCATCTATTTTACCTAGTACACTTGCAGCTGTACCTTTGTCTCACATTGTCTGCCCGTGTTGATCCATAAAAATCAAGAATTTTTTAGGGTTACTCCACGAAATTTCTAGTGTCTCTTGATCTCTAAAGTGTCCTCCTACTCTTTGTGTGTATAATTTTCTATTATTTTTGTCGATTTCTTATTGGTTTGCAAAATTCCATCCCATTATTTGAAGTAGTGAAGGTGAATTTTGGTTGAGTCTTTAGTTCTTTGTGTCAATTGAATTTATTGTTTGTTCCTTGTATGTGTGGAAGGAATATTGACTTGTTGTCGATTAAAGCATTATTAGTTATTTTGAAAACCATAAATAAATGCCATTTTCATTTTCTTAGCTTTCATCTCAAAGTTTACTTTTTGAAATTCTAATAGATTACATTGCATTGAAAAGTCATTTTTGGGATTATCATTGAGCATAGATTACCTTGCTTAGTGTCGAAAGTTGAAAGTTCATTCTCATTCATTGAAAAGAAAAAGTGAAAAAAATCATGTAGGTGCATTCAAGTGAATTGAAATTCATTTTACTTTTAGTGGGTGCGTTGGAATAGCGAAAGTGAAAGATCTAGGTAGGAATCTTTGTTTGTTGCATACTTGGTTGTTGTATCAATGTTTGAACTTCTTCCCTACACTAGATAGCTTTCATTGAAATGAAAAGAATCAATTTTTCATATTAGTTGCATCGTAGGTGTGTTCAGGGGACATTGATTTTTGAGCCTTGAAACCGAAACCTAATTCAATATCAACTTTAAAATTTACCTCAATTAACCTAAGGAGCATTTGGAACCTTAACAAAAAAAAATATAGGTCTAGGCTAGAGATGTGTTTCGGCATAGTTAAATGTAGGAGATTTTGTTGTTTTCCAGTGTTTCATCCTGGGGTGAAATCTCGTTCCATTTACGAAAGTGTATAGGACCGTTCTCCATTACTTTTAGGTATATCGGAGGTGCTCCACGCATGGTAAGTATATGGGAATGATCTCATTGAATGGTTACACATTAGACAACACTACTATGGAATGCACTCTCACGTAGCATCACATATATTTAGGAAGTCCCCAATAGGTTGTTATCCATCCATAGGTAATCAAGTATGATGCCTTGTATATCATGATACACCGAACACAACATTCAGGGAGATTGGTTGTCATATGTTAATTCTTTGGTTCACTAAGGTGTATATTGCAGTTCATGGTTGCTTGGTAAACCTTCATGCTTAGTTATCCCCTTTTGATTTATTTTTTTAATTTTTAAAATTAATTGACCAAGGAATAACATCATACCCATGAAACAACTCCGTTTGTCCTTAAAATGAACGGTTAATTATAAAAACAGAATTAACCTGAAAGTATTCACCAATACACAATTAGTAATGGATTTCATGAAAAATCCATCGTGGAATAACCATCAAATCCTCCATCATGCCATGCACAAGGTTTTCCTCTCGTATCCTCTTCACATTCTAAAGCTAATAGGTTACAACAAGGATTCCAGAACAAGACCCTAGATACAGAACACAATGTCTATGGAGATGCTAATGCTCCTGATCCACCTAGAGTTGTAGGTTCTGATATTGTTGAGCCTGAATGCCTTTATAACGAAGGTGTTGAACTTGGTATCATCCTAAGTGTGCAACCCATTACTTCCCGACCGCTGCCTCAATAGTCAACCACTTCATCTCAAGGCTCTCCTCCGGCTAGTCCTCAACCTACTTCAGAGTTCTTGCTTTTTCCTCACAATCCACTTCTTTTTTTCATATCCTTTGTATTTATCACCTATGCATTCGTATAGTCCTTTTGATACTCCTAACATACCCTTGGATTATTATCCTAAAGTGTCTTGGGGTCTAATTCGATAAATTTTCCCAAGCATGGTGACAGATAGTGATAACCAATCTGTAGAGTCAACACCCTAGGGTGTTCCTTTGGAAACATCTGAAACCTATGTTCCAACTGTTGACGTTGATCCTATATCACTCCTTCCTCATGAGAACTTCCCTTATGGTTCTGATCCCTACAATCTTACAAGTGGCCCAAGTGCAAATCCTGCTTATAGTGCACCCTTGGTCCCACCATCTTATAACTCTCTGGGTGATGTTTTTTCCGAAACTTCTGGTGCAAATTCACCTTTTCATAACCCCATTTGGTTATTTGGTGTCACTCCTACTACGGGCTCATTTGTTCCAAATGTATCAACACCTATGTAGACCCTTGCCCAACATACATTAATGATAGGTCAAACATAGGTTCCTTTTGGTCCTTTCTCTCCTTATACTGTAGCCATGGTAATCGCGGTCCCCACTCAGAGTGGTTTACTAAATCATTCATCCCCGCTATCGCTAAAGACATAGCCATGAGTGGTTCTGTAACTAAGGAGCAAGCTATCACCCATGCCTAGTATTTGGATATTGTCTATTCACAATTTGGCACATTGTACGAACTGCTACCTAGTTCCCTGTGACCTTTGAATGGTGCTGAATCCTCCAGAGTCATAGATTCACCACCTATTCATGGTGTCACTAGATCTATGGCTCAGTAGTCTAGTAGTACCTTGGCTCCTTCTAAAAAACATAAATCTACTTAGGTCGTTGCAACCTCCAATACTATAGACAACTAAAAGAATGCTGGTAAAATGGTAAATGTTTCCAGTCTACCACAATAGATAAATCCTCGAAAGGAAAGAAAGCAGGTAAAGGAAAAGTTAATTCAAATAGATCACCAATATTTTCTGAATTAATATGTGATCTTCCCTCAGCAAACACAACTACTATATCTGATGAGATGATTCTTGATGAATCTCTCTTCCTTATTAGCACCCACGATCCATGGTATGGAGGTATCATCATATATCGCCAAACTCATACCTTTAGACCAGAGTTATCTCGTTCTGAATGGCATTGAATCTAGTACAAATACCAACCCTATCACATTATTGGGGATACTTTATATCCCCTTGGTGTGGATTCAATCCTTCGATGGTGTTTCACTCATGAGGAAGTTGAGAAATATTTAAATGATTTCCATTCTGGAGCCTGTGGCGGTCATAGGTCAATATATGAAACAACTCACAAGATCCTTCGCACCAACTGTTTTTGGCCTTCCATCTTCAAAGATTGCATTCTTGCAGTCCATAAATGTTGTGCTTGCCAAATCTATAACCGGAAACAACAAATCCCACCTGCTCCCTTACACCCAGTTATTATAGTTGGTCCATTTGCAAAATGGGGCATTGAGTTCATGACTTGTAACACTCACTCGGCGGGGGGACATGGGTACATCATCGCTGCCATGGATTATGTCACAAAATTGTCCGAGGGGATGCCTACATATGATGTTCATGGTAAAATGTTGCTCTCTTCCTTTTCAATATTGTCATATATAGGTTTGGTACTCCGAAAGCCATAGTCACCGCCCATGGCTCCCATTTCTATAATTACATGATGACATAACTCACTGCTCAGTTGGGCTTACATCACGATAGCTCAAATCCATATTACCCACAGGCCAACGGTCAAGTTGAAGCTGTCAACAAAGTTTTGGTCACTATGCTTCAATGAGCCATTGGGATGCATAAAAAGAACTACCATCTTATTCTTTTTCATCATTATGGGCATATCGAACCACTACTAAAACAACAACCGGATTCACATCTTTCCAATTAGTGTATATTCTAGAAGCCACTCTACCCATTGATTGTGAGATACCATAATTGAAGCTAGTTGTAAAACTACTTCCTGGTACTTTGTGTTGGACCTCAATTTTGGTCATTTTTTTTTATCATAAACCCACTTAATTACCATCATATTCCACCTTATTCCACTCATATATACTTCATTTTACCCTTATTTTAGATATTAAGGTAATTAGATTAAGTTTTTCAATTTTTAGAAATTTTAGTAAAAATGGGTTTTTAAGAGTATTTTTGGACAGAGTTGAAAATTATCGTAATTGCTCCATTGAAATCATACTTGTAGGACACTTGGGCACGAGATGATCACTTTCTAGAAAGCTTGGCTTGGTCAAAACTAGTCAAACAAGACCAGTCATTAAGGAAAACCCTAGGAAATAGGCCAAAATTAGTGATTTTTGGGATTTTTCCAAATTTTGTATAACTGAATGTGTGGATTCAACCACGATAGATGTGATTAGGATATATAAGGTTGTTAGATAATTTTTACTCAATTTTGTTTATTATTTCTCTATTTAAGCCAAGACTATTGAAGGCTTAAAGATGTAGAATTTATGTAATCTGATTTTGGGACTCTTTGAAGACTGAAAGTTAATTGAAGAACTTGTTTCATTTCAATTTTTTGTTCATGCTTGGTTGATTTATTGAATTTTTTGTAGCTGATATTTCTTCAAGTGTTCAAGGCAAGGGGGGAGGGCCAACACACCAAGCTAAGTGCACTTCTTGGTTAAATTTTCGTAGTTTTCATAAATTAGTTATTTTCAAATGTATTTAGATGTGTGATGACTGTTGAATGAATATTGATTTAATTATAATCTACATATGAAGGGACACACGGGAATTTAAGTTAAATTCCCCTTTTATATGATCCTGAATTAAAACTGAATTTCAGTCTCCTTTTCTTATTTGAAGTTATTTCTGCATTTCTGGTTTGAAGCAATGGTGATTATGATAGAGTAGAATTATGAAGAAGGACAACTTGGTCCTCCTTAGTTAGGAGCCTCTTCTGTTACATCTTCTGCATCATAAACCATTGTTAATTAATGCTTTTTGATTTATGTTCATAAAGTAGTACTATAGGGAAGGACAAACATGATCTCCTAAGTTAGGAGCCTCTTCCCATAGATGTTACATATTGAATTAGAAACCACTTAGTTAGATTTTTATATTTGTAATTTTTCTATTTCATCTTCTAAAATTGACTACCATTGAAATCCATAGACTTTGGACATGCTTCTAAGCTTACAAGCCCGAATTGATATTTAAAATACTTGTGTAAATTACTCAATAAATTGACTCAACATTCCGCATTGGTAACTAAGACTCAAAAAACATGAGTTAAAGCCCAATATCGCAAAATTGTAACCCCTCGTGCATACGAAAACGATGACTTGGTCTTATTGTATAATCAAGCTAACGATAAATTAGGTGCCGAAAAGTTCGAACCCATGTGGCATGGACCCTATATTTTCAGATGTGTATTACAAAAGGGTGCATATGAGTTAGTTGATTACGATGGAAATTAGTTGTCTGAGCCTTGTAATGGGCTCTACCTGAAAAAATATTATTCCTAAGCTTGCGTAGAAACTTTGTACATTAGTGTGTTGTATTTTGGTGTGATTGTTTTCTTTTTCGCAAACATGTTTTCCCCTGCTTACCATGTGTTCCGCTTGGTTTGCAGATGTCGATGAACCCTCTTCCTTATGTCAGTTTTGTTGATGGTGCTTGTCATAGTACACAGAATCTGTCTTCCGCTGCATGGGCAATCGTTTCTCTCAATGATGAGTTAGTGAAGTTCAAAGTATATGCCTAGGACACACAACTAACAACATAGCAGAATATAGTGCGATCATCGAACTATTTGTTGGGTTCTGTTATATTCTTTCCATGATTAGCCTACATAGTTAACCGGGGGGTTAGAGGGGGGCCGAAGTGACCCTTTGTTACGCCGATTGCGTAGAGGCGGATTCACGGGAGGGCGGTAGCCCCCTTCTACGGGGTCCGGAGCAGTGCCCTGGGGAATTTGTTTTTGGACCCTATATTAGGTTGGGTGGACCTACCTATGGTTTTGTGCATGGTTTTCACACATGGTTTTGGACGCGATGGTTTTTGGTCCATGGTTTTGGATGCAATAGTTTTCAGTCTATGGTATTGGATGCTTCAACATGTATAAATATGTATTGTAGCATTGAAAGGAATAATAATGAAAAATCAATCTGGTAGTCCCGGTTTTGGGATCCAGGGGAAAATATCTATGTGCATTTGTTTTATGTGTTATGCTCTCGCATTGTTTATTTTCTATGTTTTAGAATTCATGTGTAGGTAATTTTTGTATGGGGTTAAAACCTACATTTGGTATCAGAGTTGTTTTGGCTTCAAGGGGACATATTTATTGCTGAGGGGTTTCGCTCGGGCCTGTGGTAGACCCTATTCAGTGGGAATTCTGCGAGATCGATTTTGCTGGTGAAAGAAGATGGCGAGTAGTGAAAAGATAGAGATTGAGAAATTTAATGGTCAAATTTTTGAGTTTTGGAAACTCAATATGGAGGATCTATTGGTGGATAAAGATCAATGGATCGTGGTAGATCCAAGTACTAAACCAACGGGAGTGTCCGATGAAAAATGGAAGAAGTTGGATCAGAAGGAAAAGAGCAGAATATGATTGTGTGTCTCAGATTCAGTATTGTTGAATGTATCAGGGGAAGCTACAACTAAGGCTGTGGCACAAGTTAGGGTCTTTTTACCAATCTAAGTCTCTATTGAATAAATTGTTCCTACAGAAAAAGCTGTATAACCCGAGGATGAAAGATGGAGACTCAGTGATAGAGCATATGAACACATTTAATACTGTGGTAAGTCAGTTATTATCTGTTGATATTAAAATTTTAGATGAAGATAAGTGCATCAGTTTTTTGTGTCCTCTACCAGATTCGTGGGATAGTCTCGTTATTGCAATAGGTAGCAATGCAATTGCCTCGCAGTTTGATGAAATAGTCTTATCCTTGCTGACAGAGGAGATGAGACAGAAAAATATGGAGATCTAGAATGGTGATGCCTTGTCTATACAAGGACAGTCCAAGAATAGAAGCAAAAATAAGTCATCGAGTGGGAGATCAAAATCTAGAGGGAGATCTAAATCTATAGGAAAGCCTGTAAAGGTATTTTGTTGGAAATACAGAAAGGAAGGGCACTACAAAAGGGACTATAAATCTAAATCTCCTGACAAAGGAAAGGGATCTGATAATGCTCCTTCTGCAGAGGTGAAAACCACCTTAGATGAAGGTGGGGATGTGTACTTGGCTTCTTCAAGTACACATGTAGATTATGAGGCATGGTTGATTGACTCAGGTGCATCCTTTTACTTCACTCCCCATAGAGAGTGGTTCTGCGAGTACAAGAAATATGATGGTGGTGATGTCTTCTTGGGGGATGACAGGAAGGCTAGAATTGTTGGTTGCAAAGAATCCAAGTTGAAGTTTCAAGGTGGAAGCGTTAGAACACTTCTGGGTGTTTTGCATATTCCTGCATTAGCCCGAAATCTGATTTCTATAAGCAAGATAGATGATATAGGTGTAAAAACAGTGTTCGAGAAAGATACCTGCAAGATGGTTCGGAGAGCACTAGTATTGATGCAGGGAGTTCATATTGGGACTCTGCACAATCTGAAAGGTAGCACTGTTATTGATGGGTGACACAATTATGTGGTTCCTAAAAGTGGAGCAAAAAATCTAGTGTTCTTTGGAGAAAAGACCATGCTATGGCATCAAAGTCTTGGACATATTGGAGAGAAGGGCCTTCAAATACTTCATGGTAAAGGTATGGTAGAAGGTATGACTAATAGCTCTCTGGATTTTGATTTATGTGAAAATTGTGTATATGGAAAGCAGAATCAGGTGAGTTTCCTCTCTGGTGGTAAGAGGGTGAAATAGATATTAGAGCTTGTGCATAGTGATGTGTTTGGACCTATGAAGGTTCCATCACTGGGTAAGTCTGTGTGCTATGCATCATTTATAGATGACTTCTCAAGGAATACATGGATATATTTCCTTAAGAAGAAATCTGAATTCTTTTACAGGTTTAAAGAATTTAGGGCTCTAGTGGAAAACCAGATAGAGAAGAAGATAAAGGTGTTGAGGTCAGATAACGGTGGATAGTTTTGCAACGAGGAATTTGAACAATTCTGTAAGGAGTGTGGTATAGCATAACAGAAGACTACTCCAAACACACTTGAGAAAAATGGAGTTGCAGAAAGAATGAAAAAGATGTTGATGGAAGGGCAAGAAGCATGCTTAGTGGTGTCAGGTTAGGACAAGAATTCTGGGCAGAGGCGGTGGAGACAACATGTTATCTGGTCAACGGATCACCTTCATCAGCATTGGAGGATAAGACTCCACAAGAGATATGGACTGGTAAGAAACCCTCTCTTTCACATCTGAGGTTATTTGGATGTGATGCATATGTACATCTTCCAAAGGATAAAATAACTAAGTTGGATAGTAAATATGAAAAGGGCCTCTTTATTTGGTATAAGGATGGTTTAAAGGGTTATAAGCTTTGGAACCCAGCAACAAGGAAGGTTGTGTACAACCAAGATGTGGTGTTCAGAGAGGTTAAAGATGTTATTAAACATGAAGTCCAACCAAAGGAACCTGAGAAGATAGAGTTTGGGCATAAGAAGGAAGAGTCAAACTCTACAATAGAGGAGGAATCCGAATATGCAGAGCCACAAACTCTGGGTGTGAGAAGATCAGTTCGAGAAAGAAGGCAGCTGGAGAGGTATAGTTCATCTATTTTCTATTCAATTTTTTCTTTATCTATTAATGATGATGATCCCAAAACCGTGAAGGAAGCAATAGATTCAGAGGATGGAAAAATTTGGAAAGAGTCCATGGTTGATGAAATGGCATCTTTGCACAAAAATGAGGCTTGGGATCTCATGAAGTTGTCGGCTAGAAGGAAACCCATTGGCATCAAATGGGTGTTCAAGAAGAAGATAAATGTAGAAGGAAAGGTGGAGAACTACAAAGCTCAGTTGGTAGCAAAAGGTTATTCCCAGGTGCCGGGAATTGATTTTGGTGATATTTGTTCTCCTGTTGCCAATGTAGATTCTATTAGATTACTTTTATCTGTTGTTGTTGGTTTTGATTTTGAGGTAGAATAGAGGGATGTGAAGACAACATTTATTCATGGGAATTTGGAAGAGGATATCTACATGAGGCAACCTGAAGGCTTTGTAGTGAAGGGTAAGAAAGAACTGGTATGCAAGTTAAAGAAGTCTCTCTATGGGTTAAAACAGTCACCAAGGATTTGGTATTAGAAATTTGATACATTTATACGAGGACTTGGCTTCTCCAGAAGCAAGCAAATCATTGTGTGTATTTTAAATTAATTGGTGACCGTGTTATTTATGTGGTCTTTTATGTGGATGATATGTTGCTGGTTGGAAATGATAAAGAAATTTTCCAGGATTTGAAGACCCAATTGTCCTCCAAATTCGACATGAAAGATCTTGCTGCTACAAACTATATTTTGGGCATGGAAATTAAAAGAGATCGGGAAAAGAGGAAGCTCTGGTTAAACCAGAGGAAGTATGTCGAGACAATATTGTCGAGGCTTAATATGCATGATAGTAAACCGATCAAGGTTCCTATTATTGTATGTGAAAAGTTATCTGCTGAGCACTGTCCCAAGACACAAGAAGAAGAAGAGGACATGTCCCGTGTTCCATATGCGAGTGCAGTCGGTAGCCTGGTGTATGCGATGATCTGTACTAGAACAGACATTGCACATGCAGTGGGAGTTTTGAGCAGGTTTATGTCAAAACCAAGAAAGGTGCATTGGACAACAATGAATTTGGGTTTTAGGTATTTGCGTGGCACCAGTACTTATGGTTTGTGCTACCAAGGAAGACCAGGATTAGACAGAGTTTTGGATATTTGTGGCTTTGTTGATGCAGACTAGGCTAGAGATCTAGATAAGAGAATATATACAAGTTAGTATGTGTTTAACCTATTTGGAGGTGCAGTTAGTTGGATGAGTAAGAAACAATCTGTAGTGGCATTATCAACTACAGAGGCAAAATACATGACAGCCACTCATGCAAGCAAGGAAGCAATTTGGTTGCAAAGATTGTGTTCAAGTATGGGGTTAGTACAGGGAGCTATAAGGATAGAATGTGATAGCCAAAGTGCAATTTTCTTGGCAAAGAACCATGCTTGTCATTCAAAGACAAAGCACATTGATGTTTAGTATCACTTTGTGAGGGATATGATAGAAGAAAAAAGGGTGTTGCTAGTAAAGGTGGACACTTTGAAGAATAATGAAGATGCATTGACAAAATCTGTGATCTCTAAGAAGTTCTCTTGGTGTAGAGGAACAATGGGTGTTTTAGGGCTGGATAAATGACTAAGCTCTCCTATGGAAAGAGAAAAACAAGTGGGAGAATGTTGGGTTCTATTATATTCTTTCCACAAGTAGCTACATAGTTAACCAGGGGGTTAGAGGGGGTGGCGGAGCCCACCCTTTGTTGCGCAGATTACATATTGGGGGGGTCACAGGGGGGGCGAGTAGCCTCCCTCTACAAGGTTCGGGGTAACGCTCCGAGGAGACTTTTTTGGACCCTATATTAGGTTGGGTGGACCTAGCTATGGTTTTGTGCATGGTTTTCGCACATGGTTTTGGATGCAATGGTTTTTGGTCCATGGTTTTGGATGCGATGGTTTTCGGACCATGGTATTGGATGCTTCCGCATGTATAAATATGTATTGTAACATTGAAGGATAATAATGAAAAATCAATCTGATAGTCCCAGTTTTGGGATCCAGGGGAAAATCTCTATGTATATGTGTTTTATGTGTTATGCTCTTGCATTGCTTATTTTCTATGTTTTAGAATTTGTATGCAGGTAATTTATGTATGAGGTTAAAACATACACTATTGTCGGAAGCTATTGCTCTTTATATTAGAGAATTAGTTGTTAAACTTGATTCGTAACTCATTGTATTACTATTAAGCAAGAATTATTCCATCAGAAACCCTAACATTTTAAGGATGTATTTGGGTGTTCATCTCTTGGAAAGAAATTTTGATTACATAACATATCAACACATTCCAAGACATCTAAATACATTGACTGATACATTAGCTAACCTTGTTTTAGATCGACATTTGCAGCATATGTAAAAAGAGAACCATGATACAATAGGAACATTAGGTACATAAGGGAAAACATGTATATATAGATTGCCATATAAAGTTTGTAAAACATTTTTTACATCAAAAATCAAAATTTGTGTTCGAAGACAAATGGCTCCTCTAGCCTACATACATGCAAAACCTAAGACTAGAGACATATCTATCCTCCAACATGATTCTCATGATAGCATGATATATCCCTAAAAACTCATCCCAACAGCTGACGCAGTCTAGTTGATACCCCTATGGTAAGCCTATGATATAGAAGTATTACCTCATCAGTAGTAGCATAATCGGGAATGCCTCTAGTCAAGGCCTCCACTCCACCTCCACTGGAGGATCAACTCCTTCGACATATGGTGCATCCTCAAGTTGTCATTCCACTCTCCTAGATATGGAAGAAATCCCCAAAGGTCTCTCTACTCCCACATCTAAAAAATATCACAAGTCTCTTTCTCAGTTCACATAATTAAAGAATATTAAAAAAAAATTGAAAATTTTAAGAAAACATTCTTTACTTGAGTAATTCCACTGTGTTCCAGGTGGCAGTGGGAGATTGGGATCTCCTCAGAAATATTTCCTAGCATAGGCCCAATCATCCACCATAATGAGTTGTTGATGTAGCCATACAAAGAATGCAGGTCGAAAGGACATTTTTTTCCCACCTACATGATGAGGCATCAATTCTCCCCACCATAATGAATGTGGATCCCTAGGTCTGGGAGCTTCTACCTCCACCCACTAATATCTGAACAACGGAACGTACTCTAGAAAGAATGTCACAAAAATTGATCCATAGCCAAATTGTTTGAATTTACCTGTCTTGCACTTGGTGAGCTAGTCTTTCATATTGATTAGTAGTCCTTCACACCAGTTGAACACAGTTGAACTGAGGCAATCCACTGCATAATGGAATTAGGATTTTCTCACCTCATGTAGAGCTTGGACCCAAGCCATTCAAACTATGGTGTAGATTGTGATGGTTTTGATGTATGTCTTCCTGCTTTTTGTCTTGCGGGAACCATGACAATGTCTAACTATTAGCATGGCAGTGCTTTCTCCTCCAACACAAGGACCAAACAATTGAACTTGTTTTCCTCTCTTAGACAAACCATTGATGAAGTATATGTCTACAACTTCTAGGTTAATCTCTTCGTCCCCTATTATAAACATCTGACGATCTACATCCCACCATCCTATCAAGTGTTGTAATAACTCCACTTGGGCTCTGATCCTAGGATTACGGAAGAATTTAAGCAATCCACATGGATGAAGAGCACTTATGCAATTAGGATCCTGTGATGCTTGATGATCTTCCACTTCATGGCTGCTTTCTTTCCACTCAAGAGCCATTTTAACCAACAAATAACCTATAAAACATCATTGAACAAGGTTTTAATTATACTCCATGGAGGAAATTTTGCAAAACAATTAGTAATTTTGGAGATCTATTGAAATTTTTTTTTTGTGGCGCTAGTGCATTCGTCCCTAATTTTTTCTACACTTCCAGCGTGATGGCACTGTTAATATTGGGAGGGTAGCGTGATCCCAATGGATAAAATCTGCAATGGCTGCCCTCAACTCGATTTTTCTTTAGACTCTCCTAGCTACCTATTATATGGGTTAAATTGGTTAAAATACTATTAAATTGCAAAGGAAGGACATATCCCTTTTCTGTGGCAGACAGTTCTTTAAATAGTACCCTCGATCAATCACACTCCTCACCTGAAGATGGGGGAAATTTAGGGAAAAATGTTCTCTCCAATTCACAAAATGACAAATGGTGAAATTGCTTTTACTTTTGGAGTTTATGTAAACTTTTTGAGTATTTTTACCATTTAGGGCATATTTTTACCTATATTTATACATTTTTCTCGAACTGGGTAACATTTTCTCACATGTGTAGCAACAGGTTATTATTAATTCGAAACGATAATTGATTATGGTTGAAATATCGAGTTTTATTTTATCACTTTTTTGAACTTGTAAAAAAGAAACAAAAAAGGAACCCCTTGGAGTAATATTTCCACTCTTCTCTGATTCTCAAAATATGAAAATACTATCGAGCACTTGTCTTTTTGAACTCATAAAATTAAATGAAAAGATGTATAGTCATTATAAGTTTAACCTTGTTCTGAATTGGGATAGACTAGTTACGAAAAAGGAATACCTTAGTCGAACATGGCTAAGAGGTTCTCTTGAGTATTGTTTTTTACCTTTTCGGGCTTAAGAGACTATCTACGAAAAGGGACCTTTGGAGTTTTCTTTTTGCCTCTTTTTCAAACTCTCTAAATATGAAAAATATGTCGAGTTACCCCTTCATTGGACTCATAAAACTGAAATGACGAAGGACTTGTCACCATGACAAAACCGAACTACTCCTTCCTAGGGCTCGTTAAAAATAATACGATGGATTCATCCCAAGGATGAACTTATATGACAAGCATATGATATCCTCTTCAATCTTGAGATTAGAAATAAATAGGTACTCTCTAGAAATAGTGGGGGAAAATGGAAGGAAATACATATCCTGTATTTTGTATAAAAGGAAGCATTTCGCTCTTGATGATAAAAGATCTTTTGCTTATAGATGCACCGGAATTACATATAATAGAGATAATTAACCATGGAACTTAAAATCACATATACAATGTGGAAATAATCATAAGAACATAAAAACCATGACATAATGATTTGATTATGGATTTCGTCCAATTTGGACTACGTCTCTAGGCCTTGCTCAATAGTGAGGAGGCCTTCTTTCAATTAGTGGCATAAAAATAGATAAAATTACAAGAAACATTCAATTACAACCCTTATATCTCCTTTTTGAAAGATGAGAAAATAATGGAGAGACCAACTTCAGAAACAAACAGTACCACTGAACTCCTAGTGAATAATAGTACAAAAATGTCTATCCAAGCTCCCAATTGGGATAATCTGGCCTTCTGCACCTTCTCCGAATGTCCTTGCTGCTCAAGGTGAGGCCCCAACCTATTTCCAGGGTCAAGGTCTATTGTGTGCAATAGATTCTGAGTTTTCCTGACATAAATAGTCATATATATAGCATGGCGGAAATCCCTCAAAACGCGGGCAATTTTAACATAAAAAACCAAGTTAAGCAGGTGGGATGGGGTTGGAATGATACACGAAAACAACCTTACAATGATGGTGAAACCCCATTCAAACATAGCAAACCCATTCAACTATGTGTAAGGCTCAACGGCATGTGTATCGATGTTTCCAACGATCATCGGATAATCCAAAGCCAAAACAACGTGCACTTTGCGATACATGGACCCACCAGACTTATAGAACAGAACATATAAAAATATCATGTCTGGATCGTCCCCACAAATCGCAATTAGTACTTGAACCATCGGTGCATCGACCCATTACACTACAGTAACAACAGACCCATTACACTACAGTAACAGCAGACTCGATGGGATATAAAATGCAGCATATAAAAATATCGATTCTGGGTCCTCCCCGCAACTTGCAATTGACGATTACTACCAGACCATTTCGTAAACACCACCCCTTTTCTGCGATTGTGATATGTGGTAAATTGCATCGCAACAAGGCCTCACCGAGGCCAATTTTTTAATACTCGTCCACCTTTGATATGCGATATGCGATATCACAATCACAAATCGGCATTGTTGGGGGCCGATTCTTAACCTGCAACCTCTATTTTTCCCCGATATGCAATATGCGAGACACATTGGAAGCCTGCCACTTGGTGCTTCCCCATTCCCTTGGATCTTTGCCATGTCATATCCTTTTGCCACTTGGATAAGTCAAACTTGAACTTTGACTTGCTCTAACTTCTTCATCTAGACTCGGATTTGAGTGTTGTTCGCATCATTGGAACCAGGATGATGAGCACTTTGATATGATGCTAAGTTTATCCATATTTTTCCACTTTGAGTTTTCAGCCTCTTACCATGCCACTGGTACTTTTCTGAAGTTTCACCTAGATCAATCCTCCATGATCCTCCTAGATAAATCCTCCCCACTAAGAGCTTTGGACCACCAAAAGCCTTCTCAATCAATTGGCAAGTAAGGAAATTTCTTCCTCACCTTTTTCTTCATCCATCGAGATTTACTCAGATGCATTCCTTTTGAAGCCCACAAGAATTAACACGTCCATCACACTAGCTGCCTCCTCGCTGATCCACACTTTCAACCACCTACACACAAAACTAGTACATCCTTTGCAATCATATACAAACCATATATGACTCAATAACCCCCTCAATTTCCAAGAGGTTACAACACATACTCTTTGGTCAAGGATCAATGCCTCAACTATTCATAAGAAAAGGCCACAAACATCATCATTGCGTTTTGAAGTGATGGAATTTTTTTTTATCACTTTTACATTTACTTGCAATGCATGATTTACAAACTATGGCCATAACAATATACTATATCTAAAACAACCATATTTTACTTAATAAAGAAGACCGCTGTGAATGTGATGGATTCATTTGTTGATCATTCTCACCCGTTGGCTTATTTATCAATACTTTCTTAGAATGGAACATATTTTATGTGGATCCCTGGTGTCCCACCTCATTGCAGTGACTACCATGGCTCTTTCTCCTCCAAACTTTTTGAATCTTCTTGGAGCACTTTCCCTTGATGTGCCTTTGATAAGGCTTTACGGATCCTTCACTCTCATTGGAATGTGGTGAGGTGACCTCATCATCTGTCATCAATAGGTCACTGGCTGTTTTGGAGCATTTCCCAACTCCCTTCCTGACATACCCTAGTCTTTCATGAAGAGGAAATTCCTCCACTTTGATGGGGTTTACGAGGCCCTGGCCATTAATGTTGAGGCCCTTCTCCTGATACCCCTTTTCTCCAATAGTTTGGATCCAATACCTATAGTATGTTTTTCAAAAACAACAAAATCATCATCAAGAAAGGTACATGAAGCTAAAGAGTCACTTTTTACCTCAAGGTTGTTATGTTGCAACTTTTCCAAGGCTTCGTCCTTGGCACGCAACTAGCATAGCAACCTTTGTTTCTCCTTTTCAGTTTCCTGTAGGAGTATCCTTAGCTCAGTATTCTCTACATGAATGCTTTGTTTGATCTCCTCAAGTTCCTAGAGCCATGATGCATTGGGTTACCTTTTCACTTTTGGTACAATATCTATTGAGAACTTTGTTTCATCACCCGAATCGAAACCCATATTGACAGGTCCATCCGCTACGATCCCAAGAGATGCGATCTTCCTTTCATCAATGGAATCTGACCCCAAGTCAATTGGTCTACTTCGGGTAAATCTCGTAACTGTGACCTTCTCGTCTTCCTATTATTAAGAATTGTCATCCTATTGTAGGGTGGCAGTTGTCCTTTGCCTCTCCCTTCTATGATTCCTCCTAGGCCTCATCTTAGGGTTCAGTTTCCAACAATTCTCTTTGTCATGTCCCTCTTTCTCAGAATGTGTACAAGAGGGCTTTTCTCCTTTTCTATGGGTTGTTGCGACTCTTTTTGGGTGGTCATTTTTTTCATGTGTCCCCCTACTCTCAAGATGCATGGCCTTCACACTGGCCTCATCGATAGTAGCAAGCTCGAACAATAATAATGAATGTCATATGTAACTATGTAAGGAACCAATTTACTTAGTTACAATATCTGGTGAATCTAATGGAATGCTCAAATTCAATTCTTGTTTCCTAAATTCTTCAATGAAATTTTGCACATTTTGACCCTTGCTTTGCCTTAGGTGTTTCCATTCCATTAATTCTTTTTGTTTATATCCCAAAGGGTAAAACTGATTCTTCAATGCAGAAACAAAATTTAACCAGGAGGAAAGAAGGTCACCCATTTTTTTGCTACCTTGCAATCTGCTATCCCACCAAACGAGAGTGGTGCCACTCAGTCAAAGGGATTCCAACCTGATCTTTGCCTTATCTTCTTCAATCTGTTGGATTCCGCCGTAGACCTCAATCTTCCTAATCCAATTATTAATATTTTTTGCATTACACTCTCCAGCAAACATAGGCAAGTCGATCTTTACATCTAGTTTAAGGAAAGGTTTCTTATAGGTATGTCTGGAATTGCGATCGGAGTGATGAGAACTATCACATGAAGATGGCGAGGGAGGGGGATCTTCTCCACCATCCCTTGATGTGTCGATTCGTAATCATCTGCATCTTTCTTCTCATGCTAGATGGCCTTCTCGCACTCTGAAAATAGTTTGTCAACTTTCTTTTCCATATTATAGAATACCTTACAAAAATTATGTTACTCTTCCCAACGAGCTTCTTCATTGGCCATGTTTATTTTTCATTGTGCATGTCCTGCTTCAAGATCAAAGGACTTAAGCATTCCCTCTCCTTTTCATAGCTTGTTCCGGGTTCGCATAAACTTGTGCAATTTGCATCTACAAAGACCTGCTCTGATACCAAACTTGATCCAAAATATTTTGCTTACAGATGCATCAAAATTACATATAACAGAGCTAATTAACCATGGAACTTAAAAGCACATAAACAATGTGGAAGTAATCAAAAGAACACAAAAACATGAAACAATGATTTTATTATGGAGTTCGTCCAATTTGGACTATGTCTCCAGGCCCTGCTCAATAGTGGGGAGGCCTTCTTTCAATTAGTGGCATAAAAAGAGATAAAAGTACAAGAAACATTTAATTACAACCCTTATACCTCAAATATGGAAGATGAAGAAAGAATGGAGAGCTCAACTTTAGAAACAAACAATACCATTGAACTCCTGGCAAAAAATAGTGCAAAAATGCCTATCCAATCTCCCAGTTTGGATAATTGGGCCTTCTGCACCTTCTCGAAACCCCCTTGTTGCTCAAGGTGAGGTCTCAACCTGCTGCCAGGGTTAGGGTCTACTGGGTGCAATAGATTATGAGTCATTCGACCAATCCTCTCTCCCCTTTCCCGATACAAATAGTCATATATATAGAATGATGGCAATCCCTCAAAACCTGGGCATTTTTAACTTAAAAAACCAAGTTAAGAAGGTGGGATTGGGCTGGAATGATACACGGAAACAACCTTACAATAATGGTGAAACCGTGTTCAAACATGGCAAACCCATTCAACTACACATAATGCTCTACGGCATGTCTATTGGCATTTCCAACCATCGGTGGACAGTCCAAAGCCAAAGCAACAAGCACTCTGCAATACATGGACCCGCCAGACTTATATAAAACAACATATAAATTATCGCATTTGGATCCCCCCCTTAAATCGAAATCTGTGCTTGAGCCATTGTGACATCAACCCGTTACACTGCGGTAACAATGGCCTGATGGGGATATAATATTCAACATATAAAAATATCACACCCAAATCCTCCCTGCAAATCACAATCGGCGATTACTATCAGACCATGCCACAAACAACACTCCTTTTCTGTGATTGCAATATGCGTAAATGACATCAAAACTGGGCTTCACGGGGGCCAATTATTTAATACTCATCCACCTCTAATATGTGATATGTGATATCGCAATCACAAATCGGCACTGTTGGGGACTGATTCTTATCCTGCGGCCATTGTTTTTCCCCGATATGCGATATGTGGGACCTAGTGGTAGCCTGCCACTTGGCGCTTACCCATTCGCTGGGACCTTTTCCATGTCATCTTCTTCTTCCACCTGGACAAGTCAAACTTTAACTTTTACTTGCTCTAAATTCTTCATCTGGACTTGGATATGGGTGTCGTTCACACCGTTGGAACCATGATGATGAGCACTTCGATACGATGCTAAATTTATCCAGATTATACCACTTTGAGTTTTGAGCCTCTTACCATGGCACTGATACTTTTCTAAAGATTTGTCTGGATCAATCCTCCAAGATCCTCCTAGATCACTTGAACATGAAACTTATCTATATTTCATGTCGGGTTTGGGTTATCCTCACTTCGTCACTTGCCTCACTAGGTTTTGGGAATCCATTTTCCTATCACCTGATTACATCTTATTATCACCATGACCTCTGATCATATTTTGAGTCAAATGATGCCAAATTCCAAAGCCATGTCATTGATATGTTCAAGAGAAGTCCCATTTGCAATTCAAACACCTTATACCGTGTTTGAATTTTATGCAACAAACTTGAATCACTCTTGCCAACTCTGCAAAATCCTATATTTCGTGTTGATGATGTGGGAGACATAATGGCCCTCCTTTGATGGATCACTTCCTGTCGACTCTAGCACAGTATCCAGGAAGATGGTCTAGAAATTCCCTTTTAGTACCCTGGAGCTTTCATGACTCAATGGTAGGTTCTTTGCATTCGATGATAGGTTCACATCATTGGCCTTCAATCGAATGACTCTGTGAGTGTTCGACATTAGCTCCATTATTCACGCTCATGGATTATGTTGTTGTACCTTGAGAGCCATTGTCATCATTGGTGGTTTCTCTCTTACTTGTTAACAATTTACATCATTGACCGGTAATCAGGTGGTTTCTACCATGTTCGACTCTGACACATTTATTCATATGATTAGATTTGTACTTTGGTTGGATCGAGACAGAGATGAAGACCCTGGGTTTCATCTGATAAATCTAGGTTGTGTGGAGTTATTATGTATTCATGATTGTACACATGATCCCTTCTTTTCGAATGGTTATGTCCATGTCTTGGATCCATAAACATAATCATTTCTATTCGAATGGATGTGTCCATGTCGTGGATTCATGCATTGTTAGATACCTACTCAAAGATGTATTCTTAGGCATACTTAAATCATAGATGTCAAATATGTTATATTATGTTTGATTTGCAGGTCTCCTGACGGTGTTTCTCTAAGTCCTTGGCATGCCTTGTAAATCACTTCAAACATCACTTCCCTTTTTTCCTTCATTCTTTAGGGGGCATTTGTTATAGAGTATATTGTCACGCTCCCCATCTCGTAACATGAAGTGTTGAACTTTGTGTCGTTAAGAACACATATGAAAAAAGTTGTCAATGTATTCACCCTAAAACATGTTCAGAAGCATCCTTGAAGAAAAGAAGAAGACTTTCCTTGAAATAATTTTGAAGAAACTTGCCAAAAACCTTGTTTTTTAAGATCAATGTGTTTTGCATAACTAGTGACCCATGTTGGTAGCTTGTTGCATCATACTCTCCTAGCATTTCTAGCATGAGTTTTATCAAGAAAACCTGCATCGATCCTCTTCAGGTATTTTTTCCCCAAAATGGAGGAGAAGCTTCTCTTACTAGAAGTCTCGAGAATGACGAGTTGGTTACATGTGAATGAGGATTGGAATGAGACATTCCCTTCCTAGTCCTTGATCCTACTTTCAGGTACTTTTCCCTTGATATGTGGAAATTCTCCCTCTTTTCAGGGATCCTCAACTCCCTCTCCTTCCCTATAAATGAGATCCCTGCTATCCACTAATGTTTGGCTAATAATTGGTTGTCTTCATAGTGTTGAACTATGCCCAATTGCTGCCCATTTTGCTAAGGAGAAAGGAGTGCTTGAAGGTTAAGAGTAGGACTTGGAAACTCACTTCCAACATTAAGGCTTAAGTGGTTGTAATGCTCCCCTTACCATCTACCAATAATACATTATGTGCTTGCTTTCCATAAATGTGCCAATTATTTCTCATTTAGTGTAATATTGCTTGATCTGTTACATGGTTTATATTGGAATGATTTTTTCCATGTATGCGTTTATTGTCTCCACGTGATTTTCCTTGCACGTATTCATTCATAATGGTGAAGAGGAGACTAAGCTTGGAAACAAAAGAATCAAGGAAGACACCAACGGATGTTAGCATTAGAGTGAGGTAGGTCATATATCCTCTTTTGTGTTTTCTGTTATAAGCTAGGAAAGTTTACATATATTTGTCTTCGTTTGTTGCTAGATCCTCCCAGAGGACTTGAGGGATCATTTTTGTCTATAGAAACGATTGCCTACATAACATTTTTTTCCTAATAACTTGCATATTTTGCTCCATCTCTTTTAACATATTAGGCTCGATAAGGACCCTTCTCACTAGATCACTCAAAAGGATAGGAGTTATGTTAGATTTTAGGCTTCTGTGGAGGTTTCTTGAAGCTTCATGACCCGGATTATCCACAGTTTCTTGTTCATTCTGCCAACGTTTCAAACCCCAAAGGGGGTCCATCATCAGGACAAAACCGAAAGAATATGAATGAGAAATTATTTGAGAGAAGAGAGCAAGCGACCAGGATATAAATAAACTAAGAACCCTAATTTTATATAATGGCCGACACATGATATAAATTTATTTTAATTTGTATAAACCTTAATTGATTAATTCCTTTTTATTAATTAAATTAGTTTATTTATTAATTTTGTTATTATTTTATTAATAAATAAGACTTTATTAAATTTTTATTAAAAATTATTACTTTTAAAATTTTTAAATTTTAATTAATTTAAAATTTTTTCCATACCAATTGAATTTTTATTTTTATTTGAATTGAAATTTTTATTTGATAAAATTTTATTTTCATTAAATATATATTTAATTTTTATTTTTTATTTTTATTTTTAATTTCATTAAATTTTTTATTAAAGTTTTCCAAAGATTAAATCAAATTAAATTAATTTATAAATTCTTTTGATTGAATATAATTAAAATTATTATACATAATTAAAATTATTATACATAACATTGACCTCAAATTCATTTCTTTTTATTTAAGAATAAATCATTAATTTAATCAATTTAATTAATATAATTAATTAAATTAAATTAATTAAATTAATATAATTAATTAATAAATTAATATAATTAATTAATTAAATTAAATTAAATTAATTAGACTAATCTAATTAGTTAAACCATTAATTAATTAATTTAATTAATTTAATTAATATAATTAAATTAAATTAAATTAATTAGATTAATTCAATTTAATTAATTAAACCAATAATCTAATTAATATAAATAAACCATTAATTTAATTAAATTAAATTAAATCAGATTAAATTAAATTAAATTTAATTTAATTTAATTTAATTAGATTAATTTAATTTAATTAATTAAACCATTAATTTAATTTAATTAATATAATTAATTAAATTAAATTAAATTAAATTAATTAAATTAAATTAATTAGATTAATCTTATATAATTGTTTAAATTGATTAATTAAACTTACTGAATGAAAGACCCCTTAATTTGATCTTATGTTTCCAAGGGTCCAGGAGGGTTTATTTGCTTGATCAGAGGAAGCCAATTTCCACTGATTTCACTCCCATTGTCCCTGTTGAGGTTCTGAGGAAACTTCATAATTTCAATGGCTTCTCTGATTTTCCTTTTATGATAGTTGTCTTCTCTTGCAATTATCCTGGTGTCTTCCAAACACACATGATGTTTGGTCTTGGACGAGTGCTCCGCAAGGGCCGATGAGCGGGATCTTTCATTCTTTATGTCAGCGGCATGCTCTTTAAGTCTTATTTTCAGAGACCGACCTATTTCCCCAATATAACACTTGCCACATGAGCAATCGATCTTGTATACTCCCTTGAGTTGCTGTCGATCAATGTCATCCTTAACCGACCTCATCATTTTCCTTATTGTTCCACATGTTGTAAATTGAGTGTCTATGTTATTCTTCTTTAAAATTTTTGCAATCTTATCTGTGATTCCTTGGATGAATGGAATGTAAACTTTCCCTTGATATTCCTTCTTGCCTCGAGGGGGATGCTCAGAGAGGGCCCTATCCTGAGCCTTCCTTATAGCCTTCTTGATGCTCCATTCCTTGTATCCAATGTTTTTGAAGATAGAGGTTAAGTGTTCAATCTCATCCTTTATGTGATCAGGGTCAGAAATCCTGAAAGCCCTCATGGATGTTGGACAAGGCTCGTTGGATGTGGAGGCTTCCTTTGGATGATTATCTATAGAGTCATGTGAGTATGAAATTCTCAACTAATGGATGTTAGCACACTATTGTAGGAGTCAAGTATTCTAGCTAGTCGGTGCTAGTTACCCTATGTGAAAAAATTTCAGCCATCAATAGAAGATTTAAGCAATAGCAGCAACAGGTGGTCTTTTCCATTGAGGGGTTTTTCCACGAAAACAATTTTTGTTCTCTTGTGTGAATGTCTTTTGATATTGTTCATGGTGTTTATTCCAGTTTTACATTATATATTTTTTATTTGATGATGGGTTACTGATATTTTGAGTGTTTTGATAAAAGAGTTAAAATTTTAATAAAAATCCTATCACTACTAATTCACCCCCACCCCTCAGTAGTGAGGCCACTTCCAATAATTGGTATAAGATATGGTTCTCTCAGTGGAGCTTGATCGCTCGAGGGTAGATCATAAGAATGGTTCTCATTTATTGTCCATAGAAGTGCATTACATATAAAACCTTTAGTCAAAGCAATGGTATTAATTATGAAACCTTAGCTTTTGCAACCAAAAGTGGAAACGAATGCGTAGAACAAAAAGAAACAAGAAATATACCTGTAGAGACAGTGCCAAGGTACTAGTTACAAGCAGTGGACCACGTTTAAAAAGAGGGTTTGGATCAATCGAGCAGAGCACTTCCATAGGCACAGAGGGTGCAAATGGAGAGATGGGTGTGGAAAGGGAGTGGGTGGTTATGCCCCATAACCAATCTAGCTAATGAGAACCATCAGTTCTGAGCCCTAGCAATCTAGGGTTAGATTTTTTCCACCTTGCTCTTGTCAGGACGAACCATGCAAGTCAAGGAATAATCTGGAAATAAAGGTAGATGTATGTATTTATTAGTAAGAAAAAATTTAAATTAACCATAACAAATATCAAGTCCTAATTTTTGCGCATAATCTATTTCATATCAATCAGAATTGCAGAACCATAAACAAGGGTTGCCAAACAATATAATATTACCACATAAACCATTTACCTTATGTGATATATTTTTAATCAAAGAAAAAGAGGTAGGGTCAATATTTTTTGGTTGAGTGTTATATGAAAGTGTAGACATATATCATTGAACATTAATTATAAAGGAAACTATGCCATTACCATCTCAAAAAAAGAACAATATAGGACAGAAAATCACACAAATTAGTCTCAATGAAAGTGAAATATTGTTCATATGATTCAAGTCATAATAAAAGTGAACTGGTTGTAAGATAACAAAAAAATTAAGGGTGTGGATGTTATATACACATCTCCCCCATATCAGGATGTAGAATATGCCTCTCGGTGCAATTATAAATTTTTTAATAGTTATAAAAGTATTCTTTTTAGTTTTTCCCCGATGGGTTTGACGAATCAAGGTGACATAGGGATTGGTGTAGGTGCCCGCCACCCCACTAGCCCCCTCGACAATTAAGAGGGATGACATGGCAACCCACTATTATCTGGCCTAATGTGAATTGAATTCTCTTTTAGTGTGAGAAATGGTGCATTTTGGGACTGGATAATGGGCGAGGGTATAATGTTTCTTCAACATGCATGGTGACGATATTGAGGCCTTTGTGATCCTTAAATTGGTATGGTATGGGAAGAGGAGCGAGTCGAGCCAGCCTTAACTAAGCATGAGGCCAAGTTGCAAAGGGAATTATGTGTGTGTGCATTGAGGGTGGTACCTTGGAGGTTTAGCTCTAGAGCTTAGGGAACTAGGGATCAAGGTAAGTTGACCCAATTTTATGGTGGTATTTTTCATGTTGGAATGCCAAACTAATTCAAATCAAGATTCTTAGGCCTGGTAGAAGGTATGGACTTGTGATTTCACTACTTAGTTTTATTCCACAGTTATTATATATTTTGGTTACAACCTTTAGATTTGGAAGCTTTGGATTATGATTGTTAATTCTGGTAGTATTTAGTTTAGTTTTGAAGATGGGTTATTATGGTTCAGGTATTTTGTTGGTGGTCTGTATTTGTTCTCTCCCTCAGATGACCAAGCTAACTGTGTAGTTTCTAGAGTCATAGTTTCTGTGGGTATTGTCGTGGGGTTTGAGGACTACCATCACCTTTTTTCCTCATACGTGGGCTTAGTTAATATGGAACTTGAGAAATGTAACCTGTTTTCTAGGAATTTTGGAGGTTTGGTGGTTGTTGGTATAACCCAAGGTCGAATTGGGGGTTCTGGGATGATCTCTTACTACTTGTGGTGTTACGTTATCTTCTTACTAGCATTTGTTCATAGGTTAAGATGTATTTGGGTGGGATCTGGACATTTCTTCAGGTGTTTTGAAAACACCTTGGGTGTCAACTCACTGATATTTTTTTGGTGCTTCTGTCTGAGTGAGGGGACACATTGCATTGGCTCCATTGGTATCTGGTGGTGCACTGATAGGAGTTATGTGTGCAAGGTTTATTTGTGTGTAGCTCAGTTAGAAATACCTTGTCATCATGGGTGAGTAAGAAGGGGAATCGGTGAGAGAAGTAAGCACATTAGGCACTTTCTAGATTATCCAAGACGTGGTGAGGTTGTCGACCCCAACCTAGCCCAACCACCTAGATCTGAGGAACAACCTCCTCCTCCAACTAATTTCAAAAACCATCCCCAACACATAACTCTTCTCCTGGAATAGCTTAGTATGGACTGTAATGATGACAAGAATGCAGTCATTATCTTCATGAATGATCTCCGATGAAAATAGTGGCATATGCAAGATCATTTGGGCAGTATGTAGAAGGGGAAATAATGAATATAAGAGAAACTAGATCGCTTTGAAGGAAGTTTGGCCCATATGGAGAAGCACATCCACTACGACTTTATACCTCCACCATCACCCAACTCTAGTTTAGATCATCCGGTTTCGGTCAATTCCTCCAATCCCTAAAGGTCATTGGCTACATTATGAATTTGAAGGTCTTGTGGTATCACTTTCCTTTATAGTTTTGGATGATAAGGTTGTTTTGGTAGTTAGTTATTTGTCTTGATATTCGCTTATTGGCTAATAAATTTGGTAAGAGTGAAAATGCTAAAATTTTGAAAAAATGTAATCAAACATATAAAATTTTGGCATAATACAAAATTCTAGATTTACCAAAAATATTTATATTAATTTTAACTTATTAAAAATTAATTAATAATATTTTTTAAATATTTTTTCAAAATTTATTTTAATTTTATAAACATAATATTATACGATTTAAATGTAAATTATATTATAAAATTCATGTTCTTAATTAATGTTTAAAATATTCAACTCAATTTATTTATATTTCAATTATTTAATATAATTTTATATTCCATCCAACTAATTTTCATTTAAAATGATGACATAAAAGGTATTATATTTATTTTATTCCTAGATTATAAATAATATTAAAATTATTCAATTTTATTTAAGTTTAATATAAAATCTTAGCCATATAAGTTAAATGGTCGGTAAACATCAATAAACATTAATCCATAATAAAAAGCACTTGCAACATCATACATCTCACTTCTCTCAAATTATATAATAAAAAAGTACACATTAAAACTAAATAAATTATAATTTTATTTTAGATTATTATTATTGTTAATGAAAAGAATTAATATATAAGTTAAACATATAAATATTTGAAAAAGCATGGAACAAGATTCTTAATTATGGAGATCTACCCATATTTTATCCTAAAGATTCTCAATCTGTAAATAAGCTTTGTTAGAATACCTTGTGCCAATAGCATGGCTTATCAATATCACATACGAAAAAACCGCACTTCACTTCATATGACACTTCTCTATATGACCTTTTTTTTTTATTAATTAATATAATTAAAAGGGAAACAATGCATAATTACTTTGGAGATAAATCTCAACCTTTGATTTGTGTATACTATATTCTAGAATATTTTGTGAAGGTTAAATCTCTACCATCCACACCTAATTTATATGACATTTTTTTAAATTAATAAATTTAATTAGAATGGAAAAAATACAACTATATTGGAGATAAATCTCAACCTTTAATTTGTGTATAATACTATGAATTTCTAGAATATTCCATGTAGGTTAAATATCTACCATATACTTAATAATTATTGATAATTGAATTCAATTTTCGAAAGCCATATTACAAAATACGCACATCCATACATCTGTGTAATTATTTTTTTATTTAGACAATATTTTATTTCTATTTTGAAAAATTAGTTTAAAGAATTATTTTAAAAAATTATTAGTTATAATACTTTTTCCTTCATATTATTATGACGATGTGATTTGAGCTTACAAGAGTAGGGGAGAGACACCATTACCTGAACGCCTCGACCTGATACCGTAACCTTGCCTTACTATCGTGCGACACCTGTACTTGGCATGCGTCCACCTATCCACCGTACCTAGGAACCGGTTCAGTCAGTTTAGGGAGAGTTAGGGTTAGTTTAGGGTATAGTCTTGGAGGCTTCTCTTTTATGCTATGCATTTTTGTCCAAGTCTCATTGTTGTTTGTTTATGCTATCGAGTACTTGCACGACAATGTTACAATGGTGGTCGCATCTAATGAGCCTCATCATTGGGTAACTATTTGGACCTTAATTCACCTCCTAGGTTAGTCAAATCAACTCTTCTCAAAATTTATTACATGTTTTGATTATATTTTGTTTAATGAGATGAGTCAAAGTGAGATATTATGCCTAGTGGACTAATGTGCATTGAATGCAGGTTTTTGAGAGAAAATAAGGGATTTTGGCAAGATTAAAGGATGAAACTCAAATGGGACAAGGAAGAGAGATTCTAGGAGGTAAATCTTCCTCATTTACTCCTCCCTCATTTGAATACTCCTCCATCAATCACACTAGCTTGGAGTACAAGAAGTCAAGTCATGAAGATCAAAAGGAATTCGAGAAAGTGACACTCAAAGAGTTAGTTTATCTCAAGTTTGGGAGCTGAGCCTCCCTAGATTTAAGGAAGTCATTGAGGACTTCAGTTGTATAAATAAAGAGGCCTAGAGCCTCATTAGGATTCTAATTTTTTCTGTAAAAACACTAGTTATTTTTTAGCTCTAGACTTGTGGAAGACATTGTTATGTAATTTTCTGTTTTGATAATGAGAATGAGCTTCTTATTGATCCAGTATTGAGTTAACTCATAAGGCTGAAGCTCTTGGGCTAGGGCCCAACCCTAGCAGCAAAGACTCCTCTTCTTGTATATGTATGCTTAGGTTGATTTCATAGATTCATGGTTAAATTTCCCCTAGAATAATTTCATTGCAAGTAATGTAGATTTGATTAGTTTGTTTATTAGTTTGCTTCCATTTGTGCTTTACTTCAGCAATAGTTTAGAAGAGATAAAGAACCATCAAAAAGTTGTCAATAGGTGTTTTGGCCTCACTTCTCCCTTCAGGGATCATGATTTGAGGAAAGAACTCCTATGCACCTCCAAAAAGACAGAATTATACTTTCTCATAGAATTTAGAGTTTTTTGTACTTAAGACAGCATTTGATCAAGTTACAAGAGTAGGACTTAGTCATCATTTCTTCCATATTCAGCCTTACAATAGATATCATCAATTATTCCATCTTATTCTACAAGTTTTCCTCATGCATGAAGTAGGCAACTAGCTCATTAAACTCTGTTTTCCTAGCTTATTGAAGTTCTCCTTGTTTGCATGATTATTGGGAAAATATCAATGTTTTATGCAGTGCAGGTGTTTCAGAAGTAAAGAGAGATCTCATAGCAAGAAAACTCCTTCAAACTTCATCCATCCATGATCATTCCTTTCTTTCATTAAGACCCTCACCAATTTCATCATTTTACAAGGAAACTTCTCTAAGCATGATTGAGCAAATCCAACCATCTCCCAACCTTGGTTTTGAGTTCTGAGTGACCCTAAGCATTTTCTTGCTTCATTCCATCTACCAACCATATTTCCTAATCCTTTCATCACCTTACACATCCATCATTTTTCTCTCAACTGTATCTTGTACGAATACAAGGAATCTTGTAGGTTTTTAGGACATCTTGTAGGTTTTCCTATAGTGGTCTATTTTGAGGCCAAATTGAGGGAAAAGCCTCTAGGAAGCCAGACAAGGTCACCTAAGGGTCTCGCAAGCCTTTGAACCATCCACCAACATTCCTAATCCACCTGCCACATCGCCAAAAGATATTATCTTTCAAACTCTTCCATAAAAAAAGATAAAAAGAAAAACAGATTTATTCTAGTCATTTACATGCACAGTAGTAATGTTTGATGTTTTTAACTTACATTCTTAGGATAGTAGAATTTCATACATGTTAACCTATCATTCTTTCTGAAGCATAGTTTCTTAGAAGTTAGTTAGAAAATGGTGATATTTTAGCAATGGATTTTAGTCTTTTTCCTTATTACAATAGACAAGCTTTCTCTTAGAGTAGATTTCTCTTTCCCTCATTAGTAATCAAGCTTCTTCTGAATCCATAGAAGTCTAGCTTGAAAAATCCTAGTGGTTTGTCGCCAGCTGAACAATGAAAAAAGGGCATAACCATCAATTTTACTTATGTATACAACACTGTCACCTCCAAGTTTGTACGAATCCCGGGTTGATAACGTAAAGCAGGTAGACCCAGGATTTGTAGCATTCCTGCTACAATACTGGTTCTTATCACTTTTTGGCGTTGTTGCTGGGGAGGTGTTTGAGTAATATGTCATTACGTCTTTCTTTCTTCCATTTCTTGTTTCTCGTATTCTACTATTAGTTTTAGTTCTGCAAGAGTAATTTAGTTTCTTTCTTTTCCATTCTGCATTCTTTGCTTTCCTTTCCATTCTGCAAGTAAGATTTCATTCAAGTAGTTAGTTTTCATTGAGTCAGTAATTTCAAGCTGCAATCACTTTCAAAGTTTGAAAAAAACTCAAAACAAAACAAAAACATTTGTTTTCATGCCTCATAGGAATAGGGATAACTTAGGGAATGTTTTTCCAAATACCCCACTGCTTCAAATAGCCAACCTTCCATCTTCTTTGGTGGCTGTGAATTGGAGGAACCCTTAGGTGAGAAACTAGAAATATTTGAAGAACCTACAGGGGAGGAAGAATAAGAAGAACCCATTCCTACTGATCCAATGGCTGAAAATAGAAATGACAAAGGGAATAGAGAAAGAGTTCAGGGTGCCTTCTCCATCAGGGAAACCAGTGGGGATACTAATATGAAGAATATAAGCCCCTCCGCCCTTCCTCTTTTCCTTGTCCTGACCTCAAAAGATACAGGCACTTTCTTATTTGAATTTTTTTTCATATGCCAAATCTATGACTACACCAATGACGAGCAGAAGTTGAAACTATTCCCATCCACTCCCAAGGATGCAGCTTTGTGCTGGTTCATGGGTTTACCTGGGGATAACATCACCACTTGGGCTTAGATGCAGCAAGCCTTCAACAACAAGTATTAAGACTATTGTAGGTCTAAATACACTAAAGAGGAAATTTTTAGGATGACCTTAGGGTATGATGCATCCCTAGAGGATTATGAAGAAAGATTCTAGCTTAGCTACAAAAGGGCTAGGTACACACTTGACCTTGAGTCACTGAAGCTAATCCTGCTTAGAGGAGTAAGGGAAGATCTTTTGGATACCCTAAACTTTTTAGTAGGAGGGGAAATCTACCAATTACCCTATGAGGATATCAAGACTGTCTTTAGAAACCATTCTAGGGTAGCTAGGAAAAGGGTAGGGGTAGTCAACCTATGGTCAGCCCATCCTCTTCCAATGCATCTACAAGGGTGAAATTGGAAACATGTTGGAGGATTTCAAGAGTGAGATACTACAAACCATTGCCCTACAGATGGACACTATGCACCTTAAGAGAAAACAGGAGGAATCAGAGAGAGCCTTAGCCATTTTCTGCCCTAGATGCACCAGGAGGCACCCTAGGAATGAATTTCCATTGAATTCAATTGAAATTTGCTCAGTCTGTGAAGGAAACCACTCCACATACATGTTCCCTTCTCTACCTGGACTAAAAGATGTATATCAAGGATCTGAAGGGGTAACCAAATAGCTCTGCTACATAAACCAAAGGAGACCCCATTGGCCTAGGCCATACCAGCAGTGCATGCAAGCATGGAAAATTTTAGGGGCTAATGTTCACCCAGTGGCCTAATTTTCCATGATTTTTCCACAAAAAGGATTTTCCAATTTCCAATTTTTATAAAAGACGATTCACCGAAATTTTAGAATATAAAATTATTTTACCTCAAAAATCGCCAACATTATAAAGAGATTAGATATAAAATCATTACAAATTTGAATAATTTTACAAATATATCAATAACATTTTATAGTTTCCATATTAGGCATTAGTGAGATTCGCCAATGTTTTTAAACTTCAAGAAAATTTTCCATCCTAAATTTTCCTTGCATGCAAGGGTCATCCCATGCATATTGCAACCCCAACCAGACCACATCCATTCCCTCTTGGGGAACCCCTGCTCATCCTTCTTATTCTACACCTCCTCCTTGGTCCTTTGCACCTCAGTTTCATTCCCAGTCAACCAGACAGTCATTTCAACCATATGCTCTGCTACAACCTCAATGGAATGCACTGCCCCAAGGATGGAGGCCCTGTGGTGAAGTAAAATTATAAGTGCAGACACGAACAAATTCCTCTAGACTGATAATGGGTCTAGCCAAAACAAATACATTCTATGGAATATTTCCTTATAATAGAATCAATCAATAGGGCCTACCTCTTGGTCGCTTATCCTGCTTGATGATGTCCTCGCTTGCTTGCTCCAGCAATCTCTCGCTTCCTTCTTCAAGTTCTTGAAACAAGTAAACAACGACAACACACAAACATAATAATAGACAAATTGAAATTCAACCTGCTTAACGAGTCAAGAAGCATTAAGACACGAATATGTAATGTTACAAAACATGTAGGAAATCAATTGATAGTTGCATATATTAATATCAAAGAGAGATTGCAACCATTTGTCTTGGCGTCATAGTCTTCCTCTGACAAGACCGAGTTCCCACACACTTCTGCTAGAACTCAGTGATGGCTTCAAACAACAATAGTTTAAAGGCTCTTCCCTTTAGGATTCACTCCAAGCTAAACAAACTTATCCCTCACACAACTAGATGGTTACAACTAGCAATAACTTGCTTGTCTAATCAAAATAGTATACTCACACTCAGCCAACACTCTAACTAGCTTGTGCTTGGGAAGAAGGGAGGTTTATATAGGAAATATGGATGGAAGATGGATCCTCTTCTCATGGTAGGAGGACTTATCCCTTGAGGTAGTTCCATCATTATAGGGGAAAGGAACCCAAACTGTCATCCTCGACCCCATCCGTCCAAACCATTTACTAGACTTCCGTTACAGAGCTTCTAGAGCTGGAAGCTTCGACTCTAATTTAAAAAACTTTCCATAACAAGATTGGTGCGATTGGAACACAACTCAGTCACACAAGTCGATCTCTGCATATCGACATGGGGGAGACAAAGGCCATTAGCATCAGTCTTGTAAATTGGGCAAAACAGAAGTTTAAGGGGAAATGGTGGAAAAGGGAAATGATTTGCTCATGAAGAGGGACATAATGGGAGTTTCTCCATGAAGGAAAAGCATACGGGGTTCATTGTAGAGGTCCTGCAAGATTAAGGAATGGGGAGTATAGGTACAGTGACAAAATGTTATGTAACAGATGCCTCCTAAAGAGTTAAGGTTGAGCTAGAGTGAGGGATGAAATGCTTTATGAATCAATGTGGGGGACTAGTCTGTTGTTGGAAAACCTGCAAGCAAGTACATATACATATACATAAACTGAGATATCGGTCAAATGATACATGAATTGTGGCATGGACGCAACCATCCAAAGAATTATCATGTAAATGGATCTAGGTATGGGCACAACCATCCGTCAAAGAGGATCATAATGAAACCAAGGTATGGTCGCAACCATCCAATAATGAGAAGGATCACATATGATAACTCATGGTCTGATCTCAGCCAGCCATCTGAAAGAGACATGCATATTATCATAACCATGTCACATCAGTTTTCAACCTAGACTTTTGTGATCTAAGAGCAGGGTCTTGCGCTCCAGCACAACTTGATCAAAGTACAGATCCTAGCATGCAAATAGATGTGTTGACGTCGAACATGCTAGAAAGTCACTTGATTACTAGTCAATGATGTAAACTATTAACAAGTGTGAGAGAAACCACTAATAATGACAATGGCCCTCAATGTATTATCAACACAATTCACGGAATGTGAATACAGGAACTGAAGTCTAACACCCATGAAAACACTTAATTGAAAGCTAATGATGTGAACTTGTCATCGAGTGTGAAGAACTTGCCATTAAGGCATGCAAGATCTAAGGTACTAGAAGGGAGTCTCTTGTTCAACTTCCCCGATAATGAGTTAAGGTCAACGGAAATTGACTGTGGCGAAGGAGGGCCATAATGAATCCCACATCATTGACGTGAGACGAGAGGATGAAAAATGATTTTGGATGATACAGAGAATCAGAGGTAAGTGTAACTGCAGAAGGACAACTCTTGAACATATCAACGACACAACTTGAAGTTTGGCAGCTCTTAGATCCATGGGATCGATGGTCATAATGACATGGCAGAGATGGAAGGCAAAATCGAACGGCCCAAACCCACGAAGGTAAATGATATAGAGGAGGATGTCCCAACCTGACATGAAGTAAAGAGTGTCATGTTCAAGAGTGAGCTACCGACACAACTGATAGATTTCCAAATTCCCCCCCCATCATTTCTAACGACTACCCGAATTATTTTTTAATCACAATCTTGAAAGGGATAACATATGCTTGCACTGTAATTTGATCCTTCGAACAAATCTAACCTAGTAAGTTTAATGAGCCCAAGGAAGGAGAAGCTCATGTTTGTCATGGTGACGAATTCTATGTCGTTTAATAGTTTAACGAGTCTGACAAACATGTAGCTCTCTATCTTTTTCATGTTTATAGAGTTTGAAAAAGACACGTAAAAGAAAACTCCACATGGTCCCTTTTCATACGTTTGTGTCTCTCGAGCCCGAAAAGGTAGAAAATAATACTTGAAAGAACTACTTGACCATTTCAGTCAAGAAGTACCTTTTTCATAAACACAACATCCCAACCCAAAAAAGGGGTAAACTTATACTGGGTGCACGACATTTTGCATCCATTAACAAGTTCGAAATGGCAAGGATCAACCATCTTTTCACTTTTAAAGGGTCGGAAAAGAGATGAAAGTGGACCACCCATTTTATTTTCTTTGATGAGTCAAAAGGGAAAAACACTCGACAACCTTTTCATATGAGTTTAACGAGTCGAGAAAAGAGCTGAAACATGACTCATTGTAGAGGGACAAGTGGTATAAAGGGTAGCAAGTAGTTCTGGCAATGGAGGAACTACTCAAAACATGTAATGGTCAAAAGTCTGGCTAATAAGACCACTCATCGTTGTGGTCCCTCAGGAAAGGAAAAACAACGAAGTGAAATTATATGATCGGCCAACGAGATGGTGGCAATGGAATGAAACAACCAAGGCTCATCTAGCAGAAATTGGTTGATAAAAAGGGAAATCATGGGATGTAAAGTGGGCATGGGTTCATTTTTACACAAGCTTGAACCATGGAGAACTCTGCTTGGATGAAAAACTATGCTTGAATAAGTTCGCATGCCCCCAGCATAATGAATCAAACGAGGTACATGCCCTTGAAGCTTCATGTCATTCAACTAGGTGAATGGAATGAAGGTTCACTTTCGAGATCTAGGAAAGACTTGAATGGGATTTTACAAGATCTTAATTAAAGACTCAATTTGGAAAAGGGAGTTGCTTCATTTCTTAACTAGTTTGACATAGTAAAATAACTATCCTCGATCCCTTGTTTCATTTTTTAATGAGATTGACACAAGACAAAGAAGTATGCTCATGCCTCCTTGTTTCATTTTTTAATGAGATTGACACACGAAAAGGAACTATTCTCATACCCTTTGTTTCATTTCTTAACGAGGTTGACACAAGAGTAGGAACTATCCTCGGAACCTTGTTTCATTTTTTAATGAGCTTAACACAAGACAAAGAACTATGCTCACCCCTTGCTTCATTTTTTAATGAGCTTGACACAAGACAAGGAAATATTCTCATATCCTTCGTTTCACTTTTTAACGAGGTTGACACAAGACCAGGAACTATCCTCACCCAATGTTTCATTTTTTAACGAGGTTGAATCAGAAAAATAATTATCCTCGTAATCTGATAATGGACCATAAGAGAACATGGCTCCCAAGAGGTCTTCACTAGATAGAAGAACCATGCTCTGGAAGGAATACATGTCATTTGGTACCAAAGACAGATCGGGTTCCAATGCCCCTAGTACATAATGTACAATACCATCTCTGTGATCATTAGCAAATCCAGAGACGGAACAAGTAGCCACATAATTGACCTATGGCGGGGAAGGTACTACTTTCAAACAAGATCCGATAGGGGATGATGGTTGCGAATGAGACGCCTGGTGACCAATGAATGACAATTGATCAATGGTCACTATTCTCCCTTCATGCGGAAAACAAACCACACGAAAAAGTGAAGAAAAAATAGCTCCCATGACATAAACATAGTCACGTTGAAGGAGAAGATTGGAATCTAACGGACCTTGGACTACCATCACGTCTATATAGACAATCTTTCCTTCCAAAGTAATAGGTAACTTCAGAAGGATCCCTAAGGGTTGACTGGTTCCTCCATTGAAAGCCAACAAATTTTGGGTGACAGGCACAAGTTCTGGGGAACCTAAAGCTTGCCAAGTATCAGAAGACATGATGCTAATAGAAACACCTTCATCTAATATAGTGCTAGGTACTACCATATTATAGGCTTGTACTATGATCTGGAAAGGCACATAAGATGGGAGGCGGAAAGCAGTCAATGGACTCCAATCAAAAGAGACGACAAAACTACTTGGTGGGGGTATCATATGATTGCCCCCATGTTGTACACGAATAGGAGAAGGACTCTCCTGAACATCCAGGATGGAGGGGTCACTCTTTGATTCATGAGAATCTAAGGAGACGAGAATAACATGAGTAATATGACCACTACTCTCTTCGAGAACAAAGTGAACAAGTGAAGCCGGAGCCAAGTCGACACTCTTTTCAACCAATGGTTGGTCGATAATAGACAGAAAAGTGTCATGGTCAGGAAGAAGAAGATGGGAAGGAGATGAATCTAAGTCAATCTCTTTACCAATCGGGAGAGGGTTAGAAGAAAACCTCTGATAACCAACAGGAAGTTGGGGTTGAGGAGCTGTAAGGTTTTCCAAAACTTTGGAATCTTTATCCATAAGACGACAAAGGTGAAGAAGATGCTCTCCTTCACATAACCTACAGGGGAATCTCATATTTCCCTTCTTCTTACCATCCTTAGCTGAAGGTGAAACATCAACATGATGTCCAGAGGTCGATGGGGATGGTCAGTTCAGGTTTTGAGACCATACCTCTAGGACTCTAGGAATGCCAGGATAGTCTCGAAGGAGATGGTCACCCTTACACAGCCTGCAAGGGAATTTTACCTTCCTTGGAGGATCATAAGTTTTTTCTAGAGGAGGTACATTTGGAGTAACAACCGCACAATTGACCTCTCGCTTATCTGACTTCTTCTTCTTCATCGTCTTCTTATTATTCTTCTTAGCCTCCTGGTCATTGGATTTCAAACTTTCACAAGGTGAAGTAGAAGAGGAAGAGGAAGAAATAGGGGAAGAAGGTGAGAATTCAACCTTAGAATCAATGTGATGTGATTCAAGTGAAGGAGATGGAGGGGCAGGAGTTGGGACACTCGGGACCACTGAGGTCGAAAATAACTAGATAGGTAAACCAATGGTTAACCCAAGGATGGACAACATTACCATATAAGGAGCACAAACATTTCCAAAAGAAGGAAAAGAACCAGGATTCCCATCTAAGGGGAACCCTTGACTGGTAGACTCTAGGAATGTTTCCATTGGAATTGACCCTAAAGAATCACTAAGGAAGATAACTTTAACCAAGGATATTTCATGGGAAGCCAATTTTAAGACACTGAAACAAAACTTTTCCTTTTCATGTTTCAAGAGTCAAGAAAAGGGAAAAAGGTGACTCTGGTTGCTTTCGAAGTTAACAAGCTTGAAAGGACAAGTGATCGATGATCTTTTCAAATTTAAAGAGTCAATAAAGATAAAAAAATGACTACTCTGGATGATCTAGGTAAACATGATTACTAGGCAACCGTGAATTGCAGAATACCTCCCATGAACCAAGAAGTGCAAACAGGTAATCTCCCCGAATGTTGTGTTCAGTGTATCACATTTGCAAGGCAGCTGACTCACCTTCCTAAGGATAAAAGGATTGTAGCCTAGTGGGGTCTCCCGACATATACTTGACAGTACAGGGAGCACAAATCCGTACTAGCATTGTCTAATGCTGAAGCTAATGACAACTACTAGGTTTTAAGATGCTGGAACATGTCTTTAGCCTAGACCTCTAAATGTAAGTGTTAAGTTTCAATTCTTCCTTACGTTAATTCAATAAATTTTAATGGTTGATCTTGAATTAGGTTTCAGTTACAAGGCCCTATTGTTTTCATCTGACAAAACTCTTACATGTAGCTATATGAGAAAAGAGATCTTTGTATTCAATGAAAGTTAACACTAATTGATGGATAGAGAGCACACAATCAATGAAACAATCAAAGAATGAAAACTTTCACTAATACATATCCTAAATGCACTTAATCTTCCCTTAACAACAATAGAAGTTTCATTTCATTTCCTATGCTTATGATGATGTAATTCTAGCTTCTCAATGATGTTACTAATGCAATATTTGCGCTTAAGTAAACTAGAATGATGTTCTTCTTTTCATAAAATGCAAAATGAATCTTTCACATAAATCACTTTAATGAAAACTTTCACAATTTTGAACAAACAAGCATCAATCAAATCCAAAGAATGACAAATGAAACCAAAAATAACTTCTTCCCTGAATCGTACCAACCAAACACATAAATGCTTCAATCAAGAAACCAAGCAATGTAATCTATGCTTGGAAAGAGAAAAGAGACACTAAAAATAAGAGAACAAATGAGACTCTTTCACTCATTCAATTGAAAACAAAACATCCTAGTCACTTCTGGGAGGAAGAAGAGATTCTGAGGGTCAAGACACACTGGGTGGGCTAAACCAATCAAACACACAAAGAAAGCTAAATGACGCTTTCTAGTGAGGGAGAATATGGTCCAAAAGTCTTACGGGGTCAAAACCACAAGAGCAGAACACACTAGCCAAGATTGGAGTCAAGCCTTAATCTACACTTATAGGCATTGACGCAACTACCTAACTAACAACAAGCGCCAAAGGCTGGTCGGTGTGACTGTTCCTCCACAATTTTCACTGGTCAACACGACTGTCAGCGAATTAAACACGTTGGCTGAGGCAACTAAGGAAAAAAAAAAAAAAAATAGGGACCAGATCTGCTACCATGAATTTTAGACTTAGGCTAGTAAGCAGGAGAAAAGAAACATAACCAAAGGGAAAACATGAAACTAGGAAAGTTCTCATGAAATCATGAAATCCAAAACAAACAAAATATGGGATCTCCCAAATGGGGTCGCCAATTTGTGGTGAAGTAAAATTATAAGTGTGGACACGAACGAATTCCTCTAGCCCGATAATGGGTCTAGCCACAATAGATACATTCTATGGAAGATTTCCTTAGATTAGAATCAATCAAGAGGGCCTACCTCTTGGTCACTTATCCTACTTGATGATGCCCTTGCTTGCTCGCTCCAGCAATCTCACACTTCCTTCTTCAAGTTCCTAAAACCAGTAAACAACAATAGCACACAAACATAATAATAGAAAAATTGCAATTCAACCTACTTAACGAGTCAAGAAATATTAAGACACAAATATGTAATGTTACAAAACATGTAGGAAATCAATCGATAGTTGCATATATTAATATCAAAGAGATATTACAACCATTCATCTTGACATCACAGTCTTCATCTGACAAGGTCGGGTTCCCATGCACTTCTTCTAACACTCCATGATGGCTTCAAACAACAATAGTTTAAATGTAGAAATTTTGAATAATATGACACTTATTCACAGAGATTATCCTGATTACACAATATTCGGAATACATGCATAATACATAACCTCCTCTACGTTGATCATCAATTTTGCAGTATTAAAAACAATGAAACATTAATTGCATGCACACATTAACACAGTATGTAGCTCGGGGAAAGCATACAGCTAAAAACCCCGCACTATCTGTATATTATAATGATAGAGAACATGTAACAATACATAGTACAACACTCCTCACAAGTACTCAGTACTATCTCCACCTGTTACACACAAACTAGCTCAGATCTGAAGCCTCAAATCTCCTCCACTGTTTGCCTGCCTCCACTGCGCAATCTTGCATGAGAATCAATCACTATGTGAATTTGAATTCCCTTGGTTATACTACGCAAGCCTCATGGGCAATCTCCATCCATGCATGTGCAAATCTCATGCACAACCATAGTCACGACTAATAGCAATCTCAACCTCTAACACCTGTCTCCACTGAACTGTCCATGCACTGAGTTAACTGATGTATTCTTCAGTTGCTTTATGAGTTAATAATTAGTGAATTAATTAATAATTAATTCACACAACTCATCACTAGTGTATTCTTTAGTTAAACCAAAATACAACTAGTTCAACCAAGTCAAACTGAACACAACTCCATCAACTCCACAATCAACTCCACCAAACTCAATCACATGAGTTCTAACTGAAGTCCTGCATGCAATAGCTCAACTGACCCACAAGAAAAGCGTATTTCCTTCTGACAGCTACATGTGCCACATCTGTAGCTCAAACTGAAGTTCTCCAAGAGGATAAGATAATGTTTATAGTCCAAATATTATTATGAGCTAATAATATTCGACTGTTCTATTTTTAGCCTGGCAGTCTAAAAATAGAAACCACCCATATGTCTAAAAATAGAAGTCCATATATTTTTACCAACATGACCAATCATCTAAAATAGCATCTTGCAACTCATATACCATGATCCATATGTCTAAAAATAGACTTTGCGCCAAAAATATCATGCGGGCCCACTTAGTGAAGGCGACTTCTTTCCACTAAGCTCCATCATCTTGTTGCATTCTCCACTCCCTCTCAACAAGATATGGATTATCAGCAACCCCTATCCTGCCTCGGTGGTATTCGAATTTGCTTCTGATGAGTGCCTTCGTCAAGATATCAACATCCTGATCCTTCGTTGGAATGTATGAAAGTAACATGACTCTCTGTTGCACACAATCTCTGATATGATGGTACCTCATGTCAATGTGCTTGGATCTAACATGAAATACTGGATTAGCCGAGAGTTTAATGCAACTCTGGTTATCACAATAAATCACTATAGGCTCCAAGTGAGAACCGAACAACCTGACCAGGATCTTCCTCATCCATATAGCCTCGCATGCAGCCAAACTTGCTGCCATATACTGGGCCTCTGTTGAACTAAGTGCCACAGATCTCTGCTTCCTGTTGTACCAAGAAACTGCTGTCGACCCGATACTGAAGACCCCTCCAAATGTGCTCTTTCTGTTCGTTGGTCTCCCTGCCCAATCTGCATCCGTGAAGCCACATAGCTTCACCTCATCCTCATGTTTGTACCACAATCCAAATCCCGATGTGCCTCTAAGATAATGCAATACATGCTTGCCTGCCTTCTAGAAGAGCTTGGTTGGCTTAACCATAGCTTGTGAAAGCAAGTTAACAGCATAGCATATATCGGGTCATGTATTGACCAGATACATAAGCGACCCCATCAACTATCGATAAACAGTGGCATCCACTACCTCCGCTGAAGTAGCATCCTCCTTCCTCCAACCTCGAGGAAGAGGAGTATCAGCAGGCTTGTAGCCATGTATGTTGAACTTCTCCAGTATCTCCCGAGCGTACTTACCTTGAGAAACAAATAGTCCATCACTGCGCTGCCAAATTTCCAATCCCAGGAATAATGAAGGAGGCCCAAGTCTTTCATCTCAAACTCCTTATCAAGATCATCATTTCATGAAAGTATCAACAGCTCATCACCTGTTGGAATCAAATCATCTACATAAAGTACAATGATAAGCAACTTACCCTCCACCACAATTTGGTATAGTTTAGGATCCGCCTCACTCTTGGAGAATCCAAGTCCAGTGAAATAACTGTCTATCCGTGTGTACCAAGTACATGGTGCTTGTTTCAACCCATACAATGCTCTCTTGAGCCTGCACACATGCGACTCGCTGTTGAAGATCTCGAAACCTTCGGGCTGCACTATGTACCCCTCCTCCTTAATGACTCCGTTGAGGAATGCAGTCTTCACATCCCTCTCATGAATGTGCCATCCCATCTGCGATGAGAGAACAAGAATTGTCCGTATGGAAGAATACCTTGCGACAGGTGCAAAGGTCTCCTCATAATCGATCCCCTCTATCTGTGAAAAGCCTCGATCAACAAATCTTGCCTTGTACTTCTCCACACTCTCGTCAGCTGCCTGCTTAACTTTGTAGATCCATCTCGAACACACCACTGATTTCCCTTTCGGTCTTGGGACAATCTCCCATGCACTGTTTCTGACAATCGAATCATACTCTTCCACCATGGCATCTACCCATGTATTGATCAGGTGTCTGTCTCTGCCTGCATTGAGTTGTAGGTGGTCCTACAACCTTCTTTGCATCTTGAGCCAGTCGCTCAGCTTCTATCAAGCGCTTTCACCCTCTGATGGTTGGCGCTACATGAGTGGTCTCTTCCACTCCATGAACTTCATCCTGTGACTGATCCACATCTTGAAGCTCATCCTTAGGAACTAATATCTCCTCATCTGCATGCATGTGTGGCTTCCTCTCAAGCGAACACTTCATGGCTTTCTCCTCCTAAAATTTTATATCCCATCGCACAACAGTCTTGTGGCTATCTGGAAAATACACACGATAGTTATGGGGCGTATCATTGTACCCACAAATATCCCAACCTCTGCGGTCGGTTCCAGCTTCTTCCTGGCATCCTTCGTCACATGCATGTAAACGTTAGAACCAAAAATCCTCAAATGAGAAATATCAAGCCTCTTACCAGAATAAGCCTCCTCGGGTGTACTCATGCCAAGTATCATGTAAGGACAATGGTTCTACACATATACTGCAGTATTTCATGCTTCCACCCACAAGTGAAGGGGTAGGCTCTGATCATGCAACATCACCCGTGCAACACCCACGATCATTATGTTCTTCCGCTCAGCAACCCTATTCTGTTGTGGGTTATGGGGAGCTATGAGCTCTCTTCGAATCCCTTCTACGATGCAAAAGTCATTGAACTCGCCAAATATGAATTCACAACCATTGTCACTCATAATAGCCTTCACCTTCTTCCCCGATTCCTTCTCGACCAGTGCTTTGAACTCACAGAACTTAGAGTATGTCCCGCTCTTCTTTTGCAGGAAGAAGATCCAATGCTTTCGAGAGAAATCATCAACAAAGATCACATAATACCTGTGTTTTGCTATCGAAGCTACTAAGAAAGGTCCACACAAGTCTGTGTGAATTCTCTCAAGGATCGTCGTGGCATGACTATCCTTCTCGTGAAAGGTGGCTTTCATAAATTTTCTTAAAGTACACCCCTTGTAATGATCTGACTGCGCAAGAGTGAATTTAGGAAGCCCTGTAGTAATCTGCTGCAGTATCTTCAAGGCTCCATGGTGAAGGTGACGTAATCTCCTATGCCACAGCTCACCATCATCCCAGCTCACCAATTCTTTTGCCTTGCATGTCATTGCTGCACAACCATATACATGCAACTGATAAAGGTTCCTGACTCGAACCCCTATCTTCTGGGTTTCTCCAGTTGTCTTACTGCGCAGGAAAGCCTTTCCCTCACTGAAAACATCATATCCCTTGTCTTCTAACATCGCCACAGAGATAAGATTTTTCTTCAATCCTGGAACATGCATCACTTCCTTCAATACGAAGGGTTTACCAAACTCCCTCTCAAAGGAAATGGTACTGATACCGGTCGCACTGCATCTACCATCATCACCCATCTCGATGTGCACTCTAAGATCTTTCTCCTCCAGATTAGAAAACAAATCTCGATCTCCTGTGATGTGAAAAGACACACCACTGTCTAAGAACCATACTGATCCCATCACACTTGATACCAAGCATGCGATCAATGAAAAATCAAGCTCAAACTGTGAGGCTAAGGCCTCTCCCGCTGCAGATCCAGTAGCTTGCTTATTTTTCTTCTTCTGCGGACAATTTGGGGCATAGTGTCCGTGCTGGTGATAGTGAAAGAACTTCACCTTGGACATGTCCTACTTCTTTCCTTTCACACCGGAATGAGAAGCTTTCTTGTTCTTCTCATTCTTTGCTTTGGCAGCCAAAGCGCAATTTTCTTCATCAGTTTCCTTTGATGAAGATCTGTCCCTAGTATTCTGCCTGATCTCCTCCTGCACAAGATTTGACCAAATTCTCTCCCATCCTGGCAATTTCTCCCGACCATTGACAGAGTCCTGATAGGAATGCCAACTCTTCGGAAGAACAAGGAGAGCCAAGCTCACCAAGTCCTCATCATTGACAGTCACCCCCACACTTCCCAGCTCATCCCAACATTGAGTGAACTTCATGAGATACTTGGGCATACTGTCTCCCTTCTCGCACTTAATGTTTCTGAGTTTATCCTTGAGCGCCAGCTTCCTCTGATTGCTCTTGCTTTGGAATAGATCTTTCAATGCTTTCCATATAAAGTATGGAGAAGCCTTTCCATGCAGGTTGGACACAATGTGATCGTTCACGCCCTCCAACAGAATCCTTTGACATTTTGTTGTCTTCTTTTGCCAAGCATCAACTTGCACAGTATCAGTAAGCTTTGGGACCTCAGCCTCTATGAAATCCTTCAGCCCATTATCATCTAACATCGCCTCCATCCTGTCCTTCCATGCAATATAGTTCGAGCTGCCCTCAAGAGCATACTCCAAACGCAATCCGTTGAAAGACATTGCAATGTTGACACCAAGAAAACATTGCTGCAAATTTGAATTCCACCAGCTCAAAACTCAACCGCTTCTGATCTAGAATTCGTGAGAACAAAGTATTTCTCGTATATAGATTGATTGTATGGGCTTTTACTGGATATCTCACCTTCCAAAAGAAGGATGAATCCAAAGGCTACCTGGCCCAATTATAGACTCTGCCTGAAGAAATAAAATGTAAACACTTTCTAAATAATAGATATGATGATCAACAGCTCTGATACCGTGTAGAAAATTTGAATAATATGACACTTATTCATAGAAATTATCTTGATTACACACTATTGCGGAATACATGCATAATACATAACCTTCTCTATGTTGATCATCAATTTTGCAGTATTAAAAACAATGAAACATCAATCGCATGCGCACCTTAACACAGTATGTAACCCGGGAAAGCATACAACTTAAAACCACACACCATTTATATATTATAATGATAGAGAGCATATAACAATACCTAGTATAATACTCCTCACAAGTACTTAGTACTATCTCCACCTGTTACACACAAACTAGCTCAGATCTGAAGCCTCAAATCTCCTCCAATGTTTGCCTGCCTCCACTGCACAATCCTGCATCAAAATCAACCACTATGTGAATTTGAATTCCCTTGGTTATACTATGCAAGCCTCATGGTAAATCTCCATCCATGCATGTGAAAATCTCATGCACAACTATAGTCACAACTAATAGCAATCTCAACCTCTAACACCTGTCTCCACTGAATTGTCCATGCACTGAGTTAACTGATGTATTCTTCGGTTGCTTTATGAGTTAATAATTAGTGAATTAATTAATAATAAATTCACACAACTCATCACTAGTGTATTATTTAGTTAAACTAAAATACAACTAGTTCAACCAAGTCAAACTGAACACAACTCCACCAAACTCAACCACATGAGTTCTAACTGAAGTCCTGCATGCAATAGCTCAACTGACCCACAAGAAAAGTGTATTTCCTTCTGACAGCTGCATGTGCCACATTTGTAGCTCAAACTGAAGTGCTCCAAGAGCATAAGATAATGTTTATAGTCCAAAAATTTATTATGAGCTAATAATATTCAACTGTTCTATTTTTAGCTTGACAGTCTGAAAATAGAAACCGCCCATATGTCTAAAAATAGAAGTCCATCTATTTTTACCAACATGACCAATCATCCACAAATAGCATCCTGTAACTCATAGACCATGATCCATATGTCTAAAAATAGACATAGTCTAAAAATAGACTTTGCGCCAAAATAGCCTGCGGGCCCACTTAGTGAAGGCGACTTCTTTCCACTAAGCTCCATCATCTTGTTGCATTCTCAACATTAAAGGCTCTTCTCTTTAGGCTTCACTCCAAACCAAACACACTTCTCCCCCACACGACTAGATGGCTACAACTAGTAATAACTTGCTTGTCTAATCAAAATAGTATACTTACACTCAACCAACACTCTAAATAGCTTGTTCTTGTGAAGAAGGGAGGTGTACATAGGAAATATCGATGGGAGATTTATCCTCTTCTCATGGGAGAAGGACTTATCCCTTGAGGTAGTTCCATCATTATATGGGAAAGGAACCCAAACTGTCATCCTCGACCCCATCTGGCAAAACCATTTACCAGAATTTCGTTACAGATCTTCTAGAGATGGAAGCTTTGGCTCTAATTTAAAAAACTTTCCTTAACAGGACCGACGTGACTGGAACATAGCTCAGTCGCACCGGTCGGCGTGGGGAATAGTGCTAATCTCTGCACATCGACACGGGAGAGACTAAGGTCATTAGCATCGGTCTTGTAAATTGGGCAAAACAGAAGTTTAAGGGGAAATGGTGGAAAAGGGAAATGATCTGCTCATGAAGAGGGACATAATGGGAGTTTCTCCATGAAGGCAAAGCATGCAGGGTTCACTGTAAAGGTCCTCCAAGATCAAGGAACTGGGAGTACAGGGATAGTGACAGTGAGTGGGTCTCTCCTTTGTTGTTGGTTCCAAAAAAAATGGTAAGTGGAGGATTGGTGTCAATTATAGAGAGTTAAACAAAGCCACAAAGAAGGACCATTTCCGTCTACCTTTCATTGACCAAGTGCTAGATAGCTTGGCACAGAAAAAGTTTTTCTCTTTCCTAGATGGATTCAATGGGTACAATCAAATCCATATCGGCCTAGAAGACCAGGATAAAACCACCTTCACTTGTCATTGGGGTACTTTTTCCTATAGGGTCCTTCCTTTTGGCTTATGCAATGCCCCTGCCACTTTCCAAAGAGCAGTCCTGAGTATCTTTGTCGAGTTAGTCCATGATGCATTGGAGATTTATATGGATTATTTTACACCTTATGGATGTGATTTCCAAGAGGCTCTGTCCAACTTAGGTAAGGTGTTGAACGAATGCATTTAAATGAACTTGTCTCTTAGTCCCAACAAATGTGAGTTCTTGATGACTACAGGGACTGTGCTAGGTCATTCTATATCCCAGCAAGGAATGAAGGTGGACCCAAAAAAAATAGCTATCATCCAAAGGGTCCCACCTCGGCAAAACCAGAGATATGTCAGAAGTTTCCTAGGGTTAGCTGGATACTATCGAAGGTTTATAAAAGACTTTACCAAGTTAGCTTCTCCTTTATTTGGTTTGTTGGCCAAAGACTCTGAGTTTGTATGGTAAACATCTGCCAAGAAGCCCTTGACACCCTAAAGGACAGGTTAACCACTACATCGATTCTCAGAGGCCCAAATTGAGCCCTTCCTTTTCATATACATGTTGATGCCTCACATAAAGCCATAGGAGTAGCTCTAGGCCAGATAGATGAAAATTTTCCTTATGCCATTTACTTTATCAGTAAGGATCTGTCAAAGGTCGAACTGAACTACACAGTGACCAAAAAGGAGCCCCTCGTTGTTGTGAATTCATTGAACACATTTAGGCATTACATTACAGACTATCAAACATTTGTACATACATACCATGCTGCAATAAAATATTTAATGAATAAACCTAATGTGAATTCTCGGATTATTAGATGGTTACTGTTATTACAGTAGCTTGATCTAACCATTGTTGATAGCCTGGCAAGGAAAATTTTGCTGCAGATTTTTTGTCCACATTAAATTTGCCTACAGGTAAGGTATGAATGGTTGATGATCCGTTACAGGATGAACACTTATTCGTCATTTCAGTTCTCTCTCCATGGTTTGCTGACATAGAAAACTATTTGGTATCTGCACAGTTCTCACCGGATTCGTCCTCCAAAGAGAAAAGAAATATTGTGAGTAAGAGCGCCCCATTCACTTGGATTGGGGGCAACCTCTTCAAACTAGGCTTGGATCAAATTCTGAGAAGATGTGTCAGGCAGGAGGAAGTCTTGGACATCCTTCTGACCTGTCATGATGGGCCTTGTGGAGGTCACTTGCAACAAAGAGGACAACATTCAAGGTGTTACAAGCTGGTTATTATTGGTCCACTCTTCATCAGGATGTGAAAATATATACTAGTCAGTGTGGTTGGTGCCAAAGGATGGGAAATCCTACTCCAAAGGATGAAATGCCTCTACAACATCTAGTGACTTCGAGCCATTTGGCAAGTGGGGTATGGATTTCATTGGACCTATTAACCCTCCTTCTAAGAAAAAGAAGTACATCATTATGTGCACTGACTATCTCACTAAGTGGGTTGAAATCAAGGCAATCAAAGCAACAACAGAGGAGAAGGTGGATAAGTTCTTAAGGGAAAATGTCTTTTACAAGTTTGGGTACCCTAGAGAACTAGTCACTGGTCAAAGCAGCCAATTTACATCCAACATGATTGAAGACTTCTTAAGCTAGAAAAATCTCAAGCATAGGACCTCTACTCCCTATCGCCCACAAGCTAATGGGCAAGTGGAGGTGAGCAATAGAGCACTGGAGGGTATTCTGACCAAAGTGGTTAGCAACAACAGAAAATATTGGGCAGATAGACTAATTGAGGCCACCTAGGCCTACAATACCACCTGGAAGATAACCACTGGATTCACACCCTATGAGTTGGTATATGGCAAAAAGGCCTAGTTGTCCATTTAATTTGAGTACAATACATTGAGGATGGCAGCCCAACTAGATCTAGATCTCAGCAATGCACAAAAATAGAGATTGTTCCAGTTGAATGGGTTAGATGAGTTCAGAATGCAGGCCCTCCTACACATAGAGGTAACTCAAATTCAAAGGAAGATCTGGCATGACAAGAACATAAAGGACAAGAAATTTCAAGAAGGTGATTGGGCTTTGTTATATGATTCCATATATAAAGTCTTCAAGGGCAAGTTAAGGACTAGATAGTTAGGGCCATATGTCATAGAGAAATGTCATGATAATGGTTCAGTGCATATCAGAACCATAGATGTAGAGGCCATTCCTTTACTTGTTAATGGGAACAGATTGAAAGTTTACAAAAGGCCATTGTCCAAGTAGGATTTCATTGATGGTATCAACAAAACAATGATGGTGGTGGAGCGAGTCTCAACTCCTACCTCACCAAGTCCCCGAGGAAAAAAAAATAAGGAGACTCGGGTGAAAACTTCCATGAGGTGCCTGAGTTCCATTGTTGGGCTGAAAACCTCTTGAGGTGGTCCAATGGTGTCAAAAAAAAGAGAGAAATAAAAATATCCATGGGTGAAAATCTCTCTTGAGGCGCCTAGGGCAAGAAGCTAGGATGAAAACCTCTTGGAGGCAGACTAGTTTTTTTTCAAAAAAATATAAATAAAAAAAGAGACAAGAAAAATTATGATAATTTTGTTTGTAGGTCAAAAGGAGGATGATCAGAGCAACAATAGAGAATCAAAAGAGATCTTTTCAACTCATATGTGTATTTCTCCATTCTTTATCCTTCATCATTCCACCATTCCTTTAATTTTTTCACTCATTTGCCTCAATTTACAAGGGTTCTGGAAACCTACAGGATCAGTGGCTTGGGAATCCTAAAGGAAGTAACCCTAGGGCAAGGAAATAACTTTCCCATGTCAAAGAAATAAATTCCTACATCACCATCTCATTAACATACCTCTCTCCACCTTGATCACCCATGCATTCATAAAAAAAGAAAATTAGTTTCAAAAAATTTACAGTTGTCAAAGAAACATGGAGAAAAAGATGAAGACAGAGAGCAAGGGGACAACACCTAAAGGTTATTTTTTACCATTCAAAAACCCCTAGACCTCCTCTATGCCCATGCCAATCATCCTCAGGTCCTAGCAGTAGAATATGATTAAAAAATTTTAGGGATAAGCAACTACTAGACATCTTGTAGGAATCCTATAGCAACCTATCCCACAAAACAAAAATCATAGGTTGCAGCAAGTTTCAAGCATGGAGATCCAAAGGTAGAAGAAGATCCTTTAGAGCCTATAAGTAGCCGCAGCATCATCATGATCAACACCAAGTACCTGCGCATCAAATAAAATCATCAAAGGATAATAAAAAAGGAGGAGAAATCACATGCAACCAACGCATAGGAAAGACCTCATTTCTTTAATAACTGGAGCAAGGTATTGTTACCACAGGTAAGTATCTCGCTTCCACTCTCTCATTTGCATAATGTGATCAAAAGATGTAAAAATTGTGAATGAGTTGGTTGATAAGCATAAGGTGGCCAGTTGACTTGGCCACCCTCGTTTAGTCAACGAGGAAAAAACAATTAGTCCTCACACACGTGGCAACAGTCAAGTCAAAGAAAAGGAGGATGAGGTCGAAATCCGTTAATACTACAGTGCCAAAAGTGGGAGTTGATTATGAGGTGAAGAGAATGATGATGTGGTAGTGTGACCAATGGTCCAAAAATAGATATTCGTACCTCGGCTTCCAGCACACCACCTCACTCGAATCAACCATAAGAGGAAATAAACATTGATCCCCATGCATAGACACATTCACATTCTCGAGGCTCACACTAGAAAATTCGCTCTCGTCCCTCCAGCAGTCTACAGGAGAGGTAAATTTCATTTTTTTCCTACATAGGACCACCTACAGGATCCTATAGGATCCCACAGGCATCCTACAGGATAAAGTCGGGCAGTCTACAGGATTGGTAGTGAGCAATTTTAGAGGGAGAAAAACAGGTTTTCGCTACATGAAGCATTGTAAGGAGGTAGGCTCTACATTTCCTCCTATTTTTCCAAATGAAAAGAACAAAAAATCCTCTAGTTTGCTGAAATTGATTACGATAAAAGGGAATTGTATCCACAGAAATTTCAGTTCAATTACATCCTTCATTAAAATTTTGTATCAGACATATATACTCCTCCATCCATTAAAAAAATGATAGGGGGTTTAATATAAGGGAGCCCATCAACACTATGAGGATTCACCAACACCCTCATGTGCTAGAAATATTCACAAGGCATAATTGGATGGGTTTCTTTGAGAAATTAAGCAGGTATGATGATGAAGTAGCAAAAGATTTTTCTCTTTCCCTCATTCCACTAACTAGGACCCATGCCATTGTTGTGGTGAGAGGACACTCCATAGATCTCACCCCTGAACTCATAACCAGAACTACCACCCTCCCCTTAGGAGTGCCTTACAGAAAGGAAGACAAGGGAAATAGCCAAACTGCAAAGAAGAAATTCTTTTTAGAGGGAGAGGAGGCCATGGAAGACAAAAATAGAGCAAGAAGAGAAATCCTACCATACCCCTGAAATGAAATAAGCTACCACCTTATAAAATATATATCATGTGAAGGTAGGTATAGTGTGGTATATGGATACCAATTTAGGCTTCTTAAAGAATTGAGGTTTGGAGCAGATACACCTCCTCATCGCAGACTCAGCATACCCTACTTCCATCTTCAATCACTGATATATATGAGCACGAAGGTGAAGGAAGGAAACTAACAACATCTGGCCCATCATGGGTTAATTAGACTCATCATAGAAGATGCCCTCCACAACCTTAGAATTCCTATCACATGGGTAATTTTCAGAGACATGTAGACAAAGGAGGATATAAAAGCCCTTGAATATGACAAGATCCCTACTGCCAGTGAAAGGGATGAGGAAGAGACTGAAATAGATGAAGAAGAAGTAGAGAGGGAAGAAGAGGAAGAGAAAGAGAAGGAAAGTGGTGAAGAAACAAAAGAAGATGCCAAGGAGGAAACTGGTGAACAACGTGAGGAACTAGAGGGAGAGGAAGAGGAGAAAGACAAAGATAAAAAGGGCAATGGAAAAGAGGAAGCATAAGACAAGGAGGAGTCACCCAAGGTGTCTCTAGAACCCACTAAGAAAGAGGCAGCAGCTTCCCTCACTTCCCTTAGCACCCCTATAAAAAAAAAAGGCAAAATAGAGAGACAAACTCCTTTGTACTTTAGAACAAGAAAAAGTACAAGAATAAGGCAGGGAAAACCTCAAACTCCCACCAAGGTTCCCATTGTTATTGAAGACTTGCCTAAACAGAAGGAGAAGATGGCTCCTCTTATACAAACTGAAGGAGAAAGATCCTTAGGACAAACATCCCCTAAGTCTCCTATCACTTATGTGAGAAGGCATGTGACTAGATCTGCCTCATCCAAGGGAAAATACATCCTACAGGATACACAGCAAGACCTACATGAAGCAGAGGAAATCCTACAGGGAAACTCTACTAAACCTACAGGAAACTCAAAAATTGGATAATGAAGGGAGTATGCAACAAGAAATAAAGAAGGAGGATCTAGAGTTAAGGGAACCTAGTCCTCAACCTAACCTTGACTCCTACTACAGATTTATTGAAAGGGGTAGGGTAATTACACAAAAAAATTCCATCCCATTATTCTTTGAGCTTGAGAAAGAAATAGAAAGAACACATAGATGGATGCAGATTGCCAAGTCCAAGGGAGTGGAGGACATAGGTCACATGGAGGAAAATCTCAAAGAGATGGGCAGAGAACTAAGAAACCTGAGGGACAGAGAGGCCATAATGAAAATTAAATTGGAGGTAAAAAATGCATGGTTGAAAGGACGTCTGCAAGAAAAAGAGAATCAATTGGAAACCATGGCCAGTCTATCTTTATACGTTAAGGAACATTGATTGTAGTTCCAAATCAAGACCCTAGCACAGAGAGGCACTATGCCATTCAAGGATTATAGATAATTCACTAATCTTTGTGATCAAAGCACATTGGAGGATAGGGCTAAGATCTCTGAGTTCTACTTGCATAACATGGCCTTGACAGATCAAAATGTATAGGACCCTAATGAAAAACTAGGGGATTTACAGTTGATGGCTTTGGCATCATGGATGAACCATGAGGAAGCAAGGGCTACAAAAATGAAGAAGATATTGGCAAGGGAATAAACAAAGCCTCTTGTGATAAGAGCTGAGCAGTCAAATCCAATGGCGGTCATTAGCACACATAATTTAATCAGGAATGATCTTCAACTTGCACCCAGGTATCTTGTTGCCCAACAATAAGTAATTACACATTTTTAGGATATGTTCAGGATGTTAGGAGATGATAGCGTGAAAGCTTTCCAAAGGATATGGAATACTTTGCCATACAGTTTGAAAATCAGAGAATACCATTCTCCTCAAAGAATGAGAGAAGCACTGAACATGACACCCATGTACAAGCAAACCATCCAAAGGCTCGAAGTCAATTGGATTGGCTTGAGACTCAGTCCACCACTGCTCTTATAGATTTTAGAAGGAAGGAAGGAAGAGGAAGAAAGAAAGAAGTGGGAGGAGATACAAATGAAGAAAGGATTCTATGCACAAGAAGAGGAGACCACAGCAGAAGCATGGGATGTCAGGGAGGCCACTAGGGCTATGAAAGATATCGATATTGATTGAGTTTCTCAGAGGCTGAGAAACACTTTCAGTAGGGGGCTGATGATAAGCCTCATCATTGGGTAACTATATGGACCTTAATTCACCTCCTAGCTTAGTCAAATCAAATATTCTCACAATTTATTACATGTTTTCATTCTATTTTGTTTAATGAGATGAGTCAAAGTGAGATATTATGCCTAGTGGACTAATGTGCATTGAATGCAGGTTTGTGAGAGAAAATCAGGGATTTTGCAAGATTAAAGGTTGAAACTCGAATGGGACAAGGAAGAGATATTGTAGGGGGTAAACCCTCCTCATTTACTCCTCCCTCATTCAAATTTTCCTCCATCAATCACACTAGCTCGGAGTACAAGCAGCCAAGTCATGAAGATCAAATGGAAACCGAGCAAGTGACAGTCAAAGAGTTAGTTTATCTCGAGTTTGGAAACTGAACCTCCTTAGATTTAAGGAAGTCCTTGGGGACTGCAGTTGTATAAATAAAGAGGTCTAGAGCCTCATTAGGATTCGAATTTTTGTTGTAAAAACACTAGTTAGTTTTTAGCTCCAGACTTGTGGAAGACATTGTTATGTAATGTTCTATTTTGATAATGAGAATGAGCTTCTTCGTGATCCAGTACTGAGTTAAATAGAGGGTTGAAGCTCTTGGGTTAGGGCCCAACCCTAGTAGCAAAGGCTCCTCTTCTTGTATCTGTATGCTTAGATTTATTTCATAGATTCATGGTTAAATTATCCTTAGAAGAATTTCATTGCAAGTAGTGTAGATTTGATTAGTTTGTTTATTATTTTGCTTCCATTTGTGATTTACTTCAGCAGTAGTTTAGAAGAGAAAAAGATCCATCAAAAAGTTGTCAATAGGTGTTTTTGCCTCAATTCTTCCTTCAGGAATCATGATTTGAGGAAAGGACTCTTGTGCAGCCCTAAAAAGACAAAATTCTACTTTCTCATAGAATTTTGAGTTTTCTGTACTTAAGCCAGCATTTGATCAAGTTGCAAGAGGAGGACCTGGTCATCATTTCTTCCATCTTCAGCCTTATAGTAGATCTCATCAATGATTCCATATTATTCTGCAAGTTTTCCTCATGCATGAAGTAGACAACTAGATCATTAAACTTTGTTTTCCTAGCTTATTGAAATTCTCCTTGTTTGCATGATTTTTGGACAAATAACAATGTTTGATGCAGTGCAGGTGTTTCAAAAGTAAAGAGATATCTCGTAGCTAGCAACCTCCTTCAATCTTCATCCATCCATGATCATTCCTTGCTTTCACTAAGACCCTCACCAATTTCATCATTTTACAAGGAAACTTCTCCAAGCATGATTGAGCAAATCCAACCATCTCCCAACCTTGGTTTTGAGTGACCCTAGGAATTTTTTTTCTTTATTCCATCCACCAACCACCTTCCCTAAGCCTTCCATCACCTTCAGCACCCATCATTTTTCTCTCGGTTGTATCCTGTAGGAATACAGGGAATCCTATCGGTTTTCCTGTAGTGGCCTGTTTTGAGGCTGAATTGAGGGGAAAGCCTCTAGGCAGCCAGACAAGGTCACCTAAGGGTCTCTCAAACCTTCCAACCATCCACTAGCATTCCTAAGCCACCTGCCACATCGCCAAAAGAGATTGGTTTTCACACTCTTCCATAGAAAGGGATAAAAACAAAAACATATTTAATCTAGTCATTTACATGCACAATAATAATGTTTGATGTTTTGAACTTACATTCTTAGGACAGTAGAATTTCATACATGTTAACTTAGCATTCTTTCTTAAGCATAGTCTCTTAGCAGTGAGTTAGAAAATGGTGTGATTTTATCATTGGATTTCAGTCTTTTTCCTTATTGCAGTAGACAAACTTTCTCTTAGAGTAGATTTCTCTTCCCCTCATCAGTAATCAAGCTTCTTATGAATCCATAGAAGTTTGGCTTGGAAAACCCTAGTGGTCTCTCACCAGATGAATAGTGATAAAAGGGTAGAACCATCACTTTTACTTGTATATACAACATTGTCACCTCCAAGTTTGTACAAACCCCGTGTTGATAAAGTAAAGCTAGTAGCCCCAGGAGTTGCAGCATTCTTGCTACAATACTGGTGCTCATCAACATCCATAATTATCCTCGGCGTTGCAGGTAGTGAGTTATGGGGTAGTTTTGATGCTTGTTTGAGAGGTTGTTCAATTGTTACCATCTATTTTTTCTATTTTATTGGGCTAGTTTTTCTTCCTTTTGTTAGTGTCAGTGCTTTCACAATGCCATCAGTGATCAAATTGCTCTTTTGCATTTCATATTAGGTGTCCCATTCTGATGAGTTGCACTCCATTAGGTCATGGATCAACTGATGGTAGGGTTTAACTTCATTTTTCTCTCATGCTATATACCTATTGACCTTATTTCACATATCATTTTAGTCATTCATGGTCATTTTAGTTCATTTCATTTACAAAAACCAATCTTAGGGTTTTAGTTTCACTAGGTCTTAGGGTTTTCTGCCATGGTCATTCAAATGAATAATAAATGTCAGCAAACACATGAGGAGGTTAACAAAGTTAAAAAAATAATTCAAAAGATCATAATTTCTTTCTTTGTAAGCTTAATAAAGCTCTTTAACCTCAAAACTTGTTTTGAGGTAAAACAAATCATTTGTATTGTATTATTTCATTTCCATGTAATTTAATGTAATTTAATCGTTTTTATATGTAATAAATATTCATATGCTGCTCTTGGTCACCTGCTGACCTGGTCAACTCCTGCCACTACAAAAAGTCAAAGAGATCAGCATTAGTCCATCTGTTAAAAGACAAAAGTCAAATATCAGCAAAAAAAGAGTATTTCAGGAAAGCAAATAAACATTAGAAAGTGGGTTTTGATAAATGAAAAATCAAAGGGTTGAAAAGCTATAAAAGGTCATCCATATCTCTTGCCACATCATTGTTGAAGTTTAGATTGCTAAAGAGAGCCCAAAAAGTGATTTTTAGTTGTCATTGGGCAAAAGGAAGTAAGTATTGGTGTCGTTGAAGAAAATCGCAAGCACTGCACACCTATCACCTAGCGCTGCGCATTGGATTGGCGCTGCGCATGTGGGAACTCTTGCCAGTGTAAAATAACACTAGCACTGTGCATTGGTTTGGCACTGCGCACCTATTGAACACTCCCAAAACACTGTGAAACGCTCAAAATCGCCTCAAACCTCCTTAAATCTTCAAAGCTCATCCCCTTACAAGTAAGTATTATTGCCACTCTTGCTCAAAACGAATTCTTGTACTGAGTTTTTGGAGAGCTTGTCTCTTAAAAAATAAACCCTAGCTGTCATTAAACATTTCCACAGTCCACTGTTTATTTGTTGTTATTCCTTACTTTGTTGTTGTTCCCTAAAAAACCTAACCCCTACACAAGTTTCCCTAAAGATTATTCCCTTCATGTTTTCCCATTACCACACATAATACTCCCAAACCCTACTTACATACATAATCCCTGAAACCCTATATCCTATATACAAACCTTATTCACTCCCCTTATTCCCTAATTCCTCAAACCCTTCACTCCCTTAATCCCATTCATATCCCTATTTCACCTCACTCATTTTACTTCTTTTTGAAATCTCTTCATACCCATCACTCACCTACACTAATCCTTCATTCCTAACAAGCATTTACAATCATTAAAACCAATGGATAGTGATTATGAAACTGGGGAAGAGACCCTCAGTGACAGCTCTAGGGAAATTTGCAACAGAAGAGACCTCACAAAGGGGAAAAATAACCAGGGAGGAGCCCATTAGTCTGAGAGAATTACTTCCTTGTCCACTTTCCATCTCATGTTTCAAACATCAGTCTTGTTATGGTTTTTTTGAAATGATGGAGATGGTAAAATTCCATCATGAATTAGCGAGGCTATTTGTGACACACCTGGACAATAATGAAGTAAAAAATGTTGGAATTACCTTCACTCTGTCACCTGCTATTATTTCAAAGGCTACATGCATTCCAAATATAGATGAAAATGGAACAAAGGACAGTACATTGACAGGGAATTATATGAGCTTTACATCAAGCCTACATACCTTGGCAAACTGAAAAGAGTGTTTCCCTTCAAATTCTTGGAGGACAACTTTTCCCCACTCATGAAGATCATCATTAAATATTTTACTTGTGAAGGTAATTTTTCACGATTGTATGCCTACTGTTAGTGTCAGTCTTTCCAGCCTTCCTCCAGTGATCAAATATGCTCTTACAACGTGGTCTCAGAGTGTCAAGGTCAAATTTTGTCATTTCAGTGAGTCTTCAAGCAAACTTTGGTCACTAGGCATTAGGTCTAGGGTTTTCTTTCACTCCTTTCAAAATTGCCCAAATTTCAGTCTATTTCACTATTCAGCTGAGTCTATCATCATTCATAGGGTTTTCATCATCATGTCAAGTTCCATTAGGTCATTTTACACCTTGTTCATGCTTCAGTTGCGCCTAAGCAAGGTTCATTTCCCTCTCTTAGGGTTTTGAAGGCAATTTCTCTTGGATGGTCAAATCATTAGCAAAAATTGTATCCAGATGTTCATACACCTTCCCCTATCATTAAGTTACCTTATCAAACACTTCCCATCACTGAGATCCCCCAAATTCCTCATTTTCGCACAAACCCTAGTTTCTTGCTATAGCCTGGCAATTTTCTAGGTTTGGCCTATGTTATGCCCTTTTGGACCCCTTCCCCTTGCGCGATCTCTGAGATTCCACTTTCCCCTACTTCCTAACATCCCTCCCTACTTCCAAAAATTTCCCCAAGAATTTAGAAGCCCCTTATCTCCTTCATTTCGCTTCATTTCGACAAAATCCCTTGTTCCACACATCGGGATAAGTTTCACTCAAATGATGTTTCAGAGCAATAAAAGATGAATTTTGGAAAGCTGAGAGAGGTTTTTGTTTACAACATGCCAAGGAATAAAAAAATCCTTCACTTTTTACATAGGTATAATGGTTTTGGAGAAATGTCAAAAATACAATCGCCTCAGGAGAATTGATACACCTCTGAAGTGACCTTGGGAAAATCTAGTTTTCTCCTAGCTTGGTTGGCCAAATAAATTTCTTGATGAGTCAAAGGATAACTAGACAAAAATATATTTTCAATGAGCTATCATGAGCTCAATTTGGAGTTGAGGAACGCATTCAAAAGTTGACTGCAACAGCACTCTTCCTTGAGGCAGCCTCATTTGGCACATTTTGACAAGTCTTGGGAGATTTGATTTTTGAAAAGGAAAATAAACTCCAAATTGAAAAATTCCAGTTGTGTTGGAAATTAGACTCAAAGGCCTTTCCAACGCGCTATCTTGCGCCCGATTTTGACACCAGGAAGGCCTCCAAAAGCCTCCTAAAAAATGCACTATGTAGCTGGGTGCGCGCTACGCATCAGGGTGGGCGCGCTACGCACCAGGGGCGCGCTACGCATCAGCACACATTTTTCAGTGTAAATTTATTCACGCGCTATGCACCAGGGGCGCGCTACGCGTTGGGAAAGGTGTGCTATGCGTTGGGTTTTTCACCCAGAAACTTGCCAGCAAGCATTCAAATCCTTTCTTAACTCAAGCAAACTACAGGTAGGCTTCATTTCCATGGTTGGTTTTGGTTTTGCAAGATTAATGTGAAAGAATTATGATAAATATGCCATGAAAATTAAATGTAGAAACCCTAAGTTACTGTGTGGATTTAAAGGCCTAGTTTGCTAGGGTTTCAAAGTTATATGCTGCCCAAGGTTTTCCAATTTTAGTGCTTCTTTCTCCCCCCATATTCACCAGCATTTCCCTTAAAATTCCCCATAAAATTCTACGCTATCCCTCCAAAAAATCCCAAACCCTACAATATCATAATTTCTATGCCCTTTCCCTTCCCTAAATTCCTTGTTTATTTTTATTGCCCCTAATTCCCTCATGTTTCCCTTTCCCTAACAATTCCCTTGTATTTATGTCCCCTTGGTAACAACATTTTGAAAAAGGAAAAAGTCAAACAGCAGTCAATTGTGTGCACAGTCAGCATATACATTTCAGCCATCTTGTCTTCAAAACTACGTTAGAAACCGAATCAGCTTATGAGCAGAGTTATGACAGTGATTAACCACCATTAATAGAGGTGCCAAGGAGGTATCACAAGGGTGGCAAAAGTGGCAAACATGTCAGAGAAGAACCAATCAACCTTAGAGAATTGCATGCTTGTCCTCTTGCTATGCAGTGTTTTGAGCATCAAGATGTTGGGTTGTGTTATATTCTTTCCACGACTAACCCACGTAGTTAAACGGGGGGTTAGAGGGGGGCGGGTAGCCCCCCTCTACGGGGTCCGGGGCAGCGCCCCGGGAATTTTTTTTTGGACCCTATATTAGGTTGGGCGAACCTACCTATGGTTTTGTGCATGATTTTCGCACATGGTACTGGACGCGATGGTTTTTCGGTCCATGGTATTGGATGCTTCGGCGTGTATAAATATGTATTGTAACATTGAAAGGAACATAATGAAAAATCAAGCTGGTAGTCCCGGTTTTGGGATCCAGGGAAAAAAAAAATCTCTGTGCATATGTGTTTTATGGGTTATGCTCTCGCATTTTTTATTTTCTTTGTTTAAGAATTCGTATGCAGGTAATCTCTGTATAGGGTTAAAACCTACATTTGGTATCAGAGCTGTTTTGGCTTCAAGGGGACGCCTTTGTTGCTGAGGGGTTTCGCTCGGGCCTGTGGTAGACCCTGTTCAGTGGGAGATCTGCGAGATCGATTCTGATGGTGAAAGAAGATGGCGAGGAGTGGAAAGATCGAGATTGAGAAGTTCAATGGTCAGAGTTTTGAGTTGTGGAAACTCAAGATGGAGGATCTGTTGGTCGATAAAGATCAGTGGATCGCGGTAGATCCGGGTACTAAACCATCGGGAGCGACCGATGAAGAATGGAAGAAATTGGATCGGAAGGCAAAGAGCACAGTACGATTGTGTGCCTCAGATTCAGTATTGCTGAATGTATCAGGGGAAGCTACGACAAAGGCTTTTTGGGTCAAGTTAGGGACTTTGTACCAATCTAAGTCTCTGGTGAATAAACTGTTCCTGCGGAAAAAGCTGTATAACCTGAGGATGAAAGATGGAGACTCGGTGACAGAGCATCTGAATGCGTTTAATACTGTGGTAAGTCAATTATTATCTGTTGATATTAAAATTTTAGATGAAGATAAGTGCATCAGTCTATTGTGTTCTCTACCAGATTCGTGGGATAGTCTGGTTATTGTAATAGGTAGCAATGCAACTGCTTTGCAGTTTGATGAAATAGTCTCAGCCTTGCTGACGGAGGAGATGAGACGGAAGAATATGGACAACCAGAATGGTGATGCCTTGTCTGTACGAGGACGGTCCCAGAACAGAAACAAAAATAAGTCATCGAGTGGGAGATCTAAATCTAGAGGGAGATCTAAATCTCCAGGAAAACCTACAAAGGTGGTGTGCTGGAAATGCGGAATGGAAGGACACTTCAGAAGGGATTGTAAATCTAAAGCTCCTGATAAAGGAAAGGGATCTGATGATGCTCCTTCTGCAGAGGTGAAAACCACCTCAGATGAAGGTGGGGATGTGTACTTGGTTTCTTCAAGTACACATGTAGATCATGAGGCATGGTTGATTGACTCAAGTGCATCCATTCACTTCACTCCCCATAGAGAGTGGTTCTGCGAGTATGAGAAATACGATGGTGGTGATGTCTTCTTAGGAGATGATAGGAAGGCTTGAATCATTGGTCGGGGAAAAGTAAAGTTGAAGTTGCAAGGTGGAAGGGTTAGAACACTTCCGGGTGTTCTACATATTCCTGCATTGGCCAGAAATCTGATTTCTGTAAGCAAGTTGGATGATGCAGGTGTAAAGACGGTGTTCGAGAAAGATACCTGCAAGATGGTTCGAGGAGCACTGATATTGATGCGGGGAGTTCGGACTGGAACTCTGTACAAACTGCAAGGTAGCACTGTTGTTGATGGGTGCAATAGTTCTATGGTTCCTGAAAATGGAGTAGAAAATCTAGTGGTCTCTGGAGAGAAGACCATGTTGTGGCATCAAAGGCTTGGACATATTGGAGAGAAGGGCCTTCGAATACTTCATAGTAAAGGTATGGTAGAAGGTATGAATGATAGCTCTCTGGATTTTGATTTCTGTGAAAATTGTGTGTATGGGAAGCAGAATCGAGTGAGTTTCCCCTCTGGTGGTAAGAGGACGAAACAGATATTGGAGCTTGTGTACAGTGATGTGTTTGGACCTGTGAAGGTTCCATCACTGGGTAAGTCTGTGTACTATGTATCATTCATAGGTGACTTCTCAAGGAATACATGGATATATTTCGTTAAGAAGAAATCTGAAGTCTTTGACAGGTTTAAAGAATTTAAGGCTCTAGTGGAAAATCAGATAGAGAAGAAGATAAAGGTGCTGAGGACATATAATTGTGGAGAATTTTGCAGCAAGGAATTTGAATAATTTTGTAAGAAGTGTGGTATAGCACGACAGAAGACTACTCCATATACACTTCAGTAAAATGGAGTCGCAGAAAGAATGAACAAGACGTTGATGGAAAGGGCAAGAAGCATGCTCAGTAGTGCCGGGTTAGGACAGGAATTCTGGGCAGAGGCGGTGGATACTGCACGTTGTCTGATCAACAGATCACCCTCATCAGCGTTGGAGGATAAGACTCCACAAGAAGTATGGACTAGTAAGAAACCCTCTCTTTCACATCTTAGGGTATTTGGATGTGATGCATATGTACATGTTCCAAAGGAGAAACGAACCAAGTTGGATAGTAAATCTGAAAAGTGCATCTTTATTGGGTATAAGGATGGTTTAAAGGGTTATAAGCTTTGGAACCCAGTCACACGGAAGCTTGTGTACAGCCAAGATGTGGTGTTTAGAGAGGTAAAAGATGTTATTCAATCTGAAGTCCAACCAAAGGAACCTGAGAAGATAGAGTTTGAGCCAAAGGAGGAAGAATCAGACTCTGCAGCAGAGGAGGAATCAGAAGATGAAGAGCCACAAACTCCGGCTGTGAGAAGATCAGGTCGAGAAAGAAGGCAGCCAGAAAGGTATAGTCCATCTGCTTTCAGTTCAAATTTTGCTTTGTCTGTTATTTATGATGATCCCAGAACTGCGAAGGAAGCAGTGGATTCAGAGGATGGAAAACTCTGGAAAGAGGCCATGGTTGATGAAATGGCATCTTTGCACAAAAATGAGGCTTGGGATCTGGTAGAGTTGTCAGCTGGAAGGAAACCCATTGGCAGCAAATGGGTGTTCAAGAAGAAGACTAATGCAGAAGGAAAGGTGGAGAAATACAAAGCTCGGTTGGTAGAAAAAGGTTATTCCCAGGTGCCGGGAATTGATTTTGGTGATATTTTTTCTCCTGTTGCCAAGGTAGCTTCTATTAGATTACTTTTATCTGTTGCTGCTGCTTTTGATTTTGAGGTAGAACAGATGGATGTGAAGACAACATTTCTTCACGGGGATTTGGAAGAGGAAATCTACATGAGGCAACCTGAAGGCTTTGCGGTGAAGGGTAAAAAAGAAATGGTATGCAAGTTAAAGAAGTCCCTGTATGGGTTAAAACAGTCACCAAGGATGTGGTATCAGAAATTTGATACATTTATACGGGGACTTGGCTTCACCAGAAGTAAAGCAGATCATTGTGTGTATTTTAAATTAATTGGTGACCGTGTTATTTATCTGGTCCTGTATGTGGATGATATGTTGCTGGTTGGAAATGACAAAGAAATTATCCAGGATTTGAAGACCCAATTGTCCTCCAAATTTGACATGAAAGATCTTGGTGTTGCAAACTATATTTTGGGCATGGAAATTAAAAGAGATCGGGCAAATAGGAAGCTCTGGTTAAACCAAAGGAAGTATGTCGAGACAATACTGCAGAGGTTTAATATGCAGGATAGTAAATCGGTGAAGGTTCCTATTCCTGTAGGTGTGAGGTTATCTGCTGAACAGTGTCCCAAGACACAAGAAGGGGAAGAGGACATGTCCCGTGTTCCATATGTAAGTGCAGTCGGTAGCCTGAAGTATGCAATGGTCTGTACTAGACCAGACATTGCACATGTAGTGGGAGTATTGAGCAGGTTTATGTCAAAACCTGGGAAGGAGCACTGGACAACAGTGAAGCGAGTTTTCAGGTATTTGCGTGGCACTAGTGATTGTGGTTTGTGCTACCAAGGAAGACCAGGATTGGACAGAGTGTTGGATATTCATGGTTTTGTTGATGTAGACTGGGTTGGAGATCTGGATCAGAGAAGATCTACAAGTGGGTATGTGTTTAACCTATTTGGAGGTGCAGTCAGTTGGATGAGTAAGAAACAATCTGTAGTGGCACTATCAACTACAGAGGCAGAATACATGGCAGCCACTCATGCAAGCAAGGAAGCAGTTTGGTTGCAGAGATTGTGTTCAAGTATGGGGTTAGTACAGGGAGCTATAAGAATAGACTGTGACAGCCAAAGTGCAATTTTCTTGGCAAAGAACCCTGCTTATCATTCAAAGACAAAGCACATTGATGTTCAGTATCACTTTGTGAGGGATATGATAGAAGACAAAAAGGTGTTGCTGGTAAAGGTGGAAACTTTGAAGAATACTGCAGATGCATTGACAAAATCTGTGAGCTCTGAGAAGTTCTCTTGGTGTAGAGAAACAATGGGTGTTTCAGGGCTGGAAAAATGACTAAGCTCTCCTGTGGCCCCCTGTGGAAAGAAAACAACAAGTGGGAGATTTTTTTGGACCCTATATTAGGTTGGGCGAACCTACCTATGGTTTTGTGCATGATTTTAGCACATGGTATTGGACACGATGGTTTTTCGGTCCATGGTATTGGATGCTTCGGCATGTATAAATATGTATTGTAACATTGAAAGGAACATAATGAAAAATCAAGCTGGTAGTCCCGGTTTTTGGATCCAGGGAAAAAAAAAATCTTTGTGCATATGTGTTTTATGGGTTATGCTCTCGCATTGTTTATTTTCTTTGTTTAAGAATTCGTATGCAGGTAATTTCTGCATAGGGTTAAAACCTACATTAACCAGGCCTATTTTCATTACATATTAGAGAGGCACTAGACCTTTGTTCGCAGCAGCAAAGCGAGTATTATCTCCACATCATGTGGAAAGGGTTTCGCTTTCTTCTCCACCACAGGTACATGATAAGGGCAGGAAGCCCAAGCATGAGGAGAGATTTTCAGGTGAGCCATCTGGATTTGTTATCATTCATGATGATGAGATAGCTTCATATATCAGGTATCTAGAGCAGCGCAATAAACAGTTAGAGGACAAGCACACACTTATAGAGCTGCAACGAATCCATGAAGACCGTAGGTTGGCCCGTAAAAGACCGGGTGACTTGACACCTGTGGTGCGGCAATTTGTGCTTGAGAAGGTCAACCGATACTTGGAGGGGTTTTTGGTGAAAGCAAATAGAGACAAATACTTGCTTCGTCACATGAAGAATCATTACTGGGCCCGCATGCATGTTTGCAAAGCGAAACTGAAGATCCTTAAAGGGCGATTGAGTAAGGGACAAAAACGGCGAAAAAGGCCCAATCCACTCCAAATTTTGGCCGAAGCCTCCTTGAAGGAGCATGGTACTTGATGATACAACCCCAGCTCAAATCTCAAAAAATTTGAAGAAGCTTTGGTTAATTTTGAAATTTTTGTATTAAAAACAGGTTTTTGCCCTCAACACGTAGCGCGCCGCGCGCTACCCTGAAGATGGGGAGGTCCAATTCAAGAAAGGTTTGCATTTTTGGATTTTGCATGATGAAATACACCTGCTCAGCCACTGCCAAGACATTTCATCAAGTTTTGGGCCCCCAAAAGGTCAAAAAACATGCAAAAAATGACCTTACTGCCCCTTTTTGGACACACAGGAAGCATTCTTGGTAGAATGCACTTTTGGAGGGGCAAATGGGCACCAAATTGAAAAATGTCACTTGTATTGGAAAGTAGACATCCAGACCTTTCCAACAAGCCCACCAAAGCTTAATTTGGATGCCGGTAAGTGCTCCAAAAGTGAGCTGAAAGGAATGCTACGCGTAGGGGTTTGGCGCGCTACGCATCAGGGTATTTTCCAAGTTTTTCATCTTCAGCTCAGGAAAACGCAGCCATTTGACCAGTTTTGACTTTTGGTGGGATTTTTCACCTTCCTTGATGTAATTAATGAAATTTCATGTTGACATGACACTTATTTACCTATTCTAGAAGATTCATTCATAAAATAGCAAAAAATTAATGAATGAATTGGTTTCCTAGCTTATAGAGGCAAGTTGTTTTGATTGCCTAGATTGTAGTGCTTTGTTTAGAATTGGTTGAAACAGCTCCTAGGATGATGAGCTCGACCCCTAAAGGCAAGGAAATGTGTTAGCTTGCCTATATTATGTATCTTCTTAGTCATTTTCATGGTTGGACTCTGGAGGGATAAGCGTAGACTGTATTACACATTGTATCTCTACAATTTTGGCAAAGGAAAGACCAGGGTTTTGCAGCACTATTTGAGATTCCTATGGTTATTTGTGTTGATGGTGTGTTTCTCTCATGTACTTGTAAGTTTGTTATGTGTATCATTTTCCTACTATTCTCTTCTGCAAATTAAACAAATGAAGTGTTGAGGTAGAATTCATAATCTTGTATGCTCTGCCTTTAAGTTTGTTTAATATCTATGTTTTCATCTGTTTAAGGAGAACTCCTAAAAGTTTCTCGCTTTCCTTAGCTCCTCACCAGTCATATCTATCCATTCAATTCCTTTAAAGACATCAGGATGATTGCCTACCTTGCCCCAAAAAGACCTCTGCAAAAACTGTGTCACATCCCCGCACCCAAAATTGCCTTTCCCTGTTTTCCAACAAAACCCTAAAAATGTTAAATCAAACTATCTTTATCAATTTACTAGCCTAAAATCAGTATTCATACCGGTCATCTCAGCCCCTTTGAAGACCTTTTGCCGAGATAGACCTAGAGAGAGCCCTCTCCTGTCCTCGTAGGGCTAGCTACGAGGCTGAGCTTAGTTTGATGTTGCCTTGAGTTTCGCCTTCCTCAGCCTGAGGCAAATTCGAGCGCTAACACCTACCACATTAGATTATTGATGCATTTTACTAGAGTGAGAATGATGGATATTACTTACTTTATGTTTCAGAATATTGAAAAGATGGCACACTATGTGAAGAAAAAGCTATATCCCCAACAACCGAATATCATCTACCACTTCTCTGTGATCAAGATCATTGTCTTACATCAGTTGAATCTATTGAATATACCATGGGAAACCTTTATTTCCCATGAGGTGTTCAAAGGCCCTCAAATATTTTCATCAGTTCATCAAGAGGAAGGTGAACCTTTAGGACATGAACAAGTCAAAGAAGCTGAAACTTTTGGAATGCCAGTGTTTGTCACTTATGAGAGAGGCACTAGGAGGATTTTTGCAGTTTCCATGCGAGTATTATCTCCACAAGGATTGGAAGGCGTCTCACCTTCATCTATAGACCACAGGAAAAAGCTATCTCCACCAAGAGTGGAAGGGGCTTTACCTTCTTCTCCAGCTAAACAAGTATAGGTTGGGTAGAAAAAGAAGGGTAGAGATAAAGGAAAGAAAAAGATGCAAGAGGATGATCCTAGTGATGAGCAAGAGAGGGACTTTGACCTAGTTGATCATGAGGAGACATAGGGAATTGATGTCATTGATGTGGAAAGTACAAAGATAACTAAAGACATGATCATCAAGGAGTAAGAGGATGACATTCGAGCCTTGTCAGTCAATTTGGAAAGAGAAATTTGGATCATCAATTACTTTGGGTATGAAAACAAGCAATTAACTGACAAGCAAGCTATCATGGAATTTCAAATGATTAAAGAAGAGAGGCAAGAGGCAAAGAAGGCAAAGGTCAAGATGACCTCCATTGAGCAAGAAATTGAGAATGATCGAGAAACTTGATTAGAAAGGGTGAACAGTCACCTTGAGAAGCTACTTGAGAAGGCCAATAAAGAAAATAAAATGCTTTGCCACATGGCCTACCACTATATGACTCGGAACAAGATATGTAATATAAGGATAAGGAAGCTTAAGGCAAGATTGAGGAAGGCTTTGAGAAGAAAAAAGGAGCAAAACAAATTGGAAATCCTAGATGATGCCTCATTAGCTCATCAAAGTAGTGCTTGAGGCTGCCTTGTGCCAATTTTGGGACAATTTTGATAAAAATTTTCAATTTTTCAATTTTGATTTTTGAAACATAGGAAATCCCAATAGGTGGCGCTGCACTTTTGATTGGAGCACTTTTTGGTAGAATGGTTTGCATTTTTGGAATTAGCATAAAAAAATAAGAAAACGCAAAATGTTTCATCAAATTTGGAGCAGATCTTGGTCACCTAAAGACCAAAAAACCATCAAAAAATTACCTCTCTACCAATTTTTTGACACACAGGAAACAATCTTGGGAGATTCCATCTTTTAGGGGGCAAATGGCATCCAAATTCAGAAATTAAAGATGTTCTAGAAACTAGACAGGCAGACATTTCGAACAAGGCATCTTGGGCTCAATTTGGTTAAATGGAAGGCCCCCAAAATTGGCTTGGAAAAAGTGTTGCGCATAGGATCAGGGGCGCTATGCATAGGATGAACTTTGCCAGTTTTGCTCAAAAATCAAAATTTCACCTAGTTTTTCTATAATTTGAATTTTGCTATCCTTTTGGATGAATCTATGAATGTAAATGATGCTATGTTATGTAAATTTAGTTGCAAAATTTCTCTTGAGGGTAGATTCATCATTTTGAGGTGGTTTGGAGTTGAATGAATCAGTTTCCATGGTTTTAGAGGCAAGTTGTTCCATTGCCTATATTCCTGTTCTGAGTTTAGATATGGTTGAAACCACTCCTCTTCTTATGGATTTGACCCCTGATGGCTAGCACAGGTGGTTTATTGCCTATATTATGAACTTTCTTAGTCATTTGTAAAGGTTGGACTCTTGTGGATGCTTTGAGCTTCATTGTACATCACTACAACAGTTTGGCAAGGAAATAAACCAGGTTTTGCAGCTATTTTTGTGGGATTCTTGTGCTAATGTGTCTTGGCATTGTTTCTCCTTCTGTCATTTGTTATTCTCATGTGTTATATGTTCCATCATATATTTCATTCTTCTTAACTAAATGAATCAATATATATAGGTAGAATACATTGATAACAGTGCTCTACCTTGGGAATACATTTAGTTTTTTATATTTTCAGCTGTTTGAAGAGGATTCATGGTCTCTGCATGCCCTCCTCACCAGTCTTAGACCTACCACCTCACTTAATTCCAAGTGCTAAAACACCTACCTACCTCGCCCTACAGAACACCCTGCATTCCTGACTTCATTTCCTGGACCCAAGCTACCTGCTCCATTTGATCCAGCAACTAACCATCAAAATCAACTAAAAACCCTAGAGCTAATATACCTAGCCTAAAATCTATATTCAAATCCATCATCTCAACTGAGACTGACAAGGAGAGAGCCCTCTACCGACCTAGTAGGGCTAGCTACTAGGTTAAGCGCCGTTTGTGGTTATCCTAGGATTGCCTCCCTTCAGCTTGAGTTCGATCTAGGCTCTAACATAGTGGTGACTCCACTGGGGAATTGAAACATAAATCACCCCAGTGCAATTGAGAAGTTCTGAACTTTCGGATGATAAGTTTAGAATTCAATAGGCTGAAAATTGGAAAATTGTAAAGAAATATCAAAATCTTGAGAATTTCTGAACACACTGGCTTCAAGAAGATACACCAGGTTCAATTCTGATCCCGATCCTCCTCCCATATTTGAAAATCCTAATCTCATTCCCAAGATCCTCAGACAAGAGAGCTTATCAAGTCCTAGACTGGTTTTTAGATCTCATTCATGCCCTATGAAGTGGTTGTTCCTTGAAGATCTTCCTTTTGACGAACACATTGGCCTATCCTTGTTTAGAACGACATCAGACAGTGAATTACTAGACATAGTTGCAGACCCCGAATTCATCAAAGAGCTTGAAATTGAAAAGGCCAAATTGATAAGTAATCGTAATCTTCAAAATTCTCCTAAGTCATCTATCACTACTAATCAAATTCCTGAACTCTCTGATTTAGCTTCAACATCTTTTGCCTCATTATCATTTCCTCATATTGTAGAGAATCATATGACACCCCCAATTCATACCTTCAATCCCTTAACAGCCTATCATTACCCCTCAAACACTCGTCACTTCTGCTACATCAACTCCTGCTCTTGTCACAAATCCCTCAATTACATCATCACCAGTTTCAAATCCACCTCAAGTCATGGCTGCCAGATGTGCACCTCTCGTACTGCCTCAGAATTTGGATGCTATGCCTGCTGATTATCAAAGTAAGATACCATTGTTCGATGTCACTCAAGGTATAATAGTGTAGCAGCATGTTGACAGGATGAATGACTTCTATGATCTCTGTTAGGACTCAGAATTGACCATTTTTGACCTTATATTTTTTCCATAATATTATCCTTTTTCAGTTCATAAGTTGAAAGCTTTGATTACATAATTACTTAATCACCCCAAGGTATGAAGTAACTCTCTGCATATCTATATTTTTAATTGTTCATTACATATTCATGTTATCTTTATATTTATCTTTGGAAAAGCTAACTAAGTTTCCAAGTAACCGTTGAACTATCTAAAGTCTGCAGGAATTATAATTCATAGTTGCTGCAACACCAGAAACAACCACTACGCAGTTGCTACAGGCAGCAACAGCAACTATCTAAAACAGGGAAATGTTATTTTGCAACAATACCGGAGATAACAAACGGAAACTATCAGAAGATCGCCAGAATTCCACGCTGACGCAGCATGATCAGCAACTGTCCAAAAAGGGTAAAACACAGTTACAGTTGCTAAAATATTAGGAACAACACGGGTTTATTAAATCAGAAACCATGGGGAAGCGGCAAAGGATAGCGCGAGGATTCCAAGAAGACGGTTGAAGTTCGGTTACCAGTTGTGTAACAGTAAGAGACCCAAGAAAGAATACATTGTCACACTGTTGTAACAACACCCTGTAACAAGGGTGGATTTCTTATTTTTGATAGAAAGGTTTAACTGAATGAACTATGACAGTCTATTGTAATAGATGTCTCCTCTATAAAGAGGAGACATCTACATTAGAAGGGGGGAGAAAAATAGTCTGTAAGGGGAATTTTGAAAGACAACAGCAAAGTTTGAACTTTTATTGTAACTGGATCTTTTGGCAGATGAATAGAAGATTGTTCTGAGCACTTAATCTAGCATTTGTGTTCTGGGGAATCTTGTGAGAGGGACCGGGCCCACCTTCCTCACAAGATTCACCCATTTACTCTTCTGTCAAGTGTGTAAGTGTGTTTGGTAATTTCTTTTTGCTGGTACTCTGTTTTGGATTCTGTAGCATTACCTCTAATGATTTCCTTTTTGCTAGTACTCTGTTTTCTTAATTGCTTGAAGCTGTAAGAGAATATTTCACCGGTGAATTAGAATTGCAGTGTGTATTAGCATTCTGGTTACAGGGGCAGGTGTTGAACGTCCTTACCTGGAGGATAGGGTCCTGATCCTCTGCTAACAGAGCATCCATCACTTTTCTTTTCAGATTTGTAATCTTAAATTAACTGCTTTCATTTTATCTTTGCAGTACACTGTTATAACATAACGTGAGAATTATGTATAATACAACTTTTTAATGCTTTTAGAGTTAAGTACATACAGTACGTGGTAGCCTTTGAAATAAAAGACTTTCCCAGGTTGACAATTTAATGTGGTACTTGATTGTTAATCAATAAACAATTCAACTAGCCAACATTTTGGCGTCGTTGCCTGGGAAGGCGACTAGAGATTTCTAAAAGCATTAATGATTTCTTTGTAAGAATAACAGGTGCATGAGAGGACGCAGGAAACCTAATTTCACAAGCGGCAAAGGCGGAGGAGGAAGAAAAACCTTTATTGAAGAAATCATCTCAAAGGCCGAAACATCACAGAGGACAAGTTCCCGGAGACCTCAGATCCAGTATTCCTCACAAACAGATCGACAAACGGAGGAAGTACTAGGACCTGAAAGGAAGCTGGAAGTACGAGAATACACTGAGAAACCAGTAGAAGAACCTGAAGAAACAGAAGATACAAAAGATAAAACAAGTGAATCAGGAAAAAAACCAATGGAGGATAACAGAGCAGAAGGAAGAGGGGAAAACTCACTATCTACCCTGGAGTTCCCTATTGGAGAGCTCCCAAGAGGAGCAACCCCCATGAAAAACATTCCACTCTCAGCATTACCCAATTTTCATGGGTTATCCTCTGAAGACCCAGATGAATTCCTCTTTGAATTCGATATACTATGTAGAAGTTATGATTATGTAAGCCCTAATCAGAAACTAAAACTGTTTCCAGCAACACTGAAAGGGAATGCGTTAAGGTGGTTTATGAGCTTAGGAGCTCAGGCAATCACTACCTGGGATCAGATGAAAGAAAGCTTTTTGGCCAAGTATCAAGATTACTGCCGGACAAGAGAAAGGAAGGAAGAATTGTTTAAAATGGTTCAGAAGGAGGACGAGAATCTGGAAGATTTTGTGGAAAGATTGCAGTATAATCTGCAGCGGTCTGACCACCCTAACATGAGTAAAGATATTCTGAAAACTATATTGCTGAAAGGGGTACGAGATGACTGCTTGGACATGTTGAACATGCTGGGAAAAGGGGACATTTCCAAGGAACCATTTGATGAAATTATCAATCTTTGCATGAGATGTTCAAGAGGAGCAGTGAGCAGATCAAAAAGCAGGGACAATATATATTCAAGAGTTCAGAAGTCAGCAAGTGGAGGAGAAACAAGGGTGGAAATAGGTAATTTGTTAGAAGAATTTAAAACTGAGATGTTAAGCTCTTTTTCTTCACAAATTGATGCTGTACATGTAAAAAAGAAACAGGGAGAAGCAGAAGCTGCCCTAGCTATTTTTTGTTCCAAATGCAGAGAAAAACACCCACTCAGGGAATGCCCACTAGATAAGGTACCAATCTGCATGATCTGCGAAAAGGACCATGAGACCCAGCAATGCCCCTCTCTGCCTGGAATTAAAGCAGCATTGCAGTCAACTGAAGAAGAGCCTGAAGCAGTGTACCTGATGACACAGAGGAGGCAATGGCCACAAAGACAAGCTATGAATTCTAACACATTTAGTCGTTGGAATAATCATTCTCCTTTTCAAACAAATTACCCACCCATGAACCAAATGCAGTACCCACCCTTTAACACAATGAATTTTCCACCTGTGCAGCAACCAAATCTTCCTTTTCCTGATCCTACCATATGGAATCCTTGGGCTCCCCAGCAACCGTATTTTAATCAATGGAATCCAAACTGGGCAGCCCAACAGATGCCATTTCCTCAACATCAACAGTCTTTGTCCTTACCATCCAATACTCCTCCAAATAACCAGGCAATTATACCGCAGCTGCCTGTGCAACCCAACCCCAACCCAAATAATAATAAAGCCTTGCAAGCAATTGATATTCAAAATCAGCCTGTCTCCCCCATGCAATGTAACGATATCCACCTTCGCTCAGGAAGAATTGTTGAACCAATCATTGATGACATTACTGACTCTGATAAAGAGGAAGTTACAAAAGAAAAACCAGCTAACAATAGTGCTGAAACTATAGAATCAGCATCTAACAACAATGATCAAACAGCAGATCCGCCATTTCCTGAACGACTGGCTCTCACTAAAACACTTGAGCAACCTGCTTTTAACCTTTTAGGCGAACTACAGAATTTATACATTAAAATTCCATTATTGCAAGCATTAAGAGATGTTCCCATTTATGCTAGGACTATTAGAGATATTTGCATAAAAAAACCTGGAAGAAAAACTAAGGACCCCCTCACAGTTCATGTGATGGGGGAATTGACTGCTTTAATGATAGAAAAAGATCATCCTGTGAAGTATGGTGACCCTGGCCACCCTACAGTAACAGTCCAGGTTGGAAAAAATTTTGTCTCTAAAGTTCTAGTAGATTTAGGTGCTGCAATAAATATTATGACACTTGAAACAACACAATTGCTTCAGTTAAAAAACTTTATTAGGGAAACTCCAACCATCCTAGAATTGGTTGATCGCTCTACAATTAAACCGGAAGGGGTCATTGAAGATTTAATAATTTCTGTAGAATCCTGGAATTACCCAGCTGACTTTGTGGTGTTACAAACTAAAACAAAGTTGGGGGGTCATCCGCTGATTCTAGGAAGACCTTGGCTAGCTACAGCAAATGCTTTCATTAGCTGTAGATCAGGATCAATGACCATCTCTAATGGACAGGAAACCAAACAGCTTACCCTTTATCCTCATGCTACACCCATGATTAATAATGACAACTCTGTATGGGTAGATTATGAGGATGAAGAAACCCAACCTATATTGACTATCGGACAAGCCTTAACTTTCAAAGACTCTACCGAAAATGAATTAATCAACAGCTTCATTTCTGAACCTTCTTCGGTCAATCCAGAAATGTACAATCACTTCACTGTAATCTTGGAATCTGAATCTCAGCAGAAACTGAAAGATAAAAATTTATTTCAGACAACAGTAGGCAACCCCTCCAAAATTACAACAATAGAAATTGAGCCTGGCAAAACATTAAATATAAATCCTAATTTAACTGATAACAAAAAACAGTAATTAATAAAGTTACTCCAGGAAAATAAAGAAGCATTTGCATGGGACTATACAGACATGAAAGGGATCTCCCCTGAGCTATGCGCTCACTGTATTTATATTAAAGAGGGATCCCGGCCAGTCTGTCAACCCCAGCGGTGAATGAATTCCAACCTAAGGGAAATTGTGAAGGAGGAACTTCAAAAACTCTTGAATGCGGGATTTATATACCCTATATCTGATAGTGAGTGGGTTTCCCCAATTGTAATATTACCCAAGAAAAATGGAAAATGGAGAGTATGTGTGGATTACAAAGCACTGAATAAAGCCACCCAGAAAGACCATTTCCCTTTACCATTCATTGATCAAGTATTGGATAATTTGGCAGGTAAGAAATTCTTTTCATTCTTGGACGGGTTTAGTGGATATAATTAGATTAAGATTGCACCCCAAGACCAGGACAAGACCACGTTTACTAGCCGATGGGGGACCTTTTCTTACAGGGTACTTCCATTTGGGCTATGTAATGCTCCAGCAACATTTCAAAGAGCAGTGATAGGGATTTTTTCTGATATGCTAAATGATTTATTAGAAATATTTATGGATGACTTTACTCCTTATGGAGTGACTTTTGAGGATGCACTGCAGAATCTTGAAAAAGTACTTAAGCGATATATAGAAGCACACCTTGCCTTAAGCACTGAAAAGTGTCATATGATGATGAATCAAGGTATTGTATTGGGTCACTTCATCTCATTCCTAGGAATTCAAGTTGATCCAGCTAAAATATAGGTAATTCAGACCCTCGCTATCCCCAAAACACAAACTGATGTAAGAAGCTTTTTAGGACATGCTGGATACTATAGAAGATTTATTAAGAATTTTTCCAAAATAGCTTCTCCTCTATTTGTGTTATTAACGAAAAATGCTGAATTTAAGTGGATTGATGATTGTGAAAAAGCATTTAATGAACTTAAACATCAGTTGTCTGCAGCTCCCATTTTGAGAGGACCTGATTGGGCACTACCCTTTCATATATCCTCTGATGCCTCAGACACTGCAATTGGAGTTGTCTTGGGTCAAGAAGAAAATAGTCTTTCCTATGCCATTTATTTTATCAGTAAGAATATGACACCAGCTGAACTGAATTACACAGTCACTGAGAATGAATTCCTAGCAGTTATTTATGCTATCAATAAATTTCGACATTATATTACTGGCTACACTACTTTTGTGCATACTGATCACTCGGCCATTAAGTATTTAATGAATAAATCAGTTACAAATTCCCGAGTCACCAGATGATTATTATTACTACAAGAATTTGACATCACAATTGTAGATAGGCCAAGAAAAGAAAATGTAGTTGCTGATTTCCTTTCTCGATTAAAAACTGATGAAAATGCTCCAGTAGATGATTCTTTTCCTGATGAGTATTTATTTGCAGTATCTGCTCACTCACCTTGGTATGCAGACATTGCCAATTATCTAGTTGCAGGAAAATTACCATCACACCTATCACACAGGGAAAGAAGAAAGATCATCCAGCAAAGTGCTAGGTACAGCTGGATAAGCGGGTGTCTTTTCCATACAGGAATCGATCAGGAAATCTGGAGGTGCATTGGTGAAGATGAAATTTATGATGTACTAAAAGCTTGGCACGATGGCCCTTGTGGAGGACATTTTGCATATAAAAGAACAACACACAAGGTACTCAGAATGGGTTATTATTGGCCATCACTCTTCAAAGATGCTAGAAAATATGTGAAGGCTTGTGATAGTCGTCAAAGGATGGGCCAGCCTAATCACAGGGATGAAATGCCACTCAATCCCCAGATAATTCTTGAAGCTTTTGAGAAATGGGCATTAGATTTTATAGGTCCCATTAATCCTCCATCCAATCAAAGAGTGTACATATTAGTATGCACAAATTATATGACTAAATGGGTAGAGGCTAAGGCACTCCTTAAAGCTAATGAAGAAGCAGTACTAACATTTTTATTTGAAGAAATCTTTGTTAGATTTGGATTGCCCAAAGAATTAGTCATGGATGGAGGTCCTCCTTTCAACTCTCATGGCTTCAAAAATATGCTTCAGAGATATCATATTAAGCACAAAATGACTACACCTTATCACCCACAAGCAAATGGGCAGGTAGAAAGCACCAATAAAGTCATAGAAGCCATCCTAACAAAAACAATAAAGGATAATAGAAGGGATTGGTTTCAAAGATTGCCTGAGGCATTATGGGCCTATAGAACTACTTGGAGGAATACTACGGGCTTTTCACCCTATGAATTAGTTTTTGGAAAGAACACTATTTCCCTGTAGAGTTTGAGATCAAAAATTTAAGAACTGATTTAGTTGTTAACCTTGATTTGACTGATGCACAGACAGCCAGGTTGCAGCAACTTCAAGAATTGGATGAGAAAAGACTGGATGCCATCCATCAAACAACCATGATACAACAACAAAGAAGCAGGTGGCATGACAGAACCATCAAGCAAAAGCGGTTCCAGAAAGGTAACTGGGCTCTACTTTATGATTCCCGTTTCAAGAATTTCCAAGGTAAGTTAAGAACAAGGTGGTTAGGGCCTTATGAAGTGGATGTTTTTTTTCCAAATGGGACAGTTAGACTTTTAACAATTGATGGAGGCAGAACACCACTACTAGTGAATGGCTATCGACTCCGTTTATATCAGAGGCATGTTTTTAAAGAAGATTTTAAAGCCACTTGCATGTCAATTAAACAGTATTCTTTTCCAGAGGAACTTTCTGTCCCTCAAAGCACTTAAATTTCTGTTTATTTATGCATTTTTTTTAGATTAGATATTCTTTTTTTTCTTTAACTAATAATCCCTGCCAAGGGTTGCTATATTACATTTCAGTATTTTGCAGATTTGAGCTGTGGAAAATAGCTGAGAACAAAAGCTTCAAAGGAATCACTTTGCGGACTTGGAAGCCCTATTGCTGCAACACCAATTTCCCGTGGCTGCAACACCAACGCATGTTGCTGCAACACCATTTCCCATTGTTGCAACACCAATTTCTGTTGTTGCAACACCAATTCCTGTTGCTGCAACACCTTTTCCCGTTACTACAACATCTTTTCCCGTTGATGTAACATCACTTCCAGTGGCTGCAACACCAATCCCGTTGCTGCAACACCACTTCCCGATCCCGTAAGACCTTTTTCAGCAATTCTCTCATTTATAAAGGTACCAGTCTCTCCACTTTAGCCCCCAAGAAACGAATTTTTTATAAAATAAACCATTTCGTGTGATGATTACAATACTCCACTATCACTTCCCGTCATTATTATTAAAAATCCCCGGTATTCTCATGCTCTTAGACCCGTTGTAATCATTATGATCCAGCAAAAGATAAGACAATACCTTTCGACGCAGCAACCAAAAAGGTAAAACATAAAGGTATGCATGATTATGTATGGACATTAAATAATAGTTAATGTGGAGATGATGATAGGACTACCGAATAATTGTACTTCCAATCGTATCACGTACGCATAGGAGGGGGGGATTACCAAAGCACTCTCATAATTGCATACTATGCCAACTGCCGCCGCCCTTAACTCTCCCGGTAATACGTAAAAGTCATTCCATCACGGCATGTTACCATTTGCAACGTTTACTCTGAACTGAACTCGGAAGCTCGGCTATGAACTGTGAATTTCACTGAAACAACAGCTATGGGGGAAATCTCATCACATATGAACCTGGCACAACAGCACTTCTTGAGCTCTATCCCGAGGTTTATCAAATCTTTCTGCAAGCAGGATGGCTAGATTATTTCAGGAGACTTCCAGACTTCGACACGCAGCAAGTCCTCGAGTTTGCATGCAATTTAACAAAAGGATTTTCTGTCGTTCAAGGAGTTCAAATCCCTGTCATGGAGGAAGTCATAGCCCAAGTTACCGGGCTACCAGCTAATGGCATACGGTGGTTCAGTAGGAAGCACTTGATCCTTAATGCGCAGCAAGATTTTCTTCAACCGAGCGAGCAGGTAGAACCCAAGGGCAGAGGCGTAGCACTTCAGTCATTGCCCCAACCGTGGCCGAAAGTCGCTGAATTTGTGAAGCAATACCTGACGTGCGAAGGCCAATACCAGGTAATTTACCAGCACGATTTCGTCTTGTTGAATCATTTGAGGAATGGTCAGTTGATAAATATGCCATATTATTTATTGGGATGTCTCAAAAATATGTCACGTTACACTATCAACGCAAAGCGTCCGCTTCTTTCCTTGAAACACCACCGTTTAGCTCAATTGATGATAAATAGAGGCCTCACCTTAAATAACCCTCCACCCCCCATTAATCCCCATCAAGAGGCAGAAATTCCACAGCCGAAACAGGAAATTCCTCATCAGGAAGAGGAAATTCTTCACCAAGCTGAAGACATACCTCAGCTAGATGTGGAAATCCCTCAGCAAGCAGAGAACATTCCTGAGCAAATACCCGAAGAAATCCCTCAGCAAGCAGATGACATTCCAAACCAAATGCCCAAAGAAGTCATCCAGCAAACACCCCCACAAGTTGCTGCAAATGAACAATCAGTAGTAGAAATACCCACGGAAACAACCCCATCCCCCAATAGAACCAAGCCATCCATCCCCATACTTGGTATTTATACCGATGACTCTTATGATAACATCCCTATTACTCTCCTCAAACGAAAAATGCAGCAGAAAAAGGGAACCCCACCAAAAAGAAGAAGAACTAGGGCTTCGGCTAAAGCAGCTGCTATTTCTACCACTGTCCCTATCTTAAAGAAAGCCAGCCGGAAAAGAAAAATGTCTGAATTCCCTGCTTCTCTACCAAAGCAAAGGACTTGGTCGTCTGTAATAGTTGAATCTCCTAGCCACATCCTCCCTAGATCACCACCCATCACGTTAAAAACCCGCATTCCCACTAGCCCCGAAAACTCCTCTCCCTCACCCTCGGAGGCTGAGATGCAGAGTGTTCACAGTGTCGCGGCATCATCTTTTAAGGCAGATGTCACACAAGAACCAACTGCCGACACCCAAGGTAATATTGGCCAAGTCGCTGCAACACAATAAACAGCCACTACCCCAGGTGACACACAAGAACCACCTGTTGGGGATATAAGTGATCAAAATGACGAAACACAACCTCCGCCCCCACTGGAATCTATAGTTCCACAAGCTCAGCCTACCATATCTGCCCTGCAGGAAGAAATTGAATTTCTGAAGTCCCAAATCCAGGATTACTAGGAGGAAATAATAAGGATCAAGGAAGCCTATCAAAATGAATTTAGCCTGCACATTTTAGCACGAGTAGCATCTGCAGCAGAGAAAAGTAAGGAGAATGAATATATGTGTGCCAATTGTGGCGAGATATATACTCATGTAGGATACAAAGTAGTGGTAGAACCAATGAATGAAGTCCCTGCTGTTGTGGTTGAAACAAAAGAACCTGTTGTTACACAGACAAAAACACCACAACCCTCTGCTAAAATAGAAAAACCTGCTGACACACAAGAACCAGTAGGCTCTCCAGAAAAGGTGCAGGAGCAGACAGAAGAACCTACTGACACACAAGAACTAGTAGGCTCTCCAGAAAAGGTGCAGGAGCAGACAGAAGAACCTGCTGACACACAAGAACCAGTAGGCTCTCCAGAAAAGGTGCAGGAGCGGACAGAAGAACTTGCTGAAACACAAGAACCAGCAAGTTCTCCAGAAACTACACAGGAGCAAACAGAAGAACTTGCTGAAACACAAGAACCAACAAGTTCTCCAGAAACTGCACAGGAGAAAACATAAGAACTTTCTGAAACACAAGAACCAGCCAGTTCTCCAGAAACTGCACGGGAGCAAATAGAAGAACTTGCTGAAACACAAGAACCAACAAGTTCTCCAAAAACTACACAGGAAGTAACAGGGAATAAAGAAGAGGAAGATATAAAGTCACCCCGGCCTACCCAAATTGCCATGGAACAAGAAGAGGAAGCAGATACACAGGAATCAGTACAGAATATAGAAGAAGAAGAAGAAACAGTAGCTGGAAATGGAAAGGAAGACATTGGATCATCCCGGCCTACTCCAATTATCACAGAGCAAATTATCCTTGTTGATGCCTTTACACAAACAGAACTTCCCTCTGTTAGTGATGCATGCACAGAAACAGATAATTTTCAAGAATTAAAAGGAAATTGGTGGAGAGAATATGAGCTGTCACAAGGCAAAGGATTCCAACAACAAAAGGGGATCTGGTTCAATTATGCATATAAGAACTGGGAAGCACTTGAGCAGTGTAGAGCTCAGTACAAAGAAATTAAGGAACTAAAAGCCAGATTGTCCTAGATGTTTGAGTTATTCCAAGGAACACTTGCCACAAGGAAACCCTCTTTCAATTATGCAACATTTTTTAGGGAACGACTGACATTCTTATAGATAAAGGCAGTTAGAGAAGGTAGACCTCATCAGGTGGTTACATTAGAACAATTTATGCAAACCTTTGCAGAGGCACCTAAAAATGATCAAAATCTGTTATGCGAGCTTTATCTCCATAATGAAGCCATGTCCAAAGAGAGAAACATGAATATGCTACCTGTTGTTGGCGACATACATCTCAGAGCTTTCATTTCCTTTTTAGTCAACCAACTTACATGGCAAAACGATTTTACCTCAGCTCAACATAATGAACAGAATTGCCTTCTGCGGATTAGGGCTGAACCTCAGAATGTGGCCACCTTCATTGCACAACATCAAAGAATGATAAGTGACCCTGAAATGAAGGATCACGTTAGGAAACTACAAGCAGTGGTTCTGCGAGATTGCCAACATTATGTGAAAACCAAAGCACCCTTGGCTATTAAGGCTAAAACTTATTCTGGGAAAACTGCCCCAAGGAGAGGCAGGAATATCACCCTTATAATCCACCTAATTTACAGGCAGCACTCTCAAGGGTACCTTACTATGTTAGATGCATGCAACACTGTGCTGAAAATTGGATTGGCTACAGATTTAAATTTCCACTTCTATGGTTATTTGGTGAACAATACAAGGGCCAGTTTGGATTATCCAAAAAGGAAGAAGCAGCAGCATGGAGGCAAATACAGATTGTCTGTGGGTTCAGAGATAATTTTGATGCCACTTCCTATAACTATTGTCTCAGTAATTTACACTGTTCATCCCAGTACTCCGACTCAGACTCAGAGTAAGCATTGCATGAGGACATGCAATCTCTTCAGTTGGGGGGGATGTTAGGACTCAGAATTGACCATTTTTGACCTTATATTTTTGCCATAATATTATCCTTTTTCAGTTCATAAGTTGAAATCTTTGATTACATAATGACTTAATCACCCCAAGGTATGAAGTAACTTTCCGCATATCTATATGTTTAATTGTTCATTACATATTCATGTTATCTTTATATTTATCTTTGGAAAAGCTAACTAAGTTGCCAAGTAACCGTTGAACTGTCTAAAGTCTGCAGGAATTATAATTCATAGTTGCTGCAACACCAGAAATAGCAACTACGCAGTTGCTACAGCCAGCAACAACAACTATCTAAAACAGGGAAATGCTATTTTGCAACAATACCGGAGATAACAAACGGAAACTATCAGAAGATCGCCAGAATTCCACGCTGACGCAGCATGATCAATAACTGTCCAAAAAGGGTAAAACACAGTTACAGTTGCTAAAATATCAGGAACAGCACGGGTTTATTAAATCAGCAACCATGGGGAAGCGGCAAAGGATAGCGCGAGGATTCCAAGAAGACAGTCGAAGTTCGGTTACCAGCTGTGTAACAGTAAGAGACCCAAGAGAGAATACATTGTCACATTGTTGTAACAGCACCCTGTAACAAGGGTGGATTTCTTATTTTTGACAGAAAGGTTTAACTGAATGAACTATGATAGTCTATTGTAATAGATGTATCCTCTATAAAGAGGAGACATCTACATTAGAAGGGGGGAGAAAAATAGTCTGTAAGGGGAATTTTGAAAGACAACAACAAAGTTTGAACTTTTATTGTAACTGGATCTTTTGGCAGATCAATAGAAGATTGTTCTGAGCACCTAATCTAGCATTTGTGTTCTGGGGAATCTTGTGAGAGGGACCGGGCCCACCTTCCTCACAAGATTCACCCATTTACTCTTCTATCAAGTGTGTAAGTGTGTTGGGTAATTTCTTTTTGCCGGTACTCTGTTTTGGATTCTGTAGCATTACCTCTGATGATTTCCTTTTTGCTAGTACTCTGTTTTGTTAATTGCTTGAAGTTGTAAGAGAATATTTCACCGGTGAATTAGAATTGCAGTGTGTATTAGAAATCTGGTTACAGGGGCAGGTGTTGAACGTCCTTACCTGGAGGATAGGGTCCTGATCCTCTGCTAACAGAGCATCCATCACTTTTCTTTTCAAATTTGTAATCTTAAATTAACTGCTTTCATTTTATCTTTGCAGTACACTGTTATAACATAACGTGAGAATTATGTATACTACATCTTTTTAATGCTTTTAGAGTTAAGTACATACAGTACGTGGTAGCCTTTGAAATAAAGACTTTCCCAGGTTGACAATTTAATGTGGTACTTGATTGTTAATCAATAAACAATTCAACTAGCCAACAATCTCCATGAGGTAGATGAATAAAATGTGACCATGAGATTATTCGTACAAATTTTTGGAGGCGAGGTTCGAAAGTGGTTCAGAGCATTACCAGCGGGATCCATCAATACTATGTCGATTCTACATAGACAATTCCTGGATAGATGGGAGGTAAAGAAAAATCCACTCCAAATTCTTTCTGGGTATGAAAATATAAAAAGGAACATAGGTGAAAGTGTCCAAGATTACTGTGTAAGGTTCAATACAATTTATAATGCTATTCCAATGGACATTAAGCCACCAATGGGGTTAGCATTGATCAAATTTCCCGATGGCTTCGATGCTGATATGGCATATTAGTTGCGAGAAAGAGATCCTACCACAGTCGAGGATATGCAGAATAACGCAGTAAGTGTAGAGGCAAATCTGCTGGCCAAGAGAGCAAGGATGAAGACTGAAAAGAAGGTGACTATAAAGGAAGAAGCATATTCTTCTGATCTTAAGGCAAATGATATACTTCGGAAAATTGAGAAGATGTTTGATTGGTTGACAATAGCAGATAAGCCTGACAACACAATCATAAATCCAAACTTCAGAGGACAGCAGCAACCTCAGTTCACGGTCAAACAACGAGAGTAGAAAGCATAAGATCAGTCTTGACAACAGCAAGTCAAAACACATTTGCAGCAAAATTATGTACACAGAATGGAAAGTGAGGATGATGATGATCTAGTGGTGGAGGCAAATCATTTCTTTACTACTGATGGTTTGCTCATTTTTCTCACGGAAGATGAAGAACATTCAGAGGTTTCGAATGTTCAAACAAATGAATATTTCATACTATCAAACGAAGGAGTTTTAGAGGATGAATCAGATGATTATCAGAGGGGATATATGAATGCATTGACAGTGTAGCAGAAAAAATACTCATTGAGAACCATAGATGTACCAATCATCCCAGTCCAAAATAGAAAAGAGGCACAACCCAAGAATGACTCCTCAAATATTCAGAAGAAAGGAAAGGAGCCTGCTGACCCAACTTCCAGCAAAGGACCATCAGTAAATGACAAGACCAATCAACAAAGTGCAGCAAAGGAAAAGGTCGAAAAGAAGGACTCTTCAGTCAAAGAGGTAGATAGAATTTCAGATTTTAGTTTAGAAAATGAGATTTCTAAATTAAAGGTTTCGATTCCTTTGACTGAATTGATGAAGAACAATAGTTATAAAAACCAAGTGTCCAAAATTTTGAACATAGATCCTTTATCAAATATGGTTAATGTAGAAGATGATCACCCGGAGCTCATCTTTGGCCCAGCTTTAGAAGGTCAATCTAAGGACAATGAAGTGCCTCCATTTTATATAGGCCTTAGATTGCATGAGTATGTCCTCCATAATGCCATGTTTGCCTCCGAAGCCTCCCATAATCTGATGCCAAAAGCTATTATGGAGAAATTGGGCCTTGACATTACTTGTAAATATCGTGACCTCTATTTTTTTGATTTCGATAGAGTCCGATGTATTGGTCTTATCAAAGACTTGGTGGTGTCTCTAGATCAAATCCCGACCAAGAATGTTCTCATGGTTGTGGTTGTTGCAGACATTCCACCATGGTTTGGTTTTCTTTTGTCTAGATCATGGGGTGCAAAGCTTAAAGGGACTTTACAACTATATTTCTCCTATGCTACCATTCCCATGTTTGGTCAATTGAGAAAATTATATAGGGAGAAGAAAATGAAGTACATGATCACAAGTAAGGAGAAACCACTCAATCATCCAATTAATGTTGTACATACAGATTTAGAATCATTTGTATTATATTCAGATAGTGGTTTGAATGATATTTGTATTCAATTAGTTGAAGTAGAAGATGTGCCAGAGATTTCAGAAAATTTCAAAGCAATCCTTGATCAAGAAAGACAAAAACTTGCAAGTACCTCTGAGCAGTCCACATTCCGGCAGCAACAGAAAGGTAATGAACAACAGCAAATTGAAGATATCAGTCAAGGTAAGAAAGAAGATGAAATAGAATTTCAACACTTAGAGGAAGAAGCAGGCCTATGGAGCATGGATTTTGACGGAGTTGTGGGTAAGGATGGTGCCAGCATTGGGATTTAGATCCGCAACCTTGTTTTCTAGCCTAATAAAGTCCCTAGTAATGTTAGAATTTTTTCGTATAAATTGGCCTTTGATTGTTCTAACAATGAAGCTGAATATGAAGCATTGATTGCAGGTTTGAAAATTCTCAAAAAGATGAAAGCAAAAAGAATATCAGTCTATGGGGATTCAGAGTTGATAATCAAACAAGTTAAGGGTGAATATCAAGACAAACATCCATAGATGAGGGCCTACCATAATGTAGTTTTAGATATCCTAAGGATGTTTCCAGATTATACCTTGACATGTGTACCACGTGCACAAAATGTAATTGCAGATTCACTAACTACTACTGCTAGTAATTTGAATATCCCGATGAATTCTAATAACAAGTTTGAGATCCATGTCAAGCACCACTCAGCTGTTCCCGACAATCTAAGGTATTGGCAAGTGTTTTGGGATGACAAGGAGATTAATAATTTCTTGCAAAATGAAGGCAACTACAAGGATGCTTCCATAGATTGTGATGATGATGATGATGAACCAAAAATAGAAGTGCATCGGATGGAAATACTGTAGCTGAATGACAATGTCATTCCTAAAGGTCTTATTCCTTTAGAGGAACTCTTCGATCAAAATGATGTGGCTAGGAAGCCAAGCTTGGTGCCAACAGACAAGGGTGTTGAAGATATGAATCTTGGAACCAAGAAGCCTAAATTTGTGAAGTTGTTAAAGACATTATCTCCAGAGGTAAAGTCTAAATATGTCAAATTATTGTCCAAATTTTCTGATGTGTTTGCTTGGGATTATTCAGATTTAAAGGTGTATAATAAAGACATAATTCAGTACACAATTCCCATCAAGCCAAATCAGAAGCCATTCCTTCAGAAGCTGAGAAGGATTAATCCCAAGTTGCTACCTTCAATTTAAAAAGAGGTAAACCAATTGTACGAAGCTGGTATAATTATCCCAATCAAAGTTATTGATTGGATTTCGAACCTGGTTCCTGTGAGGAAGAAGACAGGTGATATCAGATTGTGCATTGATTTCAGAAATTTAAATAAAGTGTCATTGAAGGAAAATTTCCCACTGCGAAAAACGGATCACATCCTCCAGAGAGTGGTTGGAGCATCGCGTATGTTGTTGCTTGATGGATATTCTGGATATAATCAGATTTTGGTGCATGAATATGACTGTGAGAAAACTGCATTCACCACCCCTTGGGGAACATTCCATTATGATAAAATGCCGCTTGGTTTGAAAAATGCTGGAGCCACATTTTAGCGCGCAATGGACATCGCTTTTGCCAATGAAAAGGATGTATTTTTGGTTGTATATTTGGATGATTTGACAGTGTTTTAAAATTTAGATGATGAGCACCTTCACCATTTTTGGATTGTGTTTTAGTGATGTAGGAAATTTGGAATATTGCTCAATCTGAAGAAAAGTCTCTTTGCTATGGATGAAGGGAAGTTTCTTGGCCATATTATCTCGAAGGAAGGCATTCACATTGATCCATCAAGAGTAGAAGCAATTCAGCAGATATATTTTCACCAAAACAAGAAGGAAATACAAGCATTCATTCATAAGATGAATTTCTTATGAATATTTGTACCTAATCTTGTTGAGCATTCGAGAGAAATTACTAATATGTTGAAGAAGGATAGTGTGGTGAAATGGACGGAAGAAGAAATGAAATGATTTAATTTGGTAAAGTATGGCTTATCTTCAGCTCCGGTTTTGATTAGTCCCGATTATACACAAGATTTCATTTTATTCTCATTTTCATCTGAGCTTACCATGGCAACAGTTTTAATGCAAAAGAGAGATCAAGTAGAAAAGCCCATTGCATTCTTCAGCAAAACTATAATTTAGGGATGTAGCCTTGAAGTACAACATAATTGAGAAGCAGGATATTTCTCTTGTCAAAGCCTTGAAGGACTTCCAAGTGTATATTTTGCACTCTCACATCCTAGCATATGTTACTAATGCAGCAGTTAATGATGTGCTGATACAAACGGATCCGGAAAGAAGACAGGGAAAATGGATTGCAATAATGTTAGAATACGATTTGGAGATCAAACCTACAAAGTTGATCAAAGGACAAAGGTTGGCAAGGTTGATGGTGGAATCAAATTTGCATGCATTAGATATCAATCTTATTGCTACCATGTTTGAAGATGAAGAGGACATCTCCCTGATTCAAGTGTCTGAAATTTTCATTCAGTCACCGTGGTATTCAGATATTGTTTATGTGCTTTAGCACCTTTCTCCGCCTCCAGAAATGTCAAAGAATAAAGGTAGAACTCTTAAACTAAAAGCTGGTAAATTCTGCATTTTGAATAATGTCGTTTATTGGAAGGACCCAGGTGGTGTTTTGTTGAACTGTTTAATTGAAGAGGAAGCCCAACAGGTAATGAGTGACTTTCACAAGGGTGACTGTGGTGGTCACTTGTTTTGGAAGACAACGACAAACAAAATTTTGAGAGCAGGATATTACTGGCCCACCTTATTTTCAGATGTCTATAAAATAGTCATGAGTTATCATGAGTGTTAGGTCTTTCAAGGGAAAAGAAAGTTGTTGCCTCTTCCTTTGAAACCGGTTGAAGTCAGCACACCTTTTCAACAGTGGGGACTTGATTTTCTTGGTGAGATTCATCCAACATCCTCGACTCAACACAAGTGGATCCTAGCAGCAATGTATTATTTTACCAAGTGGATTGAAGCAATCCTGACCAGACAGGAAACAGACACGGTAATCATTCAATTTTTGGAATCAAATATTTTATCTCGTTTTGGTTGTCCTAGTAAAATCATAACAGATAATGCAGCTGCATTCAAATCCAAGAATATGATCGATTTTTGTAGCAAGTATAAGATTACCTTGGGTCACTCCATAGCATATTACCTGCAAGGTAATGGTCTGGCTGAATCATCTAATAAATCATTGGTGAATATCATAAAAGAAGCTTCCGGAAACTAATAAGAAAGGATAAAATAAGAAGTTAGTTAATGCTTTGTGGGCTGACAGAGTGAGCCAAAAGAAGTCTATAGGTATGTCTCCGTTTGAAATTGTATATGGTATTGATACAGTCGTTCCGACATCCTTGGCAGTCTCGGTTGTGAAACTTTTACAGGAAGCTGGTAGTAAGGAAGATGATTTTCACCGAAGAATAAATCAGATGATACATTTACAGTAGACAAGGGAGGAAGTCTTCCAAAATACTTTCAGATTGCAAGAGAAGATCAAAAATATATATGATCAGAAAAATAAAGCAGATAAATTCTAGCTTGACAATGTGGTGTTGCGGTGGGATGCAAGGAACGAAGATAAAGTCAGGCATGGCAAGTTTGAAAACTTGTGGAAGGGACCCTATAAGATTGCTACATACAGAGGGAAAAATTCATTTCTGCTCAAAGAGATGGAAAGGTTAAGATTTTTCAGGAGTGTTACTGCATAACATAAATAATTACTGAGAGGAATAAATATAAAAATATCCAGCAACAACCATAAACACATAAACACAAATCTTTATCTAGGAAAACCCCAAATCCGGGGAAAAACCCAACCTAATAAGATCTTATGAGCATTGGCCAAAACCCTAGCCAATCTGACCAAGTGAGCCTTCACCACTCACCTCCAGGTCTTGCATTACAATGAAGTCCTTCCAACCTTTTATAAGCTCCATTACATATAATACCACGGGCAGAATACTATGGGTGCACAATACCATGTGCCCCAAGACCATCATTGTTTAACCTGGTCAACTTTGACTCTATAATGAGTCAAGTTTACCTAAAAATTCCCCCCTTAAACTTGACTTGTGGTTCATTGACTAACTCCAGCCAAACTTGCTAAGTGAGATAGCCCGCTCACTCTAGCTCTTACCCCCCCCAGAGTTTTTACTTGGGGTATTGTTAACCGGACATCCCCCCTGTCACCTAGGTCTAACCCAGACTTTACCAGTGATCACCGAGGGGTACACATGCCTTACCAACTCTTACATTAGTATGCCCATTTACATGCAGTAATTTTGACTTCATTAATTTTTTTTTTGTTTATTGCTGCTGCGATTCTGATCCATCCTCTCTCAATTTGATTTTCTCAAAAACTTCTATCAAACCGCTCCAACTGTGAGCCTGATGAGAACCTTGTAGATTCCAGCACCGATGGCCTCACATAGCAGAAAACAAACAATTTTCAAAGCCACATGAACAATTATCTTCTGCTGACCTGCATGTAGCCCACACCTACTCCATCTTTCAACACGACATAGAACACACAAGAAATATCCCTTATCGATTCCCTATGAAAAAAGCTCGAAAAAAATCAGCCTTGAATTTTAATATTACCAAAGGTAGCTCTCAACCTTCTTTAAATAGTCGCATGAATCCCGAAAAATTCGTCAACATGTTCCAAACTGGTAAATATCGCAAATGCACTACGATCCTTGGCAGTTACGACACTATCTTTCACACATTCTCCTCAAGGTTCTTCTGTGTACGATTGTTCCACCATTATTTTCCAGACCTAGATCGAGAGGAATATATATAATAAATAACTAGCAACAATCATAAACACATAAACACAAGTGTTTATTCAGGAAAACCCCAAATCCGAGGAAAAACCTAACCTAATAAGATCTTATTAGCATTGGCCAAAACCCTGGCCAATCCGACCAAGTGAACCTTCACCACTCACCTTCAGGTCTTGCATTACAAAGAAGTCCTTCCAACCTTTTATAAGCTTCATTACATATAATACCACAGGCGGAATACTGTGGGTGCACAATACCATGTGCCCCAAAACCATCACTGTTTAACCTGGTCAACTTTGACTCTATCCTGAGTCAAGTTTACCTAACAAGGAGGACTAGTCAATGGTAGGCTCCTGAAGCGCTACTTCTTCTAAGGTGATTTCTGAAGTCATGAAGTTAATCATTGGATATACAGTTTTCTTTTCACTACAAGTGTTCAAAAGATACAATTCATTTCAGCTTGGGGCCTTAGGTGAAGGCTATAAAGTTGAGTGTTTTGTATCAGTTTGAATTTTGTGTCAGTCTGAGTCTTGAGTCTATTTTATAGTATCAATTTCAGTTTTCGAAGTGTATTGACCGTATTGCCCAATGTAAGAGGCACTAGTCTACTTTTTCCAGAGATCTATGGTTCTTGGCACCTCCAAGGAGCTACCATCCCCATTGGAGCCAATGTTAGTGTCAGTGCTTTCACACTGCCATCAGTGATCAAATTGCTCTTTTGCATTTCATATTAGGTGTCCCATTCTGATGAGTTGCACTCCATTAGGTCATGGATCAACTGATGGTAGGGTTTCATTTCATTTGTCTCTCATGCTATATACATGCTGACCTTATTTCACATATATTTTCAGTCATTCATGGTCATTTCAGTTCATTTCGTTTATAGAAATCAATCTTACGGTTTAGTTTCACTAGGTCTTAGGGTTTTTTGCCATGGTCATTCAAACGAATAATAAGTGTCAGTAGACACATGAGGAGGTTAACAAAATTAAACAAAAAAAATTCAAAAGATCATAATTTCTTTCTTTGTAAGCTTAATAAAGCTCTTTAACCTCAAAACTTGTTTTGAGGTAAAACAGAGCATTTGTATTGTATTATTTCATTTCCATGTAATTTAATGTAATTTTATGGTTTTTATATGTAATAAATATTCATATGCTGCTCTTGGTCACTTGCTGACTTGGCCAACTCCTGCCACTGCAAAAAGTCAAAGAGATCAGCATCAGTACACCTGTCAAAATCCAAAAGTGAAATATAAGCAAAAACAGAGTATTTCAGGAAAGCAAATAAACATTAGAAAGTGGGTTTTGATAAATGAAAAAATCAAAGGGTTGAAAAGCTATAAAAGGTCGTCTATATCTCTTGCCACCTCATTGTTGAAGTTTAGATTGATAAAGAGAACCCAAAAAGCAATTTTTAGTTGTCATTGGGCAAAAGGAAGTAAGTCTTGGTGTTGTTAAAGAAAATTGCAGGCGTTGCACACCTATCACCTGGCATTGCGCATTGGATTGGTGTTGCGCATTAGATTGGCGCTGCGCACCTAGGAGCTCTTGCTAGTGTAAAATAACACTGACACTACACACCTGTTGCAGGGCGCTGTGCACCTGTTGAACACTCCCAAAACAATGCTAAACACTCAAAATCGACTCAAACCTCCTTAAATCTTCAAAGCTCATCCCCTTACAAGTAAGTATTGTTGCCACTCTTGCTCAAAAAGAATTCTTGTACTTAGTTTGTGGAGAGATTGTCTCTTAAAAAATAAACCCTAGCTGTCATTAAACATTTCCACAGTCCACTGTTTATTTGCTGTTATTCCTTACTTTGTTGTTGTTCCCTGAAAATGTAACCCCTACACAAGTTTCCCTAAAGATTATTCCCTTCATGTTTTCACATTCCCACACATAATACTCCCAAACCCTACTTACATACACAATCTCTGAAATCCTATATCCTATATACAACCCTATTCACTCCCCTTATTCCCTAATTCCTCAAACCCTTCACTCCCTTAATCCCATTCATATCCCTATTTCACCTCACTCATTTTCCTTCTTTTTGAAATCTCTTCATACTCATCACTCACCTACACTACTCCTTCATTCCTCACCAACATTTACAATCATTAAAACCAATGGACAATGATTATGAAACTGGGGAAGAGACCCTGAGTGACAGCTCTAGGGAAAGAAATTTGCAACAGAAGAGACCTCACAAAGGGGGAAAGATAACCAGGGAGGAGCCCATTAATCTGAGAGAATTACTTGCTTGTCCAATTGCCATCTCATGTTTCAAACATCAGTCTTCTTATGGTTTCTATGAAATGGTGGAGAGGGTCAAATTCCATCATGAATTAGCGAGGCTATTTGTGACACACTAGGACAATAATGAAGTAAAACTTGCTGGAATTACCTTCACTCGGTCACCTGCTATTATTTCAGAGGCTACAAGCATTCCAAATATATGTGAAAAATGGAACAAAGGATAGTACATTGACAAGGAATTCTATGAGCCTTACATCAAGGCTACATACCTTGGCAAACTGAAAAGAGTGTTTCCCTTCAAATTCTTGGAGGACAGGTTTGCCCCACTCATGAAGATCATCGTTAGATATTTTACTTGGGAAGGTAGGTTTTCACGGTTGTATGCCTACCACATTATATTATTGATGCATTTTACTAGAGTGAGAATGATGGATATTCCTTACTTCATGTTCCAGAATATTGAAAATATGGCACACTATGTGAAGAAAAAGCTATATCCCCAACAACTAAATAGCATCTACCACTTCTCCGTAATCAATGTCATTTTCTTACATCAGTTGAATCTACTAAATATACCATGGGAAACCTTGATTTCCCATGAGGTGTTCAAAAGCCCTCAAATATTTTCATCAGTTCATTAGGAGGAAGGTGAACCTTCAGGACATGAACAAGTCAAAGAAGCTGAAACTTTTGGAGTGCCAGTTCTTGTCACTTATGAGAGAGGCACTAGGAGGCTTTTTGCAACTGCCAGGCGAGTATTATCTCCACAAGGAGTGGAAGGGGTCTTGCCTTCATCTACAGACCACAGGCAAATGCTATCTCCACCAAGAGTGGAAGGGGATTTTCCTTCTTCTCCAACTAAATAGGTACAGGTTGGGCAACAACAGAAGGGTAGAGATAAAGGAAAGAAAAGGATGCAAGAGGATGATCCTAGTGATGAGCAAGAGAGGGACTTTGACCTAGTTGATCATGAGGAGACACAGGGAATTGATGTCATTGATGTGGAAAGTACAAAGATAACTAAAGACATGATCATCAAGGAGCAAGAGGATGACATTCGAGCCTTGTCAGTCAATTTTGAAAGAGCAAAGTAGATCATCAATTACCTTGAGCGGGAAAACAAGCAATTAACTGAAAAGAAAGTTATCATGGAATTGCAAATGATTAAAGAAGATAGGTAAGAGGCAAAGAAGGAAAAGGTAAAGATGACCTCCATTGAGCAAGAAATTGAGAATGACCAAGAAGGCTTTGAGAAGCAAAAAGGAGCAAAAAAAATTGGAAATCCTAGCTGATGCCTCATTAGCTCATCAAAGTAGTGCTTGAGGCTGCCTTGTGCCAATTTTGGGACAATTTTGATAAAATTTTGCAATTTTCAAATTTTGAATTTTGAAACACTGGAAATCCCAATAGGTGGCGCTGCACTTTTGACTAGAGCACTTTTTGGGAGAATGGTTTACATTTTTGGAATCATCATAAAAAATAAGAAAAACTAGAAAGTTTCATCAAATTTGGAGCAGATTTTGGTCACCTAAAGGCCAAAAAGCCATCAAAAAATAACCTCTCTTCCACTTTTTTGACACACAGGAAGCAATCTTGCAAGATTCCATTTTTGAGGGGGAAAATGACATCCAAATTCAGAAATTCAAGATGTTCCAGAAACTAGAGGTAGAACTTTCCAACAAGCCATCTTGGGCTCAATTTGGTTAAGTGGAAGGTGCCCAAAACTAACTTGGAAAAAGCGCTACACATAGGATCAGGGGCGCTACACATAGGATGAATTTTGCTAGTTTTGCTCAAAAATCAAAATTTCTCCTAGTTTTTCTATAATTTTAATTTTTCTCTCCTTTTGGATGAATATATGAATTTAAATGATGTTATGGTATGTAAATGTAATTTTAAAATTACTTTTGAGGTTAGATTCATCATTTTGAGGTGGTTTGGAGTTGAATGAATCAGTTTCCATGGTTTTAGAGGCAAGTTGTTCCACTACCTATATTCCTGTTCTTAGTTTAGATATGGTTGAAACCACTCCTCTTATTATGGATTCAACCCCTAATGGCTATCATAGGTGGTTTGGTGCCTATATTATGTACTTTCTTAGTCATTTGTAAATGTTGGACTCTTGTCGATGCTTTGAGCTTCATTGTACATCACTACAGTAGTTTGGCAAGGAAATAAACCATGTTTTATAGCTATTTTTGTGGGATTCTTGTGGTAGTGTGCCTTGGCATTGTTTCTCCTTCTGCCATTTGTTATTCTCATGTGTTATATGTTCCAGCATCTATTTCATTCTTCTTAACTAAATGAATCAAGATATATAGGTAGAATATATTGATAACAGTGCTCTACCTTGGGAATACATTTAGTTTTTCATGTTTTCATCTATTTGAAGAGGATTCATGGTCTCTGCATGCCCTCCTCAACTCCTCACCAGTCTTAGACCTACCACCTCACTTAATTCCAAGTGCTAAAACACCTACCTACCTCGCCCTACAGAACACCCTGCATTCCTGACTTCATTTCCTTGACCCAAGCTACCTGCTCCAAATGATACAGCAACCAACCATCAAAATCAACCAAAAACTGTAGAGCTACTATACCTAGCCTAAAATCTATATTCAAATTTTTCATCTCAACTGAGATTGACAAGGAGAGATCCCTCACCCAACCTGGTAGGGCTAGCTACCAGGTTAAGCATGGTTTGTGGTTATCGTAAGATTGCCTCCCTTCAGCCTGAGGTCGATCTGGGCTCTAACACCTTGTCTGCCGCATTGGGTTGGGTATTTGTCTATGTTCATCCCTGTGGTGTATTTAGCTCGACTCGGTGTTGGATATGGTCATTTCTTGCTCTGAAGCATTTTTTTTAGGTATATGCGTAATTTAATGAACTTTTTGGTTGAATTCCTCTTGCTTTCTATAGGTTTAGGGATGTATAACCCCACGACAATGTGTGATGCCTATCTTGCAGGTCATTGTGCAATTTACAGTTGGAGCTACGGTTTTCTGGGGTTCCTGTGGCGTGTTGGCATGGAGGAATTCGATGAGACAATGACTGGAAGGTAGTAAATTGTCCTACTAGCCTATATACCTGTGTTTTTAAACACATCTAGTCGAATTGATTATTTTTCCTTTGTTCATTTTATCTACCTGTGTTTTTAAACACGTTTAGCTATGTGGGTTTTGGGTTTTGTGTAATTTTGTGTACATTATTGTGGCCCTTATGGATATGTTGTTAGGGTTACATGTTGATATGTTGTAGATCTAACCCAAGAATATTATAGATCAGATATGAAATAACTCTGATACCACTTGTTGTAGCTTTGATACCACTTGTTGTAGATCTGATCTAAAAATATATGAGAACACAAATAAACCCAAGAATAATAAGATCCAAATATAGAAATGATTCACTTTATTATCAAACCCTTATGGTAGGGCAACACCATACATTCACTCCTTAAGGAAGGAGAACACTCCACAAGCCATACGCCTGTTCATACAATAATACACCATGTACCATTACCATGGTTTCCTTATACCATCAACTAATACCATGGGCCCCTTACATTATTATTAACTACTTGTGGTCCCTTACATGACATGGGTTAACCACCTTATTTATTACTATGGCCCATCCCATTATTACATTATTACCTTGGGTACCTCCCTTGGTACCCCATATTATCCCCCCTAGGTACATAACATGATATGTGTTTTTTGATATCTTTTTAGGGTTACATGTTGACACTCTAATTATTAATTAACAATTTTGAGATCATTTGTTGATATGCTGTTAGGGTTTGGGTATTTTTGTTTAAAGAGCATTATGGGTTTTTTTTGGTGCTAGTGTTGTTAAATATTTGAAGGTTTTTTTGGTGCCAGTGTTGTTAAAGATGCCTTGAAAAATCTATGAGTAAGTGTGTATGTAGGAAAAATCTACATTAGGAATTTGAATTTGAAACTAGTTAAGTTAAAATACTATTTAGGTCTGGTGTTCAAATCTTTTCTATGCTATTTTTATATTTGACTACAACTGGACTATCATATTAGCACATATTTTGGTTACTTCTGGCATTGGCAACCAACTCTATCGAGGAATTATAACTATTTGTGACCCATGGGGGCTTAAAACTCACTGACCATAGGGCTCTCTTAGCTGGAAATTTTATCCTTCTTGTTACCAGTCAATTGATTGAATAACACTGATTGTATCTTCAAATAAGCTAGGCTTGAAGGGCCAATTATTTCCTTTCTTTCCTTGAGGTAAGAAAATTAAATCCCTAGAAAATAGGCAGTGAGCCTTTCATAAAATGGAATTTTTCATATCCTTGTTTCATGAAATGGAATTTTATAGATCCTTGTTTCATACAGGGCCTTTCAAATTGGCATGGATCCTTTATTTAGGAAATCTATGGAATTTTTTCTCATAAAATGAAGTTATACAGATCTTCGACTGAAAATAAGAAGTTTTTCTCATAAAATGAAATTGTATATATTTGTGACTGAAAATATTTAGGAAAGGTACAGATCCTTATTTCATACTTTCACAGTCATAGCAACTGGCTAATAGGCAGTGAACCCACACCTCAAGAGGTAGTGAACCATAGGAACTCTCCTTTGAGTGATTCATTATTTTGATTGAATGTTAGAACTTTTTTCACTGATAAACAATACTATTTCTTAAACTGTAGAGTTCAAGCCCTTGAGAAGTTGTGCCTTAATCCTTCCATGTAACCTTCCATGTCAATTAGCCTATAGTCTATTCAAACAAAAAAAATGGATTCAATTGTTTGGCTTTTCTTTAGGGAATGGGTGCTAAAGGTGAGGGGATCACCGCTTGAAATGGAAAAGGTAAACATAGAGATGATATATCATATAATATATAACAATTTCGAGAGTATTTGTTGATATGTTGTTAGGGTTTGGGTTTTTTTGTGGGTTTTTTCGGTGCCAGTGCTATTAAAGATGCCTTGAAAAACTGACAGGACACAATTTTGTATATTGTTGTGGCCGTTATGGATATGGTATTAGGATTACATGTTGATATGTGTTTGTTGATATGTTGTTAGGGTTTGATTTTTTTGTTTAAAGAGCACTATGGGTTTTTTTGGTGCTAGTGTTGTTTAATATGCCTCGAAAAACTAACATGACACAACTTTGTATATTTTGTGGCCCTGATGGTGACAGGACACAATTTTTTATATTGTTGTGGACCTTATGGTGACAGGACACAATTGTGTATATTTTTGTGGCCCTTATGGATTGCCATGACTTGTCATGATCTGATCTATGTATTTAAGCAATCATTGGGATTAATATTGAAAGGGTCAGTCTTCTTGAATACATTTTGACACTGTAATTGTTAAGTAACAATTTGGAGAGAATTTGTTGATATGATGTTAGGGTTTGTGAAATTTGAGGGCATAATTGTTGCTAATATGTTAGGGTTTCATCACTTTGTTGATCAGAGATATGTTTCCTTCAGTATACGTCGTCTATGATGTTGGCCAGTGAGAATATGATGTTGGACTAGTGAGCTAGGGTTTCACATTGTGATACAATGCTGATAGAACTTAATGTTATTAATGAGTAGAGGTTTACTATTACTGATGTCATTGATACAATGAAAATATCTGATTGTTTTACCATGGTATGCATTGTGATCTATGTTGTCCTTGATCTTCTGCCTAACTTAAAGATACTTTATTTTATGATTGAGGCAGGTTGCCATATCTGTAACATAATTTATATATATCTTAAATTATTATTCTCATATATCTATATATATATATATATATATAATGCCATATCTGTAATGCATTTATATATATGTTAAACTATTAGATAGTTGGGGAAGTTGGATTATTTATTTACTATTAGTGATGTAATTATTTGCAATGGTCATTGTGTAAGATAGTTTCTTTACCAATGGTATATTGTTTCCATTGTTTTATTTACTATTAATGGTGCAAATATTTGTGTAATTATCCTAAAAATAAATCAATACAAGAATATTGGCGTCCCTCCCCTAATTTGTTAACACTACAACAAAACCAACGATTAGCGTCCCTTTTTACTTCTTTTTTTGCATCTAGAGCCCATTTTTGGTCCTATTTGCATCCATTTATCAAATATGGTGCAAAACTTGACACAAAATTTGCATCAAGTTTTGCACCAAATCTTACACCAAGTTTAGCACCAGGTATTGCAATAGGTTTTGCACCACGTTTTGCACCAAATTTTATGCCAAGTTTTGTGTCATCATTTACACCAGGTTTTGTTCCAGGTTTTGCATCAAGTTTGGCACCTAATTTTGTTTGACATACTTTTGCATCCTCATTTCCATCCACTTTTTGCACCTACACTTGCATCAACTTTTGCATCGACTTTCGCATCCTTTTTTGCATCCTTTTTTAAATCATTTTTTGCATCCATTTTTTCATCCATTTGTGCATCCCTTTTGCGCCAAGTTTTATATCGTGTTTTGTGTCTAGTTTTGCATAAAATTTTGCATCTACTTTTGTTGCATCCACTTTGCCCTCTTGATTGGCATCCATATTTACATCCTCTTTTGCATCTATTATTGTACCCACTATTGCATCTAATATTTTTGTGCCACAATCAGCGCCTAGTTTGGCACCTCCTTTTGCACCCACTTTTGATTATAATTTTGCATCCACGTTTGCATCCTCATTTGCGTCTAGGTTTTCATCAACTACTACATCTATTTTTGCATCCCTTTTTGTATCCAATTTGGGACCGGGATTTGCATCAGGTTTTGTGTCTTGTTTTGCATCTACTTTTGCATCGACTTCTATTGCATCCACTTTTGCACACAATTTTGCATCCACTGTTGCACCCATTTTAAATTTCACTTTTTGCATCTTCATTTGCATCGTACTTTGATTCTTTTTTTGCATCTATCATTACATCCACTTTTGTTATGCCACAATTTTCACCATGTTTTGCACTCACTGTTGTATCCACGTTTGCTTCCAATTTTGCATCCATGTTCACATCCTCTTTTGCATCAAATATTGCATCTATTTTTGCATCCACTTTTATGTCAGGCTTATGCATTGGGTTTTGCATCTCGTTTTGTATCTACTTTTGCATCTACTTACATTATATCCATTTTTTGCATCCAATTTTGTTTTTCCTATTGCATCAATGTTTCCTTCCACTTTTACATCCATTTTTGCATCTTATTTTGCATATTTTTTCTCTATTGTTACATCCACTTTTGTTGCACCATATCTTGCGCCTACCATTGCAACCACTTTTTCTTCCACGCTTGCATCCCCTATTGCATCCACTTTTGTTTCATCCATTTTTGCATATACTTTTGTTTCTGTTGTTGCATCCACATTTGTTTCACCACAATTTGTGCCAAGTTTTACACCTACCATTGGACCCATGTTTACTTCCACTTTTGCCTTCATGTTTGCATCCAAGTTTGCATTGACAACTGCATCTACTTTTGCATCCACTTCTTTGTCAGGTTTTTCATGTTGTTGTGCATCTACTTATGTTGTATCCACTTTTCATCCAATTTTACTTCTATTGTTGCCCCCATTTCTATGTTCGCTTTTGCATCCCTTTTCCAACACTCATCATATTTTCTGCATTGATGATATTCCTTATGGCATTGACAATTATGAACAATTGATGACAATTTCAATAATATTGACAATGATGAAAATGAAGATGATGGCGATGACATGAATTGTGATTATGATGATAAAGACGATAGTGGTTACAATGACAATGATGATGATGGCAATGATTATGATGATGACGATGTAATGACGTTGGCGAATCTTCCCAATTTTAGATGTTGTCATTTTCATAATCATAAGCATTATCTTTGGTGTCATGATCATCATTTTCATCTAGGTCATCATCAAAAACAATAATGGCATGAATGATGATGATGCGTGATTACAACAATGTCGATAGAAATTACATTAATGATGATGATGGGGATGATAAAAATGAAAATGACGATGATAATGGTGGTGATGATGATCATCATCGATCATCTGTCAAAAATAGAGTTGTTATTTCTCTTGCGTATATCAATGTGTCCTAAACAACCCTTTTCTAGCACTGATCACATTTTTTGGGTTGATGATATTTCTTACAACATCTACAATTATGAACAATTGCAAACAATGTCCATAATGATGATGATGATGGCATGAATGGTGATTATGATGATAATGTAATGATGGCAATAACAATGACAAGGATGATGGTGATGATGATGACAATGATTATGATAATGAGAATGACCTTACAATCTTATGGATTCGTGAACAATTACTAGTTTCAATACCATCTTCTGGATATGTATTACTATCATACTTTTTAAATTTTCTGTCTCTCTTGAGGTATCTTACTATAATGGTGTTGTCAACACTAGAAAGATATCTTGTTGTAATGGTGGTTCTAATGTTAGCACGAGCAAAGTTTAGTAGGGAGGATGCTACTACAAGAGGAATTCCTTCTAAGTGACTATGGCATTCAAAATGAGGCTTTATGGGCTGCTTGTTAACACATGTTCTCATGCTCATATAAAATTAATGTGAAAAGTTGCTTTAATTGGTTCCCATGCATAATTGATATTGATAATGGGATGGTATAAAATTGTAATGGGCATGTCCGTTAGTTATTTATGATGGGTCAACAACATTGAAACCATCCAAGTGACATTTCACCTTGGAACAATTGTCGCTCGTGCGAAAACACGGAGTTTATGTAAATGAAAGTTGTGATTGTAGTGGAATTAAAACCATCGAGAAATATCAAAGAAGACGCTACCTACCAGTTTTGAAAGACAACAAAGGCATTGAACAAATATTTGCGTTAGGATGTAGTGAGGGAATCGAAGGAAATTTGGCAGCCCTAAGTTGTCATTACTATTGCCAATCACACATTCAATAGTAACCATAAAAGGTAGCCACATATAAACAGAACCTCGAGGTGTTGACAGTCAGAATCTATTGTAATAGCTTTGACGTATATATGGTTTTGTGTTTAGATGAGAATGAAGTGGGCTTCATCCAGGGTTCGGCTCAATCCTCATCCACTCCATGCAGTGGTGTTTAATTCGCCAAGCAAGAGAATATTATGTGAGTGTTCAGAGTTAAATCAACAGAAATCAAGGACGTGTGATTTTCAAATTATTGCTCCTCCCTTATGATTGAGCGCTTGATGCGATGGTCATTGTCCTTGGGTGATACTTTTATTCCCCATTTTCTATTGAAAAAGTAGCGTTTTTCTGTTCGATTATGATAGGATTGGATGAACGCCGGTTTGGGTGGATGTAGACCCATGTTTTTTTGTGGTGATCTTCAAATGTCTCGAGGATAAGAAAAAAATCCTTGACCAAGGTCCATGGTTTTGGGGATGAGTTGGTCTTCTAGTGAAGCCATGGTTTCCCAACTTCAATCCTCTCACTATGTTGCCGATGACTACTCTAGTATGGGTAAGATTCCCAGTTTTCCCATTCACTTTACCCATCTAGATCTCTTAGAAAAAGTGGGCAATTTTATTGGAAGATTCGTCAAAGTAGACAGGGAAAGACTTTTGAAAGGCATTTTCACCTATGTTTGCATATGTGTTTAGGTAGATCCCAATGAAGTTTTGCGAGATAAAATTGAGCTCAAGTGGATGGGAATTGTGTATTCCCAACCCCTAGACTATGAAAATACAACTTTTCGATATAGGAATCACCAACAAGATAGAGACCTTCAAACTGTCTGTCCCTTTCCAATAGGGGCTTCCTCCTTACAGTCATCTAAGAACTCTAGCTGCAGTTGGAGGGATCTTAAGGAAAGAGAGGGATCCAAAATGTAACACCCCTCCCTTGTGTGTCAAACTTTGCAAACCTAAGATGAGAAAAGCTAGGTATGATGTGTAATATAAAAAGTAAATACATTACTAATAAATTAATCACTTGGAAAAGCGAGACACCAAGAGATGAGATTCTTTCCAAGTCACATTGGTGAATGGGAAAGGATAATTCTTTCATGGTAAAGCTTCTCGATTTAATTCTAGATAAGTTGGATGGATTGGAGATAAATATCCATTGAGAAAAACATAAAAGTTGTGCGGGAGAGAAAGGCAATCTTCTATGAGGAAAATCCTCATGGGAGAGAAAGGTGAGCTTTTATGAGATAAGCCTACGCAAATGGATAAAAAGATCCATAAAAGCGAGACACCACTAATGGAAACCATATCATGAAAGAAGGTATTAAATACCCATTCCATAGATCAATTGGAGGCGGTTGATCCATGGCAAGAACCTCGACTCGGTGGTGAACTGAAGAGTCATTTCTAGGTTGGGTAGCGGTGCTCTGTTTTCCAAGTGTCGTTCTCTCTTTTGATCTAGTTTGACTCACTTGCGTGGATTGTTCTATATGTTTGTTTCTTACCCTCTATGTTATAAATTCCTTAGCATATGAGATAATTTTCTTGAGTTTTAAATGCACTGCATGTGTCTTTAATGAGATGATTTTATGGATGCACATAAATGAAATTCTAATTACAGTCACAGTATGTGGATCTTATGTAGAATTGGTGTTAACATGTCTTTTGTTAAGATAGTGAATAGTCGTGCTTGAGCCGCTATGCAAATTTGTTAACTGTGGTTAAGGCTCGACTGTATAAACTATGGTACAAGTTATTTGTGCTATGTATCCACTGTTGCGCTTCTGATTAATTGTGCATAATCCCTAAGATACACATGTTAATGTGCCATGCAACTGTGGCAGACGGATTATTGATTATGTATGATAAATGATTTTGTTTTGAAATGGTAGAGCCTATGGTTCGGGTTATCTAATATATGCATTATGCATTATAGGATGAATTGCATCCATTGAGGCGTTCTAATTATTTATTTGTATTGCATAAGATATATGTCGGTGGTACTTTCGGCCATGCCAATAGGAATATGAACATGCTATATGGCAAAGCTAGTTATTGTAAATGGATGACCTGATCTCCATAAATGTTGGATTGAATCCTCAAAGGAGGGATACTCGAATGCGGGATATTGAATAATATTAATTGATTCCTCCTCTGTGATGTGATGTAGGCATGGGTAGAAGTGCTTGTGTTAGCTTTGTTATGAGGTAGTTGTATATGAACGCGTGTGACAACCATTACATCTAAATTTATTACAAGCTAAAATTAGTAAAGGAAACCAATATGTTGCCTTTAATACTGTGGCTAGGAGGTGTCTACTGAAAGAGGACCCAAAGTTGATCATAATTCATGGAACAAGGTACCAATCAACCTTAAGCACAATGCAAGAATAGGATGAAAACCTTAAGCATGACCACCAACTCATCGAATGGCCTTGAGGCTGCAATATGCAAGAAGAGGATGAAAAACATTGACTTTGAAATATTTTACAACCAGAGAACCTTAAAACCCCAACTCCCTCCTTAGGACAAGTGTATTTGAGTTTACCAAGAGTTGGCTTCCAACACACCCAATGCTCAATGCCAAACATGACATGGTACACTAAAATACAAAGACCGTAAAACCTTTCAACATATCGACAAATTACACATTCTTCCTTGAAATACACATTCTAAGGAAACCCACAAATGACTTCTCCTCATTTTGAGGATGGTACCTAAGTTAAATTGGATTGCATAGGGATTTCTTAACACAGGGTTCAAAATTATTACAACAATATACTCATTAATCACTAAATATGTCATTTGTAGGAATTGCAGTTAGGTGGGGAGGATAACACTCCTATCCATTTTTAAACCTACACCCAATTAATAAGTTCTCCATGTGCCACAATAAATGCAATTTTTATGACTATAGTGACACATCCCTCGAGATTTCCTTCCACACCAACACTTTTATCCATGAACTAAAGAGTGACTATTTCATTATTATATTATACATACATGTTAATATAAGCATTAAAATTTGTATTCCTTTGTAAAAAATGCTAGTCCAAGAGATACATTTGATCACCTTGTCTTGTATCCAATATCCAATGTTGACCCCTATATCCTTAGATCTAGAGTGAAGGTTTCATTTCTAATGTTGTGTTTGAGCTTAAATTCTAATTAAATATTTGGGTTAGCCAAGGTCATTACTTAACTTAATGGCTTTGCAATATACAATGTATCATATTCTTTTTAAGTTCAATTGGTGAGATATGTCTGGGGGATTGAACTTTCGATCACTTGGATACACAAGGGCTTGCTAACATGCTTTTTTCCAATTGTGCTACTACCCTCATAAAATATACAATGTATCATATTAACATCCACTAAAACCAAATTGACTTTTGGGACACATGTCTCTTTGATGATGAAGGGAATCCAATTATGTGATGTCAAACACATTCCCTCACAAACACTCACAAAGACCCTACACTTTTTAGGGTTAGAACCTAGGTTGTCTGTTATGAAACCAACTCACAAAAAGATAGAAAAGATAGATCAACAACTTAGAAATCAGCCTCTTCGAGGGGGAAACCTCCTTTACATTACACAAAAGAACAATTATTGGATGATACAAATGACAAAGCCTCATTTCTATATATAGGAGTCTAAGGGGTCACAATATAATCAAAGTCAACATAACAATAATAATATAAGGGAACAAAAATAAAAATAGTGGGCTTCTATGGGGCACAATAATAACAATATGGGGACAATAAGGGCACAACAATAACAGTAAGGGCCACAATGACACTAGTAATGGGGGAATCACTAGTGTTATAGGGACCTAACATTGTCTATATGAAAACACTGTATAATTTTGAATTTATTTATTGTAGATTTGTACATAGATGGATATTCCTTTCTTTGCATTTAACTTTTAGACTTCTTGCTTTCACCAATTGATTTAGAGCTTATGGAGTCTCAAGTAGCACCAATCCCCTTGCTTCTATTAGATTGAATAACATGATTTCTCTTTTTAAATCCATAATATCTCATTCACATGCTTCCTATTTCTCCCATAAGACTTTAGCACAGACTCCATGATCATGTTTGTGTCCCTCTTAATAACGCACTCCTTGGAAGGGGCCATAAAATCTTTTATTAGGACTAAACTTGGATGTCTCTTCTTTCTTTCCCTTTGATTCTTCATTCAATCATACCACCCATCAACTTGTTATTTTTCCATCTTTCTTATAATGACCTTTGTTGTTGGGAAGGTGCCTTTCAAGTATTTTGTCTTTGCATATAGATACACATAAAGTATAATTATTTTAATCTAATGGATGTGGTTGTTAAAATCACCAATATTTAATTAAATATGCATTGTTATACCTTTGCTCAAGTCAACTTCAATTCAAATTCTAACACATGTGTGTATACCCTTCCTTGCTTAGTTTGTATATTGTTGTAAGTCCCCAATATATTTATGTTGGCTTTTGAAAGATCATCTCATCCCAAAATAAGTAGGGGGGATTCAATATTCAAATACGGCAGAGTGGGGTTGAAGAAATGGATATTGAAGATGGATTCAATTATAGAAACTATCTTTTGAAAAAAGGTTAGTTTTGCCCCAAAAAGAAAGTCCCTCCTTTGAGACCTTGCCACAACTTCCATAGTTGTGAAATTTAACAATAATAGAACCTCTAGAGTAGAGGTTTACCATATACTTAGAACTTAGGTTGGAATTGATTTGATTCTTGAACTCTTTAGATGATGACTAGAGATCATTAAATACATAGTTTGAAGCGTTTGCTTGTAGTTATTAATGAACTTGTTAACCATCCATAGATGAATAATTCCCTTGCACATGTGCTTGATTTTGTCAATAATGAAAGAATCCTACTATGCTTTTGGTATATTCGACAAGACTACATCTTTAAAATAAAGAAGATTCAATTCTTAATGCTTTGCAATCCTGTAAGAGGGAGGGACAATCGAAGTCACGCAGGAGGAGGTATTCCCTTTGTTTAGCGAAACTCTACAGAGATAAAGCACTAAATGCAAGATTAACCCCTTGTTTATGTGATAATTAGGGAATATATATCTATTCTCTCAAAGATTAGTCTTATATATTCAAAAAGAATTTCTCATTTATTCTAAATAACACTTAACACTGTTTATAGAATAATTTCTCACCATTACAATCACAATAATCATTTTTCAAGGAAAAAACTACATCAAAACGTTTTGAATATGCAAGTAGATAATCTCCACAAATGAAGATGAAAACATATTTTGAGCATGTTTAAAGTGGATTAAAATATAATAATAAAAGACACAACAAAAAACTTGATACAATAATAGCTCAAATAATTATCTTTAACAAAAATCTATTAAAAATTACTATAAAATTATAAAATGAAATTAACATTAATAAATAATCAATTAATTTATATAAAATCCCAATTTAATAATGAATAATTACTTAATTCTTTAAGTTCCACTTCAAAGAAAGCATTGACACATCAGCTAGAGAAGGGTGCATTATTGTTTTGGAGTAAGATAAGGGTGCATTATTGTTTCGGAGTTCTATGTCCATCGCATCAATATTTTATTTGATGTGCCCAATTATTTTTCCAAAGTAAAACTATTATTCAGCTTAAATAATAGAATGTATAATATTTCAAATTCTATAAAATGTATAATATTTAAAATTCTTTGAAAATCCGTTTTACTGAAACACAAATATATGGCCGTTGATGACATGATCGGACGGTAGATATTCTATCCCGCCTTTAAATTCAAATCCTCTTGGTAGTTTGGCGCCATTGCGCGTATCCCTCTCAACGAGCTCAGTAGCTCGCATATGAACAATCATGGTTTACAATCGCATAAACATTGCCCCAGAATCGATCCACGAGCCACCAGATCTCTCTCTACACGACTTCCAACAGTTCATCTGCGTTTCTTCGTGGTCAAAACGATTTCAGAAAAGGTATTTTTCTGCAAGAGAGTGCTAAAATTGCAAAGCGCCATTATTTTCTTGTCGTTATCATGAATCCTCTATGCCTTGTCCTAATGAAATTATTTAGAGTTCTTGATTGGAAAAATTTGCCATATTTCAACTTTCTGGAAATATTTCATTAAATAAGCTACCGTATTATCTAAAATAAATCTGAAGAAAGAGGCCGTGCTCAAAACAATGTTTTAAGCAGCAAATTTCACAAGGGTTATTTCTGGTTCAGTTATTCTAAGCTTTCAATGGAAAATTTTGACTCTATTTTGGCGGGCTATGGTTTGTTTTATAGGGTAATTAGGGTTTTTCTTTTCTGTGTATTTTGTGAGTTTCTTGTTGTTTTGATGTCCCATTGATATTTTGATCAGCATTTTTTGATCTCATTATGGTCTGTAATAATTGTTTTCCTATGTTGATAGGCTGTCGATGAAGATTTTTTCGGGGATGCATTTGATGGTTTATTTGTTATCATTGGGGGTTTTGTATTTTGACGAGTCTTTTTATATTTTGTTGAACTATAGGCCATCCTTTTTTCAATTTCTTTGAAGAATCTATGATGGTTTCTCTGTTATTCTGGTTTAGTGGGGGGTGTGATGGTCATTTGTTATTGTTAAGCATACGGGGTTTCGTATTTTTTGGTTTTTGGATTAGCCATTGAATATTGAATTGGGCCTATTTGATAATTTGTCTTTTGGTTATTGGCATTAGGGTGATTTGTATTTTTATGTTGTGAGGTGGTATGATTCAGGCATATGTCTGTTTTGGTTTTCTGTCAACTGTTTTCGTTGACTTTCTATGATGTTTTGAACAGGTTGTTGATCATTTCTGTACTTTATGGGGATGTATGGGATGAGCATTCTTTTGTTATTAAATAGTTGATGATTTGTATTCTTACATGTTTGATGTTATTATTGAGCTTTTTTGTGGGATCCTTTTCGGTAATGTTAAGGAATATCTCCTATGTTTTTAATAGGTCATTGGTAATTTATCTTTGAATGCATTTGATATGGTGGGATATTGTGGACGTTACTTCTAATGGATGCCATGGGCTCTTAAAATGATCCTAATGCAATTTCATTGTTTATTAATATTCCCATTCTTTTTTATATGTTTGACCCTGCAGGAAGGCGAAGCTGTACAGGTTTGACAAGGATGGGAATCAATGGAAGGAGCGTGGTGTAGGAACAGTAAAGTTTCTTAAGCACAAGGATACTACAAAGGTTCGGCTGGTCATGAGGCAATCCAAGACATTGAAAATATGTGCAAACCATTTAAGTATGTAAATTTGTTTGTTTGTTTTTTTTTGTGTAATTTCCCCCCTGAGATTGTAATATCTTATCTTACGTCCAATTTTTAAGAGGTTTTCTGTGCCGAGAATTTGTGTTGATCCTTATTATCTGGATTATATTGTTTTTTTTTTTTTTTTGCCTTGCAGTTCATTCCCCAATGTCACTTCAGGAGCACGCAGGTAGTGATAAAACTTGGGTCTGGCATGAAACTAATTTCTCAGATGGGGAACTGAAGGAAGAACTCTTCTGCATTCGTCTTGGCTCTGTAGATAGTGAGCACTGTTCTTCGACTCTTCTAATCCTTGTTATGATCTTTTCTTTCTGTCTTGTATTTTTCTTTGATAAAATCAATGTTTGAGTACCTATATTCTTGGATCATTTCATTGAAGGGTTGATTTTGCCTATGTTCTTAGGATGCTTTTGTGCAGATTATAGTGGGTTGGTAAGGGATCCCCCTCCCCAAACACCCTATTAGCATAGTTAAGACTTGAGTTTAAGGTGGATTTAATTATCTCTGGTAATAGCAAATGATACGGAGGATTGTGCATCACCCACCCCCTTTTTGATTCCAATAAGCAGAGGTGGTCACTAAGGTAATCCAATTTCAATTTGTAGTTAGAAAATGGGGTCACAACTTTCCATATTTTTTGTTTTGTTTTGTCTTTTTACATCAAACAATAGTATATTTATTAGAACCATAGTCAACTAAACAAATAGGAAACAATTTATTTGACAGGTGGAAGAAGTGATAGGCTTAGAGCAATTGAATTATAGGCCATGCTTCTTGACAAATTGATGAACAGATGTCTCCTTGAGATTTAGGTTGGCACCATGGCACCATCCTGTCCATCATTATACACTAATCTTGTCATTATCTTCTTCACTATGAATGACTGGCCTGTTCCCTGCAAATAGATCTGGGCGTAGAGGAGCCAATCCAAGAACAGTAATCTCTAGCACAAGACAATATTAATGATCTAAATACCTAATCCTGAAGCTTGAGTTTGATTTTTCTATATTGGTTCTGAATCTTTGATTGAGAATCTCCCACTCATCATTATCAAACCTTATCCTTCATCATTGGCATCAGCTGCACTGCTGAGGTACTTTGGTTGGTTGTCATTGGACTTGAGAGCTTGAAGTTTCAAATGATTATAGTAACAGACAGCCAGAAAAGCCAGTCCACACCCACTCAAGTTTATGACTATAACCTTTTCATTTATTACAGACAAAGATTATGTTATGAGCATCCAGTCCTTGACAAGACCAACAACATTCATAATCAAGGCTGAAGTCTTTCCTATCAGCAGAAACACTGCAAGATTAAGAGCCAAGGCACAAGCAGAAATGTCATGTAATCCAAATCAAAGGAAGAGACCCTGATTATCAGAAATGGGTATTCTACTAAGGCCCAGGGGGTGCTGAGAAAAACAAGGCAACAAGGAGCGACAAAGATGTGATGGGATTCAACTTAATCCCTTTTGATGTTCGTGGAATTTGTATGAGAACTAATTGGGTAGTCTCACATGTAACTGCACTTAACTGGAGAATCACCTGCCATGCATTCATCTTGGCCTCCCCATAAGCTGAAATAGTAACTCCAATGGATATGGCCAACATATTGGCCTCGGGCTCACCTTTATAAGCTTCTTTCTTCAGGGAAACCACAATCAAATACACAACAATGGGAATTAGAGCTTTCAGCATTTGAAATAATGATACTGAGAGGAAAACATAAGCAGAATTTGAAAACCAGAGACCCAAAGAATACACTTATCAATACTATGGGTTCAACGAGCTTGAAGACTCTTACAATAGCAACAACCAGTGTTGAGTAGAAGCCCATGTGAATCATGGTGGGACTGATCACACTAAAGTTGTCAAGCAATGGCAACTCCAATGGATATGGCTAACATATTGGCCATGGCCTCACCTTTATAAGATTCTTTCTTCAGGGGAACTGCAATCGAATGCATATCAAATGGGCACAAGAGCTTTCAACATTTGAAATATCGATACTTTGAGAGACATGCACCAAGGGCTGCATCATTTAGGATTTGTACTCAGTTTAGGTGTCATATTCAAGGGGAAGTTGTTATGCTTTCCACCACTTCATAGATTGTTAGAGTGATGAAACAAAAGAGGGTCCCTCTTGAGGCTAGATTATGTCATTCATATCAGCTGTGTTGTTGATGTCCTAGCTCAGCCAGGTCTTGCCAAAACTCTGTTGAGGTTCAAAATTTATTATAAACTGAAATGTCTTCACAAGAATTGACCTCATAAAATGCCATAATCACAAGATATGCCATACATGGCTGTGATTATGGCTCGCAAGACCCTTAGACTTTGAGCAATGAGGCTCGCAACATCACTTATGATTATGCACTCTACAATTCTGTGACCAGCTGAATGTCAAGCAATTGAACCGTGATTTAAATCCTATTTTGTTAGCAATAAGTACTATACTTTGTCTTTATTTAGTGTAGAGAAACAAGCACTTATTCTGCTCATCTATAGAAGGGACAATGGTTGTTTGCCTATGAGGTATAAGGAAATCCTATCAGATGTTTTGTATTTTCATATGGAATTGAATCATACTCCTGCACACTGTAACATTCATATATATCAACCTTTAGAGGCTTTAATAACACCTGGTATTCTGGTTAGTGATTTTATTAGACCTCATGTGGATATCCTACATGCACAGGATGGACTATTCATATGTTACAGGGTGTTATTCTTATTATTTAGGGTGCACATCTTCAGGTGCTCAAGAACGATTACTAGAACAGTCAGTTAATTCTGCAATTTAAAGGATGAAAAAGGAGGTTATAGGAGTCTAGTTTTGGTTCTCATCCACAATGTCACACTAGTCTGCCTGGGCATGGTTCTCATGGTTTAATAGTGACTTGAGGAGTCATAATACCACAGATCACTAAACACGAACAGCTAAGGTAGCCCAAGGACAATAGCCATCTTTACACATTAATTAACAGGTCTTACATTAATTATCCTAGGGGGTTTTAATACTTCCAAATGCTTAAAAAACAGTTAGCAGAGCATTCACATTACACATTCCAGCAATATTTTCTATAAACCAACCAAATGAAGTCAAAAGAGCCCTCCTTTTAAACTATACAACCTTATTGTTAGTATGATCAACCTTATTTTAATATATAGTGTGACAAATCGTATGTGATAGGCAGGTGGAAAACTTTTCTCGCAATTGACTAAGCGACGTCCTGCGAGCCAGACTTGAGACAAAAACCCTCGTCAGAAGTATATGCTTGGCTCTTTTCCAAAAAAATGAAGAGTCAATGAGGTTTTGTGTAATCACTTCTGGTATCGTATTGGGTTATTGTTAGAAGCGATAATTGGATTTGAATTCTCATCGAGTGAGTTGTTCTGATTTCTCAATTTGAGAGGGTTTGTTTGGAGGGAAAAATGAAAGAGGACATACAAGAATAGTGAGGGGAAAGATGCAGAGGAAGAGGATTGAGAACATCGCCAGCAGGCAAGCTACATTTTCCAAACATAGGTGGATTGCTGAAGAAAGCTTACGAGCTCTCGGTGCTTTGCACTGCAGAAGTTCAACTTGTGATTTTCTCCCCAGCAGGAAAGCTCTATGAACTGTTTTTTAGTGCAAAGCCTACTATTTTGATTCTAATAATCATGGCTATGCAAACCTCATGAGATTCTTACTAATAACCCTGGTGGTGCAAGCCCTAGTAAGCTCGATGTTGAAAAACTTAGTGTAAAACCTCCAAATCGCTAGTTTTGTTGTAGTGCTTAATGGAGAGTATATAAAAAATTTCACACCTTTTTATGAGATATGGGAGGAAAACATGTTAAATATTTTTAATAAATATAAAATTTCCAAAATGATGCTAGTTACGTGTGATTCTTTTTTCATTGTTTGTGATTATGAAAAATGAAACTCAATGTTTTTTCATTAGTGCACACATATTTCATTATATTTCATATAGAAAAATCATTCCAGAGCCGATAACAATAAAAGTGAAGAATTTATGGTCCAACGTTATATTTAAGGGAGATGTTTAAGGATGACGTTTGAATTTTGTTTTTCATTTTAAGACATTTGGAGCAAATATTAGGAAGGAATTTGAGAAAGGATTGTCCTTGATTTTCGAAAATGGAGTTGTTCCTTTCCAGCCATATGCCCCAAGTGGCCATCAAAGGGAGAGCTCATATGTTTTTTGGATGTTTTCTTTATAGCCACTTTTTTACACATATCCATAGAGTCCCCATGCCATTGATGTGAATTACTTGTTCGGTTTTTTTTTAACCAAAATTTTTAACCAAACAAGAAAAATTAAAAAAATGCCTCAAGATCAAAGACTGAAACAAAGACCTATTGACATACCTTTTAAAGTATGGAAGAACTTTTAAAATCATATGAGAAGTTGGATGCACAAAGAAAAGCCAGCAATGAGAGCATTCAGGTATTGAATTTTTCATTAAACATTATTTAGAATGTATTAATACTTATAAGTATCTTAGACATGTATTTGTGTGAAAATAAATTGAATTGGTTTATGTTTAAGGACAAGGCATCCAAGGCGAGGTTAACCAAGACAAAAGTCACTCATCGTAGTGGCCAGAAAGGTTTAAAAGCACTGATAACAACCTTTGTAAGTATATTAAACATGTGATATTTTTTTAATAAATTTTGTACTAGAACAAAGTCATTGTTATCTAATTTCTCCCTATTTACTGATTGATAGGAACTAAAATATGGAAGACCTCCAAATCATTTAGAAAAGGAGGTGCTGCAGCAAAAGAGATGGGTTGAATTTGTTGTTTGGATGGACTCTATGGTATGTAATCTTAGTTGGATTTCCAATATACTTTTCAACCATATTTTCATTTTATTTTTTAGTACTATTAGATATTATATCTTACCTCATTTTATGGTTAACATTGTATAACAAAAACATGTGTTGTGTTATGTAATTAATACTAACATGTAATATTGATTTTTTTTGTCAGAATGCTATAGGTAATGATTTCCAAGACGATGATCCAAATTATGTTCAACATATATCAGGAGATGATGAGGATGATGGTGGTGAAGGAGGAGATGATGATGATAGTTGCGGTGTTGGTGATGATGTGGATCAGAGTAATGAGGATGGTCAAGATGATCATGAGGATGATCTTGGTGGTGGTAGCTAGGCATGCACATGCATTGTTTTTTATGAAGAAATTATTGTGTAGAATGACATTGTTATGTTTAGATGGGTGTTGTGAATTTACCCTATATCAATGAGACATTTTGATTTTGTAATCATACGATGAGTTTGATTTATGTATGTTGTTAATTTATCGTAGAGTAACGATATTCATGAAATATTTTGATTTGTTAATCATATTTGAATTTTACTTGTTTTGATTAAAAATAATACTGATTTTATTAGTATTATGTTGCTATTTTATACATGTTTTGAAAATTGTTAATGACACATTGTTATTTTTTTGGATGGATGTTGTCAATTTCTCTTAAATTTCTTTACAAATGATTTTGAATTGTGATATATGCTTTAATGATATTTAGAAACTATCATATATTTCACTATGAATCTATAAAGGGGGTCATATATGTAAAGAAAAATATACTCTATATAAGAAGTCAAATGCGGATGTAACCATGGATGCAAAATTGAAAGTAAAATTGGATGTTAAACTAGGAATTAATACAAAATGTAAACAATTGACATACAAAGTGTTTTAAATTAGAAGTGAGAAATTGTGCAATAGTTGACACAAAGAAGGGAACAAAACATGGCATACAAAAGGATATCAAATTGGGCAAAAACAAGGACACATAAATGGGCACCAAATTAGATGCAAAAAAAGACAACAACTAGATGTAAAATAAGATGCAAAGTTGAGCGTTAAAAAGAAGCAAAAAACGTTACAAATTAATATGCCAAATGATGATGCAAATAATGGTGTAAATTTGGGATGCAAACTTGGGTGCAAAAAAGGAAAAAAAAAAAGATTAAGAAAAGACATAAAACAAGATGCAAAATGGGGCTGAAAAAAGGTGAAACCAAGGATGCCATATTGGATGTAAAAAATGATTCCTAATCACATGAAAATTTAGGCTCGAACTCAGACACAAAATTATATGCAAATGTGGACACAAAATGAGGCAAAAAAAGATGCAAATTTGGATGGTGAAAACGATGTAAAACTAGACACCAAAAAAATGCAAAATTGGATGAAAAAGTCGGTGTAAATAATGGTGCAACATTGGACACAAGTAGACACAAAAAAATGGTGCAAAAAGGGGCATAAAATAGCTTAAAATTGGATGCAAAACTTGGTGCAAAAACAAATAGAAAAGTAGACGTAAAAATGGCTCTAAATTGAATGTACCATTAGACACAAAATAAGATGCAAAGGTGGACACAACACATGACTCAACATAAGATGCAAATATAAATGCAAATTTGGATGCTCAAAATGATGTAACATTATATGCAAGAGATGGTGTTAAAAATTATGCAAAATTGGATGAAACAAATGACGCAAAATATGGTGCAAAATGAGATGGGAAAAATGGAGACAAATCAAACGTAAATGTGGATGTAAAAAATGGTCCAAAAAAAGATGCAAAAATGGGCACAAAAATGGATGCAAAATTTGGTGCTAAAAATTCAACACATGGTGCAAAGATAGGCATCAAAGCTGGTGCAAAAATAGAAGCAAAAACTAGTGTAAGACTAGATACAAAACCTGGCGTAAGACTAGATGCAAAAACTGACACAAAATGGATGCATAAAAAGACGTTAAATTGGATTCAAAATACAGTGTAAACTTGATGCAAATGATGGTGCAAAAATGGAAGCAAAGAATGGCACAAAATAGGAAGAAAAAGAGAATGAAAAATAGATGCAAAAAATGACACAAAACTAGAAGCAAAACCTGTCATAAAATAAGATGCAAATCTTGGTTCAAAATTTGACGCAAAAAATGATGCATAGTTTGGTGTAAAAAATGATGCAAAATCTAGCGTGAAAAAGGATGCAAAATCAAGTGCAAAAAAGGACGCTTTAAAAATTGTACAATAGAGCCAGATTTAGCGCTAGGTTGCTCATCACAATTACAAAAAAAATGCACTAAAATCTGGCGCTAAATCTGGCGCAAATCGCTGGTTTTGTTGTAGTGTAACTTAGAATTCTTTGATTACTTTATTTTTAGGTTTCTCATAAAGGAAATGGTCACTGTGTAAGATAGTTTCTTTACCAATGGTATAGTGATGCCATTTCTAAGTGTTTAGACTGGTGCATGATTATCCTAGTCATACTTGTTGTAGTTGTATCTTCACATCGAAATAAAAATAATTTTCAGATCAAAATTCCAATTCGAATTCAACAGAGTTCATATTCTTGAATTCAGTTGATCTAACTTTGATTAAATTATCCCAAGAGAGTTCAATTATCTACAGATCATATTATCCCAACGTAGTTCAAATTATTGAATTCAGTTGATCTACCTTCGTTCCTTGACCATCACAATGTCCATTAACAAGCATTCCCAAATCAAGTAAAACTAGATGTAACTGTGTAGAAGAGAATGACATTTTTATCATTTACAATCCTTAATCTGATGAATAGGATAATCCTTAACTTTGTAGACATTTAGATTCTACTATCAAACCAATCAACATATTTCATCCTTACAACATGGAATAAAAAGACAGGTATCCATTGCAAGGACTCCTCAACAAAATGATGTGGTAGAAAGGATGATGTTATAGATCTAACCCATAAATATATGAGAATACAAATAAACCCAATAAATAACAAGATCTGAATATAGAAATGCTTCTTTATTAATCAAACCCTTAAGGTAGGGCAACACCATACATTCACCTCGTTAAGGAAGGAGAACACTCCACAAGCCATATGCCTGTTCATACAATATACCTTGACATCTCTCAATGGGGAGTCTCCAGCCTCTATATAGGCCTCATACATACAATACCATGGGTCATTATCATGGTTCCCTCAATACCATCTATCTAATACCATGGGTTTATTACATTATTGCTAACTACTTATGGTGCCTTACATGGTATGGGTTAACCACCTTATTTATTACTATGGCCCATTCCATTATTACATTATTCCCTTGGGTACCTACCTTTGTACCCTATATTATCCCCCCTAGGTATACTACATTCCACCCCCGTTAACATCTTTCGTCCCCGAAACATGGGAAGAACACAAATAATAATATTTACTCAAAAGAGTAGTCCACTGGTACCATGCGCGTGCATCTAACCATCCTAAAGAAAGGTGAACCATCGATCCAGCTTGTGCCTTGCTTGCTTGAGATGGAAATTGACCCTGGCATCTCTTCTGTTTTGATGTGTAGTAGGTGGATCTTCGCTCCTCCCTATTTGTCATGCGGGGGTTGCTATCCTTGTGGCTAATTTGTTTCCATCTTGGTTGTTTTCTTGCGGGTTGATGTGGGTGGTGATATGCTGAAGTGCTAACCAACGATGTATCTTTCTTTAATTCACCACCTAATGGAGCCTGACATGTATCTGGTACGTGTTGTGGTGTCTGTTGTTTTTTCTTATCTTCTAATATTACTTCAACCACTGAGTCCTCATCTGATGTAACATTTTCTGTTTCAGCCTCCTTGGACTCTACCTGTTTTTCTGGTACCTGGTTTGATGTTTATGTTTGGTTTTCGACCATCAATGGCTCATCATCTAATATGTCAGTCCCTGGAACATCTTCTGCTTTAGCCTGCTTGGACTCTACCTGTTTAGTGATGGAAATATCCTGTAACGTAATATTCTTCTTTTTATACTAGAGCTTCAGGAATTTCTGCTACACATTAATATTTATAGTACCCACAGATTCCATCTAAGGGTATCCCAAAACAACATCCTCATTAGCCATATCTGAAGCATAAAAATCAGAATGCAATACATACTTGTCCATAGAAATCTTCAAATCTTTATAAACTTGCACCTGCTCATTATTAACCTGTGTGTGCTCCATGTGTTTTGCTGGCACTTGTAATTTTTTTGCCAAATTGACATTTATGAGATTTTTCTTGCAACTAGGATTTATGGACACAACGATCTTCTCCTTCTGAATGAATCCATGAACCTGCAGTAAGGAGATACCAGTAGAAAATAACCCCTTACATGTCTCCTTCTCATGTTTTCTAGCATGAGACAATTTGTCTAAAAGGACTCTTTCCAATTCTTCATTTGAAAGTTTGGACAACTGCTTGTTGGCATGTGAGTACCACCATCTGGAAGCCTCGTCTTGGAAGCAAGCGGTAAAAAAACCTTCCGAGATTTCCCATATGTGAACTTTTGATTCTGTATGAATTCTTCAATAGTATGGCCATTATCTTTTCCTGTAAAAAACATCTTGCTAGACGGCACTAAAAAATCACTTACTTGGCGAAAATTTAGAGTGTTCACAATTTAGTCAATATTGCTCAGAATCTTTATTATTACCAATTTTTTGAAATGGAATAACCATTCTGCATCTTCCCATGTAATAGAAATCCCGATCTAGGCACAGGAATTTCAAATCCACGCTGCAACTGTCCTGCCGTCACCAAAAATTCTTAAAAAAAGAGCTGATTTTAAATCAACGATATCTCCCTCATCCAGACTCCGATTCGACTGATTTTTTTTTGAACTTGGGTATTTTTTCGCAAGAAATCCAGATATAGAATTAGATTTTGTAGATTTTGCACCAGAATGTACAGATCTTCTCCATAAACTCGTTGCCCCAAAAAATGTCTGCAACAGCACTGATTTTAAATCAATGAGATCTCCTTCATCCAGACTCTAATTCGACTGATTTTTTTATTTTAAATTGAGTATTTTTTCATCAAAAACCCAGATCTAAAATTATATTTTTCACATTTTCCACAAAAATGTACAGATATGATCTAAAAACTCACCGACCCAAAAAAATTCTTGCAAAAATAAAAAATTCTCCAATTTGCCCAAGAAAGTGCTCTAATACCACTTGTTATAGAGCTAACCTAGAAATATATGAGAATACAAATAAACCCAATAAATAACAATATTTGAATATAGAAATTCTTCTTTATTAATCAAACCCTTAAGGTAGGGCAACACCATACATTCACTCCTTAAGGAAGGATAACACTCCACAAGCCATATTCCTGTTCATACAATATACCTTGACATCTCTCAATGGGGAGTCTCTAGCCTCTATATAGGCCTCATACATACAATACCATGGGTCATTACCATGGTTCCCTCAATACCATCGATCTAATACCATGGGCTTATTACATTATTGTCAACCACTTGTGGTCCCTTACATGATACGGGTTAACCACTTTATTTATTACTATGGCCCATTCCATTATTACATTATTCCCTTGGGTACCTTGTTGTAGGGAAAAGTATCCGACTCGGATGACCCTAACCCACTCTAAGGGTGACAGTTCCTTAGCAACAACTGTAAAACAAACTACTGAAGGTTTACTTCTTTATGAAAGCAAAAGAAAATGGAGGAAGCACTAACCGTTGCCTTGCGCTTAATGTCGAATCCAAACTCTCTTCTTTGGCCGCTTGCTCCTAGCTCTTTGTCCTTCTGCTCGCCCAGCTGCAATGAGATCCTGCAAAACAACAAAGAAGGAAACTACAAGAGGCATGCAATCATAACTGGTTCATGGATTAGTATAAACCAAACATGCAATCATCACAATATATAATTGAAACAAGAGCACATAGAAGAACCTCAATAGCTTTTATTAATGAAGAAATAAAGGTTCTGAGAGGATTACAACCATTGCAGGCTCCAACCCAGCAACACCTCCCAGCAGAAAGAATTGCTCTTCTTCACCTCTCTCAAACAATCACCCAATAACTCAAGAATGAAACCAACAACATATCATTACTTTGCACAAAATTCCAGCCTCCTGAGCTCATAGGAGAGAGCTCAATATATAGATGAATTGAGAAAGGATGAGTCAGCTTGTAACTGATGTGTAGCTGCCTTGTGTCCTCTCTCTCTTCAGTTAATCTTTAGTTGATCTTCAGTTCTTGAGTCCACTTGGTGAACCTTGCTTCCACTTGGAGAAACAAAGCCTCTGACTCATCACAAGGCGAAATACCTGATCCAAGTGTCATTTTTGGAAGATTCCAAAGCAATGACTCACTGTGCCACATGTCCAAACTCGCCCAACGCAGGTGGGCTTTGTTCTACCTGCTTTGCAACGCAGGTACACCATGGAGCAGTTGTGTTTCAGCGCAAAAGCCTAGTGGAGCACCTGCTTTGATTTCAGGATTGCTTGTTTTTGAGTGTTTTCAGGTGGAGAACTGATCTGAGAGCTGTTGGTTTGCTGACCTTGTTCCTCTAGGGGTAGGAACATCATGTTTAGGGAACTTTGGATCCCTTGGATTATTGACAATTCATGCTTGTTGCTGTAAGGCACAAAATTGTCTATAACAGATGCCCCCTAAAGTATGAGGTCGTTTATCGGGTGAAATGCTTTATTGAGAGGATCCGAAGTTCATTCGATCTGCTGAGAAGTGTCCTGTAATAAGATACAATACAATACATTATTTTTCATACATTTTTCATGATCTAGCTGAGGCGGGCATTCCCATGCTCAGCTTTATAAATACATTTTGGTACATAGAACAGACGATCGTCTGATGGTAGACTGATAATTCTCTGCCGAATTTATCATCCTTTGAAAAGGATGATCATCTGTTGCAATGATGTACATATCAAATGTCTTTATGTCCTGAATATATATCGCAGCCCAGATGGATGAAACTAGATCCGGGGTCTTCAATCTCTTCCGATCTTCACTCGATGTACAAGTCGATCCATGTGAGAATTTCTTGAAGTCGAACATGGAAAGACATCGCTTGATTACCGGTCAATAATGTAAACCGTTAACAAGCGCGAGAGGAATCACCGATAAGGATGATGACCCTCAAGGTACGGCAGTACAATCTACATGGTGGGAATAAAGGACTTGGCGTCGACCACCATGCAAAATCTTCTGGTCGAAGGTCATTGATGTATACCTGTCGCCGGAAGTGAGAAACTTGCCATTGAGGCATGCAAGCTTCAAAGTACTGAAGGGGGTGTTCCTAGATCAACTCCTTGGATAATGAGCTGATGTCGACAAGGAGCGATCCGTCAAAGGAGGGCCTTAATGAATCCCACATCAGTGACACAGAACGGAGCTAGCGATTATGATGAGGTGAAAACAAACTGTGATGTATGATTCAGGGTGGCGGTCATGAAGTGGATGAAGGATAATGTATGGCAGTGGGTGGAACACGGTTGACTCTTTACAGAACCACATCTCTTGAACATATAACGACACTGATGTGATGGATTGGTAGCATTACCCCAATTGTGGATGGTGTGGCGAGGACCATGGTTCTGCGACCGGTGAATGAAACAACCCAACCCGATGCGGTACGGAGGACAAAGTGTCATGTTCAAGAGCGACTTGCTACCATTAATGCTGTGAGGTTCTCCCAATTTTTCCCCAGTCATTGCTGACCAGTACCTCTTTATTTTTGTCAAGCTTGAGGAGGATAACATATGCTTGTTCTATAACCTGCCCTTCGGGCAAGCCCATCGCTATGTTTTAACGAGCCTAGTGATAGGGAAACTCGTTCTCGTCTAAAGACAAGTTTGTCGCTATTTAATCATTTTAACGAGTCTAACGACAAAGAAAACTCGGTTCTTTTCATTTTTAGAGAGTCTGAAAAGGTACGAAAAGTTAACTCTAAAATTCCTTTTTCGTCATCTAATCCCTTAAGTCCGAAAAAGTTTAAAACAATACAGAAGGGATGAATTTTCGGTTGCTTTAACGAGCCGAACAAAACAAGCGCTCGATCTTTTTGTGCAATAATCCCTCAGGTCCAAAAAGATTAAAATCTAGAGGAGGGATAGCTTTCCGGTCGCTTTAACGAGCTGGAAGGCCAAAACTCGGCAAACTTTTCATATTTTACGAGTCAGTGAAAAGAGCTCAAAGAAGACTCGTCTTTTGAGGAACGAGTGGTGAACAGGGATAGCAGCAGATTCCAGGTACAGGTTGGAATTCTCCAATCACGGCAGTGTCACAAGGATGGCTAAGCGAAATCACTCTTCGCAGCTGTTCCTCAAAATGGGTAAACAAACATATGGAGGTGAACGATTGGCCAAATGAACGGATGGAGGTGATGGCATATAAACACGACCAAGGGCTTTTAATATGGCTTTCAAAGGTTACATTTCTCGAGGTTGGTTACCGGTTCATTTTTTCTGGATGAGCTTGAACTGCTAGGGAAAGATTGCTCACAAATTATGTTTATTTTTTAACGAGCATGAACTCTACACAAAAACTGCTCGATTCTTGCGTTTATTTTTTAACGAGCATGAACATTGCTAAAACTGCTCGATTCTTACCAGTCTTAATACAAGGAATGCCTTAGGTGAGGTAATCTTATTTAAGGAGCGATACCTCACTAATTACTCCAATTTGGCAGGTTTTAACTTTTGCCCCTCATCCTTTCTTTACGCAAGCTGGAAATGGCTAATCCTACGAGTTTAACGGGTTAGACTTACAGTTTTAAAGGGAGGACCTAAAAATTTAAAAAATAAATAGTCATCCCGTGCTTGCACTCCAAAAGGTTTGCATGCCCCCAGGTATAAAGTATAATTTCGAGATTCTGCCATCTCTTACTTATTATCCGAAAAATGGTTTTGTTTGCTGCCGCAAACTAAACTCTCTTTTCGGCGATGTCTATCATTAGGTTGCTAAGAATGGTGACCACTTGTTGCAGCAATTTCATCTCTTTCTTTGAAGACTGCCCCTACTTATCCTTCAAAACAGCTTGTTTTAATGGGTGAGGCTTGACATTCAAAGATGGTGGCTTCTTGCTGCCACAAATAGACCCCCTCCTTAGGAGAGCCCACTTCTTTAGACAAAGGGGGCGATCGCTTCGCTTCAACATAACTTTGACAAAAGAATTTTATCCTAGAATAACCCTCTCTTCCTCTGCCGGACGGGGTACGGACTAGTCCATCCTTCTGCGGAAATTAACTTTATACCTAAGGTTTTCTCTGCCCGAGGCAGGCCAGGGTGCATGCCCCCTGGGTCCCAGTTCTTTCTTTCCGAATTACTCGCATTCATCGGGAAGTAGAACCGGGGGCGGTGGCATTCCTTGAGTGAATAAACCGTTAAGGGATGGTATTTGACTATTTGCAATGCGTGATCCTGGAAATGAAAGTTGGTCTACGAGCTAGACCATTCTTCCTTCGTGCGGAAAACACATGACTCTAAAGAGCGAGGACACTATTGCCTCCATGCAATATATATAGTCTCGTCCAAGGAGCAAGTTATATGCCAAGGGTCCCTGAACGACCATGATGTTCATGCGAACTGTCTTCCCTTTTAATGTAACCGGAACATTGGGGAGAATCCCTAATGGATGACTGGTTCCTTTATCAAAACCTGATAGATTTCTCATCTTAGGTAAAAGCGCCGGGAAACCCAGTGCTTTCCAAGCAACGGAGGAAAGGATACTCAAAGATGCCCCTTCATCAATGATAGCTCCAGCCATCACCATTCTGTAGATTTGGACTATGATTCTGAATGGGATACTGGCTGGTAACCGGGGTCTGCCTAGTTGATTCCAATCAAAGGATACAACTAGGTTGCTTGGTGGTGGGACCGAATATACGGCCGGATACGACCCTGACGATGTTCCTTCCTGCGATAAAGGAATGGGCGCATTGCCCTGATGCTCATCAGAGTCTGTGTTGATGAAAAGAATATGGACGGTGTCATCCTTATCCTCTTCAGTGAGGGTGTCATTTGAAGATGGGTCTTCAATGACGGAGTCATTGGACGATGAAACCTCTGAAGGAAGAACCGGGTCAACTGCCGTTTCGACCTTTAGACTTTCGTCTGGTCTGGATTCAGTAGGTCCATTTTCAATGACCGACACTTCAGCCGACCACTTGGGCGGGTCAGCTGGATTTTCAACTATCGAGGGATTAGGCGCGAGTTTTTGGTATCCAGGAGGAAGTCGTAACGGCGAAACCGGACGATCTTCCAAAACTCTCTTTGCCTCATCTAAGAATGGACATCTGTGGATGGCATGCTCGCCTTCACACAATATACAGGGTGATCTTGGTCTCCCTCTTTGTCCTTCACTCTCGCTAGTTGACGGACTGCAATCAACATGACTACCAGAGGTTGATGCTACCGGATTGTGCAATCTTGGGGACCAGTCCCTTAGTATCCGGGGAATACAAGGACAATCACGATGGAAGTGGGCCCCTTCGCAAATGACACATGGCGATTTAGGCCCGGTCGGTGCAGTGTGTGGGTTTTTGTCAGCTGTCTTTTGCTTGCCCCCAGTCGCCTTCGCCATAGGCCCCTTCTGCTTCTTTTCTCTCTTCTTCCTTTCCTTCTTCTCCACGGGAGGCTGACTTTTGCCGGCTCTACCTTGTGAAGATGAAGGATGAGTGGAAGTATTGTAAGAAGTGGAAGGCTGGTGGGTAGTTCTAGACTGGTCTGACTGTTGATTCGACTGCTCAGGATTAGTGGCGATCTGGACTACATTAGTTGAAAAGAGCCATACAAGTAGGCCGATTGTCAATCCTGGAAGTGACAATGTTGCCATATGAGGCGCACCAACATCTCCCCAAGAGGAGAAGGGATTTGGACTTCCGCCAAGGTTGCCTCCTTGGTTGGTGGGCTCCATACTTTTTCAACTGAAAGATCAACGTGGGAATAACAGGTGATTATGTTCCGCTTAAAATAAATTTTATTAACGACGCTTTTAGACACAAACTTGCTTTTTCATGTTTTAAGAGTCGAGAAAAAGCTAAAGATGACTCTAGTCGCCTTCGATGTATTAACGAGCCCGAAGTGACAAATGCTCGGATGGACTTTTTCAGTTATAGAGTTTGAAAAAGGCCAAAAGAAACTGCTCTGGAGTTCTAGGTAGAGGGTGTGCCAAACTTTTCACGAAACCACAGAATACGTTTTACGGTACGGGTGGTCGATCTTCGTGAATGCTGTGTTCACTGCATCGCGATCAGTAGGGCGGTCGACACGGCTTCCTATGGATAAAGGATAATTGCCTATAGGGGTCTCCCAATATATACGCGACGGTACGTGGGAGCACAAGTCCGTATTAGTGCCACCGACTCTCAGGAGGAATCACCCACCTTCGTAGAGATCGACAGTCACTATGTTTAACGACGCCGGAAGACGTCTCTACCTAGACCTCTAGATGTTTGCGTTATGTTACAAAGCGTTGTTATGTAAATTGGATTTATTTTAATGTTGATCTTGCTTATCAGTTTGCCTTTAAGGATCACCACGAGATGTATATAACAAATTCCTGAATGCAGTCTAAGATGAGAAGCAAACTTTTCAATCTTTCAACTTTGAAAACCTTAACTACTGAGGGAAAAGAAAGGCAAATCTTTTCACACAGATCATAGAGCACACACTAAAATGCAAATTTTTCCTAAATCGTCAAGCACACAGTCAAATGCAAAATGCACAATGCATGTATTTTCTTTTCCCTTTCTTAATGTGGATGGATACAAAAAGAAAGTGGTTATATAACTTTGATTTCGATTTAAAGCGAGAGTAAACAAGTTTGTCCAAAATCAAAAGACACCTTAAGATTTACTTGCTTAATCACTGGAAATACATGAAATCAAACCATAGTAACGAAAGTAAAATGACTAATCAGCTATGGACAGCAAACAAGCTAACTCTTTAGACCAGCAAAACGCCTAACACAGGTTCAGATCTAAGAGGCCAAAAACATGACTAGTTTACTTTTCGTTATGGGAAATTGTAAATGAGCAAGAAATACAAAGAACAAGTACAATTTCGTTATATAACAGAGGCGGAATGATGGCAAGTAATATTGGTTTCAAAACAGGCACAAGACTGACACCTAGCAGCAAAACTAAGTGAAAACAGGCAAGAGAAAGGAGGAAACCCCAAATGCACTAAGCAAATTTGGGCCAACGCAGGCTCTGCACAGCCAAACTGGCTCTCAGCGCAGGTAGCCAGTTCAGGACCTGCGTTGCAAAGCAGGTAGCCTGTGTACTACCTGCTTTGGAAAACGAGAATTGCGTTTTCACAGTTTCCGGGTCATAATTTTCTCAAAAATGCACGGTTTTTGCTCAAATCAGAAGCAATCAGTTAAGCACATTCAAAGGGATGATTTAGAAGGTGCAAAGCTATCACTAAGAGCTTACAAGGATCTTTGTAGATCAGCTCTTCAAATCATGAATCTGCTCAGAAAATGAGCAAGAGTAGCTGCCCTCTACTTCGCTTTTGATATAGTCAAAAGCTTTTCGATTTGGTACTCTTTTGTTCAGGAAATGAATAGCAAAAATACTACAAACACAATCAAACGGATACGATCCCCAGCGGAGTCGCCAGTTTTTTGTAGGGAAAAGTATCCGACTCGGATGACCCTAACCCACTCTAAGGGTGACAGTTCCTTAGCAACAACTGTAAAACAAACTACTGAAGGTTTACTTCTTTATGAAAGCAAAAGAGAATGGAGGAAGCACTAACCGTTGCCTTGCGCTTAATGTCGAATCCAAACTCTCTTCTTTGGCCGCTTGCTCCTAGCTCTTTGTCCTTCTGCTCGCCCAGCTGCAATGAGATCCTGCAAAACAACAAAGAAGGAAACTACAAGAGGCATGCAATCATAACTGGTTCATGGATTAGTATAAACCAAACATGCAATCATCACAATATATAATTGAAACAAGAGCACATATAAGAACCTCAATAGCTTTTATTAATGATTATTAATGAAGAAATAAAGGTTCTGAGAGGATTACAACCATTGCAGGCTCCAACCCAGCAACACCTCCCAGCAGAAAGAATTGCTCTTCTTCACCTCTCTCAAACAATCACCCAATAACTCAAGAATGAAACCAACAACATATCATTACTTTGCACAAAATTCCAGCCTCCTGAGCTCATAGGAGAGAGCTCAATATATAGATGAATTGAGAAAGGATGAGTCAGCTTGTAACTGATGTGTAGTTGCCTTGTGTCCTCTCTCTCTTCAGTTAATCTTTAGTTGATCTTCAGTTCTTGAATCCACTTGGTGAACCTTGCTTCCACTTGGAGAAACAAAGCCTCTGACTCATCACAAGGCGAAATACCTGATCCAAGTGTCATTTTTGGAAGATTCCAAAGCAATGACTCACTGTGCCACATGTCCAAACTCGCCCAACGCAGGTGGGCTTTGTTCTACCTGCTTTGCAACGCAGGTACACCATGGAGCAGTTGTGTTTCAGCGCAGAAGCCTAGTGGAGCACCTGCTTTGATTTCAGGATTGCTTGTTTTTGAGTGTTTTCAGGTGGAGAACTGATCTGAGAGCTGTTGGTTTGCTGACCTTGTTCCTCTAGGGGTAGGAACATCATGTTTAGGGAACTTTGGATCCCTTGGATTATTGACAATTCATGCTTGTTGCTGTAAGGCACAAAATTGTCTATAACATACCTCCCTTTGTACCCCATATTATCCCCCTTGGGTATACTACAGATGAATAGAACTGTTCAACGAATGGCTCATGCTATGCTAGATGAATCTAGAACTACTGCAACCTTCTAGGGTGAAGCTGCATTTGTCGCCATCGCTATTCTCAACCAAGAAAATGTTCGGGTAAACAACACTCAAACTCCACATGAACTTTGGTATGGTAAGCCTCCTATTGTAAAATACTTCAAATTTTTTGGAAGCAAATGTTACATCAAAAGGACTGATGAAAAACTTGGTAAGTTTTAACCCAGAGTAGATGAAGGTATTCTTCGTGGCTACTCTTCTCGAAGTAAAGGATATAAATGTTACAATAAAAGACTTGGGAAAATTATTGAAAGTATTGATGTTGTGGTTGATGAAGCATGTAAAAATCCAAAATAGATAAAAAGCGAAGATTATGACAATGAAGAAGATGAGGATCATTATCCCACATCAAATCACATTGATTCTGAAGAAGAAACCAATGAAGCACCAAAAGAAGAGACAACGATAGAAGAAAAGACTCAGTTTAGGTATGCTCAGAAAAATCATCCAGAAACTCAAATATTAGGAGAAAAAGGGGCAGGTGTGTAGGCTAGAAGAACCATTACTGAAGCTTTAAGCTATCTAGCATTACTATCTTCCACTGAACCTCAAAATGTAAATGAAACATGGAGAGATGAATGTTGTGTCAACGCCATGAATGAAGAACTTGAGCAAATTGAAAACAATAATACTTGGGAATTAGTTCCTAGACATCATGATAAAAATGTCATAGGAACTAAATGGATATTCAAAAGCAAGCTGAACAAAAATGGAGAAGTTATTAGAAACAAGGCCAGACTTGTTTGTAAAGGATATGCTCAACAAGAAGGTATATATTTTGAAGAAACGTTTGCACCTGTTGCTAGACTTGAAGCTATCAGAATGTTTCTTTCTCTTTCTAGTTTTCAAAAATTCGAAGTATACCAAATAGATGTAAAATCTGTCTTTCTTAATGGAGACTTAGAAGAAGAAGTCTATATTACACAACCAGAAGGATTCATTCTTGGAAATGATGCAAAACTTGTATGCAAACTCAGGAAAGCTCTCTATGGTCTAAAACAGGCTCCTAGGGCATGGTATTACCGTCTTGACAAATATCTTGTTGGGTCCCTATAATACTAGAGATTACCCCATTACTATTGTAGTTGTACCCCTTATTAATATTGTTGTGCCCCTATTGCCCCCATATTGTTATTATTGTGCCCCATAGAATCGCTCTATTGTTATTTTTGTGGCTTTATATTATTATTGTTAGGTCAGTTGGGTTATATTGTGACTCCTTAGACTCCTATATATAAAAAGGAGGTTTTGTCATTTGAATCATCAAAGAATTGTTCATTTATGTAATGTAAAGGAGGTTGCCCCCTCGAAGAGGCTGAATTTTAAGGCATTGATCTATGTTTTCTATCTTTTCTTGAGCTAGTTTCATAACATATCTCCACCAACAGGGTTTTTCAAAGGGGTCAGCAAATAGTAATCTATATACAAACATGGACATTGATAAATTGATAATAATTGTTGTGTATGTTGATGATATCATTTTTGGTAGCAATGAAGAATCCATGAGTCAAAATTTTGCTTCAATAATGCAGCAAGAATTTGAAATGTCCTTGCTTGGTGAGCTGACCTACTTTCTTGGTCTACAAGTTCAAAAAAATAAAGACGGTATTTTTCTCTCAAAAACCAAAGATCTCAAACAAATCCTGAAAAAGTACGGCATGGAAGATTTTAAACCAGTATGTACTCCTATGGTAATAGGATGTAGTCTCAGTCCAAATGACGAATCAGCAGTGGTACATCAACGAACTTACAGATCCATGATTGGAAATTTGCTTTATCTAACGGGTACCTGATCGGACATCATGCATGCAGTGGGAATAGTTGAAAGATTTTAAGCAAATCCAAAGGAATCTCACCTTTAGGCAGTCAAAAGGATCTTCAAATATCTTCAAGGAAAACAAAACTTTGGTTTGCGGTATCCTATAGATACAGATCTTACATTTCAGGCATATACAAATGCAGATTGGGCAGGAAGTGTTGATGACAGGAAAAGCACTAGTGGTGGTGCATTCTATATGGGTTCCAGGTTGTCTTGGTTCAGCAAGAAACAAAGTTCAATTGCATTATCTACAACTGAAGCAGAATACGTGGCTACTGCATCTTGCTGCACACAATTACTTTGTATGATGCAAAACTTTGCAATATATTCAGAACACATGTACTCCACCCATCCCCATTCTATGTGATAATACAAGTGCCATTAGTATTTCAAAGAATCTAGTTATGCACTCTAAGACCAAGCACATACCCATCAAATATCATTTCCTATGAGAACAAGTGCTTGAACACAAGGTCAAATTGGAGTATGTTCCCTCCAAAGAATAGGTTGCTGATATATTCACTAAACCACTGCCTAGAGAGACATTTGAATATCTCAGACAGAAGCTGGGAGTAGTTGCTGCATCATCCTGCTGTTAAAATCCATTTTTTAAAGAAAGGTTGGTATATGCAAGTTTCATGAAGCGAAGTCGTGTACATACACTGGTTTTTGTGGATACAGTCGCGCATATGTTGGTCTGAATAAAAGAATTGGGCCAAACTTAGGAGAAAGGGGTCTGATATGATCTGATAGTAAACAGGTGGCACGGGTTCAGGGGGAGAACATGGTTGATGATAGTTTGGGAACTAATGATGGACATATAGAGGTTGTTGGTCTTGATGATGATTGACAGATGTTGCTAATGGTGTAGATCATATGATAGTTGCTGACGACCATCATGGTCTTGTTTTAGATAGTTGGTCTCTGTTATATAAGTCATGTACATCTTTTTAATGTAAAGGTCATGAAAATACCAAATTTGTAACCCCACTATGCATGGGATGGATGATGTAATGTCTATGTTTTGCCATGTATAAACATTTGGTATATCCCCACTTGGTTGGGAGATGGATGTATGTATGAGTCTTTGGTGATAGGAAGGTCATTTGTGATGTATGTATAGAGTCAAGTTCTTCTTTTAGAACATACTTTTGACTTTGCTTATGCTTAGGGGGAGCATGGACTCGATCATTAGAGCTCAATCAACACATTTCAACATGCACTCAGGGGGAGCATGACCCTTTGCCCTTGATGTCAAAGGGGGAGAGTGGCTTGGTGTGGTTGTTGTTGCCATCAAGTCCAAAGGGGGAGATTGTTGGCATTATGATGTATGTGTTGTAGTTGATGGCAACCCACTTATAGCAAAACAACTCACTTGTTTATGGTAAGTAGATGAACTACAGAAGAGATATCAGATGTGACAAAATGCATGACAGTAGTGTTTACAGATGTGATGAAATACAGTTCAGCTTCAAGGAATCAGTTCAGAAAGAAACTCATTCAGATGATAGATCACAGTACTACATGTTAACAACATAGAGTTATAGATCAGACTCACAGAATGAAGAAAGAGAGGTATACGTAGGCTCACCATTTACCAAGCCGCATATACACACGAGTTAACAGAACAAAAGGAGAGTATAACATACACATGCACTTTCACATAAAGGAAAGCGTGTATACCTTGGAAAACTAAGTTTTGGTCTGAAGTATTTGGTCCATGGTATTTTGATCCATGGTATTTGATCCAAGGCATTGTTCATAAGTGGTTTTGGTCCATGGTATTAAGAAAGGCCTAAAACTATAAAAGGAGGAGAAGATCATTAGGCCAGGAAACTCAAGCATTGAATATTTGATCAAGAGTGAGATCTAGTATGCAGGTTATTGGGTTACCGCGCATTACTAGATCTGAACCAAGGATGAACCTTAGATCTTGATGAAGGATGAGATCTAATGATGCATTAGGATCTTAAGGCTTGAATTGAATTATCTTTATGTGGTTTGATGCTATATCTAAATAACTAGCGCATGTTGTAAGTCTGTAAATATGATGATCTGGGTATGACTGAAGTCTGGAATTGTTGTAATATTTAAATATCATTTATAGATATATACGCAAGTTCACTTTAGAAAAGGCACGTATACACACTAGTTCTGCATATCAAAACAGCGTATACATAATTTACAGATATGTACACTGGTTCGCCTTGAGGAAAGCGCGTATGCACGTAAGGTTTACACATGGAAGTAGTGTATACCTTATAAAATATGTTTTAGTTGCTTTTGTTTGTTGTTGCAGTGTTTTGGGTTCTGGTTACTGTATTCTGGTGACAACATTCTAATTGATCAGATTGATGGAGTGATTGATTGATTCGGTTGTGGTTGGCTCAGAAGGAAATTTGTTGATGCAGATATATTTGATCACTGAATGATATTGTTGATGGATCCAGTCTGAAGATTTATGAAATGTGGTCCCTAGAAGAAAAGAGAAGGTTGTAGCCTTCTGTAGGCCGGCACTTACGTACTAGTAAATATATCAGCTAGTACAAGAGCTAGGGGGTTGTAGCTCCCTTCCAGTAGAAGCTGGAGAACAAGAGAAGGTTGTAGCCTTCTGTAGGTATAAGCCTGCGTACTGGTATAAGACTGCACCAGTACAAAAATTGTAAACCTAATATTCTTATTATTAAAAGAAGATAGAGACGATTCCAGTAGGTGGTTTTCACCCACATTAGGTTTCCACCTTATATCTTGGTGTTCATGTGCATTTCTTATGTGTGATGACCTATTCTATTTTTACTGCACTTGGTTCCTATTTATATGGTTAATGAAGTTCTGATGCACTGATTAAAGATCCACATATGATGAATTAACTGAATCATAAGTTTGTTGGATATACGCTAGTTGCATTAAACAGAGTTGCATGTACACGCGAGTTCCCCTAAATGAAGTAGCATATATGAATCTGATTATGGAAATGAAAAATTGTTGATTTGATAATACTGTTTTACCCCCCCCCCCCCCCCCGCCCTCTCAGTATTATTTCCAACAATTGGTAACAAAGCAAGTCCTTGAGAAGAAGCTTGATTGCTTGAAGGAAGATCAATCATCATGAGTAATCAAGAAAGCAGAGGATCCACCAGACTACTAATCTTTGATGGGAGAAACTTTGTTTATTGGAAGGTAAGAACCACAACCTATCTTAAATCTCTTGGAACAGATGTCTGGGAAATCGTGGAAGGAGGATATACATTTCCATCAACAATTCCTACAGATACAACAGGTAAAAAACAATATGAAACCAATGCCAAGGCTGTCAATACATTATTGGGAAGTCTATCACAATCAGTGTTTGTCAAAGTTATGCAGCTCAAATCAACCAAAGAAATATGGGACAAAATTGTTCTAAGCTACGAAGGAAACTCTCAGGTAAAACGTGCTAAACTGTAAACTATCAGAATTCAATATGAAACTCTCAAGATGCACAATGATGAAAGTATAGCTAGTTACTTATTACGTATAGATGAGATTGTTAATTGCATGAAGAATCTAAATGAAGAAATAAAGGAAGTTACCTTAGTTGAAAAATTTTTAAAATCCTTATCTTCTCAACTTGAATCCAATGTATCTGGCATAGAAGAAAAGCAGAAACTACAGACTATTACTATGACACAGCTTCACGGAATCTTAAGTGCCTTTGAAATGAGAAAAGAAGTTCCATTATATATGAGAGAAGCTGCATTTAAAGATTCATCAAAAGGAAAAGACGTTCTCAATGAATCAGGACATATTTCAGAAGAATAAGAGGAAGAAAAATTTGTCAATAATCTTCAATGGGGGTTCAGAAGATTCAGAGATAAACTACCTTTAAATTTTTTGCCTATGGTATATTCGGTCATTATGCTGCCAAATGTCCTCATAAAGATAAATATGATAAAGAGAAGGAATCTGCAAAATGGAATATAAAACAAAGTGTAAGTAAAATGAGCTACTATACTCATGAAGATAGTGATGGTTTATCAAATAGTGATGAAGATGAAAATAGTAATGACTATAGACTTCTGATGGCTTATGAAGATGATGATTTTTTGGATGCTTTAGACGAAGATGACCTTTATGAAGAAATCTCTAAACTCAAAATATGTTTAGAAGAAAAGAATATCATTATAGATACCTTGATGTACCAACTTGCTGAAAGAGAAAAACACAGTGAAAAGCTAGAATGTGAAATTGTGGGTCTAAGAAAGGATCTTAAGAAAACAAAATCTCTCAATCTTAGATTTGCTAAAGGATTAGAAACCTTAAATGAAATTATCAAAGTACAATGCTCTCCTCTGATAAAGATAGGTCTTGGATATACTGAAGAAACATCTCAATCACATAAGCCTTCAACCTCCACTAAAAGCTATCTGGATGCAGCAAAGAGCAATGAACAGTTCTACAATCATTAGCAAAGGCATAAAGCAGATCATCAGGTGAACCAGGCTCAATTTACTTCAAGGATGAATATAAGTCAAAATCAACCTTAGGTAAATCATACTCAATTTGCTTCAAAGAATATCAATAGAAACTACAATCAACATGGCAGTAGGAGGAACTTCAACTACAATCAACAGGTCAGTAGATTCGATAATCACAGGAACTTCTTTAATGGTCAATGTTTCTCATGTCATAATTTTGGACACAAAGTTGCTGTTATGAAACCAGCTCAATAAAAGATAGATCAACGCCTTAGAATTCAGCCTCTTCGAGGGGGCAACCTCCTTTACATTACATAAATGAACAATTATTGGATGATACAAATGACAAAACCTCCTTTCTATATATAGGAGTCTAAGGAGTCACAATATAATCCAGCCGACCTAACAATAATAATATAAAGCCACAAAAATAACAATAGAGGGATTCTATGGGCACAAAAATAACAATATGGGGTAATAGGGGCACAACAATATAAATAAGGGGTATAACTACAATAGTAATGGGGTAATCACTAGTATTATAGGGACCCAACATGCCCCTCTCCTTCAAAAAAGTGTTGTCCTCAACGCTTGAGTAGTTCTGGATACTTCTGCATAAAATTCTCATCCTCCCATGTGGAATCTTCAGCGGATAAGTTCTTCCACTTGATAAGATACTCTGAAATTGATCGATTTCGTAGCTGTCGAGTTCTTGTTTCTGTGACTGCTTCCGGTTCCAATATAATTTTTCCTTCCTCGTCAAGTTCTGGCAATATTGTTTGAATTGGGAGCTTGTCACCTATAACCTTCTTTAAACATGAAACATGGAAAACTGGGTGCAATCGAGAAGCTGCAGGAAGCTCCAATTTGTATGCCATAGTACCAATCTTTTGCAACACCTTGTACGGACCATAATACTTTGGTGATAATTTATTATCCTTCTTAGCTTGCTTTAGGGACATTTGCTTATATGGTTGTAGCCGTAGGAATACCCAATCACCTACATCAAAACTTCTTTCACTGCGATGTTGATCTGCCTGTTGTTTCATTCTATTTTGTGCCAACACGAGGTTATCCTTTAAGAGTTGGAGGACTTGTTGTTGATGTTCGATGTGATGTTCCACTGCCTGAACCTTAGAATTTTCTCTTAAATATGATGTGATGGATGGTGGTTGATACCCATAAAGTGCCATAAATGGGGTCATTTTTGTTGCTGTATGGAAGGAAGTGTTATACCACCATTCAGCCAGAGGCAACCATTTGACCCATTGTGTCTGTTTATCAGATACAAAGCAACGAAGATATCCTTCCAAACATTTGTTTACTATCTCAGTTTGCCCATCAGATTGAGGATGATAAGATGAGCTATGAGCTAACTGAGTACCAAGACAAGAAAATAATTCTGTCCAAAAATTTCCAGTGAAAATGGGATCTCTGTCACTTACAATAATCTTTGGGTTTCCATGTAGCTTTTGAACTGTTTCCATAAATGCAGTAGAAACTGTACTGGCTTTAAATGGATGTGATAATGCACAAAAGTGTGCATACTTGGTAAGTCTGTCAACTACCACCATGATGACACTCTTTCCCTCAGACTTGGGTAAACCTGTGATAAAATCCATTGAAACCTCCTCCCAACGTTGGCTTGGAATGGATAAAGGTTGTAATAGACCCGGTGTCTTAATTGTTTCAACTTTATTTTGTTGGCAAACCAAACATTCCGCCACAAACTTTTGAATATCTGATTTAAGGCCATCCCAAAAAAATTCCTTCTTAACCCTGTGGTAAGTTTTTAAAAATCCTGAGTGCCCTCCTAAGGGAGAAGTGTGCAATTCCATAAGAATCTTTTGTTTTAGCTGGGAATTCTTACAGAGGTATAAGCGATCTTTGTACCATAACGAATCATTTTTCCAGCTAAATGTATCAGAAGTACTGGAATCTTGTTGTAGCTTTCGAATAAGTGCCCACACTTCTTCGTCATTCTTCCATTCCTCCCTTGCTTCGTTTATCCAATCTGGTTGGATAATAGAAATGGCACACAACAATGCTTCCACATCCTCATCCTTTCTTGAGAGTGCATCTGCCACCACATTTTGCTTCCCTTTTTTGTAGATGATTTCAAAGTCATAACCCAACATCTTTGTGACCCACTTTTGTTGCTCTTCAGAGGATAATCTTTGTTCTAAAAAGTATTTAAGGCTATCATGATCCGTTTTTACCTTGAAGTGTCTTCCCATTAGGTAGGGTCGCCATTTCTTAAGTGCATGGAGTATTGCCAACATTTCCTTCTCATAAATAGCTTTGCTTAAAAACTTTCCCTTGATTGGACGACTTTCAAAAGCAATGGGTCTTTCATCTTGCATTAGAACAGCACCAATTCCATTTCCTGAAGCATCACATTCCACAATAAAGGTTTTTGTGAAGTCCGGTGTAGCTAAGACCGGTGCTTGGCACATTGCCTCTTTAAGATGTTCAAAGGCCTTTGTTGCTTCCGGAGTCCATGAAAATGAATCTTTCTTCAATAATGTTGTTAGAGGTGCTGCTATTCTCCCATAATTCTTAACAAACTTGCGATAATACCCTGTCAACCCAAGAAATCCTCGCAGATGCTTTATGGATGTGGGGATTTTCCATTCCTTAATGGCTTTAATTTTGCTAGGGTCTACCTTAACTCCTTCATGAGATACAATATGACCCAAATATTCCTCCTACTCCAAAGAAACATTTGGATCTTTTTGCATATAATTGTTTCTCCTCCAATAGTTGTAGCACCCTGTCAACATGTTCAACATGATCCTTCCAAGACTTGCTGTAGATTAGTATATCATCAAAAAATACTAACACAAATTTTCTAAGGAATGGTTTGAAAATTGAATTCATCAAACCTTGAAATGTTGAAGGTGCATTGGTAAGGCCAAAAGGCATGACCAAAAATTCATAATGACCCTCATGAGTTCTAAATGTTGTTTTCGGAATGTCTTCAATCTTCATTCTGATTTGATGATATCCCGAACGAAGATCCAACTTGGTGAAGTAAATTGATCCATGCAATTCATCCAGTAATTCATCAATAACAGGAATGGGGAACTTATCTTTAATAGTGAGCTTGTTGAGCTCCCTATAATCTGGACACATGCGCCATGATCCATCCTTCTTGTGCACCAATACTACTGGAGCTGAGAAAGAACTTTGACTCGGTTGAATTATACCAGCCTCTAGCATTTCTGCAACCATACGTTCAATTTCACTTTTTTGGACATAGGGATATCTGTACGGCCTGATGTTTGGAGGAACACTTCCTGGAATCAGATGAATAGCATGATCATGATCACGCATAGGTGGGAGACCTTTGGGAGTCTCAAATACCTTGGAATGATTGTCCAAGACTTTTTGGAGATCTGGAGAAATAGATGATTCCAATGTGGAAACATCTAGCGAACATAATTGTGCAATTACACCTCTTTGCTACTTTTTTAGAAGCTTCCATAGAAAATTTGATGAAAATTTCTTGAAAATTAAAAGCTATTGTACCCAAGGATTGTAGCCATTGGACTCCTAGTACAACATCAGCACCTCCCATTGGAATGGAAAGCATTGGGCTAGTCAATACATATTCTCCCATGGATAGCTTGATATTATGGCACTTTCCAGAGCAATTTATTGTTCCTCCATTTGCAATCATCACTTGACACTCTGGTGCTGGATATAGGAAGCAATTCAATTCTTTTGCTACCCTACAATGAATAAAATTGTGGGTGCTTCCTGAATCAATCAACACTATTACCTTTTTCTTCTTGATTTGTCCTTCTATCTTGATGGTTTGAGGAGTGGTAATTCCCGCCAATGCATTACAAGATATGGTCGGATTTATTTGTTCTTCATCTAGGCTTTGTTCCTGGAGTATATCTTCTTCTTTTGACCTTTCTTGCTCCTTTTCTTCTTCCTCTTCACAATCTATGTAGAATAATTTCTTCTCAGCACACTTATGACCTTTAGTGTATTTGCTATCACAACTGTAACAAAGCCCTTTTGCTCTTTTTTCTTCCAATTTTTGTGGTGTCAACCTTATAGGTTGTGGAAGACTAGGGCAACAACACTTCCGTCTTTATAGTTGTGAGTGGTATGCTTCCTGGTTGCCATAATTTTGCTTTCCATTTTTCTTGCTAACCTGAATGCCTTCTCTAATGAATCAGGTTCCCAAAGGCGAACATCATGTTGGATATTATCCTTTAAAGACCCTATGAACACATCAATCCTATGCTCCTCTGGAATATCTTTTACCCTTATGTTCAATTTTTGGAACTCCTCAATGTGCTCCATTACTGAACCCTTTTGTTTGAGACTTATCAATTGGCTAAAAAAAGTGTTGCTTTTTGTATCTTCATAATGTGCTATCAATTCTTCCGTAAAAATTGCCCAAGTGATAAATTGTTTACGAGAGCAAAGCCATTGATACCATACAAACTGATTTGGTTCCAAATATACAGTTGCCATACGTACCTTTTGTGCATTTTGCACATTATTGAGATCGAAGAATTGCTCCATCTGTAATATCCATGTGGCGGGATCCTTGCCATCAAACTTCCTCATATCGATTTTTGGAATATGGTGATTCTTCGATCCAACATTAGCGTCTATGGAATCATGATTAACATTTCTTTTGTTCTCATCATGAGTTTCCTTTACTACCTTTTCACCATTAGTGACCCTTTCTTGTAGCAACTTCTTCAATTCTTCCATGTCTGTCTTCAAATATATCTTCAAATCTGCCATGTCTCTCTTCAAATCTGTCTTCGAATCATCCATCTTAGCTTCCATGCCCTTTATCTTAGATTCCATGCCATTTATCTTAGATTACACTCCACTTATCTTAGCTTCTGTTAGCTTTTGTGAGCGTGACATTTGTTGCACTTGTTCTTGTAATTTTGATATATCATGTAGCATTTCTTCCTCTTCTTCATGAGTCATGCTAGAGCTTTCAGGTTCCTTACTAGGTGTTTGCATTTTCTTTCCTCAGGGCATCAGTTACCGATAATAATGCTTTACTATGCCCTTTGAATTCCGTTAAACCAAGCTTACACAAAAATTTAAAAAAAACTACACACCTTTTTTCACTTTATAGAAGCCTGATATTGAATCTGATGTATCTCTGTAATTTTGGATCATCCAGTTCTAAAATTGTGGCTTGTAGTATTCTTCTGCATCCTCTTTCCAATGCCACAAGTCTGAGCCAAATTGGATTCTCCAAGGAAGAGTTATGTGAAATCTCCCACAGTGACTTGATTTTAGACTGGTTCAGTAGAGCGAACTTGTACGACGTGCCACGAGTCACTGTTTCAACCTTTGAATCTAAAACACACAAAAACAAAAACTACAGTCCGTCCTCTTTCTGTACCTTCTTACGAAATTTCAATCCGATCCCCAGAGAGAAAGTTATGACGATTTTCCCCAGGTCACCTGTTTTGAATGTAATTCAGGAGTCTGCAAAAAGACCAACTTCCTCAGATCATATCTCCGAAAATATCACGCGAAAAGCTCTGAAATTCGAACCCAAGGTTCAGCACTATTTCTTCTCAAATGGGTTTTTTTTGTGACTTCTGAAACATCACAGAAAAAAAGTTATAGCGAAAATTCCACGATGACCTGTTTGGAGCAGCGAAACCCTAGAATCCAAAGCTCTGATACCAAATGTTATGAAACCAGCTCAAGAAAAGATAGAAAAAATAGATCAACGCCTTAGAATTCAGCCTCTTCGAGGGGGAAACCTCCTTTACATTACATAAATGAACAATTCTTGGATGATACAAATGACAAAACCTCCTTTCTATATATAGGAGTCTAAGGAGTCACAATATAATCTAGCCGACCTAACAATAATAATATAAAGCCACAAAAATAACAATAGAGGGATTCTACGGGGCACAGAAATAAAAATATGGGGGTAATAGGGGCACAACAATATAAATAAGGGGTATAACTACAATAGTAATGGGGTAATCACTAGTATTATAGGGACCCAACAGCTGCTCAATGTGTTTCTTACAAAACTATCATGACTAGAGAAGCACGGAATCAAAGGAATGTGACAGGGATCAATAAAGGTTTGTATGATAACTTTTCTCTTCTTGAAAATGAAATAGAATGCTCAATCTGTAACAAATTTAGTCATGAAGAATCTGAATGCACGAGTAAAATTCAGCAAATATCTCAAAAGGAGCTAACTCCATTAAATCCAAAAATATGGAGAAAGAAAGAACCACAAACAGAAAGATGTGGTATAGCCTTGTATGCAGAAGGACAAGAAAACTAGTGGTACATCAACAGTGGATGCTCAAAACACATGACAGGTGACAAAGAAAAACTACACTCATATAATGCCTTAGAAAAGGAAAACAGTGTCTCATTTGGAAACGACACTCCTGCCATTATAAAAGGTAAAGGTTCTGTTTTCTTGAAAGAAAAAGTTAAAGCTGGGAATTTTATGTATGTTGATGACTTAAAGCATAATCTGTTGAGTGCAAGTCAAATGTGTGATCAAGGAAATGAAGTAGTGTTTCGATCAAATAGATGTGTTTTTCGTGAGCTTGATCAGGAGAAATTGTGATTAAAGGGACAAGAAATCCAAATAACCTATACATAATCAAGGGAGGACAACAATAGTGTTATCTAAGCAAAAATGATGAAAACTGGTTATGGCACAAAATATTGGGACATCTAAGCTTTTATCAAATAAGAAAAGTGTGTAGATTCCAGGCTGTTCATGATATTCCGAATATCAACATTCCTGAAAATACTATATGCAAATCTTGTCAATTCGATAAGCAAACCAGATCTCAATTCATCGAAAAGGAAGGGTTAGCTAGTAAGCCTCTTGAACTTGTTCATACTGATTTATGTGGTCCATTAAGGAAAAAGTCACCTCGAGGAGAAGAATACTTTATATTGTTTATTGATGACTTTTCTAGATATGTGTTGGATAGGTCTTCTAAAGCAGAAAGATGAAGCATTTGAAAAGTTCAAATACTTCAAAGCTTTGGTTGCAAAAGAATCAGATCGCAAAATCAAATGCCTCAGATCTGATCTAGGAGGGGAATTTACGTCGGATGAATTCTTTGACTTTTGTGAACAACATGGAATAAAAAGACAGTTCTCCATCACAAGGACTTCTCAACAAAATGGAGTGGTAGAAAGGATGAACAGAACTGTTCAACAAATGGCTCATGCTATGCTATATGAATCTGGAACTCCTACAACCTTCTGGGGTGAAGCTGCATTCGCCACCATCACTATTCTCAACCAAGCATATTTTCAGGTAAACAACACTCAAACTCCACATGAAATTTGGTATGGTAAGACTCCTACTGTAAAATACTTCAAAGTTTTTGAAAGAAAATTTTTCATCAAAATGACTGATGAAAAACTTGGTAAGTTTGAACCCAAAGCAAATGAAGGTATTCTTCTTGGCTACTCTTCCCAAATTAAAGGATATAAATGTTACAATAAAAGACTTGGGAAAATTATTGAAAGTATTGATGTTGTGGTTGATGAAGCACGCAAAAATCCAAAACAGATAAAAAATGAAGATTATGATAATGAAGAAGATGAGGATCATTATCCCACATCAAATCACATTGATTTTGAAGAAGAAACCAATGAAGCACCGGAAGAAGAGATAACGATAGAAGAAAAGACTCTGTATAGGCATGTTCATAAAAATCATCCAGAAAGTCAAATATTAGGAGAAAAAGGGGCAGGTGTGCAGACTAGAATAACCATTGTTGAAGCTTCAAGCTATCTAACATTACTATCTTCCACTGAACCTCAAAATGTAAATGAAGTGTGGAGAGATGAATGTTGGGTCAAGGCCATGAAGGAAGAACTTGAACAAATTGAAAGTAATAATACTTGGGAATTAGTTCCTAGACCTCATGATAAAAATGTCATAGGAACTAAATGGGTATTCAAAAATAAGTTGAACGAAAATGGAGAAGTTATTAGAAACAAGGCCAGACTTGTTTGTGAAGGCTATGCTCAACAACAAGGTATAGATATTGAAGAATATTTTGTACATGTAGCTAGACTTGAAGCCATCAGAATGTTTCTTGCTCTTTCTAGTTTTCAAATATTCAAAGTATACCAACTGGATGTAAAATCTGCCTTTCTTAATGGAGACTTAGAAGAAGAAGTCTATATTGAATAACCAAAAGGATTCATTCTTGGAAATGATGCAAAACTTGTATGCAAACTCAGGAAATCTCTCTATGGTCTAAAACAGGCTCCAAAGGCATGGTATTACCATCTTGACAAATATCTCCACCAACATGGTTTTTCAAATGGGTCAACAGATAGAAATCTATATACAAAGATGGACACTGATAAATTGCTAATAATTGTTGTGGATATTGATGATATTATTTTTGGTAGCAATGAAGAATACATGAGTCGGAATTTTTCTTCAGTAATGTAGCAAGAATTTGAAATGTCCTTGCTTGGTGATCTTACCTACTTTCTTGGTCTACAAGTTCAGCAAAATAAAGATGATATTTTTCTCTCACAAACCAAATATCTCAAACAGATCCTGAAAAAGTATGGCATGGAAGATTCTAAACCAGTATGTACTCCAATGGTAACAGGATGTAGTCTCAATTCAAATGACGAATCAGTAGCGGTACATCAACCAACTTACAGATCCATGATTAGAATTCTGCTTTATCTAACAGGTACCCGACCGGACATCATGCATGCAGTGGGAATAGTTGGAAGGTTCCAAGTAAATCCAAAGGAATATCACCTTCAGGTAGTCAAAAGGATCTTCAAATATCTTCAACGAACATAGAGCTTTGGTTTATGGTATCCTAGAGATACAAATCTTACACTTCATGCATATACAGATGCAGATTGGGCAACAAGTGTTGATGACAGAAAAAGCACTAGATGTGGTGCATTCTATATGGGTTCCAGATTGGTGTCTTGGTTCAGCAAGAAACAAAGTTCAATTGCATTATCTACAACTGAAGCAGAATATGTGGCTACGACATCTTGCTGCACACAATTACTTTGGATGATGCAAACCTTGCAAGATATTCAGATCACATGTACTCCACCCATCTCCATTCTATGTGATAATACAAGTGCCATTAGTATTTCAAAGAATCTAGTTATGCACTCCAAGGCCAAGCACATACCCATCAAATATCATTTCCTACGAGAACAAGTGCTTAAAAAAAAGGTCAAATTGGAGTATGTTCCCTCCAAAGAATAGGTTGCTGATATATTCACTAAACCACTGCCCAAAGAGACATTTGAATATCTTAGACAGAGGCTGGGAGTAGTTGTTGCATCATCCTGCTGTTAAAATCCATTTTTTAAAGAAAGGTTGTTATACAAGAGTTTCATGAAGCAAAGTCGCGTACATATGCTAGTTTCTGTGGATACAGTCGCGTATATGTTGGTATGAAGAAAAGTAATGGGCCAGACTCAGGAGAAAGGGGTCTGATATGATCTTACAGTAAACAAGTGGCACAGGTTCAGGGGGAGAACATGGTTGATAATAGTTTGGGAACTAATTATGGAAATATATAGGTTGCTGGTTTGGATGTTGATTGACATATGCTACTAATGGTGAAGATCATATCATAGTTGTTGATGACCATCATGGTCTTGTTTTAGATAGTTGGTCTCTGTTATATAAGTCATGTACATCGTTTTAATGTAAAGGTCATGGAAAGACCAAATTTGTAACCCCACTATGTATGGGATGGATGATGTAATGTCTATGTTTTGCCACGTATAAACATTTGGTATATCCCCACTTGGTTGGGAGATGGATGTATGTATGAGTCTTTGGTGATAGGAAGGTCATTTGTGATGTATCTATAGAGTCATGTTCTATTGGGTGTGGAGCATGATTTTTTAGAGGTCTTTGTTTTAGCCGGATGTATACCCCAGAAAGATTGTACACCCCTCCATGGATGGGGGTGCAGGGCGGACTTGTCCCCCCGCGAGGGTTCTGGGGGGGCGATCCCCCCTCGGCTGGGGGTACTGGGGGCCAGCGGTCCCCCGGTAGGGGTTTCGGGGGCAGCGCCCCTGAAGCTTAACAAAGATGTAAAATTTCCTTGTAAAAGTATAGTAATTTCTTGTCAATATGGGTCATTCATTAGGCGGATGATATGATAGTAGAACTTATGTTTAGTTTAGGGTTTTTTTCCCTAGAAGGCAACCCCTCTCTTTGTATGAGGGCATTGTATTGAGGTTGTGTAATAGATGTGTATTCTTCGAGCGAGAAATAGAGAGGTGAGACTGTGAGAGAAAACAGAGGATACTACAGTGGATCTGTTGTAGGTTGTGTCTTTTGATTTTGCTGGATAATAGAAAGGAAGGACTAGCTGTTCGGGGTGGATGTAGCCCAAACTGGGTGAACCTCGTATATCTGTGTCTCTCTGGTATCGGAGCTGAAGGTCTATTTGGTTGATAAACTCGCAGGAAAGAAGGGTTCCTCATTTGAGTGGGAGAACTGATGGAAGATGGTAAGTTTAGGGTCAATAAATTTAACGGCCAAAACGTCTCACTATGGAAGATGCAGATGGAAGATTATCTGTATCAGAAAGATCTGTACCTACCATTGGGTGGAAAAACAAAGATGCTGACAAGTATGACAAATGAAGAATGGAACCTTCTTGATAGAAAGGAACTTCGAATGGTATGGTTGTGCCTCGCAACATCAGTCGCCTTCAAAATTTCGAAGGAAACAATGACAGAGGGTTTGATTAAGGCATTGGCGAAACTATATGAAAAACCCTCAACCTCAAAAAAGGTATTTCTTATGAAATGATTATTTAATATGAATATGTCAAAAGGTGGATTTGTTGCAAACCATTTAAATGATTTTAATACTATTACAAGTCAGTTAACTTCTGTAGGGGTAAACTTTGATGATGAAGTTAGAGCTTTGTTATTCTTGTGCTCATTGCCAGAAAGTTGGAACGGTTTAGTAATGGCCATTAGTAACTCTATTTCTCGATCTAGTACTTTAAAGTTTTATAATGTTGTCGGTGCTATCCTTAGAGAGGAAATGTGATGGAAAAGCTTCGGTGAGACATCGGGTAATGCTTTGAGTGTAGAGTCTAGGGTGAACCTCGTATATCTGTGTCTCTCTGGTATCGGCGCTGAAGGTCTATTTGGTTGATAAACTCGCAGGAAAGAAGGGTTCCTCATTTGAGTGGCAGAAATGATGGAAGATGGTAAGTTTAGGGTCAAGAAATTTAACGGCCAAAACTTCTCACTATGGAAGATTATCTGTATCAGAAAGATCTGTACCTACCATTGGGCGGAAAGACAAAGATGCTGAAAAGTATGACAGATGAAGAATGGAACCTTCTTGATAGAAAGGAACTTCGAACGGTACGATTGTGCCTTGCAGCATCAGTCACCTTCAAAATTTCGAAGGAAACAATGACATAGGGTTTTATTAAGGCGTTGGCGAAACTATATGAAAAACCCTCAGCCTCAAAAAAGGTATTTCTTATGAAACAGTTATTTAATATGAAGATGTCGAAAGGTGGATTTGTTGCAGACCATTTAAATGATTTTAATACTGTTACAAGTTAGTTAAGTTCTGTAGGGGTAAACTTTGATGATGAAGTTAGAGCTCTGTTATTCTTGTGCTCATTGCCAGAAAGTTGGAACGGTTTAGTAATGGCCATTAGTAACTCTATTTCTCGATCTAGTACTTTAAAGTTTTATAATGTTGTCGGTGCTATCCTTAGAGAGGAAATACGATGGAAAAGCTCTGGTGAGACATCGGGTAATGCTTTGAGTGTAGAGTCTAGGGGAAGAAAAATGGAAAGAGGAAAGAGCTCAAGATATCGCAGTAAATAAAGGAAAGGCAAATCCAAGTCCAAATCGGGGATAGTGTGCTGGAAATGTGGAAAGAAAGGGCACCTAAAGAAAGACTGTAGATCTCGGAAGGGAAAAGAAGGAGATGCACAACAAGAAAACAATCATGAAGCAAATGTGACAGCTGAGGTGTTACAAGATGCTTTGATTCTTTATTTCAAAAATATTACTGATTCTTGGGTGGTAGATTCAAGGGCCTCATTCCATGCCACACTTGATAAGAAATACTTTCATGACTATGTTCAAGGAGATTTTGGACAAGTCCGTTTGGGTGGTGATAAACCCTATAAAATTGTTGGAATGGATAATATTCTTGTAAAACAGTAGAATGGAAACCAATGGCTACTAAAGGAGGTAAGGCATGTTCCAGATCTGAAGAAAAATTTGATTTCAACAGGGTAGTTAGGTGGTGAAGGTTGTGTGACAAATTTCATAGATAAAGCTTGGAAGGTCACCAAAGGAGCCCTGGTAATAGAAAAAGGCAAAAGGGTTGGTACATTGTATTTATGCAATGGTATTTCTAACTCTGTTAATGATTTAACTTCCAAAGGAGAAGATGCAGCGTTATGGCATCATAGGCTTGGACACATGAGTGAGAAGGGGATGAAGATTCTTCACTCAAGGAATTTATTTCCGGGTTTGAAGAATGTTGATTTGGACTTCTGTGCGAATTGCATTTATGGAAAACAGAAGAGAGTCAGATTTCTCAGAGTTGGGAAAGAAAAGAAGAGCGAAAAATTAGAGCTTGTGCATACAGATGTCTAGGGACCTGCTCAAGTATCATCTCTCGATGGCTCTAATTATTATGTTACTTTTATTGATGATGCAACTAGAAAATCTTGGATTTATTGTATTCAGAATAAATCTGATGTATTTGATACTTTCAAGAAATGGAAAGCTTTGGTTGAGATTGAGACAAGAAAGAAATTGAAGTGTCTCAGATCAGGCAATGGAGGTGAATATTGCAGCAAAGAGTTTGATAGGTACTATTTAGAGCATTGAATTCACAGAGAGAAGACAGTTCCAAGAACACCACAACAAAATGGTGTGTCAAAAAGGATGAGCAGAACAATCATGGAATGTGCAAGGTGCATGAGATTGCATGCAGGATTTCCTTTACAGTTTTGGGCAGATGCTATAGATACTACTGTTTATCTAATAAGCAGAGGGCCTTCAAGCTCCTTGGATGGTGGTTTTCTAGAGGAAGCATGGACAGGTAAAAAGGTAAACTACTCTTCTTTAAATCCTTTTGGTTGTGAGGCCTTTGTCCATATTAATAAAGAAGATAGAACAAAGCTTGAGGAAAAATCAAAGAAATGTACCTTTATTAGATATGGTGTTAATGATTTCGGTTATTGCTTATATGATTAGGAAAATCACAAAATCATTAGGAGCAGAGATGTAATATTCAATGAAAAGGTCTTGTATAAGAATCATTTGCGGGAAAAGAAACAGGAAAACGAAAACAAGGAATACACAGTTCTTGATGGGATCACTGAAAAAGTAAAGGTGCTTGAAAATAACAATAATCAACAATCACAACAATAGCAGCCACCACAACAGTAACAGGCACCCCAAACACCTGAAAGTGGCGTTAGAAGATCTACTAGGATAAGTATACCCCCTGAACGATACTCTCCTTCATTATATTATTTATTGTTGACTGATTTTGGTGAACCCAAATGTTATGAAGAAGCGATGTAGGTTGAAAGTAGAAAGAGATGGGAGCTAGCCATGGAAGAAGAGATGGACTGCTTAATGCATAACCAGACTTGGGACTTAGTCAGGTTGCCTGCAGGTAAAACTACATTGCAGAATAAATGGGTTTACAGGCTGAAGGAAGAAGATGGAGGAAAATAGAGGTACAAAGCTAGACTTGTGGTGAAGGGGTTTACACAGAAGAAAGGTATTGATTTTGATGAAATATTTTCTCTTGTTGTTAAAATGACTTCAATCAGAACTATTTTAAGTCTAGTAGAAGTTGAATACTTGCATATTGAGAAGTTAGATGTAAAGACGACCTTTGTCCATGGGGATTTGGAGGAAGAGATATATATGCAGCAACCACAAAGATATGAGGTAAAAGGGAAGGAGAAACTAGTGTGCAGGTTGAAGAAGAGCTTGTATGGCTTAAAATAGGCTCCAAGGCAGTGGTATCTAAAATTTCACAAGTTTATGTCTAAACAAGGTTATATTAGATTTCACTTTGATCATTGTGTTTATCTGAAAAAGCAAAATGATGGCAGCTATATTATATTGTTATTGTATGTAGATGACATGCTTGTTGTAGGGTCTAACATGCAGGAAATAAATGTGCTCAAAAGAATATTGGCAAATTCGTTTGCAATGAAGGATTTGGGAGTTGCAAAACAAATCCTTGGTATGCGAAAAACTAGAGGCAGGAAAAATCACAAATTAACATTGTCTCAGAATTAGTACATACAAAAGGTGTTGAAAAGATTTAATATGCACAATGCAAAACTAGTTAGTACACCTTTTTCTAGCCATTTTAAACTTAGTAAGGAGATGTGCCCAAAGACCCATGAAGACATGGATTATATGTCTAAAGGTCCATATGCATCAGCATTTGGAAGCTTAATGTATGCAATGGTCTGCACACGGCCTGATATTGCACATGCAATGGGAGTTGTAAGCAGGTACATGAACAATCTAGGAAAAGAACAATGGATGGCAGTGAAATGGATTCTCAGATATTTGAGAGGTACCACAAATCAAGCATTATGCTTTGGTGGTTCAAACATTTCTATACAGGGATATGTTGATGCAGATATGGCAGGTGACAGAGATAATAGGAGGAGCACTATAGGATATGTATTTACTGTAGGTGGAACAACTGTCAGTTGGGTTTCAAAAATCCAAAGTGTTGTTGCACTTTCAACAACAAAAGCAGAGTATGTTGTTGCTACAGAGGGTAGTAAAGAAATGATTTGGTTACAAAGGTTTATGGGTGAATTGGGTAAGAAGCATGATTTGGGCACGTTATACAGTGATAGCCAAAGTGCCATTCATCTTGCAAAGAACTCAGAATTTCATTCCAGGTCTAAACACATATAGCTCAAGTACCATTTCATATGATCAGTGTTGGAAGATGGAGAGTTGAAGCCGAAACGATACACACTTGCCAAAATCCTGCAGATATGCTAACAAAAGTTGTAACCAGGGAAAAACTGAGAATGTGCTCAGTTTCAATTGTTCTTCAAGGATGATGATGAAGGTGAGAGACAATCAGGTCTAAATAGGAGTCATTGTCCAGCAAATGAAGCAGTCGTGGAGTTGCTACAATCATTCTCCAAGTGGGAGATTGTTGGGTGTGGAGCATGATTTTTTAGAGGTCTTTGTTTTAGTCAGATGTATACCCAAGGGAGATTTTACACCCCTCCATGCGACCGGGGGGGGGGGGGGGGGGGTGCGGGGGGGACTTGTCCCCCTGGCGGGGGTTTGGGGGGGCCGATCCCCCCTGGCTGGGGGTCCAGGGGCCAACAGTCCCCCGGTGGGGGTTTCGGGGGTAGCACCCTCGAAGCTAAAAACAGATGTAAAATTTCCTTGTAAAAGTATAGTAATTTCTAGTCAATCTGGGTCGTTCATTAGGCGAATGATCTGACGGTAGAACTTATGTTTATTTTAGGGTTTTTTGCCCTAGAAGGCAACCCCTCTCTTTGTATGAGGGAATTGTATTGAGGCTGTGTAATAGATGTGTATTCTCCGAGCGAGAAATAGAGAGGTGAGACTGTGAGAGAAAACATAGGATATTATAGTGGATCTGTTGTAGGTTGTGTCTCTTCATTTTACTGGATAATAGAAAGAAAGGACTGGCTGTTTGGGGTGGACATAGCCCAAACTGGGTGAACCACGTATATCTGTGTCTCTCTGGTTTTATGTGTTTGTGTTTTTTTCATATTATATGTCGTGCATTTCCCTGTCATATATAATATTTCTCTAACATGTTCTTCTTTTAGAACATCTTTTTGACTTTTCATATGCTCAGGGGGATCATGACCCTTTTCCCTTGATGTCAAAGGGGGTGTTACACTAATAAAATGTCACCTTGACTACTTACAGTTAGTATGGCTCAAATAAACAGTCATGCTACCCTCTTAGGCAAGTCTTATGCCTCTGTTATCCATCTCAAACTCAAAGAAGAGAGAAAGTCTTGTAAAAAATATGTTTATCTCTGGGGTCGCAGGTTCTCTCTAGCCTTACCTGCGGGGACGCTCACCATGTTCACAAAAGCTGCGTCCATGGACGCTCTGTATGTTAAGAGACAGGTGCGTCCTTCTGTAAAAGGCAAAATGCGCGAGTTTCATCTTAAAAAAGTTACTTGTGGTTACTTCTAGAACCTTCTAGAGGTCGGTTTGATGAAATGGATGCGCCTCCAGTTGGTTCATGTATCTCTATTAAGAGGGAACTTATCCCATCAATAAGGGAGCTATCCCACCCAAAGAGGGGGATTATCCCATTGATGGTGGACCTGAATAACCTCTTTACAGCACTATAAATAAAGACATTGAGCCAGAGGGAGGAGAGGTTAGAGCTATACATTTTCTTTGGGTAAACGCTGCAGGAATTAGGACTCCCATGTAGAGCCTTGTGAGGAGAGATTGTCTTTGCTTGATTCTACTTGGAAGTGGGTGAGCTTTGTCAAAGTAGAGGAAAATCCTTGATGGACCCTGGGAGGAACTTGCACAACGCCAAGGCCAGGTTGTAAGAGTTTCTTTGCTTCGTTATTAATACAAACTGGTTTATTTTTCTCAATAGCTTGTGTTAATGAGTTATTTCATGTGTTCCTTGGTCTGCATGTTGAATATATGTTTTATTATATGAAATACAAGTGCTTGGTAATTGTTTGATTGTTTGTGGTTGCAGGAATTGACTTGAAGGAGGAGTTCATTCGGATCGGCAAGGACGGACTACAACAACAGCGTTTTGGAATAAGGTAAGCCTAAACACTCGTAGTTTTCATGTTGTAAAAGGTATATTTAGAGAAAGATCACTCCATTTTGTCTTGTTTGTCGCTAGAGAGTTTAGACTCCTAGGGAGGTCAGTTGTGTCCGCACAAACGACTTTTTCTGCCACGACAAATTGGCGACTCCACTGGGGAATCCATTAATGAGAGAGTCTTTTCCTTTGTGTGAACTTTGCTCTGAGAAAATCATTTTTATTTTCTGGTTTTTGACTGTGAGAATTAGTATTTGGGTGGCTTAGCTTTAGATTTAGTTAGATTTGGTTTTTCTTCATTTTTCCAGAAGGACGCACCCTCTGAGTACTGCACAGTGCGTCTTTGGACGCGCTGTTGCCGTTTGCACAGAGCGGGCCTGCACCTGTTATAACGGGTTGCCTGCGTCTTCCTGTAAAATTTAGGAAAATTCCATTTTTGCTTCATTGCTTTTAGATTTTGATTTTTCTTAGTATTTTCTGCCCAGATCTTTTAGTACCCTGCCAAAAATTTTCACCTGAACTTGTTTTGTGAGCTTTGAGTGTTTTAGTGGATTTCAACGAAGTTTAGACCTAGGGTTTGATTTTTGGATAGGTTCTGTAGTGACTTTGTCAGTAGAAAGTTGTCCAGCCTTAGATCTCTCTGGTTAGTCAGCCTTCTTAGAAGTCGGGCCTGTTGTAAAGTCTCCTTGTGTGAGCAGCTTGCCATTTAAGTTGTTTTGGGTCAAATTTCGAATTACTTGTTTATAAAGTGTTGATTTCCATTTTACAAAAAGAACAAATAGATTAGAGTTTTGTTTTGGCTAGTTTTTGGTTCTGCAATAAGCTAGTCCTTGATTTAATTATGATCAAGTAAAACACCTTAGAATAATCATTGTTAGTTTTGGCCTCGTTAAGATTGCTTAGAATAAATTTGCCTTTTAGTTTGCTTATGAGTGGATTTTCGTAGATTTTAATAGTCGTTAAGATTGATTTTTGGTTATATTAGATTTATTTGCTTTATTAAAAGAAAAATACAAAAAACATCTTCTTTAAAAAGTCTTGTTTCAAGTAGCTTTTTCTTTTTGAAAGAGGAAAAGAGTTTTTTTTTTCGTGCATGTAAAGAGTGGTCATGTTTTTATGCTTGGAAAAGACAAACGAATTGTTTCTTTGATTGTCTTCAATTAAGAAGTTGCTTTTATAAAGATTGCATTCTCTTAACTTTTTAGTTAAAGCAATTCATCGAAAAAGTAAAGTAGTGGGTAAATCATCCTAGGTGCATTTTGTAGTGGTTTCGAGTCGAGTCAACACACCACTGGTTTCACTTCCATCACCTTTTGACTTAAGAAACAACCTTAAAAGTAACGCTTAAATTAAAATCAATCTAGTAATTTTTATTTTCTAGGGCTCTAAAGCACCAACATAGCTTAGGCTAGTGTCTTGGAATAGGTGAGTACTTAACTCTCCAAGGCAGTAAAACAAACAAGTAGTCGATCTTGTGATAGAATCAAATCCAATTGTTACATTTACACTCTGGGAAAGCTCCTCTTAAAGGAGAAGCACGAGCTCGTGTCCGAACCAGTGAGGGGATCATTCCTCCCTCGTTGGGAACGACGCCAGACAGTACGTATTACAAACGGTAAACCTCGAATTAACCATTGTCGAGGAGCCAGGGGTCACTTATCGGTAAACCTTGGATTACTGTCAAGGAGCCGGTAAGGGGATTGAGCTTGTTACTCTGCCCTTGCGTGCTGTCGGAGTTTAGACTGTTCCCCCAGGTGTACCTGTGGCCGTTGGTAACCTTAGTGACCATAATCTCTAGGATTCTACCCAAGGTGACGGTGGAGGGAAGGTCCCACTGTACCTGGAGCAGACGTCGGCTATACTCACTTGGATTTTCTGGGGGGTTCGTTTCACTTCGAGACGGTTAAAGTGGAGGAACTTGGTCCAGTCTATTCATTAAGCAGGTTGTCGGCGTAACTGTTCCACCTGCCATTTCTGTACTGAATCCTGCGAGGTTGGACCTAATCACCAACTAGCGCTTTTGGTCCGGAAGATACTGTTTGTGTTTGGTTTGACGCTCTAGATTCTTTAGGCGTGTGCTTCAAATTTGTTTGCTTCTTTAGAAGACTTTAGGTGGTTTGATTTGAAATTTTTACTTTGTTTTCGTGTGTTGTAGTTAACAATCATTAATTGTGGCGGAATTACCGAGACGGTCCCGTCGATTTGGGGGCAAGTCTCCTGAGATTGTCACCGGAATAGATTTGTTAAGAAAACTCCGTCAATCGCGGGGTGAATCTCCTAAAGACATTCCGGGTCAGTACGAAGGGTTAAAGGTCCTTGTAACTCCTCCTAGTGACAGTAGAGTAGGTTCACCTGAAGAAGGAGAATCTTCCTTGGTAGTCCATCTAGATTACCAAAGTTTAGAAACAGGTTATAATCCCGAAACTGTTACAGTTTCCGAGCTTGCTGGTAGTTTTTCATCTGCCAGTGAAACAGGCGAAGAACCTGAAATTTCCGAACCTGTTACTCCAACTCCTAGTGTTCCTGATTCACCAAGAATAGAAAGAATTATCACCGAAAATCTTCCTGTTGGTTTAATTGCTATAGAAGAACTTGTTCCAGAGGAAGAAATAGGCGTCTTTAATCCTGAAGATCAAATTACCCTTGATCTAAGGGAGCGTGAATCCATCTTTTACAGTCCTCCTAGAAGTGAATCTTGGTACCTTGCGTTAACCAATTTTCTAGACAACTCAGTAGGTTTTTCCACACCTCGAACTCCTTTTCCACCTAGAGGAATTCATACTCCTGTAAATATGTCTGGTCAGTCATCTGTGTTTACGCAAAGTCCTGAATCTTTTTTACATGGCGGTCCTTCTATTCCTACTGGGTATCAATCTCTTTCTGGTACCTTTGCGGGAGCATCTCCTCAACCCATTGATCATGGGTTATTAGTTGGAAACAGTGGTAATGTACCATTGAGTATAGGTGACATTTACATGATGTCAGGTTCAGTTCCCGTTACCCAACCTCAAGGTGGCCAATTACCGCCTGGGGGGCAACCTTCGTTAATGCCTGGGGGGCAACCTCAAGGTACTTCATTCGTGTCTGGGGGGCAACCTCAAGGTCAGTACGCTCCTATGGGGCAATACACACCTCAAGGTCAACCCCAGCCTCAATATGTACCCCAAAGTCAACCTCAGTATCAATATCAACCTCAAGGATGGCAACCTCAAGGATGGCAACCCCAAGGGTATCAACCCCAAGGGTATCAACCTCAAGGATACCAACCTCAAGGTCAAGGTCAACCCCAGTACCAGTATTTACCTCAAGGTTATCAACCTACGGGTCAATACTCTGGTCAAAGTTATCAACCACCTCAAGGGCAATCATATGGGACTGCACCTTACAATTATCAACCCTATCCTCAATCCGGCTATGGATCTCAGTATCCTCAACCTGTTATGGGTCAATACCCTGGAATGTTAGTGTGGGATCCGTCACAGGGTCAACAGATGTCGCAACCAAGTATACAGTCGGTACCTCAAGCAGGACAACCTGTAGTTCCTGGTCCACCCCAGCAACCGCAACCTGTCCAGTCAAGTGTTCAGACCCCTGTAACTTCGGTAGTTACTCAGCCGCCAGTTGCACCTAGTACTCCACCTCAAACGGCTGCAGCAACTACCGCCACATCTACCATACTTACTTCTGGAGTATCGGCAGCTCCGGTTTCTACTGTCCCTGTAACCACTCCTCAGACATCTGTACCGTTGTCTGGATCTACGATTCAAACCACAGTCCAAATGCCTGTAGGCCAACCTGGTACAAGTACGGTTGTTACTACTCAACCTCAATTTGTTCAATCTCCGTACCAGGGATAGTATCAACCTGGGCAAGCTGCCCAACAACCGGTTTACCAGTATCAACTGTATCCTGGGTACACTTATCAACAACCTCAGCAACCCCAGTACGGTCCGGTTAATCCTGGTTTTCCAGGAGGATATAATATCCCAAATGCGACTCCTGTTCCTAGTTATCCTGGATATCCTCCTCCTGGGGCTGGTATTGTGACCCAGAGTTTTAGAGATCCTAACCGGCAGTTACCGTTTATTGCAACTTTAGATTTACCCGACTTGACGCGCCTAACGAACGATCCAATTCAATATCTTCAGTTCTGGCCGCCAATGCCAAATAAGTTGCCCAGCGATATACCCAAGTTCGAAGGTAAGTCTGGAGAGGATCCGTCCAATCACGTGATGACTTACCACCTCTGGTGTGCTTCAAATTCCATCTCGGATGATTCGATCCGTTTACGTCTTTTTCAGCGTACGCTCATTGGTCTCGCGGCCATGTGGTACATTGAGTTACCACGGGCCTCTTTTTACAACTTTAGCCAGTTAGCTACCTCGTTCTTAACTCATTTTCAGTTACCAGTCAGATACGATAACGGTACAGAGTTATTAACTTCACTAAAACAATCGACCTCCACGTATATTTCAGATCACATCCATGAGTGGAGACGTCGAAGAAGATTAGTGAAAGTTTTTATCCCAGACCAAATCTTAGCTGAATGGTTTGTTAAATCACTATTACCAAGAATTACTGAAGATGTAGCTAAGGCCGGAGTAGTTACTGAGGAGCAAGTCATTGCTCAGGCACAATACCTTGACTTAGTTTACACGCAGTCGGGTACATTACACGAGAAGATTCCGGATCTTCCAAAGTCGAACCAAATCGCTGCTGCTCCTTCGGGATCTCATGCCGCTGATGGTATGATTGGTATCGTGACTACGAAGAGCAAGAAGAAGTCTTCCAAGACTTCAACTACTCCAATTATCACTTTGCCTGATTCTCCGACAGGAGAGTCTTCTCCTGAACTTACCGCCGATATTCACGCTGTAGAATCATCTACGGCCAAATCAAAAAACGGTGGGAAGAAGAAAGGGAAGAAGAAGGCTAAAGCAGACAAGGCTCCGAAGGAGAAAACTGAAAAGTCGGAAACCAATGACGAAAAACGCAAACCTCGATATCCTTGTCTTATTTGTGAAGAGGATCATTTTACGAGAGATTGCCCTCATCGGGCCGAGGTTGTAAAAATAGTCAAAGGTTCTCCCACTCCTGCTGTGTTAAAAAATCCATTTCCGGAGCAGGAGAATAAGATGATAGGTTCTTCTTCGAATGCCAGTGAAGAACCCATTTTGATGATGTCTCATGTGAGGATTGCGACTCGATCGCAAGATTATGGTAGTAAGGCTCCTGTTGATGGCAAGGAAGCAGAATCTTCTCACTCTAACCCATCAACCTCAGCTCCTGGTTCCGATCCACTACAGATCGAAAAACCTAACCCAGACTTAGTGATTAAGCCGCCCGCCAAGGGTGTACTTCGAAGGTCTGCTTTCAATCCACATGCGAGAGCAGCCCAGAACTACAACATTGTTGAGGACTTAGCTGTTTCACCTTCAGCAATGTCGGCACTCGAAGTGCTGCAATCATGTCCAGCACAACGAAAATTGCTTTTGTCGGCTATCGGAGCTGTCGATGTTCAGGACCCGAACCTAATGATCTTTGATCTAGAAAATAGTACGCCACCTCTCCCCCATCAAATGGCTTTCCAAATTCCAGTGATAGTCAAAAACAGGCCTATTCATCGGACTGTGATTGATGAGGGAGCTTCTACGTGTATTATGTCGATTCAATGTTGGAGATCGCTTGGTTCTCCTTCGTTGAACCAATCCCCCACCATCCTTAAGGCCTTTGATGGCCGTGGGTTCCGTCCGTTTGGTATTCTACAAGAATTGCCTATAGGGGTCGAAGGTAAAACCGTTAGTCTGGATGTGGAAGTGGTTGATGCCCCTCTAGACTACAACCTTCTTTTGGGTCGAAGTTGGTCATATGCTATGACAGCGGTCGTTTCATCGGTCTTCAGAGTCATTAAGTTTCCACATAACGGTAAGATCGTGACTATTGATCAGCTGACATACTTTTCATCCGACCCAGCCTCTTCAGAGAGTATCCAACATGTTGGTAAGACGACAATCCCTTATAGGGACGTTGGTGTAGGTTTAGTTAAGGATTCCGGTTTACTGGGAACTTTTCCTCTCCCTCCACTCAGCGTAGAACCTTCGTTTGCAACAATTCATATGATCACGTCAGAAAACATTATTTATGATGATCCTTGGTATGTTCCATCTGACTCTGAGATAGACTCATTCGGTGATGTTATGCCGTTGAGTCCGTATGAAATTGCTTATGAAGCTCTTATGTCTTTTACCGACTTTCATTCAACCGAAGTCGACCAAATGAATGTGGTCAGTGAAGATCACTTTTCACCTCACCCTTAGAACGGATAGCGTTTCCCGAAGTCGTGTCATCTGACGAACAACTTCGCGAAATCCTAAGTGTAGACAATCTACCATGGGAGGATCTCCATCACAGATCTTCGTTTTTACCTAAGGATGATGCATTTGAAAATGATTTTTCATCTATCTTTACCGCTGAATATGTCAAAGACGCTCAGGATCCAACGAAACATTCTGATTCAGAGTTGAATTTAGGGAATATTTCTCGTACTATTCCCATTGATATTTCAGTGAAGCCCGGAATCGAGGAGAACATTCATATAGGTGCCGCATGTACTGAAGAAGAAATCAAACTTACAAGGCCCTATTCCAAGAATTCCGCGACGTGTTTGCCTGGTCTTACGAGGAAATGCCAGGAATCGATCCTGCCATTGTTGTTCATGAAATCAAAACCTACCCGGATGCTAAACCCATTCGGCAACGGTTGCGTCAGATTCACCCTCGAAAAGCGGCTGCGATTAAAGCAGAAGTCGAAAAGCTGTTGAAAGCAGGTTTCATTTATCCGATCCCGTTAACGGATTGGGTATCGAATATTGTTCCTGTCAATAAAAAACAAGGAACAATAAGAATCTGTATCGACTATAGGGATATCAATCGAGCTTGTCCAAAAGACAACTATCCTACGCCTTATATCGATCAAATTATTGATGATTGTGCCGGAAGTGAAATGTTTTCCTTCATGGATGGTTTTTCGGGCTATAATCAAATCAATATTCTACCTGCCGACCAACCAAAAACGGCATTCATTTGTCCATGGGGGACATTTGCTTATTGCAAATTACCTTTTGGGCTTAAAAATGCCGGCGCTACTTTTCAACGGGCGATGTCTTATGCATTTCATGACATCAAGCACATTGTGCAACCCTATCTCGATGATTTGCCTGCTCATTCTTTACATCGAGCTGATCACCTTGTCCACCTACGAGCAATCTTTATGAGGTGTAGGCATTATCGAATTCGGTTGAATCCCCACAAGTGTGTTTTCTGTATAGAAACAGGTCGATTGCTGGGATTTGTTGTGTCAAAAGCTGGCATTCGCGTCGATCCCTCGAAAGTCGAGGCTATCATCAAATTGCCTCCTCCTTCGAGTTTGCGCCAACTCCAAAGTTTGCAAGGGAAAGCAAACTTTTTACGCCGATTCATCCCAAACTACGCCGAGGTCACTAAAGTTTTACACGGTTGTTGAAACAGAACACACAATTCTTTTGGGACGAGATTGCCCAACAATCTTTTGATGCACTTAAACACGCGTTGACCCATGCACCGTTATTGCATCCTCCCAACTACAACCAGGACTACTTCTTATACCTCGCAGCTTCGCATTCTACCATTGGAATGGTGTTAGTTCAAGAAGATGAATTCGGAGCGGAGCATGTGATATATTATCTTAGTAGGACCTTGAATCCCACTGAGCTAAAATATTCGCATGTGGAGAAATTGGCCCTGGCAGCCGTTCAAGTTGTCCAGCGTTTTCGTCACTACATTCTTCTCCGTAAGACTACAGTTATTTCGGATTGCAACCCTATGATTTATATTTTGACAAAACAACTGCTAGGGGGCAAGTACTCTAAATGGATTGTCATCCTGCAAGAGTTCGAGAAGTCCAAGTCTAAGAAATCCTTAGTCTTTGCGGAATTGATGTGTGATTTCCCGAGTGCTGACACAGAGACTGTGGCAGAAGAGTCCATTGCGGATGAATCTTTGTTTCTCATCAGTACTGTAGATCCGTGGTACGGGATATAATCATTTATCTCCAAACCCAAACCTTTCGGCCTGAAGCTTCCAAAGCAGAACGTCGAAAAATTCGGTTTCAATCCTAGCCATACAAAATTATTGGAGATACACTTTATCGCCGGGGGGCAGACTTAGTTTTTCGACGTTGTTTAACTCACGAAGAGGCTGAGAGGGTTTTGAATGATTGTCACTCTGGAGCATGTGGCGGTCATATGTCTGGGTATGCCACAGCTCAGAAGGTGTTGCGCGCTGGCTATTTCTGGCCGTCTATGTTTAAGGATTGTATCATTGCGGTCAGGAAGTGCCACAACTGTCAAGTGTTTGATCGCAAGATGCGCGCTCCACCTGCTCCTCTCCACCCTATAATTGTGCCGTTGGTCCATTCGCCAAATGGGGTATCGACTTTATTACTTGTAACCCTCACTCGGCCGGGGGGCATGCGTATATCATCCTTGCGGTTGATTATTTTACTAAGTGGGCCGAGGCGATGCCTACATTCGACGCAAGCGGCAAAACAGCTGCAGTTTTCATATTCAATCATATCATAACTAGGTTTGGTGTCCCACAAGCAATCATTACTGACCATGGGAGCCATTTTCGAAACGTCATGATGACTGAGCTTACAAGCCAGCTTGGTTTGTGCCACGATAGCTCTACTCCTTATTATCCGCAAGCCAACGGTTTGGTTGAGTCTATCAACAAAGTTCTAGTTATCATGATCCGACGAACCATTGGTGTTCATCGGTCGAATTGGCACAACATGTTATTTTCAGCGCTATGGGCATACCGAACCTCAGTGAAAAATTCAACAGGGTTCACTCCTTTCCAGCTAGTGTATGGCTTAAAAGCTGTGTTACCCATTGAATGCGAAATCCCATCACTTCAAATGGTTGTCGAATTACTTCCAGCTACTTCCGAAGAGGAGAAACGTTTATTATACTTTGCTAAATTAGATGAGACTCGACGTGACGCTACATTGGCAATCGAGACTCACGCGAAACGAATGAAAGCTCAGTATGATAGAAATGTAACCCCTCGAAGTTTTTCGGAAGGAGACCTAGTACTATTATATGATCAAGCCAACGATAAGCTAGGTGCCGGAAAGTTCGTTCCCATGTGGCATGGGCCCTACATTGTAAAACGAAAGCTAGCAAAAGGGGCTTATGAGCTAGTTGACTTTGATGGGGACTCTTTGGGTAAACCCAAAAATGGACTTTACCTAAAGAGGTATTATGCTTAAAATGATGGGTATGGAGAAATTTTTAGATAGGTTAGATTTTCTTTCTAGCTAGCAAGTGTGTTAGTTTAGTCAGTGTGCTTAGCTTAGAGAGTGTGGTTTTTCCTCGTTATTCTGGCTTATCTTGGTTTTACTCTTGATATTGTAGATGTCGACGCCTCTCCAAACATACATTGGATTTGCTGATGGTGCTTGTCGTAGTACACGGAATATCTCTTCCGCAGCTTGGGTTATCTATTCGCCCTCTGACGAGTTAGTTTCTATGCATGGGGTAAGCCTCGGTCAAACAACGAATAACATTGCAGAATACAGTGCAGTGGTTGAATTATTATCCGAATCTATTTCATTTGGAATTCGACGTTTGATAGTGAGGTTAGATTCTGAACTTGTTGTATTACAGCTTAATAGAGTTTATGCCATTAGAAATCCTGTGTTATTAAGGTTGTTTTTGAGAGTGCGTCTCTTGGAACGTGAATTTGATTACATTGAATATCAACATATTCCAAGGTCCTTAAATACATTAGCAGATGCAATTGCTTCTCGAGTGTTGGACAGACATTTACAATAATCATGCAAGCAAATTTAAAAACATTTCATCATACATGTTAAACAAGATAAGCTGGTAATAGTGATATATATAGATAGAAGTGTGTCAAAAAATATATACATCGTCTTCGATCATAGGTTGAAAACACCTTATGATCGGCAAAATGATAGTACAAAAAGTCAAAAATGTCACATGTGACTACAAAAAGTGACTAGTCAATCACTGGTGGTGCTCTCTGTATGACACCACTGCGCGGGCTACCTTACGAAAAAATCTCCTAAACGGTCCAGGGACCGCGACTACGAAACGCTGAAGCCTGATAGGAATGTCGTCCATAGTAGTCTCAGGTATGTCTGCCGTGAGACGCTCTAGATCATGCTCCAACTCAGCTAGTACGTCAGCAGCCGCGTCCTATGGGGCCGGTACCGGTGCAGCTGGATGTAGTCTATCAAAAGGCCGGAGGTTGGCTGGACGTTGTGGACCAACATCTGCATTTTGAAAGTTTTACTGTTATTTTTGAGACGATATATATGAAAAATAAAAAATACATAATTAGAAAACTTGTGAAAATAAAAGTACCTCTGTCGTCCCATTGTTCTCCCTGTGGAAGAACCATGTCCGGATCACCTCTAAAATCCATTCTGGCATACGGAAAGTCCTGTATCGAAAAAACCTGGTCCTCTAACTAGTGAAAGTAACTATCTAAGAATCGAACCACTGCCGCACCCTCGTCAGGATGCCGGGCCATCACCACAACCCATCGTATCAGCTTTGGCTCCCGAGGACCCAAGATATCAACAGTGAGTTGCTGAGGGATCAGCATTGGAACTCTCTCCAAGGCAAAGCTCACGACTATAGGCCCATATCCAAAAGTCTTTAGTCGTCCGTTCTTTTCCTTGGTCAGTTGGCTCTTCATATGAGCCGACACAGCTTCACACCAGTTGAAAATGGTGCCTTGGTAACAGTCAATTGCCATCCGCATTTGGGATCCGGAAGCAATGTGTAAAGCGGCCGTGCCGCAAATCCTGGTGACCGTGAACGCTATGACTTTGAGTTCAGGCAGAGTGATGTGTTTTATCTCTATGCCTTTTGAATGGTGAGCCCCACGTGTGCACCAATCCTCGCGGAGACTATCAAGGGGTTGGCCACCCGGCCTAGTCCCCGCAAGATTGAGTTGCTCGCCTCTGTTTGGCAAGCCAGTGAGAAAGTATACATCCGAGGGCTCTATCTCGAGCTGGTTCCCTCCTATGTAAAAGCATTGTTCTTGAACGTTCCATCGCTCAACCAGCCATTCCAAGAATCTTACCTGGCCCCTCATGCCCGGTATGGTCCAATATTTGTATAATCCGCATGCTCTTAGGGCATCCAGGGAAGGTTGATGATTTATTGCAGCTTCATCTTCCTCTACATGCTCTCTTTCTCTCCAATCTAACATGATTAATGCCCTGCACATCAAAAATAGCAATTAGAAATTGATTTGGGGATTTTTGGTAGTTTTTTTAGGGAGTTGGGGTTTAGAAATGCGCACTTCTCGGAAGACGCACCCCGGCTTTGTAGCACAGGGCGCCCGGACGCGGCTGGCCTGAAGGCGGGCCGCGTCTTCCAACTGTTTTCCCGTATGAGAAAAAGTCGGGGGACGCAGGTCACCCGAAGGGTACCTGCGTCCGCCGAGAGGCGCATTCAAAAACCAAAACCCCCCCAAAAAAATGAAACTAAGACCTAAAAATTAATTCTAAACGGATAGAAATGCAGAGTAGGATGTGTAAAATACCTGGATGAGACGGCGTTCGATTCCGACGGTCAGATTTTCCGCAGCGACCACGGGAAGTTTCTTGTCAAAAGCTCCTTTTTCAACCTCCAAAGTCAAACGGTAAAAATGACATGGTAAAAGGTCTTTTTATAGGTTTTTTGGATGAATTAGTTCATTTTTTACCATGAAAAGATGTTTTTCGATGTATTTTTGCCTATTTTAAACAGGTATGAGTAATGTGTTGCTTTTGTGCAGGACAAAGGGATTTCGAGGGAAATTTTCATTTTTCACAAATAAAAATATCAGAGTCATCTTTTAAGCCCTTTTCTGACTCCTAAAACATGAAACGATCGCCGAGCGTTTCTTTTACACTCGTTAAAACGGAATTAAAAGACGGTCCCCTTTTAGCTCTTTTCTGACCGTAAAATCAGGAAAAGATTGCCGGGTTTTTGTCGTTTCAAACTCGATAAGGAAATAAAACGACGTGTCCTTGATCGCTTTTTACTTTTCAGGTCGACGACACTATTATGAAAGTACTCCTTGGTCGCAAGATCAAGCGGTTCCCCCAGGTATTATTTTATACTTTTTCGGGCTTGAGGGACACAAATTTACGAAAAAGTTCAACGTGGAGTTTCCTTAAGTTTTTCAGACTCTCTAAAATTGAAAAACGCCGAGTTGCTCCTATACTGGGCTCGTTAAACTTTTACAGTAAAGGACCTGTTCAATTACAAACAGGAACGAACCACTCCTTCCTAGGGTTCGAATTTAAACTAGGTTGGACTCGTCCGAAGGATGAGCTTATAATCAAGCATATGTTATCCTCCTCAAGCTTGTTAAAAATAAAGAGGTACTTGCCAGAAATGGTGGGGGAAAAGAGGGAAAAATGAGCCTATTTGTTACCTTTATCTCAAAAGAAACTTTATTACCACTCTTGAACACGACACTTTTCATTCACCTGGGTTGGGAAATCTTTTACCTCACAGTTGACCAAACCACTTCGAAAGTCTTTAACCGGGTTCCGGGGATTAACTTTGAGTTATTCGTCACCAAGCCATCTGTCGTGTCGTTATGTGTTCAAGAGGTCTACAAGCAAAACTTTCATCCGTAAAATACTTGTCATCCATTTGACCATCCCTGAGTCAGTCCTTACAGCAACATTTCTTCAACTTGAACAATGATTTCGTGTTGCAGGCTTGCCTGCAACGGGTCGCTTTCTATCGACATCGACACATTATCTAGAAAGATGACTTAGGAATCGACAATACCTTGAAGTCTGCATGCATCAATGGCAGGTTTCTCGCCTTTGACGTCAGTTTACATCATTGACTTTCGATCAAAGGATTCCGTGAAGTGTTCGACATCAAAACATCTATTCACATTTCACGGGTTGTGCTTGGTACTTTGAGAACCATTGACATTACTGGTGGTCTCTCTCACGCTTGTTAACAGTTTACATCATCGACTGGTAATCAAGTGGTTTCTAACATGTTCAACATCAAATCATTTAATCACATGCTTAGAATCGTACCAATTCGGGAAGTAGAAGTGAAGACCCTGGATCTAGTTTCTACCATCCAGGCTGCGAGGAGTTTTGTATTCATTATCTATGTAGACTAATCATAAACAGATGGCTGCGTCCATACTGTGTCTACAAAAGTCTATAAAAAATGATGTACTGCAAGATCATTCCTGTATCAGAATAGTTAGTCCATTAGTTAAAGTTTTGAATCTGAGTATGGGAATGCCTACCTCAGTGATGATATAATCTTATACATGTATTTTGTGTTGAAAATTGTAGGTTCCAACCAGGTCATCCACACGACAATCCTTGAAATGATAAAGCGCTTCACCCTTCCTAGAATTACAAAACCCTAATCTATTCCAGGCTTCGCACTTTAGGGGGCAATCTGTTACACTAAAAAAATGTCACCTTGACTACTTACAGTTAGTATGGCTCAAATCAACAGTCATGCTACCCTCTTAGGCAAGTCTTATGCCTCTGTTATCCATCTCAAACTCAAAGAAGAGAGAAAGTCTTGTAAAAAATATGTTTATCTCTGGGGTCGCAGGTTCTCTCTAGCCTTACCTGCGGGGACGCTCACCATGTTCACAAAAGCTGCGTCCATGGACGCTCTGTATGTTAAGAGACAGGTGCGTCCTTCTGTAAAAGGCAAAATGTGCGAGTTTCATCTTAAAAAGTTACTTGTGGTTACTTCTAGAACCTTCTAGAGGTCGGTTTGATGAAATGGATGCGCCTCCAGTTGGTTCATGTATCTCTATTAAGAGGGAACTTATCCCATCAATAAGGGAGCTATCCCACCCAAAGAGGCGGATTATCCCATTGATGGTGGACCTGAATAACCTCTTTACAGCACTATAAATAAAGACATTGAGCCAGAGGGAGGAGAGGTTAGAGCTATATATTTTCTTTGGGTAAACGCTGCAGGAATTAGGACTCCCATGTAGAGCCTTGTGACGAGAGATTGTCTTTGCTTGATTCTACTTGGAAGTGGGTGAGCTTTGTCAAAGTAGAGGAAAATCCTTGATGGACCCTGGGAGGAACTTGCACAACGCCAAGGCCAGGTTGTAAGAGTTTCTTTGCTTCGTTATTAATACAAACTGGTTTATTTTTCTCAATAGCTTGTGTTAATGAGTTATTTCATGTGTTCCTTGGTCTGCATGTTGAATATATGTTTTATTATATGAAATACAAGTGCTTGGTAATTGTTTGATTGTTTGTGGTTGCAGGAATTGACTTGAAGGAGGAGCTCATCCGAATCGGCAAGGACGGACTACAACAACAGCGTTTTGGAATAAGGTAAGCCTAAACACTCGTAGTTTTCATGTTGTAAAAGGTATATTTAGAGAAAGATCACTCCATTTTGTCTTGTTTGTCGCTAGAGAGTTTAGACTCCTAGGGAGGTCAGTTGTGTCCGCACAAACGACTTTTTCCGCCACGACAGGGGGCGAGTGAATTGGTGTGGTTGTTGTTGCCATCAAGTCCAAAGGAGGAGATTGCTGGCATTATGATGTATGTGTTATACTTGATGGCAACCCACTTATAGTAGAAATACCCGCTTGTATATGGTAACTAGATGAACTACAAAAGTGATATCAGATGTGACAAAATGCATGAAAGTAGTGTTTACAGATGTAATGAAATGCAGGGCAGCTTCAAGGAATCAGTTCAGAAAGCAACTCATTCAGATGACGGATCACAGTACGACAGGTTAACATCACAGAGTTATAGATCATACTCATAGAATGAAGAAAGAGAGGTATACGCAAGTTCACCATTGACCAAGCCGAATATACACGAGGGTTAACAGAATAAAAGGAGTGTATAACGTACACACACACTTTCACAGAAAGGAAAGTGTGTATACCTTGGAAAACTAAGTTTTGGTCCGAAGTATTTGGTCCATGGTATTTTGATCCATGGTATTGATCCATGGTATTTGATCTAAGGTATTGGTCCTAAGTGGTTTTGTACATGGTATTGAGAAAGGCCTAAAACTATAAAAGGAGGAGAAGATCATTAGGCCAGGAAACTCAAGCATTGAAAATTTGATGAAGAGTGAGATCTAGTATGCAGGTTATTGGGTTATGATGCATTACTAGATTTGAACCAAGGATGAACCTTAGCGCTTGATGAAGAATAAGATCTAATGATGTATTAAGATCTTAAGGCTTGAATTGAATTATATTTATGTGGTTTGATGCTTTATCTGAATAACTGGCGCATGTTGTAAGTCTGTAAATATGATGATCTGCGTATGAATGAAGTCTGGAATTTTTGTAATATTTAAATATCATTTATAGATCTGTACGCAGGTTCACTTTAGAAAAGGTGTGTATACTGTTGTGTGTGGAGCATGATTGTTCAGAGGTCTTTGTTTTAGCTGGATGTATACCCCAGGAAGTTTGTACACCCCTCCACGTGGGGGGGCTACGGGGGGGACTTGTCCCCCCCGCGGGGGTCCGGGGGGGCTGATCCCCCCGAATGGAGGTTCTGGGGACCAGCAGTCCCTCGGCGGGGGCTCGGGGGCAGCGCCCCCGAAGCTAAAAACAAATGTAAAATTGCCTTGTAAAAGTATAGTAATTTCTAGTCAATTTGGGCCGTTCATCAGGCGGATGATCAGACGGTAGAACTTATGTTTAGTTTAGGTTCTTTTTGCCCCAGAAGGCAACCCTCTCTTTGTATGAGGGTACTGTATTTGAGACGTGTATTTTTTGTGAGCGAGAAATAGAGAGGTGAGACTGTGAGAGAAAACAGAGGATAGTACAGCGGATTTGCTGTAGGTTGTGTCTCTTCATTCTGCTGGATAATAGAAAGGAAGGTCTGGCTGTTCGGGGTGGACGTAGCCCAAACTGGGTGAACCACATATATCTGTGTCTCTCTTGTTTTGTGTGTTCTCTGTGTTTATATTTCTGCAATATTTTATGTGTTCCATTTCTCCGTAATATATAATTTTCTAACAATTGGTATTAGAGCGAAGGTCTATTTGGCTGATAAACTCACAGTAAAGAAGGGTTCCTGGTTCGAGTGGGAGCAATGGCGGAAGATGGTAAGTTTAGGGTCGAGAAATTTAACGGCCAAAACTTCTCGCTATGGAAGATGCAGATGGAAGATTATTTCTATCAGAAATATCTATACCTACCATTGGGTGGAAAAACAAAGATGCCGACAGGTATGAAAGACGAAGAATGGAACCTTCTCGATAGAAAGGCACTCGGAACAATACGGTCGTACCTTGTTGCATCAGTCGCCTTCGACATTTTGAAGGAAACCACGACAGAGGATTTGATGTAGACGTTGTCGAAACTATATGAAAAACCCTCGGCCTCAAACAAGCTATTTCTTATGAAACGGTTATTTAATATGAATATGTCGGAAGGTGGATCTGTTGCAAACCATTTAAATGATTTTAATACAGTTACAAGTCAGTTAAGTTCCGTAGGGGTAAACTTTGATGATGAAGTTAGAGCTCTGTTATTCTTGTGCTCATTACCAGAAAGTTGGAATGGTTTGGTAATGGCCATTAGTAACTCCGTTTATGGATCTAGTACTTTAAAGTTTGATGATGTTGTCGGTGCTATCCTTAGTGAGGAAATGCGACGGAAAAGCTCCGGTGAGACATCGGGAAATGCTTTGAGTGCGGAGTCTAGAGGAAGAAAAATGGAAAGAGGAAAGAGCTCAGGATATCGCAGTAAATCAAGGAAAGGCAGATCCAAGTCCAGATCGAGGATAGTGTGCTGGAAATGTGGAAAGAAAGGACACCTAAAGAAAGACTGTAGATCTCGGAAGTGAAAAGAAGGAGATGCACAGCAAGAAAACAATCATGAAGCAAATGTGACAGGTGAGGTGTTACAAGATGCTTTGATTCTTTCTTTCGAAAATATTACTGATTCCTGGGTGGTAGATTCAGGGGCTTCATTCCATGCCACACCTGATAAGAAATACTTTCATGACTATGTTCAAGGAGATTTTGGACAAGTTTGTCTGGGTGATGATCAACCCTGTAAAATCATTGGAATGGGTAAGGTTCTTGTAAAACAGCAAAATGGAAACCAATGGCTATTAAAGCAGGTAAGGCATGTTCCAGATCTAAAGAAAAATCTGGTTTCAACAGGACAGTTAGGCCGTGAAGGTTGTGTGACAACTTTCACGGATAAAGCTTGGAAGGTCACCAAAGGAGCCCTGGTAATAGAAAAAGGCGAAAAGGTTGGTACATTGTATTTATGCAATGGTATTTCTAACTCTGTTAATGCTTTAACTTCCAAAGGAGCAGATGCAGCATTATGGCATCAAAGGTTCAGACACATGAGCGAAAAGGGGATGAAGATTCTTCACTCAAGGAATTTGTTGCCGGGTTTGAAGAATGTTGATTTGGACTTCTGTGAGAATTGCATTTATGGAAAACAGAAGAGAGCCAAATTTCTCAGAGTTGGGAAATAAAAGAAGAGCGAAAAATTAGAGCTTGTGCATACAGATGTATGGGGACCTGCTCAGGTATCATCTCTCAGTGGCTCTCATTATTATGTTACTTTTATTGATGATGCAACTAGAAAAACTTGGATTTATTGTATTAAGAATAAATCTGATGTATTTGATAATTTCAAGAAATGGAAAGCTTTGGTTGAGATTGAGACAGGAAAGAAATTGAAGTGTCTTAGATCAGACAATGGAGGTGAATATTGCAGCAAAGAGTTTGATAGGTACGGTTCAGAGCATGGAATTTTCAGAGAGAAGACAGTTCCAAGAACACCACAAGAAAATGGTGTGTCAGAAAGGATGAACAGAACAATCATGGAGTGTGCAAGATGCATGAGATTGCATGCAGGATTGCCTTTACAGTTTTGGGCAAATGTTGTAGATACTGTTGTTTATCTAATAAAGAGAGGGCCTTCAAGTTCCTTAGATGGTGGTGTTCCAGAGGAAGCATGGACAGGTAAAAAGGTAAACTAATCCTTTTTAAATCCTTTTGGTTGTGAGGCCTTTGTCCATATTGATAAAGAAAATAGAACAAAGCTTGAGGCAAAGTCAAAGAAATGTACCTTTATTGGATATGGTGTTAATGATTTTGGTTATCGCTTATATGATTACGAAAATCACAAAATCATTAGGAGCAGAGATGTAATATTCAATGAAAAGGTCTTGTATAAGAATCAGTTGCAGGAAAAGAAACAGGAAAAGGAAAACAAGGAATACGCAGTTCTTGATGAAATCACTAAAAAGGAAAGGTTCTTGAAAATAATAATAATCAACAACCACAACAACAACAACCACCACAACAACAACAGGCACCCTAAACACCTGAAAGTGGTGTTAGAAGATCTACCAGGAGAAGTAGACCCCCTGAACAATACTCTCCTTCATTATATTATTTATTGTTGACTGATTCCAGTGCACCCGAATGTTATGAAGAAGCAATGCAGGTTGAAAGCAGGAAGAAGTGGGAGGTAGCCATGGAAGAAGAGATGGACTCCTTAATGCATAACCAGACTTGGGATTTAGTCAGGTTGCCTGTAGGAAAAACTACATTGAAGAATAAATGGGTTTATAGGCTGAAGGAAGAAGATGGAGGAAAACAGAGGTATAAAGCTAGACTTGTGATGAAGGGGTTTTCACAGAAGAAAGGTATTGATTTTGATGAAATATTTTCTCCTGTTGTTAAAATGACTTCAATCAGAACCATTTTAAGTCTTGTAGCAGCTGAAGATTTGCATCTTGAGCAGTTAGATGTAAAGACAGCCTTTCTCTATGGGGATTTGGAGGAAGAGATATATATGCAGTAGCCACAAGGATATGAGGTGAAAGGGAAGGAGAAACTAGTGTGCAGGTTGAAGAAGAGCTTGTATGGCTTAAAATAGGCTCCAAGGCAGTGGTATCTAAAATTTGACAAGTTTATGTCTGAACAAGGTTATATTAGATGTCACTTTGATCATTTTGTTTATTTGAAAAAGCAAAATGATGGAAGCTATATTATATTGTTATTGTATGTAGATGACATTCTTGTTGTAGGATCTAACATGCAGGAAATAAATGTGCTCAAACGAAAATTGGCAAATTCATTTGCAATGAAGGATTTGGGAGCTGCAAAACAAATCCTTGGTATGAGAATAACTAGAGACAGTAAAAATCGTAAATTAACATTGTCTCAGAATGAGTACATACAAAAGGTGTTGAAAAGATTTAACATGCACAATGCAAAACCAGTTAGTACACCTTTTGCTAGCCATTTCAAACTTAGCAAGGAAATGTGCCCAAAGACCTAAGAAGACATGGATTATATGTCTAAAGTTCCATATGCATCAGCAGTTGGAAGCTTATTGTATGCAATGGTCTGCACAAGGCCTGATATTGCTCATGCAGTGGGAGTTGTAAGCAGGTACATGAACAATCCAGGACAGGAACATTGGATGGCAGTGAAATGGATTCTCAGATATTTGAAAGGTACCACAAATAAAGCATTATGCTTTGGTGGTTCAAACATCTCCCTACAAGGAAATGTTGATGCAGATATGGCAAGTGACAGAGATAACAGGAGGAGCACTATAGGATATGTATTTATTGTTGGAGGAACAGTTGTCAGTTGGGTTTCAAAAATCCAAAGTGTTGTTGCACTTTCAACAACAGAAGCAGAGTATGTTGCTGCTACAGAGGCTAGTAAAGAAATGATTTGGTTACAAAGGTTTATGGGTGAATTGGGTAAGGAGCATGACATGGGCACGTTATACAATGATAGTCAAAGTGCCATTCATCTTGCAAAGAACTCATCATTTCATTCTAGGACTAAACACATACAACGCAAGTACCATTTCATACGATCAAAGTTGGAAAATGGAGAGTTGAAGCTGGAAAAGATACACACTAGCCAGAATCCTGCAGATATGCTAACAAAAGTTGTAACCAGGGAGAAACTGAGAATATGCTCAGTTTCAATTAGACTTCAAGGATGACGATGAAGATGAGAAATAGCCAGGTCCAAATAGGAGTCATTGTCCAACAAATGAAGCAGTGGTGGAGTTTCTACAATCATTCTCCAAGTGGGAGATTGTTGTGTGTGGAGCATGATTGTTCAGAGGTCTTTGTTTCAGCCGGATGTATACCCCAGGAATTTTGTACACCCCTCCATGCGGGGGGGTGCGGGGGGGACTTGTCCCCCCCACGGGGTTCCGGGGGCCAGCAGTCCCCCAGCGGGGGCTCGGGGGCAACACCCCCAAAGCTAAAAATAAATGTAAAATTTCCTTGTAAAAGTATAGTAATTTCTAGTCAATCTGGGTCGTTCATTAGGCGGATAATCTGACGGTAGAACTTATGTTTAGTTTAGGGTTTTTTTCCCTAGAAGGCAACCCCTCTCTTTGTATGAGGGTACTGTATTTGAGATGTGTATTTTCTGTGAGCGAGAAATAGAGAGGTGAGACTGTGAGAGAAAACAGAGGATATTACAGCGGATTTGTTGTAGGTTGTGTCTCTTCATTTTGCTGGATAATAGAAAGGAAGGACTGGCTATTTGGGGTGGACGTAGCCCAAACTGGGTGAACCACGTATATCTGTGTCTCTCTTGTTTTCTGCGTTCTCTGTGTTTATATTTCGGTAATATTTTATGTGTTCCATTGCTCTGTAATATATAATTTTCTAACATATACACACTAGTTCTGCATATCAAAACAACATATACATCATTTACAGATCTGTATGCAGGTTCACTTGAAGAAAGTGTGTATGCACACAGCTTTTACACCTGGAAGTAGTGTATACCTTATAAAATATGTTTTAGTTGCTTTTGTTTGCTATTGTAGTGTTCTGGGTTCTGGTTACTATATTCTGATGACAACGTTCTAATTGATCAGATTAATGGACTGATTGATTGATTCGGTTGTGGTTGGTTCAGAAGGAAATTGGTTGATGCAGATACATTTGATCATTGAATAATGTTGTTGATGGATCCAGTCTGAAAATTTATGAAATGTGGTCCCTAGAAGAAAAGAGAAGGTTGTAGCCTTCTGTAGGCCGGCACCTACATACTAGTAAATATATCATCTAGTACAAGAGCTAGGGGGTTGTAGCTCCCTTCCAGTAGAAGCTGGAGAATGAGAGAAGGTTGTAGGCTTCTGTAGGTAGAAGCCCGCGTACTGGTATAAGACTGCACCAGTACAAAAATTGTAAACAGAATATTCTTATTATTAAACGAAGACAGAGATGATTGCAGTAGGTGGTTTTCACCCACATTTGGTTTCCACCTTATATCTTGGTGTTCATGTGTGTTTCTTATGTGTGATGACCTATTCAATTTTTACTGCACTTGGTTACTGTTTATATGGTTAATGAAGTTCTGATGCACTTATTAAAGATCCACATCTGATGAATTAACTGAATCATAAGTTTGTTCGATATACGCTAGTTGCATTAAACACAGTTGCATGTACATGCGAGTTCCGCTAACTGAATTAGCGTATATGAATCTGATTATGGAAATGAAAAATTGTTGATTTGCTAATACTGATTCACCCCCCCTCTCAGTATTATTTCCAACATAGAATTGGCAGGTGGTTCAGTGGGTGTGACAACCTCCATGATATCGACAATTGGTTCATAATTGAACTATGTCTCACTCACATGTTCATCATCATCATCATAAAAGTGCCCTTTAGAAAGGGACATTATACCTTCAGCAGCATCAACATATTCTTGGGCATCAACATGGTCTTGTAAGCTCTCCGCTTCTTGACCTTCCACATCAAATTCTTGGCTACAACCAATATCATTCATAAGAGAATCAACATTAAGTGGCCATATACGAGTCATCCTAAATCCAACCTTGATATTAGAAGGTGTGAGAGCCCTTTTAAATTCTTTACTTGCAAGCTCATCTAGCTCAAACATTTTTACTTCCACCCCTAGATTCTTTTCCATCCCCAAACCTCGCCCAACCCTAAAATAGTTCTTGAAATTCCCAAACAAGTTGACATCAAAGGGTTACAATATATGAGTGATATGAGCCAACAACGATAACAGGTCAATGCCCAAAATATTGGCCTCAATTTTCTGCACAACCATGTGGCCTCCATGGCCATCTAAAATCAATAGGTGTATGTTTTTAGGTGAGACACCTCCTGGTATAGATGCAACAAAGTGAGAAAGCCAATTCAGGAATAATTCCTTTGTCATCCATGCATGGGAATGTGTATCCATGCATGCACCTGGTTCACAATTATGTATATAGTTTTTTAGTTGATTTTTACCTTTGAATAGATAAAATCTTGGGATTGAAGAACCAATTGCATTGACACAACAAAGAATAGTGATCCACTTTCTGCTCTTAGGCACATTTCTACTCCCTCTCTTGGCAATTACCTGCATACCACAATTCCTTCCTGAATGTAAGCTTGTTTCATCACAATTCCATATATGGTGTGGCGTGTATGAGTGTTGCTCATATGTAACAAAAGGAATGTTATAGAACTTGGACAAAACTGCAGGGCATAGATTTAAAGTCATGTCTTTGTCAAGGCCCTCGACTATACATAGCACAAGGTCTGGATGCATTTCTTTTAACCCACTCAACCATGATTTACCAGGAAAACCGGGGTTTGGCCTCCCCTAATAGATTTGAGCTACTGTGGATTTAAGTTGTATAAGCTCTGATCCATGTCCCAATTGAGCCATCTCCTTACACCAATCAACCACCTCATCCTCCTCCTCTTTAGTCATAATTGTAACCGTCCCTCTACATTTTGTACTAGTCAAACCATTTATCCTATAATGTATGTTAGAGGTAGTGATACCATGTTTTTCTTGTAAAGTTATGGATTAAATATCCCTTAAAATTGATGTCATCAATTGCAGCTAGCATGTCTTTCTTTGTCCAGCCTCTGATGGCACTGATTTTCTTTATTGAAATTGCACCTTGCACTGTGGTTGAAGCTGGCTCTATGTTTGATGGTGGGATAACATGATATCCCACCATAGTATCCTTTTCAACGACTTTGTTGGGAGAATTGGGAGCAGTCACATCACCCCCCTATCCTCATATGATGAACTGGATTGTAGTTGGGCCCCCTCAACCCTCGCCTCCTCCCGTTCCTTATACAATGTGCAATAGAAACTCTTAGCATGGTTGCAATAATCTGTATATTTAGCATGAAATTCTAATTTAAAAAGGTGGTATTAGAAAGCAAGGTAATTCATTGGCCTTTGTAATCAATGAGAAACAACAATAATGCTTTATCTATATATTGTAACTTCAATCTTACATTTCCTTAATGTGAGCCTTACATGTGACTAAATACATCTCTGATATGAAACTCATAATTGGAAGGGTTTTCACACATAAAATTTTATATTACAAGGGACTTGGAATAATTAAATTCACACAAAGGAACAAAAAATCTAAAATGAAACAGTGAGGATTCACACATAAACAATTCTGTCTAGCTTTCTCTTACATGGTTTTGGGCTCTATTTGATTGATTTCTCTAGGCTATGAGGATCTTCTAAGGCATGTTGCATGTTATTGATGACTGGAGTGTAGTTTTTCAATCACTTGTAAGATTAATTCTCCTCAACAATGACCTATTGCAGACTGTCAAAAAAATATTAGGGGTGAAGCATTATTATTATAGTAGCCTGATATTAAATTGCAGGGGCTATATTTGAGGTTATAGTGGCATTGAAATTGGTTACTAAACTGCATTCACACATAAAAATTATTTCTAGCTTTCTCTTGCATGGTTGTGGGATTTATTTGATTGATTTGTCTAGGCTGTGAGGATCTTCTAAGGCCTGTTGCATGTTATTGATTATTGGAGTGTATTTTTTCAATAACTTGTAAGCTTACTTCTCCTCAATAGTGACCTGTTTCAAACTATCGAAAAATATCAGGTTTGAAGCATTGCTATTATAGTAGTCTGATATTAAATTGCAGGGGTCGGATTTGAGGTTACAGTGGCATTGACATTTTTTACTAAACTAGAAGGTATGGCTATTTTCATCTTGAGAATGATTTAAGGGTTGATCTCATCATTTAATTGACTGATATATACTTTCTAGTAAGCCACAAGAGTCCATATTTCATTGACAGTGTTACATTGAAGGACTAGTACTTTCTTGAGTTAGCATATTGGCATTGTTGTTGGATTTTCTCCCTAGCCTAGTCAAAGATAGGATAGCCTTCTTGGATACTAACTACCTCATTTCATCTCTCATCTGCGTCTTACTTCTCAGTGGTCCTCTAGAGACTATGGATGGTATATTTTATATATTTGTAATCACAAAGGTTACTAAGTGTTCTATCCTCAAATCTTGCTAAACTAATCTTGTTGAAAATGGACTGATATCATTGTTATAGTAGTATGATATTAAATTGCAGGGGTCGGATTTGAGGTTACAGTGGCACTGAAATTGGTTACTAAACTAGAAGGTATGGTTATTTGCATCTCGAGAATGATTTAAGGGGTGATCACATCATTTAATTGACTAATATATACTTGTCAGTAAGGTACAATAGTCCATGTTTCATTGACAATGGCACATTGAAGGACTAGTACTTTCTTGAGTTAACATATTGGCATTGTTGTTGGCTTTTCTCCCTAGCCTATTTAAGGATATGATAGCCTTCTTAGATATTAACTACCTCATTGCATCTCTCATTTGTGTCTTACTATTCAGTAGTCCTCTAGAGTCTTTGGATGTTATCTTTTATATATTCGTAATACATACTTTAAGCAAGTTCATATCTAGTACATAGAGACTCACACAAGGTTATTAGATTTTGAATAGATTGAGGTTCGAAATGACTCATTGTATTGAGTAACAATTTTAGGTTACAGTGGCATTGAAATTATTTAATAAACTAGAAGTTATGGTTATTTTCATCTTGAGAATGATTTAAGTGGTCCTCTAGAGTCTCTGGATGCTATATTTTATATATCTGTAATCCAGCCTTAAAGCAATTTCATATCTAATAGATAGAGACTGACACAAGGTTATTAGACTCTGAATGTATTGGGGTTCGAACAGACTCAGTGTATTAAGTAATGAGCCTGAACGAATGGTAGTTATGATGGGCCCATATCGTCGAGGAAGGAATAGATTGATTTACATATGGAGAGTGAGGTGGGTTCAAATACAATATCATGCACCTTAAAGTGCATCTTGAGGAAAAAATGAAATAAATGATTCTCTATTGCATCTCATTTGTCTAATTCCTTGTAGTTTTGCTCTTGCAATCTTGCAGTTATCTTGTCTTAATTTGATAATCTGATCATTAAAAGAGAATTAGTAATAAGCATATACAAGTTATAAATATAAATTGGTATCGTTATTAATTTTAAAATGCTTCTCTAATCAGATCTTGTGATCTATTTAACAAGTGATATTGGCTATAATGGCTTAAATTTACCCTTGTTTCTAAAAAAAAATAATGATAAAATAATCAATATGATAACATTATTCAACAAGAACAAACATGTATGTCTCCAATAGCTGATGAATAGAATGAATGTAACACTATGCACACACTTTATTTGTATGTCTCCAATAGTTGATGAATAGAATGAATGTAACAGTGTTTGAACACTCACAACTGATGGGTAGAATGAATGTTTCAAATGAAAATCAATAAGGGTTGATGTTTTATATTTTTTTGATCTAGAATTTAATTGGTAGGGAAGATTGGCATGGATTTCCATCTCCCAAATTCAAATTTGTGTTCTTGATTGATTTGTACATGATCAAATGGATGATAATCTTTCATGGTTGATCCTTCTGCTTTCATGTGTCTAATTCCTAAATTGAAAAGCCTAGTGTGTTTAATACTTGAATTGAAAGGGTTGGTGTCATTTATTGCATCCTCTAAACTAATTGTTGAATTGAATGGTGTCATTTATTTTTTTCAATAGGTTGAATGGTAAAATGCATATGTAGATATGGTTGACACACATTTCACCTATTCTTGTGTAGGTATTACTAAGCAACGGGATATGTTGCTCAATTTGAAATAAATGGATGATTGTTTGATGGGATAGGTGTACTCCTGGATAGAATTCAATGGAATGTTTTGTAGTGCATTTTGACTTAATTGGTAATTTAGAACTGGAGGTAGTTGGGACAATATGTCTTGTCAATTTATGATGTTAAGGCTTGGTGTTTGACAGTTGTTGGTCCAATCAATATATGGACCCACTTTGAACATAATTTAATAACTTATATAACTTAATATAAACTATTTATGTGCATCTTTTTAATGGTTTATGAGTATTTTGTGATAGATGTGTGGACCAATACTATAACTAGTAATGCTCCCTACACAATAATAGGAAAACTCTCCCCTAATAATGATAATCAAATAAGATCAACTTTTAAATACATATTTGATTTGTTATAGTATTTTTAAGTGCAAATAATTTAGAAATGAATTTTTTAATTCCTTTTAAATTTATGAATAAAAAATTAATGAGTTTTAAATTTATTATGAATCATCTTAAATCATGATCAAAACATATTATTTAGGTTTATTATTTAGTAATTTTTTTTTAATATTTATATAAGATATTTTATATTAAGTAATAAAACACAAATTAAATACACTTTAACACTGTATATTTTAATCACGTTTTTAAAACAAATTATATTTAAATTATGGAAAAAAATATAGTTAATAATAATTTAGAAAAATTGAAAATTTATTTAAATAAATTAAATAAAAATAAACACTAGCATTAAACCCTTAATCCTTATAATCATTCTAGATATCTCTAAAAATAAATAACATATAACCAAATTCACTAATAAAAATACTATCTTAAAAAATATAATTAATAAAAAATTGAATAAAATACTAACATTTAACCTTGTATATCTTAAATATCATAAAAATATATAATCAAATCAACTAATAAAAAAATTACCATGGAAAAATTTCAAAATTGTTCCACATGATGTTGACTTGAATATACACAAGAGTTGGAGTGCTTTCCTGTAAAGTGTCTCTTACAAGTCTATAACATTTAGCCTTATAATCATCCTAAATGTCAAACAAATTAACAAAATATAATCAAATCAACTAATAATTAAAATATCCTTAAAATCTAAAAAAAAATAACAATATATAATCAATTCAACTAATAAAAAAATTACCACGAATTTTTTTCTAAATCGTTCCATGGGATGTTGACTTTAAATATACACAACCAATAAAGTTGGAGTTCTTTCCTGTAAAGTATCTCTTACAAATCTATAAAAATGAAGAAATTCGTTATCAATGAACAATTACTTTGAAGGTAGAAGTTTGAAGGTCAATACATTTATATTGTGATAGGACTTCAAATGTGGGTCCATCCATCATTCTGGGGACAATATTAATCTAGTTCCAAAAAATGAAGAAATTCGTTATCAATGAACAATTACTATGAAGGTAGAAGTTTCAATGTCAATACATTTATATTGTGATAGGACCTCAAATGTCGGTCCTTCCATCATTCTAGGGACAATATTAATCTAGTTCCAAAAAATGAAGAAATTTGTTATCAATGAACAATTATTTTGAAGGTAGAAGTTTCAAGGTCAATACATTTATATTGTGTTGAAGGTAGAAGTTTCAAGGTCAATACATTTATATTGTGATAGGACTTCAAATGTCGGTCCATCCATCATTCCGGGGACCATATTAATCTAGTTCTAGTGAGTAAAAAAATGATGAAATTAGATTAGGTGTGGATTTTAGGAATTTGAATAATTTTTTTCTATAAGATAATTATACATTACTTAAGATAATTATATATTACTTAAGATAATTATATATTACTTAAGATAGATCAATTACTTCAAAAAGTTTGAGGAGCTTAGAGAATTTCCATGTTAGATAGTTTTTTAGATGTAATCATATTATGGTTAGTCTAGAGGATAGAGAAAAAACTATATTTATAATTTTATGGGGAACATTTATGTATAATCGGATGATTTTTGGATTAATTAATGCTGAGGCCACATTTCAACAATCTATTGACCTTTCATTCATAGGTAAGATCAACACATTTGATGTTATTTATTTAGATGATTTAATTGTTTTTTTGAATTATGATGAAAAGCATTTGAGAAAGGTTTTTGACAAGTGCAGGAAATTTGGGATTTCTCTTAATCCCAAGAAGTCTTGTTTGCACTTCAAGAAGGAAAATTACTCGACCACATCATTTTCAAAGGACTAGTCATTGATCCTAAAAGAGTCTTAGCAATTCAAGCACTCATATTACCAAGGAACAAGAAGGAAGTTCAAGCTTTCCTTGGAAAAATCATTTTTTTAAGAAGATTTATCCCTAACTATGCTGAACTAGTTAAGGACATAATTGATATGCTTAAAAAGAATCATGAAATCAAATGGACTTTTCCTGCTAGGTATGAATTTGATCAGATTAAAGAGGCCATTGCAGAAACTCCCATCTTAGCCAGTCCAGATTACTCCCAACCTTTCAGTGTACTTTCTTTTGCTTTTGAGACCACATTAGTTGTTGTTCTTTGGCAAAGGAACAAATATGGAGATGACAAACCCATTTCCTTTTTTAGCAAGGTTATGAGAGATTCTGAGCTAATGTATGACATCATTGACAAACAAGCCTACTCTTTAGTTCAAGCTCTAGAAGCCTTTAGAGTCTATCTCCTACGCTCTTCTACCATTGCCTATGTACCTAATAGTGTTGTCAAAATTGTTCTAACTCAGCCTGACATTGATGGAAGGAGAGGGAGATGGATAACTAAAAATTTAGAGTATGATCTCATCATCAAGACTACCAAACTGGTAAAAGGTCAAGCCCTGGCCAAACTCCATGTTGAATCCAATTTCAAGATCTTAGGAATAAATTTTGTTTTTGAAATCCCTGCTGAGAAGAATCCACAAGAACCTTCTGAGAGCCCAACTGAGAAGAATCCAAAAGAACCTTTTAAGAGCCCAACTGGGAAGAATTGACAAGAACCTTCTCAAATCCCCATACAGGAGAATCCACAAGAACCTTCTGCATCATATCAGAAAAGTTTGATTCACATTAATTAAAAAAATTTGTTATCAGATTGATACTTTGACATTGTGAATTTTCTTAGAGAATTTGAATGTCCAGCTGAATTTACCAGAAATCAATGAAAACAATGAAGTTGAAAGTTGTAAAGTGTTGTATTGTGAATGCAAATTTGTACTAGAAGGATCCTCTTAATATCCTTTTACTTTTCCTAACAGAGAATGAAATAGAGGGGATCATTGATGAATTTCATGCAAGAATTTGTGGAGGCCGCTACGCTTGGAGGGCCATAGCATACAAGATCTTAAGGGCATGATTTTATTGGCCTACTCTTTTTGCACATGTAGGAGCAAAGGTTAGGATCTATACAAAGTCTCAAATGTTTGTTGGAAAGCAGAGATTAGCAACGCTTCCATAGGTTCCAGTCTTAATCCAAGTACCATTCCTTCAATGGGGATTAGATTTCATTGGTGAAATTCATCCTCCATCAAGCAGTCAACACAGATTGATATTGACTGCTATAGACTACTTTACCAAATGGGTAGAATCCATCCCAATTAGAAATGGAACTGATATTGTTGTTATCAAGTTCATTGAAGAATATATATTGTCTAGATTTCGATGACCCCAGCAAATAGTGACAGACAATGCACAAGCATTCAACAGTACTAAGATGATTGATTTTTGTTAGAAATATCATATCTTATTACATCATTCTACACCATAGTATCCACAAGGAAATGCACTGGCAGACTCCTCCAATAAAAGTTTGGTTAAAGTAATAAATAAAACATTGGAGGATCATAAAAGGAGTTGGGACATCCATCTTATTTATGTGCTTTGGGCTAACAGGATTTCACCCAAAAGATCAACTGGTAAATCCCCTCTTCAGCTTGTTTATGGAAAAGAAGCAATATTTCCGACACGTTTAGCTTTTCCTTTTTCAAGGTTTTTGCAAGAGTCAAATGAAGAGACTGATGACTTATCTCGAAGAATAAATTAGATCATAGAATTGAATGAGGATAGAGATGAAGCACAGTACAAGATTAAGAAATATCAGAGTAAAATGAAAATATTGTTGGATAGGAAAGCCGGGGAAAGAGATTTCAGGAAAGGTGATTTGGTACTAAGATGGGATGCTAGGAGAGAAGACAAAGGCAAACACGACAAGTTTGACAAAATTTGTTTGGGACCTTTTAGTATTGTTGAGGTCAAGCGTAATAACACTTTCATTCTACAGAATTTGGAGGGAGAGTGTTGTAACATATTTTGGCACACTAAATGATTTTATAAATGCAAAGGCTGCTAGTTTAAATGTGCCACAAACAAACATCAAATGTGTTTTCATGGCAGAGGAGTAAAAGTTTTTCACTTAGGTTTATATGTCAATTAGTTGATATTAATCCTATTTCTAAGTTTTAAATCCTTATATCACCCCTCCGCTCACATTACTCTCCACCTTCATATCCTTAAGTATTAACACCCTCTTAGTGATCCAAAATGGATTTTTCCTCTAGATAAAAAGTCTTAAAATGCAGGTGAAAGTGGGCTCACATTGAAGTGCTCGTTAACACGAATCCAACGGTGCAAACAACGTGTAAATTCGAGTTTGGATGAAGAAATTAGAGCCAATTAAAGATTTAGGTCAAAAGTCAATGCCTACGTCAACATGACACGTGGAAAACGGGGAATGAGTCATAGGTTCTGGATGATGTCAGTGCAGAAGGTGACATGGAAATCTATGATTAGTTCACACCATAGTCGTTGGATCGTCCGATCAAAGGAGATCAACACATATCGCGCCGAGACATGCAAGCAAGGTAACCTTGAAAACGGACGCGATGTGGTTATTCAAAAGAAGTTAAACTTCTTTGAGTTCCGATAGGAAAGCGGTAAACGGTTTCTCTCGTTCCTTAAAGGCTGGAAATGGTTTTTCAGAAATCTACGCGATTCCACTCAACAGTCGACACGTAGCACACCAAAACAACATTTCTCATGTGCTTTTGGAGATTTTCTGCCAACCCCACTGGGTATCCCGTCATTTCATTAAACTCCATTCGCTTTCCTTCCATCCCTCGCGTCTCCCTCCGAACCAATGGCCCATATTCCTCCTTGACCCTCCCTTACTGCCCGGAGGTTATTAGTTGGGGGGTGTGGGGGGGGGGGTGGGGGGGGGGTGTCTCCGAAATAGGTAGTTTTCTATACCACCCACTTAAACAGCCTTATCCACTTTTTAGTGTTTCGGGACTTAAAATCCTGAAACTACTTACCGCCTCACTTTACCCCTGAATGCGGTATAGCAAATAGTTGTTTACCGCCGCTCCCACGTCGTCGTCCACGTCCGCTCGTATGTCACTCTCTCTGTCTAATCAACCACTGCCACTTATCTCCTTCTACCTCATCCCACTCCCACTTACCATTCCATCCCACGCCTTATTTCTACGTCCACATCATCTCCTCCTTCCACATCATATGCCTGTCTCAAGGTCAGCATTTAAAAGTGTTTCAAGATTTGAAGGCAACATCTTTGTATTCGAAGAACACCTAGCAATCAGTTGAGCATATTTTGGCATCGAAGACCAATAGAACACATCAAAGTAGCTCATAAGGTGACAGCGAGGCCAATTTAATAGCAACACAGCTCCACAAAGGATCCAATCATTAAAACGAATACAACAGAATAGGCACCAGCATTTCATTCGGTTATCTGTAATTGATATTAAAACAACTTTAGTAATTGTTATTTTAAGCTCTTCCATTCTATTTCTAATAAATCTTGCATTCTATTGCAAGATATTTTTATGTAAACATTATAAATACTTCATCAATTGAAGTTATAAGTGTGGGCTTTTGATGCCAAAACTCTTAACTCTGTAATAAAGCTTCCGTTGTAGTTTTTCTTATGAAGGCCTTATGGCTCTAGTTTTGACAGAATTTTGTGTTCCTAGTATGTTTTTCCAGTTTTTCATATCTTATTTCTACACATGATAAAAGTGTTTATAGGAAGGTCTGCAAAATCATTATCTTTAGAAAGAGATTTTTTTATTGGACTGTTTGTTCATCATATCTCCTCTTTAACTAGTTTTTGTTTTGTGTTTTTTGACAACCATTAAAAGAGATTAGCTTATTAGGCTATTTGTCTGAAATAGCTCCTTTGGGAATTGGTTTCAGTCTGGCCATTCTGTTTCCCTTTAAATATGTTTTGTTGGGCTGTAGAAATCTTCTACATGCATGCAAATCTTCCTAGTGGTCAACTAATCAATCTGGCTACTCAGTTATTAGGAATCTCGTTACATTATTCTGCCAAATTCTTATACAAATCAAGTCGTTCTGACAGTCTGGAAGCTGACACTTTCAAAGGGAACCCTGTGAGAGAACCTTTAAATTATAAATAGGAGCTGTCATTAATCGTCTACCACCCCTGATTAAAACCATAAATCTGGTCATTGTGCTTCAAAGGTTGTTGTTCAGTGACAGGTGAATGGTGTTAAACAAAGCCTCGTAACACTGAGGGAGCCCCCTCTGGTTCAAGGGCCAGCTTGAGCCTAAAGGCTAGTTGAGTTGGTTTCCTGGTGTAGTTTTTGCAGCCAAGGAGTGCCTATGGTAAACAGGTACAACATTTGGCACTGCTACCGGGGATAGAAGTAAAAATCTTTCTCCAAGGAACGATAAAGTTTAGACCTATTTCTTGCTGGTGAACAAGGAATAGGCATTTGTATTTGTTGCATTATTTTCACCTGGCAACTCCACTTTGTCGATGGTGATTCCATTGGATTACCGATGCCACTCTTGTTTTGAAATTTCAGCTGCCTTTACTGCTACGCAAGGTTTTTTGATACTTGTAGTAAGCAGTATATGTGTCTCCCTCTTGGCATTGATCAGAAATCTAAAATGTCAACAAAGGATGCAGATTTTAAAGTACACCTATGAATATAATTTTTCCATGTGATTTTATGTTCATATTGTATATATGCTTCAGATTTTCCACTATTGGCAACGTGATTTGTCACTAGATCCAATCCGCACTTGGTTACATTGGAAAATAGATTTCACCTAACAGTGTATCATTTCGAGTTCAATTAGATAGAAGTGTGGGGATTGAATAGATATTTAGAATTTCAGTATGCGATAGATAAACGTGCTCATTGTTTAATGAATGGTGTGATTGGAAAGTATATGATAGATCAACTTATATTTTCAGCCTTTAGAGTTTTTCAGTTTTCAGAATCAAAAGAGTATCCGGATTAGTGCTGGCATGATCCGAATTGGATCCTTAAACTCTCTTAAAGTTACCCGAACTCTGTAAAAACTCATGTTGAAGTTCAAAGTCTTATGGATGTTGAGCTTATCAGAAATAACCTCTAAACAATGGCAATTTGTGGTCAGCACGGAGAAAATAGGACCCTCGGTCAAGCGCGCAGATCGTTGGCCCATGGTAACCACGCGCTGGCACAAAATTGACAAATGGGAGGTCAAATCCCGAAACAGAGGCAGTTTCTAATATGCAATTAGCACTAAGCACTAATCGTGTATCGCAGGGTGACCCCCTCAGCAAAGGAAAGCCCCCAAGCGCTCGGTCACAAGGAAAGCATAAAATCATATGGAAATCGTTGATTCTGTCAGAAGGAGGGTCCCACGCTAAAACCAGCAGGATATTGGAAGGGCTACAAGTGGTAAGCGGGTTCGACCGAATCTCGCCTGATGCCATACACTGGGTGACACGCATCTGGTGGATGAGAGAGAAAACTGCTCACATCGGACGGGTAAATGTCATGCTACTTACCCACCCGATATGGACGGAGATGGTAGGATCTGGAGGCTCTAGATCAACGGCGCAGAGATGATCCGATGGATGATTGGATTCGATGGGGAAATAGGCTGAGTCACATGAGATTTGAGGTCCAGTATGACCGATGAGTTGGCAGAGGAACCAGTTTCATGGGAAATATTGGAGCAATGGAAATAACGATTGTTCAAAGGTAACTAACACTCAGTTCGTGAGGAAACAAGTGGCCACCTCTCTGTGAAGTGTTACACAGTGATGATGACATAGAGCAGGGGAATTCAAGCGGACAGGGGCAGGAGATCCAAGGAGCCAGGAAGTGAAATGAACTGTCAGGGAGTGGATTGGCTTTAAGTCACGAACAAAAAGAGAGAGAGGTAGGCAGAAAGAGAGAAAAGCAAAATTGCAGAGAACATAGAAGCAGAGCTGACATGCATAGCAAAGTCAGCATCAAGCAGACAGAGACAGAGAGAGTCTGAGAGTCTGTGAACTCCAAAGAAGGCCTGAGAGGTTCAAGAAACTCTTCTGTGTATACTTGTCAGGTATTGAGTACCAGATTGGACTCATACCACTGAGACCAGTTGAGGTCGAGATTCAATAAGGAGAGTCTGTGTACTCTAGAGACTTGGGGAATCCAAGTACAATCCTACTAATCATCATCTGTTAAGTGAGACTCAAATTGACCTCATCATTGTAAAAAACTCTGCTTTTAAGACACAATAGAAAGGCCAACACTGAAGGTTGGACCAAGAGACATAGCCTAGGAGGATTAGGTGAACTCCTTATTAAGCTTGTTGTGTTTTATGTGTTTTCTCACTGTATTTCTCTTACTGTTTCAATGTCTGTGTATTTCACAATCATATCGATCCATTGCATAAAATAACATAGGCACACCCCAGCACTTGAGTCTGTAATACCTTCATTAATTCTTTGAGGTCACTTACGGGTGATTTCAGATCAAGTGGTATCAGATATCCTAGGTTATTAAGGTTAGACAAGCTTGTGCTGGATTTTGTTGTTGAATGCTAACTAGATCAGAGCTCAAATTAGGAGAAGGAGAGTTGGTTGAAACTAACTCGGAAATTGGAAGAGTCTATTCCAAATAGAAAATGTCAGAAGAAAATCCCTTGGAATCAGATCCCCAATTCATGGATAGTTTTATGACCCTGAATTCAATGGTGGAAGAAATGTATAGGGACTTTAGGAAACATAGATATGAAGATTCGTCAAGCTCCAAACAAGACAAATTAGTAGAATAATCTCTCCTCCATGACAACTCTAAAGGCAAAGGGAAAGAAGAAAAATTTCTCACACCTCCTAATAGCCTTGAAAGTAAAAGGAAGACATCTTTGATTAAATTATATGTTAAATTTGATTTACCAATATATGATGGAGAGTTGAATGCAGAGAAGCTGGATAACTGGATCAGACAGATTGATGTTTATTGCAGAGTGCAAAGCATTGACTCAGAAAAAAGTAAGATTCAGTTGGCCAGCCTACACCTTGGAGGCACTGCCTTGGTATGGTGGGACGGCGGGACACAAGCTGACATGAAGAAACATGGTAAGATTCTTTCTGTCTGGAGTGAATTTGTTTCTGCAATCAAAAAGCAGTTCTATCCACTAGCTTACATGCAGCAAGCCATGATGATCTGGCAAACTCTTCTCCAATTGAAAGGGCAAAGTGTACAAGGTTACACCCAATAATTTAGGAAAAGAGCTTTGATTCTAGGAATTTAATTAGACTCACCTAAGACTCTGTTGAAGTGCATAGGTGGTATACACAGCTACATAAGGCACACTATCCTCATGTTTAATCCCACTAGTATAGATGAGGTATCAATTCAGGCTAAACATCTCGAAGCTAGAGGTAAGAATGGGAACCCAGAAGTTGGGGGATCATCCCAACCCACTGCAAGCAAAAATAAGGAGAAAAGAAAACAGAAATGGAAAGAGAGGAAGACAAACACTGTACAGAAAAGCAAGTCTTCATGTGCTCACTGTAATAAGGATGGGCATGATGATGAGCACTATTGGATTCTGCATCTAGAGTTAAGGCCTAAGAAGTTCGAGGGCAAGAAGAAGAAGACTGATGTAGCTATTCAAAAAGATTTGGGGTCAGACTCAGGAGATGAAGCAACAATCATAGCCACAGGTATAAAAGGTAAAAATTATGAAGCATCTATTAGTAATTCTGCACAATCTACTGATAATGAAGAAAATGAGAGAAAAATACATGAGCTTTTCCATATTCGAGTTGTTTCCAAACATCAAAAGATTGATACTTTGTTTGATAGTGGCTCACAAGTAAATTTAATTTTTGAAGCAATTGTAAAGAAGTTGGGATTACTGACTACACCTCACAAGAAGCCATACCCATTAGGTTGGGTATGTGATAAAGCACAACTACAAGTGACTAGACAATGTAAACTTAAGTTTTCTTTTGGGTCAGCATTTGTAGATGAGGTTGAGTTACATATAGTTCCTTTGGATATATGTGGAATTGTTTTAGGAAGTCCTTACTTGTATGATAGAAAAGCTATTTTCTATAGAGCTGAGAACAAGTATCTACTCGTTAAATATGGAATCGAATATATTGTAAGGGCTCATAAGCTCAAGAATAATTATACTCTCATAAACTCAGGGCAGATGAAATGAATTGTAAATTCATGCAAACAATTTTTATTGATGGTTGTAAAGGAAAAGAAACTTGATAAAACCAATTTATTTGAGGGCTGTGATGCTAAACAGCAAGCTGATTTAGAAAAAGTTGTTTCATAATATGATATCTTCTTTCAAGAACCTAAAGGTCTGCCACCTAAAAAATAAATAGTGCGTGATATTAATTTGCAACAAGATGCTCCATTGCCTAACATCAGAATGTACAGGTTTTCCGCTTTAGAGAATGCATAAATCAAGAAGAAGGTGCAGGAGTTGCTCGAGAAGGGGCTCATCAAACCTAGCACATCACCATGTGGGTCTCCAATTGTCTTGGTGAGAAAGAAATATGGCTCGTGGAGAATATGCATTGATTACCGAGCACTCAATAAGATAACGATCAAAAATCATTATCCCCTTCCTCACATAGATGATCTATTAGATCAATTAAAAGACGTTGTTTATTTTTCCAAGTTAGACTTGCATAGTGGATATCGTCATGTCAGAGTTGCAGAGAAACATGCATGGAAGACTGTTTTCAAAACAAAGCAGGGATTGTATGAGTGGCTGGTTATGCCTTTTGGCTTAACTAATGCTCCTGCTACTTTCATGAGAGTAATGAATGATGTACTCAGATTGTTTCTTGATGATTTTGTTATTGTATATTTGGATGACATTCTTATATTCAGCAAAACATGGGAAGAACATTTAAAGCATGTTAAGCAGACCGTAGATGTTTTGAAAAGAGAAAATATTTATGTTAAACTCTCAAAATGTGAATTTGGCAAAACATCTTTGAATTATTTGGGACATATAATAGGGGGTGGTTAATTTAAGGTAGATCCCTCTAAGGTTGTATTCATTGTAAACTGGCCTAAATCCAAATCTGCTATAGAAGTTAGAAGCTTCTTAGGAGTAGCAGAATATTGAAGAAAATTCATTTCTAAGTTTTCCTTAATTGCAACTCCCTTACATGCTTTAACAGGAATTAACAAGGTGTTTCAGTGGGGAGGCAAACAGCAGAGAGCCTTCGACACCTTAAAAGAAAATATTAGTACAACACCAGTACTAGAACTACCCGATCTTCAAAGACCATTTGAGATTCAAATGGATGCCATTGACTATGATATGGGAGCTGTGTTGATACAACACGATAAACCCATATGTTATCATTCTAAGACATTTAATTATGCAGTAGTTAACTATCCCACATATGATATAGAATTGTATGCATTAGTACAGAGTGTGAGAAAGTGGAAACATTATTTAATGGGCAAAGAGACAGTTATACATACTGATCATCAACCACTTCAATATCTACACTCCCAAACTAAGTTGCAACAATCAAGACATTATAGATGGATGGGTTTTCTACAACAGTTTCATTTAGTCATCTAATATAAAAAGGGCATACACAATAAAGTTGTCGATATGTTGTCTAGACCAATTATAAATGCATCTACTATACTTAAGCATAATTTAGTATTGCATGAGAGCTACATTGAACAATATGCTCAAGATATATATTTTAAAGATGTATATGCAACTTTAAGTCAAGGAAAGCGAGTAGAAGAATTGGATTATCATGTTAAGGACCAACTCTTGTATCATTTTGGGAAGCTATGCATTCCATAAACTAAAAGAGTGAAGATAATTCAAGAAGCACACACTTCTCTAATATCAGGTCACTTTGGTGTAAGTAAAACAGTTGCACAGCTGCAAAGATTTCATTATTGGCCAAAAATGAATGAGACAGTTTCTAGATATGTAAGAGGATGTACCATGTGTGCTAAAAGCAAGCCCAGCAATAGAAAACTAGGCTTGTACACTCCACTACCAGTTCTTTTGCATCCTTGGGAAAGTGTTTCCATGGACTTTGTTGGAGGACTGCCTAAATCTAGGAAAGGTCACGACTATTTATATATTGTTGTGGATAGGTTTAGCAAAATGTGTATTTTGATACCTTGTAACAAACAGATTACAACTAAACAAAATGAAAAGTTGTTCTTTCAGCATGTATGGGTTCATTTCAGCTTACCCACTTCCATTATATCTGATCAAGACACCCGATTTGTTGGGGAGTTTTGGTCGAGTCTGTGGGAACTGATGGACACCAAACTGAAGAAGAGCACAACCTTTCATCCATAGACAGATGGCCAAACATAAGTGGCCAACAGGAAAGTGATCCAACTGCTGAGAGGCTATTGCAGCAAGCATCCTAAACTTTGGGATGAAAATTTATGTTATGTGCAACATGCTTATAATCGAGCTAAACATTTTTCTACGCAAAGATCTCCTTTCGAGACTTGTTTTGGTTTCACACAAAGGTCTCCCTTGGATTTTGTCTTTGGTAAAGACATAATAGTTGATGGACATAGCGATGTGGACAAAGCAACCAATTTCATTGAAAAAATCCAAGATATTCACTAGGCAATACAGGAATAGCTGGAAAAGAGCCAAGCCAAATACAAGGCAAGGCATGAAAAGCATTGGATGGAGCATAGTTTCCAAGTTGGTGATCAAGTCTGGCTGTATATCAACAAAGACAGAATGCAAGGTGAAGGCAAAAAGATAAAGCCAAAAAGGTATGGACCTTTCATGATACTTGAGAAAATTGGTGAGAATGCTTTTTGCCTTGATTTACCAGCTTACATGCACATCTACTCAGTCATTAATGCAGACGGCTTGAGACTATTTGAACCTTCATTAATTGAAGATCCTGAAGAGCAGAGTCAATTGCCTTCCATTGATGATATGTTACCTGAATATCTTAATGAATTGCAGGAAGACACAGTTCTGGACAGGAAGGTGAGGGCGACGCACAGGGAAGATGTTGAGTACCTCAGGATTGGACTCAAGGGTTCAAAGCCAAGCAGTTCAAAGTGGATAGAGATTGGAAAAGTGAGACAGTTATACCCTCACTTAGTCTATGCTTGAAAACCAACTTTTGGTGGTCCAAAAGCATTTTCAGTTGGAAGGCCGTGATCCGAAATGGATCCTTAAACTCTCTTAAACTTACCTGAACTCTGTAAAAACTCATGCTGAAGTTAAAAGTCCTATGGATGTTGACCTTATCAGAAATAACCTCTAAACAATGGCAATTTGTGGTTAGAACAGAGCAACGAGGACCCTCGGTCAAGCGCACAGACCGTTGGCCCATGGTAACTGCGGGCTGGCACAAAATTGACAAATGGGAGGTCAAATCCAAAAACAGAGGTAGTTTTTGATACACAATTAGTGTTAAGCGCTAATCGTGTATTGCAGGGCGACCCCCTCAGCGAAGGAAAGCCCCCAAGCGCTCGGTCATGAGGAAAGCATAAAACCATACGGAAATCGCCGATTCCGTTAGAGGGCGGATCCCACGCTAAAATCGGCAGGATATTGGAAGGGCTAAAAGTGGTAAGCGGGTTCGACTGAGTCCCGCCCGATGCCATACATAGGGTGACACGCGTCCGGCGGATGAGAGAGAAAACTGCTCGCATCATACGGGTAAAGGTCATGCTACTTACCTGCCTGATATGGACGGAGACCGTAGGAACTAGAGGCTCCAGATCAACGGTGGAGAAATGACCCAATGGATGACCGGATTTGATAGGGAAATAGGCTAAGTCACATGAGATTTGAGGTCCGGTATGACGATGAGTTGGCAGAGGAATCAGTTTCACTGGCAATCTTGGAGTAATGGAAATAACAACCGTTCAAAGGTAATTGACACTCAGTTCGCGAGGAAATAGGTGGCCACCACTTTGTGAAGTGTTACACAGTGATGATGACGCAAAGCAGGGGAATTTAAGCAAACAGAGGCAGGAGATCCAGGGAGCTGGGAAGCAGAAACGAACAGTCAAGGAGTAGATTAGCTTTAAGTCCAGAATAGAAAGAGGGAGAGGCAGGCAGAAAGAGGGAGAAGAAAAATTACAGAGAACAAAGAAGCCAAGCTAACCTGCAGAGCAAAGGCAGCATCGAGCTGATAGAGACAGAGAGAGTCCAAAAGTCTATAAACTCCAAAGAAGGCTTGAGAGGGTTAAGCAACTCTTTTGTGTATACCTATTAGGTATTGAGTACCAAATTGGACTCATACCATTGAGACCAATTGAGGTCGAGATTGAGTAAGGAGAGTCTATGTACTCTAGAGATTTGGGAAATCCAAGTACAATCCTACTAATCATCATCTGTTTAGTGAGGCTAAATTGAGCTCATCATTGTAAAAAACTATGCTTTTAAGACATAATAGAAAGGCTAGCACTGGACCAGGAGACATAGCCTAGGAGGATTGGGTGAACTCCTTATTAAGCTTGTTGTGTTTTATGTGTTTTCTTACTATATTTCTCTTATTGTTTCAGTGTCTGTGTATTTCACAATCTTATTGATCCGTTGCATAAAATAACATAGGCACACCCCAACACTTGAGTCTGTAATACCTTCATTAATTCTCTGAGGTCACTTATGGGTGATATCAGATCATGGCATATGGTTGCATTTCACAGTTACAGGTTGTAGCCTGCACTAGCAGGCTATTGGAATGATAGGGTTGATCGAGGAGAGTTGGTTATGGCAGATGATGGTTGATAATTAGGTTTATAGTATGACTCCATGCCCAACGCTAAAGGCAACTGATATGCTTGCTCTCTGCATCCCACAGGGGAAAGTAGTCCCCATTGGAGCCGATGTTGTAACATATTTTGGCACACTAAATGAATTTATAAATGCACAGGCTGCTAGTTTAAATGTGCCACAAACAAACATCAAATGTGTTTTCATGCAGAGGAGTAAAAGTTTTTCTCTTAATTTTATATTTCAATTAGTTGATATTAATCCTATTTCTAAGTTTCAAATCCTTATATCACCCCTCCACTCACATTACTCTCAACCTTCATATCCCTAAGTATTAACACCCCTCTTAGTGATCCAAAATGGATTCATTTTTGCCTCCATATCAAAAATCTTCAAATTTGGGTGAAAGTAGGCTCATGTTGAAGTGCTCGCTAATAGGAATCAAATGGTGCAAACCGCGTTTAAATCCAAGTCCAAATGAAGAAATTAAAGCCAATTAAAGATTTAGGTCAAAATTCAATGCCTACGTCGACTGGACACGCGGCAACCCAGGAATGAGTCACATTTTCTAGATGACATCAATGCAAAAGATGACGTGGCAATCTATGATTGGTTCACCCCACAGTCGTTGGATCGTCCAATCAAAGGATATTGACGCATATCGCATCGAGACATGCAAGTAGGATAACCTTGAAAATGGACGCGATGTGGTTATTCAAAAGAAGTTAAACTTCTTTGATTTCTGACAGGAAAGCGGTAAATAGTTTCTCACGCACGCTAAAGGATGGAAATGGTTTTTCAGAAATCTATGAAATTCCACTCAGCGGTCGACACGTAGCACACCAAAATAGCCTTTCTTGTGTGCTTTCAGATATTTTCCACTGGCCCCACTCGATATCCCATCACTTCATTAAACTCCATTCACTTTCCTTCCATCCCTCGCATATCCCTCCAATCCGACAGCCCATATTCCTCCTCAGTCCTCCCTTGTCGTCCGAAGGTTATCAGCTGAGAGGTTTGAAATAGGTAGTTTTCTATACCGCCCACTTAAACAGCCTTATCCACTTTTTAGTGTTTCGGGACTTAAAATCCCAAAACTACTTACCGCCTCACTTTATACTTGAACGCGGTATAGTAAATAGCTATTTACCGTCGCTCTCACATCATCGTCCTTGTCTGCTCCAATGTCACTCCCTCTGTCTAATCAACCATTGCCACTTATCTCCTCCTGCCTCATCCCACTCCTGCTTATCGTTCCATCCCACGCCTTCTTCTTGCATCCACATCATTTCCTCCCTCCACATAATATACGTGTGTCAAGGTCAACAATTACAATTATTTCAAGATTTGAAGGCAACATCCTTATATTCGAAGAACACCTAGCAATCAGTTGAGCATATTTTGGCATTGAAGATCAACAGAACACAACAAAGTAGCGCATAAGGTGACAGTGAGGCCAATTTAATAGCGACACAACTCCACAAGAGGATCCAATCATTAAAACGAATACAGCAGAATAAGCACCAACATTTCATTCATTTATTTGTATTTGATTCTAAAACAGCTTTAGTAATTGTTATTTTAAGCTCTTTCGTTCTATTTCTAATAAATCTTGCATTCTGTTGCAAGCTATTCTTATGTAAACATTATAAATACTTCATCAATTGAATTTATAAGTGTGGGATTTTGATGCAAAAAATCTTAACTCTATAATAAAGCTTATGTTGTAATTTTTCTAATGAAAGCCTTACGGCTCTAGTTTTGATAGAATTTTGTGTTTCAAGTATGTTTTTCCAGTTTTTCATATCTTATTTCTACACATGATAAAAGAGTTTATAGGAAGGTCTGCAAAATCATTATCTTTAGAAAGAGATTCTTTTATTGGACTATTTGTTCATCATAACTCCTCTTTAACTAGTTTTTGTCTTGTGCTTTCTGATAGCCATTAAAAGAGATTAGCTTATTAGGCTATTTGTCCGAAATAGCTCTTCTTAGAATTGGTTTCAGTTTGGTCATTTTGTTTCCCTCTAAATATGTTTTGTTGGGTTGTAGAAATATTCTACACGCATCCAAATCTTCCTATTGGTCAAGTAATCATTTGGCTACTCAATTCTTAGGAATCTCCTTACATTCTTCTGCCAAATTCTTATACAAATCAAGTTGTTTTGTTAGGCTAGAAGCTGACACGTTCAAAGGGAACCTTGTGAGAGAACCTTTAAATTATAAATAGGAATTGTCATTGATCATCTACCACCCCCAATTAAAACCATAAATCTGGCCATTGTGCTTCAAAGGTTGTTGTTCAGTGACAGGTGAACAATGTTAAACAAAGCATCATAACACTGAGGGAACCCCCTCTGGTTCAAGGGCCAGCTTGAGCCTAAAGGCTGGTTGAGCTCATTTCCTGGCGTAGTTTTTGCAGCGAAGGACTGCCTACGAGAAACAGGTACAACAAAGAGTATTCATCATTGCCTATCATTGGGAAGTACTTGCAGCACTATATTTAGTATTGAGAGGTTTCCATTCATTCACCATTTTATTTTACCAGAGAGTTTTATTTTACATGTAATGTGTATTTGTTTCAACAGAAGACCCCATTAGCCCAAGGAGAAGGCAAATGGATATGCAAGTTCTCTGCATCGTGTAGGAGGAAGTAGCCCCCGGTTGGAGCCGATGTTGTAGCATGCTTTAATTTTTATAAGTTAGTTGTTATTTTATAAAAGAGGGTATGAAAAAATAAAGGAAAAATGAAAATATGAAAAAAAAAAAAAAAAAAAAGATTAAATAGAACCCCATCAAAAAAAAATCAAAATATTTTATAAGTGTGCTTGTTTAAATGCCACTTCATGAATAGATTCCATTTCTAATAATAAAGGTTTGTGTGCAGCTTGTTTTAATGCCACAACATTTTCTTCTGACCTGAATCAAATTGTTTGATCTTGATCAGATCATTTAAATTTTTGTTCTAGAATAGAGAATAAATTCAAGCAAACGGTTTAATCTTGGTTGAAAATTAGAATTTTGAACAGATTAGGACAAATAAATGCCTAATATTCTTAAAACTTAGCCTAAATTGGTTTGGAATAGGATTAGATTAGTTAAATTGTCTATTAAGGGCAGCTAGTATAAACACACCCTAGTTAGATTAATTTTCATTATTGTTTAATTATGTTGTTAAAAGGGGTGATTAATATTTGTAAATAAACACATTTTATGCTTTTTAACGAAAGTTACATACGACAAAATGATTTTTTCGACAAGTGATAAAGCTTGTGCAAATATTGACGGTCGACGGCCGTCCCGCCCAGATCAACAGGGGGAAGAATCTTTGCACCCCCTTGCTAAGAAATGAGATAACGATGGGGGGGGGGGGGGGGGAGGGGGTGTGTGGTGCGAAAAAATGTTTTGCCCGCACGGGCCCCTCGCGTACGTGGTGCTCCCTTAACCATTCGCACCCCCCTTGCTCCAAACCACTTACCACTACCCCCTCCTTCGAAATCTACCATCCACGCTCTCATGATTCCCGATACCACACCAATGGTTACTCCTCCTGCGTCATTCTCCTCTGATCACTCCATGCCACATGCCCTTGCCCAATATCTCATAATCGTTCCCGCGTATTTGTTGTCGCTATTAATGCCTTCCCGTCGCTACTCTTCCTTCCCTTTAATGCATTAATTTCTTGATTAGCCTATCAGCAACGACCTCTTGCTATAGCGATGTTATGAAACCAGCTCACAAAAAGATAGAAAAGATAGATGAACGCCTTATAAATAAGCCTCTTCAAGGGGGAAACCTCCTTTACATTACACAAATGAATAATTCTTGGATGATACAAATGACAAGACCTCCTTTCTATATATAAGAGTCTAAGGGGTCATAATATAATCAGAGCCGACATAACAATAATAATCTAAGGGCACACTAATAACAATAGTGGGCTTCTATGAGGCACAATAATAACAATATGGCGACTTCATGGGCAATAAAATAATAAGGGGGTTTTACTAATAACAATAAAGGGTTACACTAGTAGTATAGGGACCTAACATGCCCCTCTCCTTCAAAAAGTGTTGTCCTCAACGCTTGAGTAGTTCTTGATGCTTCAGTATAAAATTATTTTCCTCCCATGTGGAATATTTAGTGAGTAAGTTATTCCACTTGATGAGATACTATGAAATTGATCGATTTCGTAGATGTTGGGTTCTTATTTTTGTGACTGCTCCAGGTTCTAATATGATTTTTCCTTCCTCCTCAATTTCTAGCAATATTGTTTGAACTGGGATCTTTTGCAACTTTTGAATGAGTGGCGACACTTCTTCATCCTTCTTCCATTCATCCCTTGCTTCATTTATCCAATCTGGTTGGATAATAGAAATACCACAAAACAATGCTTCCACATCCTCATCCCTTCTTAAGAGTGCATCTGCAACAACATTTGGCTTCCTGTTCTTGTAGATGATTTCAAAATCATAACCCAACATATTTGTGACACATTTTTTCTTTTATTCTAAAGATAATCTTTGTTCTAAAATGTATTTCAGACTATCATGATCCAATTTTACCTTGAAGTGTCTTCCCATTAGGTAAGGTCTCCATTTCTTAAGTGCATGTAGTATTGCCAACATTTCTTTCTCATCAATATCTTGCTTGAGATGTAGCTGTAAAAATACCCAATCGCCTACATCAAAACTTCTTTCACTGCAATGTTGATCTACCTCTTGTTTCATTCTATTTTGCACCAAAGTGGCGTTATCCTTTAAAAGTTTGAGACCTTATTGTTGATGCTTGATTTGATATTTCACTGCTTGAACCTTTTTCTCCTTGATTTGTCTTTCTATCTTGAGAGTTTGAGTGGTAATTTCTTCCAATGCATTATAAGATATGGTCGGATTCATTTCTTGATGCTCGATGTGATATTTCACTTCTTGAACATTTTTCTTCTTGATATGTCCTTCTATCTTGATAGTTTGAGGAGTGGTAATTTCGGCCAATGCATTACAATATATGCTAGGATTCATTTCTTCTTTCTCAATGTGATCTTTCACTTCTTGAACTTTTTTCTTCCTGATATTTCCTTCTATCTTGAGAGTTTGAGGAGTGGTAACTATTTCCAATTCTTTACAATATATGGTCGGATTCATTTCTTCTTTCTCTGGGGTTGGTTCCTGGTGTATATCCTCTTCTTTTGATGTTTCTTGATCCTTTTATTCCTCTTCTTTATAATCTATGTAAAATAATTTCTTCTCAGCACACTTAACCTTTAGTGTGTTTTCTATCACAATTGTAACAGAGCCCTTTTTCTCTTTTCTCTTCCAGTTGTTGCGGTGTAAACTTTGTAGGTTGTGGAAGGCTAGGAGAAAAAACACTTCCATAATTCAGGTTCCCAAAGACATCAATCATTTTATTCTCTAGAATATCATTTACCCTTATATTCAATTTTTTGAAATCCTCAATGTGCTCTGCCATTGAACCCTTTTGTTTGAGATTTATCAATTGGCTAAAGAAGGTGTTACTCTTTCTATCCTCATAATGTGCTATCATTTCTTCCATGAAAATTGACCACATGACAAGTGCTCTAAGAGAACACAACCCTTTATACCATAAAAATTGATCTAGTTCTAAATATGAAGATGCAATACATACCTTTTGTAACAGTTGCACCTCATGTAGATCAAAATATTGCTCCATCTATAGTATCCAATTTATTGGATCCTTGCCATCAAACTTCCTCATATTACCTTTTCTTGATTTTAGGATCTCGATCTTGAAACTACTATAACTCTCTAATTTTGGATCTCCAAGTTCTGAAATTTTGTTCTATAGTAGCTCTCCGAGTCCTCTTTCTAACCCCGAAAATCTGATCAAGATTGGATTCTGTAAGGAAGCGTTATGTCAAATATCCCACGATGACCCGATTATAGACTGGTTCAGTAGATTGAACTTGTACGAAGTGCCTCGTGTCACTGTTTCAATCTTAGGACCTAAAACCAATACACAGAAAACTACAGTCCATATTGTTTCTGAAACTTCTTATGAAATTTCAATTTGATGCTCAGAGAGAAAGTTATGACGATTTTCCCAAGGTCACCTATTTAGGATGTAATTCGGGAGCCTGTTTGAGATGAAATTCTGGAGCTTGCAAAAACCATAACTTCCTCAAATCATATCTCTGAAAATATAGCGAGACACGATCTCAAATTTGGATGCACGATTGAGACCAATTTATTCTCAAATGGTTTTTTTTTTTAGCTTCTGAAACTTCGTAGCAAAAAAGTTATAGCGAAAATGCCATGATGACTTGTTTGGAGCAGCAAAACCATAGAATCCATAACTCTGATACCAAATATTATGAAACCAACTCACAAAAAGATAAAAAATATATATGAACGCCTTATAAATAAGCCTCTTCGAGGGGGCAACCTCCTTTAAATTACACAAATGAACAATTCTTGGATGATACAAATGACAAGACCTCCTTTCTATATATAGGAGTCTAAGGGGTCATAATATAATCAGAGTCGACATAACAATAATTATCGAAGGGTACACTAATAACAATAGTGGGCTTTTATGGGGCACAATAATAACAATATGGGGACTACATGGGCACAACAATATAATAAGGGGGTTGTACTAATAACAATAAAGGGTTACACTAGTAGTATAGGGACCTAACAAATGGTAGTCTTAATTCCTCAGAAAGACATAATCACTCAGTTCTCAGCACCTAGAACAATTAGACAAGGTATGAGGTCTGTCAAATATAATATTGATAGACATCAACTTAAAGGAGTTTATAAAATAGATTGTTCATGTGAAAAAAGTTACATTGGTGAAACAGGTCGCTCCTTGCAAACAAGACTGAAGGAACATGTAGCTGATATTAGGAATGATAGGTCTCATACTTCGGCCCTAGCAGACCATTCCTCTAAAACTAAGCACCATCTCTATTTGGAAAACGCCTCAATTGTCGCAATAGAAGAACATCATCATAGGCGAAAGATTAGAGAGGCTCTTGAGATTATGAAACATCCACATAATCTCAACAGGGACAATGGTATCGAGATCAATAGTAGCTAGTTTCCCTTAATCAAAGAAATTAAGACCACCAATACATCCTAGCTGTAACACTCAGTAGGTAGTTATCTCCCTTCCCTATCCATCTTAGGTTAAAATTAGCAAAATATTAGTTTTATTACTTTTTTTACTATTATTGTTACTCTTAATAATCAATCTCAGGATAATAATAATTAATATTTAATTATAATAATTATTAATCAATTAAACTATAAGTAAGAATTAGTAGTGAATATTTATAATATTTACTACTAATTATTAATTATGACTATTAATTTTTAGTATTATTATTAATTCATATTAAGAATCATTTTTATTTAGATTAAAAATTAAGAATAAATCCAATTAATTAATTAACCTCTAAATTATTAGTCAAAAATAGTATTAATATTCATTATAATTAATAAATTGATTATAATAATTATTCAAAATAATAATAGTTATTATAACATTTATTATTAACATCTATTATTTATAAATAACTAATTAAAAAAATTATAATATCTATTAAAACTATTAATAAAAATTAGTAGTGAATATTTATAATATTTATTACTAATTACTAATTATTATTATTATAAATTAATACTATTAATTATTATTAGAATTTATCACTATTAATTATTATTATTACTATTAATTAAATATGAGTATTATTATTAATTTATACTAAGAATTATTTATATTTAGATCAAGATTAAGAATAGTTCTATTAATCATATAATTAATCTCTTGATAATTAGATTTAATAATAAATAGTTTGTAATAATTATTATTTTAATATTCTCCAATTAATGAATTAACTTCTAAATTAAAATCATCATAAAATAAAAATGATAGGAATTAAAATAAAAACTTAATTTAATAAAAAAACACCTTAAAATATGGATAATAATAATTATCAAGCAACCGACCTTCATCTCTTCCTTAAATCAAAACAACTCACCTCATAACTATTTAAAACTCTCATTTAGCTATTCTACTATCAACATTCAGAATTAGTCCTGATGATCAATCCCTGTTGGGATTTGAAACGTTGACATAATATGGTTATTACTGTTGGTTCTCCGATAACTAACTCAGAAGTCTTAATTCCTTATAAATATTCATCTCCCTCGTTACATCTGTCTTTCTTCTACTATTCTTTCATTGTTTTTGTTCACTTTTCTTTTGTGCAAATTCTCAATTAAGACGAGCCTGTAACTGGAAGTATCCTCTTAGCTACCTCTGCACCTTTCTGTCATTCAACATTACAGCTCTGTTATATCATGGCCCCCAAGAAAAAGAACACAATGACTCACTTAGAGACCAAGTGTCAAACTTTGAAGACTTATGTCCAAAGGTTTCATTTTAAATTTAATTTACTGAATCAGAGAGGACTGCCAGGATTAGTGGCCCTAAATGACACGATGATCAGTCTGGAAGAATACTTCTAGAAGCTTTATACCATATCCACTGATAAATCAAACTTTGTAGGTATAAAGGAGCATATTACAGGGAAACAAGCATTAGAAGCTTTAGATTTTTATTTAACTATTAAGCATGAAATTAAACATATTTTTGTAAATAAGCCCACTTTTGAGAAATACATCGAGGTTGATGAAGTCTATAGAAAATTGGTAAATCTTGCCATACCAAGTGAAGATTGATGGGATCACTTGTGTGAATTTATTGAGTAACTTTCATCAACAACTGAAGGACAGTTGGGTAGCACTTTTTGGGGACCACATCATAAACATATTCCTAAAGGATAGTGCCAGAACTTAGCAGTTTTGAAATTCATACAATTTTGTACTATTTTTGTAATTTGGTTTTGAAAATATCTAGTAGAACATTTTGTATAAATAACTCCTCCTTTGAGTTACTAAGGGTTGAACCGTTGGATAAGCATTGAGAACATAATTGTAACCTTGCTAGAGATTTGCAAAGTTGATGAAAGGATTATGAATTTGCCTACTATAGTTCTGTGTTCTTGTAAGATTTCATATGTGCTTATTTCATTATGTATTTCTTCATATATTTGAGTCTTTATCCAGATATCTGGGTAAGATCGTATTGAGTATCAGTGAGTCTTAAATCCCCTTTGAAGTTATCAGCAATAACTAGGGACTAGCTTATAAGATAATTTGTTATTATAAACCCCCTATATCAATTAACTGTGACACAAATCTGCATTTGTTTGAATATATTTTGTTCTACAAGAAATTTTGTTTGCCTATATTCTTCACTTATAACCAACCAAATATGTTGTCTGAATATTTAGCAAGTTATACTTCATCAATATTATGATATTTCATTTACTTTAAATCAATTTAACTATAGCTAGATAAATAAAATCCCTTTCATTTAGCTTAGTATTTGTTAAGGCTTAAGCACCTATTTTCAATAATTCATATCATTGGTCATCCATAAATTTAAAATCCAACAAAACATTTTAGATGCCCTGGCATGACTAACTGACCTAGAGTCATCCCGTAGGACAACATCAGGCTGGCGTCATTTCCGGGGAATGAAAAATGAACTATTTTCCCTGGAATAATGATTAAAAACTTTTTCTTTAAGGTGAATAAAGAAAATCATTCACGTGGCAACTCCACTAGACCAAGTTGGCTCCTTCAAAACATACTAGATCTCACTCTGACTCTCAAATTATAACTCCTTTATTTGATCCTGAGATACTAGTGAGAGAGGCCTTGTTTAGAAGGATACTTGAAGCTTCTTCTTATTCTTCTGTACCATTACAACCTGAAGATATTCAAGCTTCTGATACCTTTAGCTCTATTCCATCCCAATTAGATTTGGCTGATATAACACCTAGGGTTTTAGAACTTTTATCTAAAGTAGTTGATTTGCAGTCAGCTCTCTTAGTGCAATCTTTGGAATATTACAAACTTCCTGAAACATTTTCAGATTCTCCTAAGTCAGAGGAAGAACTAGATGTACATTTACGAAGCTAAAACCAAATGATTTTATCTCCCCCACTCATTATACATTCCCATCCACTTTTTTCCAACTTGAAGAAACCTTCTCTGTATATTCAAACCCATTGTTTGAAAGTAAAGGGGTTCAGAAGTTAGTAATAAAAACACCTTTGAAAACTTTTAGGTCTCCTCCTCTTTCCCATTCTCCTCCTCCCACCTTTACACCTCCATCTTCACCCACTACTTCACCACCTACCTCATCATCCTCCATTACATCATCTCTAACTTCGTCTACTGAATTGTCTTCTTCTTCATCTTTACATGTGGAATTTTGTTGGGCATAGAATCCCCCCAAGGCATGTTTTGGGGTTTAAAGCCCAAGTCTTGACCAAGTCCTTTGTAAAAGCTCGGCGAAATTGTGGGCGTGGAGCGCGAAGTCATAAGAGAGTCATAGGGTTGTTTGCCCTTGTTTTTTTAAAGTAATGTCGGCTTGATAGACCTACCCATGGTCCGTGGACCATGCAATTGTATAATAGAGCGAGGCTCTAAGTGTAGAAGATAGCACATAGCTAATAGAATGGAAGCATGATGAGTCTAAGAGACTGAGTAGAAGTGTAAAGTGTGTCGATTGGGTCGTAGAGTAGGAGAAGGCTCTGCAGTTGAGTACGCAGAGGCCTAGTAGTCCACAGTTGAGTGCACGGGCCCCTGTAGCTGAGTGCGCAGGGTAGGTCAAGTCTGTAACCATTGGAAGAATTAATAAAGAGAATTTTACCATACTCGTGTGTATCTTTTCCTATTTTAATGTATGATTGGGTATAAATTGCAAGTGCACTATTTATTTGCTGCGAGAAATCATATGAATGTGTTGTATGAATATATATAACGTAAGACATCCATTTACGTGAAGATAATTGACTAGCATAGGAAGATGAGTAAGATATCGAGTGCGAATTAGGGTAATAGCGTAGAGTGGAAGCCCCACAACCCCTGGTTAGGGTTGCGCGAAGGAAATTATATTAGGGCATGAAGGCCTGGGAAGTGCATGAAGCAACACACATGAAGGGACTAATAGTTGGACCAAATCAAACCCTCAGACATCTCAAGGGTGTGGAAACCTGGTTCCAGCACCTCCCCCATACTACTTCGAGTGAGACCTCAGTCTGCGCTCCGGAGACTATTTCTGAAAGGGCCAATAGTATAGGGATTTGTTTGGCTAATTAACTCTGAACCTGGGTCAGGCCCCAACAAGCCAACAAATAGTTCCATTGTCGGGATCAGGATCTGCATAGAGATGTCTAAAGTCGTAGCACTAGAATCCGACAAAGAAAGGAATTGAAGATTGGTTGGACAGCAAAGGTTCACGAGTTCAAAGCACAGGAAAATAGGATTCCGCGACTATCAATGGAAGAGTGGTTAGACTGCTACTTATATACAGAGAACTACAAAAAAATTTCTTCGCATCTTTCCCCACTGAGCTATACGAGTGGATCGCGAAACTAGCAGATAGCTAAGGAAGGTGTAAGCTCGATAGACCTATTGTGTGGACTCCATAATTGGTGTACATATTGGAAGCATCGGAGGATAAGATCGTGTGCGCTGTTGATCACTGGCTTGATCGAATCATAGGAGGATTCATCACCGAGTTTGCGGTAGATACTTCAGCCAGCTATAGTGAGGCAGAACGACGCTTCCTCAAGGGTCGCGAGGTAAGTACGTTAAATCTTTGAACACTTGGATTAAAATGCTACTGTGTGAAAAAAAGGTTATGTGAATAAATTGATGTTTGGGGCTACACGAAGTGGGAGAATCTACAAAAACGAAGGTAGTATAGAACTAGAAACTAGCCCCTTGATTTCACCTCCGTGAGGGGGCGAAGAAGAGCTCACGAAGGTCTCACCAAGAAGTGCGATCAATTTGATAAGGCAGAGAATTCCGCGCATACCACCCCACCCACACCGCCGCCATTTTCACCGTCTTCACCCCCATCTTCGCCCATACCACCTCTGCCACCACCGCAAAGTAATATGGCGAGAACGATAAAGTTGCCAATGTTCAAGGGAGTAGGGAATAAGGATCTGGACCAATTTTGGTTCATGATAAAAGTTGTATGTGAAACGGAGGGAGTCATGGATGAAAATATAAATAAGGCAACGTTGGTCAGTGCTTTGTAGGATCATGCGCTGACGTGGTACATCAAGCATTACAATGACAATCTGAATGTGAGGATCGCAGATATCCAAGTTGTGCTAAACAAAGAATTTAGTAAGCCAAATTCGAAGGCACAGTCGATAATTGGGTTTAAGGAAATCAAAATGCTACCAGGCGAGACCCCTTGGGAGCTAGATCAGAGACTGAAGTGCACAATTCATGAAGCTAACATGACGTTTACGGATGGACAACACTGCGAATGGTTTGTAGCATCGTTAACGCGGCATCTAAGGAACGCGTTGTCACAACAGAGGCTAACAACTCAGTCCAGGGCCTTGGAGGTTGCAATGAGATTGCACGAGACCCCGATAGAGGATCCCAACCTAGGAGTTTAGCAGATTCATGCGCAGTTGAAAAACTTGTGCCTTGAGATGCAGAGTTTAAAACAAGACAGGATAGTTTGCCGAAAAGTGCACGATGAGGTATGGTGCGTAAAGTGTAAGGGTAAGGGACATGACAAGGACCACTTCCCAGTGTTTGCAAATTACCTCGTAGGAGGAGGGCCAATGCCATTGAGACCGGAGGTACAAGAAGGACCAAGCGTAACACCGCATTATGGTGCGTGATTTGTCAGATAGGAGGAAAGACTACTACAGACAACTGCCACTTATTACAAAATTACACACATAATTCACAATAGTTGCTCTGTAATTTCTATAGATCAGTAGACCATGATGAGTGCACCTGTAGAAGTTATGAGCTGATGATGGATCAGAGTCCTACCTACAGAGTTCAGGCTGAAACACGACCCCTTGATCATAATGCAAGGATGGCGCAAACTGAATTTCATGGGTGCAAACGAGGCCGAGGTGGAGAAGGACCGGGAAGAGGCTGCAGACAACTAAGATGTTACAATTGCGGAGGGTTGGGACATTATGCCCGCGATTGTACGAATCCAACGCGACCATCATGCTTGTATTATACATTGTTTGATCATGAGATGGAGGATTGTCCCATGCTAACGACAAGGTTACGCGATAAAGGAGCAATCCAACCTCCCCCAACTCAGAACCTGCAAATGATGAGGTTTGTGCCGTGTGAGGAAGACCCTAATGGGAATATTGTGCTCCGAAGTGGAATTATGACAAGGTATGACAAAGGTAAGCAGCCCGAAGAAAGTACTTGGGTTCGCAAGGCTCCAACGAAGGAACCAGAGTTTGATTTGGAGTGCGCTAAGGAAACCTTCATGGAAGCCAAGAACACCTTCGTTGATGACTCCACTTCAAGAAGGAAAAATAGACCGGAGCCGGAATTGGACCCATTAATGCTCACCACATTCCTGGAAACATGCATGAAGTTGCTGCGTGATATCAAGGCTATAAAGGGGCTGCATGAACTCATAAATAGATGCGCTAGGACTGTGCCAGGGGAACTGCAGGTAGTCTGGAAGCTTGGTAAGCACAAAACATGAACAGGAAGGGTGATGAGATTGACTACGGAGATTGGGGAATATGAGATGGGCCAAGTGATTCTGGATCTAGGATCAAACACGAAAATCCTACTAAAGCAGACATGTGAAGGCCTACACTGCAATGGTCTCCTATCCAACTGTGAATGGTGAACAAGCAAAAGATACTACCTATGGGGAGATTGCAGGGAATCACAGTAGATATCGAAGGAGCAAGTGTGCTAGCAGATTTCGAAGTGATAGAGATTGTAGATGACAACAATCCCTACCCCGCGCTATTAGAATAGATTGGGCCACTGACATGAATGGGGTGATAAATCTGAAGAAGCACAAGATGATTTTTGAAAAGAAGACTTTGCACATAGTTGTAACTTTAGACCCTACAGAAGGATCACGCTTCACAGAACCGGTGCATGGCTACGACACCGATGATGACTTGGACTGCATCTACAAGATAACCGCGCGAGAGCAAGACTGGGTGAATCTAACCACGGATGGATGAATATAAATGGAGTGTGAAAGCTCGTGCACATCAGATTCAGACGAGGAAATAGTACTATGGCAGAACTGGTTACACGAGGAACCACATTGAACTGTAACATGGTGACGAGATTGTTGCACTGTGTATCAACGGAGGTAAGGGATCTGCCTACGTATGATGGGTTAAGTGAAGTAGATGACTTCCTGAACAGATTTGAATGTGAGGTGCCAGAACAAAAATGTTTCAAAGATTTTAAATGGGTACTGTATGCTATGCCAATGAAGTGGTGGGGTACGCACCAAAGAAGTTTTGAGGACTGGTGCAAATGCAGAAGGATGATGCACATGCAGTTTGGGAAGCCTCAGATGCAATTAATAGACAAGATTGTTGAACGAAATGGTCTGCACGCCCACCTATCCAGACGGATGCAGGCATATGGTGCGAAACCTACATGGATGTACACAGTCTTCGTGTTAGGAGACATAGTTAGTAAGTAGGTGTGGGCAAGGCCATGGCACGAACAACCCCTTTAGTTGGAACCACAGAGTATGGAAAGACCAATTGCGCAGAAGGTTATCCATGCAGAAGCCTTTAACAAAGTATGTGAAGCCATTAACAAGGTCCACAATGTAAAGCGTACTTACTGGGACCTGCACGTACCAGCGGTTCTATGGGCTTATATGACCATGTGCAAGAACCTGACGGCGTAGGCACCTCCAAGGCTGGAGTATGAAGTGAACACTTTAATCCCCATAGCACATGAAATACCTAGTCCGCACATGAGAGCACCGGTAGATACGACGGTTTGCAGAACATTGGAAGAAGAAATCCAACAAGGCAATTTTAGGCTCCAAGAACTTGGGAAATATAAGGTGCGATTAAGGGCGAAAAGTGCTCTTGTAGAAGCAGAAGTAAAAAAGCTGGAGGATGAGATAAAGGAAGATTTTCTCGATAAGAAGACCAGGGTGACAAAACAAGGTGTGCACGATCAGGCTATTAAGTTTGAGGACTATTGTCATGAATTGATTAGTCTGATGCCTTGGCTTGGACCACCCATTACTAAGCGAATCAACTAGGGAGGCACGCAACAGAGGATAAAGTGCGCGATGTTGCTAGTAACAATAAAAGGTGGTTATTTTCTAGGAAAAGTGATGGATGACCATATGAAACCCTATATAGGTGGAGCGGCCACCTGACTAGTCGAGGGAAGTACAGTCTTAGCACTCCAGGCAATTGAAAGGAGGCACGGGACTATAAACTACTCTGCTTGGGAGCTACACGATGTTGGAGCTGCGTGCAGAACCAAAGAGTCACAAGGTCCATGACCGTGCAAGGAGGGCTGCACTGTCACGCGGGTTAGCCTGAACGTGACCGTTGGAGTCACTATTCATGATGGGATGCTTGACTTGAGACCAAATGGAGTGGGCATCAGGCATTTAAGATGCAATTTATGGGTAAGATTTGGGAAAATCTCTCGCCAAGGGAGCATTAATGAACCAGATTTGGGGGGAATGGTCGAATTCAAATTCAAAAGGCCTTGTAAATTACAAAGGGTTGCCTAGCAAACAAAATTTGGTCATTTGCGAATTGAGCAATTGTATACCCCGCGTAGCTTGAGCAGAGCGTTGTTTTACCTGTGCAGAATGTTCATTGAGCCCCTGAGTACGTGAGTGATAGATTTCTAGTCGGACACAATGGCAACATCTGAGGAAGTTATGGAAATCATAGAGATGACCGCCGAAGAGGCTGCGTAGGCCCTGACTGTGGGAGATGCCCCTGAAGGCACTGGGATTGTGGCAGAAATCCCTAAATCACCACGCATGCCAAGACCAAATAAATAAAAACAGGCGATGGTTCTCGTACGTGTGTCCCCATGAAACCCATTGCGCACCAGGCTAACAATGGAGGAGAAGGGGAAAGTCGTTAACATAGAAATCGACGAGGAGGAGGAAGAACTGAAGGACATTATCATTGAAGAATACAAGGACGAAGGCATGGAGGAGGAAACTGAGCCTACACACCCTCCAAAAAAGCTTCCCGCCTATATCCCCCTGCGGAAGGGGAAGGCTAAAGTGCCCAAGGATCTTGACAAGAGCAAGAGCTCTCTCAAACCCCACTTGTCCCAGACAAAATCATTTTTGAGGGCACGCACCTGGGATGGGTGCCTAGCTTAAAATTTGAAGATTGGGACCTCGCTACCCACGAGAAGTTCCCTCACCTAGAGACTACACATCTCATGAAGCCTAAGCAGAACACCGCAGTGGGGGTTACCGAATTAGAGCCGTGAAAGTGGTTGTGCAAAGTGGAAAAGGCAGGGATACTTAACCTACTCTAGGTGTCGAATTTCGACTGTGCTCCAATAACAACTTTCGGCATCAGGCAGTTGCTCTGCCTGGTGCATGGTGGGTGTTTATTCCTAGAGGAGCCCATCCCCATCATGGACCACTTGATTCACCACATTACTCGACTTCAATATAAAGGAGAGGACCCCACAGCTATCTTGGAGGGGAAAAGCAGTGACCTGGCCATCACAGAGGCCATGAAGAAGAAGCATAAATTGGAAAATAAGAAGAGGGGCTATGCCATATCTAACATCAATGACAAAGAAGTAAGAGTGGCGACGCAAATACTGGCAGGTAAGGTTATGTGCAAGTGTCACGCGGACAAGGTACCCATGCCGATGGTAGCACTTGCTAAGAAGTTCACGGAGGGGGACCAATTTAACTGGTCCAAGTTCATCTGCAAGGAATTCTCGGAGAATTGTTGTGAGGCTTAGGAACAAGGAAAAACGTTCCACTATGCATGGCTTTTGCTATCCATAGTGCTCATTGTAGGGGAATTGACGGAGGACAGTCAGTTCCCCACAATTGACAGGATCTGCTCGAGGTCGCGAAGTATGCTTCACTCTGGGCCACAAAGGATGCAAACCGAATCCACGACTGTAAGATATTCTAGGTGTTCATGGAGATGAACCTCAGAATGGGGATCAATCACTAGCCGCAATTATCACCCATTGTCTACAACAACCTTCAAAGTTTTGTAGATTTTAAAGCAGCCCTCCACAGCATATACATCACAGCGTGCAAGGACCTGGCCAAGCAATGGACAGAGCTACCCTTTGTAGCCACGAACGATGTAATCTTTAATGTATTGGAGACATGGCTGCCGGAGTGGTGCGCTCTAGACATTGCGGTAATGGAGAAGTCTGCGGTGCAAAGGAAGAAAGAGAAGGCCAAACTGCACATGGCACAGTTGGTAGAGAGAAGGAAGGAGGCAGCAGCTGTAGAAGCACAAGAGGCGCAGGACGCTGCACAAATAGTAGTTGAACAGAACAAGGGCACAACAGCAGTAGCAGCAATGTAGGAGGTAGCCGTGAAGGCGTGTGAGGGCCAAAAGTCACCTTCGCATGGGCAGGAAGCAGAGGAAGAGGAGGGAGGCACAGACCCACAAACCGCATCAACACAGCTAAAGTGCCAGCACCCGACCGAGCGGACGAGGCCGTGCAAGAAGGTCAAGGCATCGAAGTTGTCTATTGACCCGATCACCCTTACCGAGGGTGATCTGCATGACATCAGCAAGACAGTGTGCGATGTCACCTCTGAGACCCTCCAAAATTTTATGTAGGAGAACCAGATTGTGTTGGGGGCCCTTAGAGTGCAGCTGCAGGAGTTGCAGGTGTGCACTCCTCAAGTTGGTACCCTTTCGACCAACCTCACAGTAGGGACAACTATAGTGGAACAGATGTTGCGCACTCGGGTGACAAATACCATAGTGCTGTCGGAAGGGGCACTGGGGACAACGAATGAAGCCGACAAGCATACAATTAGTGCACTGAAGGGTATTGGAGTCAACATGGCTGCACTCCCGCGGGAGACATTATACGTTTTGCAGGATGGGATTTCTGTAGAACTACGGGCTTAGAAGAGTCATGCATTACAAGTACTAAGAAAGTAGAAGATCAACATGGAATAGTTGAGCTTGCAGCGCAACGAAGTGGTGTCATAGAATCGGCAGCTAGTATAGGGACTAGATGAAGCTTGTCAAAGCATCCCTGAGCTAGCCATCCCAGCAAACACACTAGCAGAGGAGTGCGTCTACAGGCTAGCAGCAGGGGTGCACGAGGCATGGGAGGAAATGACAAAGGTTCAACTGGAGCTGAACCTTTAGATAGCAAAGTTGCAGTTGAAGGCACAGTCATCCACCCCTCTAGAAATAAGAGAACAACGCGTCAGTGCTATTACAGCGGGACTGGACGAGATTGGCAGTGCAATGAGGGATTGCACCTGAATATTGGAGGAGTCATTTGAGGTCCTCACAAACCTGCAGGAGGACCCCAACATCCAGCACTTAAAAACAGAGGCACAGGAATTCCAGCGGTAGCATGACAACCTCAAAGGAATTGTGCAGACTATGGCCCTCACTTAGAGGCTCGCGCGGATGCAACAGGCCAGAGCGCTGAAAGAATAGGTGGATGTAGCACAGCACAAAGAAGTAGTCCTGAAGGCGCACGTTCAACCTTGGATCGATGAGGCCTTCACCATCACAACATAAATTGAAGGAAAGCTCGCACAAATGTAGGGGACACAGGCACAGATGCAGGGAAGCAGTCCTAACACCGCGGTCTCAGAACAACGCATAGAGGAGATCCAGCAGGAAACTACTCAGTTTTTTGCCAACATTGTAGCAGTTCAGACAGCGTTGGAGGGACTCCATGCAAAGGTCTCTACACCGACAATGTGACTCGAGGGTGAGTCATGATGTTTGTGTTGGGGGCCTGTTGGGCATGGAATCTCCCCAAGGCATGTTTTGGGGCTTAAAGCCCAAGTTTTGACCAAGTCCTTTGTAAAAGCTCGGCGAAATTGTGGGCGCATAGTGCGAAGTCATAATAGAGTCATAGGGTTGTCCACCCTTGTTTATGTAAAGTAATGTCAGCTTGATAGACCTACCCATGTTCCACGGACCATGGGATTGTATAAATAAAGCGAGGCTCTACGTGTAGAAGATAGAACATAGCTAATAGAATGGAAGCATGATGAGTCTAAGAGATTGAGTCAAAGTGTAAAGTGTGTCGATTGGGTCGTAGAGTAGGAGAAGGCTCCGCAGCTGAGTGCGCAGAGGCCTAGTAGTCTGCAGCTGAGTGCGTGGACCCCTACAGCTGAGTGCGTAGGGCAGGTCGAGTCTGTAACCATTGGAAGAATTAATAAAGAGAAGTTTACCATATTTCTGTGTATCTTTTCCTGTTTTAATGTGTGATTGCATATAAATTGCAAGTGTATTGTTTATTTGCTGCACAAACTCATATGAATGTGTTGTATAAATAAATATAATGTAAGACATCCATTTACACGAAGATAATTGACTGGCATAGGAAGATAAGTAATATCTCAGGTGTGATTTAGGGGAATATCACAGATCACTGCTCCAGCAGCGTGGAAGCCCCACAACCCCTGGTTAGGGCTATGCGAAGGCAAGTATATCAGGGCGTGAAGGCCTCGGAAGTGCAAGAAGAAACCCGCACGAAGGGACTAATAGTTGGATGGAATCAAACCCTCAGACATCTCAAGGGTGTAGAAACCTAGTTCCAGCACCCCCCCATACTACTTTAGGTGAGACCTCAGTTCGCACTCTGTGGACTGTTGCCGAAAGGGCCAGTAGTACAAGGATTGTTTGGCTAATTAACTCTGAACCTGGGTCAGGCCCCAACAAGCCAACAAATTTCGTCCTATAATCCAAGCTAGATATGTTGCCCTGCATCTTCCCAACCATTTAAACAATTTTCCTGATGGGTATTTGAAACATCTGCCTAGGTTTAATGGTGAAACTATCTTGTTTGTAGAAGATCATCTAGCTGCATTCCTATATTTTCTCCTATAATATGAATATAGAGCATGAGGACGTATATATGCATTTATTTGTTCATTCTTTAGAGGTAAATGTTAGTCTATGCTTTGGGCAACTGAGGGCTAATTCAATTCAGTCCTATAATGATTTAACTACTATATTCAAGAATCAGTGGGGTGTCAAAAATTTGGCAGTTTACTACCTTTGTGAGTTTGAAGAGCTTAAAAGGAACCATGGATAACCTATGGCAGATTTCATTAAACGATTTAATAAATTTTACCACAAGATGCCCCCTGATTGTAAACCTCCTGTTGCAGTAGAAAAGGTTAGTTTTTCCAAATCCTTTGATGATGACTTTGTAGTCATGCTGAGGGAAAGGATATCTCCTACCCTTTAGGATGTGCAAACTAATGCTATAAAAGTTGAGGCTAATATATCAGCTTCATCTAAACTCAAAGCCAAGGCTGAAAAGGCTGAGAGAAAAATGAAGGCTAAGGAGGAAGGATCTTCCTCAAATACCAACAATGATGATAAAAAAAAATATATGAGATAACATCATTACTTAGAAACCTATCTAATAGGATTCATAAAATTGAAACTCCTCCTAGAACCATACAACAAATTGTTGTTAGACCATAGAATCAATTTAGAAGAGCCTCTCAAACTCAAATTTTACAGAGGCCTAACATTGATCAACAAATCCAACCTCCTCTGATGATTGATGCCAAACAACTAGATGATATTGGTCCTCTAATTTCCAAAGATATAAATAATTTTGATTCTTCATCTATACATAATGCTATTGTTCCTCACCCTTCAAATCAGTCTTCACAAAATCAAGAAGACAATCAAATTTCTACATACCAGGCCTTCTCTGAATTCCTAATTGGTGAATTGAACAGAAGATATGATCTTAGACCTAGGGAAAGGCCTGGTAGACCTCCAAAAGGTCCCATTCAAAATGAACCTTAGATAAAATTTGTTGAACCCCAAACAACTATCATTCAACCATTAAATCAAACAAGTGAAACAAATAAAATTGATAAAATTGTTTTGATAACACTTAATGTTCAAAGAGAATTGGAAAGGGTTAAAATACCAATTCCCCTAGCTAAACTGTCAAAAAATCCAAAATATAAGAACCAAGTTTCAAAATGGATTCAGTCATCCAGTGTAGATTTTGAAGGCGGTGTGATAAGCCCGTAGGATGAAAAACCCTCAATAGTATTTGGTCCTAGCTCTGACATGATAGATGAGAATGTTCCACCGTTTTATGTGACTATGAAAATTCATGATTTCCTGCTATATAATTGTATGCTATATTCTGGGGCTTCCCATAATCTAATGCCTAAAGTGATCATAGACCAGTTGCAATTAGAAGTCAAAATGGTAAAATGCGAGATCGTGATGTGAACTCCATCGCATCGCATGCATTAGGAAAAGCTCACATTAGAAAACCTTAAGAAAACGCTGATATGCGATATCGCATATCGCATCTCGCAAAATTGCATGAAAGACACATAACGATTTAATGATTAAGCGATCTGCGATCTTGCGATAGCGTGATCAAGCAACCTTGCGATAGCACAGCACGACGAAATTGCGGTAATGTGATACAACGATATGCGATACTGCAATGCAGATCGCAGAAACATTCCATCGCAGATTTTCCTGGCTCAATATTCAAGAAAAAGTTTTCTGGTTACGCGCTTTAATGATGATTAATGTATTATATGCCAATTGTTAATAAAATATGTTTTTGTGTTGTTCGAAGAGCCAGTTTACGTCAGGTGGTGTGTTTTTGGATATCCGTAGCATTTAAAACTTTCTTGTCGTTATTTATTATCATTACTCTCCTCACCTGTGAACTGCAAGAACAAAAAACAAAAGTTACACAAAGCAATGTGCAGGAAGCTATGAGGAAAAAGGGTAAAACTCCAATGTTGAAAGACAGAGAAAAGACGCTCTCATAAACAGATAGCGCATGCAACAGAGCCACAGATTCACAGAATGCTACTGAGCCATCCATTACAGATCTTTCATATACAGCCATGGTTAAATGAGCACTGAAGGATGCTGATATCAACAGGAAGTTTAATGATCAGGGTCAAGAGCTCACAAGGAAATTATTTTTACAAATTTTGAAGCTTTATACCCGATAAAGATGAAGAGGTGCAAAAGGAAAAAAACGCATCAGAGAAGCCCGGATCAAAGAACGGAGGCAGTTTCCGATGCGCGATTAGCACCTAGCGCTAATCGCGCATCGCTGAGAAAATTGTTCGAGAAGGAAAGCCCTCTAACGGCTCAGTCACCTGTAAGCCCGAGAAGTGCAAGGAAGTAATGGTAAAAAACAAACTGGAAATAGAAAGCTAAAGAAAAGGCAGAAGCAATCCAAAGGGTTAATCAAGTGAACTGAGATTATTACTGGGCATACGCAGTAAATCCACATAGTCAGAGGATGACTCTCGAGTATATCATCGACTTTGCTGAGAAGGTGGTGCCAGCTCTTACCAATTCTGTTTGCTTAGCTCAACCAAAAGCGGAAGACAGTCAGCCGACTCTACCCAGGCAAATACTGAATGCTTGCAACATTAAGGAGAAAATGCAGAAATAGTTAGATATTAGATTTAATTTTTAGAAATGGTTTTGCTTTATTTTTTCTTAGAAAAATGGCGGTCATTTAAATCGTATCCTGAATCTGTTTAATTAAGTTATTTAGTTAGTAGTATTTAAACCCTTCTCATAAACTTGTCCTCAGAACATGCACTTTTGCACCCTCAGAGGAGGTTTTGGTGAATGAATGGATCAAGATTTGTTGATGTTTGCATTTGATGTCTGCTATTGATGTTGCACTTCTGTACTCTTAGTGGATGTTAGAGCAAGGAGAGATAAATCATTGTCGCTTGAAGCTTATGTGTAGGACTAGTCATAAATGGTACTTTTATCTCTTGACCATTTCTGCTTATATGTTAAAGTGATATACAGTTTTTAGTTGTTTATGTATTATTTCATGAATGCCTGAGTTATCATTTGGCACTTTTGTATGGTGATAGCTATTTATTTATGCTTAACGTATGAATAGCTCATTATGCGATATGTTTTTCACAACTGTTTCGTCTAACATTTTATGCGAAGTGGTTCATCCTTATTAATTTCCTTTCTTATAATAGTTGAATGATCTTTATTACTAGTTGTTATTTGAAATATTTTTAGATCGCATAATAGAAGAATTACATCCCAGGTTAGTATAGACTTAGATGTTGCTGCTTATTAGATTACAATAGCATAGCATTAGATTACAATTATAATTATAATATCTTAAATTAGGAACTGTTAGACCAGGAACATCAAACTCTACACACACACACTCATAGATTGGGAAACTGGTCCCATTATCCCCAGTCGGGCCCGCTATACCAAACGGATAAGGAGCTGCCAACCAAGGTCCGAAACGGGCGGGTACCCCCCTTGTTGTAGACCCGATTTTCGGGGCTTCAACATATTTGGCGCTAGAAGGAGGGCCTGAACTATGACTGGCAAGTAAATCTAAATCTGAATACCATTCTGAGAGTAAATCGCCCTCACCATCTCCCCCAAATTCTCCATTACACTTAAATCCAGAGTTAGAAGTCGCTCGACTATTAACCGCTGCTACAAACCATGACATTTCAGAACAATCTACTGTTGAACTTCCTGAAGTCGAATCTTTGATTCACAAACTTCAGCGATTTTCCATTTCTCCTCAAAGGTCTGATAAATCTCAAGGCAGCGTGACTTCACAATATAACCCTGCTCATCCCCTGACCAGGCTAAAGAGTGAAAATTTTGAAGTTCAGCCAACCGAATTACCTCTTCCCACCAGGAAAAGAGCCAGGAAATCACCTAAAGAGTCTGACAGTGAGACTCTTTCGTCAACATCATCCATCTCAACTTCTTCACCGTGAAGTCAACCATCCACTCCGCCACTTCATATCATCGTCCATCCATCCACGGGAACCCCCACAACTCTTCCTCAGTCATATACAATCGAAGTATCCTCATCTTCCCAGCCACAACGATCATCTTCTGCACTTTCCACTGTTAGTAGCACAATAATGGCCCAGTCTCCATGTAATAACCCTGGGGCGGTCTTAATGCCTACTCCCCTGAGTCAAATACCGGCCCATCCTGAGAAATGGCTGCCTAAATTTAATCCCGAGGCAGGCATGCTAGCAGAAGAGCACATAAACAACTTTATGCTATCCATTAATCTCAATGGGGTTACTAATGAAGATGTTGTTGTTCGAATCTTTCCTTATACTCTGCAAGGAACAGCCGGGTCATGGTATTTTTCATTACCCTTCGGATCTATCACTAGTTGGGATATCTTCCAAGAGCAATTCCTGACCAAGTTTGGTGATGACAGGTCTACGACAACGTTAATCAATGACCTATCCAACCTTAGGGCCGAATCTAGAGAGCCTATCAAAGATTTCAATTTACGTTTCAACAAAATTCTAAACAAAATTCCTACTGCTTCCCAGCCTAGGGAAGAAGTATGATGTGAATGGTATATCACCGCTCTACCATCAAACATAGAAATCTTCGTGGACATGGCTAATAAAACAACCTTAGCCGATTACATGAAAGATGCAATAGCAGTAGAGAAACGAATAATAGCCCTGAAAAAGAAATCTGTGATAGAAGAACGCAAATCCAAGAAAGTCACCTTCAAGGAAGACTCCAAGAAGAAACAAGCAAAAGATCCATTCAATTTGGAAGGATTGCAGAAAGTTCTAAAGACCATGTCCAATGAAATGGTTGACATCGAAAAGCAAGTAGCAAAAACTTCTTCAAAAGATCCCTACATAGCTTTTAAAAGAGGCCCTTCAATGGATTTAAAGCCACCCAATGATATTTCAAATGCTGAATCCGAAGAAGAGGATGAGGAAATTGTTGCTGAAGGGAAAACTGATGAAGAAGAGGTTGTGGAATTACAAGGAATGTGGGATTTCATCCTCCCACAAGAAGAAGATCAAGAAGTATTCCCAGTTAGCACACGAAGCAAAAATCAACTTGATCCTCCCCAAACTATCCCTAAGCCAAAGAGCGCAAGCTCTGCAATAAAGGATAAAGTCGCAACAAAGAAAACGACATCAAAAGCGACTCAAACCAGCCCAGTCCAAACAGATGAATCAACTCCATCTAAAACACTGATCATGTAAGACGAAATGGAGTACAATATTATAGAAGATATGAAAAAGACTAGGGCCAACATCACGCTTTACGAATTGAGCAAGTTAAAGCATCAACAGAAGATAATGATGAAAGAATTACATGTCGTGCCAGTTGCACCTTTGCCTGCCATTGTACTTTCTCAAGCTTCTCACAACATGGGAAGACCTCCAAATAACGCGATCAATAAGATTGATCCAAATGACATCGCTCTAATTGGAGGAAGATCGAGATCTCATACTCCCCCTGTTTCTCCTCACTTATGAAATTTTCAATAAAGATGTGCACAATTGTTTGGTAGATTTTGGTGCTTCATCCAATATTTTACCAAAGTCCATATGTGCCAAGTTAAACGTTCAGCCGCAGAAATCCGCTGTGCGCATAGTTCAGATAGATCGATCTCAAGTTGAAGTGATTGGTGAACTAAATCAAGTAACCATAAGGCTGTCATCCAACCCGAAGGTATGTTAAGTTATTGACATTCTAGTTGCTGATATTCCTGAATTCTATGGCTTAATTCTTAGCGGGGATTGGTCAGAAAAACCTCATGGATACTTCGCAACTGACTAGTTGCACATGTGGCTGCCCTACAATGGTAAGCCGAATCAAATAAAAGTTGAACGAGAACTACACCAGAAATACATAGTAACAGAGCTAGAACGGGAAAATGAACCAGTAGCGTATAACAGCAGCATTATTGGCAACTACTCGGTAGATTCTTTCCTCGGCAATTTCAATGCTCATGCGTCACCCTATTTAGAACAATTTGTTTTGTCCCAAGTCGAAATTTTTTCTCGAACTGATAGTTCAAAATGTATCAATTTTTTAGATAAACCTGTAAATAAATCTTTGTTTTGGAAATTATTTTTTGATGGTTTTAGATCTAACAAAGGACCAGGAGCAGGTTGCGTTCTGATTAGTCCAAAAGGAGATAAAACCATGCTCACATGCAGACTTGAATTTGATTGCACCAACAATACAATAGAATATGAGGCTTTGGTCCAAGGGTTGTACAAAGCGATCAGGTTAGACGTCAAGTACCTTCAAGTTTTCGGAAACTCTGAGATTGTGGTTAAACAGGTACGTAACACTATACATTGCTTATCAGGTCATTTAAAACATTATCAATCCTTAGTTCAAGATATGACTGAGAATTTGATAGAGTTTAATATCTCTTCAATTCCCAGACTCCAAAATGCAAGTGCATACCTTTTGGCTAACGTAGCTTCTAAGCTTATTCCTTCAGAAGATTTTAGTCCAGATAGATTCTCAATAGAATTAATCTTTAGACCATCCATTCCTGATAACATCACAAATTGGAGAGTATTCAATGACGATCCTGATATTGTAAATTTCCTCACATCTGAAGGATCCTACTCCAATCAAATAATTGACGAAGACCAACATGATCGACAATTACAACAAGATAGCACTAACAATGCTATACCTAAGTCGGTAGTCAAGTTAGAAGACTTGTACGATTTGAAGGATCGGTTTAAAAGGTCTACCAATTCAAAACTCCAAAGTTCAACCTTGAACTACGAATTAGTAAACCTAGGAACCGATGCTAAACCACAAAACATTAATCTAGGTCTCGGCCTAGCCCCTGAAGAAAAACTAGTGTATATTCGTCTTTTGAGACAATATAAAAATGTTTTTTCCTGGAATTATGATGAACTGAAAACATACGACACTTCCATCATCCAACATACTATTCCCATGATCGATAATGAAAAACCTGTCCAACAAAAGCTGAGAAAGATCCATCCCAATTTAGAAAATCAGATAAAAACTGAGCTTAACAAGTTATTGAAAGCCAGAATAATCTTTCCCGTCAGACATTCCAAATGGGTCTCCAATATGGTACCTGTTAGAAAAAAAAACGGAGATATGAGGATCTGCATTGACTTTCGAAACCTTAACAAGGCTTGCCAAAAGGATAATTTTCCTTTACCACCTATGGAACAGATATTGCAGGCAGTGGCGGGCTCAGAATTAATGCCTTTCAGGATACAATCAAGTGTTTGTACATCCTGATGATCAATTGAAAACCACATTCAGAACTAAATGGGGCACATACGTGTATCGAAAGATGCCATTCGGTTTGATTAATGCTGGTGCCATATTTCAGAGAGCCATGGACATTGCATTCAAAGGTTTAGTCAATAAATCTGTAGTAATTTATTTGGATGATATAACAGTGTATTCAAAGAAACGAAGCGACCATCTTAAAGACTTGAAACAAATATTCCAACGGTGTTTCAGGTATGGAATTTCACTTAACCCAAAGAAATCTTTTTTTGCACTAAGTGAAGGGAAATTTATAGGATTCATAGTGTCAAAATCTGGTATTCACATCGATTCCGACAGAATCAAAGAGATTTCTGAAATATCCTTACCTCATAACAAAAAAGCCATGCAATCTTTCCTTGGTCAGATTAACTTTGTAAAGAGATTCGTTCCAAATTTTTCACGAATCGTGTCTCCTTTGCAAATCATGATTAAAAAGAATTCAAATTTTAAATGGGGCCAAGATGAACATGAAGCATTCAACCTGATCAAACAAGCTATTATTAATGCTCCATCGTTAGAAACTCCGAATTTTTCAGAACCTTTTATTTTATACACATTTGCCTCAGATAGGTCATATGCTGTGATACTCACTCAAGAAAATCAAGAAAAAGCGGAAGCCCCAATTGCTTTTTTCAGCTCAAATTTACAGGGTGTTGAATTAAATTATTCAGACGTGGAGAAACAGGCTTATGCTGTTTTCAAAGCAGTCAAATACTTCAGACCTTTCTTACTCAAAACCCATAATAAAATTATAGTACCGTTTCTAGTGGTAAGGAACCTTCTAGTACAGAAGGATGTGGGTGAGAGAAGAGCCAATTGGGTTACTGCCTTACAGGAATATGACATTGAGATTAAACCAGCAAACATTGTGAGAGGTCAAGGCTTCTACAAAATGTTGGCTTGAGCATAGAAAATTTATGAAATTTTACTACAGAGGTACAAATATGCGAGGTAAGCCTAAACGATGTAGAGTCATTATACGCTGATATCATTTATTATCTTAAGAATGGGTATGCTCCTTCACACCTTGATCATACTAAGAAAAGAGCTCTAAGGTTGAAGGCCAAACAATATCAGCTCATAAATGATATTCTTTTTAGAATAAATTATGATTATGTTCTTCTTAGGTGTCTTGAGAAATCTGAAGCTGAAAAAGATTTGCAGGAACTCCACGATGGGACAGCAGGCAGACACTATGCTAGATATGCTACTGCACATAAAATCTTGCATGCAGGATATTACTGGCCCACGTATTTAAAGACTCACACAGTTACATGAGGAAATGTCAAGTCTGCCAAACTACTGCTGGAAGACAAAAGAAGCCATCCTTACCACTATAGCCAGTTAACATTGACCAACCTTTCAGTCAGTGGGGATTGGACATAATAGGTGAGATCATTCCTCACTCTTCTAAGTAGCATAGATACATCCTCACAGCAACGGATTATTTTACTAAGTGGGTAGAAGCAGTTCCACTCAAGACGGCTAATGCTGAAAATGTCATTGAGTTCATAGATCAATTTATAATCACCAGGTTTGGATTGCCTTTTGCTTTAATGTTTGATAATGCATCATAATTTTCTGGAAATGCAATGACTGAATTTGCGCTTAAAAGAGGATTCAAACTTAAATATTCGGCCAATTATTACCCACAAGTAAATGGGTTAGTTGAGTCCACAAATAAAAACCTAATCAGGATTATCAAAAGAATAATTTACCAAAATCATAAAAATTGGCATAAGGCTTTGATATATGCTTTATGGGCAGACCGAATAACGCAAAAAGCTTCTATTGGCACTTCTCCCTTTAATTTAGTTTATGGGAAAGAAGTGGTTCTTCCGACTCATTTATCAATTCCCTCTTTGTCTCTAGTTCAATACATTGATGAAGTACCCACTTCCTCCTTACAGCTAAGACAAATGGAAATAATCAAATTAGAAGAACAACGAGAACATGCTAAGAAAACGCATGCTCATCATCAAGCACTAGTAAAATCCTCTTTTGACTCAAACATAATGACCAGAAAAGATTTTTAGATGGGAGACTTGGTTTTAAAGTGGGACAAGGCTCATGAAGAGAAAGGCAAACATACAAAATTTCAAAGAATGTGGCTTGGTCTTTTTCAAATTGTAGAAGTCATAGGTCCATCAACGTTTGTGTTACAGGATTTAGCAGGTAAGAGAGACTCTTTGCCTGTTAATGGACAAATTCTCAAGAAATATTTTCCATAGAAGACTATTCTTCTATTATTTGTAGAATAGTTGTTTTCCTTTTTCATAATAAAACCAGTTGTGAGTGGTTACATTAGGCATTTACGAAAAAGACACCAATTCTCTTTCAGATTTTGAACTTTTCGCTTGTATAAATAGAAAATCTTTTGGAAAACTGATCTTTATTATTGACAAATACAATTAAAGACTCTAGCCCAGATATGATACTAGTTTCAACTTCAAAAAGTTTGATGAAAACAACCTTTAGTGAAGAAATTGTTTTATCTCAATACAATGAAAGGATCAATAGCAAAATAAAGATTCTCTGTAGAACAGTTGTTTCCAAAACCTCTATTATTGTCGTCCAAAGCTATCTTAAGGAAACAATGACTTCCTCCTTACTAAGGAAAATCACAATTTTCAGAGGAACAACCCAAGGATACACTTTATCTTGAAGAATAAGAGGTCTCATCACGAGCTGGCTTATCATAATCACAGATATTATAACTTGCTGACTTTTCCAATACTGTACACCACAACACGGCAATGACTCAAGATTGTTGCAATCAAAAGACAAGGGGTGTCATCACGAGCCAGTTTGTTCAGCAAAGTTATAAATAAAGTGAATGACTGTGTCATAATTTGGCTACCAAACCAAGACATTGTTCTTTAAGAGTAAAAAATAAAATCAAAACAATAAGTGTGGATATGGATTTTTCTTTGAAAGTTGTAGGTTGCCTTAAGTAGGATACAGGATCATTGCTGGGTAACAGGTAACCCTGTCGAGGCTATAAACGCCTGCTGGCAGCAAAAGCTCTACCTACAACAAATGAGCATATTTAAAACTGGTTTACAAAGAAGACTTTGTTTTATCTTTACAAGACCAAGTAATGACTGATGTAAATACAAGACTAGCCTGAGGAAGCAAATAATCAAAGTGGAAAATAGTTGAAACAAAATATCATTGACAGGTTAGAGCATAATGTACTTTATCTTTCCATAATAAAGTTTAATTTTCTGAAAAAAATTTAGTTTTGGAAGTTTAGAAAATTCAATAGAATAACAGAGATAACTGGTTCTTCCAAGTGAATCGCCAATTTTTGTGGCCACCAACAACCCCCCTCCTTATTTAATATTAGCAATAAGACTATGTAAGTGGGGACCCTTAGTCAAAAAATCAACTCATATATGTTACTCCTTAAGAAACATCGCATCGCGCAAAGAATGATAGGGTATTTTCTTATGAGTCAAAATGGTAAAATGCAAGATCGCGATGCGAACTCCATTGCATCACATGCATTAAGAAAAGCTCACGTTAGAAAACCTTAAGAAAACGCCGATATGCGAAAGCGTCGATATGCTATATCGCATATCGCATCTCGCAAAATTGCATGAAAGACACATAACGATTTAATGATTAAGCGATATGCGATCTTGCGATACTTCGATCTGCGATCTTGCGATAGCGCGATCAAGAAACCTTGCGATAGCACAGCACGACGAAATTGCGGTAATGCGATACAGTGATATGAGATACTACGATGCAGATCACAGAAACATTCCATCGCAGATTTTCCTGGCTCAATATTCAAGAAAAAGTTTTTTGATTACGCGCTTTAATGATGATTAATGTATTATATGCCAGTTGTTAATAAAATATGGTTTTGTGTTGTTCGAAGAGCCAGTTTACGTCAGGTGGCATGTTTTTGCATATCCGTAGCATTTAAAACTTTCCTATCATTATTTATTATCATTACTCTCCTCACCTGTGAACTGCAGGAACGGAAAACAAAAGTTACACAAAGCAATGTGCAGGAAGCTATGAGGTAAAAGGGTAAAACTCCAATGTTCAAAGATAGAGAAAAGACGCTCTCATAAACAGATACCGCATGCAACAGAGCCGCAGATTCACAGAATGCTGCTGAGACATCCATTACAGATCTTTCATATACAGCCATGGTTAAATGATCACTGACGGATGCTGATATCAATGGGCAGTTTAATGATCAGGGTCAAGAGCTCAGAAGGACATTATTTTTACAAATTTTTAAGCTTTATACCCGATAAATATGAAGAGGTGCAAAAGGAAAAAAATGCATCAGAGAAGCTCGGATCAAAGAACGGAGGCAGTTTCCGATGCGCGATTAGCGCCTAGCGCTAATCGCTCATCGCTGAGAAAATTGTTCGAGAAGGAAAGCCCTCTAATGGCTCAGTCACCTGTAAGCCCGAGAAGTGCAAGGAAGCGATGGTAAAAAACAAACTGGAAATAGAAAGCTAAATAAAAGGCAGAAGCAACCCAAAGGGTTAATCAAGTGAACTAAGATTATTACTGGGCATACGCAGTAAATCCACATAGTCAGAGGATGACTCTCGAGTATATCATCGACTTTGCTGAGAAGGTGGTGCCATCTCTTACAAATTCTGTTTTCTTAGCTCAACCAAAAGCGGAAGATAGTCAGCCGACTCTACCTAGGCAAATACTGAATGCTTGCAACATTAAGGAGCAAATCCAGAAATAGTTAGATATTAGATTTAATTTTTAGAAATAGTTTTGCTTAGAAAAAGGGCGGTCATTTAAACCGTATCCTGAATCTATGTAATTAAGTTATTTAGTTAGTAGTATTTAAACCCTTCTCATGCATTTAGAGAAGGGTCTAGAAATTTATCAAAAACTTGTCCTCAGAACATGCACTTTTGCACCCTCAGAGGAGGTTTTGGTGAATGAATGGATCAAGATTTGTTGATGTTTGCATTTGATGTGTGCTATTGATGTTGCACTTTTGTACTCTTAGTGGATGTTAGAGCAAGGAGAGATAAATCATTGTCGCTTGAAGCTTATGGGTAGGACTAGTCATAAATGGTACTTTTATCTCTTGACCATTTCTGCTTATATGTTAAAGTGATATACAGTTTTTAGTTGTTTATGTATTATTGCATGAATTCTTGAGTTATCATTTGGCACTTTTGTACGATGATAGCTATTTATTTATGCTTAATGTATGAATAGTTCATTATGCGATATGTTTTTCACAACTGTTTCGTCAAAATTTTTATGCGAAGTGGTTCATCCTTATTAATTTCCTTTCTTATAATAGCTTAATGATCTTTATTACCAGTTGTTATTTGAAATCTTTTTAGATCGCATAATAGAAGAATTACATCTCGGGTTAGTATAGACTTAGATGTTGCTACTTATTAGATTACAATAGCATAGCATTAGATTACAATTAGAATTAGAATATCTTAAATTAGGAATTGTTAGACCAGGAACATCAAACTCTACACACACACTCATAGATTGGGAAACTGGTCCCATTATCCCTAGTCGGACCCGCTATACCAAATGGATAAGGAGCTGCCAACCAAGGTCTGGACCGGGCGGGTATCCCTCTTGTTGTAGACCCAATTTTCGGGGCTTCAACAGTGTGCTAAACTAGGAGGGAGCCTACAAATGGATATATCTTATGCCATTATTCTAGTGTATGGGGGTGAGCATCTCAGGCTATATAGAGAGGTTAGATTTATGAACACTGTTAGTAGAGTTGATCAGGGTAGGAATCATCATATTTATGATGTTGAACAAGACTTTGGTTGTTTTGAACTATCTGTAAATAATTCTCAAAATACTCAAATTACTATTGAAGATATTGTTGATCAACCTAAAACCATTGAAACTGATATTTGGAAAATGTACTTTGATGGTTCTTTCTCAAAGGAAGGAGAAGAAGCTGGAATTGTATTAATTTCTCCAGATAAAGAAAACATTACCCAATCATACAAACTTGAATTTGATGTAACCAATGATGTGACAGAGTATGAAGTTTTTCTGTGATGATTGGAGTTAGCAAGAAGTCTTAAGATGAAAAACTTAAGTGTATACAGTGATTCTAAACTTGTTGTTAGACAAGTTAGGAATCAGTGTCAAAATAAGCACACAAGATTGAGATCTTATAGGAATGAAGTTTTGGATTCAGTTGAAAATTTCTTTTCTTCATTCAATATCACTGTTATTCCTAGAGATCAAAACATGCATGAAGATTCCTCAGCTGTTTCTGCAAGTTCATTTAAAATCCCTGATAAAATGCTTGTCTGGTATCAAATTCAAGTCAAGCATAGACCATCTATTCCTGACAATCTTAAGTACTAGAATTTCTTTTATGATGATGAGCAACTAAAATCATTTTTGCAAGTCATAGATGGATTCTAAAACATGCAAGTTGAGGAGTAACCACTTGATAATATTGAAATTGACAATGAAAATAAAACACTACAATTTGATTCTACAATTGTTGATCATAACATTATCCAATTCTCTAACAATTTTATTCCAAAAGGGTTAATCCCTCTTGAGCAGCTCTTTGATCATAATGATGTTCCCAAAAATCCACTTTCAGATTCACCTGATGAAAATATTGAAATTTATCCATTACATAAGATGGATCAATTACTTCAGAAAGTTTCAAGAGCCCAGAGAATTTCCATGTTAGATGGATTTTCTGGATATAATTAGAGTAAGCTTAGTTGAGAGGATAGAGAAAAAACTACATTTACAACTCCATGGGGCACATTTATGTATAATGAGATGCGTTTTTGGTTAACTAATATTGGAGGCACATTTTAACGTGCTATGGACCTTTAATTTGTAGGTAAGATCAACAAATTTGATGTTATTTATTTATATTATTTAACTATTTTTTCCAATTCCAATGAAAAACATTTGAAGCATTTGAGAAAGGTTTTTGATAGGTGTAGGAAATTTGGGATTTCTCTTAATCCCAAGAACTCTTTGTTTGCACTTCAAGAAGGAAAATTGCTCAGCCACATCATTTCCAAAGAAGGAATAGTTATTGATCCTAAAAGAGTCTCATCAATTCAAGCACTCATATTACCAAGGAACAAGAAGGAAGTCCAAGCTTTCCTTGGCAAAATTGTTTTTTTAAAAGATTTATCCCTAACTATGCTTAAATAGTTAAGGACATAAATAATATGCTGAAAAAGAATCATGAAATCAAATGGACTTTTCCTGCTAGGTATGCATTTGATCAGATTAAAAAGGCCATTGCAAAAACTTCCATCTTAGCCAGTCAAGATTACTCCCGACCTTTTAGTGCATTTTATTTTGCTTCTAAAACCACATTAGCTATTGTTCTTTTGCAAAGGAACAAAGATGGAGATGACCAACCCATTTCCTTTTTTAGCAAGGTTATGAGAGATGCTGAGCTAAAGTATGACATCATTGAAAAACAAGCCTACTCTTTAGTTCAAGCTCTGAAAGCCTTTAGAGTCTATCTCCTCCACTCTTCTATCATTGCTTATGTACCTAATAGTGTTGTCAAAATTGTTCTAACGCAACCTGACACTGATGGAAGGAGAGGGAGATGGATAACTAAAATTTTAGAGTGTGAGTTCATTATCAAGACTACCAAACTGGTAAAAGGTCAAGGCCTAGCCAAACTCCTTGTTGAATCCAATTGTGAGATATTAGGAATATATTTTGTTTTTGACATCCCAGCTGAGAAGAATCCATAAGAATCTTCTAAGAGCCCAACTGAAAAGAATCCACAAGAACTTTCTGAGAGCCCAACTGAGAAGAATCTGCAAGAACATTCTAAAATCCCCATATAGGAGAATCCACAAGAATATTTTGCATCATATCAAACAATTTTGGTTCACATTAATGAAAAACAATTGTTATTAGATTGGTACTTTGACATTGTGAATTTTCTTAGAGAATTCGAATATCCAACTGAATTTACCAGAAATCGATGTAAAACACTGAAATTGAAAGTTGTAAAGTGTTGTATTGTGAATCCAAAATTGTACAGGAAATATCCTCTTAATATCCTTTTACTTTACCTAACAGAGAATGAAACAGAGGGGATCATTGATGAATTTCATGCAAGAATTTGTGGAGGCCACTATGCTTGGAGGGCCACAGTGTTATGCTCTTAACCTGCAAAGTAATACCCAAACATAGAATTTGCGAAGAAAAGATACCGAGAACACAGAATATGCGAAGAAAATATACCCAGAGCACAGAATAGCAATGATTTTATTATTCAAAGAGAAATGTTCACAGGCCTCTTTGAGGGGGAAACCTCCAATAGAGCAGAGCTCGATTACAAAACAAGACACGATACTCCTCGCAGGGAGTCTCTATCCTTTATATATGACTCATACATGCAATACCACGGGCCAATATCGTGGGTTTTATTAATACCATCTATCTAATACTACTGCCCATTTACCATCTATCTAATACTACCGCCCATTTGCAACTAACTGTGGTCCCATCATTAATTGCGGGTTAACCACTTACAAATATTAATATGGGCTTTATTGACTCTTGACTATGACGTGATCCCATGACATAAATAAGGGGGTTAGGGTGGGACCCTAACATGCCCTCCCCCTTAAGACTAGCCTTGTCCTCAAGGCTGAAGCTGTGGAAACTGCTGAAGAATAGTGGCTGGTTCCCAAGTTGCATCTTCCGGAGAGGTGTCTTTCCATTTGACGAGGACCTCCTTAATCATGCGGCCGCACAGGTGCTTGTCTCGTGTGTCTAGAACCTGTTCAGGTTGAAGCCAGATTGACCCTTCTTCGTCCAATTCAGGTAGACTGGTTTGAACTCGGCAATTATTCCCGATCACTTTCTTGAGGCACGATACATGGAAAACTGGGTGGATTTTTGCTGTAGGTGACAAAGCCAACTTGTAATCCACTTCTCCAATGCGCTGAAGTACTTGGTATGGTCCGTAGAATTTTGGAGAGAGCTTTTGACAACCCTTATCTTTGAGTGATGTTTGCTTATATGGTTGCAGCCTCAAAAAGACCTGATCCCCTTCTTGAAATTGGCACTCTAAGCGATGTTGGTCAGCCTGTTGCTTCATACGGTTCTGAGCTTGATGAAGATTCTCGCGCAGATGGGCAAGCATGGTTGCGCGGTGTTGTAGGAGTTGATCCACGGCTTGTACTTTGGAGCACCCCGTGAGATAAGAAGTAGGGGAAGGCGGAAGTTGTCCATAGACTGCTTCATAGGGAGTCATTTTGGTGGTGGCATGATAGTTGGTGTTATACCACCACTTCGCCAGAGGTAACCACTGTACCCAAAGGTGTTGCTTTTCTAAAGTGACACCTAAGGTAGGTTTCTAGACATTTGTTGACGGCTTCTGTTTGACCATCTGTTTGCGGATGATATGAAGTACTGAGTTTGAGTTGAGTGCCTTGTATTCTGAAGAGCTCCTGCCAAAAATTACTGGTGAAGATTGGGTCGCGGTCGGACACAATAGAAGTGGGCATGCCATACAATTTGAAGATCTGATCCATGAAAGTTTGAGCAACCAAAGTTGGTGTAAATGGTTGGGGTAGGGCGCAGAAATGAGCATACTTCGACAGTCGGTCCACAACCACCATGATGACTAACTTGTTCCCAGACTTTGGAAGACCTGTAATGAAATCCATGGAGACCTCCGTCCAAATTGACGCCGGAATGGGCAATGGTTGTAATGTGCCTGGTGTGTTGATGGTTTCCCCTTTGTGGCATTGACAGACGTCACATTCTGCTACGAAAGTAAGGATGTCCTGTTTCATGCCGGCCCAAAAAAATGATCTTCTTGTGCGAGCGTACGTCTTTTGAAAGCTCGAATGTCCTGCAATGGGAGATGAGTGCAATTCTGCCAAAATGCGACTTTTGAGGGTGGATGTTGGCGATATTACGACTTTGTCCTTGTAGCGAAGAATATCATTCTGCCACGAGTAGCCCTTGCTGGAATTAGGATCTACCTGCAATTGAGAAATGAGTTGGGAGAGCCCGGGATGTGAAAACCATTCCCTGCGAGCCTCTTCAATCCAGTCAGGAATGGGGAGGGAAATTGCGAGCAGAGTACTTTCCTCCTCAAATTGGCGCGACAATGCATCTGCTACCCTGTTGTCTTTCCCTTTCTTGTAAATGATCTCATAATCATATCCCAGCATTTTGGCTAACCATTTATTTTGTTGTGGGGAAGATAGGCGTTGCTCCAAAAAATATTTAAGACTGTGATGATCTGTGCGGATTTGGAAACGTCGCCCCAACAAGTAAGGTCGCCAGGTCTCAATTGCATGTAAGATGGCCATCATTTCCTTCTCGTAGGTAGATTGGCCCAGATTCCTCCGACTTAGTTGTTGGCTGGTGAAGGCCAATGGTCGCCCTTCCTGCATTAAGACCACTCCAATACCTGTTCCCGAAGCATCACATTCAATGAAAAATGATTTGGTGAAGTCCGGTAGTGCTAAGACAGGAGTGGAACACATGGCGGTTTTGAGAGCGGTAAATGCCTGTTGTGCTTCCTCGTTCCAGAAGAAGGAATTTTTCTTTAGGAGTTGCGTTAGGGGCTTCGCTATGCGGCCATAGTTGCGGACAAATTTACGATAATAGCCTGTGAGAACCAAAAATCCTCTCAAGATTTTCAAGGTCTTAGGTTGAGGCCATTCTTGCATTGCCTGGATCTTTTTGGGGTCCACCTTGACACCTTCACACCCCACAATGTGGCCCAAATAATCAACTTCTTCCATGCCAAACGAACACTTAGACATCTTGACAAATAATTTATGCGTGCGGAGCAGTTGCAAGAGTAGATCTACATGCTGAAGATGTGCCGCCCAAGTGCCACTATAGATGAGGATGTCATCGAAGAAGACAAGGACAAATTTTCTGAGATATGGTTTGAGGAGGTGATTCATAAGGCTCTGAAAAGTAGAGGGGGCATTACAGAGACCAAATGGCATGACCAGGAACTCATAATGGCATTCATGAGTTTTGAAAGCTGTCTTGGGAATGTCGACTTCCTTCATGCGAATTTGGTGGTAGCCTGAGCGAAGATCCAACTTAGTGAAGAATTGAGCCCCATTGAGTTCGTCCAGCAAATCGTCAACCACTGGGATGGGAAATTTATCTTTGACTGTTAACTTATTGAGGGCCCTGAAGGCGGGACACATCCGCTCCCCATATTTCTTGAGGACCATGACCACTGGGGATGAATAAGGACTAATGTTGGGATGAATGACACCTGCTTCCAACAATTCCTTGATGATTTTTTCTATTTCATTCTTTTGGGTGAACAGATATCTGTATGGCCGCACATTTGGGGGTTGGGCCCCTGGAACCAATGTGATGCTATGATCATGTTCCCCTCGCGAGGGTGGAAGCTCATGAGGCTTGTCAAAGACCGTCCGATGTTTATTTAAAATCTGTTGCATCTCAGGATGAATTGGCGGAGACATGGTGTCTACTACCTGGATGGCATTGAATTGAGCTACCACTCCATGATGGCCCTTTTTTAACAAATTTTCCATCCTATGCGAGCTGATGATAGAGGGGGCTCCCGCCTGTAGTCCACGGAGGGTATGTGTGGAGTTGTTCTGCTTAAAACTCATATATAACTCCTAGAAATCCATTGTGATTGGCCCAAGAGTGCGGAGCCATTCCGCGCCTAGGACAATGTCGCAACCCCCCATGTGTATTGAAAACATGTGGGTTTTCAATTGATAATCTCCCATTTGAATTTTGACATTTTCACAGCGACCTTCACATTTCATTGTGCCCCCATCTGCAATCTGGACTTGGAAGTTAGAAATTGCCCAGACGAAACAATATGCTGCTTCAGCGATCTTTTGATGGATGAAATTATGGGTACTTCCACTATCAATCAAGACTACTACTGGGCGATGTTTAAGAAAACCCCTGATTTTGAGAGTTTGAGGGGAAGAAATTCCTGCCAATGCATTTAGCGAAATAATTGGTTCATCAGATACAATTTCCTTTTGGTTATCTTCTTCGATCTCCTCCGGTTCCTCAAGTGGTGGATCTTCCTCGGTGGAGCTGTAGTCAGTGGCATCTATTTGAAAAAACTTGTGCTCTTTGCATTTATGACCCAGGGAATATTTTTCATCACAGTAGTAACATAGTCCTTGCTTCCTTCTTTCGGCCGTTTCCGCAGGTGACACCTTTTGAATCTTAAGTGTCTAAGTCGTATTGGGAGCCTGTGAGGGACGACCTTTAGCGGGGAAGTTGGGGCGGCTGGATTGGGCTGTTAATGCACGTTCCACCTTACGGGCTACCTGGCAAGCCTCTGTCCATGTGGGAGGGTGGTGGAGTAGAACCTGAGCTTTGATGGCTTCTTTAAGACCGCTGATAAAGCATTCCATGTAGAACTCATCTGTGAGACCCCTAGTGCGGAAGGTTAAGGCTTCAAAAGCAGTAATATATTCCTCCACTGTACCTGTCTGTCGGAGCTTAGTGAGACGCCCCAAAAAAGAGTCTTCCTGTTCAAAGCGACTGCGAAGAGTTTTGGCAAATTGGGCCCAATTCTCAAAATGTCCATTGCAACGCTGATGCCATTCCTTCCATTGCCATCGTTCATTGTCCAAGTACATGGTGACCACCATAAGCTTAGTCCCCTCATCTATGATATGATTCAATTGGAAATACTGCTCCATTTGTGCTAGCCATGCGGACGTGTGAGAACCGTCAAATTTATGCATATCCAACTTGGGAGGTCGCTGACTAGGTGGTGGATGGGTGTGCCAGACGTGCTGAGAGTGGCTAGACTCACCCTCATGGTATTCATGGCCATTATACGCCTCCTCGTGGGCTGGCTCCTTGCCCTTTGGGAGTGCATCATGTATCTGGTTACTTATTCCTTTAAGCTCAAGTTCGATATTCTTCACCGCAGTTTGGAGGGAGTGCACATGATCTTCAATTTTGTCGATCCTTTCATTGGCCATCGCTTGAGCGCGAGTTTCCACCATACACCAACCTGAGGAAAAAATTGGGACTGCCTAAAAAATTTTTACTAAGAAATTGAATGGTACCACCTTGCTCAACTCGTCGTCCTGATTTTAATGGGCTAGGTCACCAATAAGCGCCCCGGAAGATCTTAGACTTTTTTTTTTGGAAAACTCCTAACGAAGTTTTACTCCTTCCTGATCAATACTGCAGTCGCCAAATCCTCAGAATGTCAATGCCGCCAAAAGTCCTGCGAAAATTATATCCAGGGACAGGAACCCTTCACAACTACTCTGATCTGGTGGATCTGAGAGATCTGAATGGTGGAACAACTACTGCTGCTGATCTGATGGAGCTGGGGACTGATGTCGGCTGCTGCTGCACTTGCTGATCTGGAATAGGTGATGTGTGATCCCCCGATAGAAAGGGAACTATGGTCTTGAGGAGTGTCAGGTGCTACAGATCGCAATATACATAAGGGTCTGACAGTAGCACTCGGCCCAATGTTTCAGGGATCTAACTAAGGAGGATCGACTGTACCCTTAGTCGTACAACCCGACTACCCTATCGTACGAGCGAGTAATCTCTCCGAGTGCTGTTCTCGGTGTACTGTAGCCACAAGACGGCCGAAGGTTTATCTATGGCGAGGTTTCAAGGGAGCTAGGGGGCTTCCTATATACCCAGAGGGTACGTGGAAGATAGTCCGTGCGCGGTTCTGTCTAATGCGCTACTACTCGAAGGGGTACCCACAGGGGTTACAAGGGAGTCCAACAGACGTGACCACCTCTTGTATTTCCTGCGTGCATGCCTCCCCAAATCCGCAGGTTTATGCGCTTAATGACAGATCCCGTGGTTTAAAGACGCCGGAACACGTCTCTAGCCAAAAAAAAAATTTGCTAAAATTTGGAGATCCCACCGAGCCCTGGAAAGTGCTCTGATACCACTTGTTATGCTCTTAACCTGCAAAGTAATACCCAAACATAGAATTTGCGAAGAAAAGATACCGAGAACACAGAATATGCGAAGAAAATATACCCAGAGCACAGAATAGCAATGATTTTATTATTCAGAGAGAAATGTTCACAGGCCTCTTCGAGGGGGCAACCTCCAATAGAGCAGAGCTCGATTAAAAAACAAGACACGATACTCCTCGCAGGGAGTCTCTATCCTTTATATATGACTTGTACATGCAATACCACGGGCCAATATCGTGGGTTTTATTAATACCATCTATCTAATACTACCGCCCATTTGCAACTAAATGTGGTCCCGTCATTAATTGTGGGTTAACCACTTACAAATATTAATATGGGCTTTATTGACTCTTGACTATGATGTGATCCCATGACATAAATAATGGGGTTAGGGTGGGACCCTAACACACAGCATATAAGATCTTAATGGAAGGATTTTATTGGCCTACTCTTTTTGCAAAGGTAGGAGCAATGGTTAGGAGCTGTACACAATCCCAAATGTTTGTTGGAAAGAAGAGATTAGCATCTATTTCATTGGTTCCAGCCTTAATCCAGGCACCATTCCTTCAATGGGGATTGGATTTCATTGGTGAAATTCATCCTCCATTAAGAAGTCAACACAGATGGATATTGACTACTACATACTACTTTACCAAATGGGTAGAAGCCATCCTAGTCAGAAATGGAACTGATATTGTTGTTATCAAGTTTATTGAAGAATATATATTGTCTACATTTAGATGCCCCAAGCAAATAGTGACAGACAATGCACAAGAACTCAATAGTACTAAGATGATTGAGTTCTGTCACAAATATCACATCTTGTTGCCTCATTCTACACCATATTATCCACAGGGAAATGGACTGGTAGAGTCCTCAAATAAAAGTTAGTTTAGAGTAATAAATGAAACATTGGAGGATCATAAGAGGAGTTGGGACAGTCATCTTATTTATGCGCTTTGGGCCAACAGGATTTCACCCAAAAGATCAACAGGTAAATCCCCTTTTCAGCATGTTTATGTTAAAGAAGAAATATTTCCCACACATTTAGCTTGTCTTTTTTTAAAGTTTTTGCAAGAGTCAAATGAAGAGATTGGTGACTTCTCTCACAGAATAAATCAGATCATAGAATTGAATGAGGATAGAGATGAAGTACAGTACAAGATTAAGAAATATCAGAGTAAAATGAAAATCTTGTTTGATAGTAAATCCAGGGAAAGAGATTACAGGAAAGGTGATTTGGTACTAATATGGGATGCTAGGAGAGAAGACAAAGGCAAACATGGCAATTTTGACAACCTTTGGTTGGGACCTTTTAGTATTGTTCAGGTCAAGGGTAATAACACTTTCATTTTGCAGAATTTGGAGAGAGAGTATTCATCATTTCCTGTCAATGGGAAGTACTTGAAGCACTATATTTAGTATTGAGAGGTTTCCATTCATTCACCAATGTATTTTACCGGAGAGTTTTATTTTACATGCAGTGTCTATTTGTTTCAACAGAAGACCCCATTAGCCCGAGGAGAAGGCACATGGATCTGCAAGTTCTCTACATCCTGCAGGAGGAAGCACCTCCTAGTTAGAGTTGATGTTGTAACATGCTTTATTTTTGATAAGTTAGTTGTTATTTTATAAAATAGGGTATGAAAAAATAAAGGAAAAATGAAAATATGAAAAAAATAAAAAACAAAAAAAAGAGAGATGAAATAGAACCCCATCAAAAGAAAATCAAAAGATTTGTATAAGTGTGCTTGTTTAAATGCCACTTCATGAATAAATTCCATTTGTAATAATAAAGGTCTGTGTGCATCTTGTTTTTATGCCACAATCTTTTCTTTTGATCTGAATCAAACTGTTTAATCTTAATCAAATCATTTAAATTTGTGTTTTAGACTAGAGAATAAATTCAACCAAACCATTTAATCTTGGTTGAAAATTAGAATTTTGAATAGATCAGGACAAATAAAAGGCTTGATATGCTTAAAAATTGGCCTAAAGTTGGTTTGGATTAGGTTTAGATTAGTTAAATTGTTTATTAAGGACAACTACTATAAATGCGCCCTAGTTAGATTAATTTTCATTATTGTTTAATTACCTTGTTAAAAGGGGTGATTAATATTTGTAAATAAACACATTTTATGCTTTTTAACCAAATTTATATATGACAAAATGATTTTGTCCGCAAGTGATAAAGCTCGTGCAAATATTGACAGTGGGTGGCCTTCCCACCCAGATCAACGAGGGGAAGCCTCTTCGCATCCCCTCACTACGAAATGAGATAATGGCGGGGGGGTGTGCGAAAAATGTTTTGCCTGCGTGGGCCCCTCATGTACATGGTACTCCCTCAACAATTCACATCCCCCCACTCCAAACCACTTACCACTACCCCCTCCTTTGAAATTCACCATTCACACTCCTATGCTTCCCGATACCGTGCCAATGGTCACTCCTCCCGTGCCATCCTCCTCCAATCACTCCATGCCACGTGCCCTGACCTAATATCTCCTAACCATTCTCGCATATCCATTGTCGCTATTAATTCCTTCTCGTTTCTGCTCTTTCTGCCCTTTAATGCATTAATTTCTTGATTAGCAGATCAACAGTGGCCTCTTCCTGTAACAGTAGTCTAAATTCCTTATAAATATTCATCTCCTCCATTACATCTGCCTTTCTTCTAGAGTTCTTTCACTGTTTTTGTTCAATATTCTTTTCTGTAAATTCTCTGTTAAGCCAAGCCTGTAACTGGAAGTATCCTCTTAGCTACCTCTGCACCTTTCTGTCATTCAACATTACAACATTGTTATATCATGGCCCCCAAGAAAAATAACATGATGACTCCGTTAGATACTAAGTGTCAAACCTTGAATACTTATGTCCAAAGGTTTTGTTTTAAATTTAATTTACTGAATCAGAGAGGACTGCTAGGATTAGTGACCCTAAATAACATGATGATCATTCTGCAAGAATACTTCGAGAAGCTTTATACCATAGCCACTAATAAATCAAACTTTGTAGGTATAAAGGGGCATATTACAGGGAAGCAAGCATTAGATGATTTAGATTATGATTGACTATTAAGCATGAAATTAACATCTTTTTGTCCCACTTTCGAGAAATACACTGAGGTTGATGAAGTCTACATAAAATTGGTAAATCTTGTCATACCAAGTGAAGACCGATGGGATCACTTGTGTGAAGTTATTGAGTAAATTTCATCAACAACTGAAGGACAACTGGGCAACATGTTTTAGGGACCACATCATAAACAGATTCCTAAGGGATAGTGCCAGCACTTAGCAGTTTTGAAATTCCTCCAATTTTGTATTATTTTTGTAATTTTGTTTTGAAAATATCTAGTAGAACATTTTGTATAAATATCTCCTCCTTCAGCTTATTAAGGGTTGAACCCTTGGATGAACATTGAGAACATAATTGTAACTGAGCTGGAGATTTGCAAAGTTAATGAAAGGATTATGAATTTTCTTACTATAGTTCTGTCTTCTTGTAAGTTTTCATATGTGCTTATTTCATTATGTATTTCTTCATATATTTAAGTCTTTATGCAGAGATCTAGGTAAGATCATACTAAGTATCAGTCAGTCTTAAATACCCTGTGAAGTTATCAGCAATAACTAGGGACTAGATTATAAGACTATTTGTTATTATAAACCCCCCTATATCAATTAATTGTCACACAAATATGCATTCGTTTGAATATATTTTTTTTCTAGAGGAAACATTGTTTGCCTATATTCTTCGCTTATAACCAGTCAAATATTATGTTTGAATATTTAGCAACTTATACTTCACCAATATTCTGGTATTTCATTTACTTTAAATCAATTTAACTATAGCTAGACAAATAACAACCCTTCTATTTAGCTTAGTAATTGTTAAGGCTTAAGCACCTGTTTTCATAATTCATATCAGTGGTCATCCTTAAATTTAAAAACCAACAAAACATTTTAGATGCTCTGGCATGACTAACTGACCTAGAGTCATCTCATAGGAAAACATCAGACTGGAATTGTTTTTGGGGAATGAAAAATGAACTATTTTCCTTGGGACAACGATTAAATTTTTTTCCTTTAAGGTGAATAAAGAAATTGTAGGTTAAAAATCATTCACCTGACAACTCCACTAGACCAAGAAGGCTCCTTCAAAACATACAAGAACTCACTCTGACTCTCAATTTATATCTGCTTTATCTAATCTTGAGAGATTGTTGAGAGAGGCCTCGTTTAGAAGGAGATTTGAAGCTTCTGCTTCTTCTCCTGTACCATTACAACATGAAGATATTCCATCTTCTGATCCCTTTAGATATGTTCCATCCGAATTAGATTTTGCTGATATAACACCTATGGTTTTAGAACTTTTATCTAAAGGAGTTGATCTACAGTTAGCTCTCTTAGTCCAATCTTTGGAATCTTACAAACTTCCTAATATATTTTCAAATTCTCCCAAGTTAGAGGAAGAACTAGATGTACATTTACCGGAGCTAAAACCAACTGATTTTATCTCCCCCACTCATTATACATTCCCATCCACTTCTTCCCAACCTGAAGAAACCTTCTTTGTATATTCAAAACCGTTGTTTGAAAGTAAAGAGCAAGTTGAAACAGAGGTTCAGAAGTTAGTAATAAAAAAACCTTTGAAAACTTTTAGGTATCCACCTCATTCCCATTCTCCTCCTCCCACCTTTACCCCTCCATCTTCACTCACTACTTCACCACTTGCCTCATCATCCTCCACTACATCATCTCCAACTTCTTCTATTGAATCATCTTCTTCTTTATCTTTAGATATAACATTTCGTCCTATAATCCAAGCTAGATATGTTGCCCTACATCTTCCCAACCAGTTATAAAATTTTCCTGATGGATATTTGAAACACCTGCTCAGATTTAATGGTGAAATTGGCTTGTCCATAGAAGATTGTTACACAGTAATTTGTCACTGTCTCCCTATCAGTCACCCTACTGTGTCAGAAGTTCACAATAATCAAGTTCATGCCTTCTGAACTGGCCAAAAACCCACTTTTCCAAAGTTTTCCTCATCAACGCGTCTGTCTCTAAAATACCCGCGCTGACTGGCGCTTCATAACAGCCCGCGTGCGCTGCCAGCGCGAAAGCACACGACTTTTCCGCGCTGATCGAATTTCATGACCAGCGCAGCCTCTGTTTGTATTAACCCGCACTGACAACAGCTTGACCGTTATTGCCTTGCGACGTCAGCGCGCCAGACCAGTTATGCACCCGCGCTGATCCAGTTTGGGCGAATTTGTTCCAACAGCCAGCCTTCCAAATAACTCCAGACTTGGTTGTTGGCCTTGTGAGTATCGCCTCCCTTCTATGGCATGTATGTTCGACCCTTTGCAACTACTTCCCTTGAAGATAAGCTCATCCTTCCACCATTCAAGGAGACTCCTTCTCCTATATAAACCTCTACCATTACCATGAGCAGCTAGTTTGGAATAGTTGGAATAGTTTGGATTGTGTGGAGCTTATAGTGCTCAGATTGCTGCTACTATAGGTAGTTGGTGTGATAAGTGTGGAAGTGCTTGATAGATTAGGGAAGGTTGTGTTGTGTTGCTGTGTGAGAGAGAGATCTCTTGTCTTGGGAGAATCATTTCCAAAGGTGAATGCTTAAGAGACTTGCTGACTAGACCATCCTGAGAAGGATATCGACGTCAGAACATTTGGTTGTACTCTTCTCTGTTATTGATTAATAATAGATGACTACTATTATGGTTCCATTCTCATTTGTCTATGCAATGGTTAATGTGAATTACATCCTTTCTGACTGATGTATAATTGCTTTTATTAGATTTCACGCTTGTGTTTGTCTTCTCTTCGTGCGTGCAGGTATCTATTCGCGGAGATCGCGAAGGATTATGACCGGCCAGAGCGAAGGTGGCATCTCTTCATCAAACGACAGCGTTGGAATCCAAGTAGGTGTTCTTTGCCTACCTTTTAATTGCAATTAGGAACTTGCATAGTAGCACTGACTGATTGTTGCTAGACCCATTCTGGGCTAGTAGGGATCGCCTCTATCCGTAGAGGGGATTTTCCTCTCCAACAATTTGGCGACTCCGCTGGGGAGTTCAGCCTTTTGTCTCTTGTGTCCATTTTTGTGTTGATTTTGATTGTTCTCTCTTTTCAAAATTGGGGATTATTTCTCTGCTTTTCGACTTCCTGGTTCAGTCTGGGAGGTGTATGAATTGTTTAAAGAATTATGGCCTTGGTTTGGGAGTTTTTGGCTTGATTTTGCCTCTTTTTTAACCTCAGAGCGGTTTTTATCAAAACAGTTGCGCTGACAGCGCATAGCTGTTTCTTTAGACCTGTTGTCATCGCACTTGTACATAAAACAGTCGCGATGGTTCTGAAATCGAACCAGCGCGCTTTATCGGTGTCCTTCCACGCTGACAGCACCAAGTTGCTACGCGTGACCTAGTGTCAGCGCACAGATGCTGAACGCTACCCGCGCTGATCCTGTAAAATTGGGTTTGTCTCAGTTTTACCTCCTGAGCCTGTTGGTTTGACTATCTCCAGCTCTTTCTACTTGGTTTGTGACTTGATATTCATTGTTTGAACTGTTACACACTTTCTTGCAAAGTCTTGTCGAACGAACTCCATTTTTGTGTCCCGTGACCTAGTGCCATCATCTAGTTTCCACTGGATCGACCTTGTTTTGTTCACTCGTTCGCAAAAGTTCGTTGCTGCTTGCCTTTGCTATTGCAAAAACCTTCCTTTTTTGCTTTCTTTGCTTGGTTGTTTAGGTGGTTGTCCTCGAACCAGTCCTTCGGTTGTTTCGGTCACTCCTCGCCACCCAGACATAGATTACGATTGCTTGGGTTCAACCAACCCTTTTCACGCTTATTGTGTGTTCCATTGAGTGATTTTTGTTTCCTTTTACTCGGTGTTGCTGTCTCTCAAAATTCATTGTAAGTGCATTGTGCCATTGAAAAGGAAATCGAACTAATATCTTTCGCATTCAAAAGTTAATCAAAGGAAAGAGCATTTTGTTGATTTGCATTCTCAAAAGAAAAGTCTCATTTCTTTGTCATTAGCTGCATTAGATTGTTTGGTTGATTGAGTTCGTTTTGTTTGATTGAAAGCTCTTAACCTTCTCATAGTTAGAATTCCTCGAACGAAATGATGTTCCTTGGCATATAGCTTGCATCTAGGCAATTGTGAGAGACCACACAATAGGGCCTGAAATCGAAACTTAAATTCAAGATCAACCATAAAATGAACTGAATTAACCTAAAAACGCATTGGAACTAAACACAAACATCTAGAGGTCTAGGTTAGAGACGTGTTCCGGCGTCTTTAAACATAGTCACTATTGTTTCACATTACGGTTGGGTGATTCCTCCTTCTGTGACTCGATAGTGGTCTAACACGGACTGTGCTCCCACGTACTGTCGCGTATATAGGGAGACCCCACTAGGCTTTTATCCTTGATCCATAGGAAGCCGAGTCTGCTGCCTTGTGAACCGTAACGCACTGAACACAGCATTCGGGAAGATTGACTGCAGTACGGAAAGTCCATGGCTCTCATACGATTGCTAAGGTGTATAAGAAGTTTTACGGATCGCTTGGTAAACCCTTTACCTAGAGTCTCCAGAGCAGTCACTTTTGATCCTTTTCGGACTCCCTTAAAGAAAAGGTGCCTGTGAGCGTCTTGTCACTTCGTGCTCATTAAACATTCGAAGGAGACTGGAGTCATCTTTTCATCCTTTTCTCGACTCTTGAAACATGAAAAGGTCAAGTTTGGTTCCTGTGTCTTAAAAATTTATTCAGCCACGATAACATCACCTGGTTAAATCTTGTGTTAGCTTGCATAGGTTTCTTTTGCTATGGCAACTTTTCCAGGGTTCACCAACCCAAGCTCCCCTCCTGACGGGAATCTTGGTCATTTCCCTCCTCTCAAGAATGTCGGTGCTCCCTATATGGCAACGTTATCCCTTCCAGGGTTAACTGTCAGGTTGCCTGTGTGGTTGTTTTCAACCTCTCTGGTCCCTGTCGTGTCGGCTGATAGTCCATCAGTCCCTCCACCTGAACAACGTCATGTTGATCCTAAGGTGGATCTCTCCCCTTCGACGCCTTCTTCTACGTCTTCCTCTTATACTTCGCCTGGTGAGAGTCTCGATTCGCATAACCAGGTGGCTAAGAAGAAGAAGAAGAAGACCAAGAAGAAGAAGTCTCCTAAGGGAGAGCTTACACACACAGTCCCCCCCTCAAGTCCAGCTATCCACTCCAGTATACCTGAAGTCGGGTCACCTTCTGCTCCTCCGCGGAAGGTCAAGTTTCCTTGTCGATTATGCAAGGAGGACCATCTTCTTCGCGATTGTCCTGGCATCCCCAGGATACTAGAAGCATGGTCTCATGATCCGACCCACCCCTCATCGTCCACTGAAGCTCATGGCGATGCTACCTTATCAGTCAGGAATGGTAAGGGAAAAGGGAAGGTTCGCTTCCCCTGTCGACTTTGTGAAGGCAGCCATTCCCTTCACCTTTGTCCTCTCATGGATAAAGCTTCCAGTGTCTTGGAAAGTCTTTTAGCTCCCTGCTGGATATCAGCGTCTTTCTGCTACTGCTGATCATCCCCCTTCTGATAAAGAGATTGATTCACATTCTTCTCTTGTTCAAACCCCTCTTCCTAAACCTGGTTGTACCCAGCCGGTCCTCGACCAACCATTGGTCGGGAAGGGTGACGACTCGGGTCCAACACCTGTCGATCATCCTGTTTCGGAAGAACATCATTCCCATGTTCTTCTCGTCTCCTCAGAGTCTCCTGAACCCGGAAATGATTCTCCCATCCCGGCAGCTTCGGAGACTCCTGATTCGGTTCCTTCAGAGCAAGGGGGCAATCATATGATTCCCCCACCAAGTAGTTCAGTCGTTTCCTTCGACTGGAGTCGTTTGACTACCCCTCCCCTTCCGTCCCATGTGCCTTTCTGGGTCACCGCCTATGCCTGCAATATGGCGTTGCCCGGCACTGTGTTGGATGAAGGAGCATCTGTTAGTCTTATGCCTGTTACTACTTGGCGAACGTTGGGTTCCCCACCACTCGTGCCTGTCGCACCAAATCTCACAGCTTTTGACGGAGGAACTAGTCAGCCATTAGGGATCCTTCCAAAGTTTCCTATTACTTTGGGAGGCAAGACTGTCTATATAGACATCTCGGTTACCCAAGGTTCTTTAGACTTCAGTCTTCTCCTTGGTCGTGATTATGTGTATGCCATGGAAGCCCTTGTTTCTTCGCTTTTCCGTGTGGTTTGCTTTCCACACGATGGAAGAATAGTGATGTTCGATCAGTTATCGTTCGTTCATCCACAAGCTCCTCCGGCGCACTTGTCCTTCCCTCCTGGTTTTCATCCACCAGTTGCATCTGCCTCACCGCAGATCAACTATGTGGCCACCTCCCCCGTGCCCGTACCCAGTGATGACACCATCGTGCATAGTGTCCTGGGGGCATTAGGTCCTGATTTCCAAGATGTCGGCCTTCCCTCTGGAACCGCCTTCTTGGGACCCTCCACTTCCCGTTCATTATGATGAAGTCTGGATGGAGCACAGTTCCTTGTCTTGTGTCAAGCTCGCTAAAAAATGAAACAAGGAGTTCCGAGGATAGTTTTGCTAATGTGTCAACCTCGTTAAAACAATGAAACATGAGCTCGTGCAATTCGAGCGAAATAATCATTATATCAACCTTCAACCCATTTTCAATGGCTTGAAGCTTGGGGGGCATGCACCTCGAATTGAGACACGATGCTGGGGGGCATGCCCGTCTTTTCCCATCAAGCATAGTTTGCATGTATATACGTGCCTTTAAGCTTGCATCAAAAATAAAATCCATTTTCAAAGCATAGTTTGCATACGTGATTATCATGTGTGTTTTCAAGCTTTCATAAAAATAAAATATATGCATGTGTGTAAATACATTCCATCATGGTTCGTTTGTTATGCCATAGATACATTAGATTACATGTGTGTCGAACAGCCGCATAGCACATAAAACACATCATTACATGGAGAAAAGATCCGTCTAGGAATAAGCATATGCATATAAATATTTTTCAAGCATAGTTTGCATGCGTGTCGTGTGTGCTTTTAAGCTTGCATTCAAAAATTAAAATACATGGGTCATGTGTTATGCAATTCATACATAAGATTACATTTGTACTGAACATTTGCATAGCATATAAAAACATCATCACATGTAACAAGATCCATCCAAAAATCGGTATGTATATATATATATATATATATATATATATATATATATATATATATATATATATATATATATATATATATATATATATATATCATGTGGCGCTCTAAGGCGCTCAAAAATAAGTGTATATGTCCAAAAAATAAAGCCGGTGTCCTCGATACATCCGAGACATATGTCTCTCAAAACATCAGTGGAAGTAAACCTAGGCGACTACTGTGCTGGGTTATGCTCTCTGTAGCATACAGCTGCTCGTGCCACCCGCCTCAAAAGGCGGTGCATCCTGGGTGCCACCCCCACTGTGTGGATCTGATGCTCTATAGGGACCTCCTCGACCCCCAGGTAATCTGGCACCCCCTCCAGCAAACCCTCGAGGTTGCGAGCTACAGTCTCCGACATATCAACTCCTGGAGGAACTAGGGCCAGGGCTCCAGCTCCTTGTCCCTCTCTCCGTGCCGTTGGGGCTAGCCCGATGGGTCTCACGGGTCCCACATCTGCACACCATGACATTTATTAAGACATGTACATGAAAAATCAAAAAATATTAAAAAATATTGAAAAAGATCAAGTGTCATACCTCCATCGTCCCAATGCTCTCCTGCGGGCAGTGGCATGTCAGGATCATTGTGGAAGTCCATGCCAGCATATGGCCAGTCCTCCACGATGACAACCTGTCGATCCAACCACTCTCTGAAATACACTCCCCAAGACACTGGGCGCCTCCACCTCCACGTGGCATGACGTGGGCCCATCGACTGGCCCTCGTCTCCCGAGGACCTCTAGGTGGATCCACGGCCATGGTCTGTAGCTGTAGGGCCGGCACCCGCTCCAGCATGAGCGGAAGTAGAAGCGACCCATATGCAAACTGCTTCGTCTCTCCGCGACGGCAGTTGTTCAGTTGCCTCTTCATGCTGGTAGTCACAGCTGTCGCCCAGTTGAAAATGGTGGGCTGTAGGCACTCCAAAGCTAGTAGTAGTTGGTTCTTCGAGGCCTCATGATTGGCCAAAGAACCCGCTGCCCGTGTCACTAGGAAGAGTATAGTGCGAAGAGGCATGTCTCGTACTGTCGGGATACCCACCTTCCCGCTCCATGTTTTGACGGCTCCTGGGCATACTCGAGCCATCAGCTGGTCCAGAGTCTCACCGCTGGGTCGCTGCCCCTCCAGGATGGGCATCTGACCCCGGCGTGACAATCCAGTCAAAAAGTAAATGTCCGTGGAGTCAAACTCGATATCCTGACCACGGATTGTGAATTTTCCATCTACTGGGTTCCAAGCTCTGATTAGGAACTCCAGTAAGTCAGGTTGCACCCTCAGGCATGGAGTCAGGAAGAATTTCAAGAAACCGCATGCCCGCATTGCATTCCATCATTCGGCAAGTGCATAGGCGGCTATATCCTCATCATCGTGAGATCTCTCTTGCCAAACAAAAGACATTTTTCCCTGCAAGACCATGAAAAAACATTAGAGTGCTAATTGTGGAATTTTGGACGTTCATTTCATTAAAAACAAAATTTTTCCGCGCCAGCGCGACTGTTTTTAAAACAGTCGCGCTGAAAATGGCACCCCTTTGTTTTTTCCTTGGGTCAGCGCGGAAGCACGCGTGTTTTCCGCGCTGACCCAAGAGGTGGTACATGTAAATATAAATCGATCAGCGCGGACCCGAGCGGGAAATCCGCGCTGACCGAGAGCGCACCAACGCTCCAAGAATTTGCCCAAATGGCCAAATTCCACCATGGAATTGCTATAAAAAAGACTCAAAATGAAACGCAGGGAGAGGAGAACTTACCCGGAAGAAGCTGCCAGATGAATGGTGTCCGCACGGGCTGGAAATCGCTCCGTCAACCTTGCAGCTCCTCAACGTTCCTCACGACCCAAAATGGTAACAATGGTAAAAAATGACTTTTACCCCTCTATTTATGGTAAAAATTCATAATTGACTATAATTTCTTATCCATATGGGTTTTTGTCATCTTTTCGCCATGGATTTAGCACTAATGTCACTGTATTATGCCTTTATGCATGTTTTAATATGTTTTTACACATGTCGAACAGATTTATGCGGGTGATGTTCTTGTGCAGGTTCTGGTAACCGGCGTGGGCATAACGGTTCTTCGTGCACTTGGTCCCAAAAAATGTCGTCTTTGAGCTCTTTTCCGACATGAATCAAGAAAATATGGTCGAGCCTCCTTTCAGCTCGTTAAAGGGAACGAGAGGCGGTCGTTTTAAGCTCTTTTTTGACCGTTTAACTTAAAAAGATTGTCGGGTGTTTGTCATTTCACACTCGTTATTGGTTCTAAAACGACGTGTTTCCGACCGCTTTTTTACTTTTTCGGGTCGAAGGCACTATTTACGAAAAGTACTCCTCGATCGTAATGGTCGGGCGGTTCTTTCGAGCATTGTTTTATACTTTTTCGGGCTCGACAGACACAACTTTACGAAAAAGGACCCCCCTGGAGTTTTCTTTTCCGCTGTCTTTTCAGACTCTCTAAACAAGAAAAGATGCCGAGTTTTTCCTTTGTCAGGCTCGTTAAACACTTGATGACATCGGGCATCGTCGAAATGACACTCTCCAAGCATATGCTATCCCCGTCAAGCTTGACATCCAAAAATAATCGGGGTACCTGCCAGAAATGGTGGGGAAAATGGAACTGTAATAATTGTCGTGTCGGCAGTGTATCGCTCTTGAACATGGCACTGGTCTGCATTCGTGTCGGGTGGGAATTTCTCATTTTGTTTCACAACTGACCTCCGTGGGTACGGGTTATCCTATTTGACCTCTCATTTGCTCATTGCCTCTTCATCATACCCTCTACTCATTTGATGTCAAATACTGCCAAATCCACTGTCGTGTCGCCGATATGTTCAAGAGAAGTTGACCTCTGCAACAGTGCAACCTCATTTGCTATCTCACACAAATAATCTTACCTCTGTCTCGCGTCGATGATGTGGGAAACATCATGGCCCACCTTCGATCAAGGTCACTTCCTGTCAACTTCAACTCATTATCCAGGAAGGCGGCTTAGAGACTCCCTTCAGGTGGCTTAGAGCCTGCATGCCTCAATGGCAGGTTCTTCGTGTTCGACGCGAGGTTTTTATCATTGGCCTCCGATCGAATGATTCTGCGGGTGTTCGACACCAGCTCATTGATTCACACGCCGCAGATTGTACCTATAGTACCTTAAGGACCATTGTCATTATTGGTGGTACCTCTCGCGTCTGTTAACAGTTTTCATCATTGACTGGTAATCAGACGATGTTCATGCATGTTCGACTTCAACTCATGTATTCACATGCTTGGACTTGTACTTTGTTCGGATCGGGACAGAGTGCAAGACCCTGGATCTCTGTCTGTTATGGTCCAGGCTGCGATTTTGTGGATGATCGTTACATGACTCATTGATGGATGGCTGCGCCCATACCTGAGTCTTCATGGATGGCTGCGACCATACCTTATCATTACTCTGGTCTCTTTAGCTGGGTGGCTGCGTCCATTCCACAGACCCTTCGCATGTCTTTCGGATGGCTGCGCCCATACCTAGACTGCATGTACTTGATTATCAGAGATATTCGGTCCTTCCTAGCGGTGTTCCAGTTCGGCAGTTTTGTAAAGCATTTCACCCCTCCCACTCTCTCGGGCTTCATGCTTTAGGGGGCATCTGTTACACAATAATTTGTCACTATCTCCCTATCAGTCACCCTACTGTGTCAGGAGTTCACAATAATCAAGTTCATGCCTTCTGAACTGGCCAAAAACCCACTTTTCCAAAGTTTTCCTCATCAGCGCGTCTGTTTCTAAAATACCCGCGCTGACTGGCGCTTCATAACAGACCGCGTGCGCTGCCAGCGCGGAAGCACACGACTTTTCCGCGCTGATCAAATTTCATGACCAACACAGCCTCTGTTTGTATTAACCCGCGCTGACAACAGCTTGACCGTTATTGCCTTGCGACGTCAGCGCACCAGACCAGTTATGCACCCACGCTGATCCAGTTTGGGCGAATTTGTTCCAACAGCCAGCCTTCCAGATAACTCCAGACTTGGTTGTTGGCCTTGTGAGTATCGCCTCCCTTCTATGGCATGTCTGTTCGACCCTTTGCAACTACTTCCCTTGAAGATAAGCTCATCCTTCCACCATTCAAGGAGACTCCTTCTCCTATATAAACCTCTACCATTACCATGAGCAGCTAGTTTGGAATAGTTGGAATAGTTTGGATTGTGTGGAGCTTATAGTGCTCAGATTGCTGCTACTATAGGTAGTTGGTGTGATAAGTGTGGAAGTGCTTGATAGCTTAGGGAAGGTTGTGTTGTGTTGCTTGTGTGAGAGAGAGAGCTCTTGTCTTGGGAGAATCATTTCCAAAGGTGAATGCTTAAGAGACTTGCTGACTGGACCCTCCTGAGAAGGATATCGACGTCAGAACATTTGGTTGTACTCTTCTCTGTTATTGATTAATAATAGATGACTACTATTATGGTTCCATTCTCATTTGTCTATGCAATGGTTAATGTGAATTACATCCTTTCTGACTGATGTATAATTGCTTTTATTAGATTTCACGCTTGTGTTTGTCTTCTCTTCGTGTGTGCAGGTATCTATTCGCGGAGATCGCGGAGGATCGTGACCAGCCAGAGCGAAGGAGCGAAGGTGGCATCTCTTCATCAAACAACAGCGTTGGAATCCAAGTAGGTGTTCTTTGCCTACCTTTTAATTGCAATTAGGAACTTGCATAGTAGCATTGACTGATTGTTGCTAGACCCATTCTGGGCTAGTAGGGATCGCCTCTATCCGTAGAGGGGATTTGCCTCTCCAACAAAGATCATCTAGCTGCATTACTAGATTTTGCAGATAATATGAATATAGATCATGAGGATGTATATATGTGTTTATTTGTTCATTATTTAGAGGGAAATGTTAGGATATGGTTTAGGCAACTGAGAGTTGATTCAATTAAGTCCTAGAATGATTTAGCTACTATATTCAAGAATCAGTGGGGTGTCAAAAATGATACAGTTTACCGCCTTTCTGAGTTTGAAGAGCCTAATAGGAACCATGGAGAACCTGTGGCAGATTTCATTAAACAATTTAGTAAACTTTACCACAACATGCCTCTTGATTGTAAACCTCTTGTTGCAGAAGAAAAGGTTAGGTTTTCCAAAGCCTTTGATGATGACTTTGCATTCATGCTAAGGGAAAGGATATCTCTTACCTTTAGGATATGCAAACTAATGCTATAGAAGTTGAGGCTAATAGATCAGCTTCATCTAAACTCAAAGCCAAGGGTGAAAATGCTGAAAGAAAAATGAAGGCTAAGGAGGAAGGATCTTCCTCAAATACCAACAACGATGATAAAAAAATAGATGAGATAACATCATTACTTAGAAACCTATCTAATAGGGTTTCTAAAATTGAAACTTAGCCTAGAACCATACAACAAATTGTTGTTAGACCACAAAATCAATTTAGAAGAGCCTCTCAAAAATAAAATTTTACAGAGGCCTAACACTGATCAATAGATCCAACCTCCTCTAATGGTTGATGACCAACAACCAGATGATATTGGTCCTCTAATTTCTAAATATATAAATAATTTTGATTCTTCATATGTACATAATTCTATTACTCCTCACCCTTTAAATCAGTCTTCCCAAAATCAAGAAGACAATCAAATTTCTAAATACCAGGCCTTCTTTGAATTCCTAATTGGTGAATTGAATAGAAGATACAATCTTAGACCTAGGGTAGGGCCTGGTAGACCTCCCAAAGGTCCCATTGAAAATGAACCTCAGATAAAAACCTGTTGAAACCTAAACAACTATCATTTAGCCATTAAATCAAACAGGTGAAACAAGTCAAATTGATAAAATTGTTTTGACAACCTTTAATGTTGAAAGAGAATTGGAAAGGGTTAAAATACCAATTCCCCTAGTTGAACTATCAAAAAATCTAGGGTATAAGAAACAAGTTTGAAAATGGATTCAGTCATCGAGTGTGGATGTTGAAGGGGATGTGATAAACCTGTAGGACAACAAAACCCTCAGTAGTTTTTGGTTCTAGCTCTGACATGATAGATGAGAATGTGCCACCATTTTATGTGACTCTGACAATTCATGATTTCCTACTATATAGTTTTATGCTAGATTCTGGGGCTTTCCATAATCTAATGTGTAAAGTGATCATGGACCAATTGCAATTAGAAGTCACTAGAACTTACCATGATCTTTACACTTTTGACTCCAATAAAGTTCCTTGTTTTGGACTCATTAAAGATTTGGTAGTAACCTTAGCTCAGATCCCTATCAAAAGTGTGGTTTTAGACATAGTAGTCACTGACATCCCTCCAAAACTTGGCATGCTATTGTTAAGATCTTGTTGTGCTAAACTAGGAGAGAGTCTACAAATGGATATGTCTTATGTGATTATTCCAATGTATGGGTGAGGATCATAGGCTATATAGAGAGGTCGGAATTATGAACATTATTTGTAGAGCTGATCAGGCTAGGAATCATCCTATTTACGCTGTTGACCAAGACTTTTGGTGTTTTGAACTATCTATAAATAATTCTCAAAATAATCAACTTATTATTGAATATATTGTTGATCAACCTAAAACCATTGAAACTGATATTTGAAAAATGTACTTTGATGGTTCTTGCTCAAAGGAAGGAGCAGGAGCTGGAATTATATTAATTTCTCCAAATAAAGAAAACATTACCCAATCATACAAACTTAAATTCGATGTAACCAATAATGTAACAAACTATGAAGCTTTTCTACTAGGATTGGAGTTATCAAGAAGTCTTAAGGTGCATAAATTAAGTGTATACAGTGATTTTGAACTTATTGTCAAACAAGTTAGGAATAAGTGTCAAAATATGCACCCAAGATTGAGATCTTATAGGAATGAAGTTTGGGATTTAGTTGAAAATTTCTTTTCTACATTCAATATTATTGTTATTCCTAGAGATCAAAAATGCATGTAGAATCCCTGCTTGTTTCTTCAAGTTCATTTAAAATCCCTATAAAATTCTTGTCGAGTATCAAATTCAAGTCAAGTATAGACCATCTATTCTTGAAAATCTTAAGTACTGGAAAAAGTTTGATGATGACGAGCAACTAAAATCATTTTTTCAAGTCATAGATGGATTCTCAAACATGCAAGTTGTTGAAGAACCACTTGATAATCTTGAAATTGACAATGAAAATCAAACACCACAATTTGATTCTATAATTCTTGATCATAGCATTATCCAATTCTCTAACAATTTTATTCCAAAAGGGTTAATCCCTCTTGACATGCTCTTTGATCATAATGATGTTCCCAAAAATCCACTTTCTGATTCACCTGATGAGAATATTGAAATTTATAACATTGGAAACTCTAAAGAGATCAAAAACGTTAAACTTCTTGCATCCCTATCAATGGAAGCCAAAGACAAATATTTAGTCCTCCTTAAAGCATACAAAGATGTTTTTTCCTGGTCTTATAATGAATTAAAAACATATGATACATCTCTTATTGAACACAAAAATCTATTAAAACCAGAGGCAAAACCTTTCAAACAAAAATTGAGGAGGATTAATCCTGTCCTTCTTCCTGTAATTGAAAAAGAACTAAAGATACGGGATGCTAAAATAATCCTTCCATTAAGATACTCAGATTGGGTAGCCAATCTAGTTGGTGAGACTGGTCTCTCTATCAATCAACGGATTAGCGAGCATTCGGCTGACTTAAGACATGGTAGGACCAAGTCCTCAGCCCTGGCTGAGCATGCGGGGAAGACTATGCATCATGTATGTATAGAGGAGGCTCAAGTCATTGCCAAAGTTGCGCAGTTTCACCATCGTAAGTTTAGAGAGGCCCTGGAGATTGAGAAAAGGCCGAACAATCTTAATAGGGATGATGGCTGGAAGATTAGCAGCTGCTGGGTCCCAGCCTTGTCTTCCTAGCCTCCTCTTTCCCCCTTTGTTAGGTCTTAGGGTTTCTGTCTTCCCCTCCTTAAGTTTCGTTTTTGGCGGATTAGTCCTAGTATTATGGAGTGTTTGATTCATTATTAAGTTATTTCGAGCTAAGTATTGTATCCCGTTTATGATACTATTGGGTATATTATTATTAGATGAGATTTTTTGTTTCCATAATTTCAATTAGTTATGCTTATATTTAATTCTACTATACCTTTAACTAATGTCTAAAAAACCCTTTTAAACCTTATAAGTAATAATATATTGACCTAATGTCATAATTTTATTGGAATAACAGATTATTGAATAAATATTGATTATTTAATATAAATTATTAATTTAATTATGAGAAGAGATCTAGTTTACCAAATTAAGAAAGTATTATGAATAAATATATGATATAACAATAATATTAGTTATACTACTAGAATAATAATGATTTAACATGAACACTATTTGTTTGTTTTTAATAATAGTGGAATTATAAATTATTAAGTAAATATAGATTTTTTAATAATCATATATTATTGTATATAACCTATTATCTTAATTTCGAATGACCATTATAATTAAATAATAAATAATATTGATATATTTTTTAAAGAACAAATAGAGAAGGTCTAACTTACCATTGGACCATTAAGTAATTATATAAACATACAATTACCTAAGAGTAATAGTAATTTAATACCATTTAAATAATATTAGAATAATAATAATTAATAATGATATATTTAAAATAATATATTATATTTTATTATTTAAAATAATAATTTAGTATTTTAACCCTAAATTATTATTTAAAATAATAAATTATTATTTTAAATGATAAATAATAATTTATTATTATTTATTATTTTAATTTATTAATTATAATGACCATTATAATTAAATAATAAATAATATTGATATATTTTTAAAGAACAAATAGAGAAGGTCTAACTTACCATTGGACCATTAAGTAATTATATAAACATACAATTACCTAAGAGTAATAGTAATTTAATACCATATTAGAATAATAATAATAATTAATAATGATATATTTAAAATAATATATTATATTTTTATTATTTAAAATAATAATTGAGTATTATTAATTTAACCCTAAATTATTATTTAAAATAATAAATTATTATTTTAAATAATAAATAATAATGATATATTTTAAAGAACAAATAAAGAAAGTCTAACTTACCTTGGACCATTAAATAATTATATAAACTCGAAATTACCTAAGGTAACTAAATTCTAAGAGTAATAGTAATTTAATACCATTTAAATAGTATTTATAGATTATTTGGTAAATATGAACTATTATACGAGATATAATGACCATAATAAATATGGATATTATATTATTATCAAAGGAATTTTAATTTTAGGTATTCATATATATTTATTTACCTGTTTTTGCTATTTATAGGAATGTTAATAATTAAATTAGTGTTGACTAAGATCATTAGGTCAAAATTAGCCGTTAGCAATATAGCCGTTGGAATCTCTGCACACTCTATTTAATCAGCTAAGCCGGATTGTTTCTTCAACTTGTCCTGACGATGAACCACACTGGCTGGTTCAAAACGCGTCGACAAAAGATTTGTTATGTGATTTTGCCGAAGACTATCTAAACAAGAATGGTGAAATTAGATTATGTGTGGATTTTAGGAATTTGAATAAATCTTCTTTGAAGGACAATTATCCATTACCTAAGATGGATCAATTACTTCAGAAAGTTTCAGGAGCCCAAAGAATTTCCATGTTAGATGGCTTTTCTAAATATAATTAGATTATGGTTAGTGTAGATGATAGAGAAAAAATTGCATTTACAACTCCATGGGGCACATTTATGTATAATCGGATGCCTTTTGGGTTAACTAATGCTGGATCCACATTTCAACATGCTATAGACCTTGCATTTGTAGGTAAGATCAACAAATTTGTTGTTATATATTTAGATGATTTAATTATTTTTTCCAATTCTGATGAAAAGCATTTGAAGCATTTGAGAAAGGTTTTTTACAGGTGTAGGAAATTTGGGATTTCTCTTAATCCCAAGAAGTCTTCGTTTGCACTTTAAGAAGGAAAATTGCTCAGCCACATCATTTCGAAAGGAGTATTAATTGATCCTAAAGGAGTCTCAATAATTCAGGCACTCATATTACCAAGGAAAAAGGAGGAAGTTCAAGCTTTCCTTGGCAGATTAATTTTTTAGGAAGATTTATCCCTAACTATGTTGAAATAGTTAAGGACATAACTGATATGCTGAAAAAGAATCATGAAATCAAATGGACTTTTCCTGCTAGGTATGCATTCGGTCAGATTAAAAAGGCCATTGCAAAAGCTCCCATCTTAGCTAGTCCAGATTACTCCCAGCCTTTCAGTGTCTTTTATTTTGCTTCTCAAACCACATTAGTTGTTGTTCTTTTGCAAAGGAACAAAAATGGAGGTGACCAACCCATTTCCTTTTTTATCAAGGTTATGAGAGATGCTAAGCTAAAGTATAAAATCATTGAAAAACAAGCCTACTCTTTAGCTCAAGCTTTGAAAGCCTTTAGATTCTATCTCCTCCACTCTTCTATCATTTCCTATGTACCTAATAGTGTTGTCAAAATTGTTCTAACTCATCCTAACACTAATGGAAGGAGAGGGAGATGGATAACTAAAATTTTAGAGTATGATCTCATCATCAAGACTACCAAACTAGTGAAAGGTCAACGCCTGACCAAACTCCTTATTGAATCCAATTGCAAGATATTAGGAATAAATTCTGTTTTTGACATCCCAGCTGAGAAGAATCTACAAGAACCTTCTGCATCATATCTGACAATTTTTATTCACATTAATGAAAAAAATTTGTTATTAGATTGGTACTTTGACATTGTGAATTTTCTTAGAGAATTTGAATGTCTAGTTGAATTTAAAATAAATCAATGTAAAACACTGAAATTGAAAGTTTGTTGAATCCAATTGCAAGATCTTAGGAATAAATTTTGTTTTTGACATACCAGCTGAGAAGAATCTACAAGAACCTTCTGCATCAGATCTTACAATTTTGATTGACATTAATGAAAAAATTTTGTTATTAGATCGGTACTTTGACATTGTGAATTTTCTTAGAGAATTTGAATGTCCAGTTGAATTTAAAAGAGATCAATGTAAAACACTGAAATTGAAAGTTTTAAATTACTCTACTGTGAATGCAAATTTGTACTGTAAGGATCCTCTTAATATCCTTTTACGTTTCCTAACAGAGAATGAAATAGAGGGGATCATTGATGAATTTCATGCAGGAATTTATGGAGGACAATATGCTTCGAGTGCCACCTCATACAAGATGTTAAGGGTGGTATTTTATTGGCCTACTCTTTTTGCACAAGTAGGAGAAAAGGTTAGGAAATGTAAACAGTGTCAAGTGTTTGTCGTAAATCAGAGATTAGAAAATCTTCCATTGGTTCCAGTCTTAATCCAGACACCATTCCTTCAATGGGGATTGGATTTCATTGGTGAAATTCATCCTCCATAAAGTAGTCAGCACATATGGATATTGACTGCTAAAGACTACTTTACGAAATGGGTAGAAGCCATCCTAGTCAGAAATGGAACTGATATTGTTGTTATCAAGTTTATTGAAGAATATATATTGTCTAGATTTGGATGCCCCCAACAAATAGTGACAGACAATGCACAAGCATTTAGCAATACTAAGATGATTGAGTTCTATCAGAAATATCAAATCTTGTTGCATCATTCTACACCATATTATCCACAGGGAAATGGACTGGTAGTGATCTAAAAAGATCATAAGTTAAAAACTGATGTAGAATTGATTACATTCTAACATTAGGAAGAGGATCTTTAGGCACAAACTGTAATTCATGTTGTATTCCCTGCTTATGAGTAAGATGTTTGGTTTTACATAGAACTAGAATAGTTTATATCTCTTTAATCAAACTATATTTAAGCTGAGTCTCATAAACTGAACAAATATCATGTTGATTTTTATGTTGTTCCTTTACACACATAATTACAAATATTTTATTTGAACTTATTAATCACTTCATCTGATTAGCATTAATATTCAAATTATTTTTACTTTGATGTGCCCTAACAATAAATTCAACTCCATCTTTCTTAAGGTGATTTTTATTTTCTCTCCTACAAAATACTACATCATGATCATAAAGATAAGGACTTCCTAAGACAACTCCACATATGTCTACTAGAACCACATCTAATTCCACTCCATCAATGTAATTAGCTGTAATGGCAAATCTTAATCGACACTGTTTGGTTACTTTTATCTGATTTGATTTATTTAGCCATCTTAATGGGTAAGGTCTTGGATGATTCTATGTTTCCAAACCCAAAATCTTAACTAAATATTCAAATATTAAATTCGCCTGTGATCCACCATCAAACATTGTATCTATCTTTGTGTGCTTGGAAGTTATCCTTATGTTAAACAATTCAACTCTTTATCTTCATTTGAAGGCTTTATGTTTGATGAAGATGCAATAGTTTTCGAACTTGAACAAGTGTCAAAAGTTTTACCTTTCGTAACCATAGCAGTTATCCTCCTTTCATCACCTAAATCTAAACCTAGATCTTGTTGGACCGCTGCAATTTCCTTCTTTTCATCCTTCTCCTTAAGGAACTTTTTGGGCTTAAGTTTTGGATGAAGTTTCCAACACTTTGATTTATCATGACTGATTCTCTGGTAATGAGAACAAGTAGGTATTTCCTTCTGATCTATCACTGATTTCTTTCTCTTTGAATTGTTCTTCCCATTACTATCATTGGAATGTTTGATTTCCAACTCTTCGAATGATTGCGATGAAAAATTGAATGGTTTGCCACTTGATTAAATATGTATGGCCTGAACACAATTCATCAAAATCATCAAGATTAAACAAATTCTGCTGCAAATATGAATGTAAGCTGCCGATGTATTTTAACAAAGTTTCACGTGTATGCAATGAAATACCAAGTGCCAATGCTTTCTTTATGAACTCCTGAGTAAACTCCTGAACACTCTACCCTTTACCTTGCCTCAGATGCTGCCAATGAATAACAGCTTGTTGCATATATTCTAAAGGATAGAATTGTTTCCTAAGAGATTTTAAAAACTTAGACCAGGAAGAGATGATTTTTCCTTTACGCTTTCCATCTATCTGAGTTTTACTTTCCCACTAGATTAAAGTTTTTCCCCCCATTCTAATTTTATCTAACTGAATCTTCCTTTTTCCGTTAGAGATTTTCTAAATGCGACAATACACTTCTAACTTCTTAATCCAATTGTAGAGCCTCTAACTTGAACCTAATTATCCATCATTACCTACAGCTTTTCCTCACTTATCCCTCTCTTTTGCCCTATTTTCCTCATAAACCTACCCAAATCATTACATTTGATGTCTTTAAGCATGATTGGTTAACTTTGCTAATGTTTGACTATTTGTCTAGATTTTTGACATATGCACAGAGATTTCGCAGCTGTCTGGCAATTCCTCAGCCATTCAGCAATTCCGCAGCTATCTAGTCATTCCGCAGCCTTTTCATTGATCTCTATGTTCCACGTGTCATTTTGAAGAATGAATCACATGGGCACGTGGGAATGAAGGTGTTAAAGGTTCCTATGCTATTGGTTCGGCCAGCAATGCCACGCACACCTCCGGTCAACGTGGAACAAACTTCGGTCAACAAAGCCAGCTCAAACGGTGTTGCGTAAGCTGAAAGGTCACGTCACTCCAGATGGCGATTCCTCCACGCTACGCAGGTTATGGGAGACAGGATCCAACCTTGGATTCAACCTCCATGACGACCGTACCCTCCAGAAAAGCACACGGACCTGTTTACGTGTTGCTGAACCATTCAATTAGCATGACTGTTAGTTAATTTCGCGTTTCATGTTTTACGCAGTAGGTAGTTGTTCATACGCCTATAAATCCAGCGTCTGCGTACGCTTAAGGATTAGTTTTTAGTTGTTGTGTTTATGTAATTGCTGCAATTTTAGTGTATACAGAAACTCTGTTTTAGAGCTGCTGTTTCAGCACTTTTTACTGTAATTTCTGCATATGAGTTAATAGAAGACTGTGCTGTTTTGACTTCAAGTAGCTGATCTTTCCTTGGGTTTTCTGGATGGAGGGCCCCCATTCATAACAGCCTTTTTACAGTAAATTTACTTTTATGTTCTTGCCATTTCCTTCTTTCGAATTCAGCAATTTTCCTTTTCTTTAGCACATGTACAATTTTGATTTACTTTCATTTCCAGCATTTAATTTAAACTGATCAGGATTGTTTTCTGCAGGTTTTAGCCCGGGATTGTGTGTCTTTGTTGTATTTGCTTTATCTCTGATGGTATTTTCAGTTGTCATATTCATAGTTGCTGCCTTTACTCTGTTTTTCTAGCTTGATTTCTAGTCTAGTTTCTCAAGTTGTATGCTAACATATTGATGGTCTCCTTATCATAAGTTGTTCATCTTTAAGAGATCAGAATACTAATGAATTACAGCTTGCTTTGAGTAGTTTTTGACTTATATCACTAACTCTTTCTTCACTTGTTACACATAACAATGTATGTTGGAAGCAGAATGTTGAAGAGAGGCACAGTGGTGTTATAATTTGTCATCTTAGAGCTTGATTACTTTTTAGACTTATCTCTAACTACTTCTTAATCGTGTTTCACATAGTACTATATGTTGGAAGCAGAGTGTTAGGAAGAGATGAACATTATAATTGGTCTTTAAAGTGGTTTTTCTTACCTTTTTATTTGCAGCAGCATGAGTAGTGACTAGTGCCATTAGAAAGTGGTTCTTTGCTTTCAGTTTCATTTCAAGTTTATTTCTTTCAATCTCTTTCTTTGCAAAGTTTAGAAGGTAGTTAGAAAACACCAGTTGCACACACTCACTCATTTAGAAATCACCTTACACACACTATCACTCATCTGTTTATAAAATCATCACTCCATCTTAGGAAGTTAAATTGACCACAACACCCCCAAACGACAAAAAGATCTAAGAGGTTGCTTAAGTACATATAGTACACCTTCACTTCATCAGCTTACGAGCCCTGGGTTGACATTTTATGATAGCAATTTAGACAACACTAAATTGACTAAACACCAATTATCTAGCTTTTCGGGATCCATTTTGCCATCATAAATAGGTCACTCAAATTTTACATCAACTTTCAAAAGAGATGTTTTCTTAGGTTTCTTATCTGTTTCAAATTATGCACTGGAAGAAGAAGAAGAATAAGATGATGATGGAGATGATGGAGGTGAAGGTGGTTTATCAGCCTTGCCTTTACCTTTGTCCTTCTTCGATGTCTTTGAAGAAGAAGTTACATCTCTCACCTTCTTGTCTTCGTGTAGTTCTCCCCACATCTGCTACATAGTCAAGGATGCTTGTTGAAACTGTTCATTACTCATCTTATTTTTAATTTTTTCACCTACATCATATCCTGTCATGGTCGGATGATGAACAACTCATTGCTTTCCAATCTCTGGATCAATCTGCTCAAGGATTCATTCTCCGCATTGTGACTTTGACCTGGTTAACATTCAATGGCAAATTATACAAACACAAACTACTCTGATACCAACTTATATGATCTGAAATGATCATAAGTTAAAAACTAATGTAGAATTGATTAGCCATTAACGAATTGATTGTTAACTGAAAGTGTGGAAATCGAGAGAACTGCTTGAGGAAAAGACTTTACGACAGCTGATAAAACATAAGTACAATGCAAAACAGAAGTGAAAACAATAAAAAATACAATGATACCAAACAACAAAGTTGATTACGGAGTTCATCCCTGATGGACTACGTCTTTGGGTCTGCTTTCAATATGGGCAACTAGTTTATTAGGATTGAAAACAAGGAGTTCGATTACACAGAGAATAGACCAAACTGAATGTGCACATATTCACTTCTGATCACTATTAAAAGGAAGCTCTCTGAACCAGATTTCCAATGCCTATCATGGTTCCCAATTCTAACTCTTGATGCTCCTGTTACACCTAAACCAAAACAACCTCTCACTTCCAGAATCTGCATACAAAAAGTCCAAAACCACTATAATCTCTTCCATGGACAAAACATCCATTTATAGGCCTTCAAGTACATTCAAACCTCCTCAAGCTGAATTTGGAATGCACAAGCTGCAATCTAGGTGGATTTTAGTCTTGCTCTAGTTGTGAAAGGACACCTAGGTCAGAGGTTACATGGTCCTCAAATTAACATAACCACAACTTTAATTACAAAACCCACAAATAGACTTTTGTTATCCAAAACCTGCTAGCAGTCAGGTTAACCGAGCGGAGGCATGCTAACACTGCATGTGCACAGGCATTATAACCCCGGTTAGCTCGCCGATAGTTTTGCTACCAGCTGACGGTACTCTGATGGTTCCAGTTTACATAACTGAAATCTGTTCACATGTCCGCTGTCTCCCGCACGGTTCCGGTTTGTGGTTACAGTGAACTTTGACCACGTTCACATGTTACAACCATCCACAGTAAATGTTGCAGTCAGGATTGATGCCGACGGTTAACTCCTTTTCTGCTCACATATCCCAACCCACGCAGTTTCCAAACTTGGAGGTTAACATACTCCGTTTTGGTTACATTAATGTTGTAGTGACCTCTATTCACATGACCAGTATTCTTTGACATGGTTTCATCTGGCGGTTTAGGATTGTGTTAAATTCTTATAATTTTTTCACATGGTCGAGGGTTATAGAACTTAGGAAATTAGGTTTTCAAACATGTTTTAATGCATCGTTGAACACATAGATTGGTAATGTATTGAAGTCCGATAGTCATAGAAATTTAGGGTTTAGGTGTTTTGATGAATTTGTATTGAAATATAGTTATGGTTTAGATTTTAGGATAGGCTTAATGTATTTTGTTTTTAATACATTTGTGAATGTTGCATTTAGGTTCTAGGTTTAGGTTTTAATACATAGTTGTAATGTAATGTGATATACCATGTTCGATGGGTTTGATAGGTTTAGGGTTATGTGTATTAGGTTTTAGGACTACATTATTTTGTTTTTAAAAAACCCATGTACAACACATTGTCACAATGTGACATAAAACCCAAATAGATATCATTAACAAAGCTTCTTTTGTGACGATATCACATGACGACAAACCATATCGAACCCCTGCAATGGACGACACACCCATGTCGATGGTCATCCTTGGAAGAACTATCGATGAGAACTTTTCGACAACTAGATACAAAACCATCACCATGAAAACCATGAACCATAACAATATTTTCGAGTGTGAACGACACCAGAGTGAATTTGTTGACGACGACACTAAACACTGATGATGAACCTGTGCATCTAATCTGACGAGATCCTCCTGGATCAGAAAGAGTCCTCAAATAAAAGTTTGGTTAAAGTAATAAATAAAACATTGGAGGATCATAAAAGGAGTTCGCACAATCATCTTATTTATGGACTTTGGGCCAACAAGATTTCACCCAAAAGATCAATAGGTAAATCCCCTTTTCAAATTGTTTATGGAAAAGAAGAAATATTTCCCACACATTTAGCTTTTCATGTTTTAAAGTTTTTTCAAGAGTCAAATGAAGAGACCGATGACTTATCTCGAAGAATAAATCATATCATAGAATTGAATGAGGATAGAGATGAAGTACAGTACAAGCTTAAGAAATATCAGAGTAAAATGAATTCTTGTTTGATAGGAAAGCTAGGCAAAGAGATTTCAGACAAGGTGATTTGGTACTAAGATGGGATGCTAGGAGAGAAGACAAAGGCAAACATGGCAAGTTTGAAAACCTTTGGTTGGGAACTTTAGTATTGCAGAGGTCAAGGATAATAACACTTTTATTCTGCAGAATTTGGAGGGAGAGTATTCTTCATTGCATGTCAATGGGAAATACTTGAAGCAGTATATTCAGTATTGAGAGGTTTCCATTCATTCACCATTTTATTTTACCTGAGAGTTTTATTTTACATGCAGTGTGTATTTGTTTAATAGAAGACCCTGATAGCTCGAGGAGAAGGCACATGGATCTGCAAGTTCTCTGCATCATGCAAGAGGAAGTAGTCCCCAGTTGGAGCCGATGTTGTAAAATGATTAATTTTTGATAAGTTATTTGTTATTTTATAAAAGAGGGTATGAAAAAATAAAGGAAAAATGAAAATATGAAAAAACAGAAAAAAAAAAAAAAAAAAAGAGATGAAATAGAACCCCGTCAAAAGAAAATCAAATGATTTGTATAAGTGTTCTTGTTTAAATGCCACTTCATGAATAAATTACATTTGTAATAATAAAGGTCTCTATTAAGATGGTTTTTATGCCACAGCGTTTTCTTCTGATCTAAATCAAACGGGTTAATCTTGATCGGATCATTTAAATTTTTGTTCTCGACTAGAGAATAAATTCAACCAAATAGTTTAATCTTGGTTGAAAATTAGAATTTTGAATAGATTAGGACAAATAAAAGGCCTAATATGCTTAAAAATTGGCCTAAAGTTGGTTTGGATTAGGTTTAGAGTAGTTAAATTGTTTATTAAGGGAAACTAGTCTAAGCGCACCCTAGTTAGATTAATTTTCATTATCACTTAATTACCTTGTTAAAAGGGGTGATTAATATATGTAAATAAACACATTTTATGTTTTTTAACCAAAGTTATATACGACAAAATGATTTTGTCAGAAATTGATAAAGTTCATGCAAAGATCGATAGTCATTAGCCTTCTCGCCTAGATCAACAGCGAGAAGCCTGTTTGTACCCCCTCGCTATGAAATGAGATAATTCCAGGGGGGGTGCAAAAAAAGGTTTTGCCTGCGTGGGCCCCTTGTGTATGTGGTGCTCCCTCAACACTTCATATCCTCCTCACTCCAAACGACTTACCACTATCCCCCATCTGAAATATTCCATCAACACTCCCGCGCTTCCCGATACCGTACCAATGGTCACTCCTCCCATGCCATCCTCCACTAATCACTACATGCCACGTGCCCTCGTCTGATATCTCCTAAATGTTCCTACATATCCATTGTCTTTATTAATTCCTTCCTGTTGCTGCTCTTCCTTCCCATCAATGCATTAATTTTTTGATTAAACGATTAGCAATGGCTTCTTGATGTAACGGTAGTCTTAATTCCTTATAAATATTCATCTCCCCCATTATGTCTACCTTTCTTCTATTGTTCTTTCATTATTTGTGTTCATTTTTCTTTTCTAAAAATTCTTATTAAGGTGAGCCTACAACTGGAAGTATCCTCTTAGCTACCTCTGCACCTTTCTATCATTCAACATTATAGATCTATTATATCATGGCCCCTAAGAAAAATAACTTGATGACTTAGTTAGAGACTAAGTGTCAAACCTTGAAGATTTCTATCCAAATGTTTCATTTTAAATTTAATTTACAGAATCAGAGAGGGCTGCCAGGATTTGCGGCCCTAAATGACAAGATGATCAGTTTGGAAGAATATTGGCAGAAGATCTATACCATAGCCACTGATAAATCAAACTTTGCAGGTATAAATGGGCATATTATAGGGAAAGAAGCATTAGAAGCTTTAGAATTTGATTTGAATATTAAGCATGAAATTAAACATATTTTTTTAAATAAGCCCACTTTTGAGAAATACACCGAGGTTGATGAAGTGTACAGAAAATTGGTAAATCTTTCCATACCAAGTGAAGACCGATGGGATCACTTGTGTAAAGTTCTTGAGTAACTTTCATCAACAACTAAAGGAAATCTGGGCAACACTTTTTGGGGACCTGTTGATGCCCCGAAATTCGTTGCAACAACATCGGGGAAACCACCCGGTCCGGAACTTAGTGCAGCTCCTTTTCCGTTTGGAATAGTGGCTCCGACTGGGGATAATGGGACCAGTTTCCCAAAGATTATAAGTAAACGGGATGGATGAATGATTTACGATATAAGGTGATAATAAACAAATAACTAAACTACAAGAGAAATATAATAACTATAAGCTAATCCCGGGACTTATCTATTCGTAGAATGCAGCGTTTGATAATCTATGCTTAATGGCAGGCATATAGATGACACTAACAATAAGCATAAATGTTTAAATCATTTAAGATTGCTCTGCATAAGTAGTTATGCAGAGCGATAATAGCGAATTACTGCACTCAGTCATTTATATCATTGTTACACGCATGAGTAAGAGAGATAACAAATCACAAAACATTCAATAGTGATATGAAATGCAGACTTGCTGTTATATTGCATACATGTATCCAACAATAGCAAAAATAATAACACAGCAATTCATATAATAGAAAAGAGAACAGATACAGATAATAGTACCATGCAATCTGTTTGATCAATCCACTATATTAATCGCTATGTCGCGGTCCTTCCTTCAAACCAGAAAGCATTCCAAGCAAACGACAATAGTGCACAATTTACTTAAAACAGCCTTCCAAGTAAAATTAAGAACCAGTGGTCGAGTTTCAAAAAAGAATATAGACTGAAGCACAATAGTGCAAACTTCAGCCTTTAAGTCTTTTACAAAATTTTACGACCCTTTCCAAAACAATGAAAGGGTCTATAAATACTATGCTAATCTAAATATCTAAATATCTACAACTGAAAAACTACTAAATCGGCATTAACAAACATCATCTTGCATTTTGGTGATTCGGCAGTCGGTGGCGATGCTTCATTCAGAGGTCTCTTTGCCTTTACTCCTTCGCTGACATATCGCCAGCATTGGCTCTACTTCTAGTGGAGTATTGAGGCATGAAGTCAGCTGTGCATCATATGTGGCATCTTGAATGTCGGCAATCAGGTATCGGAGAGCATCTGTTAGACAGTTAAGAGCCGACCTTTGAGAATGTGGTTTAATCAGAAAAAGCCAGTATGCGTCGGCGGTCAAGGTATTTACTCCAGCAATTAACCGCCCTTATTTCTCTAGATCAGGGTAATTCCTGTGCTCCAGCATGTTTGCGGTTGTTATGTTTCTAGGTGTGCATTGGGAAATCATGTTTGCCAGATACAATGTATCATTGACTAGATTGATCATGTTACTGGCAATCATTTTGCATCTTGAGGCTGCCCTTTCTGCTTTCATCACCTGCGTGTTCCATTCCATGAAGAGTATGTCCTTGTATGTTACATGGATTCGGGACAGGTTTGCTGCTGTTCCTTCTGGAGTGTCTTGCCATTCAATATATTCTGTTATATCATCTTCAGCTTGATCCAACTTACTCCTGGCTTTCTCGATTTGTTCACACACTGCTGTAGATGTTTCACAAAGTGATTCAGCTTCAACAAGTTGTTGGCACAAGAGCCTGATTTGAGATATCAATGCGCTGTTAATTCGAGTTGCCTCTGTTCTGAAATCATCAATACTCTGGGCGCCCTTGATACCTTCAAGTTGTGCTGATAGCTGAATTATTTGCTCGTCTTTAGATTTCATCAACAGCTCATTCGATGCCTTTAACTGAGATAATGCCTCTGACAATTCTTGTGCTTTCTGAATGCCATTTTGGTCTATCCTCTGTTTTTCGATTAGCAGCTGCTGGGTTAACGAATTATTTTCTCGCTGCTGAACCAGCAATTGTTCCTCTAACTGCGCTGCCTTATTTCTTGCCTCTATCACTTCTGCTTGCAATGCGTATATCTCATGCTCTTTAGTCTTCAAAAGAAGACTTACTTCGGATGCTTTGTCAATAGTTGCCGCTGAATAAGCTCCCGCAAATTGCGATAGCTTGGTCAGATCTTCAGAGGGATCTAATTCTCCCTTCCAGACGACATTGCCCGTGACTGTTTGCTCAGGTGAAATAGAAGGTTGATCAAGCCTTCGTCTTTTCCTAGAGCGCCTTACAACGGCTCTATGCTTTGGGCTGTAGAAAATGTCTAGGGGAGGAATTTCCTCCACCTGAAGATCAATTTGATCGGATGGGTCTTGAGTGATTACCTCTACATTCTGTATCATGGGTGGGCCGCTGGTTCCTTCTAGAACCGGAGAAGAAGTAGTATCGGGAGCATTATTCATTTTAGAGGCATCTGAGTCTTTGGAGGCTTCCTTACCACTTATAATGGAATCAAATTGGTTCCATTCTTTAATCAATTCAGGATCAGTAGAGATTTGCTCACTTTGTTCTGTGTGAGCTTTACTCTGTTCTTTCTCCTGTTCAATCCTCTGCTGTTCCTCGAATGCCTTCCGCTGTTGCTCCTCTTGTGCTCTTTGCTGCTGTTCCTCCAATTCCCTTTTCTGCCTATCTTCCAGTTCTTTCTTTGCCTTTTCTTCTTCTTCTCTTTTCCTCTGTTCTTCTAACTCCTTTTGTTTTCTTTGCTCTTGATCCTTTTGTGCCTTTTGTTGCCTTTCTATCTGCTCCCTTCTATGCCTCTCTGCTTGCAGCTTGTTTTGCCTTTCCTCCTGTTGTCTATCATATTCTTTAGTTGTAACAGGAGATAGGTGTATTTGCTGCTGACCAGGCTCGCTTGAGGAGGATGCTGGGGCTGTGGATAATAAATCTAGAGGCAAAGTTTGCAACCTTTGCTTTCTAAGTTTATTAAATTCAGTTAACTCCACATCTTCATATCTCAATGCAGCAAGTTGCCTGACTTGGCTTATTGAATCGGCACTCATGAACAGGTCGTCAAACTGGTCTTCTTGATGAACAACCTTTGACAGCTTGGCCTGTTCCAAGGCAATGAAAGCAGTCTTTTTTGGATCATAGAGTCTATTTGGAATAGAAGCCAGGGATATCATTTGGAGTTTTGCTGCTTCCTTTTCTGCATGCTTGTAATTTAGCAGCGTATAAACTCCAATTCTTAAAGGAAAAGAGGGCCATCCTCTCTTTTTCTCCTCTTTGAGAGTTTGTGTGACACCCTCAGACATAATCTGGTAGGAGATTTCCCGGGCTAACAATTTATCTGGGACGTACAGGGGGAGGACATGTGGCCTAGCCTTGCTTCCAAAAACTCTAATATAAGTAAAATGCTCTTCGCCGAACCAATGGGCTACGGCTGGTAGGTCAAAAGAAGCTTCATAAGAAATTCTAGGGATAGGTCTGTCAAAAATAGAGTAGTGAACGGACACCATGAAACCATTGCAGATTTGATACAAATGGTCTTTATGAGAAGGTTTCCATAATTTCCGATGGTACAAATGAATGGGTGTTGGGTCATGGGTTGTCCATCTCCAACCAAGGACAGGAAATTCATAATTAAAACAAAGGGTATCCATAATGTAGGCAGAGTAATAGAAGGGTGGGATTTTCCTCTCGGTGACTCTGGTTTTGGCCCTAAACTCACGAATAGCTATGACCAATTTATCCGACAGAATAGTGGCCCAATCCATGATTATACTATTGACGGCCGCTTCCATTAAGGGAACCATATCAATATGGATATTTGCAGAGTCATGTAATCCCCACAATCTACACATCATAATCCCGGCATAGCAATAAGGTGAAGCCAAAGAAGCATTGGAGTACTTACCCGACATATCATGCTTGTGTTTAGCTGGATTCTGCCTCCAATCTCGGAGAGGTTCGGATGGTGATTCATTCTCCTTCGCGAACTTCTCCACAAAGGCTCTGTTATAGACTTGCTCAAGTTCGGGCAAATGATACATCCGTCTCAAGTCTTCAGGCTTGAAGGAGCCGAAAATCCTTCCATCCTTAGTATGAAAGGTTCTATCAGTGAGAGTAATTTCTTCAATTGCCCAGTGTACCACATCAGTATAAGGCAGGACTTGTTCTCTGGCCGCTATTCTGTGCAGAAAGGAGTCGGCCAAATCTTTGAGAGTTGCCTCGGACTTTCTTAATTCATCTACACTAGCCTCAGTTACTGTCTTTTCTGGTTGCTCTGCCTCTAGCAAATTGTATGTACCTTGCCATGTAGTGCTAGGAAGACCAGTGCATGTAGTGTCTGAGATTAAGCCTTTCTTTGAAAACATAGTAGCTTGGCCTGAGACAGGTGTCGTAGTAGAACCTGCCACCTTCTTGAATTTCTTTCCCATCATATTCAGACTTCTCTCGGTTGAATTCTACACAAATGCAAGAGAAATCGTAACAAGGAAATAACAATGACGATCCATAACGGGATAGATATATTATTTGAAGCGTGGTGAGATTATTTCTAAAAGTGGCTGCGGATCTAATGATTTGAGAAGGCACCGCAGATGCAATGATGGTGATTTTACAACCTGCAGCTCCATAAATGACCATTACTTAAGTTATTAAACCGAATGACCCCTTAAAGCGTGCAACAGATTTTTTCAAAGGTCTAATCGTAATTGTTCGTTAATTCGAAGGGGCAAAGCTTTAAATACGCATGCATTACCTTATCCCTTTACTTAACGGCATTTTGAAATCTGTGCTTTTGTCAAATCGGATTTAAATATAACTTTAAAGCTTTGAAATAATCACCTTTTAGGAATTCTGGTCATCATTAAGCGTCATCGCATCGCATCGGGAGTGTGAGTGACATTATCATTTGGGAAAGATCTTAGTGAATGCCGATTGCGACATTGCATCATATTTAGCGTGCGAACATAATCCCTAAATGTATATCAATTGATTTACCGACTACCGATAGCGATATCACATCGCATCGGGTCGAAGCTTTAAAACACTTTTCATAAGAAGTAGCGCCGATAGTTGATCACCGATATCGTGTCGCATCGGGGAAAAGGCATGTGCTTTTTCTGTGTGTGCATTGGCTATCTCCGATGGCCGATAGCGATATCGCATCGGAAAGAACCAAGGTGGCAAACGATCTTGCGATTGCTTTTTCGGACTTAACCAAAAATTGCTTATTATTTGTTCAACAAGGCTTTTATGCACAAATTCATTTGATTATCATACCTTATTCGAACAAATTCATTAATGCCAATTAAAAATTTTAAAAGGGACCCATTTCATATGTAAATTGTTTGTGATAAAAATGTTATGAAATGGGGGGTTGTTGTAGGGCACAACAGGACCACATCATCAATAGATTCCTAAAGGATTCTTCTACTCGGGGTGCACTACCAACAAAGTATTTATGGATTCTTCTAGTTGGGAATTACGAAAAGGCTTCCACATGGACAAGTTTAGTGGAGAAAACACGTTGTCGAATGACAAATTGGGTGTTTCAAACCTTGAATTTCCAAAACATGCTTGTCTTAAAGAAATTGGTTTTCCAGGCACTTCCAAATTATCAATTATCACTCATGCCCATCCCAAGAAATGCTTTCCATGTAATGGGTCTTTGTTTTATTGGTCAGTCGTTTCCTTGAATCTCTTGCCTAAATCCTTCATTGTTAATGAAGATAATGCTTTTATTTTTACAGTTGACCAGGGTCCATTATTTTTCTAACCAATCCATCATTATAATTATATCATATGATCCTAAGGGCAAGAAATTCAACTCAATACTTATTGGTTGACCAACTATTTTGAGATGGAAGTTTTATACTTTGGCTAAAACTATTCTTTTTTCTCCAGTAGCTTGCAACATTAACCAATGGTTCTTGAATATGTTTTTTTGTAAATGACATGCCTCCATCATTTTAGGGCTAATATAACTCAACCTTGCCCTAGGATCCATTATAATAGACACAAGGTAGTTAGAAATTACCTTACCTTCAAAGTCTATCATTGTTAGTTGATACTCTTCTTGATGGTCCTCTAGCACAACATTGATTTTCGATATACTTCGTGCCATCTCACCAACTGTTGATGCTTCTTGAATATTTGCAATTGGTTATGTATTGAATCAGTGAGGATAATTCTTATAATATTGGGGTTCCCCACAACCCCAAAATTGTAGTGGGGGTCTTTGTTGTTGATTGACCTCTGGTTCTCTTGAGATTTCAGTTTGTTTCTGATCATTATGTAATCGAAGTTTCTGCAGATTATTCCAAATTGGTTTATTTTCTTGACTTTTATGTGTTCTTTTGATACTGGCATCCTTTACACTTTTACTATTTTGAAAGCTTTTATGTCCTTTCTAGTTTGACCAACTCTTACCCCCTTATCCTTTCTGCCTCATCTACTGAACATATCTGCGCCTTCTGAATGGCTTCATCTGTTGTTTTGGGATTATAAAAGTCTAGGTGTTCTTTCATAAATGTAGACAAACTACTCACAAAATGTTGTACCTTAACTTTCTCTTCACGTATATAGGGTACATATCTTAGCAAGGATGTAAATTTAGTCACAAATTCATATAAATAAGTTGTTTTGGTTTGAGATCGTGAAAATATTTCACATTATCGTCATAAAATCATTCATTCAAATATTTTTCCTAGACATATTTCTGAAAGTTCTCCCAAGTTACTTCTTCCTCCTCCACTCCACGGACAACCTTGAATTCTTCCCACCACAAAGTGGCCTTTCCTTGCAGCTAATAAATTTCCAATCAATCCTTCATATTGTCGTTATTTTCATTAATTTGAAAACATTTGTTCATATTTATTAACCAGGCTTTCGCCACTTCCTCTGGCTCACTGTCAAACGTCGGGGATTTAATTTTCTTGAATTCACCTTGAAAATTTGTCTTCTTTCATATGACTATCGTCTAATCTGATACATTTCCATACTCTTCCTCATTCTCATCTATGTCTCCCTTCATCCTCTAGATATGGCTTCTTTTTTAATCAATTGGTTCTCCTTATCTAAAGGCTTCTGCTCTATTCCCATTATTATCACTTTGATTAGAATTCCTATGGTTCTTCCTCTTTGTAAGTATTTTCATGATTTTTTCTTGACCATGAATCTACCTCTCATTATCCTTCCTTAACCTTATCATTTTTGTCTTCAACCGTTGTATTGTCTCCATTAGCATGGCAATATTATTTCAGGATTCTTCCCCTAATTAGATCCAAACTTTTGGATTTGATTCTATATATCGGATAGGTTTAGGTCCTATTGGTGGTCTCCTAGGTGGTACAGTCCCTGAACCACTTCCTCTCCTCATGTTGTTGCCCTCTTTCTCTTTGTGAAAAAATAAATAATTTGTTATTGGTTGCATGTATCAGGCCATGGTGTAGTAACTTGATGCTTTGATACCACTTGTAATATCCGTCGTCAAAAAAAAAAAAAAAAACCTAGAATATATTCTATCAGTACAGTTACTTTATGGAACTCATATGTATAGCTATAAGATATGTATCCAGAATAATTTTCTTTTTCATTTATTTTTTCATAAAGAAAAGTACTTGATATTCATTGCTTATAATAGTTTCATCACCAATGAATTATGACCTAAAGTTATTGTGTAATTTTATGGATTTGGTACTTCTAGTTGAAGCATTCCTTTCTAATATAATTTTTGCTCTTAATTTTTATGTTTATATGGTTTAAAGGGCTATCTGTCACCTTAATATATTACTCCATGAGCAACACATGTTGTTTCCACAACATTTCATTAGGGTTGAATGCTCAACTGGTTCCAAACATTCACAATGCCACCTATGAATTAAGGGAGAAGTGGTTGGTCTTGACTCCGACCCACAAAAGGTTGTACATCGTCGATGATGAGGGTTTCAATTGGATGGTGGAGATTTGCACTGAGAAGCTAAGGGGTAACTACCCCTTCCCTAGTCATCACACCATCCAGTCTTAGGTTCTCATGAAGATTACCTCTATCTAGGGATTCCACTAACCTAACAACTCAAGAATCCCCTATTGGAAATGTCCTGCCTTAACTCAATCAGTGTCTTGTTGAGATACTAGTTTTATTTCCTCAATTCTTTCTCTCAGATGCCTCCAATTTTCCTCTTCCTTCATTGGCTTCTTTTTCCAACATAGGTTTTTCTCTGGGGAAGGAAACACTTGTCTCTAACTGTATGGTAAATGAAATTTTCACTTAGTGGCTCCTACCGTAATTTCCTTGGCTACCCTAACTAACTTGTCAACCAAAATTCAAAATTAATTTTTAAATATTAAAGTCAATACTAGTTTTCTCGTTCAGCCCATAGTTAATTATGTTCTGGCAGTAAAAGTAACTTGTGAAATATTGGCGCGATGATGTGAAGTTCATTTTGTGAGCTCGTAGGATCTCCAATATGCACTTACTCAAATAGAAGAAAATAGATTCTCCTTCCTACCTACCTATTAGAAGGAAAAGGTCACACCTTCCTTCTCTGTGCCACTATTGGCCATCTCGAACAACATCACATGCAAGCCGAGCATAACAAATCGCTCAAAAGCGACGATATGTTAGTGAAAATTGAGCCGAACATAGAAAAATCAACCATAGAATGACAGGTTGTGCACGATGGGGATACAACTGAAAGGTATAATTCAAGGACATTGTTCTCCAATCCAAATCATATTAAACAGCAAGCCTTCAAGCCATAGTTAGGTGGCATAAGTCAACAATGCATGAAAACAAACCTCCATTATTAGATAGATCCCTTAGAAGCATCATCATCTAGCCAAGGCTTAAAACATCAAAGGTTATCCAGAAAATCATCAAGGTAAATTCAATAAGAAGTAACTCTTAATGTCATATAAGATCCCCCAACTTGTGAAATATTATGGTTCATCCCATAGTAAATTATGTTCTGGCAGTAAAAGTAACTTGTGAAATATTTACAAATGAGAGACAGATATTACATTGCTAGTTGTTTCTAATCATGGGTTTGACTCTCTTCGATTCCCTTGGGGCGAGGACCCATAATCAAGTCGACGGTTTAATCGTTTACCATACATGAATGTGGGTAAGTAATCTATTATTTATGTGTTTTCATTTCAAGTAAAAAAAAAACCTTTCATTGGTTTATTAATTAGGATAAGAATATGCAATTATTTCCATGTTTAATATGGAGTGTAACTTTAAATCCGTACATCTTAGGGAATGATAGATTTAGATAAAATAGATTTACAATGGTATTAATAAAGATTAAGAATAAACTTAATTACAATATAACAAATAGAGAATTTAATATAAATTGTGAATGATGCATGTGGAAAACTACCAAGCATATATTTCCAAATTGAAATTTTCATATTACTAAGATAGCTAGGAAAACAAGGTACACATTCTTTCCAGATGACATGTTCAAATTATCAATAATACACATTCTCAATATATATGCCCCCTATTAGGACATGATCGTTCTTTTTGGAAAAATTGGTGGACTCGAGGATCTTGGTCTAGGATTCCCTCATATTAGTGGGGGATCTAAATCTCACTATCAAAATGGATGAGATTTTGGGTGGGGGGCAGGGTGGGGGGGTCTGGAAAATTGGATCCCATTGCAGATCAATTAAAATATATCATTGCAGACTAAAATTTAATGGATATTTTCCCTCCTATAATTGCTCCGACATGGGATAATGGAAGGATGGGGGATGGTTAGGTTACCAAAAGACTAGATAGATTTTTATTACATGAGCACATGATTGAGAGGTTGGGTGTCATCCAATCAGGGATCATCAACACTTTTATCTTTGACCACAGGCCCATTATATTAAAATGGAATAGGTATGATCTCAGAATGGGGGTGTCATTCAAATTCAACTAGGTGTGGTTGGAGGACCCATATTTTGACACACTGGTGAAGGGATTCTGGAAACGTTACAGGTCACATGAAATCTTTCCAATGGAGATAATGTTGGAGAAGCTATGGGCCCTCAAGGGGGTGGTTAACATATGGGAACGTAACAAGAAAACCTAAATGAAGATGGACCTACAGGATATCTCGGCTATGTTGGACATATTGAGTGTATAACTTCAATTGGGCAATCCCTCTCGGGCACTGAGGGTAATCATCAGTTTGCTGGAAAAAAATTCAAACTATCCTACACATATAAGAGGTAACATGGTGACTAAAGAGTGGGGCTATATGGATTTAGGAGGGGGATCATAATACAAAATTTTTCCACAGATATGCCAACCACAAAAGGAAGATTAACACCAACTGGGATATGATGAACTCAGAGGGGAACCAGATTCACACACTACAGGATATACAGAGGTAGGTAATCAATCATTTTGAAAGGGCATACAGATGTAGGGAGGCAGACTATGTTGTGGGCCAGATTTGGGGAGTGGGTCTATACCCCACTATGTTTGATGCCGACACAAATGAGGCACTTTATAAGAGCGTTATGTAGGAGGAAATACTGGAAGTTCTCAGATCCTTTAGTAGGGACAAATTCCCGGGCCCGGATGGATGGAATGTCGAGCTCTTTATACATTTTTTTGATATTTTACAAGAGGACCTCCTAGCGATGGTGGAACAATCTAGACTTTAGGGTTTTATCCTTCAACATATTAATTCAACTTACATAGCACTCATTCTGAAGAGGAGACTCACTAAAACCTTCATGGATTACTGAGCCATCTCTCTGTGTAATCTCATTTGTAAGATAATATCCAAGATTATTGCGGGCATAATCAAGCATACTCTATCAAAATTTGTATCCCCCAAGCAATTTGGTTTCCTACAGGATATATCCATGATGTTGTGGCTACTGCACATGAGTGCTTCCATACTATTCATACAAAAATGCTCAATGTGGCTATTATGAAGGTGGACTTGCAGAAGGCATACGACTGCCTGGACTGGGGCTATCTACTAATGTGTTACATAAAATTCACCTACAATCCAAAAATACTGAGTGGATCATGGCATGTGTTTCAAATGTTCGTTATGCAGTGATCATCAATGGATACCCCACTCAACTTTTTGGGGCGGGCCACGGACTAAGACAAGGGTGCTCCCTTTCCCCATTTCTATTCATCTTAGCCATGGATGAACTTAGTCTACATATAAAAGGGTCGTGGCGGAGGGGGAGTTTTGGACTTTAGTACTGGGTCATAATATCAGGATCTCACATAGTTTTTTGGTTAATGATGTGCTTATTATGGGCATGATTACTAGAATTACTTAGTTGGCCTTATACCATATTTTCTTCAAGTTTGGAAATGCCACCAGACTTTTCATGAATCATCAAAAGTCCATAATTTTATATGACAGGGGTAATGTGGAGGATATTACATATATCAAAATATTATTCGAAGTGGACGCTGATAGCATGGAGGGTGGTATGAAATATCTTGGTTTTCATATCAAGCCAAATAAATACAGAATTAATGATTGGATGTGGCTGGTGGATCACTTTTACAATAAGATTTCTGGGTGGGAGCACAGATGTCTATCACTGGGTGGGTGCCTCACACTCACACAATTGATCATCACACACCTTGTGGTATATTGGGCACATCTATACTGCCTCACGGGTACTATCATCTCAAAACTAAACAAAATAATGGTAAATTTCATTTGGTTGAGATCGATCACTGAACACAAATATCATATGTCTAATATGGCTTCCATTTCCTTACCAAAAGACATGGGAAGTTGGGGGCTACTATACTTGAGGCATTTCGGGTGGGCCTTGCTGCAAAAAACCCTTTAGAGAGGCATATTCGGAACTGACATCTAGGCGGATATTATAAGGCATAAATACCTCAAAGGAAAGGATTTTACTGTCTGGATGCATAGGGAGCTCATTGGAATACTTTTGGGGTCTGCCATATGGCTCAGTTTAAACAAAATCCTACATATTTTTCTATAATGCATATGTTGGACTTTTGGTTCTGGGCATAAGATTCTAATTGGACCGCATCATAACTTGGGAATGGGACCGGATTTCCACCCCTCGAACAGGCTCATACACTGCATCAATGACACGGGGATTTTTTCCTGGAACCAAGCCATTAGACAGTCGCATGGAGATATCCCTATCTAGAAGGGGGCAAGGGAGATAGCCCTGGGGGGTCTGGAGGCGCTGGAATGGGAGCATATCAAGTGCGAAATGAGGCTGATAAGAGTCTCTAGAGAGGAAGAAGGTGATCGGATTGGATGGCTTGGAAATATGAAGTGAGGCAATGTTTCAGCTGCAGATTGTTATAAATCCTTGTGCTACATTAATCATAATATTATTGAGGTATGTTGGTTCTATAAATTCCGGAAAACCAGAATACCTATAATCATTTTATTTCTTTGGATTGTTTGGAAAAACAAGAACTTGAACTGGGAAAATATTCAAAAGAGAAATTGGAAAGGGCCTAGTGTATGTGTATTATGCAAGGAGGTGAAAGATAATGTCCATTTATTTCTTAAATGCCCCATCTCTCTGCAAAAATGGCGAGAGGTTTCTGATCATATCAATTTCCCCATAAAATTATATGATAATATCATACACTGTCTGATCTGGTGGAGTAAAAAATGCCCCTAGTGGAGAAGCGTCCCTTTATCTAGTTTTTGGGAAATCTAGAGATGGCGCAATGGAATAATTTTTGAAGGTATAATGGGAGATTGGCCATGTGTGATTGACTACATACTTGGTTGGTACGCTACTGCACTAACCAACACCATAAGACCCACTCGGTCGACTAAATGGAAGACTGGCCCTGGGAATACATACCCAGCTGGATTTTTTGATGGTATGACATAGGGGGCGATTGTGGATGTGAGTTTTGGATTGTTATCTCTACGGAACAAGAATTCTGGGTTCACTGGGGAGCTGACAGAGACACTAATATGAAGGCAGAGGCTATGGCATTGTGGATACTACTATGGTTCACATCATTCCTGAACATCCCCACTATACACATATACGGGGACTCACAGACCATCATTAATCATGTTCAGGGCAACATGTATATCAGACAACCACAACTACATGGATGGCTCAAGAAAATTAAGACCCTTTGGAGGTCTTTCAGGAACCCCACTATTCAGCATAATGGCAAACTTTAATCAAAACACAAACAAGATATCCAAGATGGGATTACTGGATCCACTGGATGGTATGCACATTGAGATTGAGATGGGTTGATCCATATTGGATGTTGGTGTTTTACGTCTCCCGAGATAGCAACCTCTCAGCAATGGCATTTTTTTTAACATGTTCTATGTTTGGCTATCTGCTCCCAAGGTGGACTGATATGGTTTTTATGGATAAGAAGTTTATTTGATAGATGCACTATGCTTTTTCTGATACTATACCTACTTTTGATGTTTTATTTGGGCAAATATGGGACTATATGTTTTTGTTAGACTAAACTATATGTATATGGTTTCTATGTACACGCATTGTTTATATCCAAGATATACATATTGTTTTTTTTATTAATACAAAAAACAATTTTTTTTTTAATGAACTTACAAAAAAAAAAACCATACAAAATAGAAATGACATAATTCCACACATTAAATAATTACAGTGTTCAAATAAAATTCAATGATAAAAATAATATAATTTTCCTTATCATCCTTTTACACTACATTCATAAAAAATCTAAAAATGATCATTTTTAAAAATATTCAATATATTTATATTTTCAAAAATATAATTTCATTAAAATTATATAACAAAACTCCAATCATATTTCTTTTAAAAAAAATGCAAGATTTTATTTTTAAATTTATAAAAGTTTCCATATTTAATTTTTTATTTATTTTACCTAATATTAAATTTACAAAAAATTAATAAACAACTTTTCATATTTATTCTTTACACTTTAAAAAAAAATTAAAACTTCAAAACTCCATTGTTGAATGGTTTACACCTTTAAAAAAAATTGAAACTTCAAAACTCCAAAACTCCATTATTGAATAGTTTACACTTTAAAAAAAAATTGAAACTTCAAAAATCCATTATTGAATGGTTTACACCTTTAGAATAAACTTTAAACTTTTTATTTAAACAAATTATTATATTCTTATTAAAAAAACCTTAAAAAATTATAATACCATATAAATATTAAAATTATTTTTAAATACATTTTATATTCATATATTAAAAAAAAAACCTTTACACTTCTCAAATAAAGGTCAAACTTTTTTCTTATACTCTGGTTAATATGTATATATAATTTTTTAAATACATTTTCTATTTATATAAACAAAAATAATTAAAAAAATGATAGAAATTGATAATATCATATGAATATAAAATCATTTAGATAAGACTCCTCAACTTTATCAACCTCAACCATAGAAAAAGCAAACCAAAACCACTGATACATTAAACGGTCAAATATTATCGCACCATAATCAATGTGTGCACCATGAAATCAAATAGTTAAAAATAAAATCCATTCATTACAGTGGAGATCATTGTGGTGCAATCCCGGAGCAGTTTTTGTGCTTTGATAAAATAAAATGTGAAGAACTCTGCACACGCTTTATGCTGCGTGCGGTCATTGGCGCAGCTGCTTGACTTAATCCCCCACGACATTGCCGATTGTACATGAAGCATTTCCAACGCTCAACTGCAGACAACATCAGTATATTGCAACACCTTTCCAAGTGATAACGTTTGAGGCCCATTAACTTTTCCGACTGTGGGAGCATTTGCAAAATGCTGCACCCATGCTTAATAAAGACTCAACAGGTTCAGAACAGATTAAAGGAAATCTGCAATTATTTCCTTTAATCTGTTCTGCAGTTCCTTTAATCTGTTCTGGTTGAATGAGGTTGGCTTCATATATTTTTTATTTGGAAACACACCGCCAGAAAGCCTGCCTCGAGGATTCATAAAGCGCTCTGCGCGGTCTATCAAAATTCAAATTTTAAATTTCAAAATTCAAATAGGAGGGATGCGTTAGTGAGGTGATGCATGGCTATCCCATCTGCAGAATTTTAATGACTCTGCCACCTAATGGATAGTACTCGGCAGTCTAGGCGAGTCCCTACGGAATACGGATACAGACGTGAAGTGATTCCGAGTTTTACGACTTTGGCAGGGGATGTGATCGAGTTGCCGGAAAGTCCATGGACATGTATGGCACTCATGGATATGTAGCATCCTTGCCGATGCAGGAGTGTCATGTCACATGTACTTAACTTAGCCGTGTATTAAAGGATCTATAGAATTAGAAATAGGGATTAGCCCAGTGAATATATAAAAGTACATTAATGGGTCTATAGAGTTAGTGGATATAGTGGTCATAAAAATTAATAATCCTGAAATGTTATTATCTTCAATACTATTACTAGACTTTGAATATTTTGAATATATAAAGGTACATTAATGGGTCTATAGAGTTGGTGGATATAGTGGTCATAAAAATTAATAATCCTGAAATGTTATCATCTTCAATACTATTACTAGACTTCAATAAATATTCAAGTTAAGTGATAGACGGATGCGACACGACGTGTTGAATTTATTGCAGTTTGCATACCAAATGGCGACACACAGGAGGAATCTACACCATTATTTGCCGTCCGACAGGAAAAAATCTAAGCGTCTTGACTTTGCGGTCTTCTGACTGAGATTGCCTGGCCGTACACTTCACGCCCATGCGATCTAACTCCTTCGTCTTCCTTGCAGAATCCCCGCTACTAAGTTTTCCATATCCAGGAGCAAAGCAGAGCAGAGTGTCACAGTACATCATTGCCTTCTTACCAATTCGATGTCTTTCACTCTCTATCAACTTTGCTTTCTTCTTGCGTCTGCCCTTCTCCTCCTCCTCCTCTGCTTCATAACGTCATGTACCGGCGGTGGCTACGAGGAATGCAACTGGGGTATATGTGGGAGCGCTGAATTCCAATATCCTTTTGGGAAAAGTAACAGCGGCTGTGGCGATCCTAAGTTTCAGCTAGACTGTAGTTTGGATAGCTATCCTTTGCTTTTACTCAATGGAGACGAGTATCTCATCTCGCAGCCCTCACACTTGGCCAGTGATATCCATAATAATAATAGCATGACAATGGTTAACTTCAATCTATGGAAGCTTACGCCGGGGGGTAGTTGCAATCCTGTGGGTAACTACTCTCAATTTTGGTGGCCCGACTCTCAATTTCGTATAGCCCATGGATACACCAATCTCACGCTTTGGGGGCAATGCAATGAAAGTATTAAAGGGCATAAGCGCCGTTTATGTGGCGCTGATTGGTACGTCATTCCCAATCCAGAATCTGGAAGACGATTCTGCCAAAGCAACATTCAACTGCCAGTTGGTATCAACTTCTCTTTCCAACAGAATGATGATCTGAGAACACGCCTCTCGACAGGTTTTGAAATAACATGGTAGGCCGACACGAAGAGAAACCGAAGCTGTGGCGCCTGTAAGACCAGTGGCGGGAGTTGTGGTTATAACATTTCAGAACCAACTAAAATATTTATTTGCTATTGTCCCGACGGCACCTCGCATACAGAGATATGCCCCACCAATAGTATTGGTACTTTTCCTGAACCCCTTCTCCCAATTCTATTACAAACACCAATGCTTAAATTACCACTATTACAAACACCAGTGCTTAAATTACCACAATCTGTAAAGATGTATTAAATGTTCCTTCCGTTCTGGACTCTTGAACCCGCAGATATATGTGCTTGTCTTTCCCGATATTGTTCATTCTGTTTGCAAAAAGTATGGATTGTTGCTTTTACTCATAATGGTTGTTATGGCCGCGTTGCAGGTCATAAAAGCAGGCTTGCCATTGTAATAGGTAGCTATGATTTCTTCCCATTGAAAATCACTGTGAACTTGTATCTTGTAATTTCCACTGTTCTCACCCAGGTTAATCAACATCACATTCATTTCGATTTATGTATTATCCTGCAGGTTGCATCATTGGAGGAGTTGCGCTGACAACAATAGCAGTGTTGTTCTTAATGTTTTATGCCAAGAAGAGAAGGCCTACTCCTGGTACCTCTACTTCAAGGGTGGAGAAATTCCTAAAGGAAAATGCTTATGAAATGCCCATGCCAACCAGATATTCACATTCTCACCTCAAGAAGATCACAGACAACTTCGCTGAAAAGTTGGGAGAAGGAGGGTTCGGTGTGGTGTATAAAGGACTGTTTCGGAACGGCGCTCTAGTGGCTGTAAAGCTTCTTGATAGGCACAGGCATACCGAGACCCAATTCATGAATGAGGTTGCTACCATTGGACGTGTCCATCACGTTAATCTGGTTCGTCTGTTGGGGTACTGTTTTGAAAACCCTATAAGCGCACTCGTATATGAATACATGCCTAATGGATCGCTCGATAAATTTTTGTTTGCCCGGAAAGAGGAGGGGCAAGTCCTAAGGTGGGAACAATTGTATTCAATTGCTTTGGGTGCGGCCCGTGGAATTGCATATCTACACCATGATTGCGAGACGCGCATCATACACTTCGACATCAAACCTCACAATATATTGCTGGACGCCGACTTCACCCCTAAGATTGCTGATTTCGGGTCTCGCAAAACTTTGTGGAAAGGAAGAAGATCATGTTTCTATGACAGCCTGGAGAGGGACGCCGGGATATGTTGCGCCGGAGTTGTGCCATAGTGATGCCGGTCCTGTTACAGATAAATCAGATGTCTATAGTTTCGGAATGCTGTTGCTAGAGATTGTTGGGGGCAGAAAGAATATTGATGTGGAGGTAAGCCGATCCAGCCAATTATACTTTCCTGAATTGGCTTTCAAACTGATTGAGAGTGGTGAGTTGGGGATGAGGTTGAGAGGAGGAGAAATGGAATGTGCAGATGAGGCGAAGGCGAGAAGGCTCACAAAAGTTGGATTGTGGTGCATTCAATATAACTCTGCAGATCGTCCTTGCATGACGAGGGTTGTGCACATGTTAGAAGGAAATGGAGATGACGTCGCCAATCCTCCGCCGCCCTTCAATTCCTCGGCCACACCTCAAAATGTTGTACTGCCATCCATGGTAAATTCTTCTTCAATTGAGATTACTTTATAGATTTATATTTTTGATTGTCTTTACCTAAACCAGTGCCTGGATTTTTGCGCGCCGATTCGCCGGACTCCATACAATACCTTTGTGAAAATGACTGGGTGACTGCTAGGAAGTGTTAAGAACCTAACTCAGGGGAACTGACAGCTACGAGCCATGATTTTGTTTTTCTAATGTAATAATGTTTTTACTTCTAGAGTATGAGTCAGAATCTGCTTGTTTCTGAGAACATGTACATCAAGCTACTTTTTACCTGATAAAGATTCACTCTGCCTCCTTAATTGATAAGTAGCAGAGGAATTAAGATTAAAAGAAAAGTGTTTTTGACTTCGATTTAATGTGCACTTTTTCTGTATAGAGCCAATTTTATCTTCTTCATCTGTTTTTGATTATTAAGGGTTCTTTTATCAAATATTGAAAATTCCAAGGTGCGGTATATTTGGGTTTGTATAGAGCCATTATTTTTCTAAAGTACAATCCATTTGTCTGTACTGATTTATTAAAAAAATTGGAATATAGTGCTTTAATATTCCATTTATAAATTTATTATTTTTTCAATGGCGTGATGAGTTTGGATTTGGATTTACTAATGCATAAAAAATTGAAATGCAACAATTTTGATAGTAAACTCATTATTGATAATAATGATTTTATAATAATGTTTATTTTAATTTTAAAATATTAAAAATATTTATTTATTTTAAACTATTAAAAAATTTTATTTATTAATTAATTAAATTAAAATGATATTTATTAATTAATTAAATTACAATAATAAAAAATTTATAATATTTTTGGAAAACATATTTTCAAATTATTTTTTAATATAAAAAATAACATGATTTATATTATAAATTTAATTATTTTATTTATATTCATTAATTAAATTAAATTTTAAATTTTTTAACTGAATTTGTTTTTATTCTAAATATCTAATTAATCATTGTCGTAGGAAATAAACTTAATTTAAAAAAGGGCGGCTGCATGTGGCAGCATGTTCTTCCCCATTAGAGGGTTTGAAATTGAAATTTTTATGTGTAAATAACATTTGATTGGAACAGGTGGATCGCTCCTAATCCAACCACTTGATGACTTTGAGAATCATTTACTGCATAGACACGTGGTGGAAGCAGGCAGACAGAAAAGGCATTTCTTATTAAAATGGCTTAACACGTGTTATACCTTTATTAAATAATAGTTCAGATGGTGGATTGATTTAAATTTGAGTCTCAAACATAATTTTGTTTGGATTCTTACTAACATTTCTTAAAGAAAGAATAAATGTTTTAATGGGAAAAAGTAAAAATTTCAAAATTTCGGAATCATCTCCTCCAACTTTTCCGGTCTTAAGATTTTCTGACAAAAGCTAACAGACATATTATTGGGCATTAAATGTTTGGCTATATGCGTCTCCAATAACTGTTTAACACGTGCATGTGGTGATAGATAAATAAAAATAAGTGTGTGTTAAACAACTATCGAAGACCCATGTAGCCAGGCATTTAATGCCTAATAATATGCCCTTTAGCTCTTGACAGATTCCCCTCTCAGGTCATAAAATGAGTTTTCATTGTTGTTTTAAACCTCTCAGGTCATAAAATGAGTTTTCATTGTTGTTTTAAAACGAAACGAACCCATAGTTGATATCTTTTATTTCATTCAATGGATTATAATTTTTCATTTATGACTTCTAATTTCACCTTGATTTAACCTTTCCGGCATTTCGCGGTGATAAAAATGCCATCCCTAGACACCGATAATATTAGCATGAGTTCAAACCTTTTCAAGTACTTTATTATGAATTTCAAATCAAATATAAATTTAAAATGCATGTGTTAAACTCATAGTGGCCAAGTTCAAGGTAAAATCTCAATCGAGAGATTTTTAAACTTGCAACCGAGAGTGTAATGTACCTCGGTAACCTCGCAGGTAAAAGTAAGGAGTTAGAGTTTTTTTATACAAACAACCCATAAGTAATTATCCGAACCTCAACTCCTCAATTCATCAATAACCATTAGATATAACATTCATTAATATATCAAGTAAATTGCAGTAAAAGACAATAAGTTGCATAACCATTTTCGTAACCATTAACCACCAATGTGGTAGTGTAATAACATAAACTGTCTCATGAACCTTCTGTCGATTCCAGGATTTTCCTTCACCATACAAATTAATCACATACTTTGGACATAATGATTAGCACATCAACTTAAAGAATAATCATCATCACACAAAAAGCAATCACACCATTGAACACACAGATATACCCTGGGAACCCCGTAGGGTGAAAACTAGCAAATGTTTAATCTTATTATTAAACGCTCGTGAGGGTTTTCACCCCTCACTCAATGGCTTATAAGGGATTTCATCCCTTAACCATTGTTATAAAATCATTACAACGATTTATCATTAAGTCGTCACATAACTAGCTAAAAGCTAATACAGTTTCCATGTAATCTTTTACTTACAAACCGCCACATACAACATTCCTTGTGGCATGAGTATTCTGGCCATGCACGATCCTACAACTCGAACTCATCTGAATGGACCATTGATCACTTTCCTGCCACAATGTTAACTTCACTTTTCTTTGGCTCCATTTGTCATCTTTTCCTGTCAATGTAGTTGTCAACAAGCTTGGCAACAAGATTAGATACCATAATAATGAATCAATAATCAACCTCTAACAGAGATCTTTTAGCATCTGTTCATATGCATGAGCAAGCATGACATACTATGTAACTAGTGCATATACTCAAGCAAATATTGTTGGACCTCCACAATGTTTATTTACATTAATGCATAATTCTCTTTAAGAATTCTAACCATTAGTTTTACAAGTCCATGTTGTCATTATCAATATTGACATCATGATTTCATTTATAAATAATCATATTATTTAGCATTTTCCCTTCGCTCAAGCACATATTCTTAGAGGACAAAACATTAAGGCATACCCTTGAAGGGACTAACTACAACATCAGTTATAATCTGCTTACATGAAAATTTACATAAACTTTTACCAAAGAGCTAGTCCTTTAGCCATTACTTTTGTTGCTTGCAAACATGTAAAGCAAACTAACACAACTTGTTGTCTCTCCCTGCATGCATATGTATACCCTTTCTAATGAAAACTAACACAAATCTCGTGTGCTTACACATCTCGTTCAACAAGAAACTAAGATAATAGTTACGTTAGCATAAGGTAATCACATATCATTTTCCTAAAGGAATATGACTCAATAGTTCTGTCCATACAAGAACATACCTCTATAACACGATGGCTAATCCTTAGTGCATCCCTTAACTTATCATAATCACCCTTCTTTGATGTGTGCAACACATATCCCCTTTCTTAGTATTCTACCATATAATTTAAGATCAGCATGCATTGTGACTAACTAGATAACACTCAATGCACCTTAGTGAGTTGCAGCCACGGTATAGCAGATTTCTATGTAAACTTGAGCATTTGATAATATGAATCAAATAGGCTCGCTTCATATATTAATTACCTAGCATTGAACTCAGCTCTCGCTACAAAATAGTAAAACGTGTCTACATGGAAGAATTTGCAGTTTCCATTAGTCAACAACGCACATATATATTTTCCTACTAGAAAAAGAGCAAGATACTTATCTTTTTCAGTTGTACCATCGACTGAAAAACAAACACATTATTCCTTTGGTCAGAGAGAAGCAACTGGGAGCTAGGTTACCACATCTTGACGTTCTGACTTCGTTGGAGCAGTAAACTGCCTGGCTATCAATCCCACGTCGATGGCTTTAACAACGATTCATGTCAATATACGACTCTCTACTGCGGCACTAACGAGCAATCATGGGTTCTTGAGTTTTGACATCTACAATGTCTCCACGGGTTTCCACACAACACGGTGTTCCAACAAACAAGGTTCCGTGGCAAATCTTCCTGCAACAACATTGCTTCTTCATGTAGCTGCCTTAACATGTCAACATAGACCAGAACGTCATATTTAGGCGTTAACAAGATTGTTGAAGGAATTTAGTTGAGTCCGAGTTGAAAATCCATCAAAATTCGCTTGAGCAACATATTATCGAAACACATCAAAGAAATTAACTCTCAAGTCATTTGCGGAATAAACACCGCAAATCAATAAGGAACATAGTGAACACACAGATGCACAGAGATGCCATTACAATGGATTTATCAATATCTAAACACACATGCAAACGCTCTGGCTGTATAATATCTGTAATGGTTGTACGATCTCTGCGCATTCTAATTATGATATCTGTAGCGGCTGTTTTCGATTAATGTCAAATAAACACCGCCGCCCAGAATGGAGCTGTATGAGCTCTGCACATTCTAATATAATGGCTCTGAAGGCTTTTGCAGTTTTCGGAATCTTTCCCATGTTAAGGGCAAGCTCCTCAGCTTGTGTGGTTTCCTGATTTTGTGCTTATCGTTTCCTTCATTCTTGTTCAGTTCCACAACAGCCAAGAATCAGTTAATAACTGATTCGTAATCTTGAATTAATTTTACGCAAGGTTACGGTTATTTATGATAGGGATATTACATACTCCCCCCCTTAACAGGAACACCATCCTCGGTGTTCATCTTTCATTGAGAACTTGAGATTTTACTCATCGTATAATCATCTAAACCACACAAAATGTGATCCTTCCTCTTTAAAATCAAAGTTTTCATCCCAAGAAATGACAACAAAATAGTAATGATATAGTCATAAGAAATATCATTAGTTATAAGCATCAATAGTCAGAAGCATTCGTAATTGCAAAAATATGAAACTTCTAATCGCCACCACTTGGCCCTTATTCATTCATAATAAACAATTCTCTGTGTCAACTTACCATTACTTGCCATCTATTCTTGAAAATCATGAATACTTTCATGTCAGCATTTTAATAGTGGTTGGACAACTCTTCAACCCTCCATGGTAAGCAATCTTGTAATGTTTGACAAATAAATTCAATCGCATTAGTCATAATATTGTGAGTCAAATGAAATACTTTTAACGAGCAATCAGTTGTGCAATGTTAGATGATTTTTAAATCACAATACTTTTACAAGCACTTAAGAGCTCATCACTGCTCCACATGCACACTGAAGTAACTCTCACTACATACATCCACTGAGTACTTCTAAAAGTACCAAAAGAGCACCTAGCTCTCTAATCATCAAAACAGTCAATCACCGCATCAAGCAAAAACTGTCTTAGCTCCTACTAAGATGTTCACAAAATTAATAATACAATAAAGGAATTAAAATTTCCAATTACTCCTTATTGAGCACTAAGCTCATTTCGTGTTAAATGTGCATAACACATTTCACACAACTATATATAGAATTTATTTTCAACATATCATATAGCAGATTCGTTCATTTCTTTAGCTATGAGCACCCCAATAGGCTAAAGAATTCCCAACCCATGGGAACTGGTTTCCACAACCAAATCGAGTCATTTTCACATCCAGACAGTTTCTTTGATAGAGACCTTACCAGGTCTAACATGGGATTCCACTCGCCAACCAGCTCAAGAATTCCAATGTCCACATAAAATCTTTTCCCTCATTGAGATAATTTATCTCTAGGGAGAGGAAATCCGGGCAGACAAGTACCATCAACCCCTCCGGGCAGGTAACTGCCATCAACCCAAGGCATATCCGGGCAGACAAGTACCATCAACCCCTCCGGGCAGGTAACTGCCATCAACCCAAGGCATATCCGGGCAGACAAGTACCGTCAACCCTTCCGGGCAGGTAATTGCCATCAACCCAACTATCTGCAACTGTCTGGCATGTTAAATTCCTCTTTATTACTCTTTCTCAAATTAATTTACGTAATGAACCATTTGAACATTATCATTAACAAAGTAAACATGCATGTACACCATGCATCTACACTTATCCCTCATCATGGGTCCACAACATCTAGATTGATGGGAAACATATCTATCATACATGTTGTATGCATGCAAATTTTCCAAATAACATAATTCATGCATATCATATAACATCATTCTTTCTCATTTATGATTGCAATTCACACTGCAGCAATTTACGTGATGAGTTTTCTTGTTGCCACTAAGCTACCACTACTTAATCCCATCAGCAACGTTAGTTATAAATATGCATCAATTAACACGTATTCTCCCGATGTCACATAAGGAAAGAGCGTCATTCTTTTCTGGAACGAGTAGAAATGAAGTAGAAATTAGGTCTCTAATTGAGAAAGTGTATTTACTAGTTCGGAAACCCTTACGGGAGGCCTTTCGGCTCATGTTTTTGCAAGATTTCGCCAATCTGGTGGAATTAGTGGGAAAGAGCCCGACCTTTAGCCCCGACCACCTTCCTGAGCGTGGCGAGAGGAGGAACGAGAGCCGTTGATTGAGGGGCTGAGCCAAATAGAAATACTGATGGGAACGAGAACCAAGAAAGGAAGTAGACGGGCTAATCCCTACCGACTATTCAGTATATCCTTTTAGGATAAAATGAGAAGGAACGAAGTAGCTTGTCCGGATCGGGCAAGGGGTAAGCCACGGGAAAAGAGAATATATAGAGGGGATACGCTTAAAGAAACCATGCCTCAAGAGGTCCTTACTACAGATAAGATAAGAGTCCAGCTCATATGAAAGGGAAAGTTCTGACAGTATAATCCCTATATCCTTCCGTACCGTACCTTACCGTTAGTCCATACCTTTAAGTATAAGTCCTTCGGTATCTAACCATCGGTCTCTAAACAGAATCTAAATGAATCTATTTCCTTATACTGATGGCTTTATACTGGCTCTTATACGGGCTTTCTACTTGTTACCGCCTCTGGTAAGGACTAGTGTAAGCGTTAGCGATTTTCAATCATTTTCATGCATACAATATTGTCATGTATAAAAGCATATGCAAATATTCATTAATGTATAAATTTCAACAACAATTGAGTTAATAATCTAAACATTTCCAATTTTGCCATAGTCTGTTGTCTTAATTTGAATCGTCATTAATGGAGTATTATCTTACATTTACTATGGCTAGCTTTGGTAATTCATCGCTAATATAATTAAACATAATCTCTCTAACATACAAAGAACATAACTCTTTATCACAATGACTAATCTTTGTGCATACCATTGCTTGTCATATAAGCCCTTCACTAGAATACTACCATCATTTCATACAACAAACTACATACCTCTTTCTTAAAGGAAGTCATTTTAACCTCATTCTTCTATCTTCCCTTTCAGGGAATTATTAAAGATATCCATATTTATGCATAAAAATCAAGATACAGAACAAGATCTACTTATCCATCCAAAATCAAGAAATCAACACAACTTATCTAGCAAGACAATCTCTTCAAAAGATTATTGTCTTCAAGAAAGTTAACATGATCACTTTCTCTATGTACCCACAGAGTCATAATTCCAAAGTCACAATAGCTACCATTATGCAACATGTCTTTTCCTAACACAATTACTTTACTTCATTGCACATAGTTCTTTTCATGAAACAAGTAAGGATTTTGTTTCTTGTATGAACACTATTCTAATGTGTCTTTAAAGGAAAGAACCTCTATTTTATTTTCAAGAAAACTCTCATAAATTCCTTTATCTTAATACATGAAGTATGTACACTCTTAGAATGAAACTATATTTATGTATATATGTAATATACTCTTTCTTCAAAAAAGTTAGAAATGAATATCTATGTGCCTAGAAGCACATATTTAGCTATCTTTATCATGCATGTAATGCATATTCATTTCACTAGAACTTAGAAACTAACTAGAATCATAATGCAATTAGCATATATATATTTTCCAAGAAACTTTTATCAAATAAAAATACATATTTTAATTCAAGAAAACTTGGCCACCTTTCATGCTATGTCCTCAGGACGTTTATATGCCTCATCTTCTTTTCTCAAGAAGATACTTTGGCTATATTTAGCAAGGATTTTATTCCAAGAAAAATGACATGAGACAAGCATTTCTCACACAAGACTCACATGTAGTCTTTCTAGGAGGAACTACCTATTTTCTTTACTAAGAAAACATATAAAATAATCAATCTTTACTGCAAGCATTATCATATTTTCTCTACCAAGAAAACATATAAACAATCAATCTTTACTATAGAAATCAACCCCATGATATAAAGAATAGAGTTACTTATCTTTTCCTTGGTTCAACATGCATAACTAACAAATTAAACCACCCTTACTGGAAGCAATTGCTCTACTTATGCAATTAGAAGCATAATCTCCTAAGTGCCACACATGCACCAGAGTTACCACTTGATGCTAGATGCAACAACTATCGTAACACTACTATGTGACCTTTTCAGAATAATGACTTCAAGGAGACATTACGAAAAACATTAACATCAACACACTATAGTTATCATTTTCCAACTCCTTAAGCATGGTCAAGGGAATACTCACATGCACATCGAGCGCTATCTAGTCATCCCCAGACTTAGCGTCTTCTGCAAGATTCTGACACTCAAGCTTGCGCTATCTGGTCATCACCAGACTTAGCGATTTCTTTTTCTCATCTCCGTCTGTCCCTACAGCACGGTCTTCTTCCTTTTCCTTTCGAAGCATCTATAGTTGGGGAAGGTAGTTAGAGTTTACTGACAATTGTATTAACACAGGTAGTCTATTTATGAATAATTATCACATGTAATTATACCATGAATGGGTCCTAGAAATGTTACTCACTGAACATGCCTCTACAATTAACTTCACACTGGAATACAACATGCATAAGAAATCCATCATTCCCATAGTAGAGATAAATTCAACCATCATTAAATCGAGGCTCCAATGGTTTTTATCTCCCAACAAGTAATGATTAACATAAACACATACCACACTAATGGATTTCAATTAATTAGAGGGTAATCATCATTAAATCTCATAAGCATATACTATTCATCATGCATTCTCATGGTGAATAAAATTAAGAACTCTTCTCATAAACAACTGGAACTATAGCACAGAGAGAGTAAGAATCTTCATACACACCTTCCATGCATGTGACATCAATCAACCTTCACTTGTTTTCGAATTGTAATAATCTTAAGTCCAATTCATTTAATGCATATAAGTTCTATGGGTTAGTCATACAACACTAACCAATCTCAACTACCAATGATCTTAATGAAACCATGGCAAAACATAATCAGAAATTAGTTATGACAAACAAGTCTCGCTGCTTGACTCATTGCATGTTTTCAATATCTAAGGGGTTCTTCTAATGTCCTTTTTAAAATAATTTGTCATCCTATTCAAGGATGTTCCACATAATTTATATTCATGCATTGACTCATTAAGTTTTGTTCATTGTAACTTCAATTTTGTTTAATAAATGAATCATTGTTATTGCGATATTTGCAAAGTAAAAGTTGGTAGTTGATTGTCACTTTCCTCAATGAGTGTTCAATATTGTTCTAAGTGCAACAAAAGTTTCAATGTATTTTATCCTCATCAGGAATATAATGTCATAAACATAGCTATGCAACAACTTTATTACTTACTACTCAAGTAGTTTAAACACGAATCACACTTATCATGCCAAAAATAGTGTACTATGTAAATCAATATGTGAATGATTAAACTCATACCTGAGTTAATGCTCACTGGTGGCATACCTCAATTTATTTTCCGCTTACCAATTCCCAAAGGCGCCAGTGCTGCAACCTTTAGCTCTGATACCACTTGTAATGTACCCCGGTAACCTCGCAGGTAAAAGTAAGGAGTTAGAATTTTTTTATACAAACAACCCATAAGTAATTATCCGAATCTCAACTCCTCAATTCATCAATAACCATTAGATATAACATTCATTAATACATCAAGTAAATTGCAGTAAAAGACAATAAGTTGCATAACCATTTTCATAACCATTAACCACCAATGTGGTAGTGTAATAACATAAACTGTCTCATGAACCTTCTGTCGATTCCAGGATTTTCCTTCACCATACAAATTAATCACATACTTTGGACATAATGATTAGCACATCAACTAAAGAATAATCATCATCAAACTGACACAAAAGGCAGTCACACCATTGAACACACAGATATACCCTGGAAACCCCGTAGGGTGAAAACCAGCAAACGTTTAATCTTATTATTAAACGCTCGTGAGGGTTTTCACCCCTCACTCAATGGATTATAAGGGATTTCATCCCTTAACCATTGTTATAAAATCATTACAACGATTTATCATTAAGTCGTCACATAACTAGCTAAAAGCTAATACAGTTTCCATGTAATCTTTTACTTACAAACCGCCACATACAACATTCCTTGTGGCATGAGTATTCTGGCCATGCACGATCCTACAACTCGAACTCATCTGAATGGACCATTGATCACTTTCCTGCCACGATGTTAACTTCACTTTTCTTTGGCTCCATTTGTCATCTTTTCCTATCAATGTAGTTGTCAACAAGCTTGGCAACAAGATTAGATACCATAATAATGAATCAATAATCAACCTCTAACAGAGATCTTTTAACATCTGTTCATATGCATGAGCAAGCATTGACATGCTATGTAACTAGTGCATATACTCAAGCAAATATTGTTGGACCTCCAGAATGTTTATTTACATTAATGCATAATTCTCTTTAAGAATTCTAACCATTAGTTTTACAAGTCCATGTTGTCATTATCAATATTGACATCATGATTCCATTTATAAATAATCATATTATTTAGCATTTTCCCTTCGCTCAAGCACATATTCTTAGATGACAAAACATTAAGGCATACCCTTGAAGGGACTAACTACAACATCAGTTATAATCTGCTTACATGAAAATTTACATAAACTTTTACCAAAGAACTAGTCCTTTAGCCATTACTTTTGTGGCTTGCAAACATGTAAAGCAAACTAACACAACTTGTTGTCTCTCCCTGCATGCATATGTATACCTTTTCTAATGAAAACTAACACAAATCTCGTGTGCTTACACATCTCGTTCAACAAGAAACTAAGATAATAGTTACCTTAGCATAAGGTAATCACATATCATTTTCCTAAAGGAATATGACTCAATAGTTCTTTCCATACAAGAACATACCTCTATAACACAATGGCTAATCCTTAATGCATCCCTTAACTTATCATAATCACCCTTCTTTGATGTGTGCAACACATATCCCCTTTCTTAGTATTCTACCATATAATTTAAGATCAGCATGCATTGTGACTAACTAGATAACACTCAATGCACCTAAGTGAGCTGTAGCCACGGTATAACAGATTTCTATGTAAACTTGAGCATTTGATAATATGAATCAAATAGGCTCGCTTCATATATTAATTACCTAGCATTGAACTCAGCTCTCGCTACAAAACAGTAAAACGTGTCTACATGGAAGAATTTGCAGTTTCCATTAGTCAACAACGCACATATATATTTTCCTACTAGAAATAGAGCAAGATACTTATCTTTTTCAATTGTACCATCGACTGAAAAAAAAAACACATTATTCCTTTGGTCAGAGAGAAGCAACTGGGAGCTAGGTTACCACATCTTGACGTTCTGACTTCGTTGGAGCAGTAAACTGCCTGGCTATCAATCCCACGTCGATGGCTTTAACAACGATTCATGTCAATATACGACTCTCTACTGCGGCACTAACGAGAAATCATGGGTTCTTGAGTTTTGACATCTACAATGTCTCCACGGGTTTCCACACAACATGGTGTTCCAACAAACAAGGTTCTGTGGCAAATCTTCCTGCAACAAAATTGCTTCTTCATGTAGCTGCCTTAACATGTCAACATAGACCAGAACGTCATATTTAGGCGTTAACAAGATGGTTGAAGGAATTTAGTTGAGTCCGAGTTGAAAATCCATCAAAATTCGCTTGAGCAACATATTATCGAAACAGATCATCGAAACACATCAAAGAAATTAACTCTCAAGTCATTTGCGGAATAAACACCGCAAATCAACAAGGAACATAGTGAACACACAGATGCACAGAGATGCCATTACAATGGATTTATCAATATCTAAACACACATGCAAACGCTCTGGCTGTATAAGATCTGTAATGGTTGTACGATCTCTGCGCATTCTAATTATGAGATCTGTAGCGGCTGTTTTCGATTAATGTCAAATAAACACCGCCGCCCAGAATGGAGCTGTATGAGCTCTGCACATTCTAATATAATGGCTCTGAAGGCTTTTGCGGTTTTCGGAATCTTTCCCGTGTTAAGGGCAAGCTCCTCAGCTTGTGTGGTTTCCTGATTTTGTGCTTATCGTTTCCTTCATTCTCGTTCAGTTCCACAACAGCCAAGAATCAGTTAATAACTGATTCGTAATCTTGAATTACTTTTACGCAAGGTTACGGTTATTTATGATAGGGATATTACAGAGAGTTTTCCCACGTTAAATATTCTCCAGGTAAACTCTAGGTTAAGAGTAAGCCAAATCCTTGCAAAATTAAAGAGGTAGATGGTAATCATTTACCTCAGTTTCTAATAATATAATATTTCTCCATTCCAATTAAGGATTGTTATTTACTAATTATATAATATTTCTCCATTTGCATGCGACATCTATTTAATAACAACATCATTTTTAATTTCACCTTGATTTAACTTTTTCGACATTTCACCATGATAAAAATGATGATAAAAATGATAAGAGTAGTCTAACAAAGCGAAAGTTTCCGTCGCTGCCCAAAAAAATGTCCAGCTCCGGCCATCAGCAATTCCTCCACCCACCACCACCTTTCCACATTAAAGTCCTGATTTGATCGGAGTTGTTCAGACAGAATTCGCTTCGCGGAGAGTTAATGCGCATTTCAATTCGAAATTTATGCGCATTTCAATTCGAAATTTTGCAAACTGCGGGTTGCTCCCCTAACCATTCGGAAAAGCGCAGAGAATGTACCTACACGTTCAGAATTGGCGCAATGAAGGCAACACCTTTACCATTCGGAGAAGCACGGAGAGTATGCAACACCCAGGGAGGAAAACTGAAAGAGGCGTTTCGGATTCTACAGGAGGATGTGATGTGATGTGTTAGGGAGAAAGCATGGGAAGAAGCCAAATTCATCCAAGCCCACATGATCCGAACCGGATTCAATGCAGATACAGTTTTAGCAACTAAGCTTTTGGGACTGTATTCCAAGTGTGGGAATTTGGTGGAAGCTCGCCAAGTGTTCGATGGAAAGTTTGAACCGAATGTAGCGTCATTGCTTAGCGTCAATGTAAGGGTGTTCCAGCAGACAGATACACGTTTGCCACTATTCTAGCTGCCTGTGCAAACTCGCAAAGTCTTGGAGACGGCAAGGAGATCCCTGAAGAAATAGTTAGGAATGGGTTCCATACTAATGTTTTTGTGGTAAGTGCACTTGTAAACATGTATGCTAAATGTGGACAGATAGGGGATGCACGAAAGGTATTTGATGAAATGCCTGAACGAAATTTGGTCTCATGGAATGCGATTGTTGCAGGGTGTGCATAGAATGGGTTTGTTGATGAGGCTTTGAAGCTCTTCTCGGACATGCCAGAAAGAAACGTGGTTTCATGGACAGCAGTGATTGCCGGATGTGTGCAGGATGGACTCATTAATGAATCCCAAGAACTGTTTGAAAAAATGCCTGAACAAAATGTGATCTCATGGACGATGATGATTTTAGGATATGCCCAAAATGGGGAAATTGAGGAGGCGCTAAAGCTGTTTTGGAAAATGCCTCATTGGAATACGGTTTCTTGGACGGTAACGATTACTGCTTCCGCTAAGCATGGCCATGCAGAGGATGCCCTTAAAATTTTTTGGCCATATGCAGAAAACTGGCATTTGGCTTAATCAATTTACTTTTGCCAGTGTTCTCTCTGCTTGTGCAAATATGGGATCTTTGAAACATGGCAAAGAGATCCATGAGAGCATAATTAGAAGCGGTTTGCATTCCGATGTTGTTGTTGGGAGTGCCCTTGTAGACATGTATGTCAAATGTAGGAGTATACAGGAAGCACGCACCGTGTTTGACAATTTGCCTGAACAAAATGTCGTTTCCTGGAATACAATGATTGCAGGATATGCGAAGTATGGGTATGTCGATGAAGCTGCGAATCTCTTTGTGAAAATCCCTGTTCAGGATGCGGTTTCATGGAATGAAATGATCGTTGGATATATACAAAATGGGTATCTTGATCCAAGTAGTGAAGCTGTTTCAAGGAATGCCAGAATGAGATATTGTCTTGTGGAATACAATGGTTGCAGGTTATGTACAAAGTGGGCATTTCTATGAGGCATTGACACTTTTTCAGGAACTAAAATCGACTGATATGAAGCCAGATTTGGACACATTTGCCAGTGTGCTTCCAGCATGTGCCAATTTGGTAGCTCTGGGACATGGCAAGTTGGTCCACAATTGTATAGTTAAAAATGGATTTCAATCTGATCATGATGATTTTGTGGGTAGTGCCCTGGTAGACATGTATTCCAAATGTGGTACTATAAAGGATGCACGTCAGGTTTTTGATAGAATGCCTAGACGTGATGTGGTGTCATGGAATGCAATGATATTAGGATATGCAATGCATGGTCATGGTAGGGAGACTGTCACGCCCCTACACCTGCGGTAGTCTTCCAACCGCTTGTAGCAAGGTGCGGCACCACCGAACGCTTTCTTTTCACCAATACTAACATTCGTGGACTACGCCTACTTTCACATTAACATACTTAGCTTGTGTTTCGCAACTAAGTAAAATGCAATTATCCTTTATACTTAATGAAGCCCATACTCCCTAATGTGAGTCTGCCTGACAATTTTATTAAGAATATCAGATTACAATACAACAGTGTGTCTTGGCCGAACCAAGTCTCACACTTAACCAATTTTTACAATAAACAGGCCACCTGCCTTTTACAACATGATGTGCACCCTTGCACGAAGGGAGGTGCTCACCCGAGCCACCAAAGATCCCTTAGCCAAATCCTACACAAATCGTATGCTAAAATCCACCCAATACATGGCACTCTTTTCCAACCATCAGCTAAGACAAACCTGTGAAATCTCCAAGTCTAATGCGCATGAGATGTGCGCATTTCCTTCACCAAACTGCGTGCTTCCTCTTGCCTTATGCGAAGGTCTTATGAGCGAATGCTTGTTGTTGAAATGAGATCTCCTCACACTTCATTTATATGCATCTTCACGTGGGATTAAATGGGGGTGTCAGCCCCTTGGCCGACCCCACAACATACCCACAAGACTCTTATTAACAAGTCGGCTTTCATCCTTTAATCCATCGCATATAAGTTTGCCCAACACTTAGTTGAATTTCCAAGTGTTGCACTTATCGTCGCATTTTTATGTCGCATAGTGTCCGCACTCCGTCGCAAGTCCGTCGCATCGTGCGCCCGCCCACGCGCCCGCGTGCCTACCCACGCGCCCTCGTGCACGACCTCACCCGCGCCCGCAACTCGAAGGCCTTACATCCTCCTCCACCTGAAATCGTTTTCGTCCTCGACAACATATCATCCCGGTAGCCATCCACCAAGATCATCACTCATCCGTGATGTGAACTCCTCTTCGCAAGGCAAACATCCTTGCAACATACGTAGAGACTCTTCTCCACTATGTCCCGGCTCAATGACCACTGCCACCAAGCTCACCATACCAAGGCATGCACCTCCACGGTATGCACTCCATAAGATGTCATCTCGATCCATCATTACCGACCCTGTCTTCATCATGTGTCCTCATGTGAACTGTTGCCATGATACTCCAACATAATGCCAACACATCTCTGTAGACTACTAGTCCCCATGTTTGAACTAGTCGGATGGCCAGTCCAACTGCCACGCTCAATCCATGAGAGTGAACATCCTCATGCCACCATCAGTCGTTTCTCAAAACATCCTGCCACATCCTTGACTCATCAAGAATCTATCTCCATAATCCATGCTCAGGTCCATGGAAACTCCATCCATCTCATCTGCAACATGTTGTCCATGATGTTTGGTGTCAATGTGCTACATGAAATCAGCCACATCTATCCCAACATCATCATGTGTGTGTGTCTCCTCCATATGAAGAGATCATCTCCTCAAATCGACTCTCGATGTGCCACATCTAGGTCCATGAAGCACCCCTTCATCATATCTACAATGTGCCATCCCTCAAGTCATCCATAGTAACAAGTATGCACTTGCCTCATCTATCCATGTGTCAAGGTAGTTGAGTCTCGGCTCAACCCATGCCCAAGTGCAGCCACCAAGGCATCATCATCATCATCGTTGTAACCCCATCACTTCAAAGTGACTCATATCGATCCTCCACATCAAGTCACTCTTCCAAGCCATGCCCATACATGTACTTTGAAAGTATGCATCCCATACTGCATCAAAGTCTCGTGACCTCAGCTCCTCAATGCATCGAATCCTCTAAGTCCACCATGTATGAAGTCTCTAAAAGTCACAACAATCTCATGTCATCATGAGCTCCTTGAGTCATCTCCAATCAACATCTCCATGTAGTAGGAATGCTCCATAATCTGCTCACAACTGTAGGTTTTAACCCTATACAGAAATTACCTGCATACAAATTCTTAAACAAAGAAAATAAACAATGCGAGAGCATAACCCATAAAACACATATGCACAGAGATTTTTTCCCTGGATCCCAAAACCGGGACTACCAGCTTGATTTTTCATTATGTTCCTTTCAATGTTACAATACATATTTATACATGCCGAAGCATCCAATACCATGGACCGAAAAACCATCGCGTCCAATACCATGTGCGAAAATCATGCACAAAACCATAAATAGGTTCGCCCAACCTAATATAGGGTCCAAAAAAAAAATTCCTGGGGCGCTGCCCCGGACCCCGTAGAGGGGGGCTACCCGCCCCACTCAAACCCCCCGGACAGGGGGGGCTGCCGCCCCCCCTGTGACCCCCCCGCTGCGCAATCGGCGCAACAAAGGGGGCTACCGCCCCCTCTAACCCCCCGTTTAACTACGTAGGTTAGTCGTGGAAGGAATATAACACAACCCAACAATCTCCCACTTGTTGTTTTCTTTCCACAGGGGGCCACAAGAGAGCTTAGTCATTTTTCCAACCCTGAAACACCCATTGTTTCTCTACACCAAGAGAACTTCTCAGAGCTCACAGATTTTGTCAATGCATCTGCAGTATTCTTCAAGTGTCCACCTTTACCAGCAACACCTTTTTGTCTTCTATCATATCCCTCACAAAGTGATACTGAACATCAATGTGCTTTTTCTTTGAATGATAAGCAGGGTTCTTTGCCAAGAAAATTGCACTTTGGCTGTCATAGTCTATTCTTATAGCTCTCTGTACTAACCCCATATTTGAACACAATCTCTGCAACCAAACTGCTTCCTTGCTTGCATGAGTGGCTGCCATGTATTTTGCCTCTGTAGTTGATAGTGCCACTACAGATTGTTTCTTACTCATCCAACTGGCTGCACCTCCAAATAGGTTAAACACATACCCACTTGTAGATCTTCTCTGATCCAGATATCTAGCCCAGTCTGCATCAACAAAACCATGAATATCCAACACTTTGTCCAATCCTGGTCTTCCTTGGTAGCACAAACCATAATCACTAGTGCCACGCAAATACCTGAAAACCCGCTTCACTGCTGTCCAGTGCTCCTTCCCAGGTTTTGACATAAACCTGCTCAATACTACCACTGCATGTGCAATGTCTGGTCTAGTACATACCATTGCATACATCAGGCTACCGACTGCACTTGCATATGGAACACGGGACATGTCCTCTTCCTCTTATTGTGTCTTGGGACACTGTTCATCAGATAACCTCACACCTATAGGAATAGGAACCTTCACCGGTTTACTATCCTGCATATTAAACCTCTGCAGTATTGTCTCGACATACTTCCTCTGGTTTAACCAGAGCTTCCTCTTTACCCGATCTCTTTTAATTTCCATGCCCAAAATATAGTTTGCAGCACCAAGATCTTTCATGTCAAATTTGGAGGACAATTGGGTCTTCAAATCCTGGATAATTTCTTTGTCATTTCCAACCAGCAACATATCATCCACATACAAGACCAGATAAATAACACGGTCACCAATTAATTTAAAATACACACAATGATCTGCTTTGCTTCTGGTGAAGCCAAGTCCCCGTATAAATGTATCAAATTTCTGATACCACATCCTTGGTGACTGTTTTAACCCATACAGAGACTTCTTTAACTTGCATACCAGTTCTTTCTTACCCTTCACCGCAAAGCCTTCAGGTTGCCTCATGTAGATTTCCTCTTCCAAATCCCCGTGAAGAAATGTTGTCTTCACATCCATCTGTTCTACCTCAAAATCAAAAGCAGCAGCAACAGATAAAAGTAATCTAATAGAAGCTACCTTGGCAACAGGAGAAAAAATATCACCAAAATCAATTCCCGGCACCTGGGAATAACCTTTTGCTACCAACCGAGCTTTGTATTTCTCCACCTTTCCTTCTGCATTAGTCTTCTTCTTGAACACCCATTTGCTGCCAATGGGTTTCCTTCCAGCCGGCAACTCTACCAGATCCCAAGCCTCATTTTTGTGCAAAGATGCCATTTCATCAACCATGGCCTCTTTCCAGATTTTTCCATCCTCTGAATCCACTGCTTCCTTCACAGTTCTGGGATCATCATCAGTAACAGACAAAGCAAAATTTGAACTGAAAGCAGATGGACTATACCTTGCTGGCTGCCTTCTTTCTCGACCTGATCTTCTCACAGCCGGAGTTTGTGGCTCTTCATCTTCTGATTCCTCCTCTGCTGCAGAGTCTGATTCTTCCTCCTTTGGCTCAAACTCTATCTTCTCAGGTTCCTTTGGTTGGACTTCAGATTGAATAACATCTTTTACCTCTCTGAACACCACATCTCGGTTGTACACAACCTTCCGTGTGACTGGGTTCCAAAGCTTATAACCCTTTAAACCATCCTTATACCCAATAAAGATGCACTTTTCAGATTTACTATCCAACTTGGTTCGTTTCTCCTTTGGAACATGTACATATGCATCACATCCAAATACCCTCAGATGTGAAAGAGAGGGTTTCTTACCAGTCCATACTTCTTGTGGAGTCTTATCCTCCAACGCTGATGAGGGTGATCTGTTGATCAGGTAACATGCAGTATCCATCGCCTCTGCCCAAAATTCTTGTCCTAACCCGGCACCACTGAGCATGCTTCTTGCCCTTTCCATCAACGTCTTGTTCATTCTTTCTGCGACTCCATTTTGCTGAGGTGTATATGGAGTAGACTTCTGCCATGCTATACCACACTTCTTACAAAATTCTTCAAATTCTTTGCTGCAAAATTCTCCACCATTATCTGTCCTCAGCACCTTTATCTTCTTCTCTGTCTGATTTTCCACCAGAGCCTTAAATTCTTTAAACCTGTCAAAGACTTCAGATTTCTTCTTAAGGAAATATATCCATGTATTCCTTGAGAAGTCATCTATGAATGATACATAGTACACAGACTTACCCAGTGATGGAACCTTCACAGGTCCAAACACATCACTGTGCACAAGCTCTAATATCTGTTTCGTCCTCTTACCACCAGAGGGGAAACTCACTCGATTCTGCTTCCCATACACACAATTTTCACATAAATCAAAATCCAGAGAGCTATCATTCATACCTTCTACCATACCTTTACCATGAAGTATTCGAAGGCCCTTCTCTCCAATATGTCCAAGCCTTTGACGCCACAACATGGTCTTCTCTCCAGAGACCACTAGATTTTCTACTCCATTTTCAGGAACCATAGAACTATTGCACCCATCAACAACAGTGCTACCTTGCAGCTTGTACAAAGTTCCAATCCGAACTCCCCGCATCAATATCAGTGCTCCTCGAACCATCTTGCAGGTATCTTTCTCGAACACCGTCTTTACACCTACATCATCCAACTTGCTTACAGAAATCAGATTTCTGGCCAATGCAGGAATATGTAGAACACCCGGAAGTGTTCTAACCCTTCCACCTTGCAACTTCAACTTTACTTTTCCCCGACCAATGATTCTAGCCTTCCTATCATCTCCTAAGAAGACATCACCACCATCGTATTTCTCATACTCGCAGAACCACTCTCTATGGGGAGTGAAGTGAAAGGATGCACCTGAGTCAATCAACCATGCCTCATGATCTACATGTGTACTTGAAGAAGCCAGGTACACATTGAGGTGGTTTTCACCTCTGCAGAAGGAGCATCATCATATCCCTTTCCTTTATTAGGAGCTTTAGATTTACAATCCCTTCTGAAGTGTCCTTCCTTTCCGCATTTCCAGCACACCACCTTTGTAGGTTTTCCTGGAGATTTAGATCTCCCTCTAGATTTAGATCTCCCACTCGATGACTTATTTTTGTTTCTGTTCTGGGACTGTCCTCGTACAGACAAGGCATCACCATTCTGGTTGTCCATATTCTTCCGTCTCATCTCCTCCGTCAGCAAGGCTGAGACTATTTCATCAAACTGCAAAGCAGTTGCATTGCTACCTATTGCAATAACCAGACTATCCCACGAATCTGGTAGAGAACACAATAGACTGATGCACTTATCTTCATCTGAAATTTTAATATCAACAGATAATAACTGACTTACCACAGTATTAAACGCATTCAGATGCTCTGCCACCGAGTCTCCATCTTTCATCCTCAGGTTATACAGCTTTTTCCGCAGGAACAATTTATTCACGAGAGACTTAGATTGGTACAAAGTCCCTAACTTGACCCACAAAGCCTTCGCCGTAGCTTCCCCTGATACATTCAACAATACTAAATCTGAGACACATAATCGTATTGTTCTCTTTGCCTTCCGATCCAACTTCTTCCATTCTTCATCGGTCACTCCCGATGGTTTAGTACCCGGATCTACCACGATCCACTGATCTTTATCCACCAACAGATCCTCCATCTTGAGTTTCCACAACTCAAAATTCTGACCATTGAACTTCTCAATCTCGATATTTCCACTGCTCGCCATCTTCTTTCACCACCAGAATCGATCTCGTAGATCTCCCACTGAACAGGGTCTACCACAGGCCCGAGCGAAACCCCTCAGCAACAAAGGCGTCCCCTTGAAGCCAAAACAGCTCTGATACCAAATGTAGGTTTTAACCCTATACAGAAATTACCTGCATACGAATTCTTAAACAAAGAAAATAAACAATGCGAGAGCATAACCCATAAAACACATATGCACAGAGATTTTTTCCCTGGATCCCAAAACCGGGACTACTAGCTTGATTTTTCATTATGTTCCTTTCAATGTTACAATACATATTTATACATGCCGAAGCATCCAATACAGTGGACCGAAAAACCATCGTGTCCAATACCATGTGCGAAAATCATGCACAAAACCATAGGTAGGTTCGCCCAACCTAATATAGGGTCCAAAAAAATTTTTCCGGGGCGCTGCCCCAGACCCCGTAGAGGGGGGCTACCCGCCCCCCTCAAAACCCCTGGACAGGGGGGCTGCCGCCCCCCCTGTGACCCCCCCGCTGCGCAATCGCGCAACGAAGGGGAGCTACCGCCCCCCTCTAACCCCCGGTTAGTCGTGGAAAGAATATAACACAACCCAACAACAACTCCATCCAAGTCCATGGTCTTGTTGTACATGAGTGCACAACCTCTCCATCAACTCATAAGTAGTAAGTCTCCATGTCACACTAGCAAATCCACCTGCACAACATTCCTTCCTTGGCACTCTTCCTTGGATGTCCATGACACCTCTACAAGTGCTCCCACACAATGTCCCTGCATAACACTGCCATGCTCCATGCCTCCAACCTAATGTCCATGACTAAGTTTTCCATGTAGTCCCACCAAATAGACTCATCACAACCATCGGTCATCCTCACCCAAGTCTACAATCTTCGGTTTAGTGAACTCGGTCACCCAACCATATCATCATGTCATGAGTCCCTCCACCAAAGTGTCCTCCAAGACTATCTCTTGGTCTCGGCCATGAGAAGTCCACCCAAGCATCATCAAATGTGTGCCCTCCAATCTGTCCATGAGTCATGCCAGGCACTTAGCCAAATCTCCATGTGGCTAAAGCATGACCCAATCCTCCACAATGATCATCATGTTCCTCCTTTGTCAAGGGCCTTTGTACCTTCTATCATAAGGTCCCAAACAACCCCAACAAGTCCTCCAACAATCGACAATCCTTGCTTCTCCATACATGGTTTCATCATAGACAACCATGGTAAGATCCTCCCTAGCATAGGTAAACTGACTTTGCCCTTCCCTGCATACGGTCCATCTACCAAATGCCCAAATGAAACACAAGTATCAATACTTACTTCATCATCATCATGAGGCTCTTCCTCATTCATCCATGTCCACAAACTGCACGATCCTAGTCCAACTTGATCATCCTCAAGTTCATCCTCCATCATGGTCATGTCTGCAACATCTTCAACTACCACAACTTCCTCTTCCCGGTCAACACAATCTGCAACTTCATCTTGCTCCATTGTCCAACCAAGTTGAAGAAGCTCTTCTTCTATATTCCTTTCCAAGACTGCAAGCTTCTCTTGAATCCGGGGATTCTCTTCCTTCAACCTCTTCAACCTATATAAGGTAAGCAAGAGCTTCCCTTCACCTTCTCCCAAACTTGCCATGCCTTTTCGTTCAGCTCGGTCCAAGAACTAAGCTTCACCTCTGCTAAACCTGCTTCCACTGTCACGAGCAACCCTGCTCAAACCGAGTCTTGAAACTTCCTTCAAATGCTTCAACACCTGAACCTGTTCAAGCCTCAATATCACCTGTCATCAACTTCAACCTTCACGAGCAAACCTTGCTCTAACACCAGCTCCAATCGAGCTCTGATACCAACTGTCACGCCGCTACACCTGCGGTAGTCTTCCAACCGCTTGTAGCAAGGTGCAGCACCACCGAACGCTTTCTTTTCACCAATACTAACATTCGTGGACTACGCCTACTTTCACATTAACATACTTAGCTTGTGTTTCGCAACTAAGTAAAATGCAATTATCCTTTATACTTAATGAAGCCCATACTCATTCATTATCATCATGCAATTATACCGAGAACAATAACAATTGCAACAAGTATAAAGGGGAGGGGCAACTCCCCATAATGTGAGTCTGCCCGACAATTTGATTAAGAATATCAGATTACAATACAACACTATGTCTTGGCCGAACCAAGTCTCACACTTAACCAATTTTTACAATAGACAGGCCACCTGCCTTTTACAACATGCTGTGCACCCTTGCACGAAGGGAGGTGCTCACCCGAGCCACCAAAGATCCCTTAGCCAAGTCCTACACAAACCGTATGCTAAAATCCACCCAATACATGGCACTCTTTGCCAACCATCAGCTAAGACAAACCTGCGCAATCTCCAAGTCTAATGCGCATGAGATGTGCGCATTTCCTTCACCAAACTGCGCACTTCCTCTTGCCTTATGCGAAGGCCTTATGAGCGAATGCTTGTTGTTGAAATGAGCTCTCCTCACACTTCATTTATATGCATCTTCACGTGGGATTACATGGGGGTGTCAGCCCCTTGGCCGACCCCACAACATACCCACAAGACTCTTATTAACAAGTCGGCTTTCATCCTTTAATCCATCGCATATAAGTTCGCCCAACACTTAGTCGAATTTCCAAGTGTTGCACTTATCGTCGCATTTTTATGTCGCATAGTGTCCGCACTCCGTCGCAAGTCCGTCGCATCGTGCGCCCGCCCACACGCCGGGTGCCTACCTGCGCGCCCTCATGCAGGACCTTGCCCGCGCCCGCAACTCGAAGGCCTTATAGAGACCCTCTTACTCTTTGAAGAAATGAAAGAGGCTGGCACCATGCCAGACAATGTAACCTTTGTTGGTGTCTTGTCTGCTTGCAGCCATGGAGGCTTGGTGAAGGATGGCTAGAAATATTTTCATTGCATGAGTCAGAATTATCACATGGAACCAGAGCTTGAGCACTATGTGTGCATGGTTGACCTCCTTGGTCGTGCTGGGCATCTGGATGAGGTGCAAGTCTTTATTGACAAAATGCCAATAAATCCTGGACCAGCTGTGTGGAGATCTTTACTAGGTGCTTGTAAGATCCAGAAGAATATAGAACTAGGAGAATCTGTGGCGCAACTACTTTTTGAGTTAGATCCTGAAAATGCGTCACCGTATGTGCAACTGGAAAACATCTATGCAGCGGCGGGTAGGTGGGATGATGCAGAAAATGTTCGGAAAATGATGAAATACGGGGGGGGGGGGGGTAAAAAAGATGCCAGGATGCAGCTGGATTGAGGTAAATAATAGGGTTTATGTTTTCATGGTAGGAAATAGATCAAACTTACAGATGCAAGACATTTTTGCAGAGTTGGAAAGGTTGTCTGGGTATATGAAAGAGGCAGGATATGTGTCGGACACAGACTTTATGCTGCATGATGTGGAAGAGGAGCAAAAGGAACATGTTCTCTTCCATCATAGTGAGAAGTTGGCCATTGTATTTGGGCTTATCAACACATATCATGGGACAACCATTAGAATTGTTAAAAACCTTCGAGTGTGTGGTGACTGTCATTCTGCCACTAAGTTCATTTCCAAGATTGCTTTACGAGAAATCATTATGAGAGATACTAACCGTTTCCATCATTTCAAGGACAGGCAGTGTTCCTGTGGGGATTTTTGGTGATATGCTACTTAAAAATGGATTATACCCAGGCTGAAATAATGACAAACTTGTGTATATCTGCTCTGTGTTGCTAATGCACTTAATTTTTTCAAGAACTTCTGTGTCGAGAGATTCTATTTATTAATCTGAATCGGATAAATTACTTTCGAAAATGATACTTCATCCTAGAGTATATATGTTTGGTGGCAGGCCTTAACTTCTTCAGAGAACGTTGTATTAAGCACTTCTTACAGATTACTCAATGACAGATTGATCTTACTGAAAACAACGGAATAAATGTAGCTAGGTCTGTAACAATAAATTCAACAATCTGTATCACGACAGATTCCAGTACACTAAGGAAATTCAGCAACAGTAAATAAATACAGAAGATATATTTGGAATTCCAATTATGCCTCCATGGGTCCGCGATACTCCTTGAGCCTTTTTGGATGGAGCAAAAATTCCTTGAATGCAATTACTGGAGATTTATCTTCTAACTGTTGGCAGTTTGTCTGTCTTCTGAATTATTATTCAACAAAGAACGATAAATTCACAATTGCATTCTTCACAATAAAAATGTTGCGGAAATATAAAATACAGAACTGAGAAATAGATGTACACATACAAAAATTGACACTGTTGTTTTTGGACAATTGTCCCTGGAGAAACCCCGAAGGGAAAACTAGTACAGTAAATGAGGGTTTTATTAATTCTTTAGCAAATTCAACAGAATAAATGCACTGAAAACAACGGAATAAATGTAGCTAGGTCTGTAACAATAAATTCAACAATCTGTATCGCGACAGATTCCAGTGTACTAAGGAAATTCAACGACAGTAAAATAAATACAGAAGATATATTTGGAATTCCAATTATGCCTCCATGGGTCCGCAATACTCCTTGAGCCTTTTTCGATGGAGCAAGCCAGAGACATATTGTGAAAATTCCTTGAATGCAATTACTGGAGATTTATCTTCTAACTGTTGGCAATTTGTCTGTCTTCTGAATTATTATTCAGCAAAGAACGACAAATTCACAATTGCATTCTTCACAATAAAAATGTTGCGGAAATATAAAATACAGAACTGAGAAATAGATGTACACATACAAAAATTGACACTGTTGTTTTTGGACAATTGTCCCTGGAGAAACCCCGAAGGGAAAACTAGTGCAGTAGATGAGGGTTTTATTAATTATTTAGCAAATTCAAGAATACAAAGATCTTCTTGCTAATCTGGCACAACTCCAGCAATATACTACTGACAAAATAATCTGGAAGACACCCTTGTCTCCCTTTGCAACTGATCTAGTCTCTCCTAGCCTGCTTGCACTCTCCTTGCCACTCACACTGAAGCCCAAAAATGCGCACTGCCTGGCTGAATAAAACCGTACAGCCCCAGAAATGCTTCTAGGTGAGACATCTAGCTTCCCTTTGCCTCTAGAACCCACTCGCTTTGCCTCGGGACCCTGATCCGACAACTTGCAACTGAAACATGGCTCCTCCGGCAACTCACACCGGGAAATCTGGCTAACTCACACTACTGTATTCGGCCTCCTCTTTCTTGTGTCTTGGACACTGGAAAATACTAAGGAAAATTCCTCCAAACTCTTGCTCTCAAATCTTTGTTGATCTCTCACTCTGATCCTTTCCCTAGATTCAATTGTGCCCTTGTTGAGTATTGCAACTGGGTAAGTCAAACTGCTCAACTTACCAATTGTATCTATCTTCAAGCCCTTCAACATGCTCTTATAATCTTTCGTTGGAGTCTCAACCGCCATGATTACATCTCAACCAACGACCAAGATCATCTTGACTTCATCCATGGAAGTCTCTGGAGCAAAATCAAACTTCCTTAATTAATTATCTTTAATTAACCAATTTTCCTAGGTTAGACTTAGGAATATTTTAATTATGGCTAATTATGTTAATTAAGGCATCTCCAAATATTTTCTCTCAAAACATTTTCTACGTTTTGGAGATCTCGTATTCCTTAGTCTCTTAGACACAATCTGTGACCAAAACACCTATCCGCTGCTACAAAAACTAACACATCCCCATGCTGCGATGTTGGTGTCATTATCTTCTTTCATCAGAATCATCATATGCCTATTCGATATTCCCCTGGTTTTGATACAAACACTGAAGCAGAATTTACGGCTTTGTGGACCTTGTTTTATGTCACCAATTTTAAAAACATTTTAAGTTGCAAATCATGGGAGATTCAAAGCTTGTCATTGATTGGTTGGATAGAAAAGTTTTCATTGAAGCCCTTTGTCTAGAACATATCCTATGGAATATCCGTAGTGAAATAAATAAGATGAAATGGTTTTCTGCCAAGCATATCCTGAGGGAATTGAACTCAAAAGGAGATCAGCTTTCTAAAGGGACTCCACAATTGCCATCTGTTTCTCTTGGCATCTATGAAATCCTAGACGAGTAGGAAATTCAAGTGATGGAGTTCCATCTTTAAAGAACGGAAGTTTTGAGATGAACGATTATCTTGATAAAAGATGTTTAATTGTATATTACAGTTTATCCTTTTGGTCATTTTCTTCTTGGATCATTATCCAGATTAGATCAGGTTTCAAACTTGGTCTGACAATGTATATTTCACTTCAGTATGAAAATATAAGTTTTATTTTTCAGGGAAATTTAAAATATAGCAGATATATATTCTGAAATATAGCACCATGAAACTATAGAACAAAATTTTAAACATCAAACATGAATCTTAGCCAAAATAGAATTAGTTTGAATCCCCAACTACACAACGAAAACTTTCCTAAGTATGTTTGCCAACTTACCCTAGATTTCCCAAGGTAGTATGAATGCTGCTCTTGGACCAACCTACTCTCATATCAACTAGCTGCAAGAAACCAAAACTCCATTCCAGATTTCTTTCTGAAATGCCAAGGCTTATTTTCATGCTTGCCCCCCACCCTAGTCCAAGTGATGATGTAGTTACTCCATAAATGTGTGGCCATTGCATAGACCAATGAATGGATGGATTTTCCAACAACCTCCACTTGAGTGATAAGTTTAGTTTCACCTAACATATATGGACAAGGTCAACCACATGAAAACGATGGTTTTCCGACTACCTGTAATCACCAGTGACCAAGTTCTCAAGCTTCTGGATGAACATGTAAACTTGGTCTATTTTGGCTTCTTTGGCTTGTAAAAACACTGATTACATAATTGTAGCTAAAATTACAACTTCTTTGTGGCATATTTTTATCTGATGCCTCTTTGATTTTTTTTTTGTCAGTTAGGCATTGTGATGGCATAGTCTTTGCTCGTTCACAACCTGAGTTTATCTGGTCTCTGTGAATCTACTGTTTTGATAGATATTTGGGGCCAAGTGCCTTAATGGTTGCGTTGAGCCTACTATTGTTCCCCCTTTTGTAATTTATCTTAATCCTTGAGTGATGAAAAACTAAAATATGGTTTCATCTTTTCTGAAATATCCTAATCTTTTTGCAGACGATAGATATTGGTAAAATTATAATTTCGGATCATGTTATTAACTTATTAGCATATTCAAATTGGACTGTTATGTTCAATTCTGTTCTAATAGAATAATTTTCTTTTGGATATTGTTCTAGATATAATATTTTTTGTCTCTAATTTTTTTGAAAAATATCATTTCTTTTTTCTAGATCTATCTTGAAATTGATTGTGCCACTACAAACATATTGTAGTAGGAAGAAGTTTCTTAGCTTTTCCTAGATCGAAACGATTTTATCTTTCATATAAGGACCTATTTTGGGTGCATTTATTAGAAGGTTAATAAGTTCTGTAAATCATGTGAATCAAAACAGCATCAATGTGGACAAAACTCACATTTTTAAACCCATTAGATGTTATTCACCATTTCTGATGCCTCAAATAAAACTGGAGGAAAAGAGACAATAAAAATAGAGTATAGCATTTGTCACCATTCCTAGATTAGGAACAGCTTCGGCCTTGAGGATTGAGCTTATAATCAAGACCATATCGGAGAAAAAATATAGAAAAAACCTCTGGATTCCAGCAAAGCAAATCATCCTTTTGAATTTGTAGATAATTTCAAGGAAGGTTCCCAGTGGGAAAAACATCATAATGGATGAAGACTATCGCTAATTGTTGCCAGTGGGAATGTTGCTGACTGAAGTATATTACTTAAGCAGTATTCCATCAGATTATAATTTATTACCATGATACAAGCTTGTTTGTTGACCAAATCTTTATTTGAAATATTTAGATCACACATTGATCATTAAGTCTTAAACATAAGGTCTTCATTACCTATAACACTTACATTTTTGGCTGTCTTTAATATTTTGTAAGGCACTATTTAGTTTATAGTCCAGCGTGATGTCTTATTAAAATACAATTGCTTTCAAGTCCACAATAGGATCTTTAAGCCACCATTATTCCTCTACTTAATTGTCTTATTTACCAATAATCAAACTTATTTCATGGTTATTCCAAACATAAAAAGGAAGATACCAAAATGGAGTGGAGCTGAACATCAAAAGTTGGAAATATAACAGATTGCTAGCAAGAAATTCACTGCAATGGATTTCATTATATTCAATTTATTACAAAATGCTAGAACTGTTTCTTCAAGACTGTGGAAACTGCCACAGTATTGAATAATACTTCCTTTGTGCTTCCAGAGCATCATTTCATGTAATGATGCTTATACAAAAGGTAAATTAATCTATCACAGCTTTATCACTTGTTGTACAAGTGGAAGTTGGAAAACCATGGACTAGATAACATACAAGCCTTCAACCATGACCATCACTTCCATGATGTGTTTTACAACAAAAAATATTTGTATAGATAAATGTTGTGTGCTTGGATGAGAATTGCATGCTTGGAAAAATACCACATTGTGTGCTTGGCTGAGAATTTATGTCTTCCACATTGAGGTTGAATGCATGGACAATCTTGGTTGGAAGCAGAACTGTAGAACAACCTAAAAAAAAGAGCATCCACGCTAAAATTTTGAAAATTAATCAACACCATCATTATCCTAGCAGACCATAAACTATATGTGACCAGAAACATCAACACACATATATACATGAGCACACAAGATCAAAATAAACACTTTCACTGAACACACAACTAAAAGATAACAACCGACGTTGATTTGGGCAATAGGACGGTTAACACTTTATCACAAGCACAAAAGGACAGAACATCGTTCAGTGAACATCAACAAATCATGAAGAGGGCATGTTTAAAATAGCATAACAATCTACTACGCTATCATATACTATTCCATGAAAGCAAAATTAGCGTGATGAATTCATGAAAATCCAACGAGATCTTTGACTAGAGGCAAGGAATCAAAAATCCAACAAAAAACGCAATGATAAGGTTCAAACCTCATTGGCCTTTGACCATCTAACCATAATAAAGATCTATAAATCTAATAAACATCAAACCATGAACATAGGTATGAGAACATAGTAACTACATGTTTAAGTATAAAAATCAAACATGTTGCTTGAACATAAATAAGTAAGGAGATTCTATTTGACAACAAGCATGATGGATAGGGAAAAAATAACAGCATGAGCAATGAACCCATATGATGGTCCTTCTCCTCAACCATGAACAAGCATAAAAAGGCATGTAAAGCCCATGACTTTGGCATAGGAAATACAATTAACACCTTAGTGGGGGAAAGGTGTTGAGGACTGAACTTTGTTTTAGTGAGAAATGCATGGGAAGAAACATAAGCACTGACAATGATCACATTTGGCAATCCTAATTTTTCAGTGACCATGAACAGATTATGAAAAAGGTATTTTCATAACAACATAACAATAGGAAAACATAAATATACTTAGAATATGAAAAAGGGCCACCTGATGATGCCATGAAAACCTAGCTTATCTATTTTTTTACAAATTATCATCTCTTCACAGGATATGCCAAATTCCAATACAATAACAATGTTAGATATACTCACTTAAGAGTGTTTTTCTATCGAGACATCAAAAACTCATCATCTTACTAGGGGGATTTTAACCTGAGTGGAGAGGATAATGTCAGTTCTGCCCAACTACCTAAAATAACTCCAATTAACTCATCCCTGATACAAATTATTCCAAAACAAACAATTTACCCATTAAATCCTAATATCCCCAATACTATTTTTAAGGACAAATTGTGATATATACGTATTCTTGATATTTCAAAGTTATAAACAAATTTCTAACCTACTATTGATATTCGGAATCGTTGATTATTCATTTTACTTCCCAAAAAAATTTAACAAATGGCATAATCCCTGTAATCAGATAGAAACAGAAGCTGTAAAATAATACTATTTGTTACAGAGGTAGAGTGAAAATGAAATCTAAGACTACTGTAAAATTCTGAATCGTTTTTGGCCATTGTAACCCTCTCGTCCACTATACACAACCATTGTTTTTGGCCCATTGGAAGGTTGATGTATTAATTCCCTATTGAAATCCGATCAGCTATCTGGCGTTAGTTAATTCGTATGAGAGTTGAAATTTTTAAGTCATGTGGATTCAACTGAATGCTGATATGTTTTTGTGGTTTCAAATTTGGTTGAGTCCCAACATCTTTTTTGTGATGCAACCCTTTTTGTTAAATGCTAATCATCAGAGATCTGCAATTCGTTTGCACCAGTAGTACTCAAACCTCACAATTTTTTGCCTAACGTTGATGAAACTTTTAGGAATATCACTGAAATATTCTTTCAAGATTTTTTGGAATGGTGTTGAAGTGTTGAGAATTTGCTAAACTGCATCTGTTTCTTCAATTTGTCTTGACGATGAACCACACTAGTTGGTTCAAAACGCGTCAACAAATGATATATCTTGTGATTTACGCCAAAGAATTTCTATTGAACTTAATATGGATCCCAGAAGCCTCAAATCAACAATTTGCTAATTTTACACTTTTCCACCAAATGCTGATAAGCATGTTAAAGCACACTAAAAGAATATTTTCCAAAAGCATTGAAATGGACGAAAATTGAACCTTTGAATGCTCTTGATGCACTGGACCTGTCATTAATGGTGGATTTAATGTTTTGAGCTGCATTTAAGATTGAAGATTCAGAGAATCTGATCGTAATGACTAGATACCTAGATTCAACCATTGCTATTTAAATCCACAATCAAACCTTCAAATTACTCACTCTGCCCTATGTTTGAATGATTAACGTTGTTACCTCTGTGCCCTGAGATGTCTGAGTTGCACAAATTACCAGCCACAGGAGGTAAAATTCTTGGTTGTTCATTGATTTTCTTGTCATCTTATCATTGGTAAGTAGTTAATTATTTTTAATTCCACCAATGCTGGGTGATTATAGATTCTGTCAAGATGTTTAGAATATCCCCCCATCCCATTTTGTTAATGCGAAGATAGTGAGTTGTAGGTTATAATATTGAGTATTTTGTTCCAGGAAAATGTTGTCAAGGAGGGCTTCCATTTGGAATCCCTGAAAAGGCTGAAAAGGCTAAATGGGAAGGGAAAGAAACCATCGTAAGCATATGATCCAACATGGGTGGGAGAGGCCTAGGTAGGGCTATCAAGGAATGTCAAGTCAGTGATCAAGTTTCCTCCCAGGAAAATGTTCGCATAGGTATTGTCATATAAAGACACTGAGATAAGCACAGAGACAAAGGTCCTCTTTTTTTTTCCAGAAGAAAAACCAACATCTTTTATTTTTAATAAAAGAGGTTACAATCCCCTGAATCTATAACGCTCAGAAAGAGCTCAATATAGTGAAAAACATCGTCAAATATAGTAGAGGAAAACAATACAACAAAAACCAGAGGAAACCCTCCAATCTGATAGCCGGGAAAGAAACCTGAAAATGCCCAAAACAAGTCCAGAAGGACCATACCACTGAAAAACAGATAGACAAAGTCTGTTTGCGATCTTTAATAATCTGGTTTAGCAACGTGAGTAGTGCAGGAAAAATGCAGAACCTGGTGTATCTCTGTGAGATTTGAAAAATGCAGAATTCGCAAGCTCTGTCGGGTTGCAAGTTCTGAAGGCGCGCCATGGGGATCTGTGCGTGGTTGAGGCCTCAGTTTGAATTTTGGAGATCTGTGCATGGTTAAGGCCTCTGTTTGAATTTTGGCAACCAGATATAGATGCCCGCAGTGCGACGTGACCCCGAATCATCAGAACGAAAGGATCTGTCAAACAGATACCAGTCCTGCAGAAGGGTGGCGGAGGAATGTGGAGTTGGCGAAAGTGGTGGAGGGTGGCAAGGGAATTTCAATTTACGTGAGGTTTGAACGCAAATATAAATTTAAAATGCATGTGCTAAATTCATAGTGGCCAAGTTCAAGGTAAAATCTCAATTGAGAGATTTTTAAACTTGCAACCCAAAGTTTTCGCAGGGTAAAGATTCTCAAGGTAAACTCTAGGTTAAGAGTAAGCCAAATCCCTCCAAAATTAAAGAGTTAGATGGTAATCATTTACCTTTTAATCTAGTTTGTAATGATATATAATATTTCTTAATTAATATTTCTCTATTTCAATTAAGGATTGGTATTTATTATTGGTTATATTCTAAACTATGGCATTGTAGATTTTGATAGTTCTAAAAATTGTCTTAAACAAAAATTCAATAATTTCAAAATTGAAACTCCAATAATTTCAAAATTGAAACTCCAAGTCATTTAAAAATTACTAGTAGTTTACTCTTTGTGTCCTCTTGTCTTATTGATGATTAGATTAAAAAGAAAATTGATGGGCCACTGAATGTGTTGAAAAATCATTACTTTTTGTCTTATGCTATTTCATTAAATTATAAAGAATAGTGATTGAATATGAAAATTTCCTAATAATGGTCCATGCATTAGTGAAATATGTGTATATTTTGATAATAAAGCAAGACAATTCTCTAAAATGTTGTTTTTATTACAAAGCAAAATTTTCAAAGACAATGAGTTTACAGCGTTGAAATTGAAAAAACTTAAAAATTCACAATTTTCTACATCAAAAACAAGCTAAAAGTGTTTCCAATTTCGTTTTTCAAGTGTAGATTCTAAATGCATATATTTTTTGAAAAAATATTTATTTTTATTTTTATTTTTATTGGACATATATCAAATTTCTAAAAAACATAGGTTTTTTATTTCTGCTATAACATTTGATTGGTTGACCTATTTTGAAATTGTAAAAATACCAGCACTAATATATATGAAGACCAACCCATTAATATTAATGTGTGTGTGTTTTAAGACCCTCTCAATGAGGCTTAAGCTTGACCTCGTAATTTCAAGGCTTCACTGGATTTCTTAATTTTATAAAAATATAAAATCAACATTAAAAATTATGTAAAATAGGATTGCACAAGAATCGTCTATTATCTATCATCAACATCACATTCATATCGATCTTTATATTACAATGCAGGTTGCATCATTGAGGAGTTGCGCTGACAGCAATAGCAGTGTTGTTCTTAATGTTTTATGCCAAGAACAGAAGACCTACTCCTGGTACCTCTGCTTCAATAAGAGCTATCGGAGTTGAAAGAAGAGATATTGGAGGAATCATGATAACAAAGGAATAGTGTTATCGGAGGAATTATATCGGCAATATTCATCGACAGATCTATTATGTGCTACTACCCAAAACCCCCAATGCGATATGAGTTACGGACCCGATGGTCCCATTACAACATGTCATAATTTAATATCACATCTGCAATTACCACCGTTGTGATATGAGTTATGGACCCAATGGTCCCATTACAATACGTCCTAATATAATATCGCATTCGCAATTTCGCAAGTTTTAAAGGATGACGTGTAGAACCTCTGATTGCGATAGAGTTATGGACCCGATTGATTCATAAAAAACAATTTACTAAATATCGCATCCACCATGAAGTGATATGTGAATATCGGTGTTATTGAAGTTGTGATCATGCAATTAAAGCTATGACGTGGCGTGTGGGGACCTCCACTAATGTGGATTTCCATAAATAAACAAATCGATGAATAATTGAATGACAAATATACAGGTTGGCCTCCCCCCAATAAGACGTGTCCTCCGGTTATTGACTCATATAAATACAAGTTCAAACGCTTCACCTCAAGACAGGCATCTTGGGTATCGATCATAAAGAGAATTATAGTTCAGAAATCATGAACATAAAGTAGTAGAGCGAAGGAAGCTGAAGGTCCCACAAAAGAAGAAGGATGCCGAAGGTCTGACAGATGCAAAAGGTAGCCAAAGGTTGAGCGAAGAAGGAATCTTAAGACTGAGAAACCGAGTGCTAAACAACAGAAAGAAGAAAGTCGCAGGTCGAAACAACGAGCAAAGAAAGAAACCGAAGGTCAAACGTTTTGCTGATTGGGTTATTTATTGAAAGGCTCGGATCTGTGTTTGACAGTAATTCAAATAACAATTCAGAAGGATGCTCTGTGGATCTAAGGAGATTATCTAAGTATGAACAAGGTTGTTAGAAGATAAATTGAATGACAGAAGAGAAATTGAACGGCAGAAGAGCAATTGAACAACAGAAGAGCAATTGAACAGCACATGGTCAATTGAACAACACGTGATCAATTGAACAACAGAAAGTCAATTGAACAGCAGTTTGTCAATTTAACAGCAATTGAACAACACGTGGCCAATTGAATAGAAACTTATCAATTGAACAACAATTGAATAGAATGCGGCCAATTGAACAACAATTGAACAACACGTGGTCAATTGAAGAATAGAAAGTCAATTAAATAGCAATTGAACAACAGATGGTCAATTGAACAACAGATGGTCAATTGAACAACAGATGGTCAATTGAACAGCAATTGAACAACAGGAGGTCAATTGAACAACATGTGGTCAATTGAACAACAATTGAACAACAGGTTCAATTGAACAACAATTGAACAACAGATGGTCAATTGAACAACAGGATCAATTAAACAACAAATGACGCGGCAAGTCAATTGAACAACAAATGAACAATAAGTGAACAACTGTTTGGAAGACCTTTGCATAAGTAATCATGAGGTGACTTGGACAAATTGATTGTGTAGCATGAAGGTTGTCATTGATGACGTGACGTGAACTATAAGTTGACAACATTGTTGAAGATTGAAAGGGCTCGTTGAAGAAGATATTAGGAGTTGTGAAGTACAACCAAACATACCTTGAAAAAGTGAAAAGATAGGGTTGGAGCCCTTTAACGTTGATGCCTCAGAATTGACAAGGTTAAAGCCTTGGAAGTCCAAGTCGGTGCTTGGAAAATACAGGTAGGAGCCTGGAAGATTGCGGATTGGTGTCCTTGGAGTCGGTGCTCCTAAACTCAAGGTTGGTGCCTTGGATAGGGTTGAAGCCCTAGAGGTCGAAGCCTCACTAAAGTCTAAGTTGGATCTTGGCAACAAGTATTGTACTCATTCATTTGTTATTGATTCAATTAATGAAATAATTATTCTTATCATTGTTCATTTTTGTGTTCTAAATATAAGTGATCTAACTGGTAAAAATAACAATTGAAAAGGAATATTGATTCCCCCCACCCCCCCCCCCCACCAGTATTTCCAACAATTGGTATCAGAGCCAGTACCTTCACTCAAAGCCTAACAACTTGAAGATTGATCATTAGAACACAAATGGTGAAGCCAAGGAAGAAAGTCTCTAATCCTCCTAAAGATGTGTCTCCCTCAACCACCGAAATTGATGACAATCAATTTGTGGAGGCTCCATTGTTCAATGGAAACTATGACACATGGGAAGCAAGAATGATAAATTTCTTAAAGACTCAAGGCATTGAAGTTTGGAAATCAGTGATTGCTGAGAGCATGATGGATGGAAAATCCAAGGAACATAATACAAGAGCAATGAAAGCAATCTTGAATGGGATACCTGATTCTATGAAGGCCAATTTTGAAAAATGTTCGTCAACAAAAGGCATATGGGATAAAATTCATGAGTTTCACTTAAAAGGAGCATTGATCATGACCACTAATCAAGAAGATGATGGAAACCAAGAAGGAAATCCAGAACCCATTGTAGAAGCTGAAAATGAGAATGATGACATCATGGCTAAAGAAGACCTAGAAGATGAAGAGAATGAAAAATATTTTGAAGAAGATCTCCTCACTAAACTTATGGCTGCCATGGAAGAGATTATTAGTTTGAAAAAGGAAAACAAGGTACTTAATAAGAACGCACTAGCGGGTAACCAAGACCAAACAAGGAAGTCGACCTTGTTAAGCTTCTAGTACAAGAAAGGGATGAAGAGCTTGCCAATATTAAGGAGGAACTTCATAAAAACAAAAGAAAGCATCATGAAGAAGTCATATCTATGAAAAATCAATTGGATAAGGCAAAGAAACAGGAAGATACCTTGTCAAGCCAAATTGCACAAAGGCACAAGAGCTTGAACAAACTTGAAATAGAGATTGGTCAATACAAGAAAGAGGTCTCATCCCTTAGATCTCAACTAGAAGAAGCAAGGAAGCAAGCACAAGGAGCTAAGAAGGTGATTGAAGCTTTGACATTCATAGAAGGACAAGTTGATGAAGCAGAAAAGGAGAGAAACACCATGATATGCCAACTAGAAGAAAAGGATGATGACATCACCAAGTTAAAATCAGAAATCACATCTCTTAAGGCCCAATCATGTGAAGCAACTAAGATGAAGGAAGAAATGGAGCTCATACTATCAAAGAAGGATGAAGAATGCAAGAACATGAAAGAAGAAATTGTCTTTCTTAAAAGGGAAGTTGAATTGCTGAATAAGAACTTGAAAAGTTCTCAAACCTTAGATGACATCCTAAGTCATCAAAGGTCTCCTCTTGACAAATCAAGTCTTGGCTATACAGGTGAATCCTCAAGCAAGAATGATGCATATTCTAATGCTTCAAACAACAAGGAGGTGAGGAATCCTGGAAGAAATATTGATGCTCCTAGTTCCAACAAAGGCAAGGAGAAGAGTCAAGACAACTATGGAAGAAACCCTCCCACAAGAAGAAATGCAGATGGTGTCAAGGATGAAAGAAGCAATGGTTATTATCAAGGAATCCCAAAGCAGAAAGGCTTCAGAAGTACATCAAGGAAATCTCCATCTCCTAGGTACCAAAGTTTATTTCTTGGTTATTGTTATTCTTGTACAAACTTTGGACACATGGCAAAAGATTGTAGGGCATATCACAATGATAATTATAATGGTCCCTGACAATCTCCAAGAAGCAATTTTGCAAGAAGAAGTCATGAATCCTTTTACATGAACAATATAAAGTTCTTTAAGTGTCATAACATTGGACATATGGCACAAAATTGTAACTTAACTTGGGTTCCTACACAAGCTAGAACCATGCCAGAGAAGAAAGTTACACAAGTATGGAGGAGAAAATCGATGCAATCTGAAAATCTCCTAAGCTCTCCAGCCAACAACACATGTTGTTGACTTGATGAATATATCCTTAATATTCCGAGTTTTTGATGATGGGATTCTACCAAAAGGAGATGATGCATACAACTAAGGGGAGCCTATGATTCTTGATCATTATTGCATAAGCTATCCATGAAAGGGTTCTTATGAAATCTTTGATGAGCTATATTAACAATCATTCTTTGATAAAGATCATTTCTCAAGAGCACTACATTGAAGAACGTGATCTTGTAACCATTCTTTGGACTGTTGTTGGAGACGTTTTCACTTGATCACTAAGCAGAAATTGGAGCAGCAGAGAAGGCCATCTAATGCTAGAGAAATAGGGAAAATAACTATGTTGTTGGTATTATAGAAGTTGAATGTCTTGATTCGAGATATGATGTGAGAACAGGTAAATCGAGGATAGTAATAAGGGAAACCTTCAAACAAACAGACACAATGGAGACGAAATTTGGAAATGGAGCGTGAAGCAAGAGCAGTTGGCAGCATCTAACATAATTGAAGTATTGCACAAAGTTGTCAACCAGTAGAAAGAATTAAAAAAATAAAAATAAAAAAGATAGTCACGGATTGAATATAAAAGAAAGGGGAGAATGTTGTGTTGTCGAATATAGCTTAGCATCTTAAGGAGAAGCACAGAGATATAGAGGAATCCCGATTTGAAGAAAGATAGCGAGAATGACAATTTCAGTGGAATTTTTCTCTTGATTCGGATTGTGAAGGCCTCCTAATTTTGACTGTGAAGGCAACAAAATACGGTGTAGAAGCATAAAAACTTGGACTTGGACATTTGGTGTATGACTAATTGGAGTTGATTTTGAAGCATTGAAATGGAGCATTTTTTAAGCATTGTTGAAGCCATGATGAAGAAGTTCTGAGACATGAAGAAGGGATAATGTGCTAGCTGATTATGAGGCAGAAATCTTTCTATCTTGAGTAAAAAGAAGAGCACCATGACAGGGGGAGCAGTTCAATAGGGGGATTCCTTGTGCACTCCTTTGCCATTGATGTCAAAGGGGGAGAGAAGAAGAATATTTCCATCAATGACAAAGGGGGAGATTGCTAATCTAGGTTGTCATTGATGTCAATATGGCAATACTTTGGACAGTAAACAATGATGTGAAGCCAAGCAGAGCAGATCCATGAAGCAACAAGAGCATGTCAATATGGCAATATTCTGTACAGTAAACAATGATGTGAAGCCAAGAAGAGAAAATCCATGAAGAAACAGGAGCATGTCAATATGGCAATATTCTAGATAGTAAATAATGATGTGAAGCCAAGCAGAGTAGATCCATGAAGTAACAGGAGCAAGAGGAAAGTAGAGCAGATCCATGAAGTAATAGGAGCAGGAGGAAATTTATCGGAAGTCATAAGAGTGAAGGAAAGCCATCAGAGAAGAGCTATTGAAAGAAGAGGTATCGGAGTTGAAAGAAGAGATATCGGAGGAATTATCATAACATAGGAATAGTGCTATCGGAGGAATTATCATAATAGAGGAATAGTGTTATCGGAGGAATTATATCAGCAATATTCATCGACGGATCTATTATGTGCTACTACCCAAAACCCCCGATGCGATATGAGTTACGGACCCGATGGTCCCATTACAACACGTCCTAATATAATATCACATCCGAAATCACCCCCGATGCAATATGATTTACGGACCCCATGGTTCCATTACAAAACATCCTAATATAATATCGCATTCGCAATTTCGAAAGTTTCAAAGGATGACGTGTAAAACCTCCGATTGTGATAGAGTTATGGACCAGATTGATTCATAAAAAACAATTTATTAAATATCGCATCTGCCATGAAGTGATATGTGAATATCGGTGTTATTGAAGTTGTGATCATGCGATTAAAGCTATGACGTGGCATGTGGGGACCTCCACTAATGTGGCTTTCCGTAAATAAACAAATCGATGAATAATTGAATGAAGAATATACAGGTCAGACTCCCCCCAATAAGACGTGTCCTTTGATTATTGACTCGTATAAATACAAGTTCAAATGCTTCACCTCAAGACAGGCATCTTGGGTATCGATCATAGAGAGAAGTACAGTTCACAACTTGTGAACATAAAGTAGTAGAGCGAAGGAAGTCGAAGGTCCCGCGAAAGAAGAAGGATTTCAAAGGTCTGACAGACGTAGAAGGTACAATAAAAGCTGAAGTCCGAGCGAAGAAGGAAGCTGAAGAGCGAGAAACCGAGTGCCGAACAGCAGAAAGAAGAAAGCCGTAGGTCGAAACAGTGAGCGAAGAAAGAAACCGAAGGTCAAACGTTCTATTGATTGGGTTATTTATTGAAAGGCTCGGAACTGTGTTTGACAGTAATTCAGATAACATTTCAAAAGGATGCTCTGCAGATCTAAGGAGATTATATAAGTATGAACAGGGTTGTTTTTGAGCAATTGAACAACATAAGAGAAATTGAATGGCATAAGAGAAATTGAACAACAGAAGAGAAATTGAACAACAGAAGAGAAATTGAACAACAGAAGAGAAATTAAATAGCAGAAGAGCAATTAAACAACACGTGGTCAATTGAACAGCACATGATCAATTGAACAACAGAAAGTCAATTGAACATCAATTGAAAAACGCGTGGCCAATTGAACAACAACTTGTCAATTAAACATCAATTGAACAGCACGTGGCCAATTGAACAACAGTTTGTGAATTGAACAACACATGGCCAATTGAACAACAATTTTTCAATTGAACATCACGTGGCCAATTGAACATAAGTTTGTCAATTGAACAACAATTGAACAACAATTGAACAGCACGTGGTCAATTGAACAACAATTGAATAGGAGATGGTCAATTGAACAATAGATGATCAATTGACCAACAATTGAACAACAGGAGGTCAATTGAACAACAATTGAACAGCAGGGTCAATTGAATATCAATTGAACAATAATTAAACAGCAGGTGGTCAATCGAACAACAATTGAATAGCAATTGAACAACAAATGGTCAATTCAACAACAGGATCAATTGAACAGAAAATGACGCAGTAAGCCAATTGAACAGTAAGTGAACAACAAGTGAACAGTTGTTTGGAAGACCTTTGCATAAGTAATCATGAGGTGACTTGGAAAAATTGATTGGGTACCATGAAGGACAATGGAGACACCTTCCTGTAAAGAGAACAAGGCTGTCATTGACGACGTGACGTGAATGATAAGTTGACAACATTGTTGAAGATTGAAAGGGCTCATTGAAGAAGATATTAGGAGCCGTGAAGTACAACCAAACATACCTTGACAAAGTGAAAAGATAGGGTTGGAGCCCTTTGGGGTTGGTGCCTCAGAATTGACAAGGTTGGAGCCTTGGAAGTCCAAGTCGGTGCTTGGCAAATACAGGTAGAAGGCTGGAAGATTGAGGATTGGTGTCCTTGGAGTCAGTGCTCCTAAACTCAAGGTTGGTGCCTTGGATAGGGTCGAAGCCCTAGAGGTCAGAGCCTCACTAAAGTCCAAGTTGGAGCTTGGCAACAATTATTGTACTCATTCATTTGTTATTGATTCAATTAATAAAAGAATTTATTCTTATCATTGCTCGTTTTTGTGTTCTAAATATAAGTGATCTAATTGGTAAAAGTAACAATTGAAAAGGAATACTGATTCAATCCCCCCCTCTCAGTATTTCCAACAGGTTGAGAATGGTTAACCGAGGTTTACCTTGGTCAACCATTAATGTAACAATTTATTTCTATTACATTAATGTTGATGATTGTTACATTGTTACATTCACATTACATTAATTCTGAACATGGCTAACCCTTGACAACCATGGTTGACTATGGTTGATGTTACATTAATGATAATGTTAATGTTACATTAATATTACGATAAAGGTGACATTAATGGTTGAAAAGGGTTGATAAGGTTGACCATGGCTGATCGAGGTAGAGCTTGGTCCATTGAGGTTGAACTTGGTTGAGTATGGTTGACCTTGGTTTACCATGGTTGACCTTAATTAACCATGGTTAACAAAGGATTTATATGATATATTATGGTGGACTAAACATAACCATGGATGACCATGTTGATCATGTTTAACTTGGCGACCATGTTTGACCATGGTGCTCATGGTTGAGCTTGTTTGACCATGGTTGAGCTTATTTCACAAAGGTTGAGTATGGTTAACTATGGATGACCATGGGGGAACATTTTTGACCATGTTTTTCAACATTTAACTATAAATAACTATGGTTTACCATGTGGGATAGAGTTAACCATGGTAGACCATGAAGACAACCTAGCCATGTTTGACCCACGGGGGCTTCACTAAATGAACCTCTAACATAACATGTGTGTTTGTGGCATACTAAATGATACCCTTAATTTGACTACATATTACAAAATACCTCTAAAAATCACTTTATTTAACCCCCTACCAATACGAACCCAATACACCTTCCCAATTTAAAAGACCCATACTTTCACTAGATATTGTATGTATCCATTTTTTGATTAACATTTTTTTATACCCATTTATATTTTTTCATTAACTTTGAGCTCCTTTTCTATACACAAAATATAAAAACCCTTTACCCCCTATTATATTCTCAATATATTATGTCATTTTTTCCTCAATATATATCCCAAATCAACCAAGTAAACCTAGGTCAACCTAGTAAATATGTTAAACCTAGTAAACTTAGTTCAATTTGATAAAACTATGTCAACATAGTAAACATAGGTTAACCTAATAAACCTAGTAAAAATAACAAACAAGGTAAACCTAGGCCAACCTACTAAACCTAGGTATACCTAGTAAACCTAGGCTAACCTACCAAACCTAGGTCTACTTAGTAAACCTAGGTCAACCTAATAAACCTAAGTTAACCTAGTAAATCTAACAACCCTAGTCAACCTACTAAAGCTAGACAACCTAGGTCAACCTAGAAAACTTAGGTCAACCTAATAAAGGTAGTAAACCTAGTCAATGTAAGTAAACATGTAAACATAGTAAGTCTAGTAAACCTAGTAAACTTAGGTCAACCTATTAAACTTAGTAAACCATGGTTAAGCTAGTAAATGTAAGTCAACCTAGAAAATCTCATAAATCTACGTAAATATAATAAACAATGGTAAATCTAGTAAACATAGTAAACCTATTAAACCTAGTAAACCTAAGTCATCTTAGCTCATCCTAATTCAACCTAGGAAACCATGGTTGAGCTAGTACACTTAGCCCAACCTAGTAAACCTAGGTCAACCTAGTAAATGTAGGTCAAATTGTTAAGCAAAGGTTAACCTAGTAAAATTAGGTCAAGCTGGTAAACCTTGTAAACATAGGTCAATCTATTAAACATAGTAAACCATGATTAAGATATTAAACCTAGGTCAACCTAGTATGTAGAAATCATGGTGTAGATTTGCAACTGCTCATGAAGTTTTAATCAAAATCACAAGACACAAACCTACTCTATTGCTCTGTGGAAGTTAATTCACAATTTAGAACAAAAAATTTTAAACATACAATAAGAAATAAAACACATGCAACAAGTATTTTTCTCGGGTAAAGAAATATGCTAAAACCCCAATGTCTGCTTGCTTAAATCAAAATAATAGAGATGTATTACAATTTCTTTGCTCAACTCAGCAAAACCTTCGCTCAATTGAGCAGAACCTTCAAATGCATAACCTATCTCTCTTCTCACTGAAACGCTCTGACCCAAACTTAGTCAAATTTTGCCTCTAATTGAGCTCCTATTTCCTTGCATTGTTCCTTGATAAATTAGGCCCCTATTATTTAGGAAATTCATCAAATTGATTGCACAATTCCTTTAGGCGAATCATCCAACTACATGCAACACCTGTAGACTCTGGAATAGTCTACAACTAATGTTACACTGCCTTGTAATCTCCACCTCAACTGGGTAACTCGAATTCTCTTCATGCACTAGTTATTTTCGATTGGTTGATCAGTTAATGGATCATCACTGAGTTTGATTGAATTCCCACTGCACAACTAACATTCCACTAGCTCCTCCAAAAGTTGGTACTAGTTTAACTGAAAACAACTTGAGATAAATGACCTTGATTGCTACGAATTAAATCACACATGTTGAACTGAACTCTAACTCCTCAACCTAGAATTTACTGAGTAAACTAGGTGACACAAGCCATCTCACACAAGTTAACATCATCCAAGTTGTTTGCTGATGTGGAAATTTGAATTTTCTCAATTTAATCAAGGCAAAATCAAAGTGAGAATTTCTTCCTACATTTTTCAACACTCCCTCTCAGCAAGAAAATGATTATCAAACCACCCCTATCCTACACCTATAGAACTCAAACTTCCCTCTTGAAAATTCCTTTGTCAAAATGTCAGCATCTTGTTCCTTCATCGGAATGTATTGCAACAACATTACCTGCCTCTACATAAAGTCCCGTAAATGGTGAAACCAGATATCTATATGCTTGGATTGATCATGAAAAATATGATTCTTAGAGAGCTAAATGCATCTTTGATAATCGCAGTAGATCAAAATTGGATCCATCGTCTGACTAAACAATCCAACAAGTATCCTTCTCATCCAGATCACCTCACATGTTGCTTGACTTGCAACCATGTATTCTGCTTCTACCGAGTTGAGTGCCATAGATATTTTCTTCCCACTGTACCAGGAAACTGTTGTGGATCCAACACTGAAAATTCTACCCAATGTACACTTTTTGTTTGATGGACTCCCCACTCAATTTTCATATGTGAAGCCACAAAACTTCACTCCCTCTGTCTATATGTACCATAGTCCAAACTAGGTAGTGCCTCTGAGGTACTGTAGAACATGCTTTTCTTATCTCCAAAATAATTTGGTTGGCCTGACCATAGCTTGGCTGAGTTGGTTAACTATATAGCACATCTCTAGTCATGTGTTCGCAAGATACATGAGTGAACCCACTAGCATGGAAAATTTTAGGGGCTAATATTCACAGGTGGGCTAATTTTCCATCATTTTTCCAAAAAAAAAGATTCACCGATTTCCATTTTTTATAAAAATGATTCGCCCAAATTTTACAATATAAAATTTTTTTACCTTAAAAATCGCCTACATTATATAGAGAGTATATATAAAATCATTATAAATTTTAATAATTTTACAAATACATCAATAAAGATTTTATAGTTTGCATATTACGGACTAGCGAGATTCACCAATGTTTTTAAACTTCAAGATAATTTTCCATCCTTAAAATTTTCCCTACCCACTAGCTGATAATAAATGGTAGAATCCACTTCTTCACTTGAAGTGGCATCCTCCTTCCTCTAGTTGGTCGCTAGAGGTGTCTCCATGGTTTTCAAATCACCATGTGAAACCTCTGTAGTATCTCATTTGTATTATTTCCTTGAGAGACAAACAGTTTCCCATTGCCTTGCCATACTTACAACCTGAGGAAGTAGTGCATGAGACCCATACCCTTCATTTCAAACTCCCTTGCAAGGTCCTCCTTGCAAGATCTGATCAGCTGCTCATCACCAGTTAAAATCAAATCATCAACATATAAGACAATAATGAGCAATTTATATGAAGATATGATAGAGGTTTGAATCTGCTTCACTTTTGGTGAAGCCAAAACCGGTGAGATAGTTATCAATCCTGGTGTACGAAGCATGGGGTGCTTTTTTGAGACCGTACAATGATTGCTTGAGTTTTCACACATGAGACTCTCAATAAAATGTATCAAATCCTTCTAGTTGCTCGATGTACACCTCCTCCTCAATAACTCCTTTGAGGAATGTTGTTTTTACATCCATCTAGTGGATCTTCCACCCCATCTTCACAACTAGTGCAAGAATTAATCTTATGTATGAGTACCTTGATACAGGAGCAAAGGTTTCCTCATATTCAATCCCCTCAACTTGAGAGTACCCTTTGGCAACAAATATGTATTTTTACTTCTCTATTCTTCCATCTACTTCCTTCTTAACCTTGAAGATCCATCGTGAACCCACAACTAATTTATCTGTTGGTCTTGGGACCACTTCCCAAACACTGTTCTTTACAATGGATTCATATTCCTCCACAATCACATCAAACCATACAAGTTTCTCTACTGCTTCCTCGAAAGAGGATGACTCATAATCTACAAGCTTAGTCATTAGAGCCATGTAGCCAGTGTACCAATTTGGTGACCTTCTCTTCCTGCGCTAATTTGAAGGAGCACCCACATTCTCCCTCGCATCCTGAACAAGTCTCTCAACTTCCTTGGTCCTTTTTCTGCCTTCTCTAGATGGTTCTTCTTGAGTGGTTTCCTCCACTCTTTTCTCCTCAATTTGTGGTTGCTCCACATCTTCGTGAGGTTCCTCCTTTGGAGCTAAAAGTTCCCCCTCTAGTGGGATCTGAAGCTCCCTATCAAAAGAGTACCACATGAATTTCTCCTCATCAAATTTTACATCCCTTCACACAAATTTCATTCTGATGGATGGAAAGTACACATGGTAATTGTGGGGAGTTTCTATGTAACCCACAAATACCCCCAATTTTTTTGTCGACTCTAGCTTCTTCCTTAATTATTTGGAGACATATAAGTAAATAGAGGCAACAAAAATCCTAAAGTGTGACACATCCAACTTCATCCTCGAGAAAGCCTCCTCTGGTGCAATCATGGCAAGACTCCGATGATGACACTTGTTCTGCAAATAGACTGTTGTGTTTCATGCCTCAACCCAAGTGCAAAGGTAGGCCTTGGTCATGCAACATCAGCCTCGATTCTCCCACAATGCTACAATTATTTCTCTCAGCCACCCCATTCTGTTGTGGGTTGTGGGGTGTTGTAAACTCTCATCAAATGCCTTTTTTTGCACAAAATATTTTAAATTCATTTAACATGTACTCACCTCCAATATCGTTGCTGAGAGCCTTCACTTTCTTGCAAGTTTATTTCTCAACCAATGCCTTGAATTCTATGAACTTATAGAATGTCTCATCTTTCTTCTGCATGTATAATATCCAACACTTTCGTGAGAAGTCATCGATAAAAATGAAAAAATATTTGTGCTTGGCAGTGGAGGCTATCAAGAAAGGTCCAAAAACAACAGAGTGGATCCTTTCAAGGACTGCATGTGCTTTGTTGTCTCGATCATGGAATGTGGATTTTTTGTACTTCCCCAAGGTACATTTTCATACATCCTTCTACTCAAGTGCTCCATTGGGGAGGCCTGTGGTTATCTGCTGCATGATCTTCAAGGCGCCATGATGCAAATGGCCAAGTCTTATGTGCCAAATTTCACTGACATCGTGGCTCTGCACCTTCTCTACCTTTTTGCTTAATGCGGCACAATCTTCCACATCTATCTTATATAGGTTCTCCACACAAACACCATTTTGCTTCACCTATACTGTGGCTATGTGTCTCAGGAATGCTTTTCCTTTTTTGAAGATCACATCATAACTACGGTCTTCCAAAACTGCAACAGAGACGAGATTTTTCTTTAAGCCCAAAACGCACATGACATCCTTGAGCCTGAGGGGGAGTCTAAATCCCTCTAAAAGGTGAATGTACCAATCCTAGTCGTGATATACCTTCTATCGTCCCCCAGGTCGATGTGCATCTCCAAATATTTTTCTTCCAGGTCACTGAAAAATCTCTACACCTTGTCATGTGGAACAATGCACTTGAGTCCAAGTACCACACGTTCTCCATTGCTGTGTTGGCCATGTATGCAATGAGGGTAAATTCAAGCTTGAACTATGAAGCCAAGGCTTCACCTGCTGCTCCTCCTGAGGTCTTCTTGCTTGCCTTCTTTTGTGGACACTTTGTGGCATAATTCCCGAATTTATGACAATGGAGGCATTTAATTTTGGACAAATCTTTATTTTTTCCCCTTGACTGGATTCAGGTTAATTTGGATTGAGATTTCTTCCATTTTCCCTTCTTTGCCTTTCTATCCAAAGAAAAGTTTTCATCATCCTCTCCCTTGGATAAAGTCCCATCTCTGGTATTCCTCTTAATTTCCTCATATACCAAATCAGACCATAAGTGCTCCCAATTTGGTAGTTTCTCCCTCCCATTCACTGAATATTGATAGCTATTCCATCTCTTGGGAACGCACGGAAGGGCTAGGATTACCAAGTCTTCTTCAAGAATATTAACACCGACCCTACCAGGTTCATCACGACATTGTATGAACTTGATTGGATACTGCAAAGTAGTGTCATTCTTTTGCATCTTGATACTTTGAAAGTTTATCCTTGAGCACCACCTTCCTATGGTCACTATTATTCTCAAACAATGTTGTCATTACTTTCCACATTGTGAAAAAAGTTTCTTTTTCATGGATATTTGAGGCAATATGATCTCATACTCACTCTAATATTATTCTCCTCGCCTTGGCTACATCTTTCTTCCACTGAGCAAGGTTTTGAGCATCAGATGCTTGTGGTTTTGCAACATCTAACTTGAGGTATTCTAGCAATCCATTGTCATCCAATACCACCTCCATGTGATCCTTCCATGCGACAAAATTAGATGTTCCTTCCAAGGCATACTCTAGCCTTAGTCCATTGAAGGTCATGTTCTTAGCTCTGAAGAAATCCCACTACACAATTGACCTTCTACTAGTTCCTTCAAAAGTTGGAACCAGTTTAATTGAAAAAAAAATGAGATAACTAACCTTGATTGCTACAAATTATCAATCACACATGTTGAACTAAACTCTAACTCCTCCAACTCGAATTTACTAAGAAAACTGGGTGACACAAGCCATGTCACACAAGTTAACATCATCCAAGTTGTCTGCTGATGTGAAAATTCAAACTTTCTCAATTTAATTAAGACAAAATAAAATTGAGAATTTCTTGTTGCACTTTTCAACATAGTAAACCTAATAGGGAAATGGAAATAGAGATAGAATGAATGGAATATAGGCAAATAGAGAGAGAGGCGAAGGGAAAGAGAGAGTGAGATAGGTGGCATAGGAGGAGGGTTAGGGAGAGAGACAGAGGAGGAGGGAGACATACCGAGAGATGGATAGATAAGGAGAGAGAAAGGGAGATAAAGGGAAAAGGAAGAGGGGGTTTAGAGAGAGTGTGTGTGTTAAAGAGAGGGAGTAAGAGGGAGTGTGAGAGAGATGGGGAAAAGAAGAGAGAGGGGGGAGTAGGGAAAATGTGAGACATAGAAATAGGGAGAGGGGGAGATATAGAAAGGTATTAGGAAAGGGGTAGAGAGAGAGTGATATGGGAGGGGGTTGGAGAAAGAGAGAGAAAAAGAAAATCGTAAGTCTCCCTCTCTCTACCCTTTTCCATATCTATTATTTCCTCTCCTCCTATCCCTCTTTTTTTTTTCTAAGTAAGTCTAAATTCTATTACTGTAACATAGTAATACACTAAGGCTTTGGCCTCTGCAGGTCAGTGCCAAGGTTCACGGCATTAAGCATCAAAACAAGATTGAGACTACCCAGAGATGGGAAACCAGTTTAGTCCAAAAAAGGAATTTGCAAAAATGAACTTGCTGCCTGTATAGGGGAAACCAGCAAATGAAAAAAGTAGCTAGCATAATTTTCAAAAATGCACAAAATAATCCTATTGACGTGATTTCTGGAAACCTGAAACTCGAAGACGCGTGGTGAGTCATGTGTCATGCTGTGCTGGCGAGTCATGTGTCATGCGGTGCTGACGGGTGTTCTTCAATGATGAAACACCTGTATGCATCCATGTCATCCTCTTCCTGCTGCAATGCACCCGTGTCGCCCTTCGCCTGAGGATCACTATTCTTCTCCTCCGCAGTAGTCTTGTCCTGAGGATTATCCCTCTTCTCCTTTGCGCAATGTGGGCATCCATCATCGCTAGCTGGCTCCTCGCAGGTTGGGCGTCCATCTTCATTGGCTGGCTCCTCATGGAAGGTAATTGATATGGTGGTTTTTATGAGTGGTTGGTTCAGGGAGCAGCGATAGATGAACTGGGCTGAGTGAAGGGGCTGCTGTGAGCTGCAGGGGAAGTCAGAGGTTGGAGAGGAAATTTGCGAAGGTTGGGAGCGGAGAGCTCGTGAGGAGCCTCTACCACTACGAGTGTCTGGATAGTGGTCTGAGACATAATGAGCCGAGGGGGAGGAGGAATCTGAGGCTGGTGATGGTGGAGAGCAAGGCAGTCTGCCTCTGCTACTCCCTCTTCTGCTCCACATTCTAAGGCGAAGCCGAGGCATGATGACGTGGGGACGAAGAGAATTTCTGCAAGAAGTCAACACTGAGAATTGAGAGGGCTCAGCAGGTTCAGAGGTCGGCTCAGAGGTAGAATGTTCAGCAGGCTCAGAATGGAGAATAAGGTTGTAGATAAAACTCTGCGAATAATGATTACCCGGACCAAATTCAATGCAGCATAGAATGCTGCAACGCCTACCCGTAGCAGTGTGTGAACTTGGTTCTGTTGCAGCCAGGGGACAATGGCAGTTCAGAGGCATAAGATTAGAGACAGAGGAGGTGGAATGTAAATTACCTAAGGGCGCCATTATGCAGAGCTGAGGCTGGTAGATTCGAGCGAGTTGATTAGAGTGCCAACTTAAATGCCATTTACTGCTGCTGTAAATTAGTTTTATGGCTTTGTGTGCTGGTTTACAGATGGTCATGTGGCAAAGCCACTTGCCGTCCCGTTCCCCTACCAACAATTCAATTCTGACGTACACCCACATCCAGGAGTTGTTCTTCTTTGTTCACCACGTCAATACATTCCTGTAATTGAGTTCTATCATTTAGGATGTTGAGGGATCTTGATTGGAGTACCTGATCATGGTCGACTCCTATATTTGCCAAAAGATCAACAACCTTGTTGCGCTCTCTCTTGACATGAATGAAAGTGATAGCTCTCATGTTTTTTATCCATTGCTCTATTAGTTCAAGACGAGCCGCCAGTCTCCAACTAGTAGCTACTTTCAAAGCGGGGGTCCCCATTTGTATTTGGGTAGCCATGTTGATGAGGATTTTGGAGTCCCCTTCTATTATAATAGGGTAAAAATTATGTTGATGAACTAGACACATTCCTTGCCATAATCTTTCCAGTTTTTCTGAATTATTCGTATCCCACCCAATTGATCCAAAGTAAAGTAATAGAGGTTTTCCTTCGTGATTTCTGAATATGCTTCCATGTCCTGCTTTGCCTGGGTTGCCTTTTGAGGCCCCATCGAAGTTTAGTTTGATCATATTTGTTGGAGGGGGATTCCATTGAGTGGGCGGCCTAGTAGTGGTTGTGGATATGTTGTGATCATCTTGAACCTGTGGAATCTGAATATTCCAATTTTCCCAAATATTCTGTTCCTATGCCTGAGTGGGGAGGTCCTTTGCTCGCCATTTCTGGAAAGCCAAGGTTTCTTGAATGTTCTGGCAGAGGTTGCTCCAAATGATTTCCATGGGAGTGCTTTGGTTATTAAAAATTCTCTTGTTTCTTTCCTTCCATATTGTCCATAGAAGTAGACCTGATAGGATTGTCCATAGAGAATTTAGAATCTTGCTATTATAGGGAGTAGGGGCCCAATTGTGAATGGTACTTGTAATATCCCCAGAAATTCTGCAAGCCCTTTGACACCTGAAGGTGAGTTTTTCCCATAATTGGTTGGCTAGTTGGCAAGAATCCATGTGGTGATGAATTGTTTCGCTTTGCTGCTTGTAATTAGGACACTATGAGGGTCCCTGGAACCCTCTTTTTATAAGATTGTCCCACGTAAGAATTCTTTTATGATATAGCAGCCAAGTGAAGGTAGAAACTTTGGGCCATATTCCAGTGGTCCATAAGCGAGTCCAGACGGGGTCTACTGGTACCTGTGTTTGTAGCATCAACCCATATACTTCCTTTGTTGTGAACATCCCCCTCGGGGTGTAGCCCCATCTTAAAATTATTTGTATATCTGATTTTCCTGTTGGTGAGTTCCTTGTGCATTTCTTTATAGTAGTCTTCCATTTCTTGATGAATTATCTGTTCAACTTTTTTCCATTGCCTGAAGCCTTGATTGATGTGTTGAGTCCGGTGCTGAGAGACATTGTCATTTTGGTTTATATTATTTCCTTCAAAATTTTGAGGAGGGATGACATCTAAAATTTTGGGTCGTTGTTGCCATGAGTCAACCCAAAATCTGGCAGTTCTGCCATCTCTTATCTCCCAGAAACTATGTTGTTGTATTAGAGCTTTATGTTGTTTTGTTGCATCCAAATTAGAGAGCCTACATCCATATTGGTGATTCTGATTAACTCTTTCGATGGTCTATTATTTGCATATTTTGCAGTCCATAATTTGGCCCATGGCGTGTGTAGGCTTGAAACACATTGCCACCATAATCTTGCTCCCATCAATGCATTACTGTGTTGAGGATCGCGTAGTCCAAGACCTCCCTGCTTTTTTTGTGTGCAAACTGTTAACCAATTTACTAGTGCCCATTTGCGATTTTGCCCTGAGGATTGGTTGAAGGGAAAGTACCCCTAGAGTCCTTTGGGCTGAGACTCTACCAGACTGAAAATTGCTTATACAAAGAAACACACACACACAGCCATCTTTTTTACTTTTAAGCAAATTCTAATGTTTAGGGTACATACCTAAGGTCCTACGTCCGAGAAGACCGTTAGGGTGCAAACCCTTCTTGGAGTTCCCTTCTTCTTTCTCTGACCTGCAAGACAAACAAATCAAAGAACTCAACAGTACATGTATAGAAGTTTATGTATAAATCATCTTTATGCTATAAAGTTAGTTATAAAAAATCTTTAAGTAACTACTTTCATAAGAATTCAACACAAGAATCTCATAAGCATAAAGAAAGATTATTCGGGAACAAAGACGTGTTTCTTTATATATAAAGGCAAATAAAGTACATATATCGGAAAGATATCACCTGAACACCTTCAGCAGGCTCCAAGCAAGCTTCCTCCCGGATTCGTTCCAGCCTCCAGCCTTCAACAAGAGCTCCTTCCAAGTCTTACTCAATGATGATGTCAAGGATGAATGATCACCAATACACATGGAAACAAGGGTTTCCTATGCAAAATGGGGGAAGTGCAGGATGCACCAAGGACTTCAGACCTGGTCTAAGGGAAAAATCTCAGCATAATAATCTTGCTCTCCTTTCTCTCTCCCCTTGGCCTTCCCTTTGATGTCTTTTTATACCCTCTCCAAAGTAGTTTTTTAGTTAGGAGTTGGTTGGGAACAGTTGGGCCACGGGCACTAACAGGTGATCCAGCAGGTAAACCCGCGATCACCGTCCGAAAAAGAGGAAATTATATATTTTTAAGTGTTTTAATAGATACACGCGGGTTGGGTATGACAGACCCACGTGTACACGCGTTTAACACAGGGCAAAGTCGCGTACAGGGAATAAAACACTGTTTTTTAAATTTTTGGACCAGGTCTGGAAGGAGGGGTTGCCCTAGGCCATAAGTGCAGCATCACAAACCATAAGAGTGAGATTTGGAGCTATAACAGATGCCCCCTAATGTATGAGGTCAGAAGGGGAACATGATGGCCGAAATACATTAAGTAAGTACAAGGAAAGGAACTCTGCCGAAAAACCGAGGAGGACTTCACCAGAATTCAGCCTGCCAAGCCACCGAAAGGAGATCAGAAAGAAATACTGTCTGAGGCGGGCATACCCATGCTCAGGAAAAGTAAAGCATGTCCGCATATCAAGTACAAGCGGATCCACTAAGTATACAAGTATAAATGACTGTAAAATACATAATGGATCATCTGACCATAATGAGTAAGTACATGTCTGAATATCACATATAAAACTGTCAATGATGCTGAAAGATGCAACGGATCACTGAAATCAAAGACTGATCCCATAAGGTACCAACTGAACATGATGGAATAGGATGGTACTACACTGCAAACTCAGGTGCCAGCATATAGAATGTCGCCATGACTGACTGCAACATATAAGGTGGAATGGTATCAACTAGCAGCAACAGGAGCAACTGTCAAGTGAACCAATGAATGCTGATACAACCTGAGGTCTTCACCGACCGCCGTGGTACATTTCTACACCATGGGAATAAATGATCCGAAGTCGACCATGTGAGAAATCGTTTGATTACCGGTCATTGATGTATACCGTTAACAAACGCGAGACTACTCACCGATAATGATAATGAGCGTCAAGGTACCCAGTACAATCTAACAAGTGTGAATAGATGAGCTGAAGTCGAACACCTGTAAGAATCTATCAATCAGGAGACAATGATGGTTTCCCACTGTCGATAGCGAGGAATCTGCCACTAATGACTGCAAACCCCAAGGTACTGCCAAATGGACTCTAGATCTTTGCCCCAGAGCAATGAGTCGGAGTCGATAGGGAAAGATCCGCTAGAAGGAAGGCATTAAGGCATCCTCCATCAATCTAGCGCGAGTGTAACCCGTAGGCCAATAATGTGGAAGGAATCGGACGAAAAAGATGTAGTAACCCAACCGAAGTACGTTTCCGGCGTACACAAGATGTGGCTAGCGCACGGCAGAAACCTTCTGAACCAACCAATAATGAAAGCTGACACAGAGGCGAGGTATCCACCAATAGGGTCAAATGGAAACCAAGGTACTGCACGAATCCCAATGTGTGATAATGTATGCTGATGTCGAACACAAGGGAAACCACTCAGTCAAAGACCCATGATACTGATCGATGCTGAGCACAAGGTGACCTATCAATAATGAAAATAGGGCCAGGGTGCGGTCTCTAGGTCTGCCCTCAGAGCAATGTGTCGTCGTCGATAAGGACAAGACCCGCCAGCAAGAAGTCAATGGGGACCTTCTCAAACCGGCACGAGTGAAGGACCAATATAACTGATGTGATGATAGACATGACACTGACAACCAGGGATGGCCGACTGAAAAATGAGTCAAGATACACCGCAGAAAGGCCGACTCAGGCTAACTTCCCTTGAACAAAAGCACGACTCAATGTGACTATGTGGCAGCATATAATGAATCTGTATAAGTTCGTCATGCAGGAGGCACGAACGAACCCTCCATATGATTGGAAGAGATAACCAATCGGGGGAGAACTGACTCGATAACAAGGTTATGGCTTACCTAAGTCAAACTAAATCCCACCCATGCGGAGGAGACTTTGTTTTGAGTGCTTTGTTCAAGGGCGACACGACTGACTCTAGCTGCCAACAATAAATGGAAGTAATGTCCCTGTTCCCGCTCTTTTTGGAATATTTAATTTTTTGGTCTTTTTCTGATAAGCCGGAAAAAGAATAAAAGAATGCTATGGTACAGTGGAAAGAACGAGTGTCGGTGAAACAGATGCTCTAGTTCCTGGGAAAGGAACGTTCCTATGCTCAATGCAGGGAGGTGAAAACTGGTCGGTGACACTCAAAGGTATGTCCCTTCCACGGATCTGGGTATGCCAAGCTGCAGAGGTCAAGGGTATGCAAGGTTGATTTTTGCAGTCGTCATGGTCAAAAGTTGGCTTAAACACAAGTCCAAGTGAAGCCGGCTCTAGGCCAAAAGGTGCAAATGGTCAACATGCAATGCAGAAGTACAACTCGACACACATAGGAGCCTCTAGGGTATAAGGCCAGAACGAAGCGCAGAAGCAAAGAGGAATGAGTCTTCAACGCATAAGTCATGGCAGGACTACAGAGGACTCCCGAGCCTATGGATGAAAAATCAGCATGAGTGCCAAGTGACAACAAGGTACTAACTAGGGCACCCATGATAAGGTAGGCGCTACCACACAAGTCATGACACTTCTAAGCAATGAGAAGGTTCCGCACCAAAACTTGGTGGGGTCGATCCTAAGGCCAAAATGGAAAAGGAAACTGATAAATGCACAATGCAGGCGGAAAAACCTAACCTATATGCCAAGTTCGAGAACCAATACCTGTCAGAACGGACCAACCATAAACTTCCAGAGGAGAAATCTTCCAAGTTCTGTAAACATAAATAGGAACACTAGACACGAAGTTAATACATCCCACATATAAACTTCATATAAAATCTTTGTGTTATAAGATACAAAACTTGAAGATGCGTACCTCATATATACAATATGGTACAGGGAACCACGCAGCCTTGCGGCTTACGCATAACAGTTCTGCTGAACAAACCCCTTGCAGGGCTCAGGCCAAGGGCTCCTTTGGTAGTCATAACTCATGGCTTCAAAGAGTTCCTCCTGTGAAGGCAAAACAAGTTCTAAGAAATCATGAGAACTACAAGGATCAAAAGAGGGAATTAAAGGGTCCCATGTCCTTATAGGAAGAATCTCTCGGTCAACTGCCGGGACCAAGTCCCAAGAAGGAAAATAATAAGTCAAAGGATCCTTCTTAGAAGCGATTGAACATTGAGGACTCAATGCCACATAATTCACCTGTGGCGGGGTAGAGTCTACTTGAACACTTGGAACAAACCAAGGGGCATTCTGCAGTAAAGTCGAATTAGGGTGGTGATTGTCAGATGCAAGCTGATCAACAGTGACAATATTCCCATTATGAGGAAAGCACATTACTCGAAAGAGTGAAGACACCACAGCATTCATAGCATAGACATAATCACGCCCAAGTAGCATATTAAAGTCTAAAGGGCTATCAACCACCATCATATCGATTAAGACAGTCTTCCCACCTAAAGTGATAGGCAATTGAGGAAGAATACCCATAGATTCACCAGGCCTTCTATCATAGGCTAACAACTGACTCTGAGCTGTCAACAACTTTGGGGAACCCAAAGCTTTCCAAGTCAAAGAGGATATAATACTTGTAGAGGATCCTTCATCCACCATACATCGATAGACATTTGTGGAATTAACTCTGACCTTTATTTGGAAAGGTGCAGCGGAAGGAAGACGAGGCTCAACAAGACTATCCCAATCAAAGGAAACACTCTTAGAACTTGGAGGGGGAACACTTGGAGAAACCGGAATGCCCCCTATACTAGAAGACTCTGTACTAGAGATCAAACAGACTCTTTTGTTAGGCACTTCACCCCCCAAAAGAGGAGTGTAATCGGCCAGCGATTGCACTGGCTCTACCACATTTTCAACCAACGGTTGATGGGATTGATGAGAAACCATATCAGATGTAGGAGTAGAAGTACTTTCAGACTTGGACCATATCCTTTGAACCTCTGGAATACCAGGGCATAAATGAGTAAGATGGTCTCCCTTGCATATCTTACAAGGGAACTTAGGTTTAAAACTTCTACGTCCAGGTTTCTTATCAACCTCCATTCCGCCAACATGACTAGCAGTGGTTTGCGGAGAGTCCTGAACATGACTTGCGGAGGTCGGTGACTCTTTGCTAGTATGACTCGCAGTGACTAGACTCATGCCCCCAGCATGACTTGCAGCGGCTGAAGACTCATCTCCAACATGACGCGCAGAGGTTGAAGATGAAGTGCTAGTATGACTTGCAGTGACTAGACTTGTGCCCCCAGCATGACTTGCAGCGGCTGAAGACTCATCTCCAACATGACTCGCAGAGGTTGAAGATGACAGGATAGAATTATTCTTCTTCTTTGACTTCCTTTTTCTCCTTTTTTTAGATCTCTTATTACAAGAAGGAGAAGAAGAAGGAATCCCAGATTTCTCTTTGAAAGAAGATGAACAATTCGCACCCATATGATGCCCCTGAAATAAAGCATTCAACTGAGAAGCTTCAAGAGCATTCGGAATATTCGGAGTGGACCACAGCCAAACGGGTAGTCCAACATTCAACCCCGGAATATTCAAAGTGGCCATCAAGGGAGTACCAACGTTTCCAAAGAAAAGAAAAGCACAAGGATCCCCTTTTGGGAGGGCACCTTGGTTGGTTTCCACAGGAATATTGGCCATATCTAACTGATCCAAAGACCCTTCCCTTGCGGGAATATAGAAATAACCCTTCAAAGAATATGGATAAGCAATCAAAACCTTTGCCCTTGAGGAGGCAACTCCACAACTTCTGAAAGAACGACCAAAAGCCTTTCAAGATCGGTAGAGTGGCAAGCCAGTCACTCAGAACACAAAGTCCAAATGTGACTAGACAAAAATACCTAAAGCCAACTATATACAAGGAGCAAAGAGCACTCACTATAAAGTCCCTAAAGAAACAGCCAGTCAAACAACTTCCAAGTATTTCCGCTCCGGGTGGTGAGGACCGGACACCAAAATACAAGAAAGTGGAGTCAAAGGGCCTTCCGAAGGTAGTCTGGGATGATGAGGGCCCAGTCCTATCAGCGAAGGTATCAGAGGAAGTTACGCTGACCTCCTAACAACAGCCTGCGCCGGTGCAAGCCCCCAAGCTTCGCAAGGGTGCCCTCCAGAAGTACTGTCGAGAGTGATACAACGTCGACCTCAGGTGCCACGGGATTCCCCTCCACAGCCACCTATGCAGATCCCTAGGAGAGGCAACTATGGGTACCAACTCGTCGCAGAAGCCAGGCAGAACAGTCGTGAGGTAAGTTCGGACAAGTAGGAGAGGGGGTATCTCTCTTCCCTATCTTCACAGACCCTCGTGCTTAACTCCCAGATCCGGAGCTTTCCTGGTCTTCCTAACGCTATTGGATTTACTCTCTTTAATCAGACTCTTATGTTTGACGTTTTATGTGGCCTTGGAGAGTTAACTCTCCACTCGCCTAATCCAAGGCCCTAAAATCCTAAACTTGTTGGTGTAATAACTAAAACAAAAAGTTCTAGTGGATTTTAATTAAGCGCTTGATTTTATTAGGCTGTTCTTTAAGTCAAAGGTAACGAAAGTGAAACTTGTGGTGTTTTTAGGACGCAAAAAGAAACTATCCTAACTACATGCACATGCACTTTTTCGTTTCGATGAAGAGCAATTTCTATGAGGTTCAGATGTACTTCAAATTAAACAAAGTTTTTTGCTTTCTTTTCAAACTCCACACTCACAAAAGCTAACAAAACTATGCATGCCTAAAAGAGGATGCAAAGCTATGCTAATGCAAGAACTATATGTGAATGCAAGATTTTAAGACTACTCTGCAAACAAAGAAGGAAAGTTGCTGCTTTACCAAATTTTGTCTTGCCACTAAAATGCTTAGATAGAAGATGATGTGTTACCAATCATTTCGTCCAAACAATAAAAACAAGTTTTAAGATAAAAACAAAGCACTTTCACTTCGCAAAAAGGAAATCAAATGAAAAGCAAGTTTAAGAAAGCGAAACTCAAAACCTTCAAAAGATTTTCTTTCAATCAAACCAAAAAGTCTTTTTCAAAGGAAAACTCTCAAAAATACTGACACTAATGATTGATAAACAAGCCACCAAACACTTTTGTGAATTGACACCTTCCAAATGATGAGAACTCAACAAAAATAAAATGTGTTCGAAATCGCTTTTGACAATCAAAAGCAGCACTGAAAGTCCAAGAAATCAAAAGACAAGTTTCAAGGAAATGGTAACAAACAACTTTCCCGAAACGAAGGAGCAAATGGTCATAAAAATGATTTCGTTAAGCAAACACAAATGTCATGAAAACAAAATGGACACAAAGATTTTAAGACAATCTTCCCACTCTGCCGAAACAGAGCAATCAAGATTCTTAAACAGAAACCTTGTGTGTCAAAAATCAATGACGCTTGCAATCAACGAAAAACAAGACTAGCACTCCTTATAACTAGAGAGAGTTCGAAACAAGATGCCCCCTGCTAAACAGAGAACTGTCACTGGGAATTGACTGCTTTAAACTGACCCAAACCACCAGACAGACATTCAGCCAAAAGAAAAATTATAAATCTTGAAAATTATGTGATATACGCGCCTGCAATTACTTGCAGAATGCGTGTACACGCGACTGTAACTAAGGAAACCTGCGTATACGCGGGTTTACTTAGTGCAAATTGCGTATATACGCTTCTGTAATCCAGAAAAGTGCGTATATGAAGTGTTTCAAGAAAAATAAAAAACACAAACTGAAAAACTGGAAAAGCTTGGAGTTCAAGAAAATATCAGACAGTCAGAACCAACAAACAGAGGGACTGAGGCTTGATTGGCTTGAGGACTACCCAAACTAGGAACAACAAGAGTGTTGTCCCCAGCGGAGTCGCCAATTCTGGTTGAAGGGAAAGTACCCCTAGAGTCCTTTGGGCTGAGACTCTACCAGACTGAAAATTGCTTATACAAAGAAACACACACACACAGCCATCTTTTTTACTTTTAAGCAAATTCTAATGTTTAGGGTACATACCTAAGGTCCTACGTCCGAGAAGACCGTTAGGGTGCAAACCCTTCTTGGAGTTCCCTTCTTCTTTCTCTGACCTGCAAGACAAACAAATCAAAGAACTCAACAGTACATGTATAGAAGTTTATGTATAAATCATCTTTATGCTATAAAGTTAGTTATAAAAAATCTTTAAGTAACTACTTTCATAAGAATTCAACACAAGAATCTCATAAGCATAAAGAAAGATTATTCGGGAACAAAGACGTGTTTCTTTATATATAAAGGCAAATAAAGTACATATATCGGAAAGATATCACCTGAACACCTTCAGCAGGCTCCAAGCAAGCTTCCTCCCGGATTCGTTCCAGCCTCCAGCCTTCAACAAGAGCTCCTTCCAAGTCTTACTCAATGATGATGTCAAGGATGAATGATCACCAATACACATGGAAACAAGGGTTTCCTATGCAAAATGGGGGAAGTGCAGGATGCACCAAGGACTTCAGACCTGGTCTAAGGGAAAAATCTCAGCATAATAATCTTGCTCTCCTTTCTCTCTCCCCTTGGCCTTCCCTTTGATGTCTTTTTATACCCTCTCCAAAGTAGTTTTTTAGTTAGGAGTTGGTTGGGAACAGTTGGGCCACGGGCACTAACAGGTGATCCAGCAGGTAAACCCGCGATCACCGCCCGAAAAAGAGGAAATTATATTTTTTTAAGTGTTTTAATAGATACACGCGGGTTGGGTATGACAGACCCGCGTGTACACGCGTTTAACACAGGGCAAAGTCGCGTACAGGGAATAAAACACTGTTTTTTAAATTTTTGGACCAGGTCTGGAAGGAGGGGTTGCCCTAGGCCATAAGTGCAGCATCACAAACCATAAGAGTGAGATTTGGAGCTATAACAAGGATACCCATAGAAAGTTGTGCTGCATGTCTTTGATCTTTTTGAGCACCCATTTCGATGTTGCGAGAATTGAGAAAAGGTAGAGAGGCATAGATTGCAGTACATCTTTGATCAGAACAAGCCTGCTTGCCATATTGAGGGCTCTGTAAGTCCATAGAGATAGGCAGCCTTCGATTTTCTTTAGGAGAAGCTACTAGGATGCGTGCTTTATTTCCGAGTCTATCAATGGTCCACCCAAGTATTTGGAGGGAAGTTTGGCGATGGAAAAGCCTATGATTGGGGCAATGACTCTTTGGGTTGCAGGGGGAGTGTGAAAGAAGAAAATTTGAGATTTAACAGTGTTTATTATGGTTCCTGAAGCCAGATAGAATGTGTCTAGCAAGGCTTTGATTGAATGAGCTTCGTGGTCTAAGGGGTGCCCAAACAACATATTATCATCCACGAATTTTTGATGAGTGATGGCAGAGTTTCCATGGAAGAAATGCCTCTGAGGTCTTGGGACTGAAGAGCATTCTTTATAAGGTGACCTAAGCCTTCTGCCATTATGACAAAAAGAAAGGGAGAGAGGGGATCACATTGATGAATTCCTCTAGAAGGGGAGAAGGGGTGTGAGGGGACACCATTAACTAAAATGGAGAAGAAAGTGGAGGATATTAAATTCATAACCCATCTGACCCAAGTCAGGCTGAAACCAAAGGCAGTAAGCAATTGTTTTGTGTAAGTCCAGCTCAATTTATCAAATCCTTTAGATAAATCAATTTTGAGAAGTATACCTGCCTGTTTGTTGTTCTTTAAGGAGTGAATGATTTCATGAGTCAGGATTATGCCATCAAGGATTTGACGGCCCTCCATGTATACTGATTGTTCCTGCAAGATGAGTAATGGGAGTAGTGGTTTGAGGCGGTTGGTGATGACCTTCAAAATGATTTTATATATAACATTACAGAGAGCGATGGGTCTGAACTTCTCCAGAGTGCTTGGTTGTTCTTCTTTGGGGATGAGAGCTATGAATGTAGCATTTAGAGAAGGAAGAAGCCAGTGCATAGTTATAGATTCATCTACAACCTTCCAGAACTCCATTTTGATGATATCCCAGAAGTGATGGAAGAATTTGGAGGTGAAGCCATCAGGTCCAGGGGCTTTCCCATCTTTCAGTTGAGCTGATGATGATTATACTTCCATCAGAGTGACCGTTCGAAGTAATAGCTAGTTGTGCTCGTCTGTGATGATTTTTGGTATATGTTGGAGAATTTCGTTGATAGCAGGTTTTCTATCTGTTGACAGCTCTTGATGTGCCATTTTAAAATGGGTAAGGAGCTCTCTCTCAATGTCTTCATGTTTCTCCAGTCGTTCTCCCTGTTGATGATGAAGATGTGTAATGGTGTTATGCATTCTTCCTTGGATAGTTGTTCTATGAAAGAATTTGGTATTTTTCCCCCTCTTTTAACCATTTGATTCTTGATTTTTGTTTCCAAAGTATCTCCTCTTGCTTCCTTCTTTTTTCTAGTTGTGTGAGGAGATCTTGTTCTTGATTTACACGTGTTACGGTTCTGCCTTCTTCAATAATTTTCTGCTGGAGTTCAATCATACTTTGCTCGAGCATTTTTTGACCTTGAAAGATGTTACCAAAGGTGGAGCGATTCCATTTCTTGATTTGCTTTTTAAGATTCTTTAGCTGGTGTTGGAATTGAAACATAATTGACCCTTCAGGAGGAGTGAAGTTTTCCCAAGCTGAGTTGACTATATTTTTGAAATCTGGATGTGAGAGCCAGAAAGTTTCAAATCGGAAAGGTTTCCTAATTGAGTCTCTGGGTCTTGTCCAATGAAGTGAAACGGGCCAGTGATCTAAGCCTGACAGGGGTAGGATTGAGGCTGTGATGCCACCTCCCAGATGTATGGAATTGCCTGAAATTAGGAATCTGTCCAGCCGAGAAGCAATTTGTTGAGATCCTGATCTTTTTTTTATTCCAAGTGTAGATACCATTATTCAATGGCAAGTCTATCAGCCAGTTATTTTGTATGTAATCTCTGAAGCATATGCTTTCATTGTCCAACTTTACTTTGTTGCCTTTTTTCTCCTCTAGTTTAGTAATCATATTGAAATCACCACCTGTGATCCATAGTGGGTGTGTTCTTGTGGAATTGAGAGCTTCCAATGTGTTTAGAAATGCACCCTTTTGCATGTAGTCCTGAGAGAAGTATACATTTTTCAGATGACTGTGTATATTTGTTCCTATGATATGAAAAGTAGTCTGTATAAGATAGTGGGAGGCATGAAAGTCTGTGAGTGAAATAGTTTGTGTATTCCAAGCTATAACAAGCCCTCCCAGTGCACCATACACATCTACCGTAACGGTTTGAAATCCTGGCCAAGCTTTGGATAGAATAGAGCCCAATGTGCTATTGTTGCATTTTGTTTCCTGCATGAAGAATATGTGGGGTTTTTCATGTTGTATCATGCTTTTGATCATTCTTTATTTCCCAAGACTGTTGAGTCCTCTTAAATTCCATGAGATGAGCTTCATGGTTGACCAGTGGGTAATGATCTGTAATACTTGGTCAGCTTGGAGCATCTACCTGACTCCACTAGCATTTCCCCAATGAGGATGGTGCATTGTAGATCTGTCTTTCTGCCCCTTTTCTTTCCATCTTTGTTTGTGTGTTTTCCATCCCAGCTGCTTCATGGTTTTATGCCCAAGGTCCTTTGCTGGTGTACTCTTGAAATAACTACTTCCAAATTTTCGAGCTGCCTATCCGGTATTTTGTCGAACTCCTTCCTTTTGCAAGCTTGTTCAAGACTGAAAATGTCTAGGTCTCCTAGATCAAAGCTCTCTAGTTGTTCTTCCATGTGACTTTGTTGACTACTCTTAGGCATTGTGTGAGTTGTTTTGATTGGATCTGAAAAAAAGTTGTCAATATCCATTCCTTTCACTGACCATAGAGTCATATCTTCCTCTTGGAAGGGGGTGGGTTGAGAAGCTGCTTGCTTTTGTTCTGGGTTTTTTTCCTGTAAAGGCGGACTGGATTCATTGGGTTTAGGTGAGGTGGATGGCATGGTGGAAAGCATGATGGATGACTCAACAATTTGGACATATCGGATTCTGGCATGTCTTGGTGTGATAGAAGATCAAAGTTGTTACTGGTGGAGGGTACAGAGAAGGTGGGCAGGGGGTTTTTGGGACCATGAGGGGGTTTTCTGGTGTGCTTCTTTCGATTTGCGACTTTGGTGAACCCTTTAGGGTCAGATTTTTCCGAGTGGTTAGTGGTTTTGGGGGTTGCATTTAAGGGACAGTCACAGAATATATGGCCATAAGCATGGCATTTTCTACATCTAAAGGGCACATGTTCATAATCTATGGGTTGTATCCATTCAAAGTCATCATGAAGAAGGCTTACCGAGTCCGTGAGGGCTTTGCCAAGTCACATGTATACGCATATGCGAGCATATGAGGTGTACCTGTGGAGCTTTGTTTCCTCTGCGATCTTTATGAATTCTCCTAGCCCATTGCCTATGGATTTGAGTGATTCTTCATCCCAATATTCCAGAGGTAAGGAGTACATTCGTATCCATACTAGTGCCCAACTGAAGTCTTCCTTGTCTGGGTTAAATCTTTCTATCCAATCTCTAAGATACAGACCCGCAGCATTGAAGAAATAGGGGCCTCCATCGAGGATTCGGTTCCTGTCTTCAATGCAGTTGAAGATAGCCGTAAAAAATCCTTTTGGGCCTAGCTGTAGGGTAACATGTCCTTTTGGCTTCCATTTTGAGGTAATCCATCCTTGCAGGGCTTTCTTAGTTGGCCAGTAACCAATGAATTTGCCAATAAGTGCATGACCCTTCATAAATTGTATTTGGGCGTTGATTCTATGGCTTGGTAGATCGATCCTGGGGCGGTCCGCTGCGATGGGCTTGCATGTGAATGAAGTTGCCTTCTTTGGTTCTTCGGGTCCCATGGAGGTCTTCTCCTTCCCTTTGTTCAAATCTTCCTCTTCTTGTTGTTGAGCAGGATGGTTCTGCGGCTGTTCCAAGTTCCCGGATAAGGACTTGTCAGTTTCATCATTATTCCTGTTTGGGCTGCGACTGTCGTTGCTGCCTGTGGGGGGAGGCCCTGTGGCCTCCCCCATCTGAATGTTCATTATTTTGACTCTGTCAGCGCAACTAAGCCCGTGCTTGAAATATTATGGCTATGCTCTGAAGGTCTGTTGCACCTGTTCTTCTACCGTGGAGGGGTTTTTCAGAAACCCTCGACTGCCATGGTTAGATAAAACATTTCCTTAAGACTATTTTAACTATGAGAAAAAAATAAAATACCCGCTCCTCCTATCCCTCTTTCACTCCAAAATAATGATTTTTATTATTTTTGAACTAATAATTAAATCCAACACTCTACCCAAGATCCTTATAAATATTCTAAGCTCATTATAAACATTGTTAGAAGTGAATAACATATGAATTCTAACCTTGCATGTAATTGAGTTTTAGAGATAATCCATGAAGTTTTCTTGAAACATAATAATGATTGAATGATCCATGAAAATGTAACCATAGTGACTTTAGCCTTGATGTTAGATTTCTTTTTCTTCTTAATTTAACATCTCTTTTTATGTTAATGATTTTAGATTGTCTCCTCATTACACTAATAAATGTATTTCTAGTGAAAAAAGGAGTTAGGTTTTAGAATTTTTTATTGCAAATAGTATATGTATAGTCAAAATTTAATAAAAAATTATTTTTAGTTATTAAAGTTCAATGAAATATTATGATTAAATTTATTGAATTACTTACCTTTATTAATGAATATATATAATTATTTACATTAATAAAAGATTTTATAACCACATAGCTTTCCTCCTGTCCTAAGATTTGAATTACTTTTGCTACCACAATTGTCTTTCAATCTTGGATTAATGTCAAAAGAATACCAAAATTCATCATTTAACTAATATAACTATACTAATACAAGAGTCCTTTATTCTCTCTCTTTAGTATAAGAGTTTTTCAGTCTCTCTTTTTATATGGCCACTTAATATTGGTACATCTTATTTCTACTAACCATTAAAGTTTTCAATTAATATATTTATAGTTTTTGGCGCCCATGCTCTCTTTAGCCTAGATGTTGTAATGTTATATAGACATTTTGACTAGTCAAATAACATAAAAATAAAATAAAATTATAATTAAAATTATTAATTATTAGTAATCAAATCAACCTAGATCTATATTAACTCTAGATCTGTGTGCTTGAAAGGGATCAAATCTCTTGAAGTGCAAATATTTATTCAAATTTTACACTAAAAAAAGGGTGGCACTTTGAGAGATTTGATCCCTTTGAGAACTTGTTAAATTAGAAGTTAAGATGGATGTAATTAATAATTTTTTGAATCATAAAATCAATGAACTTCTCTTTTTGTGTTTTAATTCCACGAATTTCTTTATATAAATTTAAAATAATCACAACTTCTCTTTTAAAAAATAAAATAATATTCGATGAATATGATGAAAAAGTCATTGAATAAAAAAAACTAATATAATAAAAAATCATTGAATGTTTAATATTTATTATTCACTAAAGTGTCTGTGAATAAAGTAATATTTAATTAATATGATAGAAAAAATGTAATTTACAAACCTATTAAGTTTTATTTTTATCATTTACTGTCTTTTCTTAACCTAATCTTGTCATGTCATGTAGATAATCCAGATTCCACATAGATCTTTTCAGTAGTGGACGAAAGGGAGAATGCGTGTGGACTTAGCACGATGGACGAAAGAGAAAGGTCGTGTCAAACTTCGAAATCAAATAGCGCGATGGACGGGAGACGCCCCAGCGCACAATTACTGAACCAAAGTCGAATTAGTGTCAAACTTCATGTCATGTTAAAGACAATTAGCACGGCAGACGAAAGAGAAGGGTCGTGTCAAACTTCATGTCATGTCATGTTTAAAAACAAATAGCGCGATGGACGGGAGAAGTCCCAGCTTATGCGCACACTTACTCAATCACAGTCTAATTGGTGTATTCACTATGCGCGCAATTAGTCAAGTAATTCAATGTATTCAGAAGCCCCAGCGCTGGTTCGTGAGTAATTGTGTGATGGACGGGAGAAGCCCCAGCGCACAATTACTCAACCAAAGTCGAATTGGTGTCAAACTTCATGTCATATCAATGATAATTAGCACAACCGACGAAAGAGAAAGTCGTGTCAAACTTCATGTCATGTCATGTTTAAAAGCAAATAGCGCGATGGATGGGAGAAGCCCCAGCGCTGGTTCGTGGAATTAAAAATCGCGGCATTCCCTTCGCACAATTACTCCATCAAAGTCGAATTGGTGTATATTTACTAGCCAGTTTTTATTTCGTATCTTATAGCATAGTAGATGCCTCCTAACATGGAGTCGATATAACACCATATAACACGCCGTGGGGTGATGAGAGAGAAAAAACGCGCGGCGTGTTATATTGGCCCTATGTCAGGGGGCATTTACTATGCTATAGGGTACGAAATAGGAATTGCCTATTCACTATGCCCGAAATTAGTCAACCAAAGTCTAATTGATGTAAAACTCATTTTTATGTTGATTGATTATAGATTTGGAAAATATTTTGGAATTTGTAGATAGAGTCAAATAATTGATTTCTTTTTATGATGTTTAAATTTGTGGACAAATATTCCCTAAATCACTCCACTTTTGTAGTCAACCAGATTGATGTAAAACACATTTTTATGTTTATGTTGATTATAGATTTGGAAAATGTTTTGGAGTTCGCAGATAAAGTTAAACAATTGATTTATTTTTATGATGGTCAAATTTGTCGACAAAATATTCCCTAAATCAACAATCAAATATAAATGGAAAATTGATTTAATATGCACTTTTTCTTAGCTATTAAACGTTTTTTACACAAATTTATCCTAAATGATACTTAGTGACATAGGGCGATTCCTATTTCCAACCCCATAGAAAAGTTATTGCGCCCTGACATGTGCCCTCGATAACCAGATATAAAACGCGCGCGGTAATGACTAGAGAAAAAAAGCAGCCTGTTATATGGGGCTATCAAGGGCGCATGTGAGGCGCAATAACTTTTCTATGGGGTTGGGAATAGGAATCGCCAGGGACATAATGTTAGTTAAATATTATATGTTGATCACGATAAGAACAATTTTTTCCCTGTAAAGGAATGATCCATTAAAAGAAATTCGATTAAATATTACATAGTTGCCTTTATCTTTCGTTTGTCTTTTGATTAACTTTTCCTCTTAATGGAAATGATTAGATAAAAGAAATTTGATTAAATATTACAAAGTTGTCTTTATTTTTCGCTTGTTTTTTATTATTAGAAGTGAATGATATTCATTTTTAACTTTTTTTATTATTAAGAGGGAATTATATTTTTTTTAGTTGGAAATAATTAATTCCTACTTGTCTATGGTTGTAATTTTCTATTTGAGGAGTTTGTTCCTACATAATAGGAATAAGCTAGAATATAGTTTCTCCTAGTTTAGTGTGTGGTTGAGAGAATCTCTCAACCACACTACTGTACGTCTAAGATAACATTCCTATCTTAAGACTATTGATTGTATAAATATGTGTGTAATTTCCTCATTCAACAATTAATAGAATATATTATTGAGTGTCTGTAATTTTATCTTGGTATCAGAGCCTATGAGGGCCTCGCCCCTCCTGGGCTTGGCCCCTCCTGGGCTAAGGAAATAAAGAGATTAACAACCTGGAGCTAAGTGTGGCTGCGTGGTGGCTCCCTGTCCGCCTGAGGGAGAAGTGTGGATCGTTGCTTGGTAGACGCGTGGTGGTGCAACGGTGGCCGAGATTCACAGATCCAACATCGCAGATAAGCTATCAGAATAGCGCAGCGAAGCGTGGTGAGGGGTGATCGGTGGACCGATTGTGCCCGATTCATGGTGGTCGCGGAGAGCTTCTGACCTGTGCGTTGGGTCGAGTCTACCGAGAGAATAGGCAGACTTGCGGTGAGCATTTGGTGTGGCTGCATGGAGAGCCAATCTGCAGATCGGGCTAGAAGGCCGTTTGAAGTTGCACAGTGATTGAGCCGAAGAGCAAGTGGTGTTGTGCTGTGTAGATCTAAGGTGGATTACCGATGTCAATGTGTGAAGCAGTGGTGGATAACCTGTGTCGATATGTGAATCGTTGCATGCTATGGTGGCTTTGAGTGCCTGGGTGAAATTCGTTGTTGCCTCAGCGAATTTGTGATGAAATCATTAAAGCTCCGTGGTTGTTGAATAGAAAATTTGGAGTGCTGTGGATCTCGTGGAGGTTGACTCGTGGAGCAGCAATCGTCTGAGTTGTGGCTTGTTCCTGCGAATGGATCCGTTAAATTGGAATAGCAATAGCCCATTGAATTGGGTAGTCTTTGTGGGTGATTGTTTTGCTCGTCCTCCCTCAGCACGACAAAACAGATCTCGGTAGACGTTGATTACCCGAGGAGAGTGGCAGATCAAGGATCGGTGATGAGGTATATTGCGCCTCTTCTAATTGCTTGAATCTGTGATTACCCGTGGTGTGGAAAATCTTGTATAGTGCTAAAGGGGAAGATTGGTAATTGGATCCACTTTATGCGGCTGCCTGTATTTGTTTGAGGTCGAGATCTTGTGGCTGTCAGTGGTGCCTTCACGGAGGAGGCTGAGTAAGCGTGGAAGCATGGTTGTAGTCCTGTTCGTCGGCGTAGTGGCGTTCCAACAACATTAACCTGAATACAAGATTGCTCCACTCGACTCTCGGATAGTCAATGCAGGCGAGCGTGGAGAGCCATGGATGTGAGCCTCTAAGAACCTACAGTTCATTGTTGGCCAACTTGAAGATTCAAGCCATTTCTATGAGAAATCCAATTCTTCGAAAAATTCATTGCGAGTTCCGAACGCCCAACCTATGCCTATAATGTCTGGGAGTGGAAATGCCTGTGTAGTGGCCTTGCTCGAAAGTGGGAGCAGCGATTCGAAGAAATCTTCGTCATATGCTATGAAAGTTACCTTGACCCAGATGCTCGGGGGCGGTGTGATCGTCAATGTGAATAATCCCAGGCAGGCTCGAATCGCAGAAGAGGCTGGAGCCGTAGCAGTGACAACGGCGGGGCCGCTTGGGGACGCCGTTAATAGAATGATTGATCCAGGTCTGGTTCGGGTAGGTCAGGAGGCTGCAGATTATTAACGAGGATGAGCTTTATGCGTTCGAGAAGGGGATAAACGCCCATTTCGAATTGGTGAAATTGACAAAGCAATTGGGGCGTTTGCCAGTGATTGTGTTTGGGTTTGAAGAAAGGCATGAATAAAATTTTGATTCGCTCCGACTGTGGTAATACGTCTCATTTAAAGTATACCAACAAGTAGGGCCATCGTTCGACGCTTCGGATATCTAGGATTATCTCGGAAACTTTCAGATTGGGCCTTCCTGATGTTCACTGGTTTGTCATGGGAGATGATGACACAGTGTTTGTGCCTGACAATTTGGTGACTGTTATGTCAAAGTATGATCACAGACAGATGTACTACATTGGCAGCCTGTCTGAAAGTCACCTGCAGAATATATACTTTTCATATAATATGGCTTATGGAGGTGGTGGGTTTGCCATCAGCTATCCATTGGCCAAAGCATTGGAATCAATGCAGGATGGTTGCATTCAGAGGTATCCGGGCTTGTTTGCAAGTGATGACAGAATACAAGCTTGCATGGCGGAGCTGGGTATACCATTGACCAAGGAGCCTGGTTTTTCACTAATTTGATATATACGGTAACCTCTTTGGATTGCTTACTGCACATCCAATCACGCCATTGGTATCTCTTCACCATCTAGATATTGCGGAACCCATTTTTCCGAGCTTGACTCTTCCATGCTATCCATATTTCTCTAGGATTTTTGCAGACCATAGCGATTAAACTCGCAACCTACGATCAATTTGGTTCTATATGTTGGCGGATTTCTGGATCAGGCGGTGGTGAATCTACCCATCGTAGAGGAGCAGCAACTTTGTGAGTTTGCGTGCAGACCTATCACTGTTGAGATTCGAGTGCAGTGGAAGCTCATTAGTGGTGCCTTCGCTTGGGAGGCTGAGTCGTGGTGAACCCGCTTGCCTATGTGGTCAAATCGTGGGTACATTGTGAGGGTTGTTGGTGATGGGTTGAGTACATTGCAGAGGCATGACAGTGCAAGTCCTTAGAGCTAGAATGGTGTTCAATGTTGCACTTGGGCTTCAGAATTTATCAGATTGCAGAGATAGAGAAATTTGATGCTTTGTTAATCTGAATTTTATTTTTTAATGTCTTGGAATGATGGATAAAATTATTATGCCTTATTGAGCCTAGCTAACTCAATTTAGGTAAAGTTATTTTGTTAGAATTCGCAACTCTAACGAATGACAGGTTAAGCATGGAGTTCCAAGAAGTTATTTGACAAGGATGCCCAAGATGTGAACAATGAACAGATGAGGAAAAGCAGCAGCGACAATGTTTATGGTGGACAACAAAGTAGATGTTTTTTTGAGTTAGTGTGGCTTGTGGAATAGACTCCCTAGCATGTTATTGTAATAGTAATTGTATGTACCCAGAAACTCCAAAATGTGGAATCAGATGTAAGATTTTTAAGGGCATCTGAAAGTTCGTGGTGTTCTTAAAACAACTTTGTAATGGTTTATGGTTGGTGGTGAGCTAGAAACCATCTTTTGTCACTGTAAAGTGATGGTTGGTGGTGAGCCAGAAACCATCTATATAGTCTTTGTGACTAAAGTGCCTTTGTGGCCAGTTTGCCTTTGTGGCTGAATCAACTTTGTGACCAGTTTGCCTTTGTGGCTGAATCGCCTATGTGGCTTGAGGTGCCTTTGTGGCTGGAATCATGGATGTCAATGTGTTGTTTGACAAGTTGAGCGAATCTTTTGCCTTTGTGGCTGTGTGTACACGAGAGCTTTGTGCTCAATTGAGCAGGTGGATTGCAGAACACCTGGCTCGGACTCAGATGATTTTTTTCTGAGTAGAAGGGGATTGGCACGTTTTTTTCCCACTGACAGCAGCGCCAGGAAGGCTAACTGGTGCATTTGTTAGGCCATTAATTGCGCCAATGGGCGCGGGTTATTCGTTCAGGATCGCGCTAATTCACCTTCAAGGGGATCCGCGGGATCAGAGAAGTTGTGGATCTGTCTGAGGGCGGCAGATTGTGTTTTGGAGGTTTTGTACATGCAATTCGCCTGATGGTGGTGGATTTGACTATCATGAAAAGTAGTCATTAAGGGGGGGAGTTGGAAATAATTAATTCCTACTTGTTTATGGTTGTAATTTTCTATTTGAGGAGTTTGTTCCTACATAATAGGAATAAGCTAGAATATAGTTTCTCCTAGTTTAGTGTGTGGTTGAGAGAATCTCTCAACCACACTACTGTACGTCTAAGATAGCATTCCTATCTTAAGACTATTGATTGTATAAATATGTGTGTAATTTCCTCATTCAAAAATTAATATAATATATTATTGAGTGTTTGTAATTTTATCTTATGTGTGTAATTTCCTCATTCAACAATTAATAGAATATATTATTGAGTGTCTGTAATTTTATCTTTTTTAACCTTTTCCATATTAAGGTGTGATATGTTTGAATTGGTGCATTGTGTAATGAGGTCACAATTTTGTTTCAAAAATTTGAATTGGCTTCAAAGAGGAGAAGAAAACCAAGATGAGAAAGAAAGCAAGCAAGTAAAGGAAACACATGACAAACAAAGGAAAGACAAGAAAGCAAAGGAAAGAAAGGATCGAGCAAGGAAGAGTTGGATCAAGTAGCTTCAATAGAAATACTTGTAGGTAACAGGTTGTGTGTATGATTTCCAAGCTGGTTTTGGCATGCATTGTACATGCATGTGTGCATTGGTTCTCTTGTTGTCATTTGTATGGGCTTTTCTAGGTACGATAGTGGTTTCAGGGTTGCCTTACTAGTTCCTCGATAGTCATGGTGTGATGAGATTCATTCTAGATTGAGCTTTGGATTACTGGAAGGTTTTGGATCCAGGTAAGGTGGTCTTAGGAAAACCCCAAGGGTTGTGGTTGGAGATGGCTTTCTCCAAGAAGACTTCAATATGTTGGTGGAGACAGGTAAATTACTCAAGGGACGGTGAAGGAATTCTAAGGCATCGAAGCTTGGTTTGGTCTTTGATCTCAGGACCAGTTTAGGTGAGATCACAATAGTGTGACGGTGGAGGTGGTTTTACCTCGGGATCCCCTTGATGGTTTATGTATTGCTTTATCCCATGATATCCCACATTCATTTTTGGAATATGGCACGAGGGTGATTGGCTGAAAGAAAGATTTGGTTCAACCCAATCTATGGTCAGGTGGTACGTGGAAGTCCATGACTTGGTTGGCTTTTCCCGTGTTAATAAGAGCTAATTTCCTCTTGTATTTTATGAGTAAATGTACCTATTAAGATGTGGCTTTGATGGTTGTTCTATCTATTAGCACTCTGTAAATTTCTCCAGGCTAAGGAGAGAAATACCAGAGGTAACCACAAACCCCTTTGGGCTGGAAACTAGCCATTTCAAACCAGAGAGGGCTCCCTCACTTTAAATAATGTCAAATGTGAAAACGATAAGGCTTAAGGACATAAAACAGAGGCCAGATCTGTGACAAAAAGATATAACTCAATGATGGTGATTACCAAAATTAAGAGGAAGAGCTATTAGTCATAGAGTTATAATTCGGATTTTACAAGAAATTATCACGGCTTAATGGAGCACTTATGAAAACAGAGGCAACATAGGTATGACTTCAAGTTATTGCATTTGTCATAGTATAGTGGAAAAATGAGTCTTTCATTACCTTTAAAGCACCTAATTGTGGGTAAGTTTTGAACATAACTTAGACATACACAAAATGATACTCAATCACATGAAACAGAGCATCCCTAACAGATGAATTCTAAAACATATATCTTTGATCAAATATTAGGAAGAAGAACGATTCACCATAAAGGAGCACCTAACCAAGGGTGAAATCTGGTACAGTTATAGCAAGCATTCAGAGCACTAGCAAAGATGAATTTTGAGCTACTTACATCCAATTTAGACATGAAGAATTAACATTTAAATGTCATAGACAAAGAGTAAACATACACATAATAAGGGAAACACATAACTAGAAAATCACACTTTGGAAAAGTGTTCAATGTTCTGCACTGATAAATTTATTTATGTTCAGAAAACTAAAAGCACATACACAACCTTCTTCTCCCAAGTCGAACCCCTTCTTCTTATTTTCTTTAAGATTAAATACAAATTTTCAAAAGAAATCCAACTGACTAGATATAGTGGATCTTTATCCAACAAGTGGATCCAATCCACCTAGTTTAGAAATGTCTTGTTTTTTGGATAAAAACTTAAATGCAAAGTCTATATAAAGCTGGAAAACTATTCCTAAAGCAAAACTCTATATTTATCTATGAACTATATATTCATCCATTCCTATCTTATCTATCCACAATTATGATAATGTCACTTTTTTGAACTAATTACAAAATAAGAAAAACATGTATAACAACAAATGAAAAAATTGCGTATCTAGTACAACTAGGCAGGCTCACATGTACTCTAACTGGAAGTAGGCTGATGAGGATGTTGACTCGATAGCTAAGGTGGAAAGTGACCAATCTGATTTCTCTTGTATGTGAACAGGCTCCAAAACTGCCCAATCTTACCCTTTCGTAGCAACATTTCAAATTTGAATTTGGGCTGACCTTTCACTCCATTTAAAAATTGATACTAGTCAACTGATCATTGGATTTATTTCTAACATCCTTCAAAACTATTAGCCTTCTCAAAACTACAAAATATACCTTGCTACAAAACTAGAAAATTCTGCTATATTACCTCATCCTCTTCATGCTAGATGAAGGCTTGCTGGGTGTAGTTTTGACACCCTTTTTGGAGGCTTTCTTGGCTGATGACTGGGCGCCGAGTAGATCTATAAGTAGGAAATGGACCATTCCATACGTTCTATTACAATTGGAAACATCAAATAATCCCTTTCACCTATGTACACCATGTGCGTAGTAGTTGCACAACGATGTGTAACAAAATTTCAACACTGGGTTTGGCACTTTCTTCCCGCCTCAAATAAAAAAAGGTGGTTATAACTAATCCATTGAAATTATATTGTACACTAGAAACCTCCAGAATGAAAAAATATCTATACATTTCCACATTTTCAAACCAAAATCCAAAGATTTCATCATTCTATCAAAAAACACTGCGAAAATGGGCCACCAAGTGACACGTGTAACTCCCAAATGGTAACATCTGTGTAAAATATGAGATATTTTTTTTGTAGATGACCTTGTTTTGAAAAAAAACTCTCTCATTTTATTCAAATTCTTCCCCAGATCCTCGGAAACAGTTCTGCAAAATCATGACTAAAATAGGAAAATACGCAACCCCAAAAATATGCCTTAAAGATGCATTCTAAACTCCCAATCTATGACACCTGTGCAGAAACTGGAAGAGGTTATTGTGTTTTCTTTCGTGGTTGAGAAAAACCTCTTTTACATTTTTGAAATTCGGCTCCATGTGGTCAGAATCAACATTTCAAACTGATGGCTAAAACAGGGTATTTTTCACTGATGCGCAACAAATTTCCATACTAAGTGCAACCTTGTTTCTTGTTAATTACTAACTGAGAATCAACCTGTGGTCTTCTGAATTGATAGTTGATTATCTCATAACTAGGATGAAGGTATGGTGCATAAGATTAAGGCGGTATTTTGATTTAAATTACCCCCTGTCTTGTCCTGTAGTGCAATGATGATTTGAACTGATGACTTAGAGCGTTCCACGTGATTTGGCATGAGTATAAAAGCATGGGAAATCATTAAAATGTTGGGAGTGTAATGACTCTTAGGTAATGCGGGGGTGGGGGGGGGGGGGGGCGCCAGGGGGTCAAGTAATATTATAAGTATGGGAAATGGTAGTTGTATAATGGGGAAATGGTTTGTAAAAATAGGGAAGCAAGGGTAGATAAGAATAGGGAATAAAATGTAGGATATTTTAAGGACCATATCCCTTGACCATCAGAACTCTATCTGTAATAAAATCCATTGAACGATTCTAATAGACAAACGAATAAAACATAACCCTTTTGACTTGATGGTACAAATATGTATAACCATGACTCCCATTGACTTGATACTCTTTCATGCTTTTGGTGAACCCTTGATGGAAGAAACTCAACAATGTCAGACAGTGAGATTTGAGACTATGAAAACAACAATGGTCATAGGCTCAACTAATTCAAAAACCAAAAATTAAAGGATATGGAAAATACATTTGACGATGAAAACTAATGACCCTAACATTGGCTCCAATGGGGATGACAACTTCCTAGCGAGGTGCTAAGAATAGAAACCATAGAATAGTAGCCTATTAATACCATTGGGAAATGGAGTCAAACATAAAAATACAAACTCGATTGACTAAATGATTACAAAGCTGAAAGCTTTAAAATAAATCAGAAATTTGATAACACATCACCAAAGTCTTAGGGCCTTCTCCTTGGTCTTCAAACATTGATGATAGATGTCCACACCTACTAAAACTATATACACTAGGTGGTCTCTTGTCTCTGATATAGACAGTCAAGAAAATGGCTACTTGACTGAGTTCTGCTCATAGCTGCCTTAAGAAGACAGAAGAAGAAAGAGAGTGGCAACTCAAAACTCAACTGATTCTGAAAACCAACATTGGTAAAGAATACAATCTTCCATAAATCCCGCAACAAATTGGCCATGGGATGACACAACTCTTCTTTCAATGGTTCCAAGAGGCCAACAAAAGAATCTTCAAAAACATAATTGGTTACCTTCACCTGATGATCAATAAGAGGACTCTGTTCAAGAGAAATGGGAGCAGTCAGTTCATTAATATTCCCCCTTTAATGGAGGCAACCACCGTATCCACAACAATAATGTGCACATCCATAGGATTCGGGACAACCTTCTCTTCTTCAGAAAACTCTTCATTTTCTGAACCTAGAGGTAGATCTTCATGTGCAAGAGGCTCTAAAACAACCCCTTATTTTTCACTGCTCTCCTCTTCTTGATCATTAACAGTCTACTGAATACATTGATCAGGTTCAAGAGGAAAAACTTGTTGCATTTCTTCATCGACCTTTGTCTGATCAATTTCATCTTCAGCTACAAAAATTGTTGCATGTTGGGAATCTTCATGAATATCTAGGCAAAATGCCTCTTCTGTTTTATGTTCTTAACATTGGGATGAAAATTCACAAAGGGATTCTTTAATTTAATCATCCATATATTCTCCATGCCCATAAATATTTTCCAGATATCGGAAGAAATATTCAAAACATGCACAACATTTTTCAACTGGAGACAAGGGAGGAAAAAATTCCTTAAAATTCTCATAAAAGACTATGTGAAAATCTGTAAGAGAACACAAACTGGCAGATGGAAAACCTTCATACCAGGATCTAGCTTTGTCTTCTAAGGTTGCCATGAACATTTTCATTAAACAATCCTAAGGAAACTTAACCACAAGCTTATGTACATGCAAATGAAATTTGAACAAATGTAAAGCAGAATCATCTCCTTTTTTTATCTTTAAATAATGGAAGATAGGTTAACCAATTAACACAAGGCATATGATTTGGAAAACTAGGAATACAAGATCTGTCCATAGGTTCATACCTGGCATTTGTTCTTTAACCCATATTGAAAACAATCAACCAAAATTGATGACCTTTTACTAGTGCAATCACAGTGAACGTTTGATCTTCTAGATCCTTTGAGATTAGAGTTTCCAGGTGAGTGATTCAGCCTTTCTGTGTCTGTTTGTTGTTCACTATCAACAACTAGAGTTGCAACTTGATAATATTTCCCGAGGAAGATTAAAAAATTTGTTCGTTCCCGATAATGGCGCCAGAATGTTAACAATCTGTAAATCGCTTTAAGTTGAAGAAAGGGCTATAGAGGTAACCACAAACGTCTTTGGGTTGGAAACTGGCCCTTTCCAACTAGAGGGTGCTCCCCCACTTTAAATAATGTCAAAATGTGAAAATAATAAGGATTAAGGACATAAAACAAAGGCCAAATCTGTGACAAAATGTTGTAACTCAATGATGGCGATTACCCAACTTAGGAGGAAGAGCTATTGGGAATGGAGTTATAATTAAGATCTTACAAGAAAATATCAGGGCTTAATGGAGCACTTATGGAAACAGAGGCAAGATAGGTATGACTTCAATTTATTACATTTATCATAGTATAGTGGAAAAATGAGTCTTTCATTACCTTCAAAGCACCTAATTGTGGGTGAGTTTTGAACATAACTTGGACATACACAAAATGATACTCAATCACATGAAACATAGCATCCCTAATAGATGAATTCTCAAACATATATCTTTAATCACATATCAGAACAAGAACAATTCACCCTAAAGGAGCACCTAACCGAGGGTGAATTCAAGTATAGTTATAGAAAGAATTCAGAGCACCAACAAAGATGAATTATGAGCTACTTACATCCAATTTAGACATGAATAATTAACATTTAAATGTCATTGACAGATAGTAAACATACACATAATAAGGGAAACACATAACTAGAAAATCACACCACATGAATCTCTGGCAAAGTACTGAATGTTATGCATTGATAAATTTATTTATGTTCTGAAAACCAAAAACACATGCACAACCTTCTTCTCCCAAGTCAAACCCCTTCTTCTTATTTTCTTTAATATTAAATACAAAATTTCAAAGGAAATCCATCTGAGTAGATATAGTGGATATTTATCCAACAAGTGGATCAAATCCACCTAGTTTAGAAACATCATGTTTTGGGATAAAAACTTAAAAAAAAGTCTATATAAAGATGGAAAACTAATCCTAAAGAAAAAATCTATCTTTATCTCCAAACTATCTATTCATCCATTCCTATCTTATCTATCCACAATTATGATAATGTCACTTTTTTGAACTAATTACAAAATAGAAAAAACATGTATAACAACAGCTGAAAAAATTGTGTAGCTAGTACAACTAGGCATGCTCATGTGCAATTTAACTGGAAGTAGGTTGACGAGGATGCTGACTTGGTAGATGAGGTGGAAAGTGACCAATTTGATTGCTCTTGTATGTGAACAGGCTCCAAAACTTCCCAAACTTACCCTTTCATAGCAACATTTGAAATTTGAATTTGGGATGATCTCCCACTCCATTTCAAAATTGAGACTAGTCAAATGATCATTGGATTTATTTCTAACATACATCAAAATTATCAGCCTTCTCAAAACTACAAAATATAGCCTGCTACACAACTCGCAAATTATTCTGTATTACCTCCTCCTCTTCTTTCTAGATGAAGGCTTGCTGGCTATAGCTTTGACACCTTTGTTGGAGGCTTTCTTGGTTGATGACTAGGTGCCAATTAGATCTTTGATTAGGAAATGGACCATTCCATACGTTCTATTACAACTCGAAACCTCAAAGCATCCATTTCACCTGTGTGCAGCATGTGCACAACACTGTGCAACACTTGTGCAACAAAATTTCAAAACTGTGTTTGGCACTTTCTTCCCGCCTCAAATCAAACAAGTTGGTTATAGATAATCCATTGAAATTATATTATACACTAGAAACCTCCATAATGCAAACATATCTATACATTTCTACATTTTCAAACTGAAATCCAAAATTTTCATCATTCTATCAACAAAAACTGCGACAATGGGCCACCGAGTGACACGTGCAACTCCCAATAGGTAGCACCTATGTAAAACCTGAGATAATTTTTTGTATATGAGCATTTGTTGAAGAAAAAAATATCTCATTTTATTCAAATGCTTCCCCAACTCCTCAAAACCGATTCTTCAAAATCATGACTAAAATACGAAAATACACAGTCCGAACAATAGGCCTTAAAGATTCATTCAAAATTCTTGATATATGACACCTGTGTAGAAAATGGAAGAGGTTATTGTGACTTGGTTCTTTCTTGAGAAAAACCTCTTTCGGTTTGTTAAAATTCGTCTCCATGTGGTGAGAATTAGCGTTTCAAATTGATGACTAAAACATGGTATTTTGTGCATCATTGTGTAGTGAAAAATCTGAGTAGCACTAATGCGCAACAAATTTCCACAATCAATGAATCCTTGGTCAATTACTAAATGGGAATCAACCTATGGTCTTTTGAATTGATGGTTGATTATATCAAAACTAGCATGAAGGTATTGGGCATAAGATTAAGGCGGTTTTTTATTTAAATTACCCCTTGTCTTGTCCTATAACACAATGATGATTTGAATTGATGACTTAGAGCATACCACTTGATTTGGCATGAGTATAAAAGCACGGGAAATCATTAAAATTTTGGGAGTATAATGTCTCTTAGGTAATGTGGGGGGGGGGGGAGTCAAGTAATATTATAAGAATGGAAAATGGTAGTGGTATCATGGGGAAATGGGTTGTAAAAATAAGGAAGCAAGGGTAGATAAGAATAGGGAATAAAATGTAGAATATTTTTAAGGACCATATCCCTTGACCATCATAACTCTGATTGAAATAAAATCAATCGAATAATTTTGATAGACAGATGGCTAACACATAACCATTTCGACTTGACGTTACAAATATGTATGACCATGACTCCCATCGACTTGACACTCTTTCATGCTTTTGGTGAACCCTTGATGGCAAAAACTTGACAATGTTGGACAATGACCTTTGAGACTATGAGAGCAGTAGTGGTCATAGGATTAACTTATTCAAAAACTAACAATTATAGGATACGGAAAATACAATTGACGATGAAAACTAATGACCCTAACACTATCAATTTTATTAATTTGGTTATATGTTTGTTATAAGCATGATTTTAAGACAAAATCTAGTTATGGTTGTTATCATGTTTTGATTGGTAAATGAATCGCTATTGAATGCATGACCTAATACATTTTATTGCATCTATTGTGAGAGGGAGTTAGAACTTCATGATGATTCTCATATAAGTTTAAGATCTCTTTGTTCAGATGTGCATTCATGACCTATAGATTTCATGTTCACCATGTGTTTGACAGAATGACTATCATGGTTAGGCCTAGTTAGCTCAAGCTCTTGTCTAATTTTTGTGTTAATGGTTTTGTCCTGGTGTCATTCATCCTTCTAGAAATTTCTATCAAGTTTTGGGCGGATGTTTGGATCCTAGTCCTGAAAAAGTGGCTTAGATTTTGGGGTCGTAGGAACAAAACTAGGAAATCTATACTTCAGTCTTTGGGAGGCAGGGTTATCCATGTGACTGGAGGGTTACAGTCACTAGATTTCCTTGTTACGCAAGAAAATGGGAGTCTAGAACATTGAAAAGGAAAATTCTCTTAGGGTTTGGGCATCTGGAGTGGTTTTTTAGCTCATGTGTGTCTTGTAGCCCCTGAGGAAGGTCAGTAAGGTTTTAGTTTGTCGATTCCACTTCTTTAAGAGTACTTAGGAGTTTGAGTCATGTAATAGTATCCCTCATCTCATGTTTAATTTGAAAGGTAGGTGAAAGTGGTTAAATATGGGAGGTGACGTTACACTAAACTCGGGATTGATAATTGTTTTCTCTCATTGTGCATGCATATAGAAATTGGTCTGTATAAAAAACAATTCATTCTAGGCTCTACCCTTTCCAATAGTTTAGGTTAAATTTCAACAAACTAGCATGGACATTCACCTGCAACGCTGTGTTTCACGGTGTGACCAATTTTTCAACAATAATTTCATTACACACAATAATTCATCTGGGATGATATAAGCACTACTAAGACACATTATTAACAACCACATTCCTAATGCGAGGACAACCAAATTACATAATATGCATTCTAAACTAATAGTACCAACTAAATTCAATAACAGAGAAATGGATTTAATTGCACAACCCACATAAAGTAATACTTATCTCTGACGAATGTGGGAAACTAAGTCGAGGACTGCGAATCTCTTCCCAACCCTAGATAGGGCTACACGGTGGCTTTTCTTGCAACCCAATCATCCTAATCTAGATTACAGGGCTTCAGATGGTTTCTCAAAGGACAAAACACATTTTCTAGTTGAACTATAAATTCTATAGTTTCAACCATCTCCCCCCCCGCTAGATAGAGCATTATAAGAAACATCTTAGTTGTTGCAGGGTAAACTATACCAAAAGCAATACCTTTACATCTCCATTTGAAGTGACCCAATCCAACTATAAGAATGCTCTCTTAAATTGGTCAGGATCGAGGTAGCCAAACTTCCTTTCACTACAGTACTCACATATGTCTAGTCCAACACAGGTCCAACTTTTGATAGACCAAAACCTGCCACCTTAATAACAATTCTATCATCAATAAATGTTTTTTTCTTCATATCATGGTTAATAATTTCTTAGGTTGTTCCAGTGTGATCATCATGGAGGTCTCTTGGCCTCTTGTAGCCCTTATCCATATTCAATCTGTTATTTCCACGACAAAGGTGGGATGTTTGTTCCATACAAGTGAATCCTGAGATTTCCATTAGCACATCACCATCCTCAAGGTTCCGAATAGGCCAAACCTTCTCAAGTACCATCCCATAAGGGACCAGGATAATCTCAATGGAATTGAAAAATGCCAGAGACCCATTTGTTGGAGAAAATATTAGAAGCCATCCAATCAAATCAACATTGACCAAATACTCCTTAAACAAAAATTTAATTTATCTACATTTGAAGGTGAACTCATGGAGAAAAACTAACTTGTATGCTGTAACATAATGAAAAATTGCAGTTTAGATCATGGGTTTTATTAGGGATAGTGGACACAAACAAATTCATTTAGCCTGATAATGGGTCTAGCCACAACACGTACATTCTATGGAATATTTCCTTAGGTTAGAACCAATCAAGAGGATCTACCTCTTGGTACGCTTATCCCGTTTGATGATGTCCTTGCCTGCTCACTCCAGTTATCTCTCACACCTGAAAAAAGTAAACAACAGCAAACAACAACCGTGACAATAGACAAATTGTAACTCAACCTACTGAACAAGTCAGGAAACATTAAGCCATGAATGTATAAGATGACAAAACATGTAGGAAATCAATCGATAGTTGCATATATTAATATCAAAGAGAGATTATAACCATTGTCTTGACATTGCAGTTCTCCTCTGATAAGACCAGGTTCCCACACATTTCTGCTAACATTCCATGATGGCCTCAATCCACAATAGTTTTAAGGCTATTCACTTTAGGCTTCACTCCCAACCAATTCACACTTCACCCTCACACAACTAGATAGCTACAACTATGAATAAATTGTTGTTTACTCCAAACCAAAATAACACTAGCACACCAACATTAACACTAGCTTGTGCTTGGGAAGAGGGGAGGTTTATACAGGATGAATGGATGTAAGATGGATCCTCTTGCCATGGGAGAAGGTCTTATCCCTTGAGGTAGTTCCATCATTATAGGGGAAAGGAGCCCAAACTGACATCCTCGACCCCATCCGGCCAAACCATTTACCAGACTTCCATTACGAAGCTTCTAGAGCTGGAAGCTTCGGCTCCTAATTTAAAAAAAATTCCATAACAGGACCGACACGACTGGAACACAGCTCAGTCGCTCTGGTCGGTGCTAGGGATAGTGCTAATCTCTGCACATCAGCGTGGGGGAGACAAAGGTCATTAGTGCTGGTCTTGTAAACTAGGCAAAACAGAAGTTTCAGGGGAAATGGTGCAAAAGGGAATTGATCTGCTCATGAAGAGGGACACAATGGGGGTTTCTTCATGAAGGGAAAGCATGTGGGGTTCACTGTAGAGGTCCTCTAGGATCAAGGAACAGGGAGTACAGGGATAGTGACAAAATGTTGTGTAACAGATGCCCCTAAAGCATGAAGGCTGAGATAGAGTGAGGGATGAAATGCTTTATCAATCAGTGCGGGGAATCACAGTTTGCTATCAGAAAACCTGCAAGCAAGTATAGATACATATAAATAACTGAAAACTATGTCAAATGATACATGAATTGTGGCATGGACGCAACCATCTAGAGAATAATTATGTAAATGGATCCAGGTATGGGCGCAACCATCTGTTAAAGAGGATCATAATGAAACCAAGGTATGGTCGCAACCATCCATCTGAAAGAGACATGTGTATCAACATAACCATGTCACATCACTTCGCAACCTGGACTTTTGTGATCTGATCCCAGGGTACTGCACTCCAACACGACCTGATCAAAGTACAAATTCTAACATGTGAATAGATGTGTTGACATTGAACATGCTAGAAAGTCGCTTGATTACTAGTCCATGATGTAAACTGTTAACAAGCACGAGAGAAACCACCAATAATGACAATGGTCCTCAAGGTACTATCAACACAATTCATGGAATGTGAGTAGAGGAACTAAAGTTGAACACCCGTGAAACCACTCGATCGAAAGCCAATGATGTGAACTTGTCATCGAGCACAAAGAACTTGCCATTAGGGCATGCAAGCTCTAAGGTATTGGAAGGGAGTCTCTCGGTCAACTTCCCGAATAATGAGCTGAAGTCGACAGGAAACAATCGTGTTGAAGTAGGGCCATAATGTCTCCCACATCATTGACATGAGATGAAAGAATGCAAAATGATTTTGGGTGATACAAAGAATCATAGGTAAGTGTAATTGTAGAAGGACAACTCTTGAACATATCGACGACACAAATGGAAGTTTGGCAGCTTTTGGATCCATAGGATCGGTGGTCATGATGACGTGGCAGAGATCAAATGGAAGGCAGAAATGAACGACCCAAACCAGGAAAGTCAACAATACAAAGGAGGATATCCCAACCCGACACGAAGAAAAAGTGTCACGTTCAAGAGTGAGCTGCCGATGTAACTGATTAGATTTCCAAATTTTTCCCCACCATTTCTGGCAGGTACCCCAATTATTTTTTAATCGCAAGTTTGAAGGGGATAGCATATGCTTGCACTGTAAGTTCATCCTTTGGACGAATCCAACATAGTAAGTTTAATGAGCTCTAGGAAGGAGAAGCTCACGTTCATCATCGTGAAAAATCCGATGTCGTTTAATATTTTAACAAGTCTGACAAAGGTATAACTCGGTGTCTTTTTCATGTTTAGAGAGTTTGAAAAAGACACGGAAAAGGAAACTCCACATGGTCCCTTTTTTTACATTTGTGTCTCTCAAGCCCGAAAAGGTAGAAAACAATACTTGAGAGAACCACTTGACCATTTCGGTCAAGGAGTATCTTTTTCGTAAATAGTGCTTCCCGGCCCGAAAAAAGGGTAAACTTATACTGGGCACATGACGTTTCACATCCGTTAATGAGTTTGAAATGACAAGGGCTTGACCATCTTTTCATTTTTAAAGGGTTAGAAAAGAGCTGAAAGCGGACCCCACATTTTATTTTCTTTTGCGAGTCAAAAGGGAAAAATACTTGGCCATCTTTTCATATGAGTTTAACGAGTCAAGAAAAGAGCTGAAACGTGACTCATCATCATCGTCAAACATCCATCACCTGTTGCTGCACAAAAAGGTAAAGTGTATTATCCAGTTCTTGAGGCAAAATAGGTCAAAATATTTACAAAAACCTGATATTTTCATGAAAAAATGAATAAAAAGGAGAAACGTAAATATATTTTTACCATTTACCATTTTATGTTGCTGCGAAAAACTTTTTACTCACTTTTTCTCTAATTGTTCCGGAGTAGATTGTGGAATATTCAGGAGGTCAATTGGTGAGTTGCTAGTTCGAGGTAAAAGCCAAAACCCCAAGCTCCATTTCCATGTCCTTTATTTATGTTTTTAACCATTTTTTAGTTTTTTGAGGGGTTTTTGAAAAAAAATTCACCCTCGGTCGGCGCGACTTTCGGGCACGAAATCGTGCTGCCCGAGGGTGATTAATAAAGCCACCTGCGTCGTTCAGCACAACTATTTTTAAAATAGGCGTGCTGGCGCCATGAATAGGGAAAAACCCTATTTCATAAAAAATCACCGTTGAAACTCAAATTTTATGGGCCAAGCATGTTTGTTGACTCAAATTGATGGCTTTTGCAGGAAATAATTGCTGAAAATGGTGGACAGGAAGGAACAGGAACATGAGGATGTTGACACCCAGGCAATGAATGACCCAAATTTCCTAGAAGCTTTGAGGGCTTGCGGGATCCTGAAATTCTTTCTCATGCCAAGGATGCGAGCCCTGCCCGAGTTACTTCGGTAATTGATTACTATTTGGGACATTAATCGAGAGATATTTGTCATTGGTGACCAGGAGTTGGAGTTGGAAACTTTAGATATATACTTCATCATTGGCCTGTCCCGAAGGGCGGAACTAGTGAACTTGTATGGGTCACGACTGATTGAGGCAAGAATATCTTTATTTCTTGCTGAACATTGCCCTGAGGCCCTGAAATCCAAAAGTGGGAAGATTGAGATTTACAGTGTTCAGGATCTGGCACTGAGAGTGCTTCTGTTGACCATCAACATAGTGGCGGGGTCTCAGGCAGAACATGAGACCAACAAGTCAAAGTTCCTTTATGCTATTGACTGTACAGCTCCTATGATATTCAACTGGGCAGAGGCCATGAATATCAACATCAAGATCTAGCTGTCTAAAGATAAGGTGAGAAATCAGAAGCAATTGTTCTTCAGATCTGTGCTTGTCACCTTTTTCTTGGATGGCCCCCTGGAGTCATTTGATGCCCATAATCACTGGGGGTCAACACATGTCATACCGACCTGCATTCTTTTCATGGCTACGACGACAGAAGATTGTCGTGGAGGACTGGCCATACAGTGGCACCGACTTCTGTGGAGATCTAGATATGCCCTTACCAGATGGAGAGGACTTCGATGATGAAGGTAAAAAATCAAATTTTTAATTTTGAGATTTTTTAATTGTTTTTGGTATATATGTGCTTATAACATTTCTCTTATTAATGTAGACATTGGACCAGAGTGGCTTGTTGGGATGTCCCCAATAGCCAGGCGCGTCCCCCACCCTATTGATGTTGTCGCTCCTTATCAGGAGGGGAGTGACAATGAGGAGGAGATCACGAGGAACCTTGAGGGGTTGACTCATGGTATCTCGGAGTATGCTCGGGTAGGAGACATTCCTCGTCAGTACCAGAGACACATGGTGGGAGTCTCGGATTGGATCTGTTGACCGCTGACCTGTGTTGCACGAGCCATATCATGCTACCATGATCACCATGGTGATTATTTCCTAGGTCCAACACTTACATTTTTTTAGGCTTGTGTGCCACGGATACATGATGCCTGCGAGCCGCCGATGTTATTTTAGACACACATATTATTTTTGGGGTTCTGATGTATGAAACATTATCACCATATATATATATATATATATATATATATATATATATATATATATATATATATATATATATATATATATATATATATATATATATATATATATATATATATATATATATATATATATATATATATATATATATATATATATATGCTGTATTTTCTTGTCTACTATGGTACAAATGATTTGTTTTATATTTTACATGTTTTGTAAATGTCTATCCAACTTCTAATGCATTTGTCAATGTATTCATGCATCTAGGAATATGATGATATGTAATGTAATAAAAATGTCTTTCCAATAGACGAATATGGAGATACATTCTCAAAATTTGAGGGTTTATGACGAAATATTTCCCGTTGAGTTGAAGTACGACAAGATGTGAATCTAGGTTGACAACCAACTCTCTTATGTCAAGAGCAATGGCTTCTGACAATAGTTTCATGACTGCACTGTATTCAACAATGTTGTTAGTTGTGCGACCTAGACAGGTACCTTGAAGGTAAATCAGCTCACCGTTTGGGTTATAAATAGTCCATGCCACGGATGACAGGTTCCGGGTACTACGGCAAGCACCATCAACAAAACCAATGTGGGGATTCACAAACATCTGCAAAACAAGAAAAGCATAGTAAATAGGAAAGTTGTTTGAAAACTAACACAAAAAACCACACTGCACAAAAATGAATGACACACTAATGTACACAAGTAACCCTGCAAGATGACTTAAGCATAATACTTCTTGAGGTAAAGCCCATTTCTGGGCTTATCGAGAGGATTTCCTTCATAATCAATAAGCTCATAGGCCCCTTTCTGCAAAACGCGTTTCACAATGTAGGGCCCATGCAAAATGGGTTCGAACTTGCCTGCCCCTAGCTTATCGTTAGCTTGGTCATATAGTAAGACCAAATCACCCTCAGAGAACACGTGAGGGGAGATCGACTGTTCGAAATGGGATTTACCCATTTCTTTTGTGCTTACATGACCAAGGTGGTGAGACGGCGAGTCTCGTCCAGTCGTTCAAAACATATGAGGCGTTCCTCTTGAGGTGACGTTTCGGGGAGGAGTTCCACAACTAACTTGAGTGAAGGAATCTCACATTCGATTGGCAATGTTACTTCCAAACCATAGAACAACTAAAATGGTGTGAAACCAGTTGCATCTTTGGTTGAGGTTCGATAGGCCCACAGAGCTAAAAAGAGCATGAGATTCCAATTTGACTTGTGCATCCCAATAGTACGCTGAAGCATTGTGACCAAGACTTTGTTCACGGCTTCAACTTGGCCGTTGGCCTGAGGGTAATATGGGGTCGAGCCATCGTGGTGCAAGCCCAATGCAGATGTCAGCTCAGCCATCATGTAATCTCTGAAATGGGAGCCATGGTCTGTGACAATGGCTTGAGGTATGCCGAATCTGGAAATAACATGGTTAAAAAGGAATTGAGCTGTCGTCTTATCATCTGCAGAGTATGTAGGTATCCCTTCGGCCCATTTGGTGAAATAATCCACAGTGACGATAATATAGCCATGCTCCCCGGCCGAACGAGGGTTACATGTCATATAATCGATGCCCCATTTGGAAAAAGGACCAACAGTAATGACGGGGTGTAGGTGAGCGGGTGGGGCATGCATCTTGCGTTGGTAAATTTGGCATTCATGGCACTTGTGAATAGCAAGAATGCAGTCCTTGAAGATAGACAACCAGAAATAACCAGCGTGAAGGATTTTTTGAGTGCTATCGTAACCAGACATATGACCAACACATGCCCCATAGTGGAAATCATTGAGAACTCTTTAAACTTCCTCGATTGTAAGGCATCAACGAAGAACTAAATCGGCACCGACACAGTATAAAGTATCGCCAATAATATGGTAGGGTTGGGAGTGATGCCGAATCCTTCGGCAATCATCTTTAGTCAACGTGGACCGGAACACGAATGTCTGGAGATACACGATGAAATCACCATACCACAGATCAAGGGTGCTAATCAGGAAAAGAGTCTCATCTGGAAGTTGTTCATCTGCACCAGCAGGAAGAGACTTAGAGGGAAGGGAAAAAATCAATTCGGCAAAAATGAGTGACTTCCTAGATTTGGTAGTAGTAAATACCAAATCGAATTCTTGTAGGATCACAATCCATTTAGAATATTTTCCCCCCAACAACTGACGAGTCAGGATATAGGTCATGGGGTTGCATTTAGAAATCACCGTAGTCGTACGCAGAAGGATATAGTGCCGAAAGTGTTGAACAACTTGGACGACAGCCAAAGCCAACTTCTTGACATGTGCATAACGTGTTTCAGTGTTGAGGAGATTCTGACTAAGGTAGTAGATCATATGTTCGTTGCCTTCGTCGTTGTCTTGAACTAAGACCATAGCAATGGTGCTAGGGGACGCGGCTAGGTAAAGGAAGTAATCTCGATAATAATTCGATGAGTGCAACAGAGGAGAATTTACGAGAATGGTCTTGATATCATCAAAATATTTTTGGGACACCTTGTCCCATACAGAGGGTGTTCCTTGTTTTAGAAATCGGGTAAATCCTGTGGCTAGCCCGGCATAATTGGGTATAAAACGATGGAGAAAGTTGGCCTTTCCTTGCAGGCTTTGGAGTTGGTGCAGTGAAGATGAAGGGGGTAGATTTACAATGGCCTTGACTTTTAGTGGATCTAGGTGAATACCGTCTTTGCAAACGATGAAGTCGAGGAGTCATCGGGATTATACGTGGAAAACACATTTGTGTGGGTTTGACTGAATGTTATAGTGTCTGTAGCGCAAAAAAATTGGCCGAAGATGGTTTAGGTGATCTCGGCGCCTATGAGAATGAGAAGGAAGGTCATCAAAGTAAGGCAGGATAATGTTGCAAATATCATGAAACACATAGGACATTTCCTGTTGAAAAATAGCCCTAGCATTTTTGAGGCCGAAAGGGAGCTTCTGTACGCGAACATACCCCATAGACAGATAAAAGCTATCTTTTCTTGGTTGGTCGGTGTGATGTTGATATGGTTGTAACTAGAAAAACTATCCATGAAGGAACATATATCACTCTCGGCACATTCATCAATAATTTGATCAATGAAGGGAGTAGGATAGTTATCTTTAGGACAGGCATGATTGAGGTCTCGATAATCAACACAAATGCGGATCATGCCTTGTTTTTTTGTCACCGGGACAATATTGGACACCCAATATGTAAGAGGGATGGGATAGATAAACACACCTTTGAGAAGCTTTTCAACTTCACCCTTAATAACGACAACCTTCCTAGGGTGCACCGGGTGGAGCCGTTAGTGAATGGCTTCGTGTGCGGACAAGTTGGTATCTCGTGCACTACAATGCTAGGATCAATTCCAAGCATTTCTTCATAAGACCACGCAAAAACATCACAAAATTCCTGAAATAGATGAGTTATGTCTTGATCTCATCAGGAGAATAAGATACCCCAATATGAACTTGTTCAAAGATACTGGGTTTGATAGAAATATCAATCAGCATCGTTTGGGTAATATTACCCAGATTTTCTTCCGACCATATTTCGTGACTGACGATCGGTGGCGGAAACAAAGAAGAGGACTCTTCGAAAGCGGTAGACATAACCGCTGGGCGAGGCAGGAACAAGGAGCGATGATGAGTATCGATCCAAGGTGGTTCCTCGAGGTACATGACTTCCATGATACCTTCATCAATGAGGAAGGTCTTGGCTAAGGGATTAGGTGATTCCAAAGTACCAAGACATGGGGATTGAGAGTACGTATCGAGAGAGGTCTTCGACATAAAAGAATTAGAGGATGCAGAACTTGAAACCGAAACAATTTCCACATAATTGACTTCGGCGAGACTATGTGGCATAACCTAACCCTAGGTATCAACAAGATCTAGTGAAGGTATGACCCAAGGATCACATTTGACTGAGATCATGTTGACGGAGGCAACATGAGGAGGTGGGAGTGGAACAATTCCCATTAAGGCATAACCTTTGGAAGGCCCTACCCCCACGCTCTCATAGGGAGCACCAGTGTGCTTGACATACGAAACATTTCCATCTATGGAGGAAGAGGCAAAGAATGGTAACTATTCGACAGTGGCAATCTTCCCTTCACGGGGAAAACGAATCACGCGAAATAAAGAGGAGGCCATAGCATGCATGGCATGGGTCTAGCTGCGGCTGAGTAGAAGATTATAATTGAGATTGGAGTCAACAATTTCTACCTCGACTTGCACTTTCTTGCCTTCTAGAGTGATGACAAGGTTATGTAAGACACCGAAGGGTTGTGAATCGCGCTCATCGAAAGCTTCCAAAGTGTTTGGATATTGGTTCAGAGCAAGAGAACCAATAGCCTTCCAACATGCGTTCGACATGATGTAGGTGGAAGCACTTTCATTGATGACAACCCGGTGGATGGTCTTCTCATTGATGATTACCTGAATGAGAAAGGCAATCTGATGAGGAAGACGCGGAACATGGTTCTGTATATCAAAACATATCAAATTGGAATCGGTGGGATCAATGCCCCTTATAGCTGACAACAAAGATTTCTGTTATGATGGGAAGCTTTGGAGCACCTCGAGAGCTGACATGGCTGATGGTGCTTGAGCCAAATCCTCAACAACATTGTAGTGTTGAGCAGCTCGGGCATTGGGATTAGACGAGGATTTCCGCAACACACCTCGAGAGGGTGGCCGTATAGCGAAATCTGTGTTAGGGCTTTCAATATGAAGAGGGCCAGAACTCGTGGTAGAAGAATAAGCCGTGAACTCTTTCTCTTTCCCAGCAGTTGAAGCAGGAGTTTGATAATCTTTTGATTTAGTAGCCACATTAATAGGCGTACTCATCATGAACACTTGAGATCTGGAGGAAGCAGATTGGGGTTGGTCTACCATTTAGGTTTACTGAGATGGAAATGGCTCTTTGAGGACAACAAGGGTCCCTTTGAGCAAGCGACTAACTTCTGATCGTCGGTGACAATCCTTAGTGTAGTGATATTCCTCACAAATGAGGTAGGGATAATTAGGTTTCCGTTTTGAAGATTCGCCAATAGATGATTTTGGAGGACCTTATTTTGGGGCATCGACTTTACCCTTGTCTTTGCCTTTCTTCTTTCCTTTCGAGGATTTGTCTGCTACGGTAGACTAGACAGCGTGGACCTCTGAGGTTTTACCAGGGCCAGGTGGATTTTGGGATGAACTTTTAGGACGAACATTTGAGACCGACTTCTATTTGGGAGAAGATTTAGCAGGGGTCTAGGATACTGAAGCAATAACTCCATCAACAAGAGGTAAAACTTGTGACTTTGATGCTGCGAGATTAGATGATGGCCGCATAGCATCAAGTAATAACTCATACAAAGTGCCAAACTGAGAATAAACTAGATCCAAGTACTGGGAATGAGCGATGGATTACTCTTCAGTTTGCATCCACCCATGGCTATATCGTGGGAAATGGGGGCCACGAATGATTTGGTGAACCATTCAGTGAGAAGCTAATCAAGAATCTCAAATTTTATCAAGCGACGTGTACATCACCATTCATGGATGTGATCAAAGATGTGTGTAGCAGTATCTTGCTTAAGCGATGTGAGAAAATAGGTGCCAGTTTCATAGGAAACCAGAAGCTAAAAATGCTTGAGGAAAGCCATGGCTAAAGAGTTAAATTCATGGTAAGTACTTCGAGGAAACTCGATGTACCACTTGGATGCAACGCCTGTGAGGGTTTGTTGGAAAAGAAGCAGATGAATGGAATCGTCAACGTAGGAGTTCGACGAGCACCAGAGGTGATATGTCATCACATGGGTCTGAGGATATTCTTTAGCTTTCCAATCAAATTTTGGACAATCGTTTGGTATCTTGGAAAACACCGGAGGCCAATATGGCGAATGAAGGATTGGATCATTCGTAAGGATAGATACATCTGGCAACTCGAGTGTAGCCAAGAATGATAATTGGGTGCTAAAAGGCATGGGAAGCCAATTAGCGGGTCTGAACGGAGAAGCCCATCCTTGTTGGTAAGGATTTTGACCCCACAGTGGGGGATTTTGGCCATATGGCATCTGAGGTTGGCCCCATTGTGGATTACCTTGACCATAGGGAGGATTTTGACCTTGAATACCTTGGAACTATCTGGCCATAGGTTGCTGATAAGCAACATACGGGTTAAAAGGTTGTTGAGCCTATTGACCTTGGACATATGGATATTGGAACTGTTGCCCTTGAACATACGTGTGATGAACCTGTTTCCCTTGAACAAGAGGATTTTGGATCTTCTATCCTTGGGCATAAGGTTGATACACTTGTTGCCCTTGGACATAGGGGTTTTGTACTTGCTGCACTTGGCCAATAGGATTCTGGACATGTTGACCTAGGAAATTAGGATTTTGTGCTTGTTGCTGTAAGAATTGACCTTGACCCTGCCCTTGCAAGGGTTGACCCTGCGAGGACATGGGCTGGGAGGTGTACGAAGCATATTGCATCTGCTGCTGCACGGTTTGGTGTAACTGTTGCAAGGGTTGACCTTGTAGTTGTTGCAGTTGATCTTGCTGCGGTATCATTTGCCCTTACGGTTGCGCGGAGAGCCCTTACTATGACAAAGGTTGCCCTTACAATAACAAAGGCTACCCTTGTGGTTGTAGAGGTTGTCCTTGCTGTTGCAAGGGTGCTTGAACAGTGCCCGGGAAATTTCTGAACTGAATATGGTCATAGCCAAGCTAAATGTACTACCCAAATTGGAGGGTGTAAGGTTGATTTACCATTTTGTGAGAACCATATGGAATGTAAGGAGTTTGGTATTGGACCTGAGCCCCATAGGGCTATTGATACTGAACATTGCTTGATCCAGATGGACCAACAGGATTCTGAACCTGTTGGTACTAGACATTGCTTGATCTAGTAGGATCAACAGGGTTATGAATAATACCAGAAGGCTGGTTCATGCCAAGAATGTGAGCTTGTGAGCCACTCACATTGGTGGCACCTGATACCATAGAAACATTCAGGTTTTGCCCCCCAGGTAGTGGCACATCTTGGCCACTAACTAGAGGGATGGAGGAACTGACAAAGACATTCTTTGAAACTGTTGGTTGTGCCTGACGAGTAACTGGGATTGACGATACAAGGGTATTCAAAATGGTGGGTTGCACCGAGACTGAGGTAACGACCTATTGGGGGGTCGTGTTCGCAACGAACAAACCTGACGTAGGCATGGCACCTGAGACCCAAATAAGGTTATAGTAAAGTGATGAGGCACTAGGTGTACCTGAAACCAACTACACCTAAGACACATAGTTGGGTGGAAAACTGGTGGGAATACCCCCTGAATAGGGGAACCCTCAGGAGGAAAATGCATCTCTTCCCCCTCAACAGTGTGTGGAGTAGAAACTTCGAACTCTTCCAGAGAGGTGACTGGAGCATTACCTTCGGGTTCCATGTCTGGAAACAAACGATGATGAATAGCCGAAGAAGTATGAGGGGATAGTTCCAAAGGAACACCCGGATGATCATACAGACTATAAGGACGTTGCGGTGATATCACAACAGGGTCAAACAAAGGATTCAGAGGATAGATAACCAGTCCAAGCTGACTGTTAGTGGTCGGTGAGTCCTCAAGAGTTTGAACGGGATTGTCCAGAGATTCTAGGCCAAGATGAGCAGATGAACTAGTATCAAAAGTAGGCAAAGGACGAGATTACAAAGGTTGAATACTCAGAACAATTCTGAGTTCAACACCTTGGTCCTCGAGTGACTCTAGTAACTCAGGAAACGACTCCTCAAAAAATCGTTCAGACGGGGGAGAGGAAGAGGAACTGGGTGAACCAAATGGTTCAGCCACGATGGCCTTGTCTTAGTCGATAGAAAAATTAACTTCAAGGCTTTAAAATTTTCTTTTAAGGGAAACTCATGATTTGATCTCAAAAAAGACTAACAGGGTGTTTTGGATCGTGGGCAATCAATTATTGAGACGCATAAAAGACTGGTGCTCTTTCATTTTTTAAGAGTTGATAAAGAAACAAGATGACTCTATCGCTTTCGATTGGAAATAAGCTCGAAAGGACAAGTGGTCAAATGATCTTTTAAGTTTAATGAGTCAAAAAGATCAAATGACTGCTCTGGATGATATAGGTAAATAGGATTACTAGGCAACTGTGAACTGCAGAATACCACCCAGCGAACCAAGAAGAAGGATAAAAGATTGCAGCCTAGAGGGGTCTCCTGTTATATACTCGATAGTATGGGGAGCACAAATCCGTACTAGCACTGTCTAATGCCGAAGCTAACGACAGCTGCTAGGCTTAAAGACGCTGGAACATGTCTCTACCCTAGACCTTCTAGATATGATCGTTAATGTCAAATGTGCCTTCCGTTAATTTAATTCATTTTAAAGATTATCTTGAGTTATGTTTCAATTTTCAGGTATTAGCGATGCGGCTCGAAAAACCTTAAATGAAACTAAATGATACAAGACCCTTTCAATTCGATGAAATTCCTACACTAGAGAGGGTAGAAACTACTCAATAAAATGCAAACAATCAAGCAACTAAAAATGAAATGATCTTTCACTACCTTACTTTTCGAAAAATAAGGTAATGAAAAATGCATTCCAATTCCTAATTTCCTGACAAGAACTTCTCTAATAGTCCTTTCAAAAGCTTTTCCTTTTCCAAATGGCAATGAAATTCTAGCCTTTTAATGATGCAAGCTATCGTAGCACAATGATGCAACAAACTAGAATTTCATACTTTTTCACGAAACAATGAAATAAACTTTTCGAATACAATTATTCAATGAAAAAGTTTTCGAGATAATAAGCTCTTCAAGCATGTGAAAACATGAAAAGAGAAACTCATTCAGAATAATGAAACACCGAATTTACCAACCACAGGACAAGCAATGTAACCCATGCCGGAAAAGAAATGTTTAGACAAGTAAATGAAAACTTTTCAAACTTGTGTAATAGAGGTCAAAGTCGTAAAAGGACCAAAAAGCAAAATTCAAGGAGTAAGTACACCTACAACCCGACTTACTGAGTTCACAAACAGCTGAATGGACGAAAAACTTGATGTTGTAGTGTCGCTAACCACCCAATGATTAAAGAAATCAAGTAGAAAGGTGATAAGCCAACAAGCCAACAAAACCAAATGAAAAGAAGCTTTCTAGTCAGGGAGAAAACTTTCCAAAAGGCTTATGGGGTCAAAATCGCAAGAGCAGAACACACTGGCCAAGATTTGGGTCAAGCCCTAATCTTCACTTACAAGCATCGACGCGATTGCCTAACTAACAACAAGCGCCAGAGGCTGGTCGGCATGACTGTTCCTCAGTATATCGCGCTAGTCGGCGTGACTGTCAGTGGATTAAGCGCGCTGATCGAGAAAACTAAGAAAAAAAAAATTGAAACAGAGACTAGATCTATTACTATGAAATTTAAACTTAGGCCAGTAAGCAAGAGAGAAGAAACAAAACCAAAAGGAAAAAGTGGAACCAGAAAAGTTCTCATGAAATCATGAAATCTAAGACAAACAAAAGATGGGGTATCCCCAGTGGAGTCGCCAATTTGTGGTGAAGTAAAATTATAAGTGCAGACACAAACAAATTCCTCTAGCCCGACAATGGGTCTAGCCACAACAGGTACATTCTATGGAAGATTTCCTTAGGTTAGAACCAATCAAGAGGGCCTACCTATTGGTACATTTATCTTGTTTGATGATGTCCTTGCTTTCTCACTCCAGCTATCTGTCGCACCTGAAACAAGTAAACAACAACAAACAACAACCGTGACAATAGACAAATTGTAATTCAACCTACTTAACAAGTCAAGAAACATTAAGCCATGAATGTATAAGATGACAAAACATGTAGGAAATCAATCGGTACTTGCATATATTAATATCAAAGAGAGATTACAACCATTGTCTTGATGTTGCAGTTCTCCTCTAACAAGATCATGTTCCTACACACTTCTGCTAGCATTCCATGATGAACTCAATCTACAATAGTTTTAAGGCTCTTCCCTTTAGGCTTCACTCCAAACCAAATCACACTTCTCCCTCACACAACTAGATAGCTACAACCATGAAAAGCTGGTTGTTTACTCCAAACCAAAATAGCACTAGCACACCAACATTAACACTAGCTTGTTCTTGGGAAGAGGGGAGGTTTATATAGGATGGATAGATGGGAGATGGATCCTCTTCTCATGGGAGAAGGTCTTATCCCTTGAGGAAATTCCATCATTATAGGGGAAAGGAGCCCAAACTAACATCCTCGACCCCATCCAGCCAAACCATTTACCAGACTTCCGTTACGAAGCTTCTAGAGCTGGAAGCTTCGACTCCTAATTTAAAAAACTTTCCATAAAAGGAACAACGCGACTAGAACACAGCTTAGTCGCTCTGGTCGATGCTAGGGATAGTGCTAATCTCTATACATCGGTGCGGGATAGACAAAGGTCATTAGCGCTGGTCTTGTAAACTGGGAAAAATAGAAGTTTCAAGGGAAATGGTCCAAAAGGGAATTGATCTGCTCATGAAGAGGGACACAATGGAGGTTTCTTTATGAAGGGAAAGCATGTGGGGTTCACTATAGAGGTCCTCCAGGATCAAGGAATAGGGAGTACAGGGATAGTGACAAAATGTTGTGTAACAGTATGGAACTTGGCTAGCATGTAGTAAGTCAAGGGAAAAGGATTCTAGCTAGTAGATGGCGAAAAAACCCACCTCAAGTTTTTCATTTTTTTGTTGATCTCTCATCTATTTTTCTTCCAAAAACAATTCGAGTTTCACTGATATATGATTTTCTTATATTCCTTGTACAGTCCCATGCATCTGCATTCGTCTTCCCTTCCTAAGATTGAACACACTCCCCATATACTTCTTGACAGGGAAGAAATTAACTATTGGACAATATCTTTCCTACACAGAGATGAGAGTGATAGCTAAAAATCCCCTCACCCCTGGATACCTGGAGCTTCCCCCTGGAGAGCATGCTTGAGTGGGCCTAATGGTTAAGAGCATCTGTTTCCTCCTAAGAGGTCACAGGTTCAAAACTAGAGGGGGGTAGAGTATGTATGCCTTCGTAGACTTAGCAGTCAAATCACTACGTGGAGGTGGGTCCCTTGTCCCACAAACAAGGGGGTCTCATACACCAGTTTGGTGTCTGGCTTGGCTGTGACCTTAAAAATGGATATTATTATTATTATTATTATTAAAATGATGTAGGACCCACCCTTATTTTTCCTTTCGCTACTCGATTCCACTTCCCGTTTGATGTTTCCCCATCTTGGTCCAAACCATGTGAGCCCATCAACATTTTCCATCTATCTTTTTGTTCCCACATTTTTTTGTATTGGTTAGCCTTGTAATCTTGGTTTGTTTTTGTGTATGCCTACAAAGTCTTGTAGGCTTATAATTATAGTGTCAGTTGCCCCTTTCATTCCATCTGTCAGCCTCTCGGATGTACTGAGAAAACCAAAGTATGTCCCATGTAAACATCCTCCTTAGCCCTAGAATCAGTGTCCCTTTGACTTATCCCATGTTTAATTTATTTAATTTTACAAGAAACATAAAAGGTAATCAGGTCTATCACAAACCCCTCCCCCTTAGGGGAACACTGTCCCTAGTGTTCCATGGCGATATACAATATTAAAATAAATTCTCAAGCGACTGAACATAACTGATAGGGATTTTAATGCCTACAAATCATTTCAAATTTTTACAATAGAATATATATGTACAGTGGCTCACCCAACCACCCATAAACTTTAGTCCATTTTCTAATGGCCCCCACTTATTTTTGTAGTGTTTCAGTACTTGAATTTTGTTCCATTTCATTGGAGAGTTTCATGCCTCCAATATCCAACACTACTATCCTTGTGCTCCTTGTTCCTTTAGTGTATATGTATTGGCTCATTATTTCTGGGCACACCCTCAATGTGTCCCTAATTCCAACCAATTATTCTCATGATCAAAACCAATTTGTCTTCCAACCTTCCCTTCTCTGCTTCCCATTCCCTTAGGAAATCCAGTCATGCCCCCTTTTGTGCTTCCTTACATTGGAGGGATATCAAAACCAAGGCATATACCTACCTCAATACTATCCATCGATCATCGCATGCTTATGGAAATCAGTTGGAAACATTGGCGCTAGTGTCCCACAATGGATATGTTCTTAAAATCTTTGGCTCTTGTGAACTGTTGTTGTTCCATCTTGTGGCGAGCTTGTTCATTTGAAGTGAGGAGTATCAGATTTATTCATGCATCATAGACACGCAAATCCCATGAGACTCATCGTAAAGGGAAAATAAAATGAATGTAATTTATACATTATTAGCCATCTATCCTTTCAGTGAGCTTGGAAGTTTCTAGAATTCCTACAACAACCCAAGTTAGTGCATAAATCAAGTCATCATAAACTAGAACATATCTTCAGGTTCGCTCAATAATCCAAGATGTCATAAAACATGCTCAAAGTTTAAAAATTCAAAAGGTCAGTATAGTATTGATACTTATCTTGATTTGATGTCTTCTTCTTTGTATGGACATGGAGTTGATTTCCTATCATGGTAAGCACATAGATGATAACATATTATCCATGACCAAAGTGTCAATCAAAAGTAGATGATCCAAGGATCTAAGCAACCTCCAGACTATTGTCAAAATACCAATTCAATTGTCATGCTGCTCCAAGGCATCAGGTACCCTCTAGGATAAATGCCAAGGTACCCACCCTGCAGTCATGATGTATTGGTTTCTCAAGTAACAAGGGAATCTAAAGGTTCAAATCCACCTTGAATCATCAAGGGAATCCATAGGCTCACCTCCACCCTGAATAATCAAGGGAATCCAAAGGCTTATACCTCCACCCACTAATGGTCATATATATGATCCCACTCATGACTATGGACACTACCAAACCAGGTAATCACTACCAAAATAGGTAGTATTTGTCAACACAAATATTGGGAATCTAGAGGCTATCTTGCCTCTACCTAGAGATAGTACACAATGCATGGGCCCACAAAAGTAACAAACATGTATACATATACGTGTGGCGCCAAAACACATACACATAACATGATGCCACATGCACGTATCACAAATGCATATATGACACGATACACCATATACATATTTACACATGTATGACACATGCACATATACGCAAGAATAAGGGAATCCAGAGGCTTATACCTCCACCTTCAAATCAATATAGGAATCCAAAACTTTGTTCAAGATCCATCTAATAGATAATAGGATTATAGAGCACTTTCTCCTCCTGCATGTCTTTTTTCTCATTGTACCCTGTGCATCCATCATTCTTCCATGATATTGACTTGTGACAAAACCTGTTAGTCAAAATGGAATCTTTATATCAACTTAATCATGTATACAATGTATAAGCACATGTACAACTAAAATTAGGGTTATGAGAATTCCCTTTTACCATTTTGTTATCCATCACCTTTATGGACTCATCCAGTCTACATGGCTATCATATCACATGCCCCTTACCCTTTTCTTTTACATATGCTTGTTCCAATTTTTATGCTAGTTTGCCTCATGGTGTTCCATATTACCTTTTTTTCCTCACTGATGTTCTTATCCATGTGAACCATACATTACCACTTCCTTAGAATTTCGCAGCATCCCTGTCACCTAACCATCTTGCCCCAATGATCCCAAGTATATAACTCAATGGACAATTATAAAATCAACAGGTAATGCATGAGGAAAAATCAAAGGCAACATTACAAACGAAAAATAAAATCTATAATCGCAGTCCTCAAGGAAAACCACACACAAAAATAACATGGCCATGCATGTCCATAAATCAAATCACGCAATTAAAGTTCAAACTCATAGCACATAAATCATCAAGTAAAAGAGGCCCAAACTTGACTCATTGTCCTGAGTCTAACATTCATGGCACTCTCCATCATCATACCATGCATAAATATGTGTAACAAAATCAACTTCGGTCTTTCCATGTGGAAGTAAGACTCAATCTATTTCCCTGAAACTGATCATGTATCCATAGGATTGTTAGCAACTATCTCTCTCTCTCTCTCTCTCTCTCTCTACCAAAGATAACCTCTATGCAAGTATGAGTTCAATTTCAGGAACACATATGCACATGGTCATAACTATCATCCTACATTTCAATTTATGATCTATTCTACTAGCATGATCAAAATTAACCTCTTTATCGAGACCACATTTACCATTTAGTTCAACTTTTAAAACACTTTCGAGAGATATAGCCTTCTTACTGAAACCAACAGTCATGGTACCTATAAGCTTAAAGAATCAGTTAGCATCGATCACATTTTTAGAATTTCACATTCATAAAAGGAGAATGCATCACCAAAATCTGTAGGAAACATCAAGTTAGAAAAAAATGATTCCATTATACGAAACTGTTATCAACCTATTTTTGTCCCTAGGGTTAGTACTTATGAGTCATTATGCTGATTGAAATTTTTTTGGGCCTTAGCGACTCTTTTTCCTAGCTTTTTCCACAACCACATGGATCCCAGCTTGTGCGCACGGTTGGAACCTTCCAATTGCACAAAGGACACCTTATGCGTGCAGTTATAGTTGAGGTTGCCTCGTTTTGTCCATGCGGTTGAGGGACTTCTTCTAGATATTTTTGGTTCCTAGGAGATCATCTCGACTCATCACCTTATCCTATCTATTTGAGTTGGCCGGGACTCATTATTAAGAAGCTTATATAACTTATCTTGGTCCTAAGCATCTACATTCATCCTCATAGTAGTCCTCTTCTTCCTATTTATACTGGGCCATCTTAGAGGGTGAGACTAGTTTTGGATACCGATAGTTTTGGACAGTGAACTTTAGAGATTCTATGTTGCCATTATGATCCAGATTTGAGGGCTTCATGTTATTGTGATTCCTTCTTCATTATAGTGGGGAGAATCTGCCAGGATGAGGAGAGGAGAACCAAATATTGAGGTATATAGATGCACTTTATTTAATTTGGTTAATGAAATCTATGTTCCTTCCCCTTATATCTCTATTTATAGTGATTTATATGTGTCAATTCTGGATGTTTTGAGTTGACGATCTTCTACAAAATATCACTTTTCATCTATGTTTGTTTGTGCTTATGTGAAACCTTTGGATCAAAAGAAGATGAAAAGGATTGTTTGATTGGAGTGCAACGATTTTGCATCAGGCCCAAAACCCTACACCGACCTGCAAGGAGGCAAGGTACTCACTCATCCTTTATAACATTAGAAATTATAAAGAAGTTGCATGCATGTCCATATATTTTGGGAATTTTTATTGGATTTTCTTAGCCATAATTTTTGTTGTCTGGTGATCTCAATCAGGGATGAGATTGTGGAGCAATATCTCCTTTCGTGTATAATTTACAGCAATAGAATTGGTGCTTTAAATGAGAAAATTATTTTCCTTTGCTCACTCCACTTTAAGATTTCTTTAATTTTCTCCTATTCTAGTTTCTGAGGATCTATCAAATTTTTTTGATCATTAGTGACAGTTTTTGGGATTTATTTTTCTGAATATTGGTCTTTTCTTTCCATTTGTGAGCGAGTTTTTTAGAAAAATTGGTTTTTTTCGCCAACTGCATCCACAAAGATTTATCTATGTCTTTCTAAGGTTTTAACCACTACCTTGCTATTTTAAGCATGCAATTGTAACCACAATAAGCATGACTCGTTTGTGTGGTTGTATCTTTAACCCTGAAAATTTTAAATTTTCCCTCTGAAACTTCTAGCCCCTGATTTGGGCAAGTTCTTGGCTTTTTTCTTTCTATAGCCCGAGTTTGTTCCATGTATGTTTCTCTTGACTGGTTTGCTTAGATTGGATATTTCATTATTAAGAGGATCTCTTGTTGTGTCTCGACTCTCCATCATTCATTTTATTCCTGATTTGACAAGATTTATTGGATTGTTGATTTTTGTTGTTGATATATCTATGGTCTGAAGCCATATTGATTGGATTGATTGAGGATTTTCACTGATTGTGTCCTTCAAGGTCTTACTTGAGGAATTTTTGTGTTTGGTTGAGGCTAATTTCCTCATATTGGGATATCTTATTTTTAGATATGTTTGGCTGCTTGAATGTCTCGTTAAATTTGTTTTGCACTTGGGATCTGCATCTTTGCTGCCTTTCTTTGGCCTTTCATTAGAGAACTTTTGAGGTATAAAATGGGACTCCTAAGAAAAATGTACAACGAAAATAAACTTTATAAGAACCAATAGGATTCAAGATGATGATGTCAACCATGGGGGATGATTCACCATTTTTGAGGTAAAAAATTAAAAATATTAAAAAACAATAAAATAATAAAACTACTTTTTTAACTTATCTCCCTAAGGTTTTACTCAAATTTCGAGTGAGATACTCATTGGATGTAAAATTTAATTCCTCATCCAAGGAGTACCCATGTTGCATACTTTCGATGGACCCTGCCACACAAAAAATGAGAAATACATGAAAAAACGTGATTGTGATCATGTTTTTCATGTATTTCTCATTTTTCGTGTAGTAGGGTCCATCGAAAGTATGCAACATCTATACTCCTTGGATGAGGAATAAAATTATGCATCCAATGAGTGTTCCTGTTCAAAATTTGAGTAAATCCATAGGGAGACAAGTTGAAAATACGAGTTGAAAAAGTTGTTTTTTCTTTTTTCCCTCTAAACTTTGATGATGTAATCTAATATTATTTTATTATTTCGACTATTATTTTATAATTTCCTTAGGAGGCCCATTTTATACCTCAAAATTACCCTAATGATCACTTTTGTTTGAGTGATTCCTCTTGTCTTTGCTTGTTTGTATTACAATTGGTGGCATTGTTGTGTTTGGTTGTGCAATTGTCATCTGGAAAAGTTTATTTGGGCGTGCCTTGATTTTATGTTATCACTCTCATTTAATCTTGTTTAGGCCTTCTTGCCTCTAGGGTCTAGTTTTGATCTTTGTAGAACATTGGCTTTTGCTAAGCCATTGTGCTACATCCCTAGCTTGTTGACATTCAACTTCCTTTCTCACTTTTAGCTTTCTTGTTAATTTCTCGAGTGTAATTGCTTCTTTGGTTTTGTTTTCCTAGCTTTGATGATTTTTAAGTGCTTTGTGTTCTAGCTTGGGGACTTTTCTTTGGCCTCTTTTTAGTTTCTTTTCCTTTTCATTTTGTTTTTTGGTTAAAATTTGTATAAATTTTGGATTTTTCATTTAAAGAATTTAGTGAGAGGTGCATTATAATAGAAATTGGTGTGTTGTGGAAAAACTCTTACCCTCATGTAGTTAGAATTAATCGAAGTGAAAAGAAGAATTTGCATATAGTTGCATTAGGGTTACTAACAAGAGTCATTCACATCATTTAAGTTTCACACTGCATCCCAACTGTGTAACCAACAACCACTTAAAATTAATGTGATAATAAAATAAACTAGACTTGTCCTGTTTTTTGCTGGTAGCACACCAACATTAGCTCAGGATAGGGTCTTGGAGATAGGAGTGTGAGTCAACGATTCGAAGACTACAAAACAAACTTAGAAAGCTTGAGTTAAGGAGTTAAAATCCTTCATCATCCCACAGAAAATTAACAATACTCGCTCATCCTTTATAGCATTAGAAATTGCATTAAAGTTGCATGCATGGCCATCTAGTTTGGAAATTTTTATTGGATTGTCTTATCCATCCTTTTTTATTTCTATTGATCTCAATCGGGCATGAGATCACAGAGAAATAGCTCCTTGCATGTAGAATTTACAACAACAAAAACCAATATTCACTTCCATATGTAATAACTTGCATACAATCCATGACCATAGTGTTATCACCAATACCTACAACCAACTTTTGTCAGTTACTAACTTCCCAAACCATGCTCCACTAATTATGCAATTATGGATATATCCAATGTATGCACATATGTATACATAACATGTCTAGGGGAGACCAAAATCTCATATACCACATATTTAATCACATGCATGCCTATTTGAAATGTATTAAGGCACACCACTAGTACAATAATAATAATACACTACTAGAGTTGTACACAACATCATATAGGTAGTGTTGTCAATGCCCAAAATTAACACATGCAATGAAAATTTCCATCATGCTACAAGCATCTTTCCATCCATATTCAATTTTTAAATCAACAACACAACTATTCGTATGCATAGTTAGCAATAGTGCATAGAAGCTAGAATCCCACTTATCTCTAAGAGTTTAGACTTTAAAATTTCTAATATTTAATTTTGTGATCAGGTATTAGCTCTGTCCTCGATATTCTAGGGTTACATCTCTAGAATTTTATTCCTTTCACGATAGAGCCCATTAGGTCTGAATGTTGAACCTAGGAACTCTTATACCACTTTTAACACACCCCCTTACTCTCATGTTTTAGTTATAAGAAAGGGGTAAGTATATATATATAAAGGAAATTCCATAAAGGAGGAGGTGGTGGACCAAGAGTCCATAAAGGATTCTTACCACATTTCAGTGCCAATGTTTAACTTCGTTACAATCCTTTTTAAAGAATATTGAGAACATTATGATCCCCTTGAAGAGCTCTAGACTTACAAACTTCCTGCTGCAACCCCAGTTATTAGAATCAATGTAACAACAAATTAGCAATATTCATCTTTAATAGGATAAAAAAAGGACAATACATATTCAGAAGAAAGGACATCTATGTAAGAAAATTCGGTTGACCTAATGGAAAAAGATTTCTATTGATGAATATTGGACATAACCAACCTTAATACTCAATAATGTGAGTTACTAGTGGAAGCCTATATGAGAATACTTGGCCAACCATTAGCATTGGTAGAACAACTAGAAGGTGTGTATGTTATTGTTTAAAACAACCGTTTTTTGTATGTTAGTGAAGTTCTTACATCATCAAAACACAACTCCAATACACATTATATTTTTCTATATAAATTCAACGAGAACTTTTTTCACAGTTGATGTGTTGCCAATGTTGGGCTAATTTTGTACATCCATTTGAATAGCACTAATTCTGAAGCCATGATAGATTATCAGAGGATTAAACAAGAAGACATCTTGGAATATAGTGAACTAATATTAACCATAAGGCAACCCTCTTCCTTACAAACTCATCACCATCAGACTATAACAATCTCTTCTTAGAATCCTTTACCAAATGGTTTGCATTTTTATTGGTTAAGGAGTTGAAACAAAACAAGATGTCTCAAAAATGTGAGGTAGACTTGCAATTGGTAGACTTACAAAGTAATGTTATTCATAGTGGATGTGAGGGAAGAAAACAAAATGAATTTGGTCTTTTGTGACATTTGTTCCAAAACCTCTTCCAACATAATATAAGCATACTTTGTGATTTACATATCATTTGAATTCTTGCATCCAAGCGGTTGATAAACAAAATGTACATCTAAGTTTGTTAACAAAACTTGAGAGTGAGTTAAATATTGATCACTAAATATTTTTGTCAAACCAAGCTAGAGAGACACCCATCACTATGGCATTTCAGATTTTTTGAGCAGTTGATGATAAGACTATTTTAGATGGTTAAATGATTTCACTCACAGTTCATACATGGTTAAATATGATAATTGGTCTCCTCCTACGGATATAACATCACACTTCAAACAACATTCACAATATAATTATCTAGAATTGTTTCATTGTAAAAAGTCTAATAAATTGATTATGTGAAACCTATGTTTAAATATTCAAGTTTCATTTTGATAGCATTGTTGTACACAAATTGATGATGTTTGCAAATATGCTTTAAACTGGTACTTGAGGCCTTAGCACAACTAATATGATATCTCTATTGATGGACGTTACATACGTATGAAAAAATATGAGTTACATTAATAGTCAATAGAAATCAGATTTGTTCTCCATCATTCATTGGAAAGCTTAGGGCCTTTGAAAAAAACCATGTTATGTTGGGGGAAGAACTCCATCAGTTTTGTGAACCAACAAATTCCATTTTATTTATCTAGTGTTTGCTACCTCTGCTACCTAGATTCCTTGCAGGGTATTTAGTTTTCTTTTTAGGATGCACTACAATTTCCAGCCTGTCATGCTTTATGGAACTCAATTCACTCACCATTCCAAATCCACTAGATAATTATGGGAAAATTCACAAGATAACACTTCAAAGTATTTTGCAAGGTTTAGGATTAGGTTATTTCAGCAAGGCCATTTATATTGAAATCCTATGTCTTAGGTTATCTATAAACAATGTACAAGTTTTACTATTGTATTTTTACTCTCAACCTATTTGCAAATAATGTTGATAACTAAACTCCATATGCTCTTGCTTCATACCATTTGAGCCTTATCAAGTATTCAATTCTAAAAAAAATCATAATTGGGATGCCAAACAGATCTCAATATGTAAGGATGTTCATTTGGAAGGCCATCTTTCTTTGGGCTCATCAATGTTGTCATCAACATGTTCAGTGTTTAAAGTGTTTGACAAGTTATCAAAATGGTTGCTTTACATTTATTCTGGTGAAAAAGACATGAGGATGTTAAAAGATTGGCCTAAAGAAAAGAATGAATCATATGAGCACGTTTTGTTTCTATATTCTATAGCGATTTAAAGCAAAAATCATCCAAGTCCCTTAAGGAAATATTGTGATACATTAGATATAAGCATTGTAATATGTTAGATATATGCGCTAGATATCATGTTCTTTCCCTACTTGCTGGGTATGCAGGGAAGTTGTTATATTTGTACAATGATGTATTCCTACACACTATGAAGGGAGGACAATTTATTTCCTTCCATAAATATATCAATTTTCTTCTCAATCAAAAATGTTAGTTAGCTTGTCAGTAACTCCTATTTTACATCAAATTCGAAAATTAGTAAATAATCTTCAGTAATCATTAATTTAAAAACTACTAAAATATATGAGCCAACATGAAACAATTGAATCATTTATAATATTCCATATCTCTTAATACATCAACTAGTATTGTTCGTTGAGATAGAGTATAGTGGTGGGAAGGTTCATTGCCATGCATATAACCCAGGTTTAGACCCCGGTGAGCTTAAATCCTAGAACAATATGTGCACTAGTTGAGTTAGATTACTCCCCTCACTAAAGTAGGATAGTGACAATGTGGATTTGGGGCTCATAGTTTCCAAGTTCCCATAGATAAAAAAAAGACAAATGTTTACCCTTGTAAAATAGAAAAAATAACTTCATTAAAGAGTTCAGACAACACTTGCGAAAAACCAAATAGTCTATCTCTATTGGCCCTGTTAAATCTATTACGTAGGCTTAGCTTAACCAAAATTGTAAATACTTGGAAGAATATGATATCCATGGAAATTGCAGAGTGTCAATGTACTATTTTCATTCAGGTTACCAATCAATGCACTTGATAAGTTTAACATTGTTTGTATCCTAATTCTAGTTAAAACGCATACTCTTAATAGAGCTTAGAATCTAGAAATCAAATATATGTTCCTTGTGGTAAATGTTGGGCACGATTCAATAGGATTGTGGCTATTAAAAAACCTATTTGATTCACTAACAAAGTTAAGATTTACTTTTGCTTTTCAATGTATATTCCTACTAACCTAAACTCAAGGTTGATAATTGTGTCCTCTCCTTATGCAAGCATAAAGAAATTCGTATGTATAACAAATAATTCATTCTAGGATCTTCCCTTTCCAATAGTTTAGGTTAAAGTTCAACAAAATAAAATGGACATTCACCTGCGGGGCTAAGTTTCAGGGTGTGACCAGTTTTTCAATAAGAATTGCATTACACACAATGGTTCAACCAACATCGTATAAGAACTAATAAGACACATTATTAATAACCACATTCCCGATTTGAGTACAACCAAATTACACAATATGCGTTCTAAACTAATAGTGCCAACTAAATTCAATAACAATGACATGAACCTCATTGCACAACCCACACATAAGAAAGACTTATCTCTGATGAATCTGGGCAATTGAGTCTAGGACTGCGACTCTCCTCCCAACCTTAGATTGGGCTACACGGTGGCTCTTCTTGCATCCCAATCACCCCCGAGCCATATTCCATGGCTTAAGAAGGTTTCTCAAAGGATACAATACATACGATAGTTGAACTAGGGATTCTAGAGGTTCAACCATCTACACCCCACTAGACATAGCATTATAAGAAACATCCTTGTTGTTATAGGGATAACTATATTGAAAGTAATATTGAGTCCGTTTCACCTAGGATTTGAAGTGATCCAGTCCAACCATAAGAATTATCTCTTGAATTTCTCAGGATCAAGGTAGTCAAACTTCCTTTCTCTATAGTAGTCACATATTTCTAATCCCGTGTAGGTCCAACTTTTGATAGACTAAAACATGCCACACTAATAACAATTTTCTCGTTAAGAAAATATATTTTGTCTTCACATCATGGTTAATAATTTCTTGGGTTGTTCCAATGTGATCATGGTGGAGGTATCCTGGCATCTTGTAGCCCTTATCCATATTTCAATCCTCTATTTCCATGATAAAGGTGGGATGTATGTTCCATACAAGTGAATCTTGAGATACCCATTGACACACCACCATCCTCAAGAGTCTGAATAGGCCAAACCTTCTCAGGTATCGGCCCATAAGGGACCAACATAACCTCAATGGAATTGAAAAATGCCAGAGACCCATTTGTTGGAGAAAAATGTAGAATCCATCCATTCGAATCCACATTGACCAAATAATCCTTGAACAAACATTGAACTTATCTACCTTTGAAGGTAAATTCATGGAGTGGAACGAACTTGTATGTTGTAACAAAATGAAAAATTATTGTTTAGATCACGAGTTTTATTGAATGTGATAGCGATAAAGGCATACCTAGTGCCAACCTTGCTGCTTGATTTCAACGTTGTAGAAGTATTGTTCTGTGCATACCCAAATGATTACATAGAGAGTCATGGAACTATGGCATTAGATGTGGAGACTGTGAAGCCTGGCCACCAAACAAAATTGTTCGAAAGGAGAATGACTCTGATCTAGGTGCATAGATTGAGCACAAGATGTGAGAGTCTAAATAAGAGCATACCAATATGATGGGATGGTCACATGGTAATGTTGGGAGGAATTTTTAAATGTTTTGTATCAAGTTGTAAATATTTACATTAGGGAGTGAGTTTTATTTTCATAATAAGTTGGGCAAGTTATTTGCTATTGTAAAAGAAAAAAAACATAATAATAGTTTACTTTTCCCTTATTTTGTGAAGAAGGGGAAACGATTCACACTTTGTGACTCTTGGTTGTCATAGTCTATTCCTTTTGGGAAACAATAAGAAAAGAGTGTTTGGAGAGGTGAAGAGAAAAAAAGAAGTGAAGAGAAGCTCCCGAGAGACGAGAGGAGAGAGGGAGAGAAGAGAGGAACTCATTGTTTCTCAATGTAACTAAAGTTTTGAGGTTTTGCATACGCTTGTACCTTCAATCTATGTCAACAGAAGGTATTTATGTGTGAATGGCATAATAAAAAACAATTTGGGGTTGTAAATTGTGATATTATTAAAGGAATCGAAGCTCTGTAGTTACACTGAATCATTTCCTATTGTGAAATGCTAGTAATTCATATTTTTCATTAATGTGCATTGATATTTCTCTGTTTATGAAAACCTATAACTTGTTTAATCAATGTACATTAAGAATATGAGCATTGAAGTTTTAATTGTTGCAATTTTTTCATGAATCTTGTGTATTCTTATTGAAATGGTCTCAAAACCTACTAAGGAATGTACCATGGTGTCCAAGTGTAGGAATATGAGGCATTTACAGTAAACTGGTCATTTTGAACGTTTGTATCTACTTCCATGACTTGTTTTATTTGGACAAACGTTTTCTTGATTGCATTGATTGTTTCATCTTCTTGATCTTGTTCCATATTCAAACATAAAAGAACATGTAATGAGTGTATCTACATTGGTGAGAATAATAAAAATTGAAATAAATAATATAATCAATGCAAATCGAATAGAAATGTACCATAGCAAGATGTGGCTCATAAACTGTACACATGGTTTCAAAACAAAGTCTCATGCCTTGTTGCAACAAGACTTCTGCTAGCGTAGTTCCATACTTTGTTTCCTGCATGTTTTAAACCCAATTATAAATCATAGATTTAATATAAATGATTTTTTTCTTTTATTAATTATAAACTCAGAGAAACAACATAGATACTTACAAATTCCACAATTAATTTTTGATATGCTAACATATACTCACAACCCATATTTAACCCAATATCAATCAATTATTTTGATGACTCTTCTTTGTATGCTGACACCTATTTGAAGACATTCAAGGATGGTTGTTTTAAAACAACTTAAAATATACAAAAATGAAACCTTGAGTTGTTATAGGGAAATATTAAAAATTAATCACAAACTTTGATATCAAAAATTTTCCTCCTTGTAGTCCTATTTTATATGTTGAATGTGTTCCATTTTGCTTTCTTTTCTACAAGAAAATACTTGAAAATTAATATTTAATGCTAATTTTTTTTATTTTTATTTTATTTTTTTATGTAAAAAGTCAATCATGATTACATACATTTGAAGCATGTTGTTGTTGAGATGGCTCCTCATGTGATGCAAGTAGGTCCATTTCTTTGAGAATCTCCTTGTACACTTTTCTGGACATTCCTACTAGCATGTTTTGCATATCATCTCGTTGATCCTTTGGTATTTTAATAATCTTCCTGAAAAAAGTAATAAACTATTTTTATATTGATATATGAAAACTAAATATAACAAAATTTGTATTAATAGATGAATGGTTTGTAGTAATATATACATATAATTCTAGGAAATCATTTTAATTAGGAATATTACCTTTTGAATGATTCTTTTTTGTTGTTCTATTTTTTTTCTATTGCAAGTCTCACATGTCTCATTGACCATTTCTCTCAAAACAATTCTTGGAAAGTACGTCTATACGTTTGTTCCACTATATCCTTCATAGTTTTGTAAAAAAATTCCCCCCTTTCATTAAGCTCCAACATCACTCCAGATGAGCTTAGGACCAATCGATCACCATTTACATGTTCTATAATTTTTCTTTTCTTAGAACGACATTGATTTTTTCATTCATTGTTGCTCCCTATAGAAAATTAAACATATATGAATCAATAGATTGTTTGAAACATGTTATCTAATATTCTTAAATATATTATTAATGAAAATTAAAAAAAACTCATTCGAATAGTATTTTTTCATTCACCTATTTCATTCTCTATAGTTTTTCTATCATAGTTTTACGCTCTTTTGCACTTAGATTAGAAATAATCTTATCAACCTTCTTCATTTTGTGGATTTGCATGACACACACTAACCAATGCATATTAGTTAAAATTACATATAGTTCAAACAGATTAAGTTTGTAAAGAATTTATAAAGAACTTTCCTTCTCTGCTTTTTTCGATGTGCTATCATCGTGTCAATCAGTATTTTTGTTACTTGACACCTTCTATGACATTTTTTATCAATATACAACCTGTGCCCTTCAATATAGAATCCATTAAATATATTTTATACATAAATCAAATAATTTTCAGCCAAAAAGAGCTATAGTAACTGGTGCATTTATTGGATCAACACATCGATGCATTTAAGTCATTAAATGCCATGGGAATTTAATTAGCAAAAAATAATTTTTCAAAATAATTTTAAATTATGATGGTGTGATTTGTAACAATAAACACACTACAATTACTTAACAATGTTATTTGGCAGAGGCGCGTCGGTGCGTTATATTACACTAGGAGCACCGTTAAATAGACTAGAAAATTTCGACATGGTTATAATACACCAGCTTACATAGGGCACATTGATATGCTATATTACATTAGAAAACCGTGAAACATAGATTATTTTTTTATAAATGGACAGGGTTGACAGGGTTTGGATTTAATTCAATAAGTGATGCCTCTACTTTACATGTCAAACACCCTATATAGTAAGTACACAAACCCATTAAATCTAAAATGCCTAAAATGAAAAACTTTAATTGTAAAGTGGTAGGAGTAAACCCTAAGGTGAAATTTTGTAGTCACATAAGCAAGAAGAAGCAAGGGTTTAAGGTAAGTATTGAATTTTTTAATTTTAATTAAATCTAAATAGGAACAGAGATTATAAAAATATTTACTAGTAAAATCAATAGTAAAAATTTTTATACAAGGTTTTGTTTTTTATTTTTCTGAATTTTGAATAAATTTAACATAAATTGTAATATTTTTTAACAGTAAAATCAACAATGAAATTTAAAACTTATGATATGCAAGGTTTGAGTGAATCACCATACTTTTAAATTCTAATCTTTTTGCGATTCCAAAATATTTTGTTTCTCCACAGTTCTCCCAATATGTCTCTCTCGCAAATGATCTGTCTTTTGATTAAACCCTCTCAAAAATTGTAAAAAAAATTATTAGTAAAATCAACAATATAAATTTAATTTTTTTACTATGCACTTTTTTGAGTGAATCACCATACCTTTTAGCTTCTGATCTTCTAAATAGTTTTGCTGCTCCATTCTGTTGCTGCACAATGCTCCTACTATGCCTCTCTTACAAATCGCTCCCTTGAAATTTTTGGAAAAATAATGAAATATTGAATAAATTTTTACTATTTAAAAGACTATAAAATTAGATTTTGAAAAATCAATTGCCACTATTTTCAATTAAAAAAAAAAAAACTTGCACATTTTTTTCACCTAATTTGAACATCGGTGTGTTTGATAGTAAAGAGCACCAGTGCATTTACAAGTAAAGCACACCTAAATTTCTAGGGCACCAATATTTCTCAAAATAGTGCGGTTAATATTTTAATGCAACCGTGTTGTTTGTATTTAAATTCATCAATGATATAATTGTTATAAGAGCACTGACATGGTAGAATTCATTTTTATTTTCAAAATTCCGGGAAATGGGTGTGTATGTTGTGTTGTTTTTATTTAAACATATCGGTGCGGTTTTCTTCAAGAGCACTGATATGATAACATATTTTGTTAGTTCCTTATAATACTAGTCTAGCCCCTTATTGTTATTGTTAGTGTAGCCCCTTTATTTTTATTTTTGTGCCCATGTAGTATCCATAATGTTATTATTGGGCCCCATAGAAGTGGACTATTGTTATTGTTGTGCCCTTACATTTTTATTGTTATCTACGTAAGCTCTAATTATATTGTGACCCCTTAGACTCCTATATATAGAAAGGAGGTCTTGTAATTTGTATCATCCAAGAATTATTCATTTATGTGATGTAAATGAGGTTTACCCCTTGAAGAGGCTATTTCTTAATTCATTGATTTATCTTTTCTCTATTCTATGATATGGTTGCATAACATTTGGTATCAGAGCTTTGGATTGTAGGGTTTTGCTGCTTCAAACAAGGTATCTTAGTATTTTTGCTATAACATTTTCTGTACAAAGATTCAAAAGCTGAAATTTCGACGACGTAGAGCCAAAATCACAACGAATGTCATGTAAAAATTTTAGAGCTTAGTTCACTATAATTTCAAAGATATGATCTAAGGAAGTTATGGTTATTGCAGGCTCCAGAATTCAATCTCAAATAGGTGACCTAGGGAAAATCGTCATAACTTTTTCTCCGAGCATCATATTTGAATTTCATAAAAATTAACTAAAATTTCACAGACTCTAGTTTATTTTATATCATTTTCAAGGTCAAATTTTGAGACAGTGACACGTGTCACTCCATACAAGTTCTCTCTATTGAACGAGTCTATAATCAAGACATCGTGAGAGATCGGGCATAACACTTTATTGAAGAATCCAATCTTGTTCTGACTTGTGGGGTTGGAAATAAGTCTCAAAGGGATAACATCGGAATAAATTTTAGACCTTGTAGATCCAAAATTATAGATCTATGACAGATTCAATATCGAGCCCCTACAAAGCAAGAAAAAGGTGTGTATTTTTATAAAATTTGCATAATTTTTATTTGAAAAATCAGTTTCAAGTAATTCAAAGGGAATAATGAAGCAAAGATAGCATTTTTTGGTTCCAAAATGACTTGAAGAAATAAAATGGAAAAACCCTGTAAGCAGTCAGAAATATTTACTATGACCCATGAAGAAGAGAAATAAATGCAACATGATATATTAAAATCACGATACCAAGTGCAACAAATTCCGCTCTTGCAAAGAGTAACTAAAAATCAAATGGAAGCTAAGATGGATGGTTTGATGAATGGTTTAAAATAAAACATGGAAGGTTTGAAGGATGGTTTAAAAGCATGCATGGAAGGTTTGAAGGAAGGTTGGACAAAGTTGCTACAATAAATGCTTCCTAGTCACGAAACTATATTATATGAAACTCATGATGAGAACAAAAGAAATGTTAGTCATGAATTCATAGACTCTAACATTGGATTGAAGACCCACCATATTCCAGAGATAAATATGAGGAAGTTTGATGGCAAGGATCCGGTAACATGGATACTACAAATGGAGCAATATTTTGATCTCCATAATGTGCAACACACACAAAAGGTACACATTGAAACTTTATATTTAGAACCCAACAAATTTGTATAGTATCGATGGCTTTGTTATTTAGCCAATTGATAAATGTCAAACAAAAGGGTTCAATGGCGAAGCACATTGATGACTTCCAAAAATTGAATATAAGGGCAAATGATATTCGAGAGGAGCATAGGATTTATTTCTTCATAGGGACTTTATAGGATAAATTCCAACATTAAGTTCTCCTTTGACATCTTGATTCATTGGAGAAGGCATTCAGGGTGGCAAGAAAATTTGAAAGCAAAATCATGGAACCAAGGAAGTCTACCACTCCCAATAATAAAGATGGAATTGTTGTTGCTCCTAGCCTTCCACAACCTACAAGGTTGAAACCACAACAATTGGAAAAAAGAAGAGCAAAAGGTATATGTTATAGTTGTGATAACAAATAAAATAAAGGTCATAAGTGAGTTGAGAAGAAATTAGTTTACATAAATTGTGAAGAGGAGGCAGAAAAGGAACAAGAAATGTCAAAAGAAGAGTATATACACCAAGAACCAACCCTAGAGAAAGAAGAAATGAATCCAATCATATCTTGTAATGAATTTGCAGAAATTACCACTCCTCAAACTCTCAAGATAGGTAATATAAAAAATAAAAAGGTAATAGTGTTGATTGATTCGGGTAGTACCCATAATTTTATTCATTGTAAGATAGCCAAGGAATTAAATTGCTTCCTATATCCAGCACCAAAGTGTCAAGTCATTATTGCAAATGGAAAAACTATAAATTTTTATGGAAAGTGCCATAATATAACATGGGGGAATATGTATTGAATAGTCCAATGCTTTCCATTCCAATGGGTGGTGCTGATGTTGTACTAGGAGTCCAATGGTTACAACCTTTGCGTACGATGGCCTTTAATTTTCAAGAACTTTTCTTGAAATTTTTTTGGGAAGGAAAGGTAGTTGAATTAAGGGGTATCACAAGGAAACCTGGAAAGATAATAAGCTCTAATGGCATGAAAAAGCTTCTAAATAAATAAAAATTGGGTGTAATTGCACAATTATGCTCACTACAGGTTCAAACATCGAAATCATCTATTTCTCAAGATCTCCAACTAGTCTTGGACAATGATTCCAAGGTATTTGATACTCTCAAAGACCTCCCACCTATTCATGATCATGATCGTGCTATTCATTTGATTCCAGGAATTGTTCCTCCAAACATCAGACCTTACAAATATCCCTATGCCCAAAAGAGTGAAATTGAACGTATGGTTGCAGAAATGCTAGAGGTTGGTATAATTCAACCTAGACAAAGTTCTTTCTCTTCTCCATCAGTATTGGTGCACAAGAAGGATGGATCATGGTGCATGTTTCCAGATTATAAGGAGCTCAACAAGCTCACTATTTAAGATAAATTTCCTATTCCTGTCATTGATGAATTATTGGATGAATTACATGGAGCAATTTACCTCGCCGAGTTGGATCTTTGTTCAGGATACTATCAAATTAGAATAAAGGCTGAAGATATTTTGAAAACAACATTTAGAACTCATGAGGGTCATTATGAATTTTTGGTCATGCATTTTGGCCTTATCAATGCACCTTCTACATTTCAAGGTTTGATGAATTCCATTTTCAAACTCTTCCTTAGAAAATTTGTGTTAGCTTTTTTGATGATATACCAATCTACAACAAGTCTTATAAGAATCATGCTCAACATGTTGACAGGGTGCTCAAACTATTGGAGGAGAAACAATTATATGCAAAATCCTCCAAATGTTTCTTTGGAGTACAAGAGGTGGAATATCTGGGTCATATTGTTTCTCATGAGGGTGTTAAGGTAGACCCTAAATGAATTAAAGCCATTAATGAATGGAAAATCCCCACAACCATAAATATTATTAGAGGATTTATCGGGTTGGCAAGGTATTATCACAAACTTGTTAAGAATTATGAGAGAATAATAGCACCTCTAACAACATTATTGAAGAAAGATGCATTTTCTTGCACTCCAGAAGCAACTAAATCCTTTGAACATCTTAAAGAGGTGATGTGGTAAGCACGAGTCTTAGCTACACTAGACTTCAAAAAAACCTTTATTGTGGAATGTGGTGCCTTAGGAAATGGAATTGGTGCTAATTTAATGCAAGAAATAATACCCATTGCTTTTGAAAGTCGTCAAATCAAAGGAAATTATTTACACAAACCTATTTATGAGAAGGAAATGTTGGCAATACTACATGCACTAAAGAAATGGTGACCTTACCTAATGGGAAGACACTTCAAGGTAAAAACAGATCATGATATTATTAAATACTTTTTGGAACAAAAATTATCATCAAAAGAGCAACAAAAATGGATCACAAAGATGTTGGGTTATGACTTTGAAATCATATACAAAAAAGGGAAGAAAAATATTGTTGCATATGCACCCTCAAGAAAGGATGAGGGTGTGGAAGAATTACTTTGTGCTATTTCTATTATCCAACCAAATTGGATAACTGAAGCAAGGGATGAATGGAAGAATGATGAAGAAGTGTGGACACTCATTCAAAAGTTGCAACAAGGTCCCATGACATCTGATACATTTAGTTGGAAAAATTATTCATTATGGTATAAATATTTCTTATATATTTGTAAGAATTCCCAACTAAAACAAAATATTCTTTTTGAATTGCACACCTCTCCCTTAATAGGGCACTAAGGATTTTTAAAAACTTACCACAGGGTCAAGAAGGAATTTTTTTGGGCTGGCCTTAAAGCTGATATTCAAAAGGTTGTGGCGGAATTTTTGGTTTGCTAACAAAATAAAGTTGAGACAATTAAGACCCCAAGTTTTTTACAACCTTTAGCCATTCCAATTCAAGGTTGGGAGGAGGTTTCAATGGATTTTATCACAGGTTTATGCAAGTCCAAAGGAAAGAGTGTCATCATGGTGGTAGTTGATAGACTTACCATATGTGCACACCTTGTTGCCTTATCTCATTTGTTTAAAGCCAGTACAGTTTTTACTAAATTTATGGAAATAATTCAAAAGATACATGGAAACCCAAATATTATTATAAGTGACAGAGATCCCATTTTCACCAAAATTTTTTAGAAGGAATTATTTTCTTGTCTGGGTACTCAATTAGCTCATAGCTCATCTTATCATACTCAATCTGAAGGGAAAACTAAGATAGTGAACACATTTTTGGAAGGATATCTTCGTTTCTTTGTATTCTATTAAACAAACACAATGGGTCGAGTGGTTACCTTTGGCTATTAGGTCCCTATAATACTAGTGTAGCCCCTTATTGTTATTGTCAGTGTAACCCCCTTATTATTGTTGTTGTGCACATGTAGTCCCTATATTTCTATTATTGTGCACCATACAAGCCCACTGTTGTTATTGTTGTGCCCTTACATATTTATTGTTATGTAGCCTCTAATTATTAATGAAACGTAAAGGAGATTTCCCCCTCGAAGAGGCTATTTCTCAAGTCGTTGATCTATATTTTCTCTATTCTATGAGCTAGTAACATAACATATTTTATATTTTTGGAACGTTGGAAACCTGTGTGGGTATTATTTGAATGCCCAAGTGTTGTTATGATTTAAACACATCAATGTAATTTGTCCTGATAAGTGCAACGATAGGTTTTAAAAGCTATCTATTTTTTTTTCACATAAAATTTTAATTTCAAATTATGCTTTAGGATGAATCCACATTAATTACAGTAGTTCATAGTATACATTTTCCACTTAAAGACATATTGTTCTTGAAATATGGTTTGAAACTATATTGAAATTTAGATTGTGGTTATATGGTTCTCGAAATTAATTTTAGATATGCACAAAAAAAATTTATTTTTGATTTTTCCCAAATGCGGGGACAAAATATCAATAATATCAAATGGCCAATTCTTCAAATTCCAGCTAATTCTTGATCAAATTCCTTCAAGGAGTTCTCCCTTTCCATCTCTAGTAAGTTCAGATTTTATTAATATTTTAATTATTTAATTAATTTTTTTCAATCATGTCAATTAGGATAGAAATGTATCCAAATTTGTAGGATCCTAATTCATAATCGAGTTCATATGTAGAAAATATTCCTCCATTTGAAAAACGTCGGAAGCTCTTATAAGGAGCAAAATATCGCAAGCAATTGGTAGATGAAAATGGACAACTTCTTCACCCTGCCAACTGAAACATGGCATCTTCTAGTCGCAATATTGGATCAACAATGGTAATAAGTGTTTGGTATAATGTAATTTCAATAAAACAATTGCATTGACGTTCTCACTAATATCATTGATATTGTACTAATGACATTCAAGATATTTTGAAATTAGGATTTTAGTGATGATGAATGACCTACCATCTTCCAGTGCACCTTGCAGGAATTTACAGGGCAAGTTCCTTAGATAGAACACCAAAGGATACTTCTCATAAATGGATCATAGATCGATACACCAATATTCTTGATGTGGTTAAAACCCTCAAAGATGGAAACAGTCCATGGCTTAAGCAAATGCGGCCACTTCAGGAAATTTATTAATGTAAAATAAAGAAAATTTACATAAGATTCTCTCATGAACGATCACCTTACAAATGAACCTCCATGCTCTTTAAATAGAGATCATGCACCAATCGGGTGTTAAGCCACATATCAAGTGTCGATAATACCGAGGAGAGAATGAACTGTCAGATCGCTTCATGTCTAGAACATATCGTGACCATCCGATTGTAAGTTACACAAGGTATATAATAAAAAAGCACACTTTACCTAACTATACGCTAGACCAAGTTATACGTAACTATTTCCTATGTGTCGAAATATCCTAACATCCCCCCTTAAGAAAAAATTGGGATAGGATTGAAGGATGTACAAAGATGACACAATAGGACAAGGAAGGAGGCATTAGATTCTATCCCCCCTTAGTGACAACTTTCTGAACTCCAACCATAAATCAAAGTTTAGTAAACTTCACCTCTGTGAAAGCCTTTGTAAATATGTATACAACTTGATCATCGGTTGAAAAATATTGCACTTCAAGAACATGGTCATGAATGAGATTTCTAATAAATTGCATGTGTAGTTCAATGTGTTTTTTGTGTTGATGTTGGATTGGATCTTTGCATAGTTGAATGGAACTTTGATTATCAAACCAAAGTGTAGTCGGATGTTGCTGCTGAAAACCAAACTCTAACAGGATCTGACGAAGCCACAAGGCTTCCTTACTAACTTCTACAGTGCCACGATACTTTACCTCTGGTGAAGAAAGAGAAATGGCACTTTGTTTCTTGCAAGCCCATGTAATAGGTCCAGAACCAAGAGTGAAGACATAACCTTCACTAGACTTCCAATCATGAGGGTCACCAACCCAATTGGAATCAGTGAAACCAACCAATAGAGGAGATACTTCTTCACTGTAATGAATCCCAAACTGAATTGTACCTTAAACATAATGAAATATTCTTTTAGCTTCTTTCCAATGAATTTCATCTGGGCTTTTCATAAACCGAGCAATAAGATCAACAACAAAGGAAAGGTCAGGATGGGTATGGGTCAGATACAAACGTTTTCCAACAAGCTGATGGTATAAGTTAGAATCAACTTCAAGGGAAGTACAAGTGACTGAAATTTTGGCTCCAGATTGAAAGGGACTAGGGGATGGCTTACATTCTTCCATTTGAAAGTGGTGTAGAAGATCACATGCATACTTGGACTAGGAAATTGAAATACTTCTTTAGATTGCAAGACTTGCAGACCAAGAAAATAATGCAAGTGTCCTAAGTCTGTCATTTCAAACTACCTTTTAAGGCTAGACTTCACATGGTTTATAAGGCTGGGATCACTACCAGTAAGGATAAGATCATCAACATAACGAGAATGATAAGAGACTTACCCACTTTCTTGGTGTAGACAATATTGTCAGAATGACACCTAGAAAAGCCAGTATATAAAAGAAAGCTATCCATTTTGGCATACCAAGCTTGAGGGGCTTGCTTGAGACCATAAAGGGATTTCTTAAGCCAACATACAAGGCTAGAGTATATTTGTACAAAGACATGAGGTTGTTCCATATAGATTTTTTCATGAAAGTCCCCATGCAAGAAGGTGGATTTAACATCCATCTGATGGACTTCCTATTTGAAAGAGGGAGAAAGGGAAAGAAAAAGGCGGATAGAGTTCATTTTGGAAATATGGGAGAAGGTTTCAGTATAGTCAATGCCTTCAACTTGTGAAAAACCCTTAGAAACAAGTGATCTTTAAGTTTATAAACTTTTCCATCTGGTCCAAACTTGGTTTTGTAAATCCATTTGCATCTAACAATTTTTTGTCCCTTTGGAAGAGGAACAAGTTCCCATGTATCATTTGCCAATATTGAATGATATTCTTCATTCATATCTACATTCCAATCTGGATGGCCTAAAGCGTCTGCAAAGGTGTCAGGATCATAATTCGTTGAAGATTGAGCTAGTAAAGAATAAGCTCTATCGAACTGAGAACGTGTATGGCGATGATCTGTAGGATCACCTGCAATAGCACCTGCTACATCTCGAGTAGCACGGACCCATTTTGGAGGCTAAGGATCTAAAGGAGGATCCCGAGAAGGTTGGGGAGGATTTTCATCCTCGTTGTCATCATCTTAAGAAGAAATATGTTCATAAGTAGAAGGGATAGAGAGAGGAGGCACATCCATCGAACTAGGCTCGTAGGCTGATATATTTTGAGTAAACTTTACATCTCTTCTAATGATAACATTTCTAGATTTAGGTTGAAGGAGTCTATATCCTTTGACATATTTAGAATATCCAACAAAAATACATTTTTCACTCTTAGGTTCTAAGGCTTTATGTTTCTCATTTGGAATATGGGCCCATGCTTCACTTCCAAAAACACGAAAGTGACTTATATCTTGTTTAATTGAGCTCCACGCTTCTTCTGGAGTGATATTCTTTAAAACCTTAGTAGGAGTATGATTTACTATGTAATTTGCACAATTAATTTATTTTGCCCAAAATTTAAGACTAATTCCTTTAGATTGAAGCATACAATTAGCCATTTCTTTTAAGGTGCGGTTCTTCCTTTCAACGACACCATTTTGCGGTAGAGTATATGAAACAATATGTTGCAATTGAATTCCATGCTCAGTGCAAAATTTGATTAATTTGTTGTTAACATATTCTCCACCATTATCAAATCTTAGCTTAAGAATTTTATGTCCAAATTGTTTCTCAACAAAGGCCTTAAAGGCCAAGAACATGTTAAAGACTTCACTCTTGAGTTTTAAGAAGTAAAGTCAAGTGCGTATGGAGAAATCGTCAATGAAAGTTAAGAAATACTTGTAGCCAGAGAATGAAACACTGGAAGTGGACCACATAAATCACTATGCACAAGCTGTAAAGGGTTGAGGTGTTCTAAGAGGCATGTTTTTCAAAACCACCCCGATGATGTTTTCCGAGTACACATCTAGAACAAACACCATCTCTTCAAGATACCATAGGAAGACCTATCACTATATTTTCTTTACATAGATTTTGAAGGGAGCGATAGTTTAAGTGACCAAATCACTCATGCCAAAGTTTTCTCACTTCATCATTATGAGCAACAAATACTGAGGGAAGAATTGATGACCCAAATTTATTAAACTTATACAACCTTGTAGAATCATCAGCAATGTCAATAGCTAAAATATGTCTAGGATATCTTAGGTCCTTAATTACAACATCATGAGGTGCAAATTCAATGATTTTACCTTCACCTAAATGAGTTATTTGATATACAAATAGAAGGTTGCAAGATAAGGTCGGAACACATAATACATCATTAAATTAACCATTGTCTAGATGAATATTTCCAGTCCCTACAACACTAAGAGATCTATCATCACCAACATATACATTTTTGGTGTTACAATCATTTAAAGAAGAAAACATGGCTTTGGTTTTGGCCATGTGATAAGAAGCTCCAGAATCAATGAACCACTCATGAGAATGGGAAGAAGAAGATACATTTAGTGCATAACTAGATCAAGGTGCTTGAAAACCAGATGCAAAAATTGTTATTCCTGAAGATGAAGTTGAAGTTTAAGAGTGCTCCAAATGGATTTTATGCTTCTTCATTCATGATTCCAAGGCTTCTATCTTCTTAAAGCATTTGGATTCTAAGTGGCCATCACGATTACAAAAGTTTCAATGCCTATCAGTCTTCTTCCCTTTGTCTTTATTTTCCTTATCATTTTCTTGAATTGATTTTTCATTTTGAGACCGAAATTTCTTAGTACCCTTGTTTGGTTTAGGACCATTCTTTTTATGATGTTTCTTCTTAGGATTCTTTGAATTTGGTTGCTGCTGAGCTGCTAAAGCTTTCTTAGAAGAGTTTCCAGTATTAAGAAGACCAAGATGTAAGAGTTTTTCTTGTTCTATTATTAAAGAATCACAAAAGGCATCAAAAGAGGGGGACTTGTAGGCTTGTCCTTGAGAAATAATGGCTTCTCTAGTAGAATGGAAGGTGGAAACAAACACATAGTAGGTTGGTCCTAACCTAGTAAGAATGGAATAGATAAGGCTACCATCTTCTTTCTTAACATTAACACCTTCCAAGAGAAGTCTAAGGGTCTTGAACTTGGACAAAAATCTTCAATGGAAGAAAAATTATTGGGGTCCAACGTAAGCAACACATTTTCGAGTTGATGGGCTCTAATTTCATTTTTAATTCCAAAAACTTTATTGAGATATTTCATTGCTTCATCAGGGGTATCAAGTTCTGTGATTTGCAATCTAAGGTTTTGAGAAATAGACATCCCTATCAACCAACGTGCTTGATCTTACTTATTTTCCCATTTGGCTACCTTATCTTTATCTTTAGATTTAGATTCTTGGCCCGAGGCTATTTTATAAAGACCTTTACTTCTACGTAAATCCACATTGTAGGATAACCATTAAAAGTAGTTGGTGCTATCAAGAATAACTAGGCATGAACTTTCCATTTTAAAATAAACTAAAGCTAAAGATGTTGAAACTAAGTATTCCAATTGAAATATCTCAAAAAATTAGGCCGATTAAAAAAAAAAAACTGCCCTGAAAACGGCTTCTGGATGAAGAAGTTATGGCTATTTGAAGAAAAGTTGTTAAATGGAAACAAACTATGTGAATGTTGGGAAGTGAATGATAATGTTATATTTAAAAGAAAAAAACCCTTCCAAACTTAATCTAATTAGCTCACTTTTAAAAAATATTACTTTATGTGACTCACTTTTATAAATAAGTGAAAGTCACTTTTATAATGGTACTTTATGAACTACCCACTAAATTGTAACTTAAATAAAAGATAAAATGACTTTGGGATTAAAAGTGACTCGCTTTTTATAATGGGTGAGAACACTTCTACATAAAGTAACTTTAAAACATAAGTTACATGTGTTTTTTGAAAAATTAACTCAATAAAAAGAAAGACTTGAACCCAAGACCTCTATTTTCATAAAGTAACTTTGGACCAAGTGAGCTAGTTTAAAAGGTTAGTAATTTTTTTTTGTTAAGATTGGGAGGTCCATCCATTTCCTATTATATATTAGACAAATTTACACCACACAGATTGACTGGATGGCCTCAACTTGCCTCGAAGGGAAACCAAGTATGTTGGTCACCGATCAACATTATATGCCATCCAAAAACAAAATTGCTTCAGTCTTTCTAGCCAAGCTATATAAGTCTCAATCTCATGTCCAAATATTATATAGCCGTAACAACTAACATATGCAATAGGAAACTTAAAAGCTAACCACATAAATAAAAACTAAGCATGAGGACTCTAGTCTTTTTTCTAATCGGAGGCAGAGGCCAAAGGAGTAAGATCTTTAGCAGTTTCCCCTGGAATTCCATACAGCTCTAGGGTGCAAGGGATGTGGCGGTCGATTCGATCCATCCTGATGCCCTGTTTATGCAATTGAAAGAGGATTTTTTTCCATGTATTTTTTATAGCTAGGCAGGCCCTACACTGTGACCGCCATCTCAAGAGAGATTTGTTCTATCACTTTGCCAAGAAGACTTTTCATTAAGAAATACAAGTAAAGGGTGTGTTTGAACTGGGTAATTCTACCACGGGTATTCCTTGGATAAGGGACCATCGTCCTCTAGTCATCGATCATCTCCTTTGGTTCACTTTCCTGTTTTATCTCCGCTTCCCAGTCTTCAATTAGCTTCTGAATTCCTTCGTCTGTCTCATCTCAGTATGTCGTTGTTGCCTCTGCTATGAGGTGCTCAACAAGCTTATGACCCCTGCGAGCTTCCGATATGCTCGACCCCTTGTCTGTCCGGTGGGTCAGGCCTCTCCTACCTCGACCACGCCCTCTCATTGCTCGAGCCATAATCTGAGCAGTGATGCCTTGTGGATAGTCAAATGAAGTTAGGTTTGTCAACCCTTGCACATCATCCCATCGTCGTTGTTCACACAATGCCTCTCTTCCATGCTTTACCATCTGCGGGTTAAGGTAGCCCAGATCCCACATGTGGCCAAGGGAATTGGGTTGCCAGGGCTCCTCAAAGTGCCCCTCCCCCTTGCCATGGTGCAATTGCCTGTCATCCCACTGCATCTAGAGCCAAGCCCTCAGGCCCATCCAGAGCCTAGCTCGGCCCTTGCTTTTATACCCACTTTCATCTCCCTCAACCAGCAACTTCCAGCCATGGGTATGCTTGCCCCTCTGTCCCAAATACTGCCCAGGGTCCCTAGCTTTTCCCTTACTACCATGCAAGTGCCCATTTCCCCAGGGTTTTCTCAGTGTTCTACTGTCATGGCTGATATCCCAACCCCCTGCTTACAACTCTTTCTTGCCTCTCCCTTCAGCACCCAGCCCCCCAGGAATGGAAAACCCGCTATCCCCTATTCCCCTGGTCTGAGCAACTAGGTAAAGGCCTGCATATCTTCTCGACCCACCATTACCCATGTCGCTACCCAGATTCTAGTTCGAATGGGATAAAAACAAAACGCAGAGCCAGGCCATGGCACTCCCTGTCCTCCCCCATTTTCTCCCATACAACGCTACTCCCCATTGGGACGGCCTCTTGCCCCTCCCTTCCCCCCAGCAAAACCCCAACCAAATCATGTAATTGATAGGGGAACCCAACCAGATCATGGAATTGATGCAGGAGCGAGACCAAATTACATACCAGGAAACTGTTTCTTGTCCGCAGCCAAGGTGCCTTCGCCCCTCTCTAGCTCTGAGTCACCTCCCATCTCCACAACTACTCTCACTTTCCCGGCATGTTGAATGCCTTAACCTTCTCTGCCACCCTTCCTTATTCCTTCCTCTGCCACCTTGCCAGCCCACTGTCCATGCATTCATTTCACAGGACACCGCACCCCCTGCCTTGAGCATGTGGGGGACAACGGTAGTTATGGTCTTTGTATAGACCATATCACATCCCAGCCTATCGCCTCTGACACCCTCCCTCATGCTGATCGGGAGAAAAGGTTAGTAATTTTGGAAAGAAGGAAGGGTTTTTTTTTCACTAAAGCTTTAGAGTGCGTGCTTACTTGAAAAACCTCTTATTTCCTACAAAACATAAAGAACCACACACCCAAAAAGAATATGCAAAATAAATCCAAGCCTTACGACTTAAAGTTAGATTTGGCTGGAAAATAAATATTTTCCTCAATGTTTTTGGTTTTCCAAGATCACACTAAGGCGCAACGGAAAAGAGAATACACATGAGAAAAATATTTTCTTTCTGTTTCAAGTTTGCCCATTTCGCACAGAGTCGCGAGGCAAAGAGCATATGTGGAAGTGAAAGGTATACATTTGGTAACAATTTTTTTTTATAGAGGACTATAAACCGAAATAAATAGAGAGATAAATAACTATAACTACAAATAAAGACTCTATACCTTCAGATCCTAAAAATGACGTAGCTAGGGCTACCGGAAACCCTTTTGCGTGAAACAAAAGGGGTTCCTCACTAGAAAAGATACTCCTAACACAATAGAGGAGTCCTCTCTGCCCGAAAGCGATCAGAAACAGTAGATATAGGAAACGACGGTCAGATGCAGTTGTACTGACTTCGGATTTGGATCACTAATGGATGTGGCCATCGAATAGATCTGATACCATGTAGGAATTTACAAGGTAATTTCCTTAGATAGAACACCAAAGGACACCGCTCACAAACAGATCACAGATTGGTACACCAATATTCTTGACATGGTTAAAACCCTTAAACAGGGAAATAGTCCATGGCCTGAGCCAATGTGGCTACTTCAGACAATTTATTATTGCAAAAGAAAGAAAATTTACACAAGCTTCTCTCATGAACGGTCACCTTACAAATGACCCTCCATGCTCTTTAAGTAGAGATCATGGACCAATCAGGTGTTAAGCCATAGATCAAGTGTCGTTAATACAGAGGAGAGAATGAATCATCGGATCACTTCATGTCTAGAACATATCGTGACCGTCAAATTGTAAGTTACAAAGGGTACATAGTAAAGAAAAACATTTTACCTAACTATATACTAGACCAAGTTATACTTAACTATTTCCTATGTGTCGGAATATCCTAACACACCCCACTACAACACCAAATCGAGAGAAGGTTGCATTAAGAGAAAGACTTGGAGAGGAAGAATACAAAGAATGGTTGTATCAACTACCTATTCAATTCCCACTACGTCCAAATTCACCAATTAGGAATGATTGAAATAATAGTAGTTCTTCATCACAAATTGGAAATGGAGGTAATCAAATAGTGGTTGGTATACTTATGGGATACGACTTCCATGGATGCAATGTTGTTAGATGTATTCTAAAATGATGAGCTAGGGTATGATGCTCATATCATTGATACCTTATTCGAAATCCTGAAATATGCTTCCGCCACCCCTCTTTGGACCTGGTAGCAAGTAAAAGTCTACTCAGCTAGGGACAATGATGTTGTTGTAAAACTTGAAAGCAAAGTTTGACATTTCAAATTCATATTTCTCGTCAATATTGAGGTAATTCACCTGCATGATCGATCAAGTCCCTTATATTTTGAGAAATCTTGGCACATAATCAACATTAAAGATGGTCAATTTTATGAACATTAAGTATTGGCATTGTATAATTATATTCCCCAAAAACTATGGGGGTTTCAAAGGTAAGGTTCTTTCGAGTGATAATGTCTTATTGGGTAGCTGCAAAGAGGCAAAGCAGTTTTTGAAAATGTTGGATGTTGAGTACATATCATATCATGCATGTTTGAATGATTGTACTATATATAGAGGAGAATATGAAAACAATGAGATATGTCTGAAATGGGGGAATCATAGGTACCATAATTAAAAAAATGGGTAAATCACACAGTCCTCCTCATAATATATTGAGGCACATGTCTATAATCCCAAGGATTCCAAGGCTCTTTCGTTCCAAATAATTAACCATTTTGTAGGGATGGCATGCCTCACACAGAAGTGAGTCAAGATTTATGTGAATCCCAATAGATTCAATTTCCATAAAGAAATATAGAGGTTACATCGCCTGGAAAATTCAAGGATGAAGTAAGAAGTCTATGACTTAGCATAGCCATGTATGGCGTCAACCCATATTACCTCCAAACACCAGCTATTCTGTTTGGCCTATAGTAGTGATCAATAATAATACCCCCCCATGGTTGTCCGTGAGGAATGAACATCTTATGTTGGATTTCATAGTCCCTATTAGAAGACAAGTGGAGAATATGGATGTCTACTTACAACCATTGGTATATGAATTGAAGGAATTATGGGAAGTGATACATCTGTATGATGTATAAAGACCCATCGCAGTAGAGAGGAGTTTTACATTATATGGCATATGTGCTTACACCATACATGATTATCCAGGATTAGGAGTTTTCTTTGGTAAATTACTTTTTTATTGATTTGTTTATATACATAATATATTGTTTTGCATATTAATTTAATTCGTTGCAATTTTTTATGATCTTCATGGTCGCTAATGTGTCGACCTGTATACAATAATTTCATAGGTCTTGTAACAAAAGGGTACGATGGATGTAAATGTTGTGGACCTTCTCTAAAGGCTAGGTGGTTCGACCACCTATGAAAGCTAGTGTATGATTGCTCCAGGGTATTCCTCCCAGAAGAACACCTTTACAGAAGATAAACATCTGCTTTCAATATAAGTAAACCGAAGAGAACCCAAAGGCCTACAATAATGACAACAACTGAATGGCTTAGAGCATATGAGAGAGAGAAGGAGAAGTAGTTTGTAAAAATGTTCGATTCAAATGGGGAGGCTATGTTTGAAGATCCATAATTATTCAACACCTATGTTGAGAAATTTCCCATTGGGATAAAAATGAAATATATCTTTTATGCGCTCCCATATTGGGTGCATCTTAATATTTCCCACTTACTAGATCCTATGCATATATTTAAAAATGTTTCATCTTATTTATGGCTGCACATATCATCAAAAGAAAATGACAGATTAGCTGTTAGGAGAGATCTTACTTCCTCAAAAACTAAAAAGAAACAATAGCCAAGACAAGAAACTATAGGAGAGGTTGGTCCATCTTGGTCTTTAAAAGAAGGTGATGTCCCATGGATTTCAAAGAAAGATGATCATTATTTGGAAAAGGAAGTTGTAATGAGTGTGATGGTGCCTTCTTTATATGGGGTCTTCACTAGTATGTTGTTTCACTATGGAAGACAAATTTTCATGGTTGAAACCACATGACCATTTGAACCTTCTAAGTGTACATATGTCAAAAACATGCTTTTATTATTTATTTATTTCTTATGCAATGGGATATTTTATAAATAATTTCTGTATACTGTACTATTTACTATGTAGTACCATTATCATCTACTTGTTCATGGGTGTGTGAACCATGAATTCCCCTAAGACCTATCATGTGCCATATCTAAATTATAGGCATTTGTCAGTTGGATCACATCAAAGGACATTCATATGGTTAGCATTGCATGGTGGCATAACTGAGATTATTTGTATGTTTGAGAAGGAACTACCGACGAGTTTCATGGACTTGTAGGTTCATCTTCTAATTCACCTAGTGGATGAGGTTGAATTAGTTGGGGTGGTTTCTTGTCATTGGATGTTCTTCATAGAGAGGTACATGAAGAAATTGAAAGGTTTTGTTCGACAAAGGGAAAACCCCAAGGTGTCTATCATAGAGGGGCATATATCGTATGAGTCTTTATATTATGCCAATGAGTACATCAAGCAGATCAAAAACACACCATATGCAAGGATTTTGGATGACAAAAGGGATGAAGACAAAAGAGAAGGGGAGCTTCTCGAAATGAATGGAAAGAGACACATGATAAATAGTAAGTGGCTAATCATATGTTAACTTTCTACACATTAACTATTCACATTGAACTTTATATTAATGCATATTTTGATCTCATATCTATTATATATGTTGGTTTGATTTCATCAACAAATTTAAGAATTGAAGCCATAAACAAATTCATTCTTTACAATATGGAAGCGAAATAACCATGGGTCGCATTGTATGAGAAGAAGAGGAGGAAATGGGACATTGATAGGAAATAATTCAAATATCTGATTGGTAGAAGCGTGTTTTATCCTGATCATTTAAAAGAAAATATGCCAATGACATTCCCTAACTGTTGGGTTGATGATCAAGTCAGAGAGAAATACGGTGCATCTGGTCGTTCCCTGCTTATGAAGAGGATACACTAAACATAGGGATTGGGTGCAAAAAGTCTTTAATAATCTTTTTTTGTACATTTTAAACTTCATACTGCAATTTTGAATTGTAACAACTATATATGTTTTATATTTTTAATTATGTTGGGTTAGTAGACACATGGCACTATGATTTTTTCACTTTTTGATAGGTGCATTTGTTCCCATCTATGTGGGCATATGGACATTGTTTTCGCACAAAGGATGTTGATGATGGATGCATTACAAAACACTATGGAGCAGAATTTGAGTTCAAAAAATTGTAGTCATGCTAGCCACCACAATCAAAACCTAATGCATAGGACATTAGGTCATATTGGAAAGATCCAAGATATCATTCAAGTGGACTTATCTTTGTTCCAATGTGTTATTTTAGGTGCAAGTGGTGGGACACCTTTGATTGGAATAATGTAAAGGAAGTTTGCAATAGTGGGCTGATATCTATCAACTCTAGAAAGATGTGGCATGAAGCTAGGGAGCCTTGTGTTTTCCCAAAACACTGCAACCATGTGTTTTTTTACCCAGATGTGTTGTATAGGGATTGGTAGTTCATAGTAATATTAAAACATGACCCTAGATCAAAACATATTTTGAGAACAATAGTGTTATCATGCCAAGCGAGGAAGATAATCAAGGTGATGACAACAGAGAGTGATATGTACTTGTGTTATTTCATCATTTATACTATTGTTGTATGTTTTTATTTTCTTTATTTCACTAATTATATTGGTTTTTTATTTGTCTTGTTGCCATTTTATATAATTGGTAAGATTCACAAACATTTTTACATGTTTTTTTTTGTAGTGGAAACATTTTTACACTTAAAAATAAATATTTCCAATTGTGTACAATATCTATGATAATAAGGATTCAAGGTCACAATCCTTCTCAAATAGGAAAATGAGAAGAATATAACCAAAATGAGAAAATAGTGAATTTAGAAACAACCTTGAAGATTTATTCTCATTTTAGATACTTATTGGTTTATTAATTAGTTCAAATGTTTTTTTTTCTTGTTTAGTTCAAAATCAATATAAATCATGTAGTGACAACTCTATGAGGACTTTAACAATGAAAAAATTGTGTATTAATATGTAAGATTAAATTCTTGACATGAGAGGTAAAATCATGTTATTATGTTTAAATTACAGTTCTTGCAACATAATTTAAACTAAAAGGAGGTCTTATGCATATATAAAATGTTGCTTACATCATTTTATGGGCCATAAGATAAACAAATGGGCTTACATGAATGCATGAGAGGTTTTAATTTTTTCTTCATTAATAATGGAACAATTTCGACTTTTCTTTTCAATGATAATTATAAATAAAATTTGAATTAATAAATATTTTATGGCTAATAACTAAATGATAAATAATGTGATGGTGATTAAGAGGCATTTGTTTGACTTTCTAATAGACTTGGTGATGCATTTTTCTTTCCTATTTAGATTATGTAAAATAAATATCTATTTTTATTTATTTATAAGTCAATTATTTAAAGTAGACACGTCTTTATCATTGTGAACATGATGTATTATTAACTAGGAGAAATGTGAAAACATGAATTTTAGTAACTATCTCATGATAAGTATGTGGAAAAAATAATATTTTTTGAGTTGTTCATTAAGAAATAATCAAATATATTAATTGTCAAAAGTTTAAATATAATATAGTATGATTTTTGTATTATTTAACTCATATTTATTATTAAAAAGAGTTTAATATAAATTAATACAATAGCAAATAAAGAACCAAAATGTTATATCTTTATTACTCAAGAAAAGTTCACTTGCATCTTCAAGGGAGAACTTCTAATAGAGCAAATCCCCAACTACAAGTAGCTTCAAAAGCCTTATTTTACATTTATTGATCCTCATCTTTAGAGAGAGAAATTTCTAATTTTTTTTTTTGTTGACTAATGGAAGCAGCAATGGCGATTGTATCATACTCGCGTTACACGGGGTCAAATCTCACTCGCTGCCAATATAACTGCTAGGAGGAACCGCACAACCCGCAAGCACGGCCCTCGGGTAAGACGAGACTTGAACTCATAACTTGCATAGCGGCACGAACAACTTATTAGACCGTTCGCTAGCCACGAGACCAAATCCCTACATGCGAGAGAAATTTCTAATTTGAATGGTAAGAGTTTCTATAAATATTAAGTTTAAATTGCTTGAAAATATCATAACTTTAGTGATAATTAAATTTTATTAAAATATAAAAAAAGTTATATTAAATCTAAATTAATTATAAAAAATTATGACTTAAGTTTTTAAATTTAACGATATATTGAATTTTATAAACCAATATAGATCCATCTTAACAATGGATCTACCAAGAGCCGAGAGGGATCGAATCTCATTATATGAAAATCTCTTTTTAGAATGTAAAACTTGAAAAATGTGTACATGTCAAAAGATGTAATTTATTTTAGTGATTCATAAGTCTGTGATTAAAATGGATCTATAGTACTAGTTTTCTATCTCTGTATATAGATTGACCATAGTGTATTTTTTCATTGATTAAATTGTATTTTTGAATAATTTATTATTATTATTATTTTATATTAAAAATTAAATGAGTTACACATTTTCATTTTATTAAGAACTAACTAAATTATTTTACCTTTAATTATTTTTTCCTTGTGAGTATTGAAATATTTTACTAATTAGGTTAGAATGAATATGAATGAACTATCTAAGCAACAGAAAAATATTTATCATAATTTTACAATCATAGCTTCAACCATACTAAACTCTGTAATTTATAAAAATATTTTCACATTTTTTTTAAAAGTAAGTCATTTTGCATGCAATTTCATATATAAGTTTTTTATATAAGTTCACCAATACATAATCTATAATAAATAGTATTTCATAAAAATAAACATCATTATGATAACCATCTAACAAACATGAACATCATCTAAGATACACATTCAAGTTCACTACCATTATCTAATTATATACACCTCTAACACATATAAATGGCATTAGATAGCACACAAATCTAATAATATAATAGGGCATCATCATCGTGATCATTTCTAACAAAACACAAGCATTGTAATCTAACATCATCACCACACACATCCTCAAATTAATATACATCTCATGTCAAATAACTATTATCACATACACATCTATCTGCAAGCACATTAAATGAACATATCTAACATGACCTAAAAATATACACATCAACACAAACATATAAATTAAGTGCATAAACATGAAAAACAAATGCACCATATATATATATATATATATATACAAACAAGTCAAATAACTACTATCAAATATTTTATACAACAAAAGTAATAGTCACATCCTCGTCTGCAGCAGAAGACGATGGATGGTCAACTACTACCTAAATTGTCGAACTCTGAGGTGGAAGAGGAGGTGGCTAGTCTGCTCTCTCATGAGAAACTTGAGGCACATCCTCTAGCTCTGGCATGTGATCATCAAGCGAATGATAAGGAGGTGTACTACCATAAGGATCACTAACACCCTAACCATGATTCAATGGGGTAGTACTACTAGAAGCATGATCACCAACATCATCATCATGATCTGATGGGGTAGCACTGCGTGAAGGCTCATTTGACGTATCTGGCATTGCATTCCCTACATCTCTCCTTGTTACTAGTATCCTGCTAGTTCTGACGATATGACACATAAGAGTTATCATCTTGTGTAGACAGACCCTCAAGAGATCCACAAACCTAGGATCTACACTAATGTCTTGAGCCTTCGTAGGGTAGACTCCCTCCTTAACCAAAACTCTAGACAATATTTTGCAGTAATCTATCCTAAATCTTAGACCAACATTGCGGGCCTAGATACCATGCCCCCCTGAGGATATATGTCATCCTCCTGGGCCTCGCCCATCTCCTCATTTTCTCTCTTTGGTGGGGGAGGAGGAATGTCCCCAAGGAATGTGTTGATGTTTACAAAATAAATAGTACACAACAATAATTACGCAATTTCATTAAAAGATTTAATAAAAAAAGTTAAAGAACGTGCTAGAATAAATTTTATTCTAATTAATTAAGACAATAAAATGAAACTAGATTAATTTAAAGAAAACATTAATATTAACTCTATCATATGCAGGCTCATCTGATGTGAAGAGGATGTTGGGACACTATCTTCAATCAATACTCGTGTACAGAAACAACAAGAAGATAAAATCCTAGTCATCCTCAATGGCCAATAGCGCCAGTGCCTATGTAGAAATCCTAGTCCGATACCCCGACAGGCCCCTCTTGGGCATCATCTGGCCCCGCATGCACATCTGCACCTCAATCATTGGCATAGAAGGGCTATGGTAAAATGTAGGCCTTGTATCTGGAAGCCTCTAAAAAAATAAACAAAAAAGCTCTTAAGTGAAAGGGAACCTCGTCCTCCCATGTATCATCACACAACATATATCTAAATCCATACATAACTGCCTCAAAAAATGGAAACCATTTGATACATCATGGCACCTGCATCAAAGAGTCGACAAAAATACAAAAGAGGGTAATTAATGTGCTTCCCTTTACTAGTATAGTTTCGCAATGGTGGTCACTAATAATGAGAGACACCTAACCTCTTGTGCAACAAAAGAAGCAATTCGTAGTTGTCCACCATGCACCTGAAAATATGCTAGACAGACTACATGAACCCCAATATATCTCTGAGAGTAGAAAGTATGAATTGGGGGACATCAGGGAACTAGGGAAAATGCAACAAAAAAATCCTAATTTAATTTTGTCCTTGAATTAAATTGGGAATAAAATTGTAGTCCACATCTCATGACAACTTGTGTTAGTTAACTACGTTAATTTGACTTAGTTTTCTCAGTTAATTTGAGTTGAGGGTCTAACTTGAGTCATGTAGAGTGTATCCTAGTTTATAGGAGCCCTCGTTGAGTTGATTTTGAGTTGTAATTAATTGATTCAGTTTAATTGAGTTAAAGTCAGTTAAACTAGTTCTAATTGTTAGAGGAACTAGTGGGAGGTCTAGTTGTGTGGTGTTTCTTGAAGTGATCAACCAATAAACTAATGATTCACTCATAAATAACTCATGTAAGTCAGATCTAAGAGTTACCCAATTGATATTGGAGTTCAAGGGAAGTGTACTATCAGTTGTATAATTATCTGAATTATACAGATGGTGCATGTAGTCAGAGGAAGAGCCTAAAGGAATTGTGCAATTCCAATTGAGGAATTTCCCTAATTAATAGGGGGCTAATTCCCAAGGAAAAAATGCAAGGATATAGGCACTTGTGCAAGCAGAAAATTGATTAAGTAAATTGTCCTGGGCTTGTCTAGGAAGTTGTGAGACAGATAGAGATAGTGTAGAGGTTGCTCAGGCTTGAGCAAAGCATTGTAATCTTCTCATATTTTCTGACTAATGCAATATACATATAGCAGGGGTTTTTTAGTTGTGGCTTAAAAAAATAAATCATTTTGTAATGTGTTGATTGAATTATTTCTCTTGTATGCTTCCTGATTTCACGATCATTTAATTTTTTCCGTTGATGAGTAGAGTAGATTCAAGTTTATTGTTTTAGTAAATTACATAAGCAGTTTGAATCTACAAGGAATGTTTACATGGTTTCAGAGTGGGAATCCCTATCAGAGTAGGATTCACATTAGATAAGGAATTCTGAATTGCAGATTGATGGAGCTCTAGTTTAGGGAAGATCCAAAAGACCCTATGTGCAAACTTCTTAATGGAGTTGGAAGGCTTCTAGTAGGAAAATCAGTAAGCTAATGTTCAGTGACACAAAAAGGAGTTGTAATAATTGACATTGGTAGATTGAGGAGCGGAGCGATTTCCCACAAGGATATCAAGACTCAAAGGGAGTCTACTTTCAGAGGGAGCATCCCTATGGAAGATAGCACTTCAAAATATGGGGAGATCAGACTCATTATTGCAGTAGTTGCAACAATAGTGTCAATGTTATAGTTGTTGAAGATGATTCAGTTAGCCTAACACTTCTAGGCCTTTCCAAGAGCTGACACAACTACTAGGAATTAGTAAATGGCCGGGAGAAGCTACCAGAGTGGGAGAATTTATGGTATGACTTGGTGTGAGAAGAGATTATGAGGAACACTAGTGTTGGATCCCCATCCAAGCATGATGATGAGGAGAATTGTGCCTTAGTTGGAAAGGTGAAGAAAGGGAAAGGGAAGTCATCCCATTCCAAACCAGATTCTAGTCAAGGAGGAAAGAAGAAGGAAATGTTGAAGATTAAATGTTTTCACTGTTACGAGCGGGGAAATTATGCCACGAATTATTCACACAAGAAGGTTGGCAAGAATCCGTTAGGAGGATTAGAGGGTGAAGATCTTGCTTCACAATTCAAGTTGGATTTCACCCTCATCGCTTGCATGGTGATATCAGTGATGGGTAGTGTGTGGTATCTGAATAGTGGAACCTCATTCCATATGACCAAAAACAAATAATTCTTCAGAGGCTTGAGGACAAGGACCTCCAGATGCACATCGAAATGGGAGATGATGGGAGGTATAGTGCGACCGACATCGGTATTGTTACCTTTCAAAGGGAGTATGGCTCTCCTCTCATATTACAATATGTCATGTATGTTATGGGTGTGAAGAAGAATTTGGTTTTAGTTTTCATGTTGCATGACCATCGCTACGATGTGATATTTTGAAAAGGAAAGGCTTTCCTTCGTCACATAGCCTTAGGACAAGTGAAGCAGATCGAGGTTTGGGTTAAGAACCTCTACAAATTGGATGTCGAATATTGTGCTTCTTTGAGCACAAAATTAGAGAAGGTGCAGAACCGATACATCGGTGAGTTGTGGCATAAGGATTGGGTCACTTGCACCATGGAGCTTTGAATATCATGAAACAAATTTATACATGACTTCCCAAGGGTGCACTAGAGTAGAGAGATACATGAAAAGGGTGTGCATTGGGTAAGTGCACCAAAGCCACCTTTTATGCTAAGGACAATTGAGTGCAAGCGATCCATGAAAGAGTTCACTCATATGTGTGTGGACCGTTCTCAACAGCCTCCACAACCAAGAACATGTATTTGTAGGAATTTACAGGGTAAGTTCCTCAGAAAGAATACCAAAAGGACACCGCTCACAACCAGATCTCAAATCAATACACCAGTATTTTTGACGTGGTTAAAACCCTCAGAGTGCAAGGAGGGAAACAGTCCACGGCCTGTCCCAACGTGGGTACAGACAATTTATTAATCAAAGAATGAAAATTTACATAAGCTTCTCTCATGCACGGATTACCCGAACAATGACCCTCCATGCGCTTTAAATAGAACTCATGGACCAATCGGGTGTCAAGCCACGGATCAAGTGTCGGTAATACCGAGGTGAGAGTGAACCGTCGGATCACTACATATCGTGACCGTCGGATTGTAAGTTACAAAATGTACAACGGTAAAGAAACACACTTTACCTAACTCTAACCTAACTCTATGCTAGACCAAGTTGAACTTAACTATATCCTATGTGTCGGAATATCCTAACAGTATTATGTAATATTTGTAGATGATTTTTCTTGTAAGTGTTGGATTTTATTCATGCAAAAGAAAGATTAGGTGTTCGCTAAATTTTGTGAATTTAAAGCACTTGTTGAGAAAGACACTAGAAGGAAAGTTAAATCTCTTAGGACCCATAATGGTGGATAATATGTGTCAAATGAATTCAAGCAAGTATGTGCATCAGAAGGCACTCGATGGGAGTTAATAAAATCCCATAACCCATAGCAGAATGGGGTAGCTGAAAGGAAAAACATAAGCATTTTAGGAGTTTCACGAGTGATGTTACATAATTAGGGCCTACTGTTGCACTTGTGGGATGAAGCATGCAACATAGTTGTATATGTGCAGAGCATGACTTCTCATCAGATTCTCGGGATGAGTACACTAGAAGAAGATTTTTTAGGTAAGAAACCAGATGTGGCACACTTTAGGATCTTTGGTTCATCAATTTATTATCATCTTAGCAAGGATGCAAGGAAAAATCTGGAACCAAAAGTTGATTTGGGCATATTTTTGGGGTACACTGATACACCTCACAACTATCAGGTGTACCTTCCATCTCAAAAGATGACAGTGGTTCGTAGAGATGCGAATATCGATGAAGAGAAGGCCATGAGATGTTCCCTTGAGAGGGAGCTTCAATTGCATGGAGATGAGGATATTTTAGCTCCATAGCAATAACATCACGATGATGTGGAGAAGCCACATGTAGAGGAGCAAAGAGTGGAAGCACCCACTCATGCAAAGACTTCCAGATATGGAAGCAAGTGCACCAGAGAGGTTGGCAGATTGATGCATGATGCTAGAGAGAATGTGGGAGCACCCACATCACAACACAGGTAGAGGAGGTCACCAGATTGGTACACTAGATACATGGATATGATGAGCGGGAGTGTAAATATTGAAGATAACTTGCCTCAATGGTGTGATTATGGAAGAGGTGTACATTGAGAAACCAGAAGGATTTTAGACCTTAAATAGAGAGTTGCATGTGTGTAGAATCAAGCGAGCGTTGTATGGATTGAAACAAGCACCCCTTGCTTGGTACACCAGGATTGGCAGTTATTTTAGCAAGTTGGGCTTCAGTAAAGTGAATCTAATGAAAACCTTTACCATATTTTAGTTGAAGGTAAATTGTTGGAAGCACCCACTCATGCAAAGAATTCCAGAGATGGAAGCAATCGCACCAGAGAGGTTGGCAGATTGATGCATGATGCTAGAGAGAATGTGGGAACACCCACATCACGACGCAAGTAGAGAAGATCACCAGATTGGTACACTAGATACATGGATATGATGAGCGAGAGTGTAAATATTGAGCCATCCTCATTCGAGGAAGCAGTGCAGAAACTAGTATGGGTTGATGCCATGGTTGAGGAGTATGACTCCATTTTTAGAAACAATGTTTAGGAATTGGTCCCAAGACTAGAAGATAAGTCAATGGTGAATTTTAGATGGATTTACAAGGTAAAGCAAGCAGCGGATGGGAGCGTGGAGAAACACAAGGCCAAATTTGTGGCCAGAGGGTTCTCTCAGTTGGAGGGAATGGATTATGAGGAGACCTTTGCTCGAGTAGAAAGGTACTCTTCAATCAGATCTGTTATAGCACTTTCAGCACAAATGGGATGGAAGATACATCAGATGGATTTGAAGACAACATGCTTCAATGGTGTGATTATGGAAGAGGTGTACATTGAGAAACCAGAAGGATTTGAGACCTTCAATAGAGAGTTTCATGTGTGTAGAATCAAGCGAGCATTGTATGGATTGAAACAAGTAACCCCTTGCTTGGTACACCACGATTGGCAGCTATTTCACCAAGTTGGGTTTCAGCAAAAGTGAATCTGATGCAAACCTTTACCATATTGTAGTTGAAGGTAAATTGTTGATTATAGTATTATATGTCGATGATTTAATTCTAACAGGAGATGAGAAGCTAGTAAAATATTACAAAGAGGATCTTGTAAGAGAATTCGAGATGAAGGACATGGGGTTCATGTATTATTTCCTTGGTATGGAAGTATGGCAAGGAGACGAGGAATTGTTTTTCTCTCATGGAAAGTATGCCAATACGATACTGAAGAAGTTCCAGATGGAGAGAAACAAACCCATGGAGACTCCTCTAGCATGGAATTGGAGGAAGCAAGATGCTACTTAACGTGAAGTAGTGGAGGCTACTATTTACAAGCATCTTGTGCGTTCATTTATGTATTTGGTGAACACACAACCATACATTTGTTTTGCAGTTAACCAACTTAGTCAAGAAATGGTTTAGCCAACCAAACTTCATTGGAAGGCAACTGAACATGTGTTGAGATTCCTTACAGGCACCACTCAGTTTCTCTTTGGTATAGACAGATAGAGGGAGTGAAACTTCAAGGCTTCATAGATGAATATTGGGAAGGGATTCCATCCGATAGGAAGAGAACATCAAGGGGAATTTTCAATATTAGGTAAAAAAAAAAATCTTGGTACAGTAGGAAGCAGAGATCAGTTGCACTCAGTTAGACGGAAGCAGAGTACATGACTTGGATCCAACAATGATTTATTGTGAATTAGAGTTGTATCCAACTCTCTGAGAATCCATTTTTTCGTGATAGATCCAAGCATATTGACATCTGGTATCACCATCTACAAGATTGTGTGCAGAGGAGAATCATGTTGCTCTAGTACATTCCTATAGAAGAACGTGGTATAGATATTTTGAGAAAGGTAGTGTCAAGATGAAAATTCGAGTTTCATAGAGGCAGGATTGGGGTAGTAGATAATCCCTTTCTTTTTGAGAGGGAGTGTTGAAAATGCAATAAGAAAATCCTAATTTAATTTTGTCCTTAAATTAAATTGGGAATAAAATTGTAATTCCACATCTCATGAAAACTTGTATTAGTTAAATAAGTTGATTTGGCTTAGTTGGCTTAGTTAATTCAAGTTGAGTGTCTAACCCGAGTCATGTAGAGTGTCTCCTACTTTATAGGAGCACTGGTTGAGTTTATTTTGAGTTAATATTAATTAATTCAATTTCACTGATTTAAAGTCAGTCACACTAGTTCCAACTGTTGGAGGAACTAGTGGGAGGTCTAGTAGTGTGGTGTTGCCTACAGTGATCAACCAGTAAACTGATGATTCACTCATAAATAACTCATGCATGTCATATCTCAGAGTTATCGAGTTGAGATTGGAGTTCAAGGCTAGTGTACTATTAGTTGTATAGTTATCTTTTGAATTATATAAATGATGTATGCAATCAGAGGAAGATGCTAAAGGAATTGCACAATTCCAATTGAGGAATTTCCCTACTTAATAGGGGGTTAATTCCCAAGGAAACAACACAAGGAAATAGGGACTTGGGCAAGAAGAAAATTGTTTAATTATTTGCCTAGGCTTGTCTAGGAAGCTATGAGACAGATAAAGGTAGTGCAGAGGTTGCTCGGACTTGAGCAAAGCATTGTAATCTTCTCATATTTTCTGACTAATGCAATCTACAGATAGTAGGGGTTTTTAGTTGTGGCTTTCCCCAAGAAATCATTGTGTAATGTGTTATTTGAATTCTTTCTCTTGTATGCTTCATGATTTCGTGATTGTTTAATTTTTTTCGTTGATTAGTAGAGTAGATTCAAGTCTATTATTTTAGTAAATTACATAAGCAGTTTGAATCTACAAGGAATTTTTACACTCTCTTGGAGAGGCCAATGATAAAATATATGTCCTAATTAGATGGTTTAGACCATTCCTCAGGATTCGCATGGAAATCCCGATCCTGGACTTTCCAATAGCGGATCAGATGTGCCAACAAGATAGAGTGCACCTTCAGGGATGTAGCTTCCTCATAGTACTTAAGGAGGCCTTCATTCCTTAACAGTGCTTGGGTTGCTAAACTAATAGTGCAAGGGTATAAATCCCACTCCCTCTCTCGGGCCTTCCATGGTTGGAACACATTGTATTGGTCCACCATTTTCTCCTACTCTTGTTGTTGCTCCCTCTATTGACATCTCTGCTACATGATTGACATATAAAATACATTAGCCTCATACATAAAACATAATTTTTTTTATTAAATGAAAATTGTATTTATAAATATGGAAACATAATTTTCAATAATAATAGAAAAATCCCCAATGCACCCAAAAAATAATAATGTACCGGCTTTTGTGCACTATCAAACACAACCGCTTTAGAGACAATACGTACATATGTATGACACATCACTTTTGGTTCACATATATACATTTTCATCGCAGTGTGTTTCAAACTTATGCATTGGTGTGCATGTATAACATTTATTCACTAGAATGTTCAAGTTATTGAACACATTGAGCTATATTTTTTAATATTATTTTTGTGATGCATTTGGTAAATATAAACACACCAGGCATAACCTAAAAATGTATGCACCAATGTACAATTTATAGCTTTTCCTGGTGCATTTTCATTTATGAAATGCACCAGGCATAACGTAAAAATGTATGCACTGATGTATAATTTATAGCTTTTTCCAGTGTGTTTTCATTTACGAAACACACCACATAAATAGTGGTGCGTTAGGTTCATGCATTGAATGACGGTGCACCCTATAAATTTATAGGGTGCGCCACTATCAATGTGAGGCAAAATTGTCGAATGCATTGCGTAATAATTTTTTTTTTCTTTCAAAAACAATGGTTTTTGTGACCTATTTTGCAATTCTAATTCGCTAAAAATTTAAATTAGAGAGAAACATGGAAATTACCTAGAAATTTGGTTGTTAGGGAGGAATTGTTGGCACATAATTGAGAAAAACAAATTTCATCACTGTTTGAGAAAATTAGAAAGTCATGCATTGAACATGGTACAGAAGGATTGTGAGCAAGAGAAGCACTGATGTTAGGGTGCTTGCATGAGACAAGAGTGGCATCGGTGCTTAGAGCTCTACAACACTGTAGATGGTAAAAATGAAATATATAGTTGGGAGGCTTTTTTTAATTTAACCATCTTTATCTGTGTTATTATAATTGCACCGATGCGTCAAATATCCAAGAGCACCACCTTTTTTTTTTTAAATTAAAAACCCTATAGCGGTGCCTTTGTTAAGACGCCCTGGGTTATTCAAATACATGTACCGCACTAGTGCTTTGTTGGAATGTAGCACCAAATTTAAAAAAAAATAAAACCACTTAGCAGTGCTCTTTTGAAAACGCACCGGGGCATTTTAATACATGAAAAAGACTGGTGCTTTGTTGGAATATAGCACCACATTTTTTGGAAAATTAAAAACTATAGAAATGCTACTTCTAAGTATGCACCAAACCGTTTTACTACAAGAAGAGCACGAGTAGTGTGGTATATAACACTGACAATTTTTAAAATTTAACCTTAATCTGGTGCTTTCAATTATTCAAGTACTGGTGCGTGGTATACTATGCATGCACCAGGGCGTTATAGTATTGGTTTAGCACTGGATCATCATCACAATATAACATGAGATTGGGAAAAATTAATTTTATGACCGACATTTTGTAAATTTAACCCTTTTCTGGTGTTATTGAGTAGGATACACACTAGTGTTTTTTGTTATTTAGTGCACTTTTTTTTTTAATTAAAAAAAAAAAGAATCTACCACGGTTCACTATGTTCTATTCAGCACCAGTGATTATATGTATAGTAAAGCACTGGTGCGTTTGTATATTGTAGACGTAGCTTCAAAAAAACATATGCTAAAACATCTGCCCACCCACCTCCTCTAGTAACCTCTGCTACAAACGGATTTTTGGTCTATTTTTATAGGGGCTTTCGCAAAAACCTCTACTAGAAAGTATTTTCCTTGTAGTGCATCATAGTTGGTTTTGGTGTCTTCATGCTAAGTCTTGCATGCCAATAATTATAGATCCACCTGCCCCTTGATTTCCATCTGTCAGCCTTCCTAGTTTTATTAAGAAAACCAAAGTATGTCCGAAGAAAACAACCTCCTCAGCCCTAGAATCAGTGTCCCTTTGACTCAACCCATGTTTAATTTATTTAATTTACAAGAAAAAGAAAAGGTAATCGAGGCTATCACATGAACACATCCCCATGCCGCATTTAACCATTGTTAACCATGGAAAACCATATTCAACCATAAGCACCAATAGCCAAACATATTCAATCATAGTCATGGGAATCATATTCAACTATAGTCACCCATAGTCAACTATGGGAGGCACTATCAACCATGGTCAACATTTTAAACCATTGTTGACCATAGGCAATTATAACGTTTCATGGGTAGCCATAGGTAACCATAGTCAACCATCGCCAGACATAGTCAAACATGGTCATATTAATCTATAGGGGTAGCCAAAGTCAACCATGGTCTACTATAGTCAAATATGGTCATCCATGGTCACCGATAGTTAACTGTAGATAATATCGTTAAGTCATGGTTAACCATTTTTAACATGGTTAACCAAGGCCAACGAAAATCAACCATGGTCAATGATGGAAAACATGGTTAACCATGATCAGTTAGGTCAAATCATAGTTAGCATGGTCAAACATGGTCAGCTAGGTCAAACCATGGTTAACACAGTTAACATGGTCACCATGTGCAATCATAGTCAACATAGTCAAACATTGTTAATAATGCTAACCATATTCATGGCCAAGCTTAATCAACCATAGTCAACATGCCCAACCATGGTCGACCAAGGAAAACTATGATCAACCATGGTAAACTATGGGTAGCGCAGTCATGGTCAAGGTCATGGATACCCATAGTCTACCATAATTAGCCATAGTCGGTATGGTTAACCATCATCAACCATCGTTGACATGTTCGACATGGTCAAACATGGTCAACCATGTCAACCATAATCAACCATGATCAATGACAATAAACCTGAATCAATCATAGTCAACATGGTTTGCCCCGGTTAATCATGGACAACCATGGCCAATAATGGGTAGCATGGTCATCCATGTGCAAAATTTCCATAATCATGAGCAACATGGACACAGTCATTGTCATGGGCAACATGGTAAAAATCATTATCATGGTCAACCATGGGAAACATGGCCAACTATGGTCAATTATGGGCACCATGGTTAACCATGAGTAGTATGCTCAACCATGGGCACCATGGTCAACCATGGGTCAACCATGTGTACTACGGTCAGACATTGGCATCATGGACAATGATGAGGAGTATGGTCAACCATGGGCACCATGGTCATGCATCATAAACCATGGTCAATCGTAGACATCATGGTCAACTATGGTAAACCATGGTTCAACAAGGTCAAACAATGTTTATCCATGGTCAACATCATCAACCATTGTGAGGCATGGTTAACATGGTCAACCATAATCTATGATTGTCAATTATAGTTTAATGTTGTCAACCACGAATAACTAAAGTCAACATGGCCAACAATAGTGAACCATAGTCAATCATATTCAAGTATAGTTAAACATGGACAATCATGGCCAACCATATTCAACTATAGTCACTTGTAGTCAAATGTATTTTTGCCAAAATAAAATGTTATCAACCATAACTAGACCATATACAACCATAATTGATCATAGTCAACCATTAAAAATCGTATATTAATCCTCTCCACACATACCAACTATCAACTAGCACAATCACATTATTAAAAGTGATTAATATATATTGCTTAGCACCATTCATTTTCGAAAAAAACAAAAAATATTAAATAACATATATCAACCTTTTTTAAAAGTATAATTATGCTAATTACTACTACCTTAATATTTTTAATTTGATTTCCTTTTAATAATATATTACCCTATGTATACACAAGTAATTAAACACACTAGACGTACACCAAAAACGTTTCCATATTAAACATTCAATGATACCATTAAAATGCCATTTTTCATTACGATATTGTATTAAATATTTAACAAATATTTCACTATGATGCCATTAATTAGACCATCGCCTAAAATCCATCAAAATTTAAAAGATACAAAAATCTACCCTCACAAAGTATCTGGACACGAGCGACCAAAGTTCATTGACCAAGTACCATAAAGGGTAAAATTTCACTCCGTTACCATATAAATATTTGAAAAGATTTGAAACTAAAAGATTCTACATTAATTTCCCAAATTGTACGACACAGGTTTGTTTTGTATCACAATTTCTTCATTGAGTATTATAACCATGTTCAAAAGTTATAGCCGTGATTTATTAAAGTTTGTTTGATTTTTTAGTCTACATAATAAGACAAAACCCTCACCAAATTCCACCTATGCATAGAATTTATATCATCTTACAATTTTAACAATGTTTTGAAAATTTTATTCAATTTAGTGTAATTTTACTGCTAAAATAACTAGCACAATTATATTAATAAATGTGGTTGATATGTCCATAAAGATATATTAAGTACAAGCATAACTATATTAATAATGGAGTTGTCTTTAGCGTGATTTTTTGGAAGTTTTTCCGGTCTAATTTCTCAAAAAGCTTACACGAATTTATTGAAATCACAAATTTGATGGGTAACCCCTACACAATCTAAGTGCCCTATAAGTTTTCCACGGTGCTGAATCCATATATACAGTCAAAAAACCAATTCAAATAACACAAATCAAGATTTTTGTTATGCTTTTGACCTGCGAGAAATTCCAGAATACCAAATATGCGAAGAAATACAACCTAGAACACAGAATAAAATGAGAAAAACAACAAGAATTTTATTATTCAGAGATGAAAGCAATGTTCACTTGCCTCTTTGAGGGGGCAACCTCCAACTGAGCAGAGCTCGATTACAAAATAAGACTCGATATTCCTCAATGGGGACTCTCTATCTTTTATACATACATACATAAAATACCATGGGTCATTACCATGGTTCTCTCAATACCATCTATCTAATACCATGGCCTGTTTTCAACTAGCTGTGGTCCCTTTCTTAAATGTGGGTCAACCACTTATAATTATTAATACGGGCTTTATTGACTCTTTAGCTAACTATAACTATGACTCAACCCTATTACATAAATAAAGGGGTTAGGTTTGGACCCTAACATGCCCTCCCCCATAAAAAGCAGCCTTTTCCTCAAGGTTGAAGTTGCGAAAACTGCTGAAGAATAGTGGCTGGTTCCTAGATCGCATCTTCTGGAGAGGTGTCTTTCCACTTGACGAGGACTTCCTTGATTGTTCGGCCATGTAGATATCGTTCTCGTGTATCAAGGACCTATTCAGGTTGGAGCCAAAGTGAACCTTATTCATCCAATTCAAAAAGACTAGTTTGAATTCTGCAATTGTTCCCCACCACTTTCTTGAGGCATGATACATGGAAGACTTGATGAATTTTTGAACTTGGTGGCAAGGCTAGCTTGTAGGCTACTGCGCCAATGCACTGTAGTATTTGATAAGGTCCGTAGAATTTTGGAGCTAATTTTTGGCAGCCCTTTTGTTTGAGCAATGTTTTCTTATATGGTTGCAGCTACAGTAATACCTGATCCCGTTCTTGAAATGTGCACTCTGAACGATGTTAGTTTTCCTGTTGCGTCATGCGATTCTAAGCTTGATGGAGATTATATTTGAGACGGGCTAGCATGGCTGCATGGTTCTGTAGGAGTTGATCCATTGCTTGCACCTTAGAGCATCCAGGGATATAAGAAGTAGGTGAAGGTGGGAGTTGGCCATACACTGCTTCATATGGAGTCATCTTGGTGGCTGCATGATAGTTAGTATTATACCACCATTCAGCTAGAGGTAGCCACTGTACCCATTGATGTTGCTTTTCTGAAGTGAAGCACCTTAGGTATGTCTCCAAACATTTGTTGACTACTTCAGTTTGACCATCAGTTTGGGGATGATAGGAAGTACTTAGTTGGAGTTGGGTGCCTTGTAGCTTGAAAAGTTCTTGCCAAAAGTTACTGGTGAAAGTCGGGTCATGATCAGACACAATGGAAGTGGGCATGCCATGCAGTTTGAAGATCTGGTCCATGAAAGCTTGAGCCACCAAAGTGGGGGTAAATGGGTGGGGTAGAGCACAAAAATGAGCATATTTAGAAAGTCTGTCCACAACCACCATGATGACTGATTTGTTGCCTGACTTTGGAAGACTAGTAATGAAATCCATAGAAACATCTGTCCAGATTGAGGTAGGTATGGGCAATGGTTGTAATGTGCCTGGTGACTTGATTGTTTCTCCTTTGTGGTGTTGACACACATCACATTCAGCTACAAAAGTAAGAATGTCAGTTTTCATGCCTGTTGTGGGGAAAAATGCCTATGCAGGACGATCCTATCCACCTAAGGTGTGACAGTGCCTTAGCAACAAACAGAGACAGCTATTCTAGTATTCTTCCTTTATGAATTTAGAATGAAGAGAGATAGATGGACTAACCGATGTCTTCTGTTTGTCCCTCGATCCAGATCCTCTTCTCTTTGGGTGTTCACAGCTACTTGCCTCCTCGCTCACCCAGCTACAACAGATTCCTGCGAGATCACAAGAGAACAGCTACTTGCGACAAGAGAACAGCTACTTGAGACAAGAGAAGAACACTACACAAAGATAGATATTCATATTCATAACTGATTTAGGATTAGAAATAAACCAAATACACTAATGCAATCATACATCAAAGATACATCAGTGTATAGGAGAAAACCAAGATAGCTTTATTGATAAATAACAAGGTTCAGGAAGAGATACAACCCAGAGGGCTCCAATCCAGCATCTCCTTCCCAGCAGAATGGAATTCCTATCTTCACCTCCCTTCAAAGCATTAAGCACCCAATGATTCCAATCTCAAACCAACAACAATTCTTTGCAATAACAAAATTCCAGCCTCTAGATCTCATGGAGGAGAGATCCATATATAGATGTTTTGGAGAGAGGATGAGTCAGCTTGAGATCTGACTAGTGTCCTCTCCCTCTGTTAGTTCTTGAGTCCACTTGGAGGTTCTTGCTTCCACTTGGAGATTTGGAACCTCTTACTCATCACCAGTCGAATTCCCTGAGGCAAGTGTCATTTTGGAAGCTTCCTGGGTTTTGACACCTTGAGGAATGAGCATGCCGCATGTCCAATCTCGCTCAGCGCAGGTAGCCAGTGTTGGAGTTGACATTCAGTGCAGGTAGCCAGTGGAGCCATTGACATTCAGCGTAGATGGTCAGTGGAGCAGTTGACATGATCCTGAATTGACTTGTTTTTGAGCAGTTTCAGGTGGAGAACTTCTGTGAATTGATGTGGTTTGTTAGCCTTGTTCCTCTAGGGGTAGGAACAACATGTTTAGGGACTTTGGATCCCTTAGATTATGGAAATTTCATGCTCAATGCTGTAAGGCACAAAAATGTCTATAACAGTTGCCCCCTAAAGTATGAGGCCGTTTATCGGGTGAAATGCTTTATCCAGGAGGGTCCGAAGTTCATCCAGTTGTTGGGAGGAGACCTGTAATAAGATACAATACAATACATTATTTTTCATACTGCTTTCATGATCTAGCTGAGGCGGGCATTCCCATGCTCAGCTTTATAAATTCATTTTTTGTACATAGAACAGACAATCGTCTGATGGTAGACTGATAATTTTGGTGAAATTATCATCCTTTGAGTAGGATGATCATCTGCTGCAATGATGTACATGTCAAATGTCTTTATCTTTCGTGAATATATATCGCAACCCGGATGGATGAAACTAGATCCGGGGTCTTCAAACTCGTTCGATCTTCACTCTAAGTACAAGTCGATCCATGTGAGAATTGTTCTGAAGTCGAACATGGAAAGAAATCGCTTGATTACCGGTCAATGAGGTAAACCGTTAACAAGCGCGAGAGGAATCACCGATAATGATAATGACCCTCAAGGTACTGCAGTACAATTCACGTGGTGTGAATAAAGGACTTGGCATCGAACACCACGCAAAATCTTCTGGTCGAAGGTCATTGATGTATACCTGTTGCCGGAAGTGAGAAACTTGCCATTGAGGCATGCAAGCTTCAAAGTACTGAAGGGGTTGTTCCTAGATCAACTTCTTGGATAATGAGCTGATGTCGACAAGAAGCGATCCGTCAAAGGAGGGCCTTAATGAATCCCACATCAGTGACACGGAACGGAGCTAATGATTTTAATGGAGGTGAAAACGATCTGTGACATATGATTCAGGGTGGCGGTCATGAATGGATGAAGGATAATGTATGGCAGTGGATGGGACCCGATTGACTCTTTCTGAACGACTTCTCTTGAACATATGGTGACACTGATGCGATGGATCGGTAGCATTACCCCAAATATGGATGGTATGGCGAGACCATGGTGATGTGACCGGTGAATGAAACAACCCAACCCGATTGTGGTACGGAGGAAAAGTGTCATGTTCAAGAGCGACTTGCTACCATCAAAGTTTTCTTTAGTTTCTCCCAATTTTTCCCCAGTCATTGCTGACCAATACCTCTTTATTTTTGTCAAGCTTGAGGAGGATAACATATGCTTGTTCTATAACTTGCCCTTCGGGCAAGCCCATCGCTATGTTTTAACGAGCCTAGCGATAGTGAAACTCGTTCTCGTCTAAAGACAATTTTGTCGCTATTTAGTGATTTTAACGAGTCTAACGACAAAGATAACTCGGTCCTTTTCATTTTTAGAGAGTCTGAAAAGGTACATAAAGTTAACTCCAAAATTCCTTTTTCGTCATCTAATCCCTTAAGTTCGAAAAAGTATAAAACAATACAGAAGAGATGATTTTTCGATAGTTTTAACGAGCCGAACAAAACAAGCACTCGATCTTTTTGTGCAATAATCCCTCAGGTCCAAAAAGATTAAAATCTAGAGGAGGGATAGCACTTCCGGTTGCTTTAACGAGCTGGAAGGCCAAAACTCGGCAATCTTTTCATATTTTACGAGTCAGTTGAAAAGAGCTTAAAGAAGACTCGTCTTTTGAGGAATGAGTGATAAACAGGGTTAGCAGCTGATTCCAGGTACAGGTTGGAATTTTCCAATCACGGCAGTGTCACAAGGATGGCTTGGTGAAATCACTCTTCGCTTCCTCAAAATGGGTAAACAATCATATGGAGGTGAATGATTGGCCAAATGAAAAGTGGAGGTGATGGTGCAAACACGACCAAGGCTTTTAATGGCTGATAAGGTTACATACACAATGGTTATTTACCAGAATAGGTTCATTTTTTAACGAGCTTGAACGTGGAAAAACACTGCTCAAACTTATGTTTATTTTTTAACAAGCATGAACTATGCGCTAAAACTGCTCGATTATATGGTCAAATTTTGATTTTTTACCATAACTAGTTTTTCTCTTTTCAAAGATAGTACTGCATTCTCAATTGCTGCATCAAACCTAGTTAGAAATGAATAACATTTGTTTGAAAATGAGATTAAAACCCTAATATTTTTCTTTGAACTACGTAAAAAGCAATTAAAAAGTGTTTTTACCTCTCATTTTACCATTTCATGTGAACTTGGTTTGTTGGAGCTTTGGAGGTGCCTCTTCCCCCTTGATTTTCACCAGCTGATTTCGGGAGATTCTCGGCGCCGTCTGGACCAGGTAGGAGCTAAACCCTAGCTCTTTCTTTTCATGGTTTCATTTTTCCATTCTGTGCCTGTTTCCCTGTCTCCCTGAGCACCTGGGGTTTTGTTAGGGCGCCCTGCCATCAACGCAGGTGGTTCACTCGAAACCTGCGTTGAATGTCAAGCTGCCTTAAGGCAGTTTGACCTTCAACGCAGGTGGAACACTGTCTACCTGCGTTGGGCACAAAAAACTGGTTTTGTAGCACAGTTTTTGATGAAATTTTGCCAGTTTCTCATCAAATCCAGGATCTTACTCTTTCTCTTGTTTGTTTTGCAGGGATCTTTGAGCAAAATGTCCCTTACATGGCGAGAACGATAACATGAAGAAGAAGATATGATTTCCCTCCATGACCCTGTCACGGTGAACGCGCTGCGGAACTGTGGCCTGCTGAAGTTTTTCCGTATCTCTAGCATGAGAGCACATATCTCTTTACTGCAGTATATGCTTGATGCTTGGGATCCCATCAACCAAGTATTCCAGATTAGGGGCAAATCCATCCTCTTGACCATAGTGGACATTTACTTCTTGACTGGGTTGTCAAGGCGGGGTGCCCCCATTTCTTTGTCAGGTTCGGCCCGAGGGAATGACTCCGTGAGAGACTATGTCCGCCAGTATTGTAGGGAAGGATCTCAGCCGAGCAGAGACGGCAAGGTCGTTATCCGTGAGATTATTGACAGGTCTCTTAGGTCCATTCTGTATACTATTGGTAGGATGGCCGGTAGTGCATCTCTTCATGTCGCCAACAGATCTTATGTGCAGCATGCCTTGGAGTGTCTCCAACCGAAAGTATTCAACTGATGTGATGCAGTATTTCTTCAGATGAAAAGTCAGTTGACCATGGTAAAGGACGGGAAGCTGAAGAACTTTGGATTTGGTTCTATTTTGACTGCCTTTGCCTTGGAGAAAATACCACTGATGTAGCATCAGTATATTGCACTCGACTTGCCTTCTCCAACAGAGCCACGCATGCAGAGATGGGTTGACCACATGTCTAGGCATGCTGGTCAATCTCAGATTAATTTCACTGATACCTTCTTTAGGTGGTTCGAGCGTCAGGAGATGGTCTATTCTGAGTATGCATATGTCGGTATGGATTTCCGAGGCGATCCAGATTTGGTGCTACCGGATGGCGAACAGTGGGGCGCTATTGGTAAAATCTTCGACCATATCATTGTTTAATGTTTTTTATTCATAATGTTTCTGTGCTTTACTCTATCAAGAATTTAATCAAACTCTTGTGTGCATTGCAGATGTTAGTCCTGTTCGTCCAGCAGTTCGCCCGAGAGCGCCAGTCGCTACCCCAGCAGGGGAGCCTACTGGGAGGGTTATTCTTTGCGACCTTGACGTGGCCGAGACCCTTACAGATGTGCAGGAGCAGGTTGAGAGCCTTACTCTCGGCATTCCGGATGTACGGATCGACGAGTTACCTTTACAGTTGCAGCGGCATACTACTGGTGTGCCTAGACGATGGACTCGTCTCTTGCGCATGATTGCACAGGCCGTGACGTGCTATCATGAGCATCACTAGGCTAGGGTGCCCCCTAGCATTTTTGAGTTTTTGGGTCATGCGACCAATTTTGTCTTGGTTACAGAACATTATGTGTAAACGATAAACAATTTATATATATATATATTTTGATTTTCGGGGTTTATTCTGGTTGAGTTATATGATCCACTTGTACAACATTGATGATGCATTTATTTTTACAAATGTCGCAAATGTCTATCTAACACATAGTTTGCTAATGAGTCGGTTAATGTGTTTAAGTTCCTGGAAATATGTTGGTACTGAATTAAATCAAACTGTCTTTCCAAAATCTTAACCCTTAGAAACATACGATAAATAGCTGGATTGCGGACATAATATATACCATTGAGTTGTAGTATCACGAGTTGTGAGTCTAGCCTGACTATCAGTCGGCGTATACCATGGGTGATGGCATCAGAGAGGAGTTCTATCAACGCGCTATACTCAGCGATATTATTCGTTGATTGCCCAATACACACACCTCTGAAGCTCACTAACTCACCGCTTGGATCAAAAATGGCCCAGGCCGCGGAGGACAGGTTCCGCGAACTACGACTCGCTCCGTCAGCATATCCCACACATGTCTCAGAAAGGTTCAACATCTGCAATAAATGTAAAAAGGTGGATTACTCGACCAAAACAAACACTTTAGCGAAAACAAAATACAACAAAAGCACACAGGTTACTATTTAGGCATAGTAACGCTTGAGGTACAACCCATTGCGGGGTTGCGCCAGTGGAATTCCGTCATAATCCATTAACTCATAGGCTCCTTTTGCTAACACTCGTTTAACAATATAGGGGCCCATCCATAAAGAATTGAATTTACCTACTCCCAATTTGTTGGATTCTTGGTCGTAAAGCAAGACCAAGTCACCTTCTGAGAAGACACGGGGTTTGACATTTTTGTCGAACTGCGCCTTGACTCGTTTCTTATGGGCTTCGTTAGCCAAAGCGGCGTCATGACGGGTTTCATCCAATTGGATTAATTCCAAGAAACGTGCCTCTTCTTCCGAAGTTCCGGGGAGGAGGTCGATTGCGAGTTTAAGAGACGAAATTTCGCACTGGACTGGTAAGGCTGCCTCCAGGCCATACACCAGTTGGAAAGGTGTGAACCCAGTCGCATTCTTTACCAATGTTCGGTAAGCCCATAAGGCTGAGTACAGGATTAGGTGCCACCTTCTTTTGTGAACTCCGATCATCCTTTGCAACATACGCTTCAGGACCTTGTTGATCGCTTCAACTTGTCCATTGGCTTGCAGAAAAAAACGGGGTAGAGCTGTCGTGAAATAGCCCTAGCTTGGCAGCTAATTCAACCATCATGTGATTGCGAAAATGCGATCCATGATCTGTAACTATGGCCTGTGGTACGCCGAACCTGGCGACTACATGATTGAAAAAGAAAAGGGCAGTTGTTTCACCAGTGTTATCTAATGTAGGCATCGCCTCGGCCCATTTGGTAAAATAGTCAACGACAACTGTCGCAACAGTATATAAGTCATGGGTTTGCAATCTGATAAAATGGTAGTTTTCCGAAAGAGGACATAATGTCGAAATCTTTGAATCGTTTGAACAGCTGCAAGCGCTAGTTTTTCAACATAAGAATATTTGCTTTCTGTATCATTCAAGTTTTTACTTAAATAATATATAGGATGTTCAATTCCATCGACTTCGTGAACTAAAACCATCGCAATGGTCGTATCTGCTGCAGCGAGATACAGGTTAAAATCCCTTTGATAGTCTGGGGCATACATTAATGATGCTTTTACTAGAGAATCTTTCAGAGCATCAAAGGAAGCTTGCGCCACATGATCCCAGACAAAAGGTACATCCTTTTTCAAAAGACGAGTATAACCTTTAGCAAGTTCTGCGTAATTTGGAATGAACCTCCTCAGAAAGTTTGCTTTCCCTTGGAGTTTCTGAATCTGAAGCAAATTTGAAGGTGGAGGCAAATTAATGATTGCCTGAACCTTGCAAGGGTCGAGACGAATCCCATCCTTAGAGACTACAAAGCCAAGTAAACGACCAGAACCGACGCAAAATACACATTTGTGTGGATTGAGTCTTATCTTGTAGTGTCGGCAACGTAGAAATATCGCTCTTAAATGCTGCGGATGATCATTCCGCCTTCGCGAATGAGCTGGAAGGTCGTCGAGATATGGTTGAACGATGTTCTTGATGTCATGGAAGGCATAATTCATTGCCCTCTGAAACGTCGCCCCTGCGTTCTTTAAATCAAAGGGTAATTTTCGATAAGCAAATGTGCCCCACGGACAAATAAATGCAGTCTTTGACTGGTCCTGTGGGCGGATATTTATTTGATTATACCCGGAAAATCCATCCATAAATGAAAAGATTTCACATCCGGCGCATTCATCAATTATCTGGTCGATGAAGGGTGTAGGGTAGTTGTCCTTTGGACAAGCTTGGTTTACATCCCTATAGTCGACACACACTCTAATTGTCCCTTGTTTCTTCATAACAGGGACAATGTTCGATACCCAATCGGTTAGAGGAACGGGGTAGATGAAACCAGCATGGAGAAGCTTTTCAACTTCTGCTTTAATGGCAGCGGCTTTCTTGGGGTGCACCTGCCGAAGCCGTTGTCTTACTGGTTTGACATCAGGATACATTTTAATTTCATGTTCAACAATACTCGAGTCAATGCCTGGCATTTCATCATATGACCAGGCAAAGACATCTCTGAACTCGCGAAAAAGAGCGTTATATATTTCCAGTTCTGAAGGAGAACATCCTTTGCCGACATAAATATTCTCTACAACATTTGTTTTAGTCGAGATATTTATGGCTATAGTCTCTTCAATATTGGATAAGTTTCGCTCGGAATCCACCATATTTACAGTATTTGATAGGAATTCAAAGACTGAAGGGTGATAGAGGTCATGTTGAGTATCTTCTTCACAATCTGGAAGAAGGGAATGATGGTGGGAATCATTCCATGGTGTCCCCTCAATCAACATTGATTGTAGGATTCCTTCGTCAGTACAATGCACTTTCGACCAAGGATCTAATGAGGTACCATATTCTCTAGACCTATCTACCCAAACGCTTGACGAGCGTTGATTTGGGTTCGCCTCCCATGCCCGAAACATTGATTGCTACAATATTTCTATTGGGCTTGGGGGCAAAACCATTGCATGATCCATGTCGATATCATCTTCTGCGACCTTCGTGGAAGATATCATGTTGCAGGTTGCTACTAACGCTATATCTCCTATATAGATGGGAGGTGGAAGCGCGAAAGTTCCCATCAATGTGGGGTCTTTCAGTAGGCCTACTCCGATATCTTGGAGCGAATGGTTGCTTCCATGGATCATGGGAATGCTTCCTGTAACTTGTGAATCGTTAGGGAGGAAGTTCTGTTGGTCGACGACCGTAATCCCTCCTTGAAAAGGGAATGCGATCTTCCTAAAATAGGTCGACACGACAACTGCCATGGCATATATCCATGGTCTTCCCAGAAGGATGTTGTAGTCAAGATTCCCATCGATGACTTCAACATCTATTTCCACTGTTTTTCCCCCTAGTTCAACCTTCAAGTTATTTAGGATACCGTACGGGGTGTACGTCCTTCCGTCGAATGCTTTTAGTGTTGTCGAAGATCGCGACAAGGTTGGAGACCCTAAAGTTTTCCAGCAACTCATCGACATGATACATGTAGATGCCCCCTCATCAATAATTGTTCGGTGAACAGTTTTGTTGAGGGCTTTCACTTGAATAAGGAAAGCTAGTTGAGCTGGTAACTGAGGATCGTATCCTTTGTGATCGAAGGATACAAGATTGGAATCCTTAGGATCAACCCCACCAATAGCCGATAACAAAGCCTGCCTTTGGGATTGACAATTTTGTAGTACTTCAAGAGTCGACATAGCGGATGGCGATTGGGCCAAATCTTCCACTATGTTATAATGTTGCGCCGCTCTGGCGCGAGGATTAAATGTCGACTTGTGTACTATACCCTTTGGCGGTTTTATCGTTAATTCAAGAATGATGGGTGGTACAACTTCTGTCGAAGTTGTTGTCGAACTACTTGGTTGATCTTTACCTTTGTCGTTCGACAGCTGCGGATTCTCGTAATCTTTGTTCCTCGTCGAAATCAAAGCATCATTTTGTTGCTTGGAGATCGACAACATTAGCACTTGCGACAGGGAAGCATTTCCACTATCAACCAGATTTTGACCTGGATTGGGAAACGGATCTGTTAACACAGCTGAGGTTTGCGAACTTTTGAAGAACCTTTTAAGCTCAACTTTGTATGGACAATCGGATGTCCAATGATCGTCATCACATATCATGCATGGACTTTTTGGTTTCCCTTTCCTAGGAGGGTTTGAAGAAGTTTTTTCAGGGGATGACTCACCCTGTTTCTTCTTCTTCCCTTTGTTTTGCTTCTTCTTGCTTCCTGGTTGATTGGTTTCTCTGCCTTTATCTCCTGATACGACATTTACTTCCGAAGCAAGAATTTCTTCTTTTGCATTTTGATCTGAAGTCTTACGGGCTTTCTTAGACGAAGCCTTTGTCGACTTTGCGTTTGCCGTGCCAATCACACCATCACTGGCATGAGAGTCACTATTTGATTTAGGAGGAGGAGGAATCGAGAATTCCGGTCTAGGGGCGTCAGGTATTTTGTCGTAGAGCATGCCAGACTGAGTGTATACTAAGTCTAGATATTGTGCACGAGCAATGACTTGCTCCTCCGTTACGACTCCCCCCTTGGCCACATCTTCCGTTATGGCAGGAAGTAACGACTTTATAAACCATTCAGCTAATAGCTGATCGGGAACGTATGTTTTCACCATCCTACGACGGCGACACCACTCATGTATATGATCGGATATATGAGTGGCCGTTGTCTGCTTGAAGTTGGTTAAGATTTCCGTTCCCGTTTCATACCTTATCGGTAATTGAAAATGGGTTAAGAAAGTCGTGGCTAGGGAACTGAAATTGTCGAAGGAGGCTCTAGGTAATTCAATATACCATTTAGCCGCTGGACCCGTTAACATCCTCTGAAAAAGGCGAAGCCTTATCGAATCATCGTTGAGGGTGTTTGATGAACACCACAGATGAAAAGTCATCACGTGATTCGATGGGTCTTCACCTGGATTTCCGTTGAATTTAGGAATGTCCGATGGAAGTTTGTGAGGAATCGCTGGCCACCAAGGGGTGTAAGCAATTGGATCATTTGTTAATTGGTGTAAATCGGGTAACTCTAAAGTTGCCACGAATGGTAACTGTTGATTCAGATTAGGTGAGGCGTACCCAGGATACGATGGAATCGCCTGAGCAGTAGGCCTTTGCATACCAACATAATGTAATTGATGTTGGTATGACTGATACGGTTGGTGGACTTGACCACTGTAAAGTGGTTGGTTTTGACCGTTTTGAATATACGGTTGTCCATTGTTCGCAAAGATCTGCTGCTCAAAACCTTGGTACACTTGCTGGAATTGTGGTTGTTGGTATTGCACCAGCCATGGCTGTGAAGCCATGTTCTGCTGTGCTATACTAACCATCGGACCAAGATGTGGGGTAATTGTACCCGTTTGGACCTGTGTCGCCCCACCAGTTGGCAATTGTGGTTGTGTTACAGGGTCAAGGGGTTGTTGCATTACAACCTGAGAAATCTGAGGTTGACATACAACAGGCATCGTTTGAACTTGTGACACTGTTACAATAGTTGGTGTTGTTGGGATGTTCGACATAGGTACACATTGTTGCATAGAATACACAACTCTTGGCTGTTGGGGTAGCATAGGTACCCAACCAATTGTCGTAACTCCAGTATAACCTGAATACTGTTGAGAACTCCCGTATGGATATCCTCCCGGAGGGGGTAATGAAAGGGCATACTGCCCCCCATACGGTAGCAATCCGGAACTCAAGGGGATTGTTTGCCCTTGGGGACTGGATGGCCCAAATTGACCTCCATAGGGATCAATCTGTCGAGTCTCAACATAAGAGTTACCGGATATTATTTCGGAGGAACAAACTGGAACATACCACACTGTCGAAATAGTCCCTGGGTGGACTCCTTCTAGCGGTTGCGAGCTAGTTGGGACAGATGGTACACCGGCAAACATCGTTGGAGTGACGGCAGGGAGTTCTGCTGTCGCTGTGTCATTCGACACAGTCCTAGACGTCGACGGTTGCTCAGACATTTTAAGTCTATCCAATAGATTGCCTAGTGATTCTACAGGAACTTCCATTGGTGATGGACTAACTTCTGATGTAGAAGGAAATAGAGTGACCCCTACTCCAAAATGGGTTGGAGTACTTGCTTGCGGGTCTTCTACAATTTCCTCTATCGCAATCAAACCAGGTGGAAGTGGAAGACCGTCAGGTCCGTAAAATATTTCTGGTGCCGAAGAAGGGGTTGAATTGACAGCGACAGTTGTTTGAGGAACAAGACTCTCTGGACCGGTTACAGATGGAACTGGTTCAGTAACGTAAGTATTTGTTCTCAGACTAGGATCATTGTCACTGCCCCTCTGTGGCTGTTGATCTTCTTCAATAGAGGCAGGGTTTTCAGAAATGTTTGGAGTAACTGAAATCTCAGATGTTGTCGGAACACTTGTTCTAACTTTGATAGGAGATTTCGAACCGGTTAAACGAGTTCGCTTTGTCCGTACTGTTTTCGATTCCGGAGACAAAGACGGTTGACTCGTAAGCCTCCGCAAACGACGGGGTTTCAATTGAATTTCTTCCATGATTGCGGATTACTCGATCAACTAAAATACAAAAGGGGAAAGTTTGTTTCCGATTTGAATGAATTTTTAGACGCTTTAGACACAACTTTCTTTTTCACTTTTAAAGAGTCGAGAAAAAGCTAAAGATGACTCTAGTCTCCTTCGATGTTTTAATGAGCCCGAAGTGACAAATTCTCGGATGGACTTTTTCTGTTATAGAGTCTGAAAAAGGCCAAAAGGAACTGCTCTGGAGTTCTAGGTAGAGGGTGTGCCAAACTTTTCACAAAACCGCAGAATACTTTTTAGGGTACGGGCGGTCGATCTTCCTGAATGCTGTGTTCAGTGCATTGCGATCAGTAGGGCGGCCGACACGGCTTCCTAAGGATAAAGGATATATGCCTATAGGGGTCTCCCAATATATACTCGACGGTACGTGGGAGCACAATCCGTACTGGCGCTATCGTCCCTCAAGAGGAATCACCCACCTTCCACGAGATCAACAGTCACCAGGCTTAACGACGCCGAAACACGTCTCTAGCCTAGACCTCTATGTTGTGCGTTATGTTGCAAAGTGTTGTTAGGTTCATTCAGTTTATTTTAAGTTGATCTTTTTAGAAGTTTTCCTTTCTGGATCACCACGAGATGTATGGTACAATTCCTAAATGTAGTCTAAGATGATAAGCAAGCTTTATTATCTTTTCAACTTTGAAAATCCTAGCTACTAAGGGAAAAGAAAGACACCATCTTTTCTCAAAGAGAAATCAACACACTCTAATGCACTTTTCCTAAATCAAGCATGCAAACTTATCAAAATGCAAATGCATAATGCAGGTGTTTGTTTTCCGCTTTCTTAGTATTGATGCCTACAAAGAAAGCTTTTTGTACAACTTTGAATTTGCTTTTAAATGACAAGTACAAACAAGTTTATTTTTTCGAAATCAACAAGGGTAGAAGAGATTACAACACTTTGCGACTTTCGAAATGAACACTTGTTTCGACACTTAAAAGAGACAAACTCAAACCAATAAGCAAAAGAAAATGTATAATCAACTGTAAACAACCAATGAACTCTCTCCTAAGATCACAATTAACAGATCTGAATCAAGGGCTACATGATGATTATTTCACTCATGCAAAGGAAGACTGTAAATGACGCCACAAACACATAAAACACTCACAGTCTTTTTGTACAAAAGGAGGCGGAATTTAAGCAGAGAAAAGGAGTTATCAGACTGGTACCTATGCTGGTTACAGGCTGCAAAAAACAGAGATCAAAACATGGCAACAGAGAGCAGAGAACCCCAGCTGCACAAGGAAAAACTGGTTCAGCGCAACCTCAACACTGTGGTTTTGACATTCAGCGCAGGTAGCCTTCACGGGACCTGCGTTGAAATGCAGAATGCCTTCACAGTAGTTGCGCTGAAGGAGAAACTCTCGTTTCTCATTGGGTTCTGGGTCACAGATTGCTCAATAATCAACGGTTTCAGGAAAAATCAGAAACACAAGCAAGGTATAATCAAAGGGGTGCTAAGATCTATCACAAAGGATCATCAAATCATTTGTGAGTCCATTGTTCAGATCATAGACAAAATCCAGTGAAGGATCAAGGCAGCAACTGTCTACTTTGCAACTGAGAATAGCAGAAGCAGTTCGATTGTTTCTGTTGAGTCTATGAAGCAAACAATGATAGAAACACAAATAAAATGGCTAAAACAAATCTCCCCAACGGAGTCCCCAATTTTTTGTGTGGAAAAATGCCTATGCAGGACGATCCTATCCACCTAAGGTGTGACAGTGCCTTAGCAACAAACAAAGACAACTATTCTAGTATTCTTCCTTTATGAATTTAGAATGAAGAGAGATAGATGGACTAACCGATGTCTTCCGTTTGTCCCTCGATCCAGATCTCTTTGGGTGTTCACAGCTACTTGCCTCCTCGCTCGCCCAGCTACAACAGATTCCTGCGAGATCACAAGAGAACAGCTACTTGCGACAAGAGAACAACTACTTGAGACAAGAGAAGAACACTACACAAAGATAGATATTCATATTCATAATTGATTTAGGATTAGAAATAAACCAAATACACTAATGAAATCATACATCAAAGATACATCAGTGTATAGGAGAAAACCAAGATAGCTTTATTGATAAATAACAAGGTTCAGGAAGAGATACAACCCAGAGGGCTCCAATCCAGCATCTCCTTCCCAGCAGAATGGAATTCCTATCTTCACCTCCCTTCAAAGCATTAAGCACCCAATGATTCCAATCTCAAACCAACAACAATTCTTTGCAATAACAAAATTCCAGCCTCTAGATCTCATGGAGGAGAGATCCATATATAGATGTTTTAGAGAGAGGATGAGTCAGCTGGAGATCTGACTAGTGTCCTCTCCCTCTGTTAGTTCTTGAGTCCACTTGGAGGTTCTTGCTTCCACTTGGAGATTTGGAACATCTTACTCATCACCAGTCGAATTCCTTGAGGCAAGTGTCATTTTGGAAGCTTCCTGGGTTTTGACACCTTGAGGAATGAGCCTGCCACATGTCCAATCTCGCTCAGCGTAGGTAGCCAGTGTTGGAGTTGACATTCAGCGCAGGTAGCCAGTGGAGCCATTGACATTCAACGCAGATGGTCAGTGGAGCAGTTGACATGATCCTGAATTGACTTGTTTTTGAGCAGTTTCAGGTGGAGAACTTCTGTGAATTGCTGTGGTTTGTTAGCCTTGTTCCTCTAGGGGTAGGAACAACATGTTTAGGGACTTTGGATCCCTTAGATTATGGACATTTCATGCTCAACTTTGTAAGGCACAAACATGTCTATAACAATGCCTGTCCAGAAGAAAGAACGATGAGTGTGAGCATAAGTCTTCTGAATGCCTACATGGCCTGCACTGGGAGATGAGTGCAACTCTACCCAAATGCACGTTTTGAGGGTGGATGTTGGCGATATAACTACTCTATCCTTGTAGCGAAGAATCTCATCCTTCCAAGAGTAGCCAACTGAGGAAGGATCTGCTCTCAAGTTATTAGTGAGTTAGGAGAGAGAGGGGTTTGAAAACCATTCCTTGTGGGCTTCTTCAATCCAATCTGGTATGGGAAGAGAGATTTATAGCAGGGTGCTTTCATCCTCAAATTGGTGTGATAAAACATCCACTACTACATTTTCACGTCCTTTCTTGTAAATTGTCTCATAATCATATGCCAGCATTTTGGCCAGCGATTTATTTTGCTGGGGTGAGGATAGATGTTGCTCAAAAAAATATTTGAGGCTTTGATGGTCTGTGCAGATTTGGAAATGCTTCCCCAATAAGTATGGTCGTTTGGTATTTATTGCATGTAAGATGGCCATCATCTCCTTCTCATAGGTAGATTGTCCCAGATGTTTCCCACTCAGTTGTTGGTTGGTGAAAGCCAAGGGTTGACCTTCCTGCATTAAGACAACACCAATACCAATACTTGAAGCATCACATTCAATCACAAAAGATTTGGTGAAGTCGAGTAGTGCCAATATGGGAGTGGAACACATGGCCTGTTTGAGAGCCATAAACGCCTGTTGTGCTGCATCAGTCCAAAGGAATGATTTTTTATTGGGAAGTTTAGCGAGGGGTCTAGAAATGCGACCATAATTGCAGACAAATTTGTGGTAGTAGCCGAAGTGATCCAAGAATCCCCTCAAAATCTTCATTGTTTTTGGTTGGGACCAATCTTGCATTGCCTGTATCTTTTTGGGATCCACCTGGACACCTTCACAACCCACAATGTGGCCCATATACTCAACTTCTTCCATGCCAAAAGAGCAATTGGAATATTTTACAAATAATTTGTGATTCGAGAGCAATTGCAATAACAAGTCTACATGCTAAAGATGTTTTTCCTAGGTTAGGCTGTAGATGAGAATGTCATCAAAGAAAACGAGGACAAATTTTTGGGGATATGGTTTTAGTAGGTGATTCATGAGGCTTTGAAAAGTGGATGGGGCATTATAGAGATCAAATGGCATGAAAAATAATTCATAATGGCCTTCATGAGTTCGGAAAGCAATCTTAGGAACGTCTACTTCTTTCATGCGTATTTGGTGGTAGACAGAGTGAAGATCTAGCTCAGTAAATAATTGAGCACCATGTAGTTCATCCAACAGATCATCAACAACCGGGATAGGGAATTTGTCTTTGATCGTGAGCTTGTTGAGGGCCCTGAAGTCTGGAAACATGCATCATTCCCCATCTTGCTTGAGCACCATGACCACTAGTGATGAATAAGGACTGATGCTAGGACGAATGACACCAACTTCAAGGATTTCCTTGATGATTTTTTCAATTTCATTCTTTTGGACGAAATGATATCAATATGGGCGCACATTTGGTAGTTGTGCCCCTGGGACCAAAGTGATGCAATGATCATGTTCCCCTCTAGAGGGTGGAAGCTCTTTAGGTTTGTCAAATTCCTGCTGGTGTCGACTCAAGACCTATTGCATGTTAGGATGAATATGAAGAATAGTGGGATCGATGGCTTGGATGGCATTAAATTGGGTGATAACTCCATGATGGTAATTTTTCAACAACTTTTCCATGTGATGCGAGGTGATGATAGAAGGAGCACCTACCTGGAGTCCACGGAGGGTATGCATGTGGTCATTCTACTTAAAGCTCATATATAACTCCTGGAAATCCATGGTGATTAGGCCTAGTGTGTGAAGCCATTCAGCACCCAAGATAATGTCACAACCACCCATGTTAACTGCAAACATGTGGGTCTTTAGGTGGTAGTCTCTCATATGAAGTTTGATATTTTTGCAGCAGCCTTCACATTTCATTGTCCCCCCATCAGCAATATGGACCAGGAAATTAGATATTGCTCCGACAAAACAATGAACAACTTTGGCGACTCACTCATGGATAAATTTATGACTGTTGCCACTATCAATCAATACTACTACAGGGCGATGTTTAAAAAATCCTTTGATTTTGAGAGTTTGGGCCGTAGAAATGCCCACCAAAGCATGTAGCAAGATAACTGGTTCCTCTGGCATAGTTGGGAGTTTATTGTCTTGTTGGGTTTCCTCAACTTCGTCCTCTGGTCCCTCAAGGGGTGGGGCTTCCTCAGATGAGTTGCGATTAGTAACATCAATTTGAAAGAATTTGGGTTCCTTGCATTTATGCCCGAGGGAGTATTTTTCATCACAGTAGTAGCACAATCCTTATTTTCTTCTTTTAGCCATTTCTGTTGGAGACACCTTTTGAACCTTAGGTGTTTGGGTAGGGCCCTGAGCCTGGGTGGGGCGTCCCTTGCCTATGAAATTTGGATGAGGCGACTGGGAAGCTAAATCAAGTTCCACTTCGATAGCCTTTGTGCAAGCGTCCATCCATGTAGGTGGGTTTTGGATCCAGACATGGGCTTGGATGGCTTCTTTGAAACCACTTATAAAACATTCCAAGTAGAATTCATCTCCTACACCTTCTATGCAAATGGCCAATGTATCAAAGGCTACAATGTAGTCTTTTACTGTGCATGTCTATTAGAGCTTAGTAAGGCGACCCAAAAAATTAGGTTCGCTGTCAAAGCAGTCACAAAGATATTTTGAGAACACCTGCCAAGTTATGTTCTCGAGATAGCATTTCCAATGCCACTGCCACCATTGCCATCTTTCTTGGTCCAAGTAAAGGGATCCCACATGTAGTTTAGTTTGATCATCTTGGATATCATTCAGAATGAAATATTGTTCCATTTGTGCTACCCATACTGTCGGATTAGAGACATCAAATTTATACATATCTAGCTTGGGTGGGCGAGGGTGGGAATATTTGTGATTTCCATGGAAGTGAAGATGATGGCTAGATTATCCTTCAAGGTCTTCATTAATACCATGTGCCTCCGAATGCAACCCCAATGTGCTCACTTTGAATTGTGCCAAGAATTCCTTCATCTGGTCCGCTAGGCTTTGGAAAGAATCCAACTATTTTTCAAGGCGCTCGATCTTGTCGTTGGCCATGACTTAAGCTCTGGTTGCTACCATACATAGATCTTGGTCACTTGTCGTCACTTTGAAAAAATTTGGGACTGCTAGAATATTGAAGTTGACAGGTGAATGGTACCACTGCGATCAGCTCGTTGTCCTGATTCTTATGGGGTCATCCTATTTTTTCTTTTTCGACGAATAGAGTTTTATCGTCCACTGATAAATACTGCAGTGGCCAAATTCTAGAAAACTTGATCCTACCAATGTCCTACAATAATCGGCCCAGGCTATAAGAGTCATAAGCCTCACTGCGCAAATGGTCAGATCTTCCTGCGAAACCCCCAACTGCTGAATGTGAGTTGGACTGTGGTGGCGACAGAACCCCTACCATTAGATATGAATGGTACTATGGTGGTAGAACCTCAACTAGTGGATTTGATTGTTGTGGCAGCGACTGAACCTCAACTACTAGATCTTATCTGGCAAATAAGGTAATGGGCGATCTTCAAAGAGTTGAGGGAATTATGTTCTCAAAGGAGTGTCAGGTGCTACAGATCGCAATATACATAAGGGTCCAACAATAGTACTCGACCCAATCTTTCAGGGCACTAACTAAGGAGAATCAACCATACCCTTAGTCGTACTACCCGAATACCCTATTGTACGTGTGAGTAATCTCCCCGAGTGCTATTCTCGGTGTACTGTAGCAGCAAGGCGACAAACGATTTATCTAAGATGAGATTTTAGCTGAGCCTAGGGGGTTTGCAATATACCCAGAGGGTACGTGGAAGGCAGTCTGTACGTGGTTCTGTCTAATGTGTTACTACTCGAAGGGGTACCCACAGGGGTTACAAGGGAGTCCAACAAGCGTGACCACCTCTTGTATTTCTTGCATGCATGCCTCCCCAAATCCGCAGGTTTATGCGCTCAATAACAAATCCCATGGTTTAAAGAGATTAGAACACGTCTCTAGCCTAAAAAAAAAAATTATGCCAAAAATAGCGGTACCATCGGCCCTGGAAAGTTCTCTGATACCACTTGTTATGCTCTTGACCTACGATAAATTCCAGAATACCAAATATGTGAAGAAATACAACCCAGAGCACATAATAAAATGAGAAAAACAGATAGTATTTTATTATTCAGAGATGAAAGCAATATTCACTTGCCTCTTCGAGGGGACAACCTCTAGCTGAGCAGAGATCGATTACAAAATAAGACTCGATATTCCTCAATGGGGAGTCTATATCCTTTCTATAGGATTCATACATACAATACCATGGGTCACTACCATGGTTCTCTCAATACCATTTATCTAATACCATGGCCCGTTTGCAACTAACTGTGGTCCCTTTATTAAATGTGGGTCAACCACTTACAAGTATTAATACAGGATTTATTGACTCTTTAACTAACTATAACTATGGCTTGACCCTATTACATAAATAAAGGGGTTAGGGTTGGACCCTAACAATTTCACTCAATTTTTTCTGCCGGATTCCGGCACCGGAAAGTCCAAAAAGTCGCACAAAAGACAACTCCATTAATAATTATTAAGTGTATGATAGGGATTTATAAACCCTATTATTAACTATATCATTTCTAATAAAGAGCTTAATATCATGGTTTATAATATTGAGTTTAATATCATGGTTTATAATATTGGGTTTACTATTAGAGGTTATAATATTAAATTTACAATATTAAATTTAATATTAAGGCTTCTAATATTTGATTTATAACAATAAGATTGTAATTTAAGGATTTATACTAGGTTTTTGCTTTATATTATTATTATATGGTATTTGAGTCAATTTCTCTATAGAGTCTCTCATATCAGTAAATTATGAGTAATTTGTATAATTATAAATAATGTTATTCATACTATACAAATTTTATAATATTTTTGTTTTTATTAATAACTATGATAGGGTTTACTATTCACAAATGTAAATTTCATCCAATACAAACTTTCTAAATTATTAGAGAGAGTTCGTAACTTAAATACTAATTGTGTGTTGGGGCATTCAAAAAAGTCAATTTTAAATAATTATTAAGCTATATTAAATAATAGATAAGTGAAAAACATAGAAGTTCCATTCTTATTGTATTATTTTACTGTAGTTAAAATTATTATAGGAGATTAAAAGAAAAAGAAGATCATGTAATCATCATAATAATCATATTGCACATAGTAGTAAACTTCTACGTACTTTGTGTATCCTTCTTTTTTGCGATGTTGAACTTAATGGGATCATTTTATAATGCATATGTATTTTTGAGCGTATGGTTAAAAACATTATGAAACAATAATCAACAAGTATCCCTAGTTATTTCCTATTCCTATAAGAAGTTAAACATATTTATTTTATTAGTTCCTGGCAAAGTCAAGGACTACAACAATCACCTGACTGAAATTCCCTTGATTGTGGATTGTTTTGCCAATTTTATGTAATTTTTTGTAACTTTAACCAAAGTTTTCGAAAAATGTTGAATATTTCCATTTTTTTGTAAATTGAAAATTATTTTTCTAATTTTTTAAAATATTATTTCTAATTTTCCATTGGCTTAGCGAGCCTTGATGTGACTTAATTCCCTTGGTGGAGTGCATTTTTATTTTCCTATTTGCTAGTGTTTGACAAATTATTTAAAAATGAAAAAATTGGTAATTTTGTAAAGACCATTGCATCAATGAGTGCTCTGACATTGGCATTGTTATGCTTGACACTTCTAGTGCTCTGCCTAGGTCCTTTATGAGGGGGTGTCAGTAGCAGTGGTGAGCTGTCTAAATCAAGTGTAAAGGTAGTTGTGTGGAACAACATGTGTATGGAGTTGGGGATGTGTTCGGACTAAAGGATGTGCAAAAGAGGGGGTATGTGTGGGAGTACAGAGCAAGGACGTAAACTTTCTTCCGCACACATGAAATTATTTTAACTTTGAGAAGAAACTTCAGGATATTCATAATTTAATGTGGAGGCATCAATTTTTTTTGTTATTTAGTCTTGAAAAATGATAGAATAGACAAAAAATTCTAACATTTGTCCACTATCAAAACTATTGTTGATCTATCAACCACCATCGAAATCACACCTTCTTCCAACGACTTTTTGTTAGCAATGAATGTGTTCCCATTACTTAAATATCTAGGTTCAGGATCATTTTCTTGATTGGCCTAAAAGGACTACAATTCCTAACACATGAAGGCAGATGTTGGGACAATGTGTTTTCAAAGAATAAATAAATCAAAAGCTTGATGACCCTTCATAAGAAGGCTCTGGTTTAATAATAACCATGACCACATATGTCTCATGTTCGAATCTGATATTCAAGTTATTAACTATAATGTCCAAATTATTTCCTTAAATTTCTACATGGTGGATGACTTGATTGCTTCTTCCATCTCGTCTCGTTATAATGAATTCTAATGCTTTATGTTGAACCGTGGTTATCCGACCAAATCCTAACTGATAACCTTTACTCAAGGTTATCAATCATGACTCCATTTCGATAGAAGTATAGTCATCGTAGAACGAGAAGCCATGCTTGGACTATGGAATATGAAGGAAGGTGCGAAGTAGGTGATTGATCTATCTACCAATAGACTATTCTAATTCAAAGCAATTAGCAATACAATTGTAATCACGGACTCCTCATTGAATTTGAGTTATATATATATATATATATCTATATATATATATATATATATATATATAGATATATATATACATGTATATACACATATATGTATATACACATATGTGTGTGTGTGTGTGTGTGTATATATAATGAACTCAAATGTATATGTATATGTATATATATATATATATATATATATATATATATATATATATATATATATATATATATATATTATTTCTCACATGGTTAGTCCTGGTCCACATTCGAGCCCCTTGAGCTACATTTGTTCAGACCTAGTCACATTCTTCCTCCGCACTAACTCTTGTTTGGGTCTAGCCATATTCAACCCCTGCACCACCACTATTGAGCTTGACCATATTCGCTACAACATTACCTCTCGTTCATAATCCTTTGGTCGATATTTCCAAAATGTGGCAAATTAATGTAAACTTTCCTTGAAGAGACATGATTAGTATCAAATTTAGCTTTAATTAAAATAAACTTTAAAAGTTTAAAAAATATTTCGCAAAATCCCATTACTAATTTAACATTTTATCATTTCATGTTGAGATTGTAATGAAAACAATACATCACAAATATTTTAATTTTTATATGATCTACTCATTAAAGCTCATTATAATATAACTTCTTTTCCTAGTTATTTGCATATAACATAACTTGCATTTTTGGCTATTTGCATTTGTTTAAGTTTGTAGTTTCATTGTTAAATATAAATGGAAATATATGTCAAATGATTATGAATATACATGATTCAATGCTAAAAAATATATTATATGGTAAGTTGATTATTAATAAAATTTTGTGGTTACAAAGTCCATAGAATCTAAGAAATTATATCTAGAACAAATGTACCCACTATTCTTCTCCACAATAGCAACTAAGGTTTCTTTGCCCAATGAATTAGCTTTATTTTATGCTTGGTAGGTTCAATTCTCTACTCTGACATGGCTCTCCTTGCATGGATAAACTTGGCTTTCCTCTCTAGTATCTGCTTCTATGAACATATTCTGCTTCGACCCCACATATTTGTGGCTCAAAACCTTTTTACTTAGCCAATTCCCATGGTTCAGTTCCCTTTTCCTTGCAATAGCTTCCACTTCCACAAATGGATTTGGTTCCGTGCTTTTCATTTGCTATAAATATGGTTGCTATGTGTTTTCTCTAATGATGACTACTCTATGTTTCCTTCTAGTTATAACAATGCATGTTCCAATGACTTCTACGCATTGGACACAAAGGAAGATGTTGGGACCCTGTGTTTTCAAATAATTACTAAATGAAAAAATTACTTGATGTCCCTTAGGAAGAAGGCTCTGGTTAAAAACAACCATAACCATAAATGTCTCATGTTCAAATAAGATATTCGAGCTATTAGCTATAATATCCAAATTCGTTCCTTAAATTTATGCATGGTGGATGCCCTGATTGCTTCTTCTATCTTGTCTCATTATAACGAATTCAAATGATTTATTTTGATCCACGATTATATGACCAAATCCTAACTGATAATTGTTACTCAAGGCTATTGATCATGACGATATTTTTGTAGAATTCCAGTCATCACAGAACTAGATGTCGTGCTTGGACAATCGAATATGTAGGAAGGTTGGAAATGGGTGATTGCTCTATCTATCAATAGGATTTTCTAATTCATACCAATTAGCAATACAATTGTAATCATGGACTCCTCGATGAATTAGAGTTAATCGATACAACCAATGGTTGTTTTTTAACACACAAAGACACACTTTTTTATTTTTTATTTTTATTTTTCTTTTCTTTTTAAATTACCATTTCTCATGTGGCTAGTCCCTACCCCACATTCAGGCTCCCCAAACTACCTCTATCTGAAACTGGTCACATTCGGCCCTCGCACTACCTCTCATTCAAGCCTAGCCATATTTTCCCCACACTACCTCTCATTCATAATCCTTTGGTCAATCTCTTTCCAAAATGTGGTAAATTCATAGAGACTTTCATGTTGAGATTTTAATGAGAACCATACAAAAAAAACATTTAATTTTTATACAATATACTCATTAAATGCTCATTATACCATAACCTTATAACCTATTTTCCTAGTTATTTGCATATAACATAATTTGAATTTATGACTATTTGTATTTGCTTTAAGTTTGTAATCTCATTGTTAAATATAAGGGAAAGATATGTCAAATGATTTTGAATTTTCATGATTTATCAATAAAATTATATTATAAGGTAAGTTGATTATTGACAAAAAAAATTGTAATTTGCATATAACATAATTTGCATTTATGACTATTTGTATTTGCTTTAAGGTTGTAATTTCATTGTTAAATATAAATGGAAAGATATGTCAAATGATTTTGAATTTTCATGATTCATTGATAAAATTATATTATAAGATAAGTTGATTATTGATAAAAAAAAATTGGTTATAAAGTCCATATAATCTAAGAAAATATAACTAAAAAATGTATGAGTTATTCCTCTTCACAATCAACTATGGTTTCTTTGCACAAAAAATTGGCTTTGTTTTCTGCTTGGAGGGTTAAATTATCTACTTCGACATGGCTCACCTTGCATGGATAAGCTTGAGTCTCCTCTATGCTCTTTTCTTTTATGAATATATTTTGCTTCAGCCCCACACATATGTTTCTCAAAACCTTTTTACTCAACCAATTCTTGTGGCTCGGTTCCCTTTCCCTTGTAATGGCTTCCACCTCCACAAATGACTTTGGTTTAGTGCTTTTCATTTGCTATAATGATGTCTACTTTTTGTTTGCTCTAATGATGGTTGTTCAATGTTGGCTTCTAATGATAGCAATGCATGTTCTAGTGGCTTCCACACATTGGAAATGAAGGCATATGTTGGGAGACTGTGTTTTCAAAGAATAAAAAATAAAAAAATCACTCAATCTCCCTTTGGAAGAATGCTTTGGTTTAACAATAACCATGATCGCAGATGTGTCACGTTCAAATATGTTATTCAATATCTTGACTATAATATCTAAATTCTTTCCTTAAACTTCTGCATGGTGGATGTAAACACACCCCCTTACACTTAAGAGTGTATTTACTATGCTAACCCAACTTCCTTGGTACAGTTAGAGAAATGGGGTAATTTTTTTTTACTTTCTTCCAAGTTTCCAGAACTCAATTTTGATGTCATCATCATATTTGTCTTGGCGAGACTTTTCTAGTGATATAAATTTTGTCCAATTTGGACTGTAGGATTACAAGTTAGGGTCTTCTAAAGTCTTATAATGTGTCACCTCTCTTTTCTTACCACGTGGCATGTCACTATACTGCCATGTCACTCGGCCATGTGGTGTGCCTCGATTCCCCACACTTGCATTACCCCTCCACCATTGCATGCGGGTTTATTCTCCATATATATATATATATATATATATATATATATATATATATATATATATATATATATATATATATATATATATATATATATATATATATATATATATATATATATATATATATATATATATATATATATATATATATATATATATATATATATCTATATATATATAGATATATATATATATATATATATGACTCTTTTCCATTCGACAACCCACAAAAATAGATGTGATCAATGGTTACCATTAAAAAATGTTATGCCTCAGCTTACGATCCTCTTCCATTCAACGAACCAAAACAAATGGCACGATCGACAGTGGTAAATAAAAGCGCTAGCCCCCCCCGTTGTTGACGTCACATGAGGGGAGGCCTCGCTATCATGGATCCTCTTCGAGGTTTCGGGTAGAGATCCAAAGGTCCACCATCTTTTCGACCATGTGATAGTCCTTTTCCAATAGCGACATCCCACCCATCCTTAGCTAATGTCACAAGGGGAAGGCCCCATTATTTTCCTAACCATTGATCTCCCACAACTCGAACAATGTCTACAATTAAAGTGTGACCCCCTCACCTTGTTGACGTCATAAGGGGACGAGGGGGTAGGGGGCGGGGGACACTATCACGTCGACTGTTTATTTTTCCAATGAACCTCCACGGTCCATTACCAATTCTGAATTCTGCCCTTGGTTGGGTTACGTAGTTACATGGTTCCATGACCTGACCCTCGAGGCTACCACCTCCAACTCCTTGCATGCACACGGTCAAGATGCAACCTATAGGTTTTGTGTTTGTCTCTATTGGCCACAAGCAACCTCAACCTTGGTGCTCCTTAACATTTATTTATACAATACACACACATACACATGATATATAAAATATCTCGATACATGTAAATAGTGAATACGTTGGCTCATCATGAACGATATTCTACATGAAGATTCATGTAATACCACTTCCCATACAATGACGTATTCAATTATGTTGCATTCCCATAACTTAATGATATAGAAAGAAAGTTGTGGCTTTAGCATATGAATATGTAGGAATGCATTTTATCCCTTAGGCTTGAGGCAAAAATTCATGTACAAAAGACAAGTTTAGGATATGAACTCCTACTTTAAGGCCTATTTAACATTACAGGGGCCATTTCAAATTGCGATATTTTTTCTTTATGCCATTAAACTAACAAATTGATTGTACATGTAGTCATGGCTATAAAATTTAGGCATTAAGCCCATAATCTCAACATTCAACCCAATGATGTTCATGAATATATATACTTCTTTCATTTTGGTTTAAATGTTAGAGATATAGTGGATTGGGAAGCTCCTAGGAATGTGGATGAGGTTAGATCATTCATGGGACTAGTAGGTTATTATAGGAGGTTCATCAAGAACGTCTCACAGATTCTCTATATAATTACATCTTTGTAGAGAAAAGGAAAGAAGTTTGAATAGACTAGGGAGTGTGCAACTAGTTTTGAACAATTGAAGCATTTTCTAACAAATTCTCCAGTCTTAAAGAACAGAGTTTGTGGTATGTACATATGCTTGAAAGAGAGGACTTGGTGGAGTCCTTATGCAAGAGGGATAAGTGGTATGCTATGAGTCGAGGAATTTGAATGAGCACAAGCATAACTATGTGACGCGTTATCTTGAGTTGGTAGCTATTATTCATGCATCAAAGATGTGGAGACACAATCTTCTTGGCAGGAAATTTATTCTAATGAGGGATCACAACGGATTGAGGTACTTGTTTATCCAACCTAATCTGAATGCCAGGTAAGCTAGATGGTTAGCTACTCTTAGTGAGTTTGAATTTGAGATCAGGTACATTAAGGGAAAGTAGAACAGGGTTGCAGATGCTAAACGTAGGAGAGTGAAGGTGAATCACATTGCAACAATGAGTCCTTATGGGACAGACTTACAAGAGCAGATCTTGCAGGAAGGATAACATGATGACAAATATCAACAATTGAGGAACATGTTACAAAAATAGGGTGAAGGTAAGAGGGATGAGGAGTATCACCTTACGATAGATGGTTTGCTCAGATTTAGGAACAAGATTTATGTGCCAGATGACAGTGAGCTTAAAAAGCTTATCTTGAGGGAGTTTCATGTTAACTGGTATTCAGGTTGTTGTAGCATTTTTTGGTTTTGGTAGGTTAAAATAAATTAGTCCAAAAAATGAAAACATAATGAAAACATTTTTCAAAAAATGTTGAGCTAAGATATGGACAAAAAGAATACTCAATAAAAATGTTAGGAAATATTTTGATAAATATGTCCATATCAAAGAAAATGTTAAAATAGATGCCCTAAAAAATGAAGGCAAAAATAAAATGTTAGGTTAGAGAGAAAAGAAAAAGAAAAAAACAGATCATGAAAGTGTGAAAGTCCAAGTGCCACTACTTTTACTTTATTATTCAAAATAATGGTTGTGTGCAGCTTGTCATAAATGCTACAACCCATGATAGTCAAATGGTTTAATCTTGACTAGTTCATGGTTTAAATTTCATGTTTATAGTTAGAGAATAAATATCTAGCCAAACTATTTAACCTTGGCAGATCAGTAGTTAGGTAGAGAATAATAAGGAGCTCATCAGTTTAATATGAGCCCTTGGATGTTATAAGGTTAGAATTAGAGAGTTTTCTTTTCAAAAGAAAAAGGAAAGAAAGGGTGTGCTAGCTTAAATGCACCAAAATTAAGTGAAGAAAAATGGTTAGGGTAAGTAAAGGGTAGGTAGAAGAAAGGTTGCAGAAGTACAAAGTTGATTGAAGCATAAGCACATTTATCATGCTTGATCATGTGTTTCAGTGTGCAGAAGTAGTTATGAAAGTGAAAAGATGTTCACAAGTTGATTTGGTTAACTTCCCCTCATTTTATTTCATGCCCCATTACATAATTACTAATTTCCTCATTATCCCATCATTTTCTAAGAAAGTACACTTTTCCCTTCATTTTCACCCTTGCCCCTTGTTTCCACACATTTTCCTAGCAATTTACCCTCCAAACTCATTCCCCTTATTAATTTCCCTACAAACCCATAAATACCCCTTATCCTAACTTTTATTCCTCCCCCTGCTTTATTTAATTAAACTCCGCCATTCATGTTTTTCCCGAAAAAACCCTTTTAACCCATAAAACCCCTTTATCCTAAGTTTTGTCTCTCTCCCGCTTTATTTAAATTAACTGCGCAAATTCAATTTTTCCCGATATAAACCTTTTAACCCACCCCCTTGGTGTGGTTAACAAACCCCACCACACAGTTAACCCTGGTCCCACTCCATAAACCCATGCATTATATTTTTAACTTGCTTATATTTAACCCCGCTTTATATCATAAATTAATTACAAATCACTTGTAATTATTCCTTGGGCCCCGCTAATCTCCGTCGATTGCCCTCTGTGTAGCTTTATCGCGCAATAGCCATTAGATCTTTCACCCCTAGATCTAATGGTGAGCATCCATATCACGTTCAGTTATTTTACGACTGTTATCGGCCCGCGAACACGTGAGATTCGTGGTTTTGCTCGAGTCCCTTTTAGCTACATGGCAGTCTCATGTTAACTCGCATGCCCTCGGGGAAATACTGCCCGACTGTTAAAATCTGAGCGATTTCCTTTGAAACCACCTCCTCCCGTAGGCCGAAACCATCCACTGTTCACTTATCGAATTCCGCTTCAAATTTTAAACTTTACCCGTTAAAACACCGAAGACCCCTGTTTTCGCTCTTTTCGCCCGTTTGCATAGTAAAAACTTACTAAGATTTCCTACGCCACCTTGAACATCTACAACTAAATTCGACCACCGATTACCTTCCAAACACTTCCAGGACTCTGTCCATAGATCCTCAGCTCAAATAAAGCCATATATCACCTCCCTGTCAGCCTGTGTTTTTCTTAACAATTGTTGTATTTTGCAGGTGATTAAAAGACCAGGAGACTAGATAAACAGTTTTGATACTAGTCACAAAACTTGTTTACTCCAAGATTCACAAGGAAATGAATTCAAAAGCCTTTATGCAGAAGAAAAAGACAATTATCATAGAGCAGAAGGAAACAATTTACACAGTAATGGTTAAAACAAAGAAGAAATCATTTACATAGAGACAGTGAATGTTAAAACAGAGGAGGCAGATAAAGCATAAAGTTAAAAGAAAAACAGATGAAATATACAGAAAGATGATCAATATCCAACTATCATATGCTGAGACATATGAAAAACTAAATGATTTACTGTTGAAATACACAGTAAAAACATGAAATGTACAGTAAAAGTAAAAAGCACAATAAACAATATTGACAGGTCAACATGGTTAAAGAGTATCAAATGAAATGTCATAAGTGAATATGACATTCAACGTGAAGACCAAATAGCCAAGCAGCTTAAAGGGAAAAATATCAAAGTCTAAAAGACAACAGAACCTAAATAACAGGAATGGTCAGCTAGCTTCAACAATTTTCAGTTTTTAGTCACCAACAACTCAGCATCAAAATAGTGCCAGATTAACTAGCAGCCTTTATTTTGATTTTATAATAATCTATTTTTGTAAAAACATTTTAGGATATTTTCTTAGTTCTACTTTGTATAAATAACTCTCTTCACGAGTTATTATGGATTGCACCCTTGATGAGGCATTTCTAAACATTTTATGTACTTGACGTTTATGGATCCTTAATACAAAGCAAAGGATTTTGAATTTTGTTTTACACAGTTTGTGTTTCCTGTAAGTTTTTCCAGTATTACTCATTATGTTTTTCTTCATATTCTTATGTCTTACAGAGATACCTAGGTAGGAATAATTCAGTTTCATTCTATTCCTATAAGCTTCTGAAGTGATAATCTATAAAGAGAATGAATTAATGGACCGTTTGTTTAATTAATTCCCTTTGAATCAATAAATCTTCAACATCTTTTGTAAGCTTAAGCATATTCTCTTAAACCTTCTAAACTTCGTTTAAAGGTTTTCACACTTATGATTATTTAATTTTCAGTTTGAAAACTGTGATAATCATATTATTTATCTGTTTATGCTCACCACTATTCAAGCTATATCACTGTGTGAAATTTTATAGCATCCCTCTTCTCTGATATTAATATTATTCAAAATGCTAGGAATTACAGTGTTACATCTGTTTCATTCATTGGTCCTCCAAATTAAAACAAAACCCACAAAACAATTATCTTAGATGCTCTGGCAGGATAGTTGACCATTTTCATCTCAGAGATACAACATCAATCTGGTGCCGTTGCCGGGGATTCAAATTTCATTAAGTTTTCCTAGGGAAATGATATTCATTCTATTTCTTTAAGGTGATTAAATTTCTAGAAAGGTTAAAATCCTTCACCTGGTGACTCCACTAGCCCAAACTAGCACCGTTTAAGCACACCAGATCTCATTTTGAATTTGACTTAGTTAATCCTCTGTCAGATCCTAATTTTTTTTTGAGAAAAGACAATTCTAAAAGGAGACATCAACCATCTTCTTCTTCCTCTTCAACCTTGCAGTCTGAAGATTTAGTATCATTTGACCCTTTTATTAATATTCCATCTGATCTTGATTGGACAAAAATACCTCTTAGGGTTTCTGAACTATTAGGTAGGGGAGTTGATTTAGATTCAGCCTTCCTCATTCATTCTTTTGAAATGCATCAAGAACCCTCGTTACCACCAGGATCACCTAAAACTGAGTCTGACTTGGGTGTACATTTACCTGAATACAAACCCGCAATTTCATATCCCCTACCACTTATTCATTTCCTTCCACTTCTGAATGACCTAAAGCTTCTACTTCTAAACAACCTAAAGAGACCCTCTCTGTATATTCAAATCCACTCTTTGAAACAAAAGAGTGTGTTCATTCATTGGTCCAAAAGTTAGTTCTTAAGACTCCTTTAAAGTTATTCAGGAGATCCCCTCCTTCTTCACCTCCACATAGTCACACACCCCCTAAATCACTTTCTTCCACCTCTTCTTCATCCACACAAATACGTCATACACCACCTTCTACTATGGCATTCCGACCTATTGTATAGGCTAGATATGCAACTTTAGTCTTACCTGCTAACCTCGATGCATTCCTAGCTGGGTACTTGAAATACCTTCCTAGGTATAATGGAGAAACTGGTCCCTTAGCTGAGGACCATCTTCAAGATTTTCTAGACTTTGCAAACAACATGAATATAGAACAAGAAAATGTTTACATGAGATTGTTTGTACAGTCACTTGAAGGAAATGTAAGAATCTGGTTTAGGCAGTTACCTATAAATTCCATTAGAAATTGGGAAAAGCTTACAAACATATTTAAAAATCAATGGGGTGCAAAGAAAGATCCTCTTTACTTTCTGACTGAGTTTTAAGAACTTAAAAGAAACTTTGGTGAACCTATATCAAATTTTATCAAAAGGTTCAATAAAATTTATCATAAGATGCCCCCTAATTGTAAACCCCTTGTAGCAACTGCTAAGTCTAGGTTTTATAAATTCTTTGACGATGATTTTGTTGTAATGCTAAGAGAGAGAACTTCAGGAAATCTTGAAGATATGCAAACATATGCTATAGAGGTGGAAGAAAATAGGGCAGCTTCAACTTCCTTCAAAGCTAAAGAGGAAAAGGCCCATAGAAAACTCAAATCTATTCAAGAGGCCTTTAGTTCCTCTAGTTCTTCTAAGACTAAAACAAAAGATTCTAAAATAGATGAAATAACTTTTCTTAGAAATCTATCTATTAGAATTTCCAAGATTGAGACTCAACCTAGGACAGTTCAACAAATAGTTACTAGACTCCAAAATCAAAATCAAGGTCAGTATAAAAGGAATCCACAATTACAAATTCTTCAGATACCTAGTAATGACCAGTAGGTTCCCACTCCTTTACTGATAGATGACCAACAACATGATGAAAATACTATGACTATTACTGAAGATATCAATAACATGGATACTTCTTCTAATCAAACAATTATTATTCCTCTCTCACAACAAAATCAGGTTCAAGAAGATCAAGAATCCTCACAGGTTTCTAAATACCATCCCTTCTATGAATTTTTAATTGTAGAGTTGAACAAGAGATACGATCTTAGGCCTAGACCCGGACCTGAAAGACCTCTTAAGGAGACTCCAATAATTGAACCTCATACCAAAGTTGCTGAAACTCAAATAATTGTTATTCGACCATTAAATCAGTTAACTGATACTGCTCAAAATGATAAAAATGCTTTGACTACATTTAATTTTGAAAAAGAGTTAGAAAGATTTAAAATCCCAATTCCACTTTCAGAACTTTCCAAAAACCCTAGGTATAAAAATCAAGTCTCTAAATGGATACAAAACACCTTGGTTGATGCTGAAAGTGATGTCATTAGTCTGCAAGATGAAAAACCAACAGTTGTCTTTGGTCCTAGATCAGATATGATAGATGAAATAGTGCCTCCGTTCTATGTAACTCTTAAGACAAATTATTCCATGTAATATAATTGTATGCTTGATTCTGGAGCATCACATAACCTCGTGCCAAAAACTATCATGGACCATTTGAAACTTGACATAACTAGATCCTATCATGACTTGTACACTTTTGATTCTAAAAGGGTGCCTTGCTTAGGATTGATTAAGGATTTAGTAGTCACCCTTGCCCAAATTCTAGTGAAAAGTGTAGTGCTTGATATAGTTGTCACATATATTCCTCCCAAAATTGGAATGCTCCTTTCTAGGTCTTGTTGTGCCAAATTAGCGGGAACTCTTTAGATGGATATGTCTTATGCCACTATTCCAGTTTATGGGGGAGAACAACTAAGGTTATATAGAGAGGTAAGATTTGTGCACACTGTTTGCAAAACAAACCAACCAAGGAACCATCCCATTTATGCAATTGATCATGATTTTCGTTGCTTTCATCTCTCTTCAAACCAAATACACGAAACTCAAGTTATAATAGAAGATGTAGTTGAAAGTCATGACCAAATCAAATTGATGTATGGAAACTATTTTTTGATGGTTCTTTTACAAAAGAGGGAGCAGGAGCTAGGGTAGTTTTAATTTCACCAGAAAAAGAAAATATCACCCAATCATGCAAACTTGACTTCGAAGTTACAAATAGTGTGGTTGAATATGAACCTTTCCTTTTGGGACTGCAATTAGCCAAAAGCTTAAAGGTTCAAAACTTAAGTGTTTTTACTAATTTAGAACTTATTGTCAAACAAGTGAGAAATATTTGCGAGACTAAGCATCCTAGACTTAGGTCTTATCGAAATGAAGTTTGGGATTCAATCGAAAACTTCTTTGATGATTTTAATTTGACTTATATTCCAAGAAATCAGAATATTCATGCAGATTCCTTAGCTATTTCTGCTAGTTCATTTAAAATTCCTGATCAGACCAATGTACTCTATCAAATACAAGTCAAGTACAAACCATCCATCCCAGACAATATAAAACACTGGTAGATATTTGAAGATGATGAACATTTGAAATCTTTTTTGTAGCTTATAGATGAATTTTCAGTTCTACAAATTGATGAAGATAGAACAAAAATAAATGAAAATTTAGATATTCTAATTGGGTTGCAAATTTAGTTCCTGTCAGAAAAAAGAATGGAGAAATCAAACTCTGTGTGGACTTTAGAAATTTGAACAAAGCATCATTAAAGGATAACTATCCTTTGCCCAAAATGGATCAATTACTTCAAATGGTTTCAGGAGAACAAAGACCTTCTATGCTTGATGGTTTTTCAGGCTATAATCAGGTAAATGTTGATTAAACAAACAAAGAGAAGACAACCTTTACTACACATTGGGGTACATTCATGTATGCTAGAATGCCATTTGGCTTAACCAATGCTGGAGCAACATTTCAAAGAGCTATGGATGTAGATTTTGTAGGTCAGGTAAATAAATTTGTGGTCATTTATCTTGATGACATAATTGTTTTTTCTAAATCTGATTAGAAACATCTAAAACACTTGATGAAGGTTTTTGATAGGTGTAGAAAATTTGAAATATCATTGAATCCTAAAAAGTCTTTGTTTGGTATCAAAAAATTAAAATTGTTGGGCCATATAAATTTCAAAAGAAGGAGTGGTGATTGATCCCAAGCGTGTATCTTCCATTGAAACACTGACCTTACCTAGAAATAAGAAGGAGATTCAAGATTTTCTAGGCAAGATTATTTTTTTTTGGAGATTTATCCCAAATTATGATGAGATTGTAAAAGATATAACTGACATGCTCCGAAAAGATCATGAAGTTAAATGGATTGTCTCTTCCAGGAATGCATTTGATCAGATCAAGAAAGTTATCTTTGAAGATCCCACTTTGGCTAGCCCTGATTACACTAAACCATTCAGTATCTTTCCTTTGCCTCAAAAACAACCCTTGTTGTTGTTCTACTACAAAAGAATGAAGATTCCCATGACCAGCCCATAGCATTTTTTAGTAAGGTTATGAGAGATGCCTAGCTTAAGTATGACATAATTGAGAAGCAAGCATATGCCCTTACTCAAGCCCTGAAATCATTCAGGATGTATGTCCTACATTCTCCTATTACCACTTATGTTCCTAAGTGCTGTGAAAATCATTTTAACTCAACCAGACACTGATGGGAAGAGAGGTATATGGATCACTCAAATGCTGGAGTTGATCTAACTATCAAAAGTACAAAGCTAGTAAAAGGCCAAGGATTAGCTAAGCTTCTAGTTGAATCCAACTGTAAAGTGCTTGGAATCAATTCTGTTTTAGAGATACAAGGGGAGAATCCACAAGAACCTTCCCTTCGTCCTGAAAGGGAGAATCCATAAGAAACTTCCCTTCATCTTGAAGAAAAGAATCCACAAGAACCTTTACCTTCATATTAGATCATCCCTTAATACATTGATGACAAATTTCTGTTGTCATATTGGTACCAAGACATTGTAAATTTCTTGATCCATTTTGAATGTCCAACATCATTCTCCAAAAGCCAGTGTAAAACTATCAAATTGAAAGCAATCAAGTACTGTATCATAAATGCAAATTTGTATTGGAAAGACCCACTAAATATTTTGTTATTATGTTCAACAGAATCAGAAACTAAAGGAATCATTGACCAATTTCATACAAGATTTTGTGGAGGACATTATGCTTGGAGAGCAAGAACATATAATATATTAAGGGGAGGATTTTATTGGCCAACATTGTTCTTACAAGTAGGAGAAAAAGTCAAAGGTTGTGCTCCTTGTCAAATGTTTGCTAGTAAGCAAAAATTAGCAGCTCTTCCACTGGTTCCATCAATAGTCTCAGAACCTTTTCTCCAATGAGGATTAGATTTTGTTGGGGAGATTCATCCCACTTCAAGTAATCAACATAGATGGATCCTCACTACAACATACCACTGCACTAAATGGGTGGAAGAAATTCCAGTGAGAAATGTTATTGATTCAATAGTAATCAAATTTATTGAAGAGAACATCTTATCTAGATTTGGTTGCCCAACTCAAATTGTCACTGATAATGCAACAACTTTTTCTAGCGTTAAAATGATTGAGTTTTGCTAGAAATATCAGATTCTATTACATCATTCAACTTCATATTACTGACAAGGTAATGGCCTTGCAAAATAATCAAATAAAAGTCTAGTAAAGGTAATAAAAAAGACTCCAACAGATCATAAAAAGAGTTGGAACTCTCATTTAATTTATGTAGTATGGGCAAACAGAATTAATCCAAAGAGATATACTAGGAAATCTCCTTTCCAGTTAGTTTATGGGAAAGATGCAATCTTCCCTACCAATTTTGCCTTTCCTGTTTTAAAATTCTTGCAGGATTCAACAGATGAACCTAATGATTTTTTAGGGAGAATAAATCAGATTATTGAACTAAATGGAAATACAGATGAAGTTCAATACAAATTGAAAAAGTACCAGAATAAGATGAAGATCATGTTTGACAGAAGAGCCAGGGAAAGGGACTTAAAGGAAGGTGATCTAGTTCTAAGATGGGATTCCAGGAGAGAAGAAAAAGGAAAACATGGCAAGCTTGAAAACCTGTGGTTTGGACTCTTAGCAATTGCTAAAGTGAAGGGAAACAACACTTTTGTGCTACAAAATCTTGAGGGGCTATATTCCACTTATCCTGTAAATGGAAGGTTTCTCAAACATTACATTCAGTACTGAGAAGCTGAAGTAGATTTCATTACTACCATTGTAAAAGCTCCAATTTCTTTTACTTTTCAAGCTTTCAGTGTGAATTTTTTTTTTTACAAGAAAAGACTCCATAGCCCAAGGAGAAGGCACATGGATCTGCAGGTTCTCTGCATTCTACAGGAGAAAGCGGTCCCCAAATGGAGCCAATGTTGTAGCATTTTTTGGTTTTTGGTAAGTTAAAATAAATTAGTCCAAAAATGAAAATATTCTTCAAAAGCTGGTAAGCTAGGATATGGACAAAAAGAATATTGAATAAAAATGTTAGGAAATATTTTGATAAATATGTCCATATCAAAGAAAATGTTTGAATAGATGCCCTAAAAAATGAAGGCAAAAATAAAATGTTAGGTTAGAGAGAAAAGCAAAAAGCAAAAAATAGATCATGAAAGTGTGCAAGTCCAAGTGCCACTACTTTTTACTTTATTATGAAAAATAATGGTTGTGTGCAGCTTGTCATAAATGCTATAACCCATGATAGTCAAATAGTTTAATCTTAACTAGTTCATGCTTTAAATTTCATGTTTATAGTTAGAGAATAAATATTTAACCAAATTGTTTAATCTTGGTAGATTAGTAGTTAGGTAGAGAATAATAAGGAGCTCATCAGTTTAATCTGAGCCCTTGGATGTTATAAGGTTAGAATTAGATAGTTTTATTTTCAAAAGAAAAAGGAAAGAAAGGGTCTGCTAGCTTAAATGCACCTAAATTAAGTGAAGACATAAGGTTAGGGTAAGTAAAGGGTAGGTAGAAGAAATTTTGCAGAAGTACAAAGTTGATTGAAGCATAAGCACATTTATCATGCTTGATCATGTGTTTCAGTGTGGAGAAGCAGTTATGAAAGTGAAAAGATGTTCACAAGTTGATTTGGTTAACTTCTCCTCATTTAATTTCACGCCCCATTACATACTTACTAATTTCCTCATTATCCCATCATTTCCTAAGAAAATACCATTTTCCCTTCATTTTCATCCTTGCCCTTTGGTTTCACACATTTTCCTAGCAATTTACCCTCCAAACTCATTCCCCTTATTAATTTCCCTAAAAACCCATAAATACCCCTTATCCTAACTTTTATTCTCCCCCCCAGTTTATTTAATTAAACTCCGCCATTCATGTTTTTCCTGACAAAACCCTTTTAACCCATAAAACCCCTTTATCCTAAGTTTTGTCTCCCTCCTGCTTTATTCAAATTAACTGCGCAAATTCACTTTTTCCTGATATAAAACCTTTTAACCCACCCCCTGGTGGGGTTAAAAAACCCCGCCACATAGTTAACGATGGTCCCACTCCATAAACCCGTGCATTATATTTTTAACTTGCTTATATTTAACCCCGCTTTATATCATAAATTAATTACAAATCACTTGTAATTATTCTTCCGACCCTGCTAATCTTCGCCGATTGCCCTCTGTGCAGCTTTCCCGTGCGATAGCAGTTATAGCTTTCATCCCCAGATCTAATGGTGCACATCTATATCGCGTTCATTTATTTTCCAACCTTTACTGGCCCGAGAGCACGCCAGATTCGTGGTTTTGCTCGGGCCCCTTTTGGCTACGTGCCAGTCTCACATTAACACGCATGTCCTCGGGGAAATACCGGCCGACTATCAAAAGAGGTGCAATGTCCTCCGAAACCGCCTCCCCGCATAGGCCAAAACCATCCACTGTTCACTTATCAAATTCTGAGCCAAATTTTAAACTTTACCCGTTAAAATGACCCTCGTTTTCTCACTTTTTGCCCGTTTGCATAGTAAAACCTTCCTAAGCTTTCCTGCGCCACTTTGAACATCTGCAACTTAATTCACCCACCGATTACCTTCCAAACACTGTTAGGACTCCGTCCACAAACCCCTCAGCTCAAATAAATCCATTTATCACCTCCCTATCAGCCTGTGTTTTTCTTAACAACTATTGTATTTTGTAGGTGATTAGAAGATCAGGAGACTGGATAAACAATTTTGATACTAGTCACAAAACTTGTTTACTCCAAGATTCACAAGGAAATGAATTGAAAATCCTTTATTCAGAAGAAAAAGACAATTATCGCAGATGAGAAGGAAACAATTTACACAGTAATGGTTAAAACAAAGAAGAAACCATTTACACATACACTGTGAATGTTAAAACAGAGGAGGGAGATAAAGCATACAGTTAAAAGACAAACAGATGAAACATACAGAAAGATGATCAATATCCAACTATCAGATGCTGAGACATATGAAAAACTAAATGATTTACTGTTGAAATACACAGTAAAAACTTGAAATGTATAGTAAAAGTAAAAAGCATAGTAAAGGATATTGACAGGTCAACATTGTCAAAGAGTATCAGATGAAAGGTCATAAGTGAATACGAAATCCAGCGTGAAGACTGAACAGCCAAGCAACTTAAAGGACAAAATATAAATGTCTAAAAGACATCAAAACCTAAATAAGAAGAACAGTCAAATAGCTTCAACAATTTTCAGTTTTTAGTCACCAACAACTAAGCATCAAAATAGTGTCAGATCAACTAGCAACCTTTATTTTCATTTTATAATAATCTATTTTTTTAAGAACAGTTTAGGATATTTTCTTAGTTCTATTGTTGTATAAATAAATCTCTTCACGAGTTATTATGGATTGCACCCTTGATGAAGCATTTCTAAACATTTGATGTAATTGACTTTTCTACACCCTTAATACAAAGCAAAGGATTCTGAATTCTATTTTACACTATTTGTGTTTCCTGTAAGTTTTTTCCAGTATTACTCATTATGTTTTTCTTCATATTCTTATGTCTTACAGAGATACCTAGGTAGGAATAATTGAGTTTCAATCTATTCCTATAAGCTTCTGAAGTGATAATCTACAAAGAGAATGAATTAATGGACCGCTTGTTTAATTAATTCCCTCTGAATCAATAAATCATCAACATCTTTTGTAAGCTTAAGCATATTCTCTTAAACCTTCTAAACATTGTTTAAAGGTTTTCATACTTATGATTATTTAATTTTTAGTTTGAAAACTGTGATAATCATATTATTTCTCTGTTTTTGCTGACCACTATTCAAGCTATATCGTTGTGTGAAATTTTATAGCAGCCCTCTGCTCTGATATTAATATTATTCAAAAGGTTAGGCATCACAATGTTACATCTATTTCATTCATTGGTCCTCCAAATTAAAACAAAAGCCACAAAACAATTACCTTAGATGCTCTTGCATGATAGCCGACCATTATCATCTCAGAGATACAACACAGGTCACCTGGGATATCATAAGACATTAACAACAGTTAAGAAATTATATCATTTTAAAAACTTGAAAAAAGAGGTGGCTGAGTTTGTTGCTAGATGTTTGGACTGTCAGCAGGTAAAAGTAGAGTGTAAGCATCCAAGTGGTTTATTGCAGTTGATTCCAATTCTAGAGTGGAAATGGGAGGTCATTTCCATGGACTTCATTACATGTTTTCCGAGGACATTGAGACAACATGATTCCATCATGGTTGTGGTTGATAGCTTAAGTAAGGTAACTCATTTCATTGTAGTTAATTATACGAATTCAACTAGCGAGGCAACTCAAATTTTCATCGGGGAGACAATGCGGATGCATGGTGTTCCGAAGAAGATCATATCAGATAGAGATGACAAGTTCACTTCCAGGTTTTGGAAGGAGTTTTTTGTAGGCTTGGGGACATATTTCACTTTCAATACAATTTATCATGCATAGATAAATGGACAGAAATAGAGGGTGAACAAGATTCCTAAGGACATGTTGAGGATGTACGTCAAGCATCAGCTTCGAAAGTGGGAAGAGTATTTTCCACTGGTGGAGTTTTTGTATAATAGTGGGTATCATGAATCCTTGAATATGATTCCATTTGAGGTTCTTTATGGGAGGAGTTTGTTAGGTCCCTATACTACTAGTGTAACCCCTTATTGTTATTAGTACAACCCCCTTATTATATTGTTATACCCATGTAGTCCCCATATTGTTATTATTGTGCCCCATAGAAGCCCACTATTGTTATTATTGTGCCCTTAAATTATTATTGTTATGTCGAATCTGATTATATTATGACCCCTTAGACTCCTATATATGGAAAGGAGGTCTTGTCATTTGTATCATCCAAGAATTGTTCATTTATGTAACGTAAAGTAGGTTGCCCCCTCGAAGAGGATTATTTTGAAGGTATTGATCTATCTTTTCTATATTTTTGTGAGCTGGTTTCATAACATTTGGTATCAGAGCTTTGGATTCTAGGGTTTTGCTGCTCCAAACAGGTCATCGTGGAATTTTCACTATAATTTTTTTTTCTATGACATTTCAGAAGCTACAAAAAACCCATTTGAGCTGAAATCATTCTGAACTTCGGGTCCAAAATTCAAAGCTTGTCTCACTATATTTTTGTAGATATGATCTAAGGAAGTTATGGTTTTTGTAGACTCCCAAATTACATTCCAAATAGGTGACCTAGGGAAAATCGTCATAACTGTCTCTCTGAGCATCATATTGAAATTTCATAAAACGTTATAGAAACAACACGGATTGTAGTTTTCGTGTATATTTTTTGGATCCGAAGGGAAAAAAGGTGACACGTGGCACTTCATACAAGTTCGCTCTTCTAAAAAGGTGTATAATCAGGTCATCTTGGGAGATTGTGTATAACTCTTTCTTGGAGAATCTAATTTCAATCAAACTGGTGGCATTGGAAAGAAGACGTAGAGAGCTACTACAGATCATGATTTTAGAACTAGAAGATCTGAAAATACAAAGTTACAGGTGTTTCAAGATCAAGCTCCTAAAATCAAGAAAATGCAATATGAGGAAGTTTGATGGCAAGGATCCGGTAAATTGGATACTACACACGGAGCAATATTTTGATCTACATGAGATGCAACTATTACAAAAGGTACGTATTGCATCTTCATATTTAGAATTGGATCAACTTTTATGGTATAAAGGGCTTTGTTCTCGTAAACCACTTGTTACGTGGTCAATTTTCACAGAGGAAATGATAACACATTATGAGGATACAAAGAGAAGCACCTCCTTTAGCCAATTGATAAATCTTAGAGAAAAGTGTTCAATGGCAGAGCACATTGAGGACTTTCAAAAATTGAATATAAGGGAAAATGATATTCCAGAGAAGCAGAGGATTGATGTCTCCATAGGGAATTTAAAGGATAACATTCAACATGCGGTTCGCCTTTGGGAACCTGATTCATTGGAGAAGGCATTCAGGTTGGCAAGAAAAGTGGAAATAAAAATTATGGAAACAAGGAATTCTACCCCTCACAACTAAAAAGTTGAAAGTGTTGTTTCTCCTTGCCTTCCACAACCTACAAGGTTGACACCAAAACAATTGGAAGAAAAAAGAGCAAAAGGAATTTGTTACAATTGTGATAACAAATACATTAAAGGTCATAAGTGTGCTGAGAAGAAATTATTTTACATTGATTGTGAAGAGGAGAAAGAAAAGGATCAAGAAACATCAAAAGAAGAGGATATACACCAGGAACCAACCCCAAAGAAATAAGAAATGAATCCAACCATATCTTGTAAATAATTGGCAAGAATTACCACTCCTCAAACTCTCAAGATAGAAGGACATATCAAGAAGAAAAAGGTTTAAGAAGTGAAAGGTCACATCGAGAAAGAAGAAATTAATCCGATCATATCTTGTAATGCATTAGCCGGAATTACCACTCCTCAAACTATCAAGATAGAAGGACATATCAAGAATAAAAATGTTCAACAAGTGAAAGATTACATTGAGCATCAATAAATGAATCCAACCATATCTTGTAATGCATTGGAAGAAATTACCACTCAAACTCTCAAGATAGAAGGACATGTCAAGAAGAAAAATTTCAAGCAGTGAAAGATCGCATCGAGCATCAAGAACAAATTCTCCAACTTTTAAAGGATAACACCACTTTGGGCAGAATTGAATGAAACAACATGCAGATCAACAATGCAGTGAAAAAGTTTTGATGTAGGCGATTGGGTATTTTTACGACTACATCTCAAGCAAGCTATTTATGAGAAGGAGATGTTGTGATCCAGGTGGATATTGGTGGCCACCTACCAGGTCCACCTGGACCCCCAACATTGTCTTTCTCAGCATTTTCAGTTTCCTTAATTGTAGCACAGTTTACTATTTTTAGCAGTTTTTCGGGTCCTGAACTTCCGGAGCCATTTTGAGGCCCTAAACGACGTTTTTTTGGAATTCTGGGGCGACCGAGCCCTATTGTTGCCTCCCCAAAGTGGTAGTACTCGGATAGATCTTTCTAACGAGCTATCGTACGCGTCAAACGGAGATCGTATGCCAAAGTTACGACCCCGGGAAATTGATGTACCAATTTACCCAAACGGGGCCCACAATTTGGCGTTTCATCTTCTAGGGTTAGGTTTCGGTATGTGAAGGCTTTTCCATTGTTTCTCAACAATAAATAGGCCTTCGAGCCTCATTGTAATACAGTTCAGAGGCATGTAGCCATCACATCTCTTCTCAGAGATAAGCTACCATCGCCCTAGCTAGTTTATTGCCATTTCTGTTTGTAAGCATATGTCAGTATTTTCCATTAATGAAATGAAGTATTATTTCCGCTGCATCTTTGTGTATATGGTTATCTCTGTAATTTGTTGCGTTCCTGTTTAAATCTGGATCAGTGGTATCAGAGCGGTCTGCTTTTTCTCTGTTTTTCTTTGCATGTCCCCAACAAGGTCGGGATATAAGGAGTTAGGGCTTGAACTGGTTGAACCTTTGCAAGACCAGCCTCGCAAATCCCGACGGCCTCCCATGGCGGACGAGAAGAAAGACGAGGGGGCAGGAGATCCCATCAAAATCTTGCTCGAAGAAGCGCTCGAGCGACAACGGAACGCGATGATGGACAGCTTTGCGCAGATCCTTCAGCGGCTACCCAGAAGCGGCGCATCGGCTTCCAGCAGCTCCTCTGGAAACGCCACACCCTTTAAGGTACAAGTTAATTTTGAAATCCCCATATTCGAGGGTCAGATAGACGCCGATGCCGTAGATAAATGGTTAAATCTGCTAGAGGGTTATTTTTCTGTTCATGAATTTTCGAGTCGGGAAAAGATTGTTTTTGCTCTTCTCAAAGCAGCCCCCCACGTCAAGGACTGGTGGGAAACCTACTGCGAGCAGAAGGATGAAAGTACTGGCTCACTATTTTCAGCCGCACCCACCTGGGATTCGTTCCGGGATGCCATCAAGGAGCAGTACTACCCTGTCGGAAGCTATGAGGATGAATACATAAAGTGGACCACGCTGCGGCAGGGAAGGGACCAAGATGTGCCGCAGTTCACCAATATTTTCCATACCCTTCGCACAAAGTTGGGTATCAAGGATTCGGAGCAACATTTGATACTCAAATACCGTGGCTGCCTGCACAAGTACATCCAGGAAGAAATACAGTTCCTAAACATCCCCTCGCTCGGCGCAGCATACCGGTATGCCGTCAAAGTCGAGCAGAAGTTTAAACAAAAGAAGCGAGACTTTGGATCTGCGAATCCAAAGCAGGGGAAAGGTGCCCCTAAACCACAGAACAAAGGACAAAGCCAAGGCGGGACAGCCCAAGACAACCAGCTGAAGCTGCAAGCAAAGAGCAACGCCGCGAAGCCGAGAAAGGACACTGGAAAATGGTGCGAGTTCCATAAGAGCTCCACTCACAACACAAGTGAGTGTCGGGCCAAACAGTCACTGGTGGCTGAGATAAAGGTTTCAGAATCAGATGCATGTTCCGACTCTGAGTCAGAACCCGATAAGGGGTATGAAAAAGGGAAGCAGATCATTGATGCGGATCCCAGCGCCACTGTTGCTACCGCAAAGATCCAGAAAAATGAACCCGAAGATCCAGAGGAGGAGGAGCGTCTCTTCCACTCCCAGATGTGGGTCAAGGGCTCCCCGATACAGTTCATTGTTGATAGTGGGAGTCAAAAGAACCTCATTTCGGCAGAGGTCGTGAAGCGGTTGGGCTTACCGACCACAGCACATCCACAACCATACACCATTGGGTGGCTTTACCAAGGGCGAGATCTTCGCGTGAGCCAGCAATGTCGCCTTCCATACAACATCAAGCCCTTCACGGATGAGGTATTGTGTGACATTGCTCCCCTTGAAGTTTGTGATGTATTACTAGGACAACCATACTTGTGGAAGCGACATGCTGTGTATGAATCAAGGCCCCGTGCTGTTATTATTACATTGGGAAATAAGTTGTTCAGGATACCAGAGGTACCACCACCTGCCGCCATCTCTTTGATTACTGCAAAACAATGCAGTAAGATCATTTCCAAAACCAGGAAATTTGTTTTCCTGATGATACGCCCTCAAGGGAAGAAGAAGACAGTGGCCGCGGCCTCCAAACGAGGTCCCTCTGCACGGCAGCTACAAATGGACAAGATTGTGGAGGAGTACAAAGACATCTTCACCTCCCCGGCAGGGGTTCCTCTGCACTGTCAAGTCAAGCACTCCATTGATCTGACCCCAGGTGCGTCGCTACCCAATGGACCAATTTATCGGCGCTCCGTTCTGGAGAACAATGAAATCAAGAGGCAGATTCAGGAGCTCCTACAGAAAGGTCACATCCGTCCGAGTTCTTCGCCCTGTGGGAGCCCGATAGTGTTGGTACAGAAGAAGGATGGGACGTGGAGACTCTGTATTGACTATCGGGCGCTGAACAAGATCACTGTCTGTAATAGGTACCCGATCCCGCGGATTGATGACCTCCTAGACCAACTAAAGGGGGCGAAATATTTCAGCAAGATCGATCTGAAGTCAGGATATCACCAGGTACCAATTGAACCCTCAGATGTGTGGAAGACTGCCTTCAAATCCAAGGAGGGCCTCTTCGAATGGTTGGTCATGCCTTTCGGATTGACGAATGCTCCTGCAACCTTTATGAGGCTAATGGATGACATCTTGCGGCCATTCACCAACTCCTTTGTAGTAGTATACTTGGATGACATTCTGATCTTCAGCCAGAGTTGGGAAGAGCACCTCCACCACATCCGACAGGTTCTCCAAACACTGCGGCAACACAAGCTATGTGCCAATTTGGAGAAATGCACTTTTGGCATGACCGAGGTCCAGTATCTGGGATACATCATTGATGAACAGGGGGTGCATGTCGATCCAGCCAAGGTCCAAGTCATTCGGGATTGGCCCTCTCCAACCACTCTAACAGAGCTCCGCAGCTTTCTAGGTCTTGCCAACTTCTACCGCAGGTTTGTGTTGGGATTTTCTCATATTTCTTGGCCCTTGAGTCAAGTCACCAAGGGCAGGGCGAAAGCAAAATTCTTTTGGTCTGAATCTCAACAAAAGGCATTCAGGGAGTTGAAGGATCGCCTCTGCACGGCACCAGTGCTCGCGTTACCAGATTTACAACAACCATTTGAGGTCGAGACAGATGCCTCTGACTATGCTATTGGGGCAGTCCTTACTCAACATGGACATCCAGTGGCATATCACAGTGAAACACTTTCAGACACAGTCCGGAAGTACCCCACTTATGATAAAGAGATGTATTCCATTGTACAGGCCTGCCGACAATGGAAGCATTACATTTTGGGGAAGGAAACGGTCATCCACACAGACCACCGACCTCTGCAATTCATACAGACCCAAGGGAAATTGCAGAATGATCGCCATCAGAAGTGGTCTACATACCTGCAACAGTTTCACTTGAATATCAAGTATAAAAAGGGCAGCACCAATAATGTTGCAGATTGCCTCAGTCGACCACCGATCATGGCGCTAACCACCGTGCTCAACTCTTGCGGGCACGAGACTTCTGATTGGCCACTTCTCTACAAAAGCGACCCAAAATTCGGCCACACATACCAGACACTCTTGGAGGGTCGGCAGGTTGCAGATTTTCACCTCCAGGATGCCCTATTATGCCACCTCGGTCACCTTTGTGTTCCTTCAAGCGAGCGTGCCAAGATGATTTGGGAAGCACACTACAGTCGGGCTGCTGGGCATTTCGGGGTCGAGAAAACAGTGGCAGTACTGCAAAACTATTTCTATTGGCCGAATCTTCGACAGGATGTTGGGAAGTACATCCGATCATGTACTGCCTGTGCCATTGCCAAACCGACCATTAAGAAGCAAGGCCTCTATACCCCGTTGCCTACCCCTAGTCGACCTTGGGAATCCATCTCCATGGATTACATGTCAGGCCTTCCTTCCACTAAGCATGGAAATGACTGTGTTTTTGTGGTCGTCGACAGGTTCTCAAAGATGGCCATTATGATGGCCTGCAAGAAGAATATCACAGCAGAAGCCACTGCTAAACTCTTCTTTGAACGAGTGTGGGTGCACTTTGGGATCCCACAGTCTATCATCTCAGATCGGGACAGTCGGTTCCTCAGCACATTTTGGTCCAGTCTCTGGTCAATGCTGGACACCAAACTCACGAAGTCCACAGCCTTCCATCCTCAAACTGATGGCCAGACAGAGGTTGTCAACAGGATGATTGTGCACATTCTGCGCATGTATAACTCAAAGCATCCACGCACATGGGACGAGAGCCTCCCCTATGTTCAGCACAGCTACAACCGAGCTCTTCACAGCTCCACTGGCCATAGCCCTTTTCAGGTGGGTTTAGGATTCCAGCCACTATGCCCCATTGATGTGGCCATGCCACTTGCAGCTACTCACATGAATTCAGCTCATGTCCAGTCCGAAACAGATAAGGCCACCAGCTTCATTGAGCGCATCCAACATATTCGCCAGCAGGTCCATGACATTCTTGAGAAATCAAATGCCAAGTACAAGCAGCGACATGATCAACACCGGGTGCCACACAAGTTTCAGGTGGGCGACAAAGTCTGGTTGCATTTGCAAAAGGAACGCCTTACTGGAGCCTATCGGAAATTGAGACCACTTCGATATGGTCCTTACACCATTACTAAGGCTATGGGAGACAATGCATTTGAGCTCAGCATTCCCCCATTCCTTGGCCTGCACCCAGTGTTCAATGTGGACCGCCTTCGGCCATACTTTCCACCATTGCTAGACACATCCGACATTGCAGAACAGCTCAAACCCACAGAATTAAATCCAGATTGCATGGAACAAGCTGCAACTGATCGGATCATGGACACACAGATCAAGAACACTCGCCAACAGCATATCCAACTGTATCGAGTTGTCAAAGCAGGCCAACTCCTTCAGCAGGGCAAGTGGCTCACCAGGGAACAAGTTCAGCAGAGGTTTCCTCATCTCATGGAGGAGCTCAACGCAATGGGGACCATTGCTTCCTAAGGGGGGAGGAATGATCCAGGTGGATATTGGTGGCCACCTACCAGGTCCACCTGGACCCCCAACATTGTCTTTCTCAGCATTTTCAGTTTCCTTAATTGTAGCACAGTTTACTATTTTTAGCAGTTTTTCGGGTCCTGAACTTCCGGAGCCATTTTGAGGCCCTAAACGACGTTTTTTTGGAATTCTGGGGCGACCGAGCCCTATTGTTACCTCCCCAAAGTGGTAGTACTCGGATAGATCTTTCTAACGAGCTATCGTACGCGTCAAACGGAGATCGTATGCCAAAGTTACGACCCCGGGAAATTGATGTACCAATTTACCCAAACGGGGCCCACAATTTGGCGTTTCATCTTCTAGGGTTAGGTTTCGGTATGTGAAGGGTTTTCCATTGTTTCTCAACAATAAATAGGCCTTCGAGCCTCATTGTAATACAGTTCAGAGGCATGTAGCCATCACATCTCTTCTCAGAGATAAGCTACCATCGCCCTAGCTAGTTTATTGCCATTTCTGTTTGTAAGCATATGTCAGTATTTTCCATTAATGAAATGAAGTATTATTTCCGCTGCATCTTTGTGTATATGGTTATCTCTGTAATTTGTTGCGTTCCTGTTTAAATCTGGATCATGTTGGCAATACTACATGCACTTAAGAAATGGCGACCTTTCCTAATGGGGAGACACTTCAAGGTAAAAATGGATCATGATAGTCCTAAATACTTTTTAGAACAAAGATTATCTTTAGAAGAACAGAGAAAATGGGTCACAAATATGTTGGGTTATGACTTTGAAATCATCTACAAAAAAGGAAAGAAAAATTTTGTTGCAGATGCACTCTCAAGAAAGGATGAGGATGTGGAAGCATTGTTTTGTGATATTTCTAGTATCCAACCAGATTGGATAAACGAAGCAAGGGATGAATGGAAGAAGGACGAAGAAGTGTGGCCACTCATTCAAAAGTTGCAGAAGATCCCAGTTCAAACAATATTGCCAAAACTTGACAAGGAAGGAAAAATCATATTGGAACTTGAAGAAGTCACAAAAACAAGAACTTGACATCTAAAAAATTGATCAATTTCAGAGTATCTCATCAAGTGGAAGAACTTACGATTCCACATGGGAGGACAATAATTTTATACAGAAGCATCGAGAACTACTCAAGTGTTGAGCACAACACGTTTTGAAGGGGAGGGGCATGTTAGGTCGCTATACTACTAGTGTAACCCCTTATTATTATTAGTACAACCCCCTTATTATATTGTTGTGCCCATGTTGTCCCCATATTGTTATTATTGTGCACCATAGAAGCCCACTATTGTTATTATTGTACCCTTACATTATTATTGTTATGTCAGCTTTGATTATATTATGATCCCTTAGACTCTTATATATAGAAAGGAGGTCTTGTCATTTGTATCATCCAAGAATTGTTCATTTGTGTAATGTAAAGGAGGTTTCCCCCTCGAAGAGGCGTATTTTGAAGGTGTTGATCTATCTTTTCTATCTTTTTGTGAGCTGGTTTCATAACAGGGTTTTAATACTCCCATCAATTGGAGTGGTCCAGTAAACAAGATATTGATTGGATCAGACATGTTAGCAGAGGGAATAGAAAATGTGGGTTATTAAAAAGAATCTAAAGGTAGCACAAGACAAGTAGAAGATTTTTGCAAATCAACACATGGTTTTTAAGGAATTTCAGGTTGGGGAGCATGTGTACTTTCTTGTCAAGCCCAAGAAGAGTTCCTTGAGGATTGGGTCATGTGCTGAGCTAGCACCTTAGTATTGCGGGCCTTTTGAGATCCTTGAGAGGATTGGATCAATGGCCTACAAACTTGCACTACCTCTAACAGTGAAAGTCCATGATGTTTTCCATGTTTCATTTCTTAAGAAGTGTTATCAAAATTTTAGTTGTTAGTTTTTAGAAGCACTGATAGTTTCAGGGTCAGCGTCGATGTGTAAAAACAATGTTAAAATGCTAACAATGGGAGTGTTAGCATTATTGTTCATTTGAAAATAAAAAAATTGTGCTGACAACCAGTAGCATCGTGAATTTATGAAGACATCCAATTAAACTTCAACAATTAGAAAACCAATGCCAAATACAAATTTCAAACTTTTTCGTGACCAAAGAAATGCACCAATGGAATAGCATGGTTAATCTCAAGCGTTTGTGGATGGTGGAAGTACTTATATTACCATGAGTTAAAAGTTGTGCAAATTTAAGCATTTGTATTGTTTTATCCCATTCCCATCTCCATTGCCTGTGTTTCTAGATGGTGGAATTTATGACACAAGCTCAACAGTCAAATGGAAAAGGTGCCAAAACATATTTGTTTTTACTTGACAAAAACTTTGTTTTTTATTTTTTATTTTCCTATAAAATGCAGTAAATTTGGGAGTGGTTTATGAATAGATGGAAATAAGTTTTCCAAATTTGAAGGAGGTTTTTATCCACAACGGACCCATTTTAAAAAAAAATCTCTCGGTTTTCTAACAGGTGTTACAGTTTGAAATATTCAAAGGGATATTCGAAGGTTGTTTTTCAAGATTTTGCAATCCCGTTTTAGTAACTGTTTTTAAATCAGATCCGAAACAAATGAGAACAATTTTTTCAAACCAAAAGTGGTTTTGTAACAACTGTCATGGTTTTGGATTTTCGAAGGGATCACTGGATCCTATTTTTCAGGAATTCGTGATGAAAAATATCATGAATAATTGTCGAATTGGATGCCACCTCATCAAATTTGACTTGTTGATCCTTATCTCCAGTCATGACTCTAGAAACAACATGACCCTTAGATTAAAATAGTATTAGGAAGTTTTCTATATGCATGTATTTGAGAGATACACTTTATCTCTTTTATTTTTAGCAGATTATAATTAAGGATAAGCTAGAAACCTATTTTATCTATTGTAGTCTCTATATAAACAATTTCTGAAGAAGGAACAAGGTTTGGAACTTATTTGAAAGTATCATTTTTATGTACTGTGTGATCATATTATAATAAAGCAGTCTATGTGAGTAGTTTTGCAGAAATTCTTGTGTCATAATTACTTGTCCGTCTCTTGGTGTAATATTTTATTCAATGTCTGAATGTTAAGTGGCTGAATTTGGAATTCATATTGTTGTGCTCCATTTTCTTAAGTTTCAGATATTTAAATACTTGTTTTTCCACATATATATCGTATTATTTTCCTCCATTATCCTCCAATTTTCCTAAAAATTATCAAAGGAATTGCTACTACCTCGGTTTTGTGATATTTACTCACTAAAAATGTGATTATATAAGCCTTAATTGGTCAGACTCCATGCCCAATGGTGAAATTTTCCTACAGTCCAACTAATCTCAATTTTTCTTAAATAAATTTTGCCATAGGACTTATTGCAAACCCTCTACCACTGTGAAATTGGGTAGCTGAGTTTTAGGGAAAGATGCCTCTCTAGGTTTAAAGGGCCAACTTTCAAACTCAAAGTGGTTTGAGGTTACCTTAGAGATTTTCCTGTAGCTAAGGTTTTCTCTAAGAGATAACAAGAAGTATGTCCAGGATGTTGATCATTTTATTGACTAGTTTGTACTACAAGTGGAACTAGAGGGAGAATTCGATCTAGAAGCATAATGCATATTGCAACAGAAACAACTCATGCTTCGGAATCGAGTAATCGAGCAATTAAAAAGCAACTAATCCTATGTGAGCTTTGTATCCTTCATTATTTATTGGTTTGAGCAAATGAGTTTTGGTATATGTATGTATATATGTATATGGTTGTAAGTACCACGATGAGCTATGTTATAAAGCTTCAATAAGCAGTATGCTTATCATGTTTTTTAATGTTGGTCATGGTTTGCAGTAGTTGTTCATTATAAATACTGCATCAAGCTATGTTATAAATATCCATGGGAAGTATGTTTTCTTTTCAGCGGTTTGCTTGTCATAGGTGTCATAGAACACCGACGACGGTGTTACCCTAAGGAGGAGGGGTTTTTAACAACACTGGGTTAAATTTCATGTAATAAAGGTTAATAAAGGAAACATAATATTAAGGTCATTTTACACATATTCCAATTTGAATGTTGGGAAAGCACTACAATAGGCATCACTTTTAGTTTATTAATGGTTAAGGAAAGGAGGCATTCATTGGAATTTAATTATGAGAAATAAAGGAAAATAGGAGAAAGGAAGGTGAAGAGACACAAATTTGCGTGAGAGGGAAATTAAAAGGAAAATTATGGAAAATCAAGAAAATAGAGGCTTCAATGGTAAAAAAGCTTATGAGGATCAATTCACAGCATTTTTTTTCAGTTTGGTTTTGGAAATAATTTCAAAGAGAGAGAAGACAATTGGGTAATTTAATTGACTGTTAAATTACTTGCATTTATATGTCAATTCGGGTACGCAAGCTTGCGAAGTACACTACAACGTATGTGTTAGGAGATTAGCTTTCAATATTTATGCATAATTGAAATGAATCGGAAACTTCAAAAATAAATTAGATTCTATGTATGAGATCTTGGTAAGAACATGCACATGTTTTTTCTAAAAGGATTTATCTAATAAAAACATCAAATCAAGATTTGAATTGTATGGAAGTCCAAAGAAAATTGATTATAAACTATGAAAGCTCTTGAAATTCCATGTTATTAATCATAAAAGCAAATGCTAGTCTATTTTAATTAAAATCAAATCTAGTTTATTATGCTTGAAATCAAAACTAATCTGTTAAATTCAAAGGCAATCCTAATCTATGAAATTTAAAAAGCAATTTTAGTCTATGAATAAAGGCAACGCTAATCTATGAGACTTGAAAAATAAACCTCGATTATCATTATTATGGAAACAGTTCTAGAAAGAAGGAATAATGAATCTTATGATGAATGAACTTGAACTAGAGAAAATCATAATCTATTAAACATAAATCTGAGACTAAGCTAGAAAAAGAAAGTCAAAGTAAATCTTCTTTCTTGGTTTTGTTCTTTTAACAAGCGCTTGTCCTATAGGAAAAACAGTGGCAAACAAGTAAACATAATGAAATGAATTCAATCTAAAGAAAAAAAGCATTAAAATGAAATAAAGTTTTTATTTAAGCGTAGAGCAAAAATAAATTAAATGAAAGAAATGAAAAACATCTACACTATTCTTACATATCTCTAGGGGGACCTCCTAAGGACTACGAGGTGTTGAAAATTCAGATCAAGAGAAGAGAATTTCCAATTAACAATTACGTGAATGCCATGGATAGAGTTTGTATTATTTGTAGCATGTAAACAGATTTTTCACAATGATAAATTTCAAAAGTAATTACAACTTCAGACCTGAGCTTAATACATTGAAAATCTCCTCCTTTATCAAATAGATTACAATGTTTTATAGAATTTTGAAACAACTAGAAACTTAGAATTTCATTGCATGAATTCTAACCATGAGAGGTCAACAAATCAATTTGAGAATAAAATCAAATATCATTTGAAGGATTTTAGGATAAAATATGAGCCTAGATATGTTCATAATGATCTTCTTGCCACGATTTTGCTAAAGAAAGGCTCGTTATGGCCTCTTTGTGACTGTGCATTAAATGATGAATTGAAAAACTTCTTATCCACATAATCTGCAAAATAAGGCTCGAAATAACCTCATAAATGTCTCAAATGGTAACGAATTTGAGAAAACTGCTTCCTAAGAACCTAATTGGGCTTGTGTTGAACAAAACCCATGTTTTATTTTTTCTAAAATTCACTTTCATCTTCTCATAAAACACGGTTGAATTTCACTGTTCAACACTGTTGCGTATTTCCTTTGATTTGATGTTGGAGGTCCATACGTGCGAGATGGGTTGAATTTAACCAATAAAAATCCATATTGGAACCTTTCAGAACAATGTCCATGTGTTAGATTTCCTTCTAGAGTGGTGCTACTATGTCAACCAAAGAGATAGCTACAGAAACTTGATTGAGCTGTAAAACTTGCACTAGCAAAACTATCATTAGTGAAACCAAGAAAAGTTCATATTAACTCATAAAAAATAATGGAAATAATAATAATAATAATAATAATAATAAACCATGTAAACATGTATGCTAGAATTTGGTGCGTTTTTGAAGAAACATGGTTAAGAATTATGACAATGGGTGAGTGGACGGATGCAAAAATGGATGGTTTGATTAGCAAAATCATGACAAATTGGAGGCCCAACATTTCCCCAGACCTAAGTTTTTGGATGTCCTCATGCAAACAAATCTTTGCAAAATTTCACAGTTCAACTAGTTCTCGTTAATCCTTTATTTCTTCATTTCAACTAAATCCTTGAACAAAGCCCCAAGGGATTGGTGTAGATCATCTATCTTGGTAAGATATGTTTTTCTTTCTTGTTCAATGAACCAATGAATTCATTCTCCAAAATTACACATCTTGTAGCACAAATCTTTGTTTCCACACTTGTTTATTGATAGTTTCAAAATGAAAAAGAAGAGTTGTCCATCCTCTTGTTGAAATTCTTGCCATAGTATGCTACTCATGAATGATATGATGCCTGCTGATTTGTTCTTCTTTAATAAAACAAACATATCCACATTACTTATTAATCACTAGCACATTATCATATACAACTTGTGTGAAAGACAAGGGTGTCTATAATTAGAATATCCAAGTTCTTTTCGTTGTTGTTAAAGCCTTTGCAAATTCAATCTTAGAAACAATTTATCAATTTTTTGTCACTTACTCAATTGTGCACAAATTGTTTAACCCTTGGTAGAATATCAAACATGCCATATTGTGAGGAATACATCAATAAGACTATCACTACATCCATGTGCTTTCTAACCCAAATAATGAATGATATCCATGTGCACCATGAATGTTGTATGTAAACAGACCACCACCTTTTGATCATGTGTTACATGTAGGTTTTAACCTCGTACATAAATTATCTGCATACGAATTCTAAAAGAAGAACATAAACAATGACGAGAGAATAACACATAAAACAAATATACGCAGACGTTTTTCCCTGGATCCCAAAACTGGGACTACCAGATTGATTTTTCATTATGTTCCTTTCAATGTTACAATACATATATATACATGCCAAACCATCCATAAACCCCAATATATTAACCCTGGATTAGAACATAACCGTAGTTCCCTTGACTGGATCTACAAAATACCATGGACTGAAAACCATGTGTGACATCCATGAACAAAACCATAGGTAGGTTTGCCCACCTAATATAGGATCCAAAAAAAATTTCCCAGGGTGCTACCCCAGACCTCGTAGAGGGGGGTTGCCAGCCCCCGACAAGGGGGGATACCACCCCCGCTACGCCCGGTGCAACGAAGGGAGAGATCTACCCCCACTCTAACCCCCTGGCATAACTACTGGGGCTAGTCCTGGAAAGAATATAACACAACCCAACATTCTCGCACTTGTTGTTTTCTTTCCACAGGGGGCCACATGAGAGCTTAGTCATTGATCCAACCCTGCAATGCTCATTGTTTCTCTACACCAACATAACTTATCATTGCTCACATACTTTGTCAATGCATCTGCAGTATTCTTCAAAGTGTCCACCTTTACTAGCAACACCTTTTTGTCTTCTACCATATCCCTCACAAAGTGATATTGAACATCAATGTGCTTTGTATTTGAATGATAAGCAGGGTTCTTTGCAAAGAAAATTGCACTTTGGCTGTCACAGTCTATCCTTATAGCTCATTGTACTAACCCCATACTTGAACACAATATCTGCAACCAAACTGCTTCCTTGCTTGAATGAGTGGCTGCCATGTATTATGCCTATGTAGTTGAAAGTGCCACTACAAATTGTATCTTACTCATCCAACTGACTGCACCTTCAAATAGGCTAAACACATACCCACTTGTAGATCTTCTCTAATCTAGATCTCCAACCTAGTCTGCATCACCAAAGTCACGAATGTCCAAAACTCTGTCTAATCCTCGTCTTCCTAGGTAGCACAAACCATAATCACTAGTGCCATGGAAATACCTGAAAGCCCACTTCACTGTTGTCCAATGCTCCTTCCCTAGTTTTGAAAAAAACCTGCTCAATACTCCCACTACATATGTAATGTCTGGTCTAGTACAGACCATCATATACATCAGACTACCGACTGCACTTGCATATAGAACACGAGACATGTCCTCTTCCTCTTCTTGTGTCTTTTAACACTGTTCAATAGATAGCTTTACACCTACATGAATAGGAACCTTCAATGGTTTACTATCCTGCATATTAAACCTCTGCAGTATTGCCTCGACATACTTCCTCCGGTTTAACCAAATCTTTCTCTTTGCCTGATCTCAATTAATTTCCATACCCAAAATATAGTTTTCAGCACCACGATCTTTCATGTCGAATTTGGAGGACAATTTGGTCTTCAAATCCTGGATAATTTCTTTGTCATTTCCAATCAGCAACATATCATCCACATACAAGACCAGATAAATAACACGGTCACCAATTAATTTAAAATACACACAGTGATCTACTTTGCTTCTAGTGAAGTCAAGTCCCCATATAAATGTATCAAATTTCTGATACCACATCCTTGGTGACTTTTAAACCCATATAGAGACTTTTTTAACTTGCATACCAGTTCTTGCTTTCCCTTCACCGCAAAGCCTTCAGGTTACTTCATGTAGATCTCTTCTTCTAGATCCCCATGAAGAAATGTTGTCTTCACATCCATATGTTCTACCTCAAAATCAAAAGCAGCAACAACAGATAAAAGTAATTTAATAGAAGTTACCTTAGCAACAGGAGAAAAAATATCACCAAAATCAATTCCCGATACCTAGGAATAACCTTTTGCTACCAACCGAGCTTTGTATTTATTCACAGAGATTATCCTGATTATACACTATTGCGGAATGCATGCATAATACATAAACTCCTCTACGTTGATCATCAATTTGCGGAATCAAAAACAATGAAACATCAATTGCATGCACACATTAACACAGTATGTAACCGGGGAAAGCATACAGCTGAAAACCCCCAACTATCTGTATATTATAATGATTGAGAACATGTAACAATACATAGTACAATACTCCTCACAAGTACTCAGTATTATCTCCACCTATTACACACAAAACTAGCTCAGATCTAAATCAATCACAGGTTCAAATCTCCTCCGCTGCTTGCTTGCCTCCACTGTGCAATCCTGCATGAGAATAGATGAGAATGGCTGATGCAAACTCGTATTTCCCTTGGCTAAACCACGCAATACTCATTGGCAATACTTAATCCATTGATTGTGCAAATCTCATGCACAACTATAGTCACAACTAACAACAGTCTTGCCCTTTCACTCACCTCTAACACTTGTCTTCACTGAATTGTCCATGCACTGAGTTAACTGATGTATTCTTTAGTTGATTTATGAGTTAATAATTAGTGAATTAATTAATAATTAATTCACATCACTCATCACTAGTGTATTCTACAGTTAGACTAAATACAACTAGTTCAACTAAGTCAAACTGAACACAACTCCATCAACTCCTCAATCAACTCCACAAAACTCAACCACTTGAGTTCTAACTGAAGTCCATCATGTAATAGCTCAAATGACCCATAAGAAAAGTGTATTTCCTTCTAACAACTGCATGTGCCACATCCGTTGCTCAAACTGAAGTGCTCCAAGAGGATAAGATAATGTTTATAGTCCAAATATTATTAAGAGCTAATAATATTCGACTGTTCTATATTTAGACTAGCAGTCTAAAAATAGACTCCGCCCATATGTCTAAAAATAGAATTCCATCTATTTTTACCAACATGACCAATCATCCACAAATAGAATCTTGCAACTCATAGACCATGATCCATAGTCTAAAAATAGATTTAAAATAGTCTGTGGGCCCACTTAGTCAAGGCGACTTCTTTCCACTAAGATCCATCATCTTGTTGCATTCTCAACACTCCCTCTCAACAAGATATGGATTATCTGCAACCCCTATCCTGCAACTCTGGAATGTTCTGCATGCAACACATTTGCCCGATCCACTTGCTCCAACAACACTTGGAACAAAAACACTCCTAACTGACCACTCTGTTGGGCTAGGAACATACTCTTATGCTGAAGCTCTACCTACTGTTGACAAGTGCTCCCTCTCTGAAATCTGGTCTACTGCAACATCTCCATGCATCTCACACCATTGCACACTTCTCTGTGCCACCTAGCATTGCTGTGCCTCTTGCATTGCTGCAACCTGCTAGCTATGTACTGTCCTGGGATTCCCTACATTGTCGCTCTCTCTACCGCTCCATCCACATCTGTATCTACCCAATCAGTCAGTTCCTGCTACTCCACATCAGGGCTCCCGTAGCAAGGTCTCATCCAAGAGGTTGGGTACCTCAAGGATCCTCCCCCTCCTCCTTGGGATGATCACTCTATATCGCCCCACCTCCTACGTGGAGGTATGGCTATATGTGATCCCTCAGCCCACTTGGCTCGATTTCCCCCCTACTGGATGTCTCTGCATGAGTATATGTCTCTACTCGATCTCCTCTCAGCTTCCCTTGTTGTGGTGCTCCACAACCTCCTGAAGCTGCTACACCAATCGTGGCTCCTCCACGGTCGTCTGAGACTTCTTCTGGCTCTGCATGTTGAGAGGTAATATACGCTCCCTCTCAACCACCAAGTCTCCATCGGTTCACTACTCAAGGCTTTGCATGCATCTTGAACCTCAAGAGCATACAAGTTCTTGACCCGTGAACCAATCTGCTTCACTTGTCTAGTGATGATGTGTCCAAGGAAAACCTTTCCCTTACTGAAGACTACATCATAGCCTCTGTCTTCCAGCATCGTGATCGACACCAAGTTTTTCTTCAGTCCTGGTACATACTTGACATTGGTCAAGGTAAGGCGAGCTCCATGCTCCCTCTGAAAAATAACCGTGCCTACACCTGAGACATTATACTTCTCATCATTACCCATTGCTATGAGTATCTGGAGATCTTTCTCCTCCAAAGTACTGAACAAACACTTGTCACCGATCATGTGGAAAGAAGTTCCACTGTCAAGAAACCAACCACTTCCCACCATGGATGAAACCATGCATGCAAAAAGTGTGAAATCCAACTCAAAATGTGAAGCAGGTGCCTCACCTTCAGATCCTTCCCCAGATCCCTTCTTGGATTTCTTCTTTGGGAAATTAGTAGCATAATGGCCCAACTCATGACAATGAAAGCATCTCACCTTCGACTTGTCAACCTTCTTCCCATCATTGGAAGAACTAGATTCGGAAAGAGAACCCTTCTCCTTCCCCTTCTTTGCTTTGGCAGCCAAAGTGCAATTTTCTTCATCAGATGCCTTTGATGAAGATCCATCCCTGGTATTCCGCCTGATCTCCTCTTGCACAAGATCCGACCAAAGTCTCTCCCATCCTGGCAATTTCTCCTGACCATTGACAGAGTCCTGATAGGAATGCCAACTCTTCGAAAGACCAAGGAGAGCCAAGCTCACCAAGTTCTCATCATCGACAGTCACCCCCACACTTCCCAGCTCATCCCGGCATTGAGTGAACTTCGTGAGATACTTGGGTATACTGTCTCCATTCTCACACTTAATGTTTCTAAGTTTATCCTTGAGCGCCAACTTCCTCTGGTCGCTATTGCTTTGGAATAAATCTGTCAACGCTTTCCACATCAAGTATGGAGAAGCCTTTCCATGCAGGTTGGATACAATGTGATCCTTCACGCCCTCCAATAGAATCCTTTGACACTTTGCTGTCTTCTTTCACCAAGCCTCAATGTGAGCAGCATCAATAGGCTTTGGGACATCAGCCTCTGTGAACTCCTTCAGCCCATTGTCATCTAACACAGCCTCCATCCTGTCTTTCCATGCAATATAATTCGAGCTGCCTTCAAGGGCATACTCCAATCGCAATCCGTTGAAAGACATTTCAACTTCGACACCAAGAAAACACTGCTGCAAATTTGAATTCCACCAGCTCAAAACTCAACCGCTTCTGATCTAAAATTCGTGAGAACAAATTATTTCTCATACAGAGATTGACTGTATGGGCATTCACCGGATATCTCACCTTCCAAAAGAAGGATGAATCCAGAGGCTACCTGGCCCAATTACAGACTCTGCCTAAAGAAATAAAATGTAATCACTTTCTGAATAATAGATCTGATGATCAACTCTGCTCCGATACCATGTAGAAATTTTGAATAATATAACACTTATTCACAGAGATTATCCTGATTATACACTATTGCGGAATGCATGCATAATACATAACCTCCTCTACGTTGATAATCAATTTGTGGAATCAAAAACAATGAAACATCAATTGCATGCGCACATTAACACATTATGTAACTGGGGAAGGCATACAGTTGAAAAACCCCAACTATCTGTATATTATAATGATTGAGAACATGTAACAATACATAGTACAATACTCCTCACAAGTACTCAGTACTATCTCCACCTGTTACACACAAAACTAGCTCAGATCTGAATCAATCACAGGTTCAAATCTCCTTCGCTGCTTGCCTGCCTCCACTGCGCAATCTTGCATGAGAATAGATGAGAATGGCTGATCCAAACTCATATTTCCCTTGGATAAACCACACAATCCTCATTGGCAATACTCAATCCATTGATTGTGCAAATCTCATGCATAACTATAGTCACAACTGACAATTGTCTTGCCCTTTCACTCACCTCTAATACTTGTCTCCACTGAACTGTCCATGCACTAAGTTAACTGATGTATTCTTTAGTTGCTTTGTGAGTTAATAAATAGTGAATTAATTAATAATTAATTCACATCACTCATCACTAGTGTATTCTGCAATTAGACTAAATACAACTAGTTCAACTAAGTCAAACTGAACACAACTCCATCAACTCCTTAATTAACTCCACAAAACTCAACCACTTGAGTTCTAACTGAAGTCCATCATGCAATAGCTCAACTGACCCATAAGAAAAGCGTATTTCCTTCTGACAGCTACATGTGCCACATCCATAGCTCGAAATTAAGTGCTCCAAGAGGATAAGATAATGTTTATAGTCCAAATATTATTAAGAGCTAATAATATTCGACTGTTCTATATTTAGACTGGCAGTCTAAAAATAGACTCCGCCCATATGTCTAAAAATAGAAGTCCATCTATTTTTACCAACATGACCAATCATCCACAAATAGCATCCTGCAACTCATAGACCATGATCCATATGTTTAAAAATAGACATAGTCTAAAAATAGACTTAAAATAGCCTGTGGGCCCACTTAGTGAAGGCGACTTCTTTCCACTAAGCTCCATCATCTTGTTGCATTCTCAACACTTGCAGCTTGTACAGAGTTCCAACCCGAACTCCCCACATCCATACTAGTGCTCCCTGAACCATCTTACAGGTATCTTTCTTGAACACTATTTTTACACCTGCATCATCTAGCTTGCTTACAGAAATAAGATTCCTGGCTAATGCAGGAATATGCAGAACACCCAGAAGTGTTCTAATCCTTCCACCTTGCAACTTCAACTTGACTTTTCCATGACCAATGATTCTAGCCTTCATGTCATCCCCTTAGAAGACATCACCATCATCATATTTCTCATACTCGCATAACCACTTTCTATGGGGAGTGAAGTGAAAGGATGCACATGAGTCAATCAACCATGCCTCATGATCTAGATGTGTACTTGAAGAGGATTCCAGGTACACATCTCAGCCTTCATCTGCAGAAGGAGCATCATCGGATCCTTTTCCTTTCTTAAGAGATTTAGATTTACAGTCCCTTTTGTAGTGCCCTTCCTTTTTGCATTTCCAACACACCTTTACAGGTTTTCTTGGAGATTTAGATCTCCCTCTAGATTTAAATCTCCCACTCGAGGACTTATTTTTTTCTTCTATTCTAGGGCAGTCCTCATACATACAAGGCATCACCATTCGTGCTCTCCATATTTTTCCTTCTCATCTCCTCCATCAGCAAGGATGAGACTATTTCATCAAACTACAAGGTAGTTGCATTGCTACCTATTGCAACAACCAGACTATCCCACAAATCTGGTAGAGAACACAACAAACTGATGCACTTATCTTCATCTGAAATTTTAATATCAATAAATAATATCTGGATTACCATAGTATTAAATGCATTCAGATGCTCTTTCACCAAGTCTCCATCTTTCATCCTTAAGTTAAATAGATTTTTCTATATGAGAAATTTATTCACCAGAGACTTAAATTGGTACAAAGTCCCTAGATTCTCCCACAAAGCCTTCATCATAGCTTCCCCTGATACATTCAACAATATTGAATCTGAGACACATAATCATATTGTGCTTTTTGCCTTCCGATCCAACGTCTTCCATTCTTCATCGAACACTAACATTGTTTTAGTACCCGATCTCCTGTGATCCACTCATCTTTATCCACCAACAGATCCTCCATCTTGACTTTCCACAACTCAAAACTCTTACCATTAAATTTCTCGATCTTTATAATTCCACTGCTCGCCATCTTCTTTCAACACAAGAATCGATCCCGCAGATCTCCCACTGAATAGGGTCTACCACAAATCTGAGCAAAACCCCTCAGCAACAAAGGCATCCCCTTGAAGCCAAAAAAGCTTTGATACCAAATGTAGGTTCTAACCCCGTACAGAAATTACCTGCATACGAATTCTAAAAACAAAAATAAGCAATGACGAGAACACAACACATAAAACAAATATACAAAAAGATTTTCCCCTGGATCCCAAAACCGGGACTACCAGATTGATTTTTCATTATGTTCCTTTCAATGTTACCATACATACATACATACATACATACATACATACATACATACATACATACATACATACATACATACATACATACATACATACATACATATATATATATATATATATATATATATATCTATATATATATATATATATATATATATATATATATATATATATATACATTCCGAAGCATACATAAACCCCAATCCATTAACCCTGGATTAGAACATAACCGTAGTTCCCTTGATCAGATCTACAAAATACCATGGACCAAAAGCCATTGTGCCCAAAACCATGTGTGACATCCATGCACAAAACCATAGGTAGGTCCGCCCACCTAATATAGGGTCCAAAAAAAAAATTCCCGGGGTGCTATGCCTAGCGCAACAAAGGAGGAGCTCTGCCCCCTCTCTAACCCCCCGACTTAACTATTGGGGCCAGTTGTGGAAAGAATATAACACAACCCAACACTACAAACATGTACCATGAAGTCAAGCTTGCTATATCAATAAATAATTATTTTTCTCAAGAATTTCATGTTGATGGATCATTAAGGAAAGCATGAATGAAGGCCAAAAGGTCATATTTTTTATCTAAGAAGTATGAATTAATTTATATGGCAGCAAGAAGAGAAAAGGTAAACATAAGATCTCATGAAAAGATTATGCAACCATAGTATGGGGCTTAGTCATAACAACATTGGTAGAGGATCCAATAAGGTATGAGGGCTGAAAATAGTAGAATAGGGATGAAGGATTGAAAAAGAAATGGTTTGAAGAATGTGAATATGATAGGGTGAAATACATAGATCACATGTTTTCAATAAATTTCTTATTATAATTTCCAAAATTTTTAAAAAATTAAAAATTCTAATGCTAGTTTTACCTCAAGTTGACCTTTTGAATAACTTGAAATGCTAAAGTAGGGGCTATAGGTGTTAATTTGGCTCAGGTACTCTGTTGTTGCATGATGCGTTGGTCATCACTTTGTCCTTGTTCCATCGATTTTGTCCCCTTCTTGTAGCAGACATTTTTTTCAAATATCTCTCAAATGAAAAATCATATTCTCTTGAATTTGTTTGAGGTTGTTACCATTAGTTTTATGCATCTTCCCACGAAATATCTCAGCCAATGGGTGCACGGATCTCAAGAAAATTGAGAAATGGTTGTAGGTGAAAGTCACCAATTTCTTGAAAAATACAAATTGGAATTTCTTGAAATTTTGTGTTTTGATTTACCCTACCTCGATGCATTTAGCTTAATAAAATTCAGGACCAACAGATGCATTATTTTCAAGACATGGTCAAATCAATTTCTGCCTTGTTTCAGCATTCACGCTACCCAATGTTGCAACAAAAACATATGCCAGGAACTCATTTTAAGGCCAAATTGAGTGCTTCAAAAGGGAAACAATGTATTTTTACCTTTTTTATTGACACATGCCTTCAGAATCCCATTTTGATGAAGAAAAGACACTTCTATGTAAAAATACTGAAATCTAGCATAATTTGTGCACAATGGTGAAAAATAAAAATATGCCTTAAAACCCGTGAAAAGTCATAGAAAATTGCAGTTTTTAGGAATTCTACCTGTGAATTACTCAATTGAGCATATTATGAGAAAACCAACTAGATCAGATTTATTATTATTATTTATTTCTGCTCCAACATCTTGCAATATTTGTGCCAAAAATTCCTCTGGAACAAGCTACTACAACAAAAAAGTAGGTTGTTACTGCAATAGCTGCAAAAACTACAACTTTCTGTAGTTGTTGTAGAAAATTTCAATTTTTGCATAAATTTGTTTTTTCCGAGTTTGAACTATTGATTTAGATTGGGTACTGCATGCTGAAGTAGAAACCATGAAACATTATGCATATTGACTGAAATAGACCCAATTTTATGATTTTGCTTGAAAATGAAATGAATGAAAAAGAGTTGTAGTGGTGCCATCATGTTGTTGTTGAATGAAAACAAGATGAACATGTTGCTACAAGAAACTAATAAAATGTATTGTTGCAAGTTATTGTTGATTCCATAAAACAATATAGTCTTCATCAAAACCAAAATTCATGGTACAATTCTTACCATGCAAATGAATGTGCCAAAGTCGAGCATGGAAATAAATCATTGGATTACTGATCAATGATGAAAATCATTAACCAATGTGAGACAACTCATCGATAATGTAAATGGGTGTCAAGGTACCTGAGTGCATCTTGACAAAGATAAATGAATGTGTTGAAGTTGAGTCACCTGCAAGATATGACAATCAAGAGACATTGTTGTATTCCCATTATTGTCAATGAGGAGGCTTTCCATTGATGTATGCAAGTTCCAAGGCACTCCAAATAATCTATGATCTTGATCCCAGATAAGGTGTTGAGGTCGATGGGACAAGATCTGTTGGAAGGTGGGCCTTCAGGAATCCCACATCAGCCAACTCAAGCATAGAACCAAAAATGATTTGAAGAACCTTAATAAAATATTGAAACCATCACAAATTTGTAGAGCTTATTATGAACCTGGCTCGCCAGTTGCCTGGTTTTCAAGAAAAATTCATGTCCAATTGCGCGAGCAAGCTGGTTTTCACAATAGGACATATTTTTCTCTTTAATTTTTTTTATATGTCCTACTATACTTGAAAAAGAAATCTAATTCAACTATATGAATACTTCCAATGCAACCATGTGTGTAACAAGATGATAGATAAACTCATATGAAGGTTTCAAATATACTCTTTTATATGTACCAATATATGAGAGACCAACTGCCTTGATTGAGATGATGTCAGAAGATACTAAAGAATGGAGTACTAGGATCCAATGATTGTCTTGAACCAAGATTCAATGTAATCTTGTCTTCCTTGGCTTCATACTATCATGCCATGAAAGTCCTCAGAGATGTGATACCCTTTCATTGAATCGGATGATAGGCATGCATGAAACTTTTTAATCTCGGGTTTTAACAATTTCTCTTCTTTAACGAGCATCCATGATTCTTGCACCTTATCTGAATCTTCTTCTTCTCGTTGTTGTTCTTCAATGGCAGTTGGAGAATCATTTTACAATACCTCAACATTGTAAGTGGATTGAGGTGTTTTATTATTGGAGATCAGAAATGGTTGTGCAGGTAGTGGAGTGGGAATGGATCTTTGGGGTGGTTGTGTGTGTGGTAATGGGAAAGGTAGAATTGAGGTCAACTGAGGGTGAAATTGATGTTGTGGTGGAGGTGAATGGTATGGATAACGTTGATGTTGGTATTGGGGATAGTTAGGAAAATAATTAGGATATGGTGGATTTTCTCTGTAAGGCCCTTGCCAACCTTATTTCCTGTATTGGTTTTTAGGTTGGGATTGAGATGACCAAGGTTTCCAAGGTTGGTTTTGAGGTTGGGATTGAGATGTCCAAGGTTTCCAAGGCAAGGGTGTTTGCCAATTACTTTGAGATTGTTGTGCATAACCCTGAAATTGAGAATTAAGATCTTGCATCATACCAGGTTGATGAGGTTGCCATGGTCTTCTTGGAGCTACATAATAGGATTGTTCTAGTGTTTGATTTTCTCCTTGGTAAACTACCTTTAACCCTGGTGATGATGGATAATCTTTAGTAGTATGTAATCCTACACCGATTTCATAATTTTAATGTTATCAAGTGGACATTCATGCAAAGCATGTTTCTTTTTGCATTTAGGTAAAAATATAAATGAAGCGACATTCTCAACTTTTTGCTTGTTTTGCATTCTTAGCATATCAATTTGTTCATTTAAATTACCAAAAATGTCTAGCAAATTGTTAAGTTCAGTTTGACTTACTAATACTAATGTCGACATAATTTCTCTTTCCATAACTAGATCCTAAGGGGATCTTCCATACTTTACTTTTCCTCTTGATATGTTCTTGCACAGTTCACAAATCTCTTGAAATGACAATTGAGAGACATCTCCTTTTCCCACCAAGTTAAGAAGATCAATCCATTCATCCCTTATGTCTTTTAGTAGGAGAGTTTTTAATGTGTTTGATCCTAAATTATGAAATTTAGATCTTTTGACATTATAAGTACATCTCTCCACTAAATATTCTAGGCTTTCATCCTTTTTTGGTTCATCTTAAAGACTTCATTTCTAAGTTCATGATGTATACAATAATCTTTATATTTTTTCAAAAATACTCTTTTCATATCATCCCATGTCCTTATAGAATTTGTTCCTAAAGTCATGAACCATTTAAGAGCTCTATCCTTCAATGTTGTCAGAAACAAATTCAATTTTTGAATATGTAATGAGCAATGATAAGATCTACAAATTATTTCAAATTCAAAAAGAAAGGTTTCCGGGTCTTCTGATCTCATACCTTTGAAGTTAGGAAGTACAGATGGAGGGATGTTCTTCATATGAACATTGATATTAGTTTCTTGAATGGGAAATCCAAAAGGATCTTCCTCATTGTCAACATCTCCAGCCATTTCTTCTACCTCCTTTATCACCTCTTCTTCTATTTGCAAAACTAGGAATTCATGATGTGTATGTGTGGCTTTTACTGCACCACATGATATAGTGGGGGTGGTAGGTGATTGAAGTTTTTTTATTTTTTATTTTTATTTAATGAATCTACTTCTAGGATGTACTAAAATGAAATTAGTCTTATGCAACTAAGAATGAGATGAAATTGAAAGCTAACACCTATGTATACTTCCCCAGAAATGAAGCCAATATATTGGATAATTTAATTGATTGTTAAATTACTTGCATTTATATGTCAAACTGAGTACGTGAGCTTGCGAAGTACACTACACTGTATGTGCTAGGTGATTAGCTTTCAATATTTATGCATAACTAAAATGAATTGGAAACTTCAAAAAGAAATTAGATTCTATTTATGAGATCTTGGTAAGCACATGAACATGTTTTTTCTCAAAGACTTTATCTAATAAAAACATCAAATCGAGAATTGAATTGTAAGGAGATTCAAAGAAAATCGATTCTAAACTATGAAAGCTCTTGGATTTATATGTTATTAATCATAAAAGCAAAAGCTAGCCTATTCTAATTAAAATCAAATCTAGTTTATTACACTTGAAATCAAAACTAATCTATTAAAATCAAAGGAAATCCTAATGTATCAAATTCGAAAAGAAATTTTAGTCTATGAATTAAAGGAAACGTTAATATCTATGAGACTTGAAAAATAAACCTCGATTATCATTATTGTGGAAATAGTTCTAGAAAGCCAGGAATAATGAATCTTATGATGAATGACCTTGAACTAGAGAAAATCATAATCTATTAAACATAAATTTGAGACTAAGCTAGGAAAATAAGGTCAAAGTAAATTTTTTTGTTTATTTTTCGTTTTTAAACAGACGCTTGTCCAATAGGAAAAACAAAGCCAAACAAGTAAACATAATGAAATGAATTCAATCTAAAGCAACAAACCACCAAAATGAAATAGAGTTGTTATTTAAGCGTAGAGCATAAAGAATTTAAATGAAATAAATGAAACATCTACACTATTCTCACAGATCTCTGGGGGGGGCTCCTAAGGACTGCGAGGTGTTGAAAATTCATATCAAGAGAACATAATTGCCAATTAACAATTACATGAACGCCATGGACAAAGTTTGTATTATTTGCAGCGTGTAAACAGAGTTTTCACAATGATAACTTTAAAAAATAATTACAACTTCATACCTGAGCTTAATACATTGAAAATCTCCTCCTTTATCAAATAGATTACAGTGTTTTATAGATTTTTGAAGCAACTAGAAACTCATAATTTCATTGCATGAATTTTGGCCATGAGATCTCAACAAATCAATTTGAGAATAAAATCAAATATGTTTTGAAGGATTTTAGGATAAAATATGAGCCCATATATGTTCATAATGATCTTCTTGCCACGAATTTGCTAAAGAATAGCTTGTTTTGGCCTCTTTGTTGACTGTGCATTAAATGATGAATTGAAAAACCATTTATCCACGTAATCTGCAAAATAAGGCTCCAAAGAACCTCACAAATATCTGAAATGGTAACGAATTTGAGAAACATTCTTAGTAGGAACCTAATTGGGACTGTGATGAACCAAACCCATGTTTTACTTTTCTGAAATTCACTTTCATTTGCTCATAAAATGCGGTTGAAGTTGAATGGGAAAATATTTTGCGTATTTCCTTTGATTTGATGTTGGAGGTCCATATATGCGAGCTAGGTGGAATTTAACCAATAAAAAATCCATATTGGAACCTTTAGAAACACCTTCCATGTGTAATATTTCCTTCTAGAGTGGTGCTACTTCCTCAACAATGGAGATAGCTATAGAAACTTGACTGAGTTGCAGAAACTTGTACTGACAAAAATATCATTAGTAAAACCAAGAAAAGTTCTTCTTAACTCATTAAAAATAATGGAAATAATAATAATATACCATGTAAACATGTATGCCAAAATTTGGTGCGTTTATGAAGAAATATTGTTAAGAATGATGATAATGGGTGAGTGGAATAATGAAAAAATGGATGATTTGATTAGAAAAATCATGAAAAATTAGAGGCCCAACAAAGAGCACCAAGAGGAGAAAGCAAGAAAGAAAGAAGGAAAAGGAATAAAAGGAAAAGCAAGGAAAGCAAGGAGAAGGTTGGATCAAGAGCTTCAACAGGAGGATTTTGCAGGTAATAGGTTACATGTGTGATTTCCTAGCTGAGGTATGAATGCATGGTACATGCATTTATTTATTTGGTTCATTTTCTATCATTGGCATGGGTTTTTCTTAGTTTTACAGTGATTTCAGCTTTTCCTTGCGATTTCCTCGATAACCATGGTGTGATGGGATTCATTTCTTGTTAAGCTTTGGATTATTGAAACATTTTGGATTTAGGTGAGGTGGTCTTAGGAAAATTCCCAAGGGTTGCGGGTTGGATATGGTTTTCTCCGGGAAGCCCTCAAAAGGTGGGTGGAGAAGGGAAAATTCCTCAAGGGATGGTGAAGGAATTCTAAGGCATCCAAGCTTGTTTTGGTTTGTGATCTCTTGACCAGTTTTGGAGAGATTGTGGTAGTTTGAGGGTGGGGGTGGCTTAACCTCTGGATTCCCTAGGTTATTTATGTCTTGGTTTATCCTATGAGATCCCACATTCATGCTTGGAATATGGCATGGGGGTTATTGGATAGAAGATATATTTGGTTCAGCTTAATCTATGATCGAGTGGTACGTGGAAGTCATTGACTTGGTTGGATTTTGTATATGTTAATAAGAGATATTTCTCTATTGTGATTTATGAGTACCTGTACTTGTTATTATGTGTCTTGATGGTTGTTTTGTCAAGGTTAATATTCTGATTATATGATCGTTATAAGCATGGTTTTGTAATATGTTTTATCCATGGCTCTTGTTCATGCTTTGATAAGATAGTAAATGTTTGATGAATGTATGGCCTAATAAGGGTTATTGAAGCTATGTGGAAAGGGTAGAAATCCTTCTTGGTGATTCTCAAATGAATCTCAGACTAATATGATCATATATGCATTCATGATCTGTAGCTTACATGTTTGTCATGTGTTTGATGAAATGTGTGTTATAGACTAGGCATGTCCTGGGTCAGTGCTTGTTCAAGTTTTGTATGAAAATATTTGTCATTGTGTCTTTTATCATTTTGAGAAGTTATAGGAAGTTATGGATAGTGGTTTGGAAGTTCTCTTGGAAACGTGGCTCGGATTTCGGGACCACACCCTCTGAACTGGAGATTTTGGGTTATAACCACATGGAGGCAGTGTTGTGCATGCAGTTGGAGGCCTATAATCACACCTAGGCCTTTTCATGCATGCGATTATGGGCTTAGGGTGGTGAAAAGAGCCCCAACTCAGGGTTTGGTCACCTAGGGTCGTCCTTTGGCCCCTGAGTGTCTTGTAGCCTTGAGCGATGTTGTGAGTTTTCACTTTATTGGCCCCACTTTCATAACTGGAGCTTGCAGGTCGAATCATGTCATAGTAACTCTTCGTCTCATGTTAACCTTGGCAGGTCGGTGAAAGTGGGTAAATGTGGGAGGGGGCGATTACATTCTCTTTGATTGTATCATACTTAGAGGGAAAGAGTGGAAGTTGAGAACCATTATGGAAGGGGTGACATCCACAATGGAGGGAATGAGATCCATAATAGAAGGAATGAGATATAGGATAGAAGGGGTTCGAGCCCAATTTCCATCGCTTTGGAATAGATACCATTCTTGAGGCTTCTAAAATAGAAGCTTCTTTACCTTTTTTTATTTTTTCTCATGTAAGAAGATTGTCACACCTTTAATGAATTGATATTTGTTTACTATGAAAGATGAAACATAGCAGGTTGTAAACTTAGGACCCATGATGATCTCTAAAATTAGGGTTTTTTAAGTATTTAATCCGGGATTCTATTGACAGTGTTGGATCCCACCAACATACAAGGGGTCTCCACAATGTGAATTCCTAATTAGACCTTACATCCATTGGAGTAGGAGCCCCATCCGGAGTATCATCCCAACCACCATAACTTAAGGTTTTCCTTGCATGCAATGAGTAACATAAGAGATCACACTCAACCTTTGAAATCAACACGTAAGTTGGCACTGTGAAACACAAATTGCAATGTGTAAAAGGAGTTCTTCATGAGAGGGGAGACAAAAGTGAGTCTCTAGAAGAAAATTAATAGTACTATCCTAAGAGAGGCACACGATATCATGGAAAGATTCGTTAGTTATATAGTGAAGTAGTATGCATAGACACAATGGTCATTAAAGAAAATGCAACACACATTTAACAATAGTAAGCACCAAAGCCAATGAACTAGTTCAATTTATTTAGTACTTATGAAAATAACATATATCGCAAACATATAAAGAATAGTCTTACAACATTCATGATACATGCATGACAGTGTGTTGCCTCAACGAGCTTCAATTATTAAGTGAAAAATCCAACTACACAGTTACAATGGTGAAACACTAGTCCCAATAGTGGAAAATTAAGTCACTTATTTCTTCTCCAAGGAACAATCTTCTCTCCTATTCCAAGTTGAAGAATCCAAGGCTAGTTCTCCAAAGTCCTAAGCCTCCAAAAATCCCTTTTCTTGAGTTATTAGTTTTCTTTTATAACAAGAGGAATGACCTTTCATATCCCCTATGACTCTTGAGTTACCCTCATGACTCTTGGACTCCTAAGTGACCTTTGAACTTCTATATGACTCTTTGGTCCACATGTGACTCTTTGACTTGCACACATTTACATTTTTTTCATTTCTTGAAAATACATGATTAGATTCCACATTATGTGGCAAGACACATTGACACATATGACATTATAATGACACTTGTACAAACCATGACTTGGAAATGATGACATGGAACTTCATGATGATGTGGCAATGCCCAGTTCTTGTCTTTGTTGCTTTGTCTTCAATCTTAATGAGAGATTTTATCTATTCTTCATATTCACTCTCCAAGGGGTCTTGGATCCGTATTGGAATGTTTGAGTCATCATGAAAAGTATCCATTCTATCTTGATCTAGGATTTCTCCATGTCTCCATGATGGTTCTTCTTTGTGCTTCTTCTCTGCAAGTGACTCTTTGCTTCTTCTCCTTTCCATGTTCCTTGAGAATCAACTTGCCTTGTTGAGGAGGTATTATCACTCAAAACTTTTCCTTAGAAGTTTTGGAAGAAGGGAAGGCTTCGAGATAACCACAAACCAACTTTTAAGCATAGGCTCTAGCCAACCTATGGCTCAGAGAGGGCTCTCTCTATATGATTTAGCTATGTTTGCTTAGATATTAGGCTAGTTATGGAGTTTAGGGGGGTTTTTTATTTGTATGAAGATTTGGTGGCGAAATCCTTAGAAAAAGCAGATAGGTTGATGCTTTTAGGCGATTGGGCAATGGAGTCAAAGAATGGGCAGCAAAGCTGGAGTCAACTCACTAAAGGGAGTGTTCAAGGGGCAAGATAGCAGAGTGAAGTACAAATCCTTGGACTAAATGGTGGAATGAGTCTCAACGGAGTGACAGGTCAATCATGAATTCTCAAATTGAGGCTAAGATGGGATAACAACAGTGAATCATGAGTAAAGGGCAATTAAGAATCCTTTAATATAGACCAGAGGAGAAACTACGTAAGATAAGGAGCAGTTAAGAATTCCCTATCTAAGATAGTGATCTAAAAATCACTCGTGAGTGATCTCAGCTAATTAATTAATGAATGAAGGTATTACAGACTCATGTGCTGGTGTGTGTCTATGTTATTTTAGGCAACGGATCGATCAGATTGAAAAATACATAGACACTGGACATTGGAAAATAGTAAGAAAAACACAGTAAGCAAATGCAAGAACATAACAATTAATAAGGAGTTCACCCTATTCTCTAGGGCTACATCTCCGATCCAGCTTTCAGTGGTGGCCTTCTTTTATTGTGTCTTTAAAGTAGAGATTTACAATGAGGAGCTCAATTTGAGTCTCCTGAAACAGATAATGTTTGGTAGGGTGGTTCTTGGATCCCCCAAGCCACTAGAGTGCACAGACTCTTTTCCTTACCAAATCTTGACCTCTCCGGTCTTTAATGGGAGGATTCCACTGTGGTACTTAATTCCTGACAGATCCTCTCGGGGATTTCTTGAACCTCTCAAGCTTTCTGTCTGCTTGATGTTGCCTAAGGTCAGCTCGGCTCTCTGTTTTCTGCTTCTTGCTTCACTGTCTTTTCTTTGCTCTCGCCCTCTCTGTCTTTGTTCTCTTCTCTTTTCTATTCTCTGTCTGTTCATGGCTTAAAGCCAATTTTTCTTTGACTGTTCACTTCCTCTTCTGCCCCTTCGGTTCGCCTGCTGCTGTTTGCTTGGAGTTCCCTGCCTCTACATCATCACCATCGTCCACAGGGAAGTGGCCACTTGTCCTCTCACGAACTGCGCCAGCTCTTCCTCGACGGTTTGGTATTTTTGGTTACGTTGTGCAACGACTCATCTGCCAACTCAGCGGTCAAATCGGACCTCAAAATTTTATGTGTCGTGGCTCAATTCCCCTGTCAAATCCGGTTCCTCCATCGGGCGCAATCTCCGTCATCAGATCTGGAGCCCCCAGATCCTACGGTGTTCGCTCATTTCGTGTGGTTGACTTGCTCGACCATTAGCACACGATGAGAGGTGTTTTTCTCTCTCATCCACCAGACACACATCATGTGCTGAATAGAATCGTTCGTTTTCTACCAAATCCGCTTACCGCCCAAGAATGCCTCCAATATGCCGCCGATTTTGGAGTGCAGGAACCGCCTTTCGCTTTAGTGCTTTCCCCACGGTTTCCCGGCTTCCCATGCGACTGAGCGCTTCGGGGATTTTCCTTCTTGAGGGGTTTTGCCCCATCAGAAATGGCCTCCGTTTCCTGATCCGGGCTTCCCAGTTTCCAGTTTTGCCTCCTGCGCGGTCTCCATGGGCCTCGGTCAGCATGCTTTGACTGAGGTCCTCGTTGTTCCTTGCTGGCTACAAACTGCCACTATCCAAAGGTCTTCCTGATTTCTCTTTGTTCATAAATCTTTGAAGTTTGTCCTGATTTGATATAGTCATAGAACTTGGATATTTCTCATGGATCCAATTCGGATCACGGCCTTCTCACTGAAAAAGATTTTGGACCACCAAAATTTGGTTTTCAAGCATCGATTAAGTGAGGGTACAATTCTCTCACTTGTCCAATCTCTATCCACTTTGCACTGCTCGGCTTTGAACCCTTGAGCCCAACTTTGAGGTACTCAACATCTCCCCTGCACGTCGTCCTCACCTTCCTATCCAAAATTGTTTCTTCCTGCAATTCATTAAGATATTTAGGTAGCAGGTCATCACTAGAAGGCAATTGACTCTACTCTTCGGGATCCTCAATTAGTGAAGGTTCAAATAATCTCTAGCAATCTGCATTCACGACTGAGTAGACGTGCATGTAAGCTGGTAGATCAAGGCAAAAAGCATTCTCACCAATCTTCTCAAGTATCCTGAAAGGTCCATACCTGATAGGCTTTAGCTTTTTACCTTCACCTTACATCTTGTCCTTGTTGATATACAACCAGACTTGGTCACCAACTTGGAAACTATGCTCCATCTGATGCTGGTCATGCCTTGCCTTGTATTTGGCTTGGCTCTTTTCCAGCTGTTCCTGTATTGCCTGGTGGATTTATTGTATTTGTTCAATGAACCTAGTCGCCCTGTCCACATCACTGTGTCCCTCAACTGTGGTATCTTTACCAAAGACAAAATCCAAAGGAGTCGTTGGTGTGAAACCAAAGCAAGTCTCAAAAGGAGATCTCTGTGTAGAAGAACGTTTTTCTCTGTTGTAAGCATGCTGCACATAACACAATTGTTCATCCCAAAGATTAGGATGTTTGCTATAATATCCTCTGAGTAACTGGATCACTGTCCTGTTAACTACTTATGTCTGGCCATCAGTTTGTGGATGAAAAGTTGTGCTTTTCTTCAGTTTGGTGTCCATCAGTTCCAATAGATTTGACCAAAACTTCCCCACAAATTGGGTGTCTCGATAAATACAATGGAAGTGGGTAATCCAAAATGAACCCATACATGTTCAAAAAATAGTTTTGTAGTTTGTTCAGCTGTAATCTGTTTATTACAAGGTATCAAAATACACATTTTGCTGAATCTATCCACAACAACATACAGATAATCATGACCTTTCCTAGGTTTAGGCAGTCCTCCAACAAAATCCATGGAAACACTTTCCCAAGGGTGAGAAGGAACTGGTAATGGAGTGTACAAGCCTAGTTTTCTATTGCTGGACTTGCTTTTAGCACACATAGTACACCCTCTTACATATCTAGAAATTGTCTCATTCATTTTTGGCCAATAACAAAATCTTTGCAGCTGTGCAACTGTTTTACTTACCCCAAAGTGACCTGATATTAGAGAAGTATGTGCTTCTTGAATTATCTTTACTCTTTCAGTTTGTGGAATGCATAACTTCCCACAATGATATAGGAGTCGGTCCTTTACATGATAATCCAATTCTTCTACTCGTTTGCCTTGACTTAAAGTTGCATATACATCTTTAAAGTCTATATCTTGAGCATATTGTTCAATGTAGCTCTCATGTAACATAGAATTATGCTTAAGTATAGTAGATGCATTTATAATAGGTCTAGATAACATATTTGCAACTTTATTATGTATGCCCTTTTTATATCTGATGACTAAATGAAACTGTTGTAGAAAACCCATCCATCTATAGTGTCTTGATTGCTACAACTTAGTTTCGAAGTGTATATATTGAAGTGGTTGATGATTAGTATGAATTACTATCTCTTTTCCCATTAAGTAATGCTTCCACTTTTTCACACTGTGTACTAATGCATACAATTCTTTATCATATGTAGGATAGTTAACTACTATAGAATTAAATGTCTCAGAATGATAACATATGGGTTTACCGTGCTGTGTCAACACTACTCCCATGGCATAGTCACTAGCATCTGTTTGGAACTCAAATGGTCTTTGAAGATCAGGCAGTGCTAGTACAGGTGATGCACTAATCTTTTCTTTCAAGTTGTCAAAGGCTTTATGTTGTTTGCCTCCCCACTGAAACACCTTGTTCAATCTTGTTAAAGCATGTAAGGGAGCTGCAATTAAGGGAAAGTTAGAAATGAACTTCCTCCAATATTGTGCTGCTCCTAAGAAGCTTCTAACTTCTATAGCAGATTTGGGTTTAGGCCAGTTCACAATGACTGCCACTTTAGAGGGATCTATCTTCAATTCACCACCCCCTACTATATGACCCAAATAATTCAGAGATGTTTTGCCAAATTCACATTTTGAGAGTTTAACATAAAGTTTTTCTCTTTTCAAAACATCCAGTGTCTACTTAACATGCTTTAAGTGTTCTTCCCACGTTTCGCTAAATATCAGAATATCATCTAGATACACAATAACAAAATCATCAAGAAAAGGTCTGAGTACATCATTCATTAATCTCATGAAAGTAGCAGGAGCATTAGTTAAGCCAAAAGGCATAACCAGCCACTCATACAATCCCTGCTTTGTTTTGAAAGCAGTCTTCCATGCATCTTGTTTTGCAACTCTGACCTGATGATATCCACTATGCAAGTCTAACTTGGAAAAATACACAGCTTCTTTCAATTGATCCAATAGATCATCTATGCAAGGAAGGGGATAATGATTTTTATTGTTATCTTATTCAGTGCTCAGTAATCAATGCACATTCTCCATGAGCCATCTTTCTTTCTCACCAAAACGATTGGAGATCCACATGGTGATGTGCTAGGTCTGATGAACCCTTTCTCGAGCAACTCCTGCACCTGATTCTTCATTTCAACATTCTCTAAAGCAGACAACCTGTACATTCCAATGTTAGGCAATGGAGAATCTTACTGCAAAATAATATCATGTACTATTTCCTTTTTGGGTGGCAGACCTTTAGGCTCTTGAAACAAGATATCATTCTCTGAAACAACCTTTTCTAAATTAGCTTGCTATTTAGCATTACAGCCCTCAAATACATTGGTTTTATCAGGTTTCTTTTCCTTTACAACCATCAGTAAGAATTGTTTGCATGAATTTATCATTCTTTTCATCTGCCCTGATTTTATGAGAGTATAATTATTCTTGAGCTTATGAGCTCTTAGAAAATATTCGATTCCATCTTTAACAAGTAGATACTTGTTCTCAGATCTATAGAAAATAGCTTTTCTGTCATACAAGTAAGGACTTCCTAAAACAATTCCACATATATCCAAAGGAATTATGTCTAACTCAACCTCATCTACAAATGTTGCTCCAAAAGAAAACTTGAGTTTGCATTGTCTAGTCACTTGTAGTTGTGCTTTATCATTCAACCATCCTAATGGGTATGGTTTCTTGTGAGGTGTAGTCACTAATCCCAACTTCTTTACAATTGCTTCAGAAATTAAATTTACTTGTGAGCCACTATCAAACAAAGTATCAATCTTTTGATGTTTGGAAACAACTCAAATATGGAAAAGATCATGTCTTTTTCTCTCATTTTCTTCATCAATAGTAGGTTGTGCAGAATTACTAGTAGATGCTTTAGAATTCTTACCTTTTATACATGTGGCTGCAATAGTTGTTTCATCTCCTGAGTCTGACCCCAAATCTTTCTGTAGCTGTAGCATTCTTCTTCTTCTTGCCCTCGAACTTCTTAGGCCTCAGCTCTGGATGCAGAATCCAACAGTGCTCATCATCATGCCCATCCTTCTTACAGTGAGTGCATGAAGACTTTCTCTTCTGTGCAATGTTAGCCTTCCTTGCTTTCCATTTCTGCTTTCTTTTCTCCTTATTATTTCTTGTAGTGGGTTGGGATGATCCCCCAACTTCTGGACTTCCATTCATTCCTCTAGCTTCTAGATGAGTAGCTTGTACAAATACCTCATCTATACTAGTGGGATTAAACATGAGGATAGTGTGCCTCATGTAGCTGTGTAGACCACCAATGTACTTCAATAGAGTCTCAAGTGAGTCTAATGAGATGCCTAAAATCAATGCTCTTTTCCTAAATTCTTGAGTGTACCCTTGCATACTTTTCCCTTTCAACTGTCGAAGAGTTTTCCAACTCATCATGGCTTGCTGCATGTAGGCCAATGGATAGAACTGTTTTTTGATTGCAGAAACAAATTCACTCCAGACAGAGATAGTCTTACCATGTCTTTTCATATCAGCTTGGGTCCTGCCTTCCCACCAAACTAAGGCAGTGCCTCTAAGGCGTAGGCTTACCAGCTGAATCTTGCTCTTGTCTGAATCGATATTCTGCACTTTGCAATAAACACCAATTTGTCTAATCCAATTGTCCAGCTTTTCTGCATTCATCTCTCCATCATATATAGGTAAGTCAAATTTAACATCTAGCTTAATCAAAGATGCCTTCTTTTTATGCTCAGGGCTATTAGGAGGTGTGAGAAAGCTTTCCTCTTTCCCTTTGCATTTGGAGTGGTCATGGAGGAAAGACTCATCTTCTCCTTTGTCTTTTTGGAGCCTAATGCATCTTCATCCTTGTGTTTTCTAAAATCCTTATACATTTCCTCTACCATGGACCTTATGGCTAGAAAACTATCTATGAATTGAGGGTCTGGCCCCATAGAACCTTCTTCTGACATTGTCTTCTGAGGATAGACTCTCCCAATTTCAGGATTAGTTTCGACCAACTCTCCTTCTCCTAATTTGAGCTTTGATCTAGCTAGCATTCAACAGCTAAACCAACACAAGCTTGTCTAACCTTAATTAATTAATGAATGAAGGTATTACAGACTCATGTGCTGGTGTGTGTCTATGTTATTTTAGGCAACGGATCGATCAGATTGCAAAATACGTTGACACTGGAAATGGAAAACAATAAGGAAAACACAATAAGAAAATGCAAGAACACAACAATTAATGAGTTCACCCTATTCTCCAAGGCTACATCTTCGGTCCAGCTTTCAGTGGTGGCCTTCTTTTATTGTGTCTTTAAAGTAGAAATTTACAATGAGGAGCTCAATTTGAGTCTCCTGAAACAGATAATGTTTGGTAGGGTGGTTCTTGGATCCCCCAAGCCACTAGAGTGCACAGACCCTTTTCCTTACCAAATCTTGACCTCTCCGGTCTTTAATGGGAGGAGCCCAGTGTGGTACTCAATCCTCGACAGATCCTCTCAGGGATTTCTTGAACCTCTCAAGCTTTCTGTATGCTCAATGTTGCCTAAGGTCAGCTCGGCTCTCTATTTTCTACTTCTTGCTTCATTGTCTTTTCTTTGCTCTTGCACTCTTTGTCTTCGTTCTCTTCTCTGTTCTATTCTTTGTATGTTCATGGCTTAAAGCCAACTTTTCTTTGACTGTTCGCTTCCTCTTCCGCCCCTTCAGTTCGCCTGCTGCTGTTCGCTTGGATTTCCCTGCCTCTACATCATCGCCATTGTCCACGGGGAAGTGGCCACTTGTCCTCTCATGAACTGCGCTAGCTCTTCCTCGACGGTTTGGTATTTTTGGTTACGTTGTGCAATGACTCATCTACCAACTCAACAGTCAAATCAGACCTCAAACTTTCATGTGCAGCGACTCAATTCCCCTGTCAAATCTGGTTCCTCCATCGGGCGCAATCTCTACCGTTAGATCTGGAGCCCCCAGATCCTACGATGTTCGCTCATTTCGCGTGGTTGACTTGCTCAGCCTCTAGATCCTATGGTGTTCACTCATTTTGCGCGGTTGACTTGCTTGACTGTTAGCACGCGATGAGAGGTGGTTTTCTCTCTCATCCTCCGGACACGCAACATGCGCTGAATGGAATCGCTTGTTTTCTGCCAAATTCTCTTACCGCCCAAGAATGCCTCCGATATACCGCCGATTTTGGAGCGTGGGACCCACCTTTTGCCTTAGCGCTTTCCCAAAAGTTCCCCAGCTTCCCGTGCGACCGAGCACTTCGGGGCTTTTCCTTCTCGAGGGGTTTTTTCCAGCGATGTGCGATTCATGCATCAAAAATGGCCTCTGTTTCCCGATCCGGCTTCCTAGTTGCCAGTTTTGCCTCCTGCGCGGTCTCCATGGGCCTCGGTCAGCACACTTTGACCAAGGTCCTCATCGTTCCTTGCTAGCTGCAAACTGCCATTGTCCAGAGGTCTTCCTGATCGCTCTTTGTTCATAAATCTTTGAAGTTTGTCCTCATTTGATACAGTCATAGAACTTGGATGTTTCTCATGGATCCAATTTGGATCAGATAGTTTAAGAGAAAACATTAAGAATATAATAGTAAGATAGAGTGAATTTAAGAAAATTCTGAAATATTATTCAAAGTTACAACATTCAGACTTCTGGAACATTTAAGATCATGAAACAACTAAAAGAGAAATAAAACAACACAAGAAGATTACTCATTTATCCTCCGCTCTACACATGAATCCCTTGAAATGTCTTATATTTATTCATCAACCCAGCATGTTGGCCCAATCAATGATACAAAGCTTTGCAGTCCTTTGAAGAATTTTTTATTGAAAGTACAAGAATCCACCCCTACATACTTTGATTTATGAAGTATTTATACCAAATGTTTTTACAAAATATCCCAAACTAACTTGGGAATTAATCTAGGAAATTCAAAATATATTCTCGCGGGAAGATAGTGACAGCTATTGAACTGTCTTCTTGTTGTACCTTTTATTGTGGTTTAGCTGGAAGTTTATGGTTGCTAATGCTCTGTGTTGGCCAAAGGTTGTTGTCTTCTATACTGATACTCTATGACACGGATACTCTTTGACCCTGTTACCTTTTGACTTTGATGCTCTTTTACTTTATTGACTGTGTGTTTGACCTTTAACTGTGTTCTGCTATAATAGGTCAGTCAATTTTTCCCATTCTCGATCTATTGGTAACCGGATACTCAACATTCTTCGGTATGTTTCATGTGCCTCAGTGTATTTGGAAAAATAAGGCTTATTTAAAAACAAATGTTTTACCTCATGCTGGAGGTAAAATAGATTTTCAAATGCACTGTACAATACCTTTCCTGTTGGTACTCCTGAAACCTGTGAAGTGGCCACTTGTTGTCTTGCTACATCCCTAAGTTTGTCATTGTAATCTCCTTGTTTCTTAAGTTTATCATGAATGACTAAGGTATTAGGTAATCCCTTTTCCTTTAGCTTATCAAGCATAGCCATGAATCTATCAACAAGTACTTGCATTTCCTTGCTTTTTTCCTCTAACTTATGCATAAGGTCCCTTTTGGTGAGGACTTTATTTACCTCCAGAATAGTAGCAGTCCTGTCTTCAATTTCTAGTTCCTGTAATTGGTACTTGTTCTTTGAATTTAAGAACTGGATGAGCCTGGTAGCCTCTCTAGGATTTTTGCCTAATTCTATCTTTACTTTCTCAATAGCCTTTGTTATTAAAGCTATGAGATCAATTTGCTCGAAGATGATATGTATGGATGGCCAGATATCATTGACATAGTCAATGATATTGGTCCATAGTTTTTCCTTGGCTTCTCCAAGAGGATATTTTAATGTCAAATCTCTTTCCATTAATTTGAGCTCTTCCTTTATCCTGGTAGCCTTCTGTTCCTCTTATTTCTGCATAATCTTGGCAAGATTATATTATGTTTCTAAGCTTGCCAACCGTTCCTTTATCTTGTTTATTTCGCTTGTCTAAATAGACATTTCATGCATGGAACAAACAAGCTTGGTTGCTTCATTTGTTTTTGTACCTACTGCTATCGTAGAAGCTGCAGATGTAGATGCTGTAGTGGTGATGGGCGAGGCAATAACTATAGGAATTTTTGGAGCCAATGTGGCTGCCAATGTAGATGGTACTGCAGTAGTCACTGTAGGGATTACAGTTGTTGGTGTGTTCCCTACACCACCTTGCTTCAATTGGATTAAGGCATCCAATTCCTTCTCCGTGCTCCTCAACTGATCATTTAGCTTGAGGATTAAATCCATCAAGTCTTCATGTTGAGTTTGAGACTATAACACCTCCTGTGTTTGTGGATGATGCAAGGAGGGAAGCTTTAGTTACTTCTTCAATGATGCAATGTCCTCGTTCTTTTGTTTTATCAATTCCTCTATTGCTTTGATATGTTTGGGATCATGTCCCATCTCTATGATCAAGTCTTCCAAAGACTTGATTCTGTTATCCTTGGCTTGTGATGAAGCTTGTTCAAGTTGATACTAAGCTGAGATGTTGTTCGGGGAACTTTGCAATTGATGAACCACTATGGAATTCCCTGTCAAGGTGGAGTAGATCATTTCTCCAGCCTGCTTGTGAAATACTATTTGGTCCACAGGGTGAATATTTTTGAGTTCCAAAACTACCTTTCCCTTGGCAACTTTTCTCATCCTTCCTTCTTTGTTTTTCCATGAAAAATGCATCCTTATCATCAAAAACCATTACACATTGCCTCAAGGAGTATATTTCAGAATTTACAGGTTATACTTTTATGTTTTCTATTTGAATAAGTTTTTGTCTTTTAGCTATGGAACACAGCCACATTCTGCAGCTAATCAGTTGTTCCGCAACTACTTCCTCATTTTTGAAGGTTCTAGGTGTCAAGAGGGGAAAAGGACTACATGGGTAGCTTGGAAAACATTAGGGCATGGATTGTATCCTATTCATCTGGCCTAGATCGATGAGGAAGACTCCGGACAAAGGGAAGCCAAACATAGAGACCTATGGCAAACATGACTTTTTTGCACACGTTTCTCACTGATGGGATCCGAAGCAGTTTCCTGAGGCCACGGACTTCATCTCCCACCTACGCAAACGAAATCCAATAGACATTACCATAAGATTTATATCTCCAAGCAACCAAGGACAAGAATTATGCATACTTTCTTGCCTACGTGTTTTGTTGTAGCTTATTTCTCTCTTTAAAACAGTTGTATAATTTCTCTATAAATACCTGTGTGAAGAATGCAGAACAAGTTTAGTTTTTTCTCATGTATTAAGTTTAGATTTCTACTCTGTAGTTTGAAGAACTCATTCTCTGTTTTGAATATAAATACTGTGTTTCATGGATACCTGAAGCATTGTTGGAGTGTTAATTAAGTGCTTATAATTTGAGACCTTTGCAGAGGGCCCCTGCACTGGTTAAGGTTACATTTTATTTTCGCTTTATCTTTCATAGTTACACTGTAAATTCACTGTGTTTTTCCATGATGTTTATAACCATTTTCTAACTCTGTTCATAATGCAGCTTGTGTCATCTTCTTACTAACTCAGAATAGTTTTATTTCAGCGCAGAATAGTTCTTTTGTTTCACTACTTTCTAGTTTCTTATCAGCAGCTTGAAGTTGAGTTCTGTAGCGTAGAGTAGTTCATTTCGTTTGTTGTTCTTTAGATTTTGAATTAATTATTAATTAGTAACTCATGTTATAAGTGAATGTTTATAAAATCCCTTTCAGTTGATGGCTCATCTTAAAAATAAGTGGTGAAATATTTCATTTATGAATGAGACTTTCTCTGCATTTTTATGTTTACTTTCTCTTAGAAGAATGAAGTATGGAGTCCCTCAAAATGATATCACAAGGAGGTAATTCTCCCAAAATTGTATAGCAGAGTGACAAATCACTTCATGTAGCTGTTATAGTAGATTAGTTGCAATTTCACTTTTAGTATTAGTCTTTCATTTAATTTTGTTACAATTTCATTTTCAGTTTTAGTTTCTCTTAGAAACAATGAAGTATGGAATTCCTCAACATGTTATCACAAGGAGGTAGTTCTCCCAAAATTGTGTAGTAGAGTGACAAAGTACTTCATCTAGCTTTGCTTTCATAATAGATTAGTTTCAATTTCATTTTCAATCATAGTTTTTCATTTAGTTTTGTTGCAATTCCATTTTCAGTTGTTCATTAGGTTTTGATTCTGCAATAGATTAGACAATAGATGTAATCTTATTTTCAGTATTTCATTTTTGGTTCATCATAGATAGTTGCAATCTTATTTTTAGTTTTAATATCTCATTTAAGCTTTGGTTTTGTAATTGATTAGATAGTAGTATGAAGTCCTTTTAGTTCATGTTTTTGGAAACAATCATAATAGCAAGAAGAGAAATTTTGTTTTCATTTTCTTGGTAAAAGCTTTACTTCCAAATCTGGCTTAAAGCACTTTTATCTCTCATTTCATTTCTCTAGATTCTTAGCAGCAGTAGATTTAAGATTTTGTTAAGTACACTGCATAACATTAGAAACTAAAAGATCAAAACCCCAAAACAACATAAAACTCATAAACAGTGAGGTAAGAAGGGTCATCTAGCACATGTAGTGCACTACACTTCATCAGTTTATGATACCCGAATTGATAATTTATGTAGAGCAATTTAGGACACTAAATTGACCAAACATTTTGGCGTCGTTGTCAAGGAAGTGTAACTAAGTATCCTTATCTCTTACATTCATTAAAAAAAAAGAGAAAAACAACAAAACAAAATAATGACATGCATAGAGAAAGAGACTCTAGGGGTAGATTTATAGCTAGGGGCAGAAGTTCGATTCCTACAACTCCACCTACTCCACCAAGTGTTAGAAAAGACACACCTCCATCCCAGACTCATACTCCCAGCCATAGGATTCCTGTAATTCAAGGGGCAACAACTCAATTAGAAGATTCTCCCACTTCATCTACTAAAACAGACGTAGAAGAGAAGACCTTTTTCACCTCTACAGGGGAGCCTATTGTAGTTCAGGAATTAGGAATAGCTAGTGAAGAAGAAGAAGTAGAAACTATCTCCCATAATCCATTGAAAGAAGAACCAGAGGACTCTGAAGAAACTATAATCGCAGAAGAAGAACAAGATGGAGAATTTCACTGTTTGGAGGAGGGGGTAGAGGGAGAGGTATAGGAAACAATGGAGGATATAGAGGTAACAATGGAGAGGGCAGAGGTAACAATGGAGGAGGTAGAGGAAATAGGGAAGTAGATAACTCATTTGGGTTCCTTATAGTAGATGAGAAAACACATACCACAATGAAAAACATCTCACCATCTGTCCTCCCAAACTTTTATGGGTTGAGAAGTGAGAACCGTGAAACATTTTTGTTTGAGTTTTAAGTCTTGTGCAGAACATGCGACTATTTAGAAGACTCTCAAAAGCTCAAATTGTTCCCTTCAACACTAAAAGGGGCTACTTTGAAATGGTTTATGGGGTTAGTCACTCAATCCATTAGTACATGGAATGACATGAAACATACACTTTTGGATAGATACTTGGATTATTGTATGCCTACCAATCATAAAGATGAAGTGATCAAAATGATGCAAAAAGAAGATGAAAAATTAGAGGATTTGCTTGAGAGATTCAACTATAGTTTGAAAAGAGAAAAAATGAACAATTTAGATGAAGAAACTTTGAAAGCTCTTTTGCTAAAGGCCATTAGAGATGAATGGATAGACATCCTTAACATGATGGGGAAAGGAGATATCTCTCAACTTCCATTCAGTGAGATAGCAGAACTATGTGTTCATCTCTCAAGAGGGAAATCTAAAACCGGGAAAGGACCGAGAGATCCTTATCTTGTTAGAGCAAACAAGTATGCAACTGGATCTGTAAGTAGGGCAGAAATTGGCAATATGCTTGATGAGTTTAAAATTGATATTTTAGGGAGCCTTAGTGAGCAGCTAGACACCCTTAAAATTCAAAACAAGTAGAAAACAGAGGATGATGCTTTAGCCATCTTTTGTCCAAAATGTAGAAAGAAACATGCTCTAAGGGAGACCTTTAGATGCAAAAATTGTAGAAACTTGTATGATTTGTTCGGAAAGTCATGAGACCAAGAGTTGTCCTTCAATCCTGGGTCTTAAAGTTGTCTTTCAAGAGGAAACAGTCCCAAATTTTGTAGAACCTCTTTATTTTGTTGCAAGAAGTCCTTGGCAGTGTTACACTAAAAAATGTCACCATGGCTATTTACAGTTGGTATGGCCCTATCAACAGTCATACTACCCTCTTAAGAAAGTCTTATGCCTCTGCTATCCACATCAAACTCCAAGAAAGAGAGAAAGTATTTATAAATGTGTTTATCTCTGGGTACGCAGGTTCTCTCAAACCTTGCCTGCGGGTACGCACCTATTGTTCATGAGGTCTGCGTCCAAGGACGCTCTGTATCTAAAGGGGCAGGTGCGTCCCTCTGAAAAGGTTAAAATGCGCAAGTTTTATCTTCAAAAACTTACTTGTGGTCATTTTTAGAGCATTCTAGAGGGTTGTTCGACGTGTATTGAGCGCCTCCAGATGGTTCATGCACCCCTACCAAAGAGGAACTTATCCCATCAATAAGGGAGTGATCCCATCCAAAGAGGGGACTATCCCATTGATGGTGGACCTGATTAACTTCCTCTTGAACATTATAAATACAGGTATTGGGCCAGAAGGAGGGAGGTTGAAAGCTATACATTTCTAAGGGTAAATGCTGCAGGAATTAGAACTCCCATTTAGAAGCTTGTGAGGAGAGATTGCCATCTTTGCTTGTTCTATTTGGAAGTGGGTGAGCTTTGTCAAAGTAGAGGAAGACTCTTGTGGACCCTGGAAGGAGCTTGCACAACACCAAGGCTCAGGTTGTAATGGTTCCTTTTGATTACCTTTAATGCAAATTGGTCCATTCTTCTCAATAACTTGTTGTTTATGGGTTATTTCATGTACTCCTTGGTCTATATGTTGAATATGCTTTGTTTTATGTTATAATCAGGTGCTATTTAATCATTTGATTGTTGATGATTGCAGGTTTTGGAGAAAAGGAGGAGCTCATCCAGATCAACAAAGCTTGGACTTCTACAACAGCGTTTGGACAAAGGTAAGAACGAAGCACTTGATCTCTCATATCATAATGCATGTTTAGAGAAGGATAGCTCTAGTTTGTTTTGTTTGTCATTAGAATGTCTTAGACTTCTAGGAAGGTTGGTTGTGTCCGCACTTTTGACTGATTCCGTGTGACAAATTGGTGACTCTGCTGGGGATTCCATTGATGAGAAAAGTCTTTTCCTTTGTGAGAACTTTGCTTTGAGAAAAATTGGTTTATTTTTCTGGTTTTGGCTTTGTGATTCTGTCTCTGGGTGGGTTAGCTTAGGATTAGTTTTATTTTGGTTTTTCTTGAGTTTTTCAGAAGGACGCACCCTCTGAGTGCTGCACAGTGCGTCCCTGGACGCACTTTTGCTGTGTGCACAGAGCGGGCCCGCACCTGTGCTAACGGGTTGCCTGCGTCCCCTGCCAAAATTTGAGAAAAATCCATTTTTTGCATTTTTTGCTCTTAGATTTTGTTTTTCTTAGTTTTTTCTGCCCAGATTCATTAGTCCCTTGCCAAGAATCTTCACCTGAACTCGTTTCGATAGCATTAAGTGTTTTAGTGGATTTCATCGAAGTGTAAGCCCTAGGGTTTGATTTTGAGTAGGTCTTGTAGTGACTTTGGCGGTAGGAGTTGTCAAGCCTTAGATCTCTCTGGTTTTGTCAACATTCTAAGAAGTCAGACCTGTCATAAAGTCTACCTGTGAGAGCAACTTACCATTGAGTTGTCTCTTGGACCAATTTCGAAGTGCTTGTTGTTTAAGTCTTGAATTCCATTTTACAAAAAGAACAAAAAGATTTGAGTTTTGTTTTGACTAGTCTTTTGATTCTGCATTAGCTGGTCCTTGATTTGATTTTGATCAAGTAAAACAACCTAGAATCATCTTTGTGAGCTTTTTCCTTGTTAGGTTTGTTTAGAGTAATTTCTCTTTTGATTTGCTTGTGAGTCAAGTTTTCATAGTTTTTGTAGCTTTTGAGATTATTTTGTGTTAAGATAGGTTTATATGCTTTATTAAAAAGAGAAAATACAAAAACATCTCCTTTGAAAAGTTTTGTTTCAAGTAGCTTTGAAAGTTTTGAAAGAAAAAGAGTTTTTCGTGCAAGTAAAGAGTAGTCATGTTTGTGTGCTTGGAAAGAAAAAGAGAATTGTTTCTTTGATTGTCTTTTCTAAGGAAGTTGTTTTCTCTAAAATTTGCATTCTCTCAACTCTCTTAGTTAAGAATTTCATTGAAAAAGGAAAGTAGCGTAAATCATCTTAGGTGCATCTTTGTAGTGGTTGGAGTCGAGTCTACACACCATTGGTTTCACTTCCACTACCTTTTGACTTTAAAGAAAAACCATAAAAGTAACGCTTAAAGTAAAATTGAAATAGTAACTTTTATTTACTAGGGCTCTGAAACACCAATTTAGATCAGGCTAGTGTCTTGGAGTAGGTGAGTAATTAACTCTCCAAGACAAAAAAACCAAACAAGTAGCTTATCTTGTGATAGAATAAATCCAATTGTCTCACTTGTACTCTGGGAAAGCTCCTCTTAAAGGAGAAGCACGAGCTCGTGTCCGAACCAGTGAGGGGATCATTCCCCCCTCGTTGGGAACGACGCCAGACACGCACGTATTACAAACGGTAAACCTCGGATTAACCATTGTCGAGGATCCAGGGGTCACTTGTCGGTAAACCTTGGATTATTGTCAAGGAGCCGGTAAGGGGATTGAGCTTGCTACTCTGCCCTTGCGTGCTGTCGGAGTTTAGACTATTCCCCTAGGTGCATTTGTTGCGATTGGTAACCTTAGTGGCCATTATCTTTAGGATTCTACCGAGGTGACGGTGGAGGGAAGGTCCCACTGTACCTGGAGAAAACGTCGGCTATACTCACCTGGATTTTCTGGGGGGTTCACTTCACTCGAGACGGTTAAAGTGGAGGAACTTGGTCCAGTCTATTCATTAAGCAGGTTGCCGGGGTAACTGTTCCACCCGCCATTTCTGTACTGAATCCAGCGAGGTTGGGCTTCATCACCAACTAGCGCTTTTGGTCCGGAAGACTACTGTTTGTGTTTGGTTTGACGCCCTAGATTCTTTAGGCGTATGATTCAAATTTGTTTGGTTCTTTAGAGACTTTAGGAGGTTTGATTTGAAATTTTGTTTTGTTTTCGTGTGTAGTAGTTAAAAGCTTTTAGCTATGGCGGAATTACCGAGACAGTCCCGTAGACTTCGGGGCCAGTCTCCTGAAGTTGTTTCTGTGGCCAAATTGTTGAGAAGATCCCGTAGACTTAGGGGTGAACCTCCTCAAGACGAGTCCAATCATCTAGAAGGTTTAAAGGTCCTTGTAACTCCTCCTAGTGGCAGTAGAGTAGGTTCACCTGAAGAAGGAGAATCTTCCTTGGTGGTCCATCCAGATTACCAAAGTTTAGAGACAGGTTATAATCCCAAAGCTGTTACAGTTTCTGAGCTTGTTGGTAGTTTTTCGTGTGCTAGTGATACGGGCGAAGAACCAGAAATATCCGACCCTGTTACTCCGACTCCTAGTGTTCCTGATTCACCGAGAATAGAAAGAATTATCACCAGAAATCTTCCTGTTGGTTTGATTGCTATTGAAGAACTTGTTCCAGAGGAAGAAATAGGTGTCTCTGATCCTGAAGATCAAATTACCCTTGATCTAAGGGAGCGTGAATCTATCTTTTACAGTCCTCCTAGAAGTACTACTTGGTACCTTTCGTTAACCAATTATTTAGACAACTTTGGGCTAGGTTTTTCTACACCTCGTACTCCTTTTCCACCTGGAGGTATTCATACTCCTGTAAATATGTCTGGTCAGTCGTCTGTGTTTACACAAAGTCCTGAATCTTTTTTACATGGTGGTCCTTCTATTCCTACTGGGTATCAATCTCTTTCTGGTACCTTTGCAGGAGAATCTCCTCAACCCGTTGATCATGGGTTATTAGTTGGAAACAGTGGTAATGTACCATTGGGTGTAGGAGACATTTACATGATGTCAGGTTCAGTTCTCGTTTCCCAACCTCAAGGTGGCCAATTACCGCTTGGGGGGCAGCCTCCGTTAATGTCTGGGGGGCAACCTCAAGGTACTTCATTCGTGTCTGGGGGGCAACCTCAAGGTCAGTACGCTCCTATGGGGCAATACATACCTCAAGGTCAACCCCAGCCTCAATATGTACCCCAAGGTCAACCTCAGTATCAATATCAACCTCAAGGATGGCAACCTCAAGGATGGCAACCCCAAGGGTATCAACCCCAAGGGTATCAACCTCAAGGATACCAACCTCAAGGTCAAGGTCAACCCCAGTACCCATATTTACCTCAAGGTTATCAACCTCAAGGTCAATACTCAGGTCAAGGTTATCAAGCACCTCAAGGTCAATCATATGGTCAAGGTATGGGAACTGCACCTTACAATTATCAATCCTATCCTCAATCCGGCTATGGATCTCAGTATCCTCAACCTGTTATGGGTCAATACCCTGGAATGTTAGTGTGGGATCCGTCACAGGGTCAACAGGTGTTGCAGCCAAGTATACAGTCGGTACCTCAAGGTGGACAACCTGTAGTTTCTGGTCCACCCCAGCAACCGCAACCTGTCCAGTCAAGTGTTCAAACCTCTGTAACTTCGATAGTTACTCAGCCGCCAATTGCACCTAGTACTCCATCTCAAACGGCTGCTGCAACTACCGCCACATCTACCATACTTACTTCTGGAGTATCGACGGCTCTGGTTTCTACTGTCTCTATAACCACTCCTCAGACATCTGTACCGTTGTCCGGATCTACGATTCAAACCACGATCCAGATGCCTGTAGGCCAGCCTGGTATAAGTACGGTTGTCACTACTCAACCTCAATTTGTTCAACCTCCGTACCAGGGACAGTATCAACCTGGGCAAGTTGTCCAACAACCGGTTTACCAGTATCAACCGTATCCTGGGTACACTTATCAACAACCTCAGCAACCCCAGTACGGTCCGGTTAATCCTGGTTTTCCAGGAGGATATAATATCCCAAATGCAACTCCTGTTCCTAGTTATCCTGGATATCCTCCTCCTGGGGCCGGTATTGTGACCCAGAGTTTTAGAGATCCTAACCAGCAGTTACCGTTTATCGCAACTTTGGATTTACCAGACTTAACGCGCCTAACGAACGATCCAATTCAATATCTTCCGTTCTGGCCGCCAATGCCAAATAAGTTGCCCAACGATATACCCAAGTTCGAAGGTAAGTCTGGAGAGGATCCATCCAATCACGTGATGACTTACCACCTCTGGTGTGCTTCAAATTCTATCTCGGATGATTCGATCCACTTACGTCTTTTCCAGCGTACACTCATTGGTCTCGCAGCCAAGTGGTACATTGAGTTACCACGGGCCTCTTTTTACAATTTTAGCCAGTTAGCTACCTCGTTCTTAACTCACTTTCAGTTACCGGTCAGATACGATAACGGTACGGAGTTATTATTATCTTCACTAAAACAATCAACCTCCACGTATATTTCCGATCACATTCATGAGTGGAGACGTCGAAGAAGGCTAGTGAAAGTTTTTATCCCGGACCAAATCTTAGCTGAATGGTTTGTTAAATCATTATTACCAAGGATTACTGAAGATGTAGCTAAGGCCGGAGTAGTTACTGAGGAGCAAGTCATTGCTCAGGCGCAATACCTTGACTTAGTTTACACTCAGTCGGGTACATTACACGAGAAGATTCCGGATCTTCCAAAGTCGAATCAAATCGCTGCTGCTCCTTCGGGATCTCATGCCGTTGATGGTATGATTGGTATCGTGAATACAAAGAGGAAGAAGAAGTCTTCCAAGGCTTCAACTACTCCTATTATCACTTTGCCCGATTCCCCGACAGGAGAGTCTTCTCCTGAACTTACCGCTGATATTCACGCTGTAGAGTCATCTACGGCCAAATCAAAAAACGGTGGAAAGAAGAAAGGAAAGAAGAAGGCTAAAGCAGACAAGGCTCCGAAGGAGAAAACTGAAAAGTCGGAAACCAATGACGAAAAGCACAAACCTCGATATCCTTGTCTTATTTGTGAAGAGGATCATTTTACGAGAGATTTCCCTCATCGGGCCGAGGTAGTGAAAATAGTCAAAGGTTCTCCCACTCCTGCTGTGTTAAAAAATCCATTTCCGGAGCAGGAGAATAAGATGATAGGTTCTTCCTCGAATGCAAGTGAAGAACCCATTTTGATGATGTCTCATGTGAGGATTGCGACTCGATCGCAAGATTATGGTAGTAAGAATCCTGTTGATGGTAAGGAAGCAGAATCTTCTCACTCTAACCCATCAACCTCAGCTCCTGGTTCCGATCCACTACAGATCGAGAAACCTAACCCAGACTTAATAATTAAACCGCCCGCCAAGGGTGTACTTCGAAGGTCTGCTTTCAATCCACATGCGAGAGCGGCCCAGAATTACAACATTGTTGAGGACTTAGCTGTTTCACCCTCCGCGATGTTGGCGTTAGAAGTGCTACAATCATGCCCAACACAACGAAAATTGCTTTTGTCAGCTATAGGAGCTGTTGATGTTCAGGATCCGAATCTAATGATCTTCGATCTAGAAAATAGTACACCGCGTCTCCCCCATCAAATGGCTTTCCAAATTCCAGTGATAGTCAAAAACAGGCCTATTCATAGGACTGTGATTGATGAGGGAGCTTCTACGTGTATTATGTCGATTCAATGTTGGAGATCCCTTGGTTCTCCTTCGTTGAACCAATCCCCCACCATCCTTAAGGCCTTTGATGGCCGTGGGTTCCGTCCGTTTGGTATTCTACAGGAATTGCCTATAGGGGTAGAAGGTAAAACCGTTAGTCTGGATGTGGAAGTGGTTGATGCCCCTCTAGACTACAACCTTCTTTTGGGTTGAAGTTGGTCATATGCTATGACAGCGGTCGTTTCATCGGTCTTCAGAGTAATTAAGTTTCCACATAACGGTAAGATCGTGACTATTGATCAGCTGACATACTTTTCATCCGACCCAGCCTCTTCAGAGAGTATCCAGCATGTCGGTAAGACGACAATCCCTTATAGGGACGTTGGTGTAGGTTTAGTTAAGGATTCCGATTTACTAGGAACTTTTCCTCTCCCTCCACTCAGCGTAGAACCTTCGTTTGCAACAATTCATATGATTACATCAGAAAACATTATTTATGATGATCCTTGGTTTGTCCCATCTGACTCTGAGATAGACTCATTCGGTAATTCTATGCCCTTGAGTCCATATGAAATTGCTTATGAAGCTCTCATGTCTTTTACCGACTTTCATTCAACCGAGGTCGACCAAATGAATGTGGTCAGTGAAGAATCACTTTTCACCTCAACCTTAGAACGGATAGCGTTTCCCGAGGTCGTGTCATCTGACAAACAACTTCGCGAAATCCTAAGTGTAGACGATCTACCATGGGAGGATCTCTATCACAGATCTTCATTTTTACCTAAGGATGATGCATTTGAAAATGATTTTTCATCTATCTTTACCGCTGAATATGTCAAAGACGCTCAGGATCCAACGAAACATTCTAATTCAGAGTTGAATTCAGGGAATATTTCTCGTACTATTCCCATTGATATTTCAATGAAGCCCGGAATTGAGGAGAACATTCATATAGGTGCCGCATGTACAGAAGAAGAAATCCAAACTTACAAGGCCCTATTCCAAGAATTCCGCGATGTGTTTACCTGGTCTTACGAGGAAATGCTGGGAATCGATCCTGCCATTGTTGTTCATGAAATCAAGACCTACCCGGATGCTAAACCCATCCGGCAACGGTTGCGTCAGATTCACCCTCGAAAAGCGGCTGCGATTAAAGCAGAAGTCGAAAAGCTGTTGAAAGCAGGTTTCATTTATCCGATCCCGTTAACGGATTGGGTATCGAATATTGTTCCGGTCAACAAGAAACAAGGAACAATAAGAATCTGTATCGATTATAGGGATATCAATCGAGCTTGTCCAAAAGAAAACTATCCTATGCCTTATATCGATCAAATTATTGATGATTGTGCCGGAAGTGAAATGTTTTCCTTCATGGATGGTTTTTCGGGCTATAATCAAATCAATATTCTACCTGCCGACCAACCAAAAACGGCATTCATTTGTCCATGGGGGATGTTTGCTTATTGCAAATTACCTTTTGGACTTAAGAATGCCGGGGCCACTTTTCAACGGGCGATGTCTTACGCATTTCACGACATCAAGCACATTGTGCAACCGTATCTCGATGATTTGCCTGCTCATTCTTTACGTCGAGCTGATCACCTTGTCCACCTACGAGCAATCTTTATGAGGTGTAGGCATTATCGAATTCGGTTGAATCCCCACAAGTGTGTTTTATGTATAGAAACAGGTCGATTGCTGGGATTTGTTGTTTCAAAAGCCGGCATTCGCGTCGATCCCTCGAAAGTCGAGGCTATCATCAAATTGCCTCCTCCTTCGAGTTTGCGCCAACTCCAAAGTTTGCAGGGGAAAGCGAACTTTTTACGCCGATTCATCCCAAACTACGCCGAGGTCACTAAAGGTTTTACACGGTTGTTGAAACAGAACGTTCAATTCTTTTGGGACGAGATTGCCCAACAATCTTTTGATGCACTTAAACACGCGTTGACCCATGCACCGTTGTTGCATCCTCCCAACTACAACCGAGACTACTTCTTATACCTCGCAGCTTCGCATTCCACCATTGGAATGGTGTTAGTTCAAGAAGATGAATTTGGAGCGGAACATGTGATATATTATCTCAGTAGGACCTTAAATCCCACTGAGCTAAAATATTCGCATGTGGAGAAATTGGCCCTGGCAGCCGTTCAAGCTGTCCAGCGTTTTCGTCACTACATTCTTCTCCGTAAAACTACAGTTATTTCGGATTGCAACCCTATGATTTATATTTTGACAAAACAACTGCTAGGGGGCAAGTACTCTAAATGGATCGTTATCCTGCAAGAGTTCGACTTGGAGTTCGAGAAGTCCAAGTCTAAGAAATCCTTAGTTTTTGCGGAATTGATGTGTGATTTCCCGCATACTGACACAGAGACTGTGGCGGAGGAATCCATTGCGGACGAATCTTTGTTTCTTATCAGTACTTTAGATCCGTGGTACGGAGATATAATCATCTATCTCCAAACCCAAACCTTTCGGCCTGAAGCTTCAAAGGCGGAACGTCGAAAAATTCGGTTTCAATCCCAGCCATACAAAATTATTGGAGATACACTTTATCGCCGGGGGGCAGACTTAGTTTTTCGACGTTGTCTAACTCACGAAGAGGCTGAGAGAGTTTTGAATGATTGTCACTCTGGAGCATGTGGCAGTCATATGTCTGGGTATGCCACAGCTCAGAAGGTGTTGCGCGCTGGTTACTTCTGGCCATCTATGTTTAAGGATTGTATCATTGCAGTCCGGAAGTGCCACAACTGCCAAGTGTTTGATCGAAAGATGCGCGCACCACCTGCTCCTCTCCACCCTATAATTGCCATTGGTCCATTCGCCAAATGGGGTATCGACTTTATTACTTGTAACCCTCACTCGGCCGGGGGGCATGCGTATATCATCCTCGCGGTTGATTATTTCACTAAATGGGCCGAGGCGATGCCTACATTCGACGCAAGCGGCAAAACAGCTGCAGTTTTCATATTCAATCATATAATAACTAGGTTTGGTGTCCCACAAGCAATCATTACTGACCATGGGAGCCATTTTCGAAACACCATGATGACTGAACTTACAAGCCAGCTTGGTTTGCGCCACGACAACTCTACTCCTTATTATCCGCAAGCCAACGGTTTGGTTGAGTCTATCAACAAAGTTCTGGTTATCATGATCTGACGAACCATTGGTATTCATCGGTCGAATTGGCACAACATGTTATTTTCGGCGCTATGGGCATACCGAACCTCAGTGAAAACCTCAACAGGGTTCACTCCTTTCCAGCTAGTTTATGGCTTGGAAGCGGTGTTACCCATTGAATGTGAAATCCCATCACTTCAAATGGCTGTCGAATTACTCCCAGCTACTTCCGAAGAGGAGAAACGTTTATTGTACTTAGCTAAATTAGATGAGACTCGACGTGACGCTGCATTGGCAATCGAGACTCACGCGAAGCGAATGAAAGCTCAGTATGATAGAAATGTGACCCCTCGAAGTTTTTCGGAGGGAGACCTAGTGCTTTTATATGATCAAGCTAACGATAAGCTAGGTGCTGGAAAATTCGTTCCTATGTGGCATGGACCCTATATTGTAAAGCGAAAGCTAGCAAAAGGGGCTTATGAGCTGGTAGATTTTGATGGGGACTCTTTGGGTAAACCCAGAAATGGACTTTACCTAAAGAGGTATTATGCTTAAATGGTGGGTATGGAGATTTTTTAGTTAGGTTAGGTTTTCTTTCTAGCTAGTATGATTGTTAGTTAGTCAGTATGCCTAGCTTAGTGAGTGTGTTTTTCGTCGTTATTCTGGCTTATCTTGGTTTTGCTCTTGATATTGTAGATGCCGACGCCCCTCCAAACATACATTGGATTTGCTGATGGTGCTTGTCGTAGTACACGGAATATCTCTTCCGCAGCTTGGGTTATCTATTCACCCTCTGACGAGTTAGTCTATATGCATGGGGTAAGCCTCGGTCAAACAACGAACAACATTGCAGAATACAGTGCAGTGGTTGAATTATTATCCGAATCTATTTCATTTGGAATTCGACGTTTGATAGTGAGGTTAGATTCTGAACTTGTTGTATTACAGCTTAATAGAGTCTATGCCATTAGAAATCCTGTGTTATTAAGGTTGTTTTTGAGAGTGCGTCTCTTGGAACGTGAATTTGATTACATTGAATATCAGCATATTCCAAGGTCCTTAAATACATTAGCAGATGCAATTGCTTCTCGAGTGTTGGACAAACATTTACGATAATCATGCAAGTAAATTTAAAAACATTTCATCATACATGTTAAACAAGATGAGTCGGTAATAGTGATATATATATAGATAGGAGTGTGTCAAAAAATATACATTGTCTTTGATCATAGGTTGAAAAACACCTTATGATCGGCAAAATGATAGGGTACAAAAAGTCAAAAATGTCACATGTGTCTACAAAGTAACTAGCCAATCATTGGTGGTGCTCTCTGTATGACACCACTGCACGGGCTACCTTTCGCAAAAATCTCCTAAACGGTCCAGGGACCGCGACTACATAGCGCTGAAGTCTGATAGGAATATCATCCATAGTAGTCTCAGGTATATCCGTCGTCAGACGTTGTAGATCATGCTCCAACTCAGCTAGTACCTCTGCGGCCGCCGTGTCTTGTGGGGCCGGTACCGGTGCAACTGGATGTCTCCTCTCAAAAGGCCGGAGGTTGGCTGGATGTTGTGGACCAACATCTGCATTTTGAAAAATTTTACTGTCAGTTTTGAGACGATATATATAAAAAACAAAAAAATACATAATTTGAAAACTCGTGAAAAATAAAGCACCTCTGTCATCCCATTGTTCTCCCTGTGGAAGAACCATGTCCGGATCACCTCGAAAATCTACTCCGGCATACGGAAAGTCCTGAATCACAAACACCTGGTCCTCTAACCAGTGAAAATAACTGTCAGTGAATCGAACAACTGCCGCACCCTCGTCCGGATGCCGGGCCATCACCACAACCCATCGTACTAGCTTTGGCTCCTGAGGACCCAAAATATCAACAGTGAGATGCTGAGGGATCAGCATCGGAATTCTCTCTAGGGAAAAGCTCACGACTATAGGCCCATATCCAAAGGTCTTTAGTTTCCCGGTCTTTGCCCTGGTCAGTTGAGCTTTCAAGTTAGCCGACACCGCATCACACCAGTTGAAGATGTTGCCTTGGAGACAGTCAATTGCCATCCGCATTTGGGACCCAGTGGCAATATGTAAAGTGGCTGAGCCACAAATCCTGGTCACAGTGAAAGCTACGACCATGAGTTCACGGCGAGAGATGTATTTGATCTCTATGCCTTTCACATGGTGTCGATCAGGTAGGCACCAATCTGCTCGGAGACTATCAAGGGATTGGCCACCCGGCCTAGTCCCAGCTAGATTGAGTTGCTCGCCTCTATTCGGCAAGCCAGTGAGAAAGTAAATATCAGAGGGCTCTATCTCGAGTTGTTGCCCCCCGATGTAAAAGCATTGCTCTTGAACGTTCCATCTCTCGACCAGCCACTCCAAGAATCTTACCTGAGCCCTCATGCCAGGTATGGCCCAGTATTTGTATAATCCACATCCTCTTAGGGCATCGAGGGAAGGTTGATGATTGATTGCAGCTTCATCAACCTCCTCATGCTCTCTTTCTCTCCAATCCAGCATGATAAGTGCCCTACACATGAACAAACAGGCATTAAAATAAATTTTGGGTAAATTCAATGGTTAATTTGGGAGCTTGGGGTTTCAAAATCTGCGTTTTCCGGAGGACGCACCCCGCGTTTGGCGCACAGTGCTCCGGGACGCAGGTGGCCTGAAGGTAGCCTGCGTCCCCCGACCTTTTCCCTGTGTAGGAAAAAGTCGAGGGACGCAAGCCAGCCTTTAGGGAACCTGCGTCCCCCGCAGAGTGGTTTTCAAAACCCAAAACCCCCCAAAAATAAAAAATGAAACCTAAAATAAATTTCTAAACGGATGAAATTGACAAGGAGGATGTTGTGAAATACCTGGAAGAGACGGCGTTCGATTCTAACGGTCGGATTTTCCGCAGCGACCACGGGAAGTTTCTTGTCAAAAGCTCCTTTTTCAACCTCAACAGTCAAACGGTAAAAATGACATGGTAAAAAGTCTTTTTATAGGTTTTTTGGATGAATTTGTTCATTTTTCACCATGGAAAGATGTTTTTCGATGTATTTTTGCCTATCTTAAACATGTATGAGTAATGTGTCGCTTTTGTGCAGGACAAAGGGACTTAGAGGGAAAATTGTTATTTTTTCACGAACAAAATATCAGAGTCATCTTTTAAGCCCTTTTCTGACTCCTAAAACATGAAAAGATTGTCGAGCGTTTCTTTTACACTCGTTAAAACGGAATTAAAAGACGGTCCCCTTATAGCTCTTTTCTGACCGTAAAATCAGGAAAAGATTGCCGGGTTTTTGTCGTTTCAAACTCGATACGGAAATAAAATGACGTGTCTTTGATCGCTTTTTACTTTTCAGGTCAGTGGCACTAATTATGAAAGTAATCCTTGGTCGCAAGATCAAGCGGTTCCCCCAGGTATTATTTTATACTTTTTCGGGCTTGAGGGACACAAATTTACGAAAAAGTTCAACTTGGAGTCTTCTTAAGTTTTTCAGACTCTCTAAAATTGAAAAACGCCGAGTTTCTCCTATACTGGGCTCGTTAACATTTCACAGTAAAGGACCTGTTCAATTACAAACAGGAACGAACCACTCCTTGCTAGGGTTCGAATCAAAACTGGGTTGGACTCATCCGAAGGATGAGCTTATAATCAAGCATATGTTATCCTCCTCAAGCTTGTTAAAAATAAAGAGGTACTTGCCAGAAATGGTGGGGGAAAAGAGAGAAGAATGAGCCTATTTGTTACCTTTTGTCTAAGAAGAAACTTTATTACCACTCTTGGACACGACACTTTTCATTCACCTGGGTTGGGAAATCTTTTACCTCACAGTTGATCAAACAACTTTTGAAAGTCTTCAACTGGGTTGCGGGGATTAACTTTGAGTTATTTAGCACCAAACCATCTGTCATGTCGTTATGTGTTCAAGAGGTCTGCAAACAAAACTTTCATCTGCAAAATACTTGTCATCCATTTGACCATCCCTGAGTCAGTCCTTACAGCAACATTTCTTCAACTTATGATTTCGTGTTGTGGGCTTGCCTGCAACGGGTCACTTTCTATCGACATCAGCACATTATCTAGAGAGATGACTTAGAAATCGTCAGTGCCTTGAAGTCTGCATGCATCAATGGCAGGTTTCTCGCCTTTGACGTCAGTTTACATCATTGACTTTCGATCGAAGGATTCCGTGAAATGTTCGACATCAACTCATTCATTCACATCTCATGGATTGTACTGGGTACTTTGAGAACCATTGACATTACTGGTGGTCTCTCTCACGCTTGTTAACAGTTTACATCATCGACTGGTAATCAAGTGGTTTCTACCATGTTCGACATCGACTCATTTATTCGCATGGCTAGAATCGTACCAATTCGAGAAGTAGGAATGAAGACCCTGGATCGAATCTTTACCATCCAGGCTGCGAGGAGTTCTGTATTCATTATCTAAGTAGACTAACCATAAACAGATGGCTGCGCCCATACTGTGTCTACAAAAGTCTATGATTATGATGTACTGCAAAATCATTCTTGTATCAGAGTAGTTAGTCTGTTAATTAAAGTTTTAATCTGAGTATGGGAATGCCTACCTCAGTGATGATATAATCTTATGCATGTATTTTGTGTTGAAAATTGCAGGTTCTGACCAGGTTCTCCACGAGATAATCCTCGAAATGATAAAGCGCTTCACCCTTCCTAGATAATACAGAACCCTAATCTATTCCAGGCTTCGCACTTTAGGGGGCAATCTGTTACACTAAAAAATGTCACCATGGCTATTTACAGTTGGTATGGCCCTATCAACAGTCATACTACCCTCTTAAGCAAGTCTTATGCCTCTGCTATCCACGTCAAACTCCAAGAAAGAGAGAAAGTCTTTATAAATGTGTTTATCTCTAGGTACGCAGGTTCTCTCAAACCTTGCCTGCGGGTACGCACCTATTGTTCATGAGGTCTGCGTCCAAGGACGCTCTGTATCTAAAGGGGCAGGTGCGTCCCTCTGAAAAGGTTAAAATGCGCAAGTTTTATCTTCAAAAACTTACTTGTGGTCATTTTTAGAGCATTCTAGAGGGTTGTTCGACGTGTATTGAGCGCCTCCAGATGGTTCATGCACCCCTACCAAAGAGGAACTTATCCCATCAATAAGGGAGTGATCCCATCCAAAGAGGGGACTATCCCATTGATGGTGGACCTGATTAACTTCCTCTTGAGCATTATAAATACAGGCATTGGGCCAGAAGGAGGGAGGTTGAAAGCTATACATTTCTAAGGGTAAATGCTGCAGGAATTAGAACTCCCATTTAGAAGCTTGTGAGGAGAGATTGCCATCTTTGCTTGTTCTATTTGGAAGTGGGTGAGCTTTGTCAAAGTAGAGGAAGACTCTTGTGGACCCTGGAAGGAGCTTGCACAACACCAAGGCTCAGGTTGTAATGGTTCCTTTTGATTACCTTTAATGCAAATTGGTCCATTCTTCTCAATAACTTGTTGTTTATGGGTTATTTCATGTACTCCTTGGTCTATATGTTGAATATGCTTTGTTTTATGTTATAATCAGGTGCTATTTAATCGTTTGACTGTTGATGATTGCAGGTTTTGGAGAAAAGGAGGAGCTCATCCAGATCAACAAAGCTTGGACTTCTACAACAGCGTTTGGACAAAGGTAAGAACGAAGCACTTGATCTCTCATATCATAATGCATGTTTAGAGAAGGATAGCTCTAGTTTGTTTTGTTTGTCATTAGAATGTCTTAGACTTCTAGGAAGGTCGGTTGTGTCCGCACTTTTGACTGATTCCGTGTGACAGGCAGGGGCCACAAAATCAAGGATTTAACAATCCAATGTATTTTCAGCCCCCACCAAATTGGAATTCTTGGCAGCAACCTTGGCCTCAACCTCAAACTCAGTATCAATCTCAACCATGGGCACAAGGGGTAAAAAATCCTTATGTGAGATTTGCTCAATATTATCAATATCCTCAATCTTATCAGAGCTATCCTCCCCCACAAAATCAGTAGCAAAATTAGCAACCACAACTTCAAAATCAGAACCCTCAACTTTCATTACCCTTTCCACAACAAAGTCAAAATCCTCAACTCTTACTTCCATTTCAAAAAAAACCGAATCAACTACGAGCCCAACCATTACCAAACCCCAATAATTAAAAACCCTTAGAATACTTACATGGTAGAAGGACAACAATTTCCAACTTACATGATTACTCCTCTAGATCTTAATGATGTTCAGCTTAGATCTGGTAGGATATTAGAAAAGGAAAAACCTTCTATAGTCATTCAAGGACAAGATACTTCTGAGGAGGATTCTCTAAATGTCAATAAAAGTTTCGAGGGAACATCCTTCCAAAAGCAAAACATTGAAAAACAAAAAGAATCACTAAACACAACTCCTATCATTGAGCAACCAACATCTACTTCTACACTTCCTTTTCCTGAGAGATTACAAATTGATAAAGGCGTAGAAAAATAGATCTTGTTGCCTAATTATGACTTCCTAGATGAATTGAAGAATGTTTGTGTCAAAATTCCTTTGTTACATGCCACTAAAGAAATTCCAATTCTAGCCAAGACAATAAAGGAGTTGAGCATTAAAAGACCAGGAAGGAAACCAAGAGAAACAAAAAGAATTCACCTAGTAGGAAAGATAGCAAACATCATGATGGGAAAGATTGCCATGCAAAAATATGTGGATCCAGGAAGTCCAATTGTCATGACACATATAAATGGAATTGAAATTCCAAACATGTTGATTGACTTAGGGGCATCAATAAACATTATGAGTAGACAAACTATGGAGCAACTTAAACTTCCTAACCTTCTTTACACACCTACCTTACTACAACTTGCAGATAGATCAATAATCAAACCAGATGGTGTGGTAGAGGATATTTCAGTCTCCTTAGATTCTTGGGAATATCCTGTTGATTTCATGATTTTAACTCCCAAGAATAATCTAGGAGGTCATCCACTCATATTAGGAAGACCTTGGCAGGCCACAGCTGATGCTTTTATTAGTTGTAGATTTGGTGACATGTATATTTCTGATGGTAATTCAAAAAAGAAATTTACTTTGTATCCTCCAGCGAAAGAAATCACAGAAATAGATGACAACGAATGGATCAATGAAGAAGATGATATTCAACCTCTCTTTACTATGTCAGATATTAGTGAAGATTGTCAAATTTTGAACACATTGGAAAATTTTGAGACGTCTTCAGAATATGATCATGCACAATTCTAGGAAAAATCTAATGTTGAATACTTGTCATCTAGGCAGATGTCTCTCTATTATATGGAAGATTTTGGTAGCTCTACAATTGAAATTTTTCCAAGTAGGAAATTGAACATAAACAAAAACTTGGAGAAACTACAACAAGAAAAGCTAACCAAAATATTACAAAAACATTTTGCTGCATTTGCATGGGAGTATACCGACATGAAATGTATTGATCCTAAGACTTGTATCCATCATATCTATATTGAGGAAAACAGTAGACCAATCAGACAACCTCAAAGAAGAATGAATCCAAATCTTAGGGAAATTGTGAAAGAAGAGCTCCAAAAATTACTCAATGTAAACTTCATTTACCCAATTTTAGATAGCCAATGGGTTTCTCCTTTGGTAATTGTGCCTAAAAAGAATGGTAAATGGATGGTGTGCATTGATTACCGAGAATTGAATAAAGCAACCTTGAAAGATCACTTTCCTTTTCCCTTTATAGATCAGGTATTAGATACATTAGCAGGTAAAAAGTATTTCTCATTCTTGGATGGTTTTAGTGGTTATAATCAAATTCAGGTAGCACCTGAAGATCAGGATAAAACCACATTTACTTGTCCATGGGGAAATTTTGCCTACCAAGTGCTTCCTTTTGGGTTATGTAATGCACCAGCAACATTCGAAAGAGCAGTACTAGGAATTTTTTCTGATCTAATACATGATTGTGTAGAGGTATATATGGATGATTTTATAGTCTATGGTAACACATTTGAAGAAGCTTTGGAAAAATTGGAAAAATTCCTTAAAAGATGTAAAGAAAAAAACCTTTCACTAAGCTATGAAAAATGCTTTACGCTGTTTACAGAAGGTATTGTTTTAGGACATCACATTTCAAGAGATGGAATTAAAGTTGAAGTTATCTCTAGGTTACCAATTCCAAATTGCCAAAAAGAGGTTAGAAGTTTTCTAGGATTTACAAGATATTATAGAACGTTTATAGAAAACTTTACCAAAGTAGCATCTCCACTCTTCAAATTGCTTACAAAAGATTGTGAATTCAAGTGGAATCCTAATTGCCAACTAGCATTTGAAAGCTTGAAAGAAAAAATATTTCAAGCACCTATCTTAAGAGGACCAAATTGGAAACTTCCTTTCTATATTTCTACAGATGCTTCACATACAGCTCTAGGAGATGTATCGGGACAAAAATATTTGATTCCTTATGCCATTTACTATACAAGTAAAAATTTGACTTCCACTGAGTTGAATTATATTGTGACTGAAAAAGAATTCTTAGTTGTTGTTCATGCAATTAACAAGTTCAAACACTATATAACAGGCTATGAAACCTTTGTTCATACGATCACTCTGCAATTAGATATTTGATGAATAAACCTATTAATAATGGCAAAGTTACAAGATGGATTTTACTTTTGCAAGAATAAAACATTACTGTGCTAGATAGACCTGGAAAACAAAACACAACTACCGATTTCTTGTCTAGGATTCAGAATATCAAAGAAAACTCTCTAGTCGAAGATAAGTTTCCTAATGAATATATTTTTGCAATAACTACTCAAAATCCTTGGTTTGTAGATGTTGCTAATTACTTGGTTACAGGGAAGTTACCTTCACATTTATTTCCTAGAGAGAAAAGAAAGATTATTTAAGATAGTGAAAGATATTCATGGATCACTAATGAATTTTATAAAACAGGGCCAGATCTTAGGATCAGAAGTTGTGTCACGGAAGATGAAATGCCTGATATTCTCAAAGAATGTCATGATGAGCCATGTGGTGGACACTTTGCTCACAAGAGGACATCTTATAAAATCCTTTCTTTAGGATATTATTGGCCATCCATCTATAAATATGCTAAAGAATATGTTAGAAGTTGCGACAACTGCCAAAGGGTAGGGAAACCTGCTCCCTCAAATGAAATGCCATTACAACCTCAGGTACTTATCAAACCCTTTGAAAAATGGGCGTTAGACTTTATTGGACCTATTAATCCTCCATCCAAGCAGAAAAAGTATATATTGGTATGTAGTGATTATGTCACCAAATGGGTATAAGCCAAAGCATTACTTTTTGCTAATGAAAATTTTGTAGTTAGTTTTATTTTTGAGGATATTTTTACTCGCTTTGGTATTCCAAGAGAAATTGTGACAGATTAGGGAACTAAATTTATATCCAACATGATGGAGAGGCTTATGGAGGAGTACAAGATCAAGCATAGGAAATCCACTCCCTATCATCCACAAGCAAATGGTCAAGTAGAGTCTACAAATAAAGTGATTGAAGGAATCATCACTAAGACTATGCATCTACATACAAGAGATTGGGCATAAAGGCTTTCTTAAGCCTTATGGGCCTATAGAACTACATGGAGGAACACAACAAGATATACACCCTATGAACTTGTTTATGGGAAGCAAGTTTTGTTCCCCATAGAGTTCCAAGTCAAAACTTTCAAGATGGCAGTCCAGTTGGGGATGAATTTATCAGAAGCTCAAAAGAATAGACTGGAGCAATTGAATAAACTTGATGAGATCAGACAAGATGTTGTTCAAAGAACTGGTCTAGTTCAGCAACAAAGGGCTAAATGGCATGACAAATACATCAAGGACAGAAGGTTTCAAGAGGGAGATTGGGCACGATTATTTGATTCAAAGTTTAAGGATTTTCAAGGGGAGTTTCAAATTCATTGGCTTGGGCCATATGAGATTTTAAAAGTTTTCAGTAATGGAGCAGTAAGGATCAGAACAATAGATGAAAGTCAAACTCCTCTCCTTGTGAATGGTCATAGATTGAAAATCTATCAAAAACCAATCTCAAAGGAGGAGTTCATCAAGATCTTTCAGAACAATACTGAAATGAAGTTGGTGAAGAAGAAGCCTTATTCTCCACCAACTTAGTCTTTGTTTTTCCTATCTAAAAACAAAAAAAAAAAAATGTTTAAGGTTGAAAACTAATCACTGATTGGTATGCTTATACAGAAAATACAGGGTAAAAATCAGAAGACTTTGACACCCTATATTTTCCATTTATTTTCTAAAAAAAATAAAATAAAATAAAATAAATAAAAATGGTGACTCATTATGCATTCTACAAAATTCATTGTTTTATCTCATTTCACTTTGTTTTCCTTTTGCAAGTTTCACTTCACTCCACTACCATATTCCACCAATAAATTTTTCCTCTCCAACATTTCTTCCATCTCCATTTTTCATGTATTATTTTGTCATATTTTAACTCATACAGCCATCTCCATTTCATTCATTCATAAGTCATATTTTACTCTCTGTTTTATATTATACAGCTGACTCTGTTCCGTAGCTGATCCTGTTCTACAGCTAATCTGATTTTGCAGCAAGAGTTTGATTATCAGTCCAATCACAATGAGGCCAGTTCAAAATAAAATCTCATATGCAGGGAATTGAGGAGAGAACAACTTTGAAGACCAATCACATCTAAGCACCTGTGGAAGAAAACATCAAGACATTAGCAAGCAGAAGGTAAGGTTCCAAAGGTAAGAACAAAAACTTATTTCAAAAAGCAATACAAAAACATAAGTTTGTATAACTTGTATAATCACATGACTCCTTGATTTATCATTATGAGATTTGACTACCATGATGATTCTACCACACCTTCCGTCTTTAATGCCAAACGGTCTAATGATGCAATCTCTGTTTTAAACTCAATGACTCGTACTTAACCGGACTTCTCCAGCACACCTGTTAAATGGTTAGATTCATGACATAACCTATTTGAATACGACTCTTCAAAACCTTGATTGTTCATTTATTACACCAAGTTTCTATCTTATACTTCCGTAGCCTTTTTGTGCATACAATCACTGTTTTCATATATTTTGTGCATACAAACACTCTGTTACCTTGTGCACATAGTCACTCTATTTTCGTATTCTTTGTGTATAATAGTCACTCTGTTTTTCACACAGTTTACGTGTATAACCACTCTGTTTCATATACCTTGTGCACACTCTGTTTCCACACATTTTATGCATACAACTACTATGTTTTCGTATACCCTGTATGTACAGTCATTTTATCTCATACTCATAGTCATTTTACTTCCATATATTCTGTCATTCCATCCCCATATCCATAGTTATTTTTGTTTCTATATACCAGTTGTTCCACTGTCGTATACATAGTCCTCTTTACACAGTCACTCTATTTCTCAGATAGTGAAGGGAATTTTGAAGAATAACAGAGAACAGAGGTTATGGGGCTCATCGTCAGAACTAAACCAATAGGGGTGAAGTACATGGAAGGTTATCCTCAGCTGAAAGGAATGTTACAGAAGGCTGGTTGGTTGAGTTTCATTGAAAAAATTCAACGGTTACCATAAAGAAATCACCAAATCCTTTTCCAGATCGTTTGATGGAATGGACATGGAAATTGGTGATATCAAGTTTGCAGTTACCGAATCCTTTATTGCTGAAGAAACCAAGATACCAAGGCTAGGAGGGAGGTGGTTCAAGAATAAAGAGTTCCATGATGAATCCTGGAAGGTCATTCTCAAAAATCCAGGTATGGAAACTTCAGTTTTTAGAAAAGGAATTCCAATCTCTGCACTTAAAGACAAATGGGGTAGCATGTTGCTAATTTTGCAAAAGTTTATTACATGCGAAGGGAGGTTTGGTTCCATGTATGTATATCACATACGACTGTTAATGAATTTTCTTGAAGATGGAACCCTCAATCTCCCATTTTTCCTATTGAATAGTTTGAGAAGAATGGCCACTAATGTTCAGAAGAAAATTGAAGCAATAGAAACCACTCTTTATCACCATGGACTAGTAAAAATTTTAGTTGAATTTTACTCAAAGAGTGTAGGGGACACATTGAAGGACTTTTTAGTCAGAAACTTATTCCAAGATGCTCCAAAATTGCCTAAGGGAAGACCTATAAAAAGAAGTAGGAGAAGGAAGACCAGTGTCACCATTCAAAGCACTCCTGAAACTTCAGCACAGAAAAACAATTAAGAAGAGACCATCTCTGACACATTAACAGAGATTAGAAAGCAGACAAAGCAGAGGAGAAAAATGAAAGAAATGGTTGAGGAAATCCACAAGAATATTCTTGAACCTTCATCATCTAAGGAGGAGGAACAACTGTTTTCTGAGAGACTAATCAAAATCAGGGACCAGCTCAAGAAAGATAAGTAGAAGGGAACAAGGAAACAGGTTATAGAGGAAGAAATCATAGGCTCCCAAAGTTTGAGGAGAAGTTCTAGACTCAGGGGAAAAGTGAAGAAAGAAAAATCAAAAGAGACCCAGTTCATAGATTTGGAGGAAGAAACTCCAACTCAGTCCCATGACAATATTCCATATGAGCAAAGCCCACAAAACTCTCCTTCACAAAACTTTGAAAGCAGCCCAAGAAGAGCCTCTCCACGCATTGATCCAATCCAACAACAGATTTATGACTACATAGATTCATTGGAGAAAATGAGTACATCAGTGGACCCAGGGACTTCAGCTAATCCCGAGCAGCCTACCACATCACAAAAAACTTTAATTAGCTCACTTAAACAGGAAATCTATGAGCTAGAATTTCTAAATAGGCACATCCAAAGAGAAAATGAAACCTTAAAAGAAAAATACAAGTTGGATAAGATTATCCATGATAAAACTATTCTTCACTTGGGTTTATGGCACAGGAAGAACAAAAAACTAAAAAGGAAGAATAAGAAGCTAAACAGGGCACTTATTAACCTCAAGTACAGATTTCTCATGAGGAAGCCTAGGATGGCAGTTGGTGCAAAGAAAAGTAAAAAGAGGTTGGATGTTTTGGCTGAAGTCTCAGAACAAATGTAGTAGGAGGAGGGAGTTCACAATTTTGATTGCATGGGGACATGCAATAGTCTTGCAGTGGGGGTATGTTGAGTTCCAAAACTTCCTTTCCCTTAGCAACTTTTCTCATCCTTCCTTCTTTGTTTTTCCATGAAAAATGCATCCTTATCATCAAAAACCATTACGCATTGCCTCAAGGAGTATATTTCAGTGATTTACAGGTTATACTTTTATGTTTTCTATTTGAATAAGTTTTTGTCTTTTAGCTATGGAACGCAGCCACATTCTGCAACTAATTAGCTATTCCGCAGCTACTTCCACGCTTTTGCAGGTTCCAGGTGTCAAGAGGGGAAAAGGACTACATCGGTAGCTTGGAAAACATCAGGGCATGGATCGTATCCTATTCATCTGGCCTAGATCGATGAGGAAGACTCTGGTCAAAGGGAAGTCAAAAATAGAAACCTATGGCAAACAAGACTTTGTTTTGCACACGTTTCTTAGTGATGGGATTCGAAGCAGTTTCCTGAGGCCACGGACTTCATCTGCCACCTGCGCAAATGGAATCCAACAGCCATTACCATAAGATTTATGTCTCCAAGCAACCAAGGACAAGAATGCCGCATACTTGCCTGCCTACATGTTTTGTTATAGCTTATTTCTCTCTTTAAAACATTTGTATAATTTCTCTATAAATACCTATGTGAAGAACGCAAAACAAGTTCAGTTCTTGCTCATGTATTAAGTTCAGATTTCCACTCCGTAGTTTGAAGAACTCATTCTCTGTTTTGAATATAAAGATTATGTTTCATGGATACCTGAAGCATTTTTGGAGTGTTAATTAAGTGCTTATATTTTGATACCTTTGCAGAGGGCCCCTGCATTGGTTAAGGTTACATTTTATTTTTGCTTTATCTTTCATAGTTACACTGTAAATTCAATGTGTTTTTCCATGATGTTTATAACCATTTTCTAACTCTGTTCATAATGCAGCTTGTTTCATCTTCTTACTAGCTCTGTTGGATAGGTAAATCCCCTCTGCGGACAGAGGCGATCCCACTAGCCTATAACAGAACTAGCCACAATCAAACCACGCTGCTACGCAAGTTCCTAGTTATGCATCAAAGGTGAATCAAGAAGACCAACCTGGAGTCCAACGCTATGATTGAAGCAGAGTTGATATCCCCGCTCCCTCGCTCCAGCAGATCATAAACGAACACCTGCACATGAAAAGGAAGAGACAGATACCAACATAAAAGCTACCAAGGCACAACTATATTTCAGTCAGAAAGGAAATAAATCAACACATCACCATAATAGACAATGAGATTGGAACTATAATAGCAGTCGCTCATCAATTAATAATAAACAGGAAGAGTTACAACAATTGTTCTGACGCTAACCCTCTCCTGGCTGGGCGAGTAACTATATGTGTCTTGCAATGCATCTCCTCTCCGGCAGCATAACCTCTCTAGCACTCACTAGCATTCCTCCAAGAACTCAAGAACTCAACATCTAACACTCCATGGCTAATCATTAAGCTTGTCAAATGCATAGTGACAAGCTTATATAGATGAAGAAGGGAGGAGGATACGATGAACCAGGACACCTTTTGTGGATTAACATTATCCTCAAAATCCATTAAAGATGGATATAGGATAAAGCTCGACAAAAGACTGATTTTTTATTCTCAGAAAAGCTCCATGTAATGAAGGAAACAACAGTCGGACGTGCGTTAAGGCAAAAAGCATGACCAAACTTGGTTGGCGCGACTGCTGCTCTAAGACAGAGCGCCAATGGTCGCGCCCTCTTTTGAGGATCTCCATCATTGGCGCGGGTAAGATACTGTGTACTTGCTCCAATGGAAAAAGAAAACTTTTCAGGGATAATCTGTAGGAGGTGTCTTCAGGGAACATGAAGTACATACTCAGGGGAACATAATGCAAGTGTTTTTAGACTTTGTCACTTCTTATAACTCCCAGGATGGGTCCTCCAAGGTACGACAAGAGGAGTAATAGGGATGGTGACAAATTACTGTGTAGCAGATGCCCCCTAAAGCATGAAGTCCGAGAGGTGGAGAGGAGTGAAATTCTTTACAAGAACACACATAAGAACACATATAGTTACTGCCGTCGAGGATCTGTATTAAGAGACATGACTGATAGTTCAATTACATGATGTACGTGGTATGGTCGCAGCCATCCATAAGAGAGTACATAAATAATCTAGATCCATAGTATGGACGCAGCCATCTGGTTAGGATCAATGAATTGACTCAGGTATGGTCGCAACCATCCAGTGAATGAGTCAAGTATCAAGAATCACGCCTGGATTACAACAGACACAATCCAAGGTCTTGCGCTCCATATCGACCCGAACAAGAGTACAAGTTCAAGCATGTGAATATATTAGCTGAAGTCGAACATGCATGAACATCATCTGATTACCAGTGAATAGTGGAAACTGTTAACAGACGCGAGAGGTACCACCAATAATGACAATGGTCCTCAAGGTACTATAGGTACAATCTACGACGCGTGAATTAATGATCTGAAGTCGAACGCCTGCAGAATCATTCGATCAGCGGCCAATGATGAAAACCTCACGTCGAACACGAAGAACCTGCCATTGAGGCATGCAGGCTCCAAGGCACCGGAAGGGAGTCTCTAGATCAACTTCCTGGATAATGAGTTGAAGTCGACAGGGAGTGACCTTGATCGAAGGTGGGCCATAATGTTTCCCACATCATCGACACGAGACAGAGAGATAATGTTGTGAATCAAGATTGTACGAACTATCAGAGGGAGGTTGTTTCTTTGCAGGGGTCAACTTCTCTTGAACATATCGGCGGCACATTAACGGAATTGGCAGTATTCGACATCAATGTATCAAAGGTCATGATGACGAGGCAATGAGTGGATGAGAGGTCAAATAAGGTACCCAAGTCCATGGAAGCAAGTGAAAGATATGAGATGAGATATTCCCACCCTGGACACGAAAGCAGAAAAGTGCCATGTTCAAGAGCGACATACTGCCGTCACGGTAATAATTATGGTTCAAAAATTTTATTTTCCCCCCGCCATTTCTGGCGAGTACCCCAGTTATTTTTAACAAGCTTGATGGGGATAGCATATGCTTGTGTTGTGACAAAATCCGATGTCATTAAGTTTTAACGAGTCTGACAAAGGAATAACTCGACGTCTTTTCACGTTTAGAGAGTTTGAAAAGACAGCAGAAAAGGAAACTCCATGGGTGTCCTTTTTCGTAAAGTTGTGTCTCTCGGGCCCGAAAAAGTATAAAATAATACCCGAAAGAACCGCTCGATCATTATGATCGAGGAGTACTTTTCATAATTAGTGATTTCGACTTGAAAAAGTAAAAAAGCGGTCAAAACCACGTCGTTTCGTAACCATTAACGAGTTTGGAACGACAAAAACCCGGTAATCTTTTTATGTTTTAATGGTCGACAAAAAGAACTTAAAACGGCCGCCCCTTATTACCATTTAACGAGTCAAGAGGAGCGACTCGGCAATCTTTTCCTCTTTAAATGGTCAGAAAAGAGCTAAAAGCAGACCTTGAAGTAGTCTTTTCTCGTGTTTTACCGAGCTCGAAAAAGTCAAAAAGGGAGCTCGTTATGTCGCTTGAGTGGCATTAAACCCTGTCAACAGTCAAAAACAGCGTAAAACTCTACTTTTGACATAAAAATATTTCACAAAAATGCTATTTTAATGTATTTTTAAGCCAAAAGAAGTTATAAATAGTGAAATGGTAAAAAATAAAATTACTTTTCACTTTTTACCTTGTGAGTTTATCGTTGGATGGTTTTGGGTGCAAAATTCAACTGCTGATTGTGATCAATCCAGGAGACCATTCGAGCTGCCGTCTGAAACAGGTAAGAGGTCTCATCTTAAGCTTCATTTTTATTCCATTTCTTTAGGTTTTTACCCACAGAATGATCCTCTGCAAGGGGGATTGTAAAAATTAGGGTTGCGCCCATTGGCACGAGTTCCCCGCACGGGTTCGCGCCAATGGGCTATTTTCCTAAAAAGAGTCGCGCCATTTTTGCGACTGTTTTGAAAACAGTCGCACCAATTGCGCGAACTAGATTTTCACAAGATTTTGACCGTTCAATCTGCAATTTTTGTTGATTTTTGGCTCCACCATTGATCTAATGATGACATTTTCAACTTTTGGGTTGCAGAGTTTGGTCAGAATGGCGATAGAATGGAGAGAAAGGGAACATGAGGCCATAGATGCCATGGCAATGGAAGATGACGCATGCATGGATGCTTTGCGAGATTGCGGCTTGAAAAAATTCTTTCTTACCTCATACTTACGTGCACAGCCTGAGTTACTAAGGTTCATTGTGGATGCTTGGGATATTGAGGATCAAGTATTCCGCCTGAAGGACCAGACGTTGGAGTTGGATGTCTCTGATGTCTATTTTATTACTGGACTATCTCGGCGGGGTGCACGGCCCATCTTGACCGGTAGCAGGCCTTCCAGGGAAAAGATGGGTGAAGTAATGGAAAGGGTTTGTCCTGGGGCCCATACTGGGTCCAACAGTGCCAAGGTGGATATTGTCACTATTCCGGATCTGGTGCTACGAGTGGTATTATTTACTATCACCCGGACTGCTGGGGTACAGGCACCCCACGAGGCCAGCAAGAATCACTTGCTGCTGGCGACTGAGTGTCTGCACCCTACACTGTTTGATTGGGCAACGACAGTGACAACAAACATCAAGAGGCAGCTTACCAAATGTAAGCGTGATGGCAATAAGCAGTTTGGATATGGATCCATCATAGTATCGTTTTTCTTGGAGCGGTTACCGATATTCCGGATCCCGGGAGGCATAGTGGCAGACCCAGTGCCACGAGAGCCGAGGTTGGCTCGATGGGCACCACTTATGCCTAGAGGAGGTGGGGGCCAGCAGATGGCCTGGAGACCCGAGTTCTTCATTTGGCTCCAACACCAGTTGATCGTTTTGGAGGACTGGCCCTATGCGGGCACTAATTTTACTGGAGATCCAGACCTCCCGTTGCCTGAGGGAGAGGACTGGGACGAGGAGCTAGGTAAGGACCCTTTATGTTTTTAATATTTTAACATATTCAAGTTTTTGTAATTCATGTCTGTTTCTTACAGCACCCATATGTATGCAGATGTTGGTGCAGAGCGACCAGCCGACTTGCCTCATAACGTGCGGAGAGCGCAACCTGCAGCAGACCCTCAGGTGGAGGGCGAGGATGATCTAGTTCAGAACCTTGAGGCCCTTACTCGAGGAATACCAGATTATGGCAGATTGGGCGACGTGCCTAGAGCGTATCAGAGACACACGGTGGGAGTGTCTACTCGCGTCCATCGTCTGTTGAGATGTTTGGTGTGGGCGGTGACATGCTATCATGAGCATCACCGTGCTTAGACGCCTAGGTTTCATTTTTTGTACATTTTGAGAGACATGTTGTCGGCGGCTGTATGGAACTTGGACATGTATTATTTTTGGGTTATGTAATGCGCGCGGCGCAAACATTATGACACACACGTATATATATATACATATGTTTATGATTCATTATTGTGTTTTCATGTGCTTGCTTATATACTGTTTTAATTACAAATTATGCAAATGTCTATCTAATACATGATTGGCCAATGCATCAGATAACGTATTTAATTGTCTCGGAACATGTTGATATGTAATAAAATCAAAATGCCTTTCTAACAACCTTACACGTAAATACAACCTTAGAATATGATGGTTTCTGACGGAATATTGCCCGTTGAGTTGGTGGACAACAAGTTGAGAGTCCAGGTTCACTATCAATGCGCGAATACCGAAATGAATTGCTCTAGCAAGTAGCTCGATTACAGCACAGTATTCAGCGACATTGTTAGTAGTACGGCCTAGACACACACCATGGCAATCTATTAGCTCGCTATGAGGATTGTAGATTACCCATGCCGCAGAAGATAAATCGTGGGTACTGCGGCAGGCACCATCAGCGAAACCAACATAAGGTGCATCTGGCATCTGCACAAGAAGCGAATAACACAATAAGTGGGAGCTATGTCTTGAAAACTGACACACAATACACTAAAGTACATGTATGTACACAATAAAATGTACCAGCATCACGCATAGTAATTCTTCAAGTAAAGCCCATTTCGGGGCTTCCCAAGAGGGTTTCCTTCATAATCAATCAGCTCGTAGGCCCCTTTTTGCAGGACTTTCTTGACAATATAAGGGCCTAACCACATAGATTCGAGCTTTCCTGCACCTAGCTTATCTTTTTCTTGATCATAGAGTAGGACTAAGTCTCCCTCAACGAAAGAACGTGGATGGACGGTCTGATCGAAGTGAGTCTTGACTCGCTTCTTTTGCGTTTCGATGGCCAAAGAGGTCAGGGGACGAGTCTCATCTAACCATTCTAAGTAAAGAAGGCGTTCTTCTAACGGGGTGGTGTTGGGAAGCAGCTCGATAGCTAATTTCAATGAAGGAATCTCACATTCAATTGGAAGGGTGGCCTCTAGTCCATAAACTAGTTGAAATGGAGTGAAACCAGTGGCATCCTTCACGGAGGTTCGGTAAACCCATAAGGCAGGGAATAACATCAAATGCCAGTTAGATTTATGCACACCAACGATACGTTGAAGCATTGTAACCAAGATTTTATTGACAGCTTCAACTTGACCATTGGACTGAGGGTAGTACGGAGTTGAACTATCGTGTTGCAAGCCTAGCCGGGTTGTTAATTCCGACATCATATGATTACGGAAATGCTTTTCGTGATCAGTGACAATGGCTTGAGGGACGCCAAATCGTGAAATAACATGATTAAATAAAAATTGCGTCGCAGTGTGACCGTCTTCAGTTAATGTAGGCATCGCCTCGGCCCATTTAGTAAAGTAATCGACAGCAACGATGACAAACCCATGCCCCCCGGCCGAGCGAGGGTTACAGGTCATATAATCAATGCCCCATTTTGCAAAAGGGCCGACGGAAACCACAGGGTGAAATGGAGCAGAAGGCGCTCGCATTTTCTGCTGGTATATCTGGCACTCATGACAAGAGCGGATGGCAAGGATGCAATCCTTGAAAATAGAGGGCCAAAAATAGCCAGCACGAAGGATTTTTTGGGCTGTAGCATATCTGGACATATGTCCGCCACAAGCACTAGAGTGGCAGTCATTTAGAACCTGTTCAGCTTCCTCTAGAGTAAGACAACGGCGGAGAACAGAGACTGCACCAAGACGATATAATGTATCTCGAATGATACGGTATGGTTGAGATTGATGATGAATCCTTCGCCGAGCATCTTTAGACACACCCGAGCGGAAGAAGGATGTTTGCAGATATGTGATTATATCTCCGTACCATGGATCGAGGGTGCTAATGAGGAACAGGGTTTCATCTGGAATTTGATCTTCTACAGGCGAGGTCGAGGGAGAAGATGGCAAAGAGCAAATTAACTCAGCAAACACAAGGGATTTCTTAGACTTGGCAGTGGTAAATTCCAAGTCAAACTCTTGGAGGATAACAATCCATTTCGAGTATTTTCCCCCCAGTAACTGGCGTGACAATATATACGTCATGGGGTTGCAATCAGAGATCACAGTAGTAGTACGCAAAAGAATATAATGACGGAAGCGTTGTACAGCACAAACTGCGGCTAGTGCCAACTTTTCGATATAAGCATATCGAGTTTCCGTGTCTAACAGGTTGCGGCTGAGATAATAAATAACATGTTCAGTGTTATCATCATCAGTTTGAACAAGAACCATGCCAATAGTTGTATCGGCGGCGGCTAAATACAATGTGTAGTCGCGATAATAATTCGGAGGACGAAGCAATGGAGCAGAAGCAAGAAGACTCTTGAGACGCTCAAAAGATTCTTGAGCTGTGGCATCCCAATGAAAAGGGACGTCACGCTTCAGTAATCGTGTAAAACCTTTAGCCACCTCGGCATAGTTGGGAACAAAACGACGTAAAAAATTGGCTTTCCCCTGCAAACTCTGCAACTGATGCAAAGAAGCTAGAGGAGGGAGATTGACGATAGCCTCGACTTTAAGGGGATCCAAATGGATGCCCTCTCGAGAAACGATAAACCCGAGAAGTCTGCCAGATTCAACGCAGAAGACACATTTGTGAGGATTTAGCCTGATTCAGTAGTATCGACAGCGAAGAAAGATTTCGCGAAGGTGTTTAGGGTGGTCCTGACGTTTAGCTGAATGAGCGGGAAGATCATCCAGATAAGGTTGCACAATATGCCGAATGTCATGAAATTCATAAGACATTGCACGCTGGAAGGTAGCACCGGCATTTTTAAGGCCGAAAGGGAGCTTCTTATAGGCAAAAGTCCCCCATGGGAAAATAAAAGCAGTTTTGTGTTGATCAGCGGGAGCAATATTAATCTAGTTATAACCAGAGAAACCGTCCATAAAAGAATACATTTCACTGTCAGCGCACTCGTCAATGATCTGATCAATGAATGGTGTGGGAAAGTTATCTTTAGGACAGGCTTTTTTTATATCATGGTAATCGACACAAACTCGGATGGTACCCTGTTTTTTAGTTACAGGGACAATGTTAGAAACCCAATCTGTAAGAGGAATAGGGTAAATAAAACCGGCGTTAAGAAGCTTTTCTACTTCGGCCTTAATCGCCGCAGCCTTCCGGGGGTGTATAGGGCGTAAACGTTGGCGAACAGGCTTAGCATCTGGGTACGTTATTATTTCATGTATCACTATACTAGAAACAATGCCGGGCATTTCTTCATATGACCATGCGAAAACATCACGAAATTCGCGAAAAAGTTCGGAATAAAGTTGAATCTCCTCTGGAGTACAAGTGACTCCGATTTGAAGATGCTCGACTATCCCGGGTTTGACAGAGATGTCGAGGGGTTGGGTTCGCGTAATGTTTGCCATATTCCCTTCAGAAAAAACTTGATCAATTTGAATGGGCGTTTGAAGGATTTGTGATGGGAGACAAGGAGCAAACCGCTCGAGGCATGTCAAAAAATGCTGCGAGGCAGGGAGAAATGAGGAACGATGGTGAGAACTATACCAAGGAGGTTCGTCCAGAGACATAGTCTCAATAATAGCTTCGTCGGAGAGGAATGTTTCTCCTAGGGAATCCGCGGAAGCCTCATCTAGAATCCCTGAGGATGGAGTAAGCGCAGAAGAGGGAGCCGAGGCAGCAATGATTTCAACATAATTAAACTCGGTAGGACTCAACGGCATTCGGTCGCCCCATGAATCTACTTGGTCTATGGGGGGTACGAGCCACAGATCAGAGCCAGTAGCGATCATATTGATAGAGGCGATATTTAGAGGAGGGAGTGGAAAAACACCCATAAGATTAGGATCTTTGAAAAGTCCAGCTCCCAGACTCTTAGGTAATTTGGAGGTATGCTCCACAAACGGGATGGTACCTTCGAAAGAAGAAGCAAAAAAGGAGAGCTGGTCAACGGTAATGATCTTCCCTTGATGAGGGAAACGGATAATTCGGAAAAAAGATGAAGCAACAGCTTGCATCGCGTATATCCAGCTACGTCCGAGAAGGAGGTTGTAGGTTAGAGTAGCATCAACGACTTCAACTTCCATCTCGACTGTTTTCCCTTCCAAAGAGATTGGTAAACGTTGGAGTATACCGTAAGGACGGGACGCTCTTCCATCAAAAGCTTCCAAGGTAGTAGGAGATTGGCTCAACGTTGGAGATCCAATAGCTTTCCAACAGGAAACAGACATGATGCAAGTTGAGGCACCTTCATCAATAACTGTACGATGAATCGTCTTGGAATCAATAATTACCTGTATGAGGAAGGCGATTTGGGGAGGTAGTCTTTGAGTGTGGTGTTCTAAGTCAAAAGTTATTAAATCCGAATCGGCCGGGTCTATGCCACCAATGGCAGATAGCATGGACTTCCTCTGAGAAGGGCAACTCTGGAGAACCTCTAAAGCGGACATAGCCGACGGAGTCTGTGCTAAGTCCTCAACGATGTTGTAGTGCTGTGCAGCACGAGCATTCGGATTGTATGAGGATTTCCGGAGTACTCCTTTTGGAGGGGGTCGAAGAGGCGTTTCAGTGGTAGGTCTCTCGATGTGGAGTGGACCTGAACTGAACGGGGGAGCACTTGGGGGAACCTCAGGCTCCTTCCCGGCAGATGATGGATAATCTTTCGTTCGAGTACTGATATTAATGGGTACAGTACCAGCCATAAACACTTGAGAACCAAAGGAAGAGGGAGGTTGAGTAGGGTCAGCCACCATTTGAGTTTTTTGAGTGTGTTGGGTGGGAAAGGGCTCTTTGAGCACCGCAGGAATCCCGGAGGTGGATTTTAACAAACGACTAACTTCGGACCGCCTCGGGCAATCCCCAGCGGAGTCGCCAAATTGTTGGATAGGTAAATCCCCTCTGCGGACAGAGGCGATCCCACTAGCCTATAACAGAACTAGCCACAATCAAACCACGCTGCTACGCAAGTTCCTAGTTATGCATCAAAGGTGAATCAAGAAGACCAACCTGGAGTCCAACGCTATGATTGAAGCAGAGTTGATATCCCCGCTCCCTCGCTCCAGCAGATCATAAACGAACACCTGCACATGCAAAGGAAGAGACAGATACCAACATAAAAGCTACCAAGGCACAACTATATTTCAGTCGGAAAGGAAATAAATCAACACATCACCATAATAGACAATGAGATTGGAACTATAATAGCAGTCGCTCATCAATTAATAATAAACAGGAAGAGTTACAACCATTGTTCTGACGCTGACCCTCTCCTGGCTGGGCGAGTAACTATATGTGTCTTGCAATGCATCTCCTCTCCGGCAGCATAACCTCTCTAGCACTCACTAGCATTCCTCCAAGAACTCAAGAACTCAACATCTAACACTCCATGACTAATCATTATCACTAGCTTGTCAAATGCATAGTGACAAGCTTATATAGATGAAGAAGGGAGGAGGATACGATGAACCGGGACACCTTTTGTGGATTAACATTATCCTCAAAAGCCATTAAAGATGGATATAGGATAAAGCTCGACAAAAGACTAATTTTTTATCCTCAGAAAAGCTCCATGTAATGAAGGAAACAACAGTCGGACGTGCGTTAAGGCAAAAAGCATGACCAAACTTGGTTGGCGCGACTGCTGCTCTAAGACAGAGCGCCAATGGTCGCGCCCTCTTTTGAGGATCTCCATCATTGGCACGGGTAAGATACTGTGGACTTGCGCCAATGGAAAAAGAGCACTTTTCAGGGATAATCTGTAGGAGGTGTCTTCAGGGAACATGAAGTACATACTCAGGGGAACATAATGCAAGTGTTTTTAGACTTTGTCACTTCTTATAACTCCCGGGATGGGTCCTCCAAGGTACGACAAGAGGAGTAACAGGGATGGTGACAAATTACTGTGTAACAAGCTCAGAATAGTTTTATTTCAGTGCAGAATAGTTCTTTTGTTTCACTACTTTCTAGTTTCTTATCAGCGGCTTGAAGTTGAGTTCAGTAGTGTAGAGTAGTTCATTTCATTTGTTGTTCTTTAGATTTTGAATTAATTGTTAATTTAGTAACTCATGTTGTAAGTGAATGTTTCTAAAAGCCCTTTCAGTTGATGGTTCATCTTAAAACTAAGTGGTGAAATATTGCATTTATGAATGAGACTTTCTCTGCATTTTTATGTTTACTTTCTCTTAGAACAATGAAGTATGGAGTCCCTCAAAATGTTATCACAAGGAGGTAATTCTCCCAAAATTGTGTAGCAGGGTCACAAATCACTTCATTTAGTTGTTATAGTATATTAGTTGCAATTTCACTTTCAATATTAGTCTTTCATTTAATTTTGTTACAATTTCATTTTCAGTTTTAGTTTCTCTTAGAAACATTGAAGTATGAAATTCCTGAACATGTTATCACAAGGAGGTAGTTCTCCCAAAATTGTGGAGCAGAGTGATAAAGTACTTCATTTAGCTTTGCTTTCATAATAGATTAGTTGCAATTTCATTTTCAATCATAGTTTTTCATTTGGTTTTGTTGCAATTCCATTTTCAGTTGTTCATTAAGTTTTGATTCTGCAATAGATTAGACAATAGTTGTAATCTTATTTTTAGTATTTCATTTTTGGTTCATCATAGATAGCTGCAATCTCATTTTCAGTTTTAATATCTCATTTAAGCTTTGGTTTTGTAATTGATTAGATAGTAGTCTGAAGTCCTTTTAGTTCATGTTTTCGGAAACAACCATAATAGCAAGAAGAGAAACTCTATTTTCATTTCTTGGTTAAAACTTTACTTCCAAATCTGGCTTAAATCACTTTTAGCTCTCATTTCATTTCTCTAGATTCTTAGTAGTAGTAGATTTAAGATTTTGTTAAGAACACTACATAACATTAGGAATTAAAAGATCAAAACCCCAAAACAACATAAAACTCATAAACAGTGAGGTAAGAAGGGTCATCTAGCATATATAGTGCACTACACTTCATCAATTTATGATACCCGGATTGATAATTTATGTAGAGAAATTTAGGACACTAAATTGACCAAACATTTTGGCGTCGTTGTCGGGGAAGTGTAACTAGGTAGCCTTATCTCTTACATTCATAAAAAAAAAAACAAAAACAACAAAACAAAACAATGACATGCATAGAGAAAGAGACTCTAGGGGTAGATTTATAGCTAGGGGCAAAAGTTCGATTCCTACAACTCCACCTACTCCACAAAGAGTTAGAAAAGACACACCTCCATCCTAGACTCATACTCCTAGCCATAGGATTCCTAGAATTCAAGGGGCAGCAATGCAGTTAGAAGAGTCTCCCACTTCATCTACTAAAACAGGCCTAGAAGAGAATACCTTTTTCACCTCTACAGGGGAGCCTATTATAGTTGAGGAAGTAGGAATACCTAGTGAAGAAGAAGAAGTAGAAACTCTCTCCCATAATCCATTAATAGAAGAACTAGAGGACTCTCAAGAAACTATAATGGCAGAAGAAGAACAAGATGGAGAATTTTCACTGTTTGGAGGAGGGGGTAGAGGGAGAGGTAGAGGAAACAATGGAGGAGGTAGAGGTAACAATGAAGAGGGTAGAGGTAACAATGGAGGAGGTAGAGGAAATAGGGAAGTAGATAACGCATTTGGATTCCCTATAGTAGATGAGGAAACACATACCACAATGAAAAACAACTCACGATCTATCCTCCCAAACTTTTATTGGTTGAGAAGTGAGGACCCTGAAACATTTTTGTTTGAGTTTGAAGTGTTGTGCAGAACATATGACTATTTAGAAGACTCTCAAAAGCTCAAATTGTTCCCTTCAACACTAAAAGGGGCTACCTTGAAATGGTTTATGGGGTTAGTCACTCAATCCAATAGAGCATGTAATGACATGAAATAGGTATTTTTGGATAGATACTTGGATTATTGCATGCCTACCAATGATAAAGATGAAGTGTTCAAAATGATGCAAAAAGAAGATGAAAACTTAGAGGATTTGCTTGAGAGATTCAAATATAATTTGAAAAGAGCAAAAAATGAACAATTTAGGTGAAGAAACTTTGAAAGCTCTTTTGTTAAAGGCCATTAGAGATGAATGGATAAATATCCTTAACATGATGGGGAAGGGTGATATCTGTCAACTTCCATTGAGTGACATAGCAGAACTATGTGTTCATCTCTCAAGAGGGAAATCTAAAACTGGGAAAGGACCGAGAGATCCTTTTCTTGTAAGAGCAAAAAAGTCTCCAACTGGATCTGTAAGTAGGGAAGAAATTGGCAATATGCTTGATGAGTTTAAAACTGATATTTTAGGGAGCCTTAGTGAGAAGCTAGACACCCTTAAAATTCAAAACAAGTAGAAAAAAGAGGCTGATGCTTTAGCCATCTTTTGTCCAAAATGCAGAAAGGAACATGCTCTAAGGGAAGGCCCTTTAGATGCAAAAATTGTAGAAACTTGTATGATTTGTTCAAAAAGTCATGAGACCAAGGGTTGTCCTTCAATATCGGGTCCCAAATTCTAAGAACCTCTTTGTTTTGTTGCAATAAGACCTTGGTAGGGGCCACAAAAGCAAGGATTTAAAAATCCAATGTATTTTCAGCCCCCACGAAACTGGAATTCTTGGCGGAAACCTTGGCCTCAACCTCAAACTCAGTATCAATCTCAACCGTGGTTACAAGGGGTACAAAATACTTATGGGATATTTGCTCAATATTATCAATATCCTCCATCTTATCAGAGCTATCCTCCCCCACAAAATCAGCAAAAAAATCAACAACCACAACTTCAAAATTAGAACCCTCAACTTTCATTACCCTTTCCACAACAAAGTCAAAATCCTCAACTCTTACTTCCATTCCAACAAAAACCAAATCAACTTCCAGCCCAACCATTACCAAACCCCAATAATAAAAAACCTCAGAATAATTACATGATAGAAGGACAACAATTTCCAACTTACATGATTACTCCTCTAGATCTTAATGATGTTCAGCTTAGATCTGGTAGGATATTAGAAAATGAAAAACCTTCTATAGTCATTCAAGGACAAGATACTTCTAAGGAGGATTCTCTAAAAGTCAACAAAAGTTTTGAGGGAACATCCCTCCAAAACCAAAACATTGAAAAACAAAAAGAATCAATAAACACAACTCCTATCATTGAGCAACCAGCATCTACTTCTACACCTTTTCCTGAGAGATTACAAATTGATAGAGGGGTAGAAAAACAGATCTTGTTGCCCAATTATGACTTCCTAGATGAATTGAAGAATGTTTGTATCAAAATTCCTTTGTTACAAGCCATTAGAGAAATTCCAATTCTAGCCAAGACAATAAAGGAGTTGAGCATTAAAAGACCAGGAAGGAAACCAAGAGAAACAAAAAGAATTCACCTGGTAGGAAAGATAGCAGACATCATGATGGGAAAGATTGCCATGCAAAAATATGTGGATCCAGGAAGTCCAATTGTCAAGACACATATAAATGGAATTGAAATTCCAATCACATTGATTGACTTAGAGGTAGCAATAAACATTATGAGTAGACAAATTATGGAGCAGCTTAAACTTCCTAACCTTCTTTACACACCTACCTTACTGCAACTTGGAGATAAATCAGTAATCAAACCAGATGGTGTGCTAGAAGATATTTCATTCTCTTTAGATTCTTGCGAATATCCTGTTTATTTCATGATTTTAACTCCCAAGAATAATCTAGGAGGACACCCACTCATATTAGGAAGACCTTGGCTAGCCACAACTGATGCTTTTATTAGTTGTAGATCTGGTGACATGTATATTTCTGATGGTAATTCAACAAAGAAATTTACTTTGTATCCTCCAGCAAAAGTAATCACAGAAATAGATGACAAGGAATGGATCGATGAAGAAGATGATATTCAATCTCTCTTTACTATGTTAGAGATTAGTGAAGATAGTCAAATTTTGAACACATTGGAAAATTTTGAAACATCTTTAGAATATGATCATGTACAATTCTAGGAAAAATCTAATTTTGAATACTTGTCATCTAGGCAGATGTCTCTATATTCTATGGAAGAGTTTGGTAGCTCTACAATTGAAAATTTTCCATGTAGGACATTGAACGTAAAAAAAAACTTCGAGAAACTACAACAAGAAAATCGAACCAAAATATTACAAAAACATTCTGCTATGTTTTCATGGGAGTATACTGACATGAAAGGTATTGATCCTAATACTTGTATCCATCATATCTATATTGAGGAAAATAGTAGACCAATCAGACAACCTCAAAGAAGAATGAGCTGGGCTTTCTTTTTGGCTTTGACAAAGTTTACCTCATCTGAATTGATTATCTGCCTGTAGTACTCCGGGGCAAACAACCTCATTGGGAGGTATATAGGTAGCTCGTATGGGGCAAGATGGCACCCATAAATCCTAATTTCAATGTGGTTTTGGTATAAGTACCAATCTCCCACCTGATGATTGATGTTTAGATGGACTCTCCTGATCTTAGGACTGATTCTTTGTGGAGGGGTTCCAGTGAGCATGGTCATCACATGATGGACAAAGGAATCTATGAATTCATTGTATGAATAGGGGGAGGAATATTGATGAATCAATGGGGTCCATGACTGATCTTTGTTGGCCCTTGGTGTCCAACTTTTGCAAGGTAAGTGGGAATTTATCTTCTTGGAAGTAAAGGAACATGTGATATAGTACTAAGGAGTACTTAAAAACCCTTTCATTTCCCATTATTGTAGACTACTCATGCATTCTATCAACTACGAATGTGGCAAAGTCATAAATGGTTGTAGGAGACTCTCTTGGGGTATAGATGAACATGAAATCCAGGATGATTTCATCAATGTACTAACTCATGGATTAACCGAAAACAAAAGATATCATGGATATAATATTTCTTCCCCAAGGAGAAAATATAGTTGCTACATATGGAAGGGGGTCTTTGGGAGTATACTTCTCTTCTGCGATGAAGGTCTGGATCAATTGGGCCACTCTTTCATAACTAAGTTTGGGATATAATTCCAACAGGTCTCCAGTTGAGAGAGGAGTCACGTTTTGGCCAGGCTGGAGTTGTAGCATCTCATTTATAAATTTAGCAGTGATAGTGAAAAGTCTACCCCAGTTAGGGGACATGACTGTTCTTTGACTGGGGACATAGTTGGCATGGCACATAAGCACAATTTCAGGGAAAATGTGGACTTGGGGGAACTGGTACTAGGGAAAATTTGACTCCTAGATGCCAATCTCATCAGCATGATTTGAGAACATATCTCTACTTTGGCAATGTACCTTGAGCAACAGCTCTATGACAATGGTATCTTTTATTTGGAAATCTCTATCAGCTAAAGGAAAGTGGTCCAAGTTCAAATGGGGCGTGGAAATGGGTCTCACGTTCAATGTAGTAGGGGCAGCCATAATTCGGTTCTTGTGGATTTGAATTAAGCTTTCTGAAGGTTGAATTGGGGTTTTCCAAGGTAGTTTGGCATTTTTAGGGTTTGAGTATCCCGCAAGGTGAAATATGGAGTCTATTGGAGTAATTTTAATTAAGTTTTAAGTTTAATAAAAAACTCAATCACTGGTCTAAGTTGAAATTGATATGGCACTTGGTGAATTCAGGTTTAAATACCTGAAACTGAGGCAAATTGAAACTGGGCAGGGTAACTAGTAGATGCAACTGATCGAATGATGCTTGTGGAAGCCGCACAGTTAACTGGGTGATTTTTGGCATTCTCTGGAGTGAAATTTGCACATGGGTTGATGGCTTCGATGTTTTGCAAGCGTAGTGCATGCTCACAGAAGCTTGCAGGAAAAATTTGGCCGAAAGATACATTTTTGGGGTTTTTTGGCTTTTATACGAAAAAAATGTTATTGGGTGGGTATGGGTGAATAGTGACTAATTTTTCGTGTAGTGGGGGGACGGTAAGCGGTAATTTCACACCGCTTATGGGCATCGGGTGGTTTTTGGGCAGGGCCGCCCGATTCCACTCAGTGATTGACACGTCGCCCGAGTGGTCTCGTGGAAAATAACTTTTTCGGGCATGTATCGTCTGACGGATGATCCTGCCCGAAATGGTTTCTGGGGCGTTGGATCTGGGCCTTCAGATCGGACGGTGGTCGGGGCGTGATTGCGCGCGGAGGTTAATGAGGGGCCCGGCGGGTGCTTAAGTGCGGCGGCATCGGGGTTAACGATGGATTTAAGGTGGGATTAATGACTGCGGGCGGGATTTTTAATATTTTTTGAGGGATAAGGGTACTAATATAGTTTATAACTAAACTAATGGGTGGGGTTATTTATATAGAGGAGTTTAAATATCTATGGGATAGTGGGTTTTCGGAAATTAATATATACAAGTCAGAAGTTAATATGAAAATGGTGGAAATGAATTGCACTAAGGATAATGTTTTTTCTATGATTTGTTTTCTTTTCGCATATATGCACTATCACTTAGGCTAAAGTGTTTTTGTGGTTTTTTTTTGGGAAAAATGGGTTTTACATGGGGGTGATTACTTTCCCTAGGCCAATAGTGTTTTAACCTTAGGAAAAGGGATTTTATTAGGGAAATGAGGGGGAATGAAGGGAGTTGAAGTTCTATGAGGGGAATTTGGTACTTGGTATCCATAAGTCATTGAGCCGAGGGTTCGGTCCCTCCAAAAGTTAGAGAAATGCTCTGAGCCTCTTTGACTTAAATATTTTTTGAGCACTTTGAACTTTATTATGGTAAATTAGTTAAGCAAACGGTGAGATAAATGAGGGAAGTTAATTAATTGACTTTGACATCCATTTGCATGCTTAATTGCCCATTTACATTTGAAACCTATGATGAAAGATGATAAATGTACTTTTGTCTAATCAATCATCATACTTCTGCAACCTTTCCTCTACTTACCCATCTACTCATCCTACCTTTTTTTCTTCATTTTATTTGGGTGCATTTAGGCTAGCAAACCCTTATCAAATATTTTTCTTTTTCTTTACAATAGTAAACCAACTAAATCTAACCTTATTACATCCAAGGGCTCATATTAAACAATTGAGCTTCTTTTATTTACTCTACCTATCTAATTATCTGCCAAGGTTACACTGTTTGGTCAGATTTTATTCTCTAACTATCAACTTGAAATTTAAAGCATGGCATAATCAAGATTAAATAGTTTGATTACCATGGATTGTGGCATAAATAAAAAACTGCACACAATCATTATTATGCATAAAAGTAAATAGTAGTGGCAATTTGACTTGCACACTTTCATGGTCTTTTGTTTTTGGGGTTCATCTTTTTCACTTTTTTGGACCTTTCTTATTCTTTTTTCCTTTGATTTTTCTTCTAGGACATACCCTCTTTTCATTTTTTAATTTTTTTCAGTATGGAAAACATTTTCAGAAAGCAAAAGTATGTACATATTACAAGGCTTAACCTTCAGCATTTAAAATTATGACTCCTATTGGTATAGGAACCCAACAGGAGGCACACCTGCCAATGAAGCTTACTCATGACAAGGCAAGATCATATGAAATTCATCTATTCTACCCCTACTTTTTTCATGGGAAAAGATACTTGTGATGGGCCTGTGAAAGGGATGAAAGAGGATGACACAGTTGAGCTCAACAATGGATGAAAAAGAAACTACTGCTCACTAGAACTACAACATGTGCTATAGAATGGGCTCTTTAAGGTCCAGTGAAATGCACAAGTGCAAGAGATAGTGTGATGAGCTTGTTGACTAAAACTATGACATGTGTAGGAAAAAAGGGAGGTGGAGGCAGTGTGTTGAAACCCAATCTTTTGGATTAGGGAAATCCATGTAACTATTGTAAATAACAAAACAAAGGAAATTTAAAGATGAAGAGACATTGGGAGATGAATCCCAATATTATCCCTTTCCTTGTATATATCCATGTTCTCGTTTAATGCAAAAACATAATTAGTTTGTGGAGTTACTCTCCTGGCCTGACATGGTATCAGAGCACAAGTCCCAAATTTAGTTTTCTACTCTTATAACTCCTCTCTCCCTTGACAGAAAATATGTCTTTGATTCCTTGCTATTGTCCTCTATCCCCATCATTATTCTATGGATTGTTCTTTGTGTTTGACAACGTGTTTAAGTCTCCTCCTGTGCATTAGAAATGAACCTTGAATGCCATGAATTTCATTGAAGCATTGAATTATCGAATCTTCTGGTGCCCTGCTCTTGCAACATTAAGAATCCACATGTGTTTTGGATCTTTGCTGCTCTACAATGATTCTGGTCAAAAGTATGAAATTCCAGTGCAATGAGAAAGGCTCAAACTTTGAGTTTCATCTCTGCATTCAAAATCGAGTTGCTTATGGTTTCTATGGTGAGTGTGGATTCATATATGAGTCAAACAATTTTTTGAATGCCATACATGGTTCATATGCATCGTTTGGTGCGTTGATTTTATTATGTGTGCCCTTTTCCTAAAACATTGATTTAAAATGAGCATATGTATTTGAAGGTATGGGTATGAATGATAATGGTTCGCTTATATGGTGGGAATATATGGTATAAAATATGGTATACAATGGATTTAAAAAAAAAGGAAGGGGCATGACATATGTATGTAATGTGATGCTTTTACATATACCATAATGCCACATGAATTCATTGAGCTCTTCTTAATGACCATATATTATATGAAATTACCATACGAGGTATATGGAAGGTATATAATATATATTGGATGAGTGGAGGTTTATATACTTACATTAAATTATTTATGTTGTATAGTGAAGAGTGAAGTTGGTAGTGAGGTTTTTAAATTAGTTTTCTAAGAAGGCAAAAAGTAAGGCTACAATTATTTTGGAAATCAAAAGCATATAGTATTTTTTGATGATGCATTCACTAATCTCCAATGTGGGAGTAGTTCTCTCTAGAAAAGAGAACTATCATGAGTGGTCTAGGCAGATAAAGCACATCCTCTATTTCAATGAACTTTGGAAAGGATTTTGTGAAGGAGAAGGAGAAAATGCACCTAAAAAGCCTACTTCAAACAAGGATCTTGTCATTAGGGAAAATAAGAACAGCAAGGCCTATGCCTTGGTTGCAGGTCAATAATGTTGGGTGTGCGTTATATTCTTTCCACGTGTCATGGGGTCTGGGGAAACGCCCCAAATTTATTTTATTTTATGTAGACCTAATAATATTTGGGTGGACCCAAGGATGGGATACATACCCAAGGTACGATGGGTTTTTCCAATTGTATTTGTAGATCTGGTCAAGGGAACCATGGTTATGTTCTAATCCATGGTTAATGGATTGGGGTTTTGGATGCTTTGACATGTATATATATGTATTGTAACATTGAAAGGAACATAATGAAAAATAAACTTGGTATTCCCAGTTTTGGGATCCAGGGGAAAATCTCTATGTCTATTTGTTTTATGTTCTCACCATTGTATAATTTTCTGTTTTAAGAATTCATTTGTAGATAATTTTTGTACAGGGTTAAAACCTGCAAGTAAATGAAGAGGTGAGTTGTCATATTTCACCATTTTCAAATTCTTTTGAAGCCTTAAATAAGTTGAAGGAATTATATGACTCACACTCTGATCTTGAAGTTGTTCAATTGATTATCAATTTGTTCAATCTTGAGTTGAAAAATGATGACCCCCCTGCCTTAACATTGGAAATAAGATCCATTATGCATGAAATAAAAGCCACTGGAGTTGAAATATAATTTCCTCTCACATTCTATGTCAAGGCACTATATCCCACTTACTCACATTATCCTGAGTCATTGAAATCAAGTGGAAAAGTTAAGGATATTTCCTTTGACTCCCTTAAGAAGAAGTTTGTTGAAAGAGAAGGATTTTGGGAAGAAGATAGCTCCTCAGTATTCTGAATAAGTTGTGTGCCTTGCACAGAAAGAGAAGAATCATGCACAAGATTCTTCTAGAGGAAGAAGTGGCCGAAGAGGAAGAGGAAAAAAGAATTTTGGAGGTGGGGGGGGAATTTTTCCAAAGAGAAAGGTCTGATCTTAATTGTATATGATGCAATAGAAATGGACATGATGATTCCACATGTAAGCTGCCTTGGGACAAAATCGAGCAGGAAAGAAATGAAGAAAAAGGTAAAACACCAAGGGAAAGGTAAAGCACATAAATCTTCTCATTATGTTGTGTCACATTGCCACTAGATTCAAGTGGGCCTACAGGGCAACCAGGTTTGATCTCCCAGCCTCCTAGTGTTGGTAATGGTTGTCCCTTTGCCAATCATCTATATTCAACTCCTTGATTTCATAACCCTTAAGGGTGTCTTTTTTTGTATATGACTTTATATTGGAGTAAATGAAGACTTGTTTAATGCTTCACTTGCTTCATGAAAAGTGTTATGAAACCAGCTCAAGAAAAGATAGAAAAGATAGATCAACACCTTAGAATTCAGCCTCTTCGAGGGGGAAACCTCCTTTACATTACATAAATGAACAATTCTTGGATGATACAAATGACAAAACCTCCTTTCTAGATATAGGAGTATAAGGAGTCACAATATAATCCAGACGACCTAGCAATAATAATATAAAGCCACAAAAATAACAATAGAGGGATTCTATGGGGCACAGAAATAACAATATGGGGGTAATAGGGGCACAACAATATAAATAAGGGGTATAACTACAATAGTAATCGGGTAATCACTAGTATTATAGGGACCCAACATGCCCCTCTCCTTCAAAAAAGTGTTGTCCTCAACGCTTGAGTAGTTCTGGATACTTCTGCATAAATTTCTCATCCTCCCATGTGGAATCTTCAATGGATAAGTTCTTCCACTTGATAAGATAGTATGAAATTGATCGATTTCGTAGCTGTCGAGTTCTTGTTTCTGTGACTGCTTCTGGTTCCAATATAATTTTTCCTTCCTTGTCAAGTTCTGGCAATATTGTTTGAATTGGGAGCTTTTCACCTATAACCTTCTTTAAACATGAAACATGGAAAACTAGGTGCAATCGAGAAGCTGCAGGAAGCTCCAATTTGTATGCCATAGTACCAATCTTTTGCAACACCTTGTACGGACCATAATACTTTGGTGATAATTTATTATCCTTCTTAGCTTGCTTTAGGGACATTTGCTTATATGGTTGTAGCCGTAGGAATACCCAATCACCTATATCAAAACTTCTTTCACTGCGATGTTGATCTGCCTATTGTTTCATTCTATTTTGTGCCAACACGAGGTTATCCTTTAAGAGTTGGAGGACTTGTTGTTGATGTTCGATGTGATGTTCCACTGCCTGAACCTTAGAATTTTCTCTTAAATATGATGTGATGGATGGTGGTTGATACCCATAAAGTGCCATAAATGGGGTCATTTTTGTTGCTGTATGGAAGGAAGTGTTATACCACCATTCAGCCAGAGGCAACCATTTGACCCATTGTGTATGTTTATCAGATACAAATCAACGAAGATATCCTTCCAAACATTTTTTTACTATCTCAGTTTTCCCATCAGATTGAGGATGATAAGATGAGCTATGAGCTAACTGAGTACCAAGACAAGAAAATAATTATGTCCAAAAATTTCCAGTGAAAATGGGATCTCTGTCACTTACAATAATCTTTGGGTTTCCATGTAGCTTTTGAACTGTTTCCATAAATGCATAGAAACTGTACTGGCTTTAAATGGATGTGATAATGCACAAAAGTGTGCATACTTGGTAAGTCTGTCAACTACCACCATGATGACACTCTTTCCCTCAGACTTGGGTAAACCTGTGATAAAATCCATTGAAACCTCCTCCCAACGTTGGCTTGGAATGGATAAAGGTTGTAATAGACCCGGTGTCTTAATTGTTTCAACTTTATTTTGCTGGAAAACCAAACATTCCGCCACAAACTTTTGAATATCTGATTTAAGGCCATCCAAAAAAAATTCCTTCTTAACCCTGTGGTAAGTTTTTAAAAATCCTGAGTGCCCTCCTAAGGGAGAAGTGTGCAATTCCATAAGAATCTTTTGTTTTAGCTGGGAATTCTTACAGAGGTATAAGCGATCTTTGTACCATAACGAATCATTTTTCCAGCTAAATGTATCAGAAGTACTAGAATCTTGTTGTAGCTTTTGAATAAGTGCCCACACTTCTTCGTCATTCTTCCATTCCTCCCTTGCTTCGTTTATCCAATCTGGTTGGATAATAGAAATGGCTCACAACAATGCTTCCACATCCTCATCCTTTCTTGAGAGTGCATCTGCCACCACATTTTGCTTCCCTTTTTTGTAGATGATTTCAAAGTCATAACCCAACATCTTTGTGACCCACTTTTGTTGCTCTTCAGAGGATAATCTTTGTTCTAAAAAGTATTTAAGGCTATCATGATCCGTTTTTACCTTGAAGTGTCTTCCCATTAGGTAGGGTCACCATTTCTTAAGTGCATGGAGTATTGCCAACATTTCCTTCTCATAAATAGCTTTTCTTAAAAACTTTCCCTTGATTGGACGACTTTCAAAAGCAATGGGTCTTTCATCTTGCATTAGAACAGCACCAATTCCATTTCCTGAAGCATCACATTCCACAATAAAGGTTTTTGTGAAGTCCGGTGTAGCTAAGACCGGTGCTTGGCACATTGCCTCTTTAAGATGTTCAAAGGCCTTTGTTGCTTCCGGAGTCCATGAAAATGAATCTTTCTTCAATAATGTTGTTAGAGGTGCTGCTATTCTCCCATAATTCTTAACAAACTTGCGATAATACCCTGTCAACCCAAGAAATCCTCGCAGATGCTTTATGGATGTGGGGATTTTCCATTCCTTAATGGCTTTAATTTTGCTAGGGTCTACCTTAACTCCTTCATGAGATACAATATGACCCAAATATTCCACCTCCTGGACTCCAAAGAAACATTTGGATCTTTTTGCATATAATTGTTTCTCCTCCAATAGTTGTAGCACCCTGTCAACATGTTCAACATGATCCTTCCAAGACTTGTTGTAGATTAGTATATCATCAAAAAATACTAACACAAATTTTCTAAGGAATGGTTTGAAAATTGAATTCATCAAACCTTGAAATGTTGAAGGTGCATTGGTAAGGCCAAAAGGCATGACCAAAAATTCATAATGACCCTCATGAGTTCTAAATGCCGTTTTCAGAATGTCTTCAATCTTCATTCTGATTTGATGATATCCCGAACGAAGATCCAACTTGGTGAAGTAAATTGATCCATGCAATTCATCTAGTAATTCATCAATAACAGGAATGGGGAACTTATCTTTAATAGTGAGCTTGTTGAGCTCCCTATAATTCGGACACATGCGCCATGATCCATCCTTCTTGTGCACCAATACTACTGGAGCTGAGAAAGAACTTTGACTCAGTTGAATTATACCAGCCTCTAGCATTTTTGCAACCATACGTTCAATTTCACTTTTTTGGACATAGGGATATCTGTACGGCCTGATGTTTGGAGGAACACTTCCTGGAATCAGATGAATAGCATGATCATGATCACGCATAGGTGGGAGACCTTTTGGAGTCTCAAATACCTTGGAATGATTGTCCAGGACTTTTTGGAGATCTAGAGAAATAGATGATTCCAATGTGGAAACATCTAGCGAACATAATTGTGCAATTACACCTCTTTGCTCCTTTTTTAGAAGCTTTGTCATGCCATTAGAGCTGATTATCTTTCCTGGTTTCCCTGCAATACCCCTAAATTCAACTTCCTTTCCTTCCGTAGAAAATTTGATGAAAAGTTCTTGAAAATTAAAAGCTATTGTACCCAAGGATTGTAGCCATTGGACTCCTAGTACAACATCAGCACCTCCCATTGGAATGGAAAGCATTGGGCTAGTCAATACATATTCTCCCATGGATAGCTTGATATTATGGCACTTTCCAGAGCAATTTATTGTTCCTCCATTTGCAATCATCACTTGACACTCTGGTGCTGGATATAGGAAGCAATTCAATTCTTTTGCTACCCTACAATGAATAAAATTGTGGGTGCTTCCTGAATCAATCAACACTATTACCCTTTTCTTCTTGATTTGTCCTTCTATCTTGATGGTTTGAGGAGTGGTAATTCCCGCCAATGCATTACAAGATATGGTCGGATTTATTTGTTCTTCATCTAGGCTTTGTTCCTGGAATATATCTTCTTCTTTTGACCTTTCTTGCTCCTTTTCTTCTTCCTCTTCACAATCTATGTAGAATAATTTCTTCTCAGCACACTTATGACCTTTAGTGTATTTGCTATCACAACTGTAACAAAGCCCTTTTGCTCTTTTTTCTTCCAATTGTTGTGGTGTCAACCTTATAGGTTTTGGAAGACTAGGGGCAACAACACTTTCGTCTTTATAGTTGTGAGTGGTATGCTTCCTGGTTGCCATAATTTTGCTTTCCATTTTTCTTGCTAACCTGAATGCCTTCTCTAATGAATCAGGTTCCCAAAGGCGAACATCATGTTGGATATTATCCTTTAAAGACCCTATGAACACATCAATCCTATGCTCCTCTGGAATATCTTTTACCCTTATGTTCAATTTTTGGAACTCCTCAATGTGCTCCATTACTGAACCCTTTTGTTTGAGACTTATCAATTGGCTAAAAAAAGTGTTGCTTTTTGTATCTTCATAATGTGCTATCAATTCTTCCGTAAAAATTGCCCAAGTGATAAATTGTTTACGAGAGAAAAGCCATTGATACCATACAAACTGATTTGGTTCCAAATATACAGTTGCCATACATACCTTTTGTGCATTTTGCACATTATTGAGATCGAAGAATTGCTCCATCTATAATATCCATGTGGCAGGATCCTTGCCATCAAACTTCCTCATATCGATTTTTGGAATATGGTGATTCTTCGATCCAACATTAGCATCTATGGAATCATGATTAACATTTCTTTTGTTCTCATCATGAGTTTCCTTTACTACATTTTCACCATTAGTGACCCTTTCTTGTAGCAACTTCTTCAATTCTTCCATGTCTGTCTTCAAATCTATCTTCAAATCTGCCACGCCTCTCTTTAAATCTATCTTCGAATCATCCATCTTAGCTTCCATGCCCTTTATCTTAGATTCCACGCCATTTATCTTAGATTCCACGCCAATTATCTTAGCTTCTGTTAGCTTTTGTGAGCGTGACATTTGTTTCACTTGTTCTTGTAATTTTGATATATCATGTAGCATTTCTTCCTCTTCTTCATGAGTCATGCTAGAGCTTTCAGGTTCCTTACTAGGTGTTTGCATTTTCTTTCCTCGGGGCATCAGTTACCGATAATAATGATTTACTATGCCCTTTGAATTCCGTTAAACCAAGCTTACACAAAATTAAAAAAAAAAAACTACACACCTTTTTTCACTTTATAGAATCCTGATATTGAATCTGATGTATCTCTATAATTTCAGATCATCTAGTTCTAAAATTGATACATGTAGTAGCCTTCTGCATCCTCTTTCCAATGCCACAAGTCTGAGCCAAATTGGATTCTCCAAGGAAGAGTTATGTGAAATCTCCCACATTGACTTGCTTTTAGACTGGTTCAGTAGAGCGAACTTGTACGACATGCCACGAGTCACTGTTTCAATCTTTGAATCTGAAACACGCACACAAGAAACTACAGTTCGTCCTCTTTCTGTACCTTCTCACAAAATTTCAATCCAATCCCTAGAGATAAAGTTATGACGATTTTCCCCAGGTCACCTGTTTTGAATGTAATTCAGGAGTCTGCAAAAGACCAACTTCCTCAGATCATATCTCCGAAAATATCGCGCTAAAAGCTCTGAAATTCGGACCTAAGGTTTAGCGCGATTTCTTCTCAAATGGATTTTTTTGTGACTTCTGAAACGTTACAGAAAACAGGTTATAGCGACAATGCCACGATGACCTGTTTGGAGCAGCGAAACCCTAGAATCCAAAGCTCTGATACCAAATGCTATGAAACCAACTCAAGAAAAGATAGAAAAGATAGATCAACGCCTTAGAATTCAGCCTCTTCGAGGGGGAAACCTCCTTTACATTACATAAATGAACAATTCTTGGATGATACAAATGAAAAAACCTCCTTTCTATATATAGGAGTCTAAGGAATCACAATATAATCCAGCCGACCTAACAATAATAATATAAAGCCAAAAAATAACAATAGAGGGATTCTATGGGGCACAGAAATAAAAATATGGGGGTAATAGGGGCACAACAATATAAATAAGGGGTATAACTACAATAGTAATGGGGTAATCACTAGTATTATAGGGACCCAACAGAAAGATGCTTGGTTTCTTGTTTCAGGAGAAACTTTCCACATGAATTTCAGAAGAGATTTCCTTGAAGAATTCACTGACAATGTTGATGGAGCAGTTTACTTTGTAGACAAGTCAAAACCCAAGCCATCGGGGCTTGGCACCATCATGCTAGAGTTGTCTAGTCTTCTAGACTTTCTTCTACATGATGTTCTATAGCTCCTAGAGTTGAGAAGAAACTTGTTGTCTTTGGTCAACATGTGCTAGAAAGGACACTTCATTCACATATCCGATGGAAAGGTTGAGGTCAGAAAAGCATCAAATCACTCTCTTGTCATGATTGGGATAAAAGAAGAAAAACTTATGAAGTTGCAATTGTTAGAAAATAGGAAAGGAAAAAATATTCTCTTATATTGATAATTTCTTGTGATATTCTTTTGAACTTATTATCTTCTCTTTAGATTATTCTTTTATCTTTGTTTCATCAAGAAATCATAAAAAAAACATGAAGATCAATGACACCAGATGTAGGCACTCAACCAGGGCTAAAACCCTTCTCTAGGGGAAAACCCTGTAAAACTCTTCAATTAATTAGATTGAGATAGACAAAAACCTTAGACCTGACAAAAAGACCTTCCTCCTCCAACAAGTCAACCTTCCAATATGATTCAACAAACTTGTGTAGTCTCTTCTTCTCCAACAACTATATCCCAGCAACAACCCAAAATTTCAACCCAGCTACTCTAGAACTTTTACCCAACTACTACAGAATTTTGTCCCAGCTACAATATTGCAATTTCAACCCTTCCAACGACCAAACAAATTTTAATGAGTGATATAAATAGAGATAAAAATCAGCTTCTTATGCTTGACAAAGACTTCCTTCTCCTTCGCTAGGGTTTCCTTCCTCTTCTTTGAATTTTGCACCCCTTTCTACCTCCAGCAACCGCAGATTGAAGTTGTGATTCATGTGCTCCAAACAAGTCGAGTTTCTTCCCTTTTATAGTGGTTTTTGCCTCCCTAATTAGGCCGACTTGTCCATGTTGAGGCTGACTTGGTGAAGGAGGCCTAAATGACCTATTTTACATAAAAATAAATTTCTTCTTTGATAGATGAAGCCCAAAAAGGGTCTTTTATATATTGTCAAAGAAAAGGACTCTTGAAATAAACCCTAGAAGCTTACAATGAAGGCTTTGACCTAAAATCATTGATAGGAATGAAACCAATGCTTTAATACATCAATTAATTCTATAATAATTTTTCTTTTTTTATTTATCTTTTTATAAATACGTTACATCATGACTCAAATATAATTATGAACACCAACACTAGTTACATTTTTCAACACTCCCTCTTAACTAGGGAGGTATTCATAATTACATATACATAGGTACATGGAATATCTCAAAATGATATACTCTATGAAGAGTTCACATCACACATAGTGCTATAGATTAGATACCTGACAAGGGTACCCTAATCAGGTGGGACTAAGGTGTACTCAAGCTTTAGCCACTCTAGGTACCATCAAGATTTTAAGCTCTAAAACCAACCCAAGGATCTAGCTGTGTATCTGAGGTTGGAGTACCATGACCAATGCCACCCTCCCTAATTCGTGATCTAAACATCAACACATAGGTTGAATAGATGTCCCCTCAATCATAGAGAGTTCCTGCATAATCACGACCCCAATCAGAAATAGCCTTTAAATATATATACAAGTAAACACAAACCTTCAAGGTCTCCAATCATTCAGATGATACTTATATCATCATCAAGTTATCCAAATACAACTTGTCAGAAGCTTTCATCTCAAATTGATATACTTTATGAAGAGTTCACATTACACATAGTGCTATAGATTAGATACCTGACAAGGGTACCCTAATCAGGTGGACTAAGGTGTACTCAAGCTTTATCCACTCTAGGTACCATCAAGATTTTAAGCTCTAACACCAACCCAAGGATCTAGGTGTGTACCCAAGGTCGGAGCTCCATGACCAATGTGACCCTCCATACTTCGGGATCTAGACATCAACACATAGGTCGACCAGATGTCCCCTCAATCATCTTGTTGCAACAAGATGCTTCATCTCACCTAAATAAATCAGATATATATATCAACCAGTGCAATTATGCTTCAAATGTTCAATCTTTTTACAGAGAGTTCCTGCATAATCACAACCCCAATCAGAAATATCCTTTAAATATATATACAAGTAAACACAAACCTTCAAGGTCCTCAACCATTCAGATGATACTTATATCATCATCAAGTTATCCAAATACAACTTGTTAGAAGCTTTCATCTCAAAATGATATACTTTATGAAGAGTTCACATCACACATAGTGCTATAGATTAGATACCTGACAAGGGTACCCTAATCAGGTGGGACTAAGGTGTACTCAAGCTTTAGCCACTCTAGGTACCATCAAGATTTTAAGCTCTAACACCAACCCAAGGATCTAGGTGTGTATCCGAGGTCAGAGCTCCATGACCAATGCCACCCTCCCTACTTCGGGATCTAGACATCAACACATAGGTCAACTAGATGTCCCCCCAATCATCTTGTTGCAACGAGATACTTCATCTCACCTAACTAAATCAAATATATATATATATATATATAGAGAGAGAGAGAGAGATATATATATATATATATATATATATATATATATATATATATATATATATATATATATATATATATATATATATATATATATATATATATATATATATATATATATATATATATATATATATATATATATATATATATATATATATATCGACCAGTCCAATTATGCTTCAAACGTTCAATATTTTTACAGAGAGTTACTACATAATCACAACCCCAATCAAAAATAGCCTTTAAATATATATACAAGTAAACATAAACCTTCAAGGTCCCCAATCATTTAGATGATACTTATATTATCATCAAGTTATCCAAATACAACTTGTTAGAAGCTTTCATCCCAAAATGATATACTTTATGAAGAGTTCACATCACATATAGTGCTATAGATTAGATACCTGACAATGGTACCGTAATCAAGTGGGGCTAAGGTGTACTCAAGATTTAGCCACTCTAGGTACCATCAAGATTTTAAGCTCTAACACCAACCCAAGGATCTAGGTGTGTATCCGACGTCGGAGCTCCATGACCAATGCCACACTCCCTACTTGGGATCTAGACATCAACACATAAGTCAACTAGATGTCCCCCCAATCATCTTGTTGCAACAAGATGCTTCATCTCACCTAACTAAATTAGATATATATATCGACAAGTCCAATTATGCTTCAAATGTTTAATATTTTTACAGAGAGTTCCTGCATAATCACAACCCCAATCAGAAATAGCCTTTAAATATATATACAAGTAAACACAAACCTTCAAGGTCCCCAATCATTCAGATGATACTTATATCATCATCAAGTTATCCAAATACAACTTTTCAGAAGTTTTCATCTCAAAATGATATACTTTATGAAGAGTTCACATCACACATATTTCTATAGATTAGATACCTGACAAGGGTACCCTAATCAGGTGAGACTAAGGTGTACTCAAGCTTTAGCCACTGTAGGTACCATCCAGATTTTAAGCTCTAACACCAACCCAAGGATATATGTGTGTATCTGAGGTCAGAGCTCCATGACCAATGCCACCCTCCCTACTTTTGGATCTAGACATCGACACATAGGTCGACTAGTTGTCCCCACAATCATCTTGTTGGAACAAGATGCTTCATCTCACCTAAGTAAATCAGATATATATATCGACCAGTCCAATTATGCTTCAAACGTTCAATATTTTTACAGAGAGTTCTTGCATAATCACCACCCCAATCAAAAATAGCATTTAAATATATATACAAGTAAATAAAAACCTTCAAGGTCCCCAATCATTCAGATGATACTTATATCATCATCAAGTTATCCAAATACAAATTGTCAGAAGCTTTCTTTTTTCATTTCTTCAGCAGCACCAAAAACAACCTCAATGCTTCTCAAGTCTTTTATAACTTCATATATCGTGAACATCTATTTGTAGTATTTTCATTCATTCTTTGATTTCATTCTTTCTTCAAGGTATTCATTATTATTGTGATAATATGCCCTCCATCTTAACTGGGGAGTTATACCCTTTCTTATATCCAAGCTCCCTCTCAACTTAGGGAGATCAAAGATTTTCTTCTTTTATAACATTGGAGAAAATTCAACTTTTCAAGGCTTCATTCTTCCTCATGGAATCAAGTTCATCTTGATCATCATCATCATGCTTATTATTATTATTATCTTCAATTACGAACATATTCAATATCTTTGAAGATTATGTGCCTACAAAACTTTAATAGAAAGTAAAACCAAATACAAATACATAGAAGCATGAAGTTAACTATATCAAAATCATATCATTATAACGGAAGCATCAAAGCATTCAATATTTATCAAATACCTAAACCTAGTTAGGTACATTATCAATAATGGTCATATCTTTTTACATTCTAGACTTCAACTTTTTGCTGGGCTTTTGTCATAAAACCTAGACTCCATCTTTGAGACATAAAGCCTTAGATGATCTGGATCTTGGGGGCAGGCCCCCAAGATCTGAAAAGTTGAAACGCCAGAAGAAAATAGGAGAACACAAATTAAACAAAAGCACCAAGAATCTTTTTATTATAATAGAGAACAACTCTAAAAGCTACATTGTTGTGGACAATATGTCCTTTTACAAAATGAGACTTATTACTTATAGTCTTTTTTTTTAGTTATAATACCACAGGTAAACTCCATGGGTGGGTAGAAACCATGGGTGGATCTCACTTACAATTCCATGGGTAAATAATATGGGTGAATGAATACTATGGGTATATGTCACTTACAATACCATGGATGGATGAATACCTTGTGTGGATGAATACCATGGGTGGATGCCACTTACAATACCATGGATATATTCCATGAATGGATAAATACCATGGGTCGATGCCAATTTCCATTCAGATCATTCCTCCATCCCTAAGAAGCAATGGTCCCCATTTCATGAAGTTCCTAAGAAGTCTTTTTTGAATATGAAGAGCCACTGAAGAGAAGAGTTTTGTGTGGTTAACCCATAATTGTGATGAATGAAGATTCGAGGATAGAGATACCCTATAATGCTTGTGACCAACTGTGATACTGACAGTGTGCGGCCTAGCAAATGGAATTCGATGAAGTGTGGGTTTGTGGATGGCCCATAACCATGAAAAATGAAGATCTGATGATAGAAGTAGCCTATAATGATTGTGACCAACTATAATACTAATGGAGTGTGGCCTAGTAGATGGACTTTGATGACAATGATTTTGTGTGGTTGACCCATAACCGTGATGTTGACTGTTGATAGACCAGCAGGTGCCTACATAGTTTGGGGTGGGAAGGCACGTCTCCAAAGAACCCAATATGGATGTTGTTATGTTTAAATTGATGAATGTGAAGCAGGTGCCTACTAAAGCGGGGTGGGAGGGCACGTCTCCAAGGGGAACCCACTATGAATTCTGCTTAGGATATAAAAATTAATTTTAAATGGGCATAAATCGGTTAACATAACTCAAAACCTTTATTATAAGATTTTTTTTGGAAAAAAATGACTATTTTTCATCTTCCCATGTGATTGAAATCCCTATTTGGACACCCCTGAAAGTTAGATTCACGCTGCAACTTCCCCATTGTCATAAAATTTCTGAAAACATGTTGATATTAAATCAACGATATCTCCCTCATCCGAACTTTGATTCGACCAATTGTTTTTTCAAATTGGGTGATTTTTTAAGAGGAACTCATATTTGCAATAATTTCTATGAAATTCTATACAAAAACTGCAAAAAAATGATAGGAGATCCATTGTCCATGAATTGTCGTCAAAAGCATTTCTACAACAGTGCTGGTTTTAAATTAGTGATATTTCCCTCATCCAAACTCCGATTCGATTGATTTTTTTTTTAATTTCGATATTTTTTCACAGGGAAACTAGATATGTTATTATGTTTTGTAAATTTTGCACCAAAATTTTCATATCTTATCTGCAAATTCTCAACCCAAAAAATTCCTGCAAAAAAATGAAAAAAAAAAATCTTCTCACTTTGGCCAAGAAAGTGCTCTATGGATGTCGTAGAAAGTGCATGAAGTTTGTTGAATATTGTTGTAAAACTTTGAAACTGAAATATGAGTTAAACCCTCATTCCCATGGAGCCATAACCTGAACCTGATACCACTAATGCAGATCTTGGGGGGAGGCCCCCAAGATCTAAAAAATTGAAATTCCAGAAGAAAATAAGAGAACACACATTAACAATACCACAAAGAAACTTTTTATTAAAATAGAGAATAATTGTAAAAGCTACAATGTGCTAGACAATATTTCCTTTTACAAAATTTGACTTGTTACTTATAGTCATTTTTTTAGTTATAATACCATAAGTAAATTCCATGGGTGGGTAGATACCATGGGTGGATCTCACTTACAATACCATGGGTAAATACCATGGTTGAATGAATACTATGGGTGGATTCTACTTACAATACCATGGGTAAATTCTGTGGGTGGATAAATACCTTGGGTGGATGAATACGATGGGTGGATGTCACTTACAATACCATGGGTATACTCCATGAGTGGATAAATACCATGGGTCGATGCTAATTTCCATTCAGGTCATTAGATGTCAACAATTGAATCAAATAAAAATCCAATCATAGTACTATACGTCAAAGGTTTCAACAATATGCTTTTAGAATTACATGTCAGACTCTACTAGGATTTGATGCAAACCCTATATTTTATCATCAAATCTAAATCATATCAGTAATAATATAATCATGTCCTAGAATATCAATCTCTACTAGGGTTTTGTTACAAACCCTATATTTCACAAACTAAAACATTAAGTTATCATACTTGCATATACATACATATTTCACATCAATAACCATTAGGTAAACCCAAGATACAAACATCAATACATCAAAGTTAGATATACAACAATTTGGACCAGACTAGGTTTTCGATCATACAAACAAATATACACCTAGGGTTTCATTCTTAGGATCTTACTTTAGTTATTACAAGGGTTTTCTCATAAAACCTAGTTTACCAAACCCTAAAGATTTAGGGTTTCATTATATAAAAACAAACCCTAAAGGACTCGAGTTTTTATCATGACACTATCAAAACCCTAAATTTCAAAAGAATAGGATTTCGTCATGTATTCTAGACCTTATGAACAAACCCTAAGAAAACTAGGGTTTCATAATCAACATGTAACATCAAGAGTCTAGGGTTTTACAGTGAACCCTAAGGATTAGGGTTTCACATAAATAGATGAATGACAAGAGATAAATAACAATGGTAGATTTAATCTAATGATTAATTACCCTAATAAGAATATTTATGATTCAAACATAGACATAAATATTTCAATAATATAAAGCAAATTTCAAAAGATGAATGATCATTCCTTTTGCATAAAGAGAACCTTATAACAAAACTTGTAGTCTAAGACATGCCTTGAGTTGTTCTTTAAAAAACATTGTAGGACATAAATTCTTTAAGGGATTCCTTTGCAACAAAAACCCTTTCATGATTCAAGTCTTTCCTTTGAAGTCTCCTCCATAACCTTTGTGTATTTTGTAAGCCTTTCTAACCATGAAAAATATAAAGAAAAGGTTAATAGCATACAATACAAACAAATCTTGATGTGAGGAGGAAACAAAACATAAAAGAGGAAACAAGGAACAAGATACTTATCTTTTGGTAAAATGGTGGAGGCCCCCTCTTAATCCAATCTTTCTAAGGGATACCTACAACTTATCAAAATAATTCAAAATTTTCTAAAAGATATATTAGACCTAAAAACTCTATAAATCAAAACATATTACAAAACTTAAAATAGTAGACTAAGAAGGATATGTAAGATAAGGCTTAATGATATAAGTCTTTGGCTGATCTGGATTTAAACAACTTCGCAAAAAATTACAGAGATAACCATAAATACAGAGATGCAGAAGAAATAATACTTCATTTCATTAATCTAAAATACTAAAATATGCTTACAAACAGAAATGGAAATAAACTAGCTCTGGAGATGGCAGCTTATCTCTGAGAAGAGATGTGGCGGCTACATGCCTCTGAACTATGTTACAATGAGGCTTGAAGGACTATTTATTGTTGAGAAACAATGGAAAACCCTAAACATCCAAAAACCTAACCCTAGGAGATGAAACGCCAAACTGTGGGCCTCGTTTGGGTAAATTGGTACATCAACTTCCTGAGGTCATAACTTTGGCATACGATCTCTGTTTGACGCACACAATACCTCGTTAGAAAGATCTATTCGAGGAATACAACTTTTGAGTGAGAAACATAAATCTATGCCTAATGTTACTCCCAATTTTACCAAAAAATGTCGTTTAGGGCCTGAAAACGGCTCCAGAAGTTCAGGACCCGAAAAACTGCCAAAAATAGTAAATTTTGCTACAGTTAAGGAAACTGAAAAACTGAAAGAGATAGTTGTGGGTGTCCAAGTAGGATAGGTGGGTGGACACCAACATCCACCTAGATCATTGACTTTTGAATATTTAGACTTATTCTTCTTATGTGGTGCTTCATCAGTAACATTTTATTGTTCTCTATCTCTCTTTTTAATCCTTGGATTCTCAAGATATTGACTTTTGTAATGTCCCATTTTGTGAAAATTGTAGCACTCAATATTTGATAAATCAACCTTCTTCTTTGGTCCTTTAGACTTCTTGAATGTTCCCTTCTTCTTGTGATGAGAAAAGTAGGAATTAGAAGTGTTGTTTTCTTCATCTTCCTTTTTTTCATTTACTAACAAGATGTGGGCTTCTTCTTGAATACATGCATTCCACATTTGTTCAAAAGTTGGTGTATCCTTCCAACTAATAATTCCTTAGGAAAAAGAGCTCCAAGATTTTGGTAGACCTAGTAGAGCAGCAATCACGAGTTCTTTTTCTGGTACAACTTCACCTATTGCTTGGAGTTCATCCCTTATTCTAGATATGCTTAAAAATCATGATGACACGGTATCATCTTTTTTCATCTTTGTCCTTAGTTCATTCTTGAGGCCAGCTATCTCACCAATGTTCTTGATAGTGAATAACTTGGAGAGGGCTTCATACATTTCTTAAGTAGAGTCTATATTGGATATGTATGGGATTAGATTATCCTTTACTACATATACTATCTGGTTCATGGCCAAGATGTGAGTTTCCCTGAAATTCTCATTTCCCGCATCATTTGTAGGTTTCTTAAGTTTTCCTTGAACAAGATCCAAAAATTTATGTTTAGTGAGAATAAAATCTATCCTCTATTTCCATGCCTTATAGTTGGAGGCTCTTTCTATCTTGTTTATGTATTCATTGTAGTTTACGTATTTTTTTATAGATAGTAGGCTTCTCTTCTTATATGATCCTTTTTCTTAATGACATCCTTTGATCTTTTTCTTCAATAGATCTTCAAGCTATCGTTTTATTTCTTCTTCACCTTAGATCTGATACCATGTTAGAAATTCAGAAAGGAAGAAATATTCTCTTATATTGATAATTACTTGTGATATTCTTGTGGACTTATTATCTTTTCTTTATGTTCTTCTTTTATCTTTGCTTCATCAAGAAATGATCTAAACAAAAACATGAAGATCAATGACACCATATGTAGGAACTCAGCTAGGGCCAAAATCTCTCTCTAGGGGAAAAACCAATCAAACTCTTCCACTAATAAAATTGAGATAGACCAAGACCTTATACCTAACCAAAAGATATTCCTCATCCACCAAGTTAACCTTCCAACATGATTCAAAAAAACTTGAGTAGTCTCTTCTTGTCTAGTAGTTGTAACCCAACAACAACCCAAAATTTTGGCCCAGCTACTCCATAATATCAGCCTAGCTATAGTATTACAATTTTGGCACTTCTAACAACCCAATAATTTAGCGCTGTGTGAGACAAAGGGAGAGAAAATTTGGGTTTTTATGCTTAAAAAATACTTCCTTATCCTTCACTAGGGTTTCCTTCTCCTTCCTTAAATTCACGCACTTTTCTTCCTTGACCAACTGCAGATCAAACTTGTGATTGATGTGCTCCAAATAAGTCGAGTTGTTGCCCTTTTATAGAGGTTTCTACCTTCCTAATTACGCTGACTTTTCCATGTTATTTCCGACTTGGTGGAGGAGTCTTACATGACCTATTTTACAAAAAAATAAATTTCTTCTTTGATAGATGAAGCCCAAGAAGGGTATTTTACATATTGACAAAGACAAGGACTCTTGAAATAAACTCTAGAAGCCTACAATAGAGGCTTTGAACTAAAAACATTGATCCAAGCATGAAACCTATGCTTTAATAAGTCAATTTCTTTTATAATATTTTTCTTTTTATTTTGACAAATACATTACACCGTGACTCAAATATAATTATGAAGACCAACACTAGTTACATTTTTCAATAGCAATGAACCTCTTCTCGTGCACAAAAAAAATCATGTAGTTTTCATTATATTGAAGGTACACTTCCATCAAGTCTTTTATGACATGCTAGATTTGTACATTTGAACTATGATAACCTTCGCTTGTTGAAGAAAAATGTTGTTACTCGTTTGCCTATAATTCCTAGGAAACTTAAGCAATATGATGCTTGTATCTTAGGAAAGAACAAAAAATAGTTTTTCATGATTCTCATTCTAGAGCACATAGAAAACTTGAACTCATTCATTTTGATTTATGTGGCCCAATGCCCGTTCCTTATGCAAATGGTAATAAATATATGATGACATTTATTGATGACTACATTGAACTGTGTTGGGTTTATCTATTGAAGAACAAATCTGAAGCTTTTGAAACATTCAAGAAATTTCATGCATGGATTGAAAATGATGCACAATCTCATTTTGGATGTATCTGTACTAATAATGGAAAAGAATATAATTCAAATGAAATTGAAAACTATCTTCGTGAGAATGGGATCAAACATCAAACAATTGTTCCTTATAATCCCCAACATAACATAGTAGTTGAAAGAATGAACAAGACAATCTTAAATATGGTGTGTTCAATGATGTTTTTCAAGAATGCTAAGCTAATGTTTTTGGCTGATGCAGTTCTATGTATTGTGTATTTAAATAATGGATGTCCATCTCATGCTACTAAAAACAAGACTCTCTATGAAATGTGGTATAGCTACATTCCTTTAGTGAGGCATCTCAAGGTTTTTGGTTCCACCTGTTATGCCTTGATACCCAAGGAACAAAGAAACAAACTCAGTGCAAGGAGTCGAAAATTTATCTTCTTCAGGTACTCAAAAACCTACAAAGCATATTGTCTCTATGATGAAGTAAATAAGAAGTTTAGAATATCTAGTGATGTGATATTTCTTGAATCTTCCAAGACTGATAATATTTTTGAGCAACAACTTGATCTCTTGGATAGATTCAAGCATGAAAAGTCTTTTCAAGAGTTTCATAATGAGATTCCATATCTTGAAGGGGGGATCCCTATATTGGATCAATATGTGGAATCTCCTTCTGAAGCACTCTCTCCCACATGATGCTCCAACCACTAATCAAGATGACACTTTGAGTGTTGGAATTGATAGAATTGGGAGGTTAAATATTAATTCAATCCCATCTCATTCAACTGAGCAACCTGGGCCATCTCAAAAAGGTCCTCAAAAATGGTTCACAAAGACACTTGAAAATGTTTATCTTGATGGGGTTAGAAAGATAGGAACAAGAAGCTCAACTAGACATAATGAAGGTGATGTAGATGATCCTGATTCACCTGTTGATATGGATGTTTCTTATTATTGTGAAATAAATTTTTCTACATATTTCGAACCAATTTCCTTCAAAGAAGTCGCTTCTCATGATGAATGGAAAGAAGCGATGCAACAAGAATATAATGCTTTGAAAAATAATGGCATCTGGAAGCTAGTTAATCCTCCATTGGGAACCAAACCAATTGCCTACAAGTGGATCTTCAAGAAAAAGTATAAAGCATATGGTTCACTTGACGAGCATAAATCCAAGCTTATGGAAAAAGTTGTTTCACAAAAGGAAGGGGTTGATTATCAAGATAATTTTTCCCCCACAAAAAAATGGGCTACCATCTAGACACTCTTTTCCTTGGTAGCTTAGAACAATTGGAAAGTACGTCAAATGGATTTAAAAACTGCTTTCTTGAATGGATATTTGAAAGATAATGTTTTTATGTCCCTGTTGACGGTGTTGGACATGCTAACATGTCAAGGGATCTCCCTTGTAAGAAGTCCCAACTAGACTTCATACAGCTTGGAGTAGGAGTCCTAGCAGTGGGTAGTATGGTATTGCCTTAACTGCGGTTGCGCGCAGAGGTAAGTAAGATGTCCTTGTTGATAGAAACGGTGTGACCTTGCGGCAAGTTAGGGAAGTTGCATGAAAGGCTCTAACATAGAAGGGGAGAAGAGTGTGCCCCTTAGAAGCCTGTGATAACACACAGCTTGAAAGGGAACACACGAGATGAAAGACATTACGAGATGGAAAGAAGGATAGACGACGATCCAAAGTGATGAGCTGTATCAACAAAACGCTTCGATAAGATTCATACAAACACATACAAAATAGTCCATACATACATGCATAAATTATAGCTACATACATCATTAGAGTAACCAAGATAGCCGAACTACAATAACAATATATGCATGAAACATGTTGGCTTTATTATATTCAAAGAGTGAAAGATCCAATCATACATACAACCATGACAACCACTAGCCCCGATAGTGGAACATTACAGTCACTGTTGCCTGCTCCTCCAAAGAGATGTACTAGCTCTGCACTGTTGAGAAGCCAAGGCTCATTACAATACACTCCAAGATTTCTCTAAGTTATACCTATCAGAAGCTTGGCTCTCAAAATCACGTACAATGAGTTATGAGGTTCTATATGTAGCAAAAAAAACGTAAACTTTGAAACGGGAACTAATATTGTTACCCGTTTTGTAGAGATAGCAAAAAAGTGACCCGATTTTGAAATGGGGCGATGCAAAACATACATATATTTTTTAGAGCATGGTTTTTGGCACTTTAAATAACCGATACGATTACCCGTTTCGTAGGGGTAGTAAAAACGTGACCCAATTTTGAAAAGTGGTAATGCATAATACACATCTTTTTTTCGGAGCATATGTTTTACACTTTAAATTTTATTATGTATCAAATATAAATATTTATTTTTAAATGTTAGTGATTTTCATGCTGATTTTGAAACGTGTTGATGCAGCATACATTTTTATTAGAGGACTTAGGTTTCACAATTTAAAATTTATTATGTCCAATTTTTTTGAAAATATGATTACTTAACGAATTTTCAAGTTGTTTTATTTTTATTCTTTTAAACGTTGATTACTTAAAAAAACAAATATAAAAATATATCTAAAAAAGACAAAACAAAAAAAAAAAGTTAAAAAAAAATAAAAATAAAAATTAAAAAATTATCTCATAAACCATAAATAATTTGAAAAGAAAAAAACAATATATCTATATATATATAATTAAGTAAAAATAGAAAAATTTAAAAAACAATTAACCAAACTAAAAAAAAAAAAAACTAGATTATAAAAAAATAGAAAATTAACAAAAAAAAATTTAAAAACTAGTAAAATTAATATTAAAAACATTTAAAAAAACAAAAAACCACAAATTATAAAACAAAAAAATATGAAATTTTTAAAAATATAGGTATCTTTTCAAATTAAAAAGGAAAAAATAAAAAAGTTTAAATATATATATATATATATAGCCCTATTTCTTTTATTTAAAAACAAAAGAAATTTTAAACTATTTTTGTTTTAAACCATTTTTTTTTATTTCAAAAAAAAATAACAATATTTTTTAAACAATTTTTTTTTTACTTAAAAAAAAAAAAAAATTATTTTTTTAAACTAACATTTTTTTGTATTTAAAGAAATAAAAAATCATTCGCCCCCCGACCACCCGTGGTGCGCGGCCCTGGACAGAGGGCTATGTGAAAGACCCTCCGCCCAGGGTCGTGCCACCACGGACGGCCCAGGGGCGAACAATTTTATTATTTATATATATATATATATATATATATATATATATATATATATATATATATATATATATATAATTTTTTTTAATAAAATAAAAAAATTTTGTTTAAAAAAATAAAAATAAAAATAAAATAAAATTTAAAATTGTTCTTATGTTTTTTTTTGAAATAAAAAAAGAAATGGTTTAAAAAAATAGTTTAAAATTTTTAAATTTAATTTTTTTTTTTTGTTTTTAAATAAAAGAGATATGGCTTAATAATTTTTTTATTTTTTTTAAATAAAAAATACATATTTTTTTAAACTTCTTTTTTCTTTTTCTTTTCTTTTTTATTAAATTGAAAAGATACTTATATTTTAAAAAATTTCATTTTTTTTTTGTTTTATAATTTGTGTTCATTTTTGGTTTTTTAGTTTTTTTTAAATGTTTATAATATTAATTTTACTTATTTTTTTAGTTATTTTTGGTTAATTTTCTATTTTTTTAGTCTAGTTTGTTTTTATTTTTATTTTTATTTTTTTCCTAGTTTGCGTTAATGGTTTTTTAAATTTTTCTATTTTTACTTGTTTAATTTTATATATTTTATTTATTTATTTTTTTCAAATTATTTTATGGTTTATGAAATAATTTTTATTTTTTTTTGTAATTTACTTATTTATTTATTTTCTCTTTTTATATTTGTTTTTTTAAGTAATCAACATTTAAAAAAACAAAAATAAAACAACTTGAAATTTTTTTTATTGTTTACAAGATAATTTTTTTTTCCATTTTAATTCTTATCTTTTATAGGTTAATTTTGTTTTTTTTTTTAACTTTTTTATGATTGATTTTTTTTTGTCTTTTTTTTTTATATATTTGAATTTTTTTTTTTGAAATTTTAATGTTTTTCGGGGTCATGATAAAATCTTTTACGCCATTATTTCGAAATGTTGAAATTTTACTCTTGAAAAAAATAGTGTTATCTTAGTGTCAATACTTTTCATTTTTAGGATGTTTTTTGCACAAAATTTACAATTGAAAAAAAAAGTGTTATTCGAACATCAACACTTTTCATTTTGAGGGTGTGTTTTGAACAATTTCTGCACAAAAAATTGGTTTTCATTGCCATGTTGAAAATTTACCCTAGAAAAAAAAGGTGTTATTTCAGCATCAACACTTTTCGTTTTTAGCACAGTTTTTGATGTTTTTATGGGTTTTTTGGCTACAGTTCCCGTTCTGAGTTTATAGTTCCCGTTTCAAAGTTTACATTGTTCAAAGGATTGGGTGACCTTTGAAATTCCCCTTTGTGACTCTTCAACTACCCTCACGACTCTTCAACTTACACATGACTGTTTACATTCTACTATTAAGACTTGGTCTTTCACTTTACAACATGTTTACAATACAATCTACACATGTACCCATGTGAGACAAAAATGGGCTTGAGTAATCCATAAAAGACATCACTAAAACTAAGACAGTTGTGGGAAGACTAACTCTTTGACATCCTCTTGGTAATCGATGGTAGAGAATTGATGCCAAGCTTAGTAGTATGTTATGGTGTTCGCGTACTCTGTGGTGACATCCTTCTGAAAGAAAACTCTTCCCTCCATTGCATCCGGGTACACTGGTTTGGAACCTCTATCCAACTCGTCAGATAGAATACACATCATCGTCTTGAGTGCAACCAGACCAACGACATACTAGTGCATACTGTTTGTGCTCATCTCCAAGTCTGCGCTAGTGGCTATGTGCATCAACTACTCGAAGTACATGTCCAACTCCAATTGAACTTGGTTCTTTTCTTTCGACTCAGTGAATGTGCTAATGGATGGGATCACATGCGTGCACAAAATGACATCCATGCTCCTGAACACTCGTGCATGTGAAGCCTGTAAGCTGGTGATGAGATGTGGGAGTTCCTCATAGTTCTGGATCTGACTCTGGATGTGTGCCTTCAACTCCACTGCCTTTGGCTTCATCATATTTGGAAAGTACAACGGGGCTCCCTTGTACCTCATTGTCCATATCTGCATGTGATTGACAATAGTGTGTATGTCTGTCAAGATGCGTGCTCTCCTAGCACAACGTTGTTGCCAACCTTTAAGATGGACAACTGACTTATGCACGATGACGAACCTGAATTACTGCTTTCGCATGATTGTCTCAAGGGATGATACTTCATCAAGTATCACTTTCTTCAACTCTGCCCTGGCAGATGTTGTAGCTTGCTCTTCTCCCTGCTTCGCCACTTGTAACTCCTTAGCAATGTGCTCATTCTTAGCTATCAAGAATCTCACACTTGAGATGGTGGCTTCGACATATGCCTTTATAGCATCGGCCAATGCAACTGGATGTCTACACACATCAGACACGATCACTCATTCTTCAAACTGCGTAGGAGATACATGGACATCTAGAGTGGGAACTCTATGCGACTGCAAACTCTATGTTGTGACTCGTCGAAGGATATGTTGTGCACATCCACTTCCGAATTGTCCTCAAGGATTTCAATGTCTCCTTGATCAATTGGGACTTGCTCTGCTCCCAGATCTGGTGAAGCTGGTGGAGTGACCTCTTGGTCCTTAGGCATGAGGTCAATATCCTGATCTTGCTATGGCTGAACCACATATGTATCCATCTGTTCCAACATCCATTCAATCTCCTGAGTAAAGTCCTGCTCTTGTGACTACTAACCCTGTTTGATATTTGTCAGTTGTTCTGATGAATCAATAACCTGTATAGATGTAATTTCATCAATGTGTGCATGTTTTGCCTCTTGTTGTTCCTGTTCCTGTTGCGCTTCCTTTTCTCTTCTGCGTAGCGCTTGTTCTTCCTTTAGTAGTTTCTTCAGCTCCTGCAACTCCTTTTCTGCCTCCTCCAAAATCTGCTTCTCCCTCTGTCTTTGTGAAATCCTTCTGTCACATTATCGCCTCTTTGCCTCAATCTCCAAAGTTGCTCTTAATACAAGTGGATCTGCTTTGAATTTGCATCTTTTCTCTACCTATGTGTTGTCGGTAACCTTCCTCCTGCCTTTGTCATGTGCAAGTCTACTGCCCTCTGCTACTGCTGATGTTGCTGCTCTCTGATATGTTTCTACCTTCTGCACTACTACCCACTCTACAACCATCTTGACTGGTTCATTGAGCCTTGAGAAGTTATACAAATATCTCCATGGGTCTTCCTCAAGCCAATGACATGTGTCAAGGACCCAAGGATAATACACTCTCATACAATGGTCTTCCTCTAAGTGATGTGGGTCATATGGATTGAAACTTTTGGTGCTGAAGGTGAACCTCTTGAATTCCTTTGTCTCAGCCTCAAGATTCTTGAGATTTTGGATCTCATACAACCCGATCTGCAAAGGAAGAGTGGGCCAAGGTGCCTTCTTCTTCTTGTGCAGTCTTGCTAACAACCCTGTCGAGATGTGGTATGCAACCTCTTTCATGACCAGCTTGTCCATGGAAAACTTTGGTAACATGGGCAGAGCCTTCTCCGTGTTGTACATCTGGATGAAGGTGCCAATGGGTGAAGCATACCAATCTGCTATGTTAACCAATGACTCCATTGCTAGCTATGACATGCAAGGAAGATCCTATTCAATGATCATCCTGTACACTGGGGTGATGAAGTGGCCTGATAGTTGTAGTATAACTCCGCAGAAACTACACTCAAAGAACAACCTGCAATAGGTGTGCATAGAGGTTTCTGAAGGTGTCCATGCCCAACCCAAGCCAGGGAACTGATGACGGGCACAAATTGCATCAAGTATGTAGGCGAACATGAATAACTTTTCTTGCTAACCCTTGGGTGGATGTCGGGCATCTGTTACTTGTCCCTTCAGCTAGAGAGCCAACATGTCAGACCAATTGAAAGGTCTTCCTTCATTTTCCAACTGATCCAAAGCAATCACCCAACTCTACAGGAAGGTCTCTATGCTCTCTTGGTCGTATAAGCAACATGTGAAGATGACCAAGAGCTGATAATCCTTCCGTAGTATCTTTGTCTTGTAAACTTGGTTGGGTGTTGTCCTAAATTTAGATGGCTCTTTCACCCAGATTTTCAAGATGTCTCTTGAGTTTTCACTACTGCTGGGCCTGGTAAAGGGTGCATCCATTGTGACCATCAGTTGCAGCAAGTCATACATATCCTAAAATTTCTCTGCCTTGAAGGTAGAAATTTCTATTCTACTGACATTTCTCAACACCATTGTCTATGGATCAGTATGCAAGACAATCCAGTGGATCATGTCCGTACATGGAAACGCGGGATACCTGCATCCAATCCGGTATAAACCAAACTTATGTATGTTGACATAAACTCTACAGTCCTCCAGATTCTCCTCGAAGGTTCCTGAAAATATGTCACTGATGTCCTGCCATTTGATCTTGATCTCCTTGTATATGAAGAGCTTAGTGTCTTCATAGATGGGCAAGCTCATTGACACTTTCTCGACCAAATCTATAGTTGTGCTCTCAATGGTGTCTTTTGACCCTACTCACTTGGAAGCCATTGTACCTATACTGTTGAGAGATTGATGAACACCTGTGATACCTGGAGATAGAGACACACTCATGGCAAGAAAACTGTTAATTGAAAACCAAAACATTAAGGGATTTTTGAGGTCTAAAATGGGCCTCTTAAGGAAATAATAAAATAATAATGGAAATAATAAAATAAGATTAGAGTACATCATCAAATTTTAGAGGGAAAAAAGAAAAAACTTTTTTTTGCAACTCATATTTTCAACTTATATCCCTATGGGTTTAGTCAAGTTTCAAGCAGAAACACTAATTGGATGTAGAATTTGATTCCTCATCCAAGGAGTACCCATGTTGCATACTTTTGATGGCCCTTGCTACACGAAAAAAGAGAACTACATGAAAAACATTATTGCAATCACGTTTTTTCATGTATTTCTCATTTTTCGTGTAGCAGGGTCCATTGAAAGTAGGCACTCCTTGGATGAGGAATTAAATTTTGCATCCAACAAGTAATTCCACTTGAAATTTGAGTAAAACCTTAGGGAGATAAGTTGAAAATATGAGTTGAAAAAGTAGTTTTATTATTTTATTATTTTTTAATCTTTTTAGTTTTTTACTCCAAAAATGGTGAATCATCCCACATGGTTGACATCATCATCCTGAATCCTATTGTTTCTTATATATTTTATTTTGGTTTCCCATTTTAGATCTCAAAATTCCCCTACTGAGCAACTTGGGATTGACATGCAACACACCTAGGTGACTGACTAGAAGATTTGCACAATTTTCACTAGGAGGGTGGGACACTGACTACTAAAACTGCGAAGACATAGTCTGAACTATCAGTGAGCTGATTGACTATTGAAACTACGCAGAGCACAGTCTATCTTGGCCTGCTGAGGACTGGAACTGCGCAATGTGTAGTTTTAGTCAACATGACTACAACCATGGAAAATTGCATTGCTCAATTCTAGGGGCCAACTGAGGCACTGCATCTCAGAATTGTGTAGAGCACACTCTAGGAGGCTAGTGTGAGGTAATCTCTACACAATTTCTGGGAGTAAGGCAAGGCCTTCCATCCTAGAAATACACAACGCAAGCAGGGCAAGCCAAGGTCTGGGCCAAGGCAGCACAGATCCACTGACTGGCGACTGAAAATAGTAAGGATTGAATGCATGTACGAAACTGGGTACAGACATGAGAGAATAAACATGAATGCAATTCGTAAGTATAGGATTTAGTAAAATGGAAAGACAACGAAGTGTGTGAAGCGAATCACCGCAACGACAACTATCAGTGCTAAAATAATGTCATGCATGCGACAACAAGGAGATGCAATGGGAAACTTGAAATAGTGCTTCTACAAGATAACATGCATTAAAACAATAGCAAGTGTTCAACAAAACCAAGCAAACAACACTCACACAAGCCGAAATACAAAAAGTGATAGAAAAGCAGCAAAAGACATGAAAAGTGGACTTACCCAGAAAAAGCTGAGTTGAGTGTGTCGAATGCTCCTAGATGTGTTGGGGATGCCAGAGCTCCAAGATTGAAGTGAAGAATGAGCTCTAAAGCATCAAATAAATAGTTTTGACAAGATCAAGGCTTATGACGCACATTCCACAAAGCTACGAAAAGGCGACACTTGGTGGGAGGTTTCTAAAACGAGTTTTGCATGTGATCTCCAACTACTAAAAATAGATCCCTAAAATCTAGGGATTCTTTTTATGAGAAAAAATTTACATGCATGCAAGGAAATATTTCCCAGTCCTGGAGGGAACTGGTCAGCTTGGGAGCACATGCAACAGACTGCAAGCCCTGGATGACTTATGCATAGTTTCTGGGTTGAGTGGCTTTGACTGCTCCTCAAGCTCTGTGTAATTTCTGGACAGAAGCCAACGCTGCCAGCCAGAACTTTGCAAATTCTAAGAGCAAGCCCGGTGATGGGCTGCTCTGCATAATTTTCATGGGGAAGGCGGTCTTCATGCTGGCTGCCTTGATTCTCTGTGCAATTCTGGAGAGAAAGGTTGGTTTCCCTCCAGTTCTGTGCAATTATCCAAGTGAGCACAAGATCCAGTTGAATACCAAGTCATAGGATGTCAGCTTGCGGGTGAAAGGTAAACAAGTTAGTGAAAACTGGAGCTTAAGTACCTGGGCAGTGCAAGACATGTTTCTAAGGATGGTTGGTGTGGAGGCTCCAAAATGAAGCTAAGGAAAAATTTTGGAGGATGGTTGTAGCCACTATAACAGTCCCAAATAGAAGGATTTATTGTAAAGGGTCAGGAACACAAAGTATGCAAGCTTGTAAAATCCTTGTATGGCCTCAAGCAAGCATTATGAGTCTGGTACAAGAAATTGATTGAGCATATTTTGAAACTCAATTTCAAACACTATGATCTTGATGATGCAACTTTGTTTTTCACGAAAGCTGGAAACGCAGTTGGATATCTTGTTGTGTATGTAGATGATCTTCTTATGATAGGGACGAATGAGAATTACATTGCATAAATAAATAAAGAAAAAAGGAAAGGTTTTGAAATGACAAATTTGGGCTATGTCCACTACTACCTTAGTATTGAAGTAACCCAACATCCAAAGTTTATATTCCTCTCTTAGAGAAGTACGTTGGAGATTGAATAGGTTTGGCATGCCTGAGTGCAATCCTTTGACTACTCCAATGGAACATAATTTAAATCTTGCATCCACTAAAGGAAAAGAATTTTAGGATGCAATAAAGTAATGACATCTTGATGGAAGTCTCAACTACCTGACTACTACCAAACCAAACATTTCATTTGATGTTGGAATCCTCTCCAGGTTTATGCAAAAGCCTTGTGAGGGTGATTGGTCTGCAGCAAAAAGAGTTTTAAAGTACTTGAAGGGAACTCAAGACTTTTGACTCAAGTATACATAGGTGGATGACTTTTGTTGAAAATAGCAACAAGAAATGATAAAAATAGAATCCAGATATTCCAATTTAATTTGTCCTTGAATTAAATTGTGAATTAAAATCGAATTTAGTCTTAACAGCTACTTGGAAAAGATTAATTAATTTATCTTGAATTAATTAGTTGGAGAAATTCAAGTTAGAAGTATTTATGAAGTCATGCAAGAGTTATCCCTTTGATTAAGGAGATAAGATTGAGTTATTCCTTAAATTAAGGAGATATGATTGAGTTATATTTGAGTTGTAATTAGTTGACTCAGTTTACTGAGTTAAGTCCAGTTAAATTAGTTCCAAACTATTTGAGGAACTAATGGTGAGTTAACAGTCAGTTGATGCATGCATGCACTCAACTACTGTACTCTAGTTAACTGAAGATTCTCTCATCAGAAACTCATGCATGTCTATTCCGAGAAAGACCCAGTTGAGATTAATGTTCAAGGACAGTGTACTATGAGTTGCATGTGGATAAAATCAATGCAAGCAGTCAAGTCATTCATCCTTGAGGATTAGCGCAGTTTTTGAGGATTAGCGCAGTTTTGGAGGATCAGTGTTCCACTTGGTTGAGAGTATTCCACTTGGTAACGGTAGGATCACCCAGGAGAAACTGTGCAAGGAAATAGGAGGCTTGAAGGGCAGAGAGAAAGGATTGTGAGGAGCCTAGATTGCCTGTGAGCATCTGTGAGGATTGTATGGAGAGCTAAGGATTTGTATAATTCCTATGTATTTCCACCTCGTATGATAATACAGATAGTGGGGTTTTTAGCTAAGGCTTTCGCCGAAGTATTTTAATGTGTATTGTGCATTGGTTCTTCTTCTTTTGGTTTTATTGTTCAGCTCGATCTTTAAGCTTTCGCAAATTGATAGTAGAAGTAGGTTATAGTATTCTTCTTTGATTTATATTGCATTATCGGGTTAACCTACACATATGATTTTCTACAAGGTCTGAGAGGTATATCTGTAGAGAGAATTTCTACATGGTATTCGAGCTGTGAACAATATACGGAGAAGAGAATTTGAAGTTTGAAGTTTGGGGTTGCAGGTGCAAATCGAATTCATATCATACTTCAAGGTTGGCCAATAGCGTTCTATGGCTTGAGACTTGAGTATGCCTTGGAAGGTAGCTCGAATTACATAGCATGGAAAGATAGAATCGAGGCTGTATTAGAAGACAATGGTTTGAAGGATTTCATTGATTAATAAATCCCAAAGTCAGCTTCAACTAATGCACAAGAATTGGCTAAGTGGAAGAAGTGTGTGTCGAGGGCGAGACGGATCATCCTTGAGGGAGTTCAAGACCATATTGTCTCGAGTCTCCATGGGAAGGATACTCGATTTTCAATGTGGAAGACATTGAAGGACCTCTACCAGAACAATAGAGACCAGAGGAAATTGCCGCTCAAGGATAAGCTTCAAAGAATCAAGATGGAGAAGGGTGATACTTTTCCACATATTTGAACAAGTTCACCACCTGTAAAGATGAGCTTGGAAGTGTGGGAACAACTATTTTTGATGATGATATGGTGAGCCTTGCTCTGCTTAGCCTTCCAAAGAGTTGGAATAGCTACCAGGACTCTGTGAATGGAAGGGAGAAACTGTCGAATTGGGAATGACTGTGGTCGGATCTCATGCAGGAGGAAATCCGGAGGAGCACATAGGATGGTTCTTCATCCAAGGATGATGATGAAGAAAATCTGGCCTTAGCAGGTAACGCAAGGAAAGGGAAGGGGAAGGTGTCCCATTCCGAATTGAATTCTTCTCATGGAGGGAAGAAGGGTGACAAGTCTAAAGTGAGATGCTTTAATTGTCATGAGATGGGACATTATGCGACTAATTGCCCATCGAAGAAGTCCAAGAAGGGATCCTCGAAAGGATCGGAAGGTGAGGCATTAGCCTCTTAGTTCAAAATGGACTTTGCCCTCATCACATGCATGGTGTCATTGATGATGGGTTGTGTTTGGTATCTTGACAGTGGAGCCTCATTCCACATGATCGGTGATAAAAGTTTATTCAGTACCTTGGAGGAGAAAGACCTCAAGATGCGCATAGAGATGGGTGAGAACGAAAGGTATAGTGCTTCAGGAGTGAGCACAGTTTCTTTTCAGAGGGAGGATGGAACTCCTATCACCTTGACAGATGTGAAGTATGTGCCTGGACTGACGAAGAACTTGGTATCAGTCGCGATATTGGAAGACCGTGGCTATGATGTGCTTTTTCGTAAAGGAAAGGTTTTCCTTAGACACATCACCATGAGACAGGTGAAACATATCGGTTCATGAGTTAAGAACCTGTATGCTCTTGCGGTTCAATATGCATGCAAAGCCTTGAGGAGCAAGGAAAATGTTAGAGACTTGGTGGTTGAGAGGGAGAGTAAATTACCTCTCAACACGCAGTCCAATAAGAAGTCTCAGACAATTGTGGAGGAGCCACAATTGAAGTGGGCAGAGGGATCACATGCAACCATACCTCCAGGTGTGAGGTGGGGCGATGTGAAGTGATAGTCCCAAGAAGGATGAAATTGGGTAGGTTCCATTGAGAGGTTTTATCTCATGGATCGTACCTTGCTACGGGAGCCCAAAATACATAGTAGTCGGAGGAATCAATGGGATTGATGCAATCAGAAATCAAAGTGACAAAGGCTAGAGTAATCATATACTGAAGAAGCACAAAGTTTTCAGTTGATAGAGGCAATAGCAGTCAGAGACTTTGATGGCAGATGAATCATACTGATTCAGGTTGGATGCTTTTTTTATTTCTGGAGTTGCTAGAGAAACAACACTAGAGAGAAGTGTTGCATGCATAACATTCCAAAGGTTCATGATCAAGATCGAGTTGAATTCCTTTCTTGTTGAGAGGGAGTGTTAAAAATAGCAACAAGAAATGATAAAAATAGAATCCAAATATTCCAATTTAATTTGTCCTTGAATTAAATTGTGAATTAAAATCGAATTTAGTCTTAACAACTTCTTAGAAAAGATTAATTAATTTATCTTGAATTAATTAGTTAGAGAAATTCAAGTTAGAAGTATCTCTGAAGTCATGCAAGAGTTATCCCTTTGATTAAGGAGATACGATTGAGTTATTCCTTAAATTAAGGAGATATGATTGAGTTATATTTGAGTTGTAATTAGTTGACTCAGTTTACTAAGTTAAGTCCAGTTAAATTAGTTCCAAATTGTTTGAGGAACTAATGGTGAGTTATTAGTCAGTTGATGCATGCATGCACTCAACGAGTGTACTCCAGTTAACTGAAGATTCTCTCATCAGAAACTCATGCATGTCTATTATGAGAAAGACCCAGTTGGGATTAATGTTCAAGGATAGTGTACTATGAGTTGCATGTTGATAAAACCAATGCAAGCAGTCAAGGCATTCATCCTTGAGGATCAACGCAGTTTTGGAGGATCAATGTTCCACTTGGTTGAGAGTCTTCCACTTGGTAACAACAAGATCACCCAAGAGAAACTGCGCAAGGAAATAGGAGGCTTGGAGGGTAGAGAGAAAGGCTTGTGAGAATCCTAGATTTCCTGTGAGCATCTATGAGGATTGTACTAAGAGTTGGCTAGCTGTGAGAGATAAGGCTTTATATAATTCCTATGTATTTCAGATAGTGGATTTTTTAGTTGAGGCTTTACCCGAAGTATTTTCATGTGTATTGTGCATTGATTCTTCTCCTTCTAGCTTTATTGTTCAACTCGATCTTTAAGCTTCCGCAAATTGATAATAGAAGTAGGTTATAGTATTCTTCTTTGATTTATATTGCATTATCGGGTTAAACTACACATCTGATTTTTTACAAGGTCTCAAAGGTAGATTTGTAGAGAGAATTTCTACACTTGATTCGATACTCTAATTCAAGTTTGGATGGAGATAAAAAAACCAGAGTATCTACTTTAGGTTATGTTATGAGTCTTGGATCAAGAGTTATCTCTTGGAGGTCACACAAACAATTAGTTCTAGTAGATTCCACAATTGAGGCAAAATATATGGTAGCAACTGAAGCAATGAAGGAAATTGAGTGGCTCGAGAAAATTTTGGAAGATTTGTAGGAGAAACAAGTGCATTGAAATCCTCTTTTGATTGAAAGCACTTCGGCAATAAAGTTTGCCAAGAACCCAAATTTCCATGATTGAACCAATCACATTAATACAAAATATCATCTGATTCGACATCATGTTGAGGCCAAGATAATCCACCTACAACATTGTTGCACAAATGACAAGATTGCAGACATCTTCACCAAAGCAGTTGGAAGAGAAAAGTTTGAAAGATTTATAACGATGCTTGGACTCAAAAACTTCACTCCAAATTAAGGTGGGGAATGTTGACACCTAATCTTTGGGATTAGGAAAATCCATGCAAATATTGTAAATAACAAAATAAAGGAAATTGGAAGATGAAGAAACATTGGGATATGAATCCCAAAAGTCTCCATCTCCTTGTATATATCCATGTTCTTGCTTAATTCAAAAACAAAATTAGTTTGTGGATTTAATCTCCTGGCCTAACACAGTGATAGTACAATTGAGGTTCATAATGACTAAGGGAGGCCCTAATTGTGGACTAAAACTATGAAATGTGTTAGGGAGGTAAGGGAGAACTCAGTGAATGCATAATGAGGGAGTCTACTGAAAAATGGTTGATGGCTTGCTGACTAAAACTGTGACATGTATTATGATCGAGAGGTATACTTAAGGGAGAGTTCAATTTTCTTCAATAGTGGTCTAAGAAAGGCTCCATTGTCCACTAGAAATGCAACATGCGACCAAGAAGGCAAGAAGAACAAGACATGGTGCAGTGAGGGGTTCCAGTCAATAGAGAAGGAAAGTCTAGGCACTGTAACTATGACATGAACTGGTATTGAGGGTAATGCTCCTATGTTAGTGCAATTTTCTCTATAGTGGTTGACTATTCACTAGAAATGCGACCTACGCCAAGGGAGGCTCACTAGGAGGGAAGATTGCGCAGTTGGCTAAGGAAAGTGACAGAAGATCAAGTCACTTTACCCAGGGGAAGTTTGGTACAATGTGAAGGGAGGAGGGACTTGTATTGCACAATATGCTTTTACAGAGGGTCATTATAAATTCTGCATGCACTATACAAAGCATAATTTCTCAAAACTTAGTTCAGTGAGTCAACACAAACATTAAGAGTTAGGTAACTAAGTTTTGAAGATTATTAATGCATAATGATAGAAGATGACCTTGAGAAAGACTCGGTGCACAAGTCGGGGAGAGGGAGATCTCATCAATGAGGCTCATGGATAGGTTATGCTCATCAAGTGGTGAAATACTGATGCTTCCATAACTTTCACTTGGGAGGAGGACCAAGAAGAGCTCAAGAATGACTAAGTGTGGGATCAATGAAGTATGAGAGGAAAGAGACATTTGAACAAGTCCAAAAAATAAATCACATACATGAATGCCATTAATACAGTCCAAGGGAATGTACAAGATTCATGATAAAAAAATCACGCCTTAAAACAATAAAAAAGCAACAATTATTTCTAAGTGTGACAGTTGAAATGCAACATTACGACACTTAGAACATAAGTGACAACTCTGATAAGGAATTGCGCTAACTAGTTCGTATTTTTATGATACATAGGACCATATAATGTAGAAGAGTTCGCTAAAGCTACCTTTAGTGATGTGAAAAGGTGTGACACATATAGGAGTGAAAAAAGTTAAAAGAAATAGTTACGACAATAAGAAAACGTGAAAATGATTCTTGCAAAAGATAAAGAGACTAAAAGTGACACATGCCAAAGTGAGGAAAACATGAAAAAACACTTGTTAAAGTGAAAGAAAGCAAAAACGATAGTTGGGAATGTAAAAGCGAAACTTGTGAAAATAAAGGGATGAAAAAGCGACAATTGGGAAAACTCCCCGAAATAGAAGTATAATTTCAACCGAAGTGAGGGAGACTATCAATGGAAGGTGCACACTGACTGTCGACAGTCTCGGCTTACAAAAGAAAAATGCACTCATGCATTTATCAAGGACAAATCATGTGAGAGGAAGTGACTTTGACACTTAGAATCTGAGAAGAAGACTTAAACACTTTGCAAAACATCAATTGACCAAGAAGTGACTATGGAATGACAGATCGTAAGATCCTCAGTAGCAAGGAAAATTTTAAGGATGGAAAATTTTCTTGAATTTTAAAACATTGGCGAATCTCACTAATATCTAATATGCAAACTATAAAATGTTTATTGATATATTTGTAAAATTATTCAAATTTATAATGATTTTATATATAGTCTTTATATAATTGGCGATTTTTAAGGTAAAATGGTTTTATATTCTAAAATTTGGGCGAATAATCTTTTATAAAAATTGGAAATTGGCGAATATTTTTTGTGGAAAATCATGCAAAATTAGCCCACTGGGCGAACATTAGCCCCTAAAATTTTCCATGCTCAGTAGGCTCCAAAATTCAAGTGTAGGAAAAAATTTGGAGAGTGCTTGTCGCAGTGACAACAAATTCTTGTACTTCATGGAGAGGAATTTCTTCCATATTTCTTAGGGATTCATGACAATAGTTTGTCGAATAGTGAAAGATCCAAATTTGGCATCATTTGCATGGATTTCACAAATTGATGTGTAACAAGTATCTACTCCATGTTATATTATGAGTCTTGGATTAGGATTTGTCTCCTGAAGGTAACACAAAAAATCATTTCCAATAGATTCCACAATAGAGACAGAATATTGCAGAAGCAAAGAAGGAAATTGTGTGGCTCTGAAAAATTCTTGAAGATTTACAGGAGAAACAATTGAATTCTACTCCTCTTTTTATTGACAATAGTTCTGAAATAAAATTGGCTAAGAAGCCAAAGTTCCTTGATTGAACCAAGCATATCGATACAAAGTATCACCTTATTTGACATCATGTTAAGACCAAGACTATTCATCTATGCCATTGTTCCAAAAATGAGAATATTGTGAACATCTTCATCAAAGTGCTTGGAAGAGAAAAGTTTGAAAGATTCAGAATGATTCTTGGACTCACCAACATCCCTTCAGATTGGGGGTGGGGGGATGTTGACACCTAATATTTTGGATTAGGAAAATTGTAAATAATATAAATAACAAAATAAATAAGCCGACGAGACATTGGAATATGAATTCCAATGGTCTCCCTCTCCTTGTATATATTCATGATTTTCTCTTAATGCAAATCACTTATTCGTGGAGTTACCCAAACTTCGCCTCACAATCTTGCATAATGTTTGGCTTATACATTTTTTCTCAAAATATGCATGTTGCTAAAGATGTTATTTCATCAGAAAATTGTAATTGTAGGTTTGATTTATTTGAATACATTTATAATGTTCTCCCATTAGACATGTTAATATTATATGATATATAACTTCACGAAGATATATTCAATAATTCTATACCTCCTAATATTACTTCTTTTGTGGAAAGAAATTAAATACTTTATCTCAAAGGAAAGAACCGAGTGTTGAAAACTATAATGATGATATGAATTTCTCATATTTTTCTTCTAGTTTTGAAAAAATACAGAGATTATCATTTGATCAAAGTTTGCATGATGATGTTTCCTTAGAAAAATATGTAATTCATCCCTGTTAATTAGGTTCCACATTAACTACAACGATGACTCTTCCATACTATAATTTTGTGGAAGCATGCCATGTTGGTATGCCACATCAACATATCTTTCTTAGCATGTCATGTCACCCAATCCTAACCTTAATGCAACATCTACATGACATGTTCACCTACCACATCAATGGAAGTTCGATGTCCTATCCTATTTACTTACTATTTGTATTAGAGTTTTTCCATAAGTTCAACATTTTAGAAATTTTAGATGTTCTAACTTCCGCTATTAATAGAATCTATGTGTCTGGACTTCAATAGTTAACCTAACCTAGTCTTCAGTGATTAATATGTTTTAGATGCCACGAAAATTTCTCACTTGATAGATTACGATATCCATATTTTGACACTTAACGTAACGTGAGTGCCAAAATTTCTGTATTTGACATATTTTGATATTTAGATTTCAACATTTGGGAAAACGTAGGTTGTGAATGTCTTTTATTTGATTTTTTTCAATATCCATCACAAACTTAAGTGTTGAATGCCTTTTATTTGATAGATTTCAATATCCATATTTTGGCACATGATAAAATTCAGGTGCTAAACTTTTGAATTCGATAAATTCCCATATTGATATAATCATATCAAAATCTATTAGTTTCCATTATCATGGAGTATTCTTGTCTTATGATAAATATCAGTAAATATGGATTTCTAAAAAGAAGGGCCTTTTTGAGTTTTCCCAAATCTAGATATCTGGAGATTTGATTGGTTGATCATAACGGGTACCCAAAAATTTGGGTTTTTGGAAAAAATTTCTTGTAGGATTTTCACAAATCTATATGTTACTACTGCTAGTGTGGCATGTTGATAAGGAATCTAAAAGTCTATATATTTGACTTATTGACTATATCAAAATCTGGAAAAAAGGAGAAGAACAATACAAAATAAAAATAAACCTTGAATGTGAATGGATTCAATTTTTTTTGGAAATCTTAGATTTGGAAAATTAAAATCTAGAAAGATCGGATGTTTGAAAAGTTTTATAAAAGAATTTAAACTAAATTCTTGGATTTGAATGGGTTAGGAAGGCCAAAGCATTTGACAGAGGATGTAGCCCCACATGGAAGCTATCATTTTCAAATAATGCGGCGTTGTATGTTGGTAATATGGGGAAAGGGATACCACATGTCAAATCAAGTGTTACTGAGGTGGCATAAGAAAGTGAAATTTCTAAAGGTGAGACTATATGGAAATTAGTATTTTATTTCTTGTGAATAATGAAATTCAAAAGAATGATATTAGTGAAAAGATAGGGAGTTAATTCTTTTTCAGAATTATTGCAGTAAATCTGTATATGTGAATTAGATTTACTTGAATTAAAAAAAATGTTATGACTCATTGAATGAAGTCTTTTTGTCATAGGACATCGTTAGATTATACTCACCAATTTATGAACATAGAAATGGTAAATAGTAGTTTATATACTTGCTGGAATTTTTTTCCTAATTGAAAAGGAAAGTATCATTTCTATTCATGTATAGTTACATGATAAGCTAATTTAGCAAACTAAGAGACTAAAAAATAGAATTGGAATACATGGAAAACTTGAGTGATTGAAGTATGATTATTATGTCATCTTAGTACTACATGTGTAATGGTTAATTTTCTTTTAAAAATAACCTTATGACAAATTACTAAGGTAAAAACATTGCACTGTGGAAATAAGACCTATTTAATTAAAATTAAACAAATGAAATCGAGTAAAATATGTCGTTGGGTACAAAACCAAGAGTAACCACACATAATGAAAATTGATGCATTTATGAATTTGAAGCATACCATTGACAACAATTTATTATTAAATATATATAAAACTACTTATTGAATAGCGTACGTCGATGTGACCTCAATTAGTTACAAATGTCAAGAGTTCTAGGTTGGAAGAACCCACAAATAGGTACATCATGCATGAAAGCTTGTATAACCTAAAAAAATTCCATGAAGGAAGAAAGAACATAATAATGTCAACATATAACCTAAAAACTAAATAACAAAAGGGTTTGGTGAAATTTCTTGAAGTTATAATGATGAACACACAGAGAAAATGGTTCAGGGTTTTAGGTTCTTCCGAACTGGAATGAAAAATATGAAGTCTTTATGAGAAAAAAGAAAATCCCAAAGTAATGCTATGAAGGACAAAATGTCTAAATTCCACTTTGAATACAATAGTACTTGTGAAAAGAAAAGAAGAGTAAACAATTATTAATCATATTTCAAACATGTAATTAAACTGAAATAATTATGGAAACAAAGACAATATTCATTAAGGGATTTTGCCTAGAAATACTATCATAAAGGCTTAAACTCATGAAATTTTTACATGATGAAGGCTTTGTATTAGAATCAAGAGCAATTTTTTTTAGTTCTGGTTAAAACCGAGAGCCCAAAAATAAAAAGGAAACCTTGACAAAAACAACAAATAAATTGTAAGGGTTTGAAAACCTAGTTAAAAGAACTTTGAAGTAAACCAGAGGATATATATATATATATATATATATATATATATATATATAACTTTGAGATGCAATTTTTATCAAAAATATCATACAGAGAATTAATAATTGTTCACATAATATTGTACAAGTGGCCAAAACCATAGATTGACGTTTGAAGTGGTAGAAGTGAAGAAATAATACGAAAATACACTTTAGGGATTAGGGTTTTATATTAGAGACTGTTTAAAAGTAATAACTAAAGAAAAATAAGAAAATGTATAGAAAACGAATAAATACTGTGGAAAAATCTAGAGTAATATGCCACTGGAGACAGATTAATATGAAAGAGAGTTAAAATAAAAATTATACATATGGGTATACCTAGAAACTATGAAGTTGTCTTGAAAAGAACTAAGGGTAGAAAACCGTGGAACTTCAATAACTTAGTCGACAGAGACACAACTCAAAATCCTGTAGAAAATTACAAAAAAATGGAGGGTAAAAAAAATTGAACTTTTTAGCTTGGAAATTTTATTAATAATATGGAAATTTTAATGAATTTCATCACAAAGGTTACCGTTAGAAGAGCTACATGGTGGAAATGTTGCGACGTTGCTCACGCGGAGGAATTTCTCAAAGCAAGAATGATAAACTCAATAATTCCGCTTATGGCTGACGACTTAAGTTAAAGTAAATGAAAACATAACAATTTCTTAAAACATTCCTCAATTGTACCTGCAAGAAACAGAAATAAAGAGAGTTAACACATTCAAAACAAACTTGGGTAAGGTATATAAATGAAATCCAAAAAAAATGTAAGCGGCAACATGAAAAACAAAAAGTTACCTCTAAGATAACCTCCATAAAAAAAAGCATTCACGGTTTTGCCTGGAAGACTCAACAAAAGAACTTGCAGAGACAAAAATTTGATTCTCTAATCATTGACATAGAGCAGTAAAGAATACAAAAATCTTGGTTATAGAGAAACATAATCAAGTTAGGGAATTGTTGAATGAGTGAGTAGACAAACAATTTTCTAAGTATTCATTAAACCAAAGAAAATTGTAAATTATCTAATAACCATTGATCTGAAGAGATCTCACCACAACTGTTGAAATGATAGGATGTAGGAGCCTTCATGTTAGGATCAAGATGAGACATGTACGCATGTTAGTACAAGGCTAGCCTTGGAACAATATGGAAGGACCTTCATATTATTTTATCCCACATCGAAAACAAGACTTAAGGTTTATGAAATATATAACATATATTGATACAATCTCGTTGTCGAACTAACATATCTAGCAAAGAATGCTAGATACATAACTCCTAAACATTATAGGAAAGACAAAGTGATTTAGTCGTAAAACACAAGAGAAAGTGATTTAACCTAGGAAGGAATAATATAATGCACAACTGTGGACATATATATATTTTTGTGTTTTTATGTGTGTTGTTTTCAAAATAATAATATTACAAAGGCCATTATGTGTGGTGAAGTATAAAGGTTTGTAGTAAAACATATATATATTTTTGTGTTTTTATGTGTTGTTTTTAAAATAATAATAATACAAGGCCATTATGTGTGGTGAAGTATAAAGGTTTGTACATATATATTTGTATATATTTTTGTGTTTTTATGTGTGTTGGTTTTAAAATAAATATATATTTTTGTGTTTTTATGTGTGTTGTTTTTAAAATAATAATAATACAAAGGCCATTATGTGTGGTGAAGGATAAAGGTTTGTAGTAAAACATATATATATTTTTGTGTTTATGTGTGGTGAAGGATAAAGGTTTGTAGTAAAACATATATATATATTTGTGTTTTTATGTGTGTTGTTTTTAAAATAATAATAATACAAGGCCATTATGTGTGGTGAAGTATAAAGGTTTGTATATATATATATATTAAAATACAAAGGCCATTATGTGTGGTGAAGTATAAAGGTGTGTAGTAAAACATATATATATTTTTGTGTTTTTATGTGTGTTGTTTTTAAAATAATATGTGTGTTGTTTTTAAAATAATAATAATACAAGGCCATTATGTGTGGTGAAGTATAAAGGTTTGTACATATATATATTAAAATACAAAGGCCATTATGTGTGGTGAAGTATAAAGGTGTGTAGTAAAACATATATATATTTTTGTATTTTTATGTGTGTTGTTTTTAAAATAATAATAATACAAGGCCATTATGTGTGGTGAACTATAAAGGTTTGTACATATATATATTTTTGTGTTTTTATGTGTGTTGTTTTTAACATAATAATAATAATATAAGGCCATTATGTGTGGTGAAGTATAAAGGTTTGTAGTAAAACATATATATATTTTTGTGTTTTTATGTGTGTTGTTTTTAAAATAATAATAATATAAGGCCATTATGTGTGGTGAAGTATAAAGGTTTGTAGTAAAAGTATCAAAAGCACCAATGCATAGGATCTAAACCCATAATGGATATGAAACCCAAAACTTTTACTCTAAGATATAGAATACAATGGATACAAGGGATATGATGAGTTGTAAGAAAATCATACCTTATCAAAGTTATCATTGAAAAGTTACGAATGTACAAGGAGCACTAATATTCCAAAAATTGAGGATGGAAATATTTACACATGAAAATAAAAAGTAGAGGATTTTCTTAAAATCATGATTAATTATATACAATGTAAACATGACAGTGAGTTCATAAGATGTAGTTAGAAAATATAGATCAAAATATAAAGTAAGCATGGAAACAAAAGAAAATATGGTGCTTAAATATCAAGTTACAAGACATGGTTATTTGCAAAAAGGATTTTTGAAGAATTTATTACAAAACAAATAAGTTAGTCATCAATTGTTACATTATTAAAGAAGAGAAAATAAAATTTTGTATTCACTCTTAAAAAAAAAATAAGGTGTAATTAAGGATATGTTACACATGTGCTCACCTAACACATTAGCCCACTACTCACATTCAAATCTAAGATTTCCATATATCCCCATTGCATCAAATTTCTAGATTTTTGGTCTTTTAAATTCATCTAAATATAGGATTATTTGCTCCTTCTCTAGTGGAATTTCCTTCTTCTCATGGATTCTCTTGGTCAATGGTCAACATCCAAATTTGAGAAATGTAGAATTCCCCATTTTTATAGAAATCTAGATTTCTATATTTTCACTATTCAAAACATCCACTAAGCTATGTCTTATCCATGATGGCCACCAGCTAGCCTCCACCTCAATACCATTGCACCTTGGATCCATGATAACACCCAACCATCTCAACCAAGCTCCGTTTAGGTGAAACTCTCACTCGTTAAGATATCTGTGTTTTTAACATTTTTGGATTCATTTAGATCCATCTAGATCTGAGAAAACCCACAAATCCCCATTTCAAAATATGTAAAATTTCAAATTTCTATATTCCACTTCACCTACCATGATAGGAAACACATTGGCTTCCAAGTCAACTCCTTTGTAGCACCACTCACCAGATAATCATGCCACATCAATAACATGTTAGCATGTCACATCACCCAAACTTGTACCTTATGCCATATTAGCATGGCATGCCATCATGCTACATCATTACTAGTCACCATAGTCTACTACACTTGCATTTGAATCCAAGTTTTTCATCAAAAACATTAATTATTTTTTATGGATGCTTGGTCTTCCAACCCCAATAGACTATGGTTTTAGTCTCCTTTTCTTAACAGATTCTAGTGTTGGTATCCACCACTTAACAGATTCTAATGTCATTTTTTATAGCTCTTAGCAAATTTTGGGTCCTTCCTTTTGCTTGCTCAAGGTGTCATTGAACACGTGTTCTTCCATTTGGCATATAGATTTTTGAAAAACTCGTGCATATGTTTTTCTAGATGTCTGGATATATGGATCTTTGGATATATATAATGTCTCCACTTCCTCGCTAATTGCTTTAAAAAATATTTAGGCTTCGCTCCATCTAACTTCCAACCTTGGTAGATATTTATTTGGTTGATGGATGTAAACTAATGGACACAATTCCATTAAATGATAGTAGCTAATTGGGCCACCACTCACTAATAAGACTAAGAATGTATTTGAAAACTTAGGGTTAGTCCAATTAATGGATCACTACACCATTGAGAGGTATAAAGAAATGTCTCTTATGGCCTAAGGTTGCTAGCATCACCCAATACAACACTTACAAATAAATTTGGGTTTTTATTATTAAACTATGTCAACATTTTTTGGGGAGTTTTGATTTTAAGGGTTTTTTTTGGGATTTGGCATGATCTTCTGAAGCAATGTGGTCATTTTAAGGTGCAAAAAAAGTGTGGAGTGTGCCCCTATGGTGCGTCATCTTTCAATAATATAATATTGTGAAGACCAACCCTATGGCACATTTGTTGTTGAAAAAGGGAATCATTTCGCTGAGCCAATGTATGAAGGCATTGTGAGAGGTTACTATGAGTGTGAAAATTAAAATTATTTATCTCCATTAGGATTTTTTTTTACTTTTCTTAGTTTGAAGATATTTATTGTAAGTTTTCTTTTTCGAGGTGTGCATATTGTAAATTGTTCTCAATGACTAACCTTTTGGTGGAAACATATCTAAATAAAGAAACAAAGTTAGATGATGTAAATTATGTAAATTAGAAGTTTAATTTGCAGACATTGAAGGAAGGTTAAAATGTTTAGTCGATAACATGTGGTTATGAAGTGATTCCTAATGCCGCCATAGGAGTTACAACTACACGAATTCAAGATTAGGAGAGGTGAGATACCAAATAAAAGGTATTGTTGAGAATGTTCATAAATGGAAACATTATACCCCATATCCAAGAATGAAATACCTTCAATGAGATGTGAACAACAATTAGAGACATGTATGAGTCTAAGAATACAAATTAAGTCCTGACTCTAAAGAGTAAGTTGATTTCCATTAAGAAGGAATAAAATGAAAGCATTAATAATTTCATTTCAAGAGTTAAAGACATTAAACATAAGCTTGGAGATATAGGACAAAAGGTATCTTATATTTAGTTTAGTCACCATAACCTTAAATGGAAAGATAGATGAGTACCAGATGTTCGTTATAGGTCTTGCAACAAGGGAGAAAACTCCCTCTTTTGATGAATTAGTAGGTATACTCAAGAAGAAGGAAGAAAGTCAAATACCTTAGGCCTCAAAATTCTGATCTGGAATATATGGTGAAATGGAAACAAACTTTTAAGGGAACTCCATGAGAAGGAAGTGTTGATGGCCAACATTAACAATGTCTAACATTAAGGAAATCACTTGGTTAGGGCCCCAGTTAGACCCTTTTCAAATTGGTGTGGTTATTTCGATCAGTTATGGGCTTGGTTGCCCCAACCTAAATATAACTTAAGCTAGATTCCTAATCTAATCTAAAATTAATCTAAGTCTAACTCTAATTTTCACTTTTTGATATATAATAATACTTGTTGATATTTAACCGGAAAAAGAAAAGACTTGCCTTTCTAGAAACTAATGATGAGAAAATTATGGAAATAACTTTAAAAGTGGGCTCCAATGAAATTTTAATACATAAAATGACGAAGTGAGAGTATCAAAAATTCAAGGCTATAAAATTTTTATAGTTGTCGAGTGCTTTCACACCCTACATCTTGTATTAAAGGTAGATCAACGTACCTTCAGATAACTCAATTACATCATTAATCACATATAAAATTTCGTTGAGATTCAGCTATCGGAAATTATTATTATCCTATTTTAAGGTCATGGCCAATCTAGATACCAAATTGGTGTATGATACCCCCTTGTTTGTGGGACAAGGGACCCACCTCCATGCAACGATTTAACTACTAAGTCTATGAAGGCATACATAATCTACCCACCGCAAGTTCAAAACTAGAGGGGGGTAGAGTATGTATGCCTTTGTAGACTTAACAGTCAAATCACTGTGTGGAGGTGGGTCCCTTGTCCCACAAACAAGGGGATATTATACACTAATTTGGTGTCTGGATTGGTCGTGACCTTAAAATAGGATAATAATAATAATAATAATAATAATAATAATAATATTTTCCAATAGCTAAATCTCAACGAAATTTTATATGTGATTAATGATGAAATTGAGTTATCTGAAGCTCTGTTCATCTGCGTTTAATATGAGATGTAGGGTGTCAAATCACTCAACAATATCCATTTTTTATCAATGAGGCCTAATGCCTCTACAATGTTTCGTATGCTTTCATGGCAGGATTAGGTGCAATGATGTGTGAAATGGGCAACGCGGCCCTTTTTCTTTTCTTGTCTGACATATGAGATAGATCTATTCCATATTTTCATTTTTGGTGGATTAACAATTGGGTATCTCTGCAACTATTGTATGTTTGACAAGTTTTAATTAACCTGTGGCATATATATCAAACGTTCTCATTTTATTTTTATTGATTGATGGTTGAGTGTACCCACGACTCACTCTATGCATATGTTTCAAATTGGTCCTTTATTTCACATGGAGTAAAGTTTAAAACCTTTATTCCCCACACATAACTAACATGGAGTATTGGTCACACTTGGTTTATGGAAAAACAAACATGGAGAGGTAAGAGGGTCCACATAGACCATTAAAAATATAACATACAAAAAAAACACTTTGATAATCTTCGTGTTGCTCTCAGATCTTGTCCTTTGATTGATCTCGAGGTGAACTTGCAATTTGAAAGTCATCTAAGACCCCCAGTTCCTAAGCATTGAGAGAATTCTGTCGATTAAATTTGATGTAAAAAACATACTAGTTTTGAAATGGAATATTGATATTGTAGTGTGTGTTGATTGTATGAGAATTTGGTGCTAACTAATGATTATTGTGCCCTGGGAAATTTTATTTAGGTGGGGGTTCCCCATGGATGGGAAAAGCCATGATCCCAGGCTGACCAATCAAAATTTTGGATATTAGCGTTGCAATAGTAGTGAGCTTTTCCTTTTCGCTCTTTTGGCTGGCATGAAATATTATCAAAACCTCTGACTTGGCTTGACGAATCTGACAAGGTGGCAAGGCCTCCCATGTGGTAATATACTAAGGGGTTTGTGATTATAGGACTTACAAGGGGGTTGTGATTGTAGGACTTACATGGATTTCCCATTGTTGTATATGTTTATATGTTTACATAACTGTGGGTTCGAAACATAGACTCTAAATCAACATGGATGCGACGAATCCGGAAAATCAATTGGAACAAACTATAAATTGCAGAAATCTTAAATCAGAAAGAATTATTGGTTAATACAATGTGCTTAAATGTAATCTATATATATATATATATATATATATATATATATATATATATATATATATATATATATATATATATATAGATATAATATAATATAATATAATATCATATAATATAATATAATATAATATAGAATATATAATACATAACATGTGATATTATATAGTTTATTATATAGTGAGACTTACTATATGTGTTTTATTATATTACACATTATAATGGTTTATAATATGTACAACATAACCATAACTATAGTTCATAAATATTTTCTAATTTGTACCATATTGTTTCATTATGTAGTGTGTTGTACAAGAAAAGTTGCCTTCATGTGCGTGCAACTAGTACATGTCATGTCTCAAAGTCAAACATTATAATAACTTAAAGTCTATTGGGGTATTTGGCTGGAATGAAATTTTATTAGTTTTGTAAATATGTTTATTTCAATTTTTTACATATATGTTTACATATTTATGCCCTGTGAATAAAATTCATTATTTAGAAACGAGAAAAAGTGTGAAGGTAGATTTGATCACTTCTTTCGATCATGTTTACATGGAACTCAATAATTTGGTTGATAAATTGGAAAAAATGAACTCTAAAGTTTAACACTTCAGGCTAGATTATTCTGCTTGAGTTTAGAAATGATTTTTTTGTCAAGATTCTTTCTAAGCCATCATTTTTCTTGGATTAGTTTATATGTATTATATGTCATATGCAGAGGCATCCCATATACACAACCCGATTACAGGTTGTCGCAGTGTGAGAGGATCTGTTATACATGGTTGGGTTCATGATAGATCATGTAGCCCACCCAAAGTGCACGTTCCACTCATAGATCCCGCCGCCGACCCCAGTCAGAGTGAGAGAGGTAGCGTTTCTATCTTTGTTGATGATCATGATACCTCTAGTGGACCTTCTTCACCTATTTCAGGTACACCTCTTGCATTTTTAAATCCTCTTTAAACTTTATGTGTTTATGTCTTGAAATTGACTTCAACTGACGTGTTTGAATTTAATGTATATGATATTATTCTTCTAGTTTCTTAATTATATATGTTAAATTATGTTTATTATTTGTAGACCCTCAGTAGGCCGAAGTTGAGGATCATAGTGCAACATCGATCCCTTAATGGGACGATGCTACAACTCATATCACATTGGAGGATGTTATGACCCAACATATGTGGATCACAGAAGAGTTGATTAACATCACTGCCAGTTCACCTACTAGTCGTAGTTTATATTTGATGTTAGATAGCATCAATTGGTTGATAAAGACATATCAAAGGTCGATCCCACTGAGCTACCTCCTACAGTCCATACAAAGGATTAGCAAGTGTGAGGTTAGAGGTCCACACACTTGGGAGGTGGTGAAAGAGGCCACCAAAAACATTGATGTTCGTGGGGAGTTGTTCGAAATCCCTTCGAATCGTCCTGCTAGACATAGAAGTATGATTCCATTGAAATATTTTAGGAATGTTGATGCCACCCTTTTATGTATGATCGATTCATTGGAGCTTGGGGTGAGTTCCCCCATCATGACCAGGTTTCCATTTATTTTTCCAAGCATATATATGCAAAGTTCGTGTTACATATGAGGTCGAATTACACTGATACTGGATCTCGTTATTATGGACCCATCATGGGACGTACCTATGATCGTGATGGGGATCGTTGGGACCCTTGGCATGTACCACCGCCTCTGAGATTCTTGCCGCTATCATCTCGAAGTGTGGCATTACTGATAGAGCTAGAGGAGTTGTCATAACATGGTGCTAAGACAAGGGAAACTATTGCAGATAACATGCGAATGTCATTGGTTAGTGCACATGTTTCATTAGATGGAGAGATTAAGAGACCACCACCACTGCCTCGTGACTCGCTAGTGCCTTTATATAATGATTCATTGCTCATGTGTTTACCTATTGCCCAAATTTTAACATATGCATGTATGTATCATGATGTCATTTGTGACACTTAGAGGGTGCACGACCCACGTGACACAGACCAAGTACATATATTTATGAAACTTTTGACTCTTATTGTCAAATTATGCATAATTATTAATATTCATTTTAATTCGTATTAGATTTCATTTATATTAATAATTTCATGATAACATGTAGACATAGCCCAACTACATGAATGAGTTTATGAGGTCATTGAGGGACCAGTTGATCAGCCAAGACATCCTACACTAGAGCATGTTTCCATGGATTCTCCTCCACCTCATAACACTCATATGGAAGAGAGTCACTATGTACAACCACATGGACTAACAGTTGAGGTAAACTTTTTTTATTCCTAAGATTTCAACATTTTCTTTTTTAAGTTACACATATATGCTAATTAATTTGTAGACTAATTATAATTTGTCATTGTCGTTGTGTACACAGGCCGATATGCAAAGTGTTGTTGATGTCACTCTTATGTGGACACATGAGTGGGATGCTAGGTTTATATGCACTAATGATGTGGGCCCATTGATGCAGGCCCCAATCCTTAAGCCATAGGCGGGGGAGCACCAAATCGATATTTATCAGACCCCCATCCTATCTGAATTGCATTTAGACTCGAATGAGGTTAGTAGATTCATGTATATGTAATTAAAAATGTGGTTCAAAGTCATTTTTTTTCCATGTTGTTTACTTTGTACAAATAATGATCTAATTAGATTGAATTTGAATGTGTTATGCTGCAGTACCAACTTATGAACACTTACTTTGAACGGTGGAACTCACATAGGAGTTTTGGTGGTACTTAGAGTGGATATTTTGTATATTTTCAGGCTCATTTCATAGGGCACATTCACATGTGATACATACTTTGTATATTTTCATACATGGATAGTTTGAGGATGCTTATTATTTCAATTTATGGATGTTCATTAGATATTTGTAATTTGTATATATTTTCAAATGGATATACATTCACTATTTCAGTTTACGGATTTCTATTAATCTTGTTTATGGATGTTCATTAATTTTTGAAGTTTATGGATCTGTTAAAATTATTTCGCTAATTTAAATTTTTTCTATATACTATAAATTTTATTACAAAATACAACAATTTTTATTTCTAGTCTCATAGACTAAGAAAATAAGTACAATCTTAAGTTATGATGCAAGTCAGTTTGATAATTAAAATGAACTAAAATATATCATGTATCAATTTAATTTTGAACATGGAAAGAATTACAACCATGCTCCATATGGCTTGTAGAAAGTGTCTTTTAGTGCAATCAACATGTATGTTATTACAATTCAATTTTTAAAATAAATCATTTGAATTATAAAGTCATCCATATATGTGTGTGTGTGTGAAACTTTTTGTGACCCACCCATATACCATTGCATGGACAACTTTTTTAAATATTTCAATCAATTTCTTATCTCAAGGTTCAATTTAAAAACATAAATATGATTGAAATAAGTTTTATTCAATTTTAAAAGATGTCATGTAAACAACAAATAGGTTTTATTCAATATTATTTCTTTTGAGATTATCTACAAGAGCTTAGTCATAACATGATATAAGTCAATCGTATTGAAATTTAATATATAGTTAAAAAGACAATAAATGACAACATTTCTATAATTTTATATAATTTTATAGACTTTCCTAAATTTACAAGTGGTTGTCCAAGTATTTTAATCAATTCCTTATGATTGAAATAAGTTCTATTTAATTTTTAAAAACTCAAACATGATTAAAATAAGTTCTCATTGAATTTTAAAAGATGTGGAGATGTAAAAGTTACAAATATAAGTTTTATTCAATTTTATTTGGTTTGAGGTTATCTACAAAAGCTTAGCCATAATGCACATCCTTGCACTGAAATCAATGCACAATGTTAAACTAATTACCTTGAATAATGTACACCATACATCTAGTTACATCAAATCAGAAATCAACGTCTTCATTGAAATAAATGCATCTAATGCAAGCAATCAAATAGGATGAGAAATAAAACATACACTGAAATCAATGCATCTAATGCAAGCAATCACATAGGATTATAAATCAATATCTACACTGAAATCAATGCATCTAATGCTACAAGCAATCAAATAGGATTAAAAATATATATCTACAATGAAATCAATGCTTCTAGTGGGAGCAATGAAATAGGATTAGGAATCAACATCTACACTGAAATCAATGCATCTAATGCAAGAAATGAAATATAATTAGAAATCAATATCTACACAAATCAATGCATCTAATGCAAAAAATAAAATAGGATTAGAATCTGCATCAGTACATTGAAATCAATGCATCTAGTGCAACCAATTTTATTACCTTTCTCTCCGCCCTCCATATATATCGATATCTCCCCCCATATCTCCTTCTTTGTCTCTATATCTCACCGCCCCCATGCACATATGTTCTCTCTCTTCATGTCTACATATCTCTCCCTCCCTCACTATATCTCTCTCTTCTTTCCTCTCTCCCCCTTCCATCTATATCTCTATCTCAATATATCTCTCCTTCTTCGTCTCTCTATATCACCCTGCAAACATACACATTGTTTCTCCATATCTATCTATATACCCCTCTCTCTCCCTCTCCCTCTCTCTCTCTCTCTCTCTCTCTCTCTCTCTCTCTCTCTCTCTCTCTCTCTCTCTCTCTCTCTTACCCTTCTCTCTTATTGTCTCCCCTTCTATCTCTCTTCTCTCCTACTCTCCTCTCTCCCTCTCTCTCCATCTCCCTTCTCTCTCTCTCTCTCTCTCTCTCTCTCTCTCTCTCTCTCTCTCTCTCTCTCTCTCCCTCTCTCTCTCTCTCTCTCTCTACCTTTCTCTCTCTATATATGTATTCCTTCTTACCTCCCTCTATCTCACCTTCCCTCTCAATTCCTCTCTCTTTCTTTCTCTCCCACATTCATCTCTCTCTCTCTCTCTCTCTCTCTCTCTCTCTCTCTCTCTCTCTCTCTCCACCTTTCTCTCTATATATGTATTCCTTCTTACCTCCCTCTATCTCACCTTCCCTCTCAATTCCTCTCTCTTTCTTTCTCTCCCACCTCTCTCTCTCTCTCTTTGTCCTACAACTCTGTTGACTATCTCCCTCCCTCTCTCACTCTCTCTCCCCCTTCTCTACATCTCTCCTTATTTGTCTTTCTATCTCACCCCAAACATACACACTCACTCTCTATCTCTCCATTGACACTCCCTCTCTCTCTCTCTCCACCTTTTTCTCTATATATGTCTTGAACTTTTTCCCTCCCTATCTTTTCCTCCAACTCCATCTCTCGAGCTCCCTCTCTTTCTCCTCCACTCTCTCCTCCTCTCCCTCTCTACATATTTTTGTCCCCCTCCCTCACTATCTCTCACCTTTATATTTCAAAATTTGTAAAATATTTTGACAATTAAAATATTATCTTTAAATAAGTTTTTTATTTTGATGTCGTACACCATTTTTTTATTTATATAATACATATTTAAATTCAAGTTTCAAATGTGTGTTGCACATTCATGTGGAGGGGAAATGATAATTTTTTATGGAAATATTATCTAAAATTTTCCAAAATATTAATGTTCCAGCTACTTCTATCAAAGATACATAAAGCGCTTCATGCATTTCAATTGAAATTGCTTAGGTTTTATTTCTTTAGGTAGCTTTAGGTTATGATTACTTCGGGATTTTAAAAATATTATATTTTATTATTTTAGATTTATAAAAAAAATAGGTTATATAAAATTAACATATTGAGTTAGCTTGTATGACTCTTTGTGGTAATGGCTCTTTTTCTAACGCCTACGACATATATAAACCACATTTATTAATGTGGTTGTGCTAGTATATATTATAATATAACAAAATTTATATTATATTATATTTAATCCAAAATTACTAATATTAACATTAAAATATATTAATATTAATTTTTTATATTAATATTAGATTTCATAATTTAATTTAATAATGATAACGATAATAATAATAAGTTTTTAATATTAATATTAAATTTAATAAGGTTTCTACATAATATGATAACAAAAATTATAATAAAATTTGGAATTTTAAAATGTGGTAAAAACTTTTGTAGAAGGTAAATTTAAGATCTATTCAAAATGTATATGATAAGGTATATTTTGAGCATGGACATACATACTTACACATTGCCCCCATACTGGGTTGTACAATGTGCATCTCGGTGCAATAACATAAAAAAAAAAAGTTAATGTTGTTCATAACCTAGATCTAGTTGAATTTTCATTTTTAGGAAAATAACATCATATCAACTTGGTTAAATTATTTATGGATTAAATTCTAGATCTTTATTGATTCTAAAATTTAAATTATGGGATTCACAAATTTTTTGATAAAATCTCAATCGAGCCCCCGTTAACCACGTAAATGGCTCAATTGAGGATTTACCAAACCCTCGATTGGGCTATTTGAATTTGAAATTTAAGAACTTGATTGAGCGCTTTAAGTGCTCAATCAAGCCTCTAAAGTCCTAAAATCTATATTTTCAACACCCCTTTTGCAAAATTTCTTGTAACACCATTTTGTACCTTAGTGGACTTAGGGAAAAAATTGTCCTTAGATGGCTGAGTTGATCATGTTGGATTCATGAAGGAATATTCTATCCAATGGCAAATGAGTTTGACATTTTTGAATTCATATGATGTTGTTCATCTAATTTCTTTCAAACATGATGCTTGTTTTTTTTTTTGAACATTTTTAAAGAGGTTGAATAAAAAATCAATATCATAAAACATACACAATGAAAAATTTTCAAAAAATACCACTATCTTCATTTACGAGTCCTCTTCAAAAGGGTACTCTTGGTTTTTCAATTTATTTAAATAGTTTAAAACAACCTTACGCGAACACATGTGTCTACAAAATGAAATTGATATATCACTTTGCTAACTTCAAAGAAAAAAAATTGCATAAAAAAATAAAATTTTAATATGAAAAAATTAGCTCTCTCCGTGTAGATCGTGCTGATATATATATATATATATATATATATATATATATATATATATATATATATATATATATATATATATATATATATTAAAATTAAACATTTTAGACTAAGTTATGCTAAGTGAACACACACATACCTCTTAATATGTGTGAAAATTTGCAAGGACAAATATTTCATTTAATGGAAAATTGACATATGATACGATACTAATTTTTTTTGCAAAAAATATCATAAAGACAACAACATGATTCAATACAAATTGTCTTTTTACTCTAAATCAAAATTCACAATGCTTAAAACAACCTTACGCGAATTTTGAGGGGCAGGGAATAATAGGAAATTAAATAAAAAAATAAATTGGAAGAATGTAAATAGTGGAGTATAGGTTTAGGTAAACACGGGTAGAACTACTTGCAAATCGATTCTATGAATATATACAATAAACAATATTGTCGTGCATATATTTAGCACTTTGATTTTTTGTTTTTATCCATAATACAGAAAAAGTGAGAAATAATAATATATATCAAGCAATATATAGTATAAAGATGAAAGTAAAAATAATAAATGAGTAATTATATAAAAGATAAAGATAAAAGAAAATAAAGAATAAAGTTATAAAATGAGTTGAAACTAAATAGGAGGATAAAAGAGGCATTAAAAATATATGGGGGGAAGAAGTGTTAGAGTATCTAACTCTTACTCATGTTAGGTGTGATCAACTTGAGGAGGAGTTTGTTTAGCCTTTAGGGAGTTTATTAGATCTTGTTGGCTTGAGAGATATTTGGTCAAATTATTGTTTCTCATATATTAATGGCGGGTTGAGAGATTCACTCAATTCATTGATTATGTGAAAGTAGTTTCTATATCTTGAGATAGCATTCATGTATTTTTAATGTAACAATATTTGATCTAAATTAATATAGTGTGCTTATGAATTTCTAAATTTATATCATAGCAAGTCTAGGATTGTCTCTCTCATAGAAGGGTTCAAGGACATGATGGGAATAGTGTGTGTTCTTTTTTACATTTGAATGTGTTATTGTGAGATCATGGTAGTTATGTTTCCTGGGATAAATGCATGGGGGCTTCACTCAATGAACCTTTGACATATCACGTACATTCATGGCATACTAAACAATAATATTAATTTGATTACATGTTGGAAAATACCTCTAAAAATCACATTATTTAACCCTATACCAATATGAACCCAATACATCTTCCAAATTTAAAAAACCCCTACTTTCACTAGATATTATAGGTATCCATTTTTTCATTAACATTTTCTATACCCCTTTATATTTTTTCATTAACTTTGAGCTGCATTTTTTATACCTGCCAATATAAAAACCCTTTTCATCCTATTATATACTCAATATATTATGCCATTTTTCCTCAATATATACCCCCCAATATAAATGCACAGGGTATGATATTCCTCCCCTAGTGAAGCCCCCATGGACCACTATAACTTAAACAAATGCATTGAAGGAATCCTGTGAGATTATTGATGGTGTATCACTACTAGGAAATTTTCTTTTGAAGACATGAGAGAGAGCCATTAAAAGAATCATTAATTGGGAAGGCTTATTGGAGTTGTTGGAAAAAGATATAAGAGAATCCATGCTCCTCTACAAACACCTCACACATGCCACCTGTGATAGATATGGAAACAAGAATCCATGTATACATCATACACACTAAGAGACCACAATGATCGTGAAAAGGAAAATTCTCATTCTCATGGAAGAGAAAAGTTTGAAAGATTCAAAATGATGCTTGGACTCACCAACATCCCTTCATATTGGGGGTGGGGGGATGTTGACACCTAATATTTTGGATTAGGAAAATTGTAAATAATATAAATAACAAAATAAATAAGATGAAGAGACATTGGAATATGAATTCCAATGGTATCCCTCTCCTTTTATATATTCATGATTTTCTCTTAATGCAAATCACTTTTCGCGGAGTTACCCAAACTTGGCCTCACAGTCTTGCATAATGTTTGAATTATACATTTTTCTCAAAATGTGCATGTTGTTAAAGATGTTAGTTCATCAGAAAATTGTAATTGTAGGATTGATTTATTTGAATCCATTTATAATGATCTCTGATTAGACATGTTAATATTATATGATATATGACTTCACGAAGATGTATTTAATAATTGTGTACCTCCTAATATTACTTCTTTCGTGGAAATAAATTAAATACTTTATTTCAAACGAAAAAACCGAGTGTTGAAAACTATAATGATGATATGAATTTCTCATATTTTTCTTCTAGTTTTGAAAAAATACAGAGATTATCATTTGATCGAAGTTTGCATGATGATGTTTCCTTATAAAAATATGTAATTCATCCTTGTTAGTTAGGTTCCACATTAACTACCACGATGACTCTTCCATACTATAATTTTGTGGAAGCATGCCACGTTGGTATGCCACATCAACATATCTTTCTTAGCATGTCATTTCATCCAATCCTAACCTTAATGCAACATCTACATGACATGTTCACCTACCACATCAATGGAAGTTCGATGTCATATCCTATTTACTTACTATTTGTATTAGAGTTTTTCCATAAGTTCAACATTTTAGAAATTTTAGATGTTCGAACTTCCGCTATTAATAGAATCTAGATGCCTAGACTTCAATAGTTAACCTAACCTAGTCTTCAGTGATTAATATGATTAATATGTTTTAGATGCCACAAAAGTTTCTCACTTGATAGATTACGATATCCATATTTTGACACGTAACATAACCTGAGTGCCAAACTTTTTGTATTTGACATATTTTGATATTTAGATTTCAACACTTGGGAAAACTTAGGTGTTGAATATCTTTTATTTGATAGATTTCAATATCCATATTTTGGCACTTGATAGAATTCAAGTGCTAAACTTTTGAATTTGATAAATTCCCATGTTGATATAATCATATCAAAATATATTAGTTTCCATTATCGTGGAGTATTCTTGTCTTCTGATAAATATCAATAAATATGGATTTCTAAAAAGAATGGCCTTTTCGAGTTTTCCCAGAGCTAGATCTCTGGAGATTGATTGGTTGATCATAACAGGTATCCAAAAATTTGGGTTTTTGGAAAAAAATTCTTTTAGGATTTTCACAAATCTATATGTTACTAGTGCCAATGTGGCATGTTGATAAGGAATCTAAAAGTCTATATTTTTGACTTATTGACTATATCAAAATCTGGAAGAAAGAAGAAGAGCACAACAAAGGAAAAATAAACCTTGAATGTGAATGGATTCAATTTTTTTGGAAATCTTGGATTTGAAAAAATTAAAATATATAAATATAATATGTTTGAAAAGTTTTATAAAAGAATTTAAACTAAATTATTGGATTTGAATGGGTTAGGAACTCCAAAGCGTTTGACAGAGGATGTGACCCCACATGGAAGCTATCATTTGTCAAATAATGTGGCGTTGTATGTTGGTAATATGGGGAAAGGGATACCACATGTCAAATCAAGTGTTACTAAGGTGGCATAAGAAAGTGAAATTTCTAAAGGTGAGACTATATAGAAATTAGTATTTGATTTCTTGTGAATAATGAAATTCAAAAGAATGATATTAGTGAAAAGATAGGGAGTTAATTCTTTTTCAAAATTATTGTAGTAAATTTGTTTATGTGAATTTGATTTACTTGAATTAAAAAAAATGTTATGACTCATTGAAAGAAGTCTTTTTGTCATAGGACATCATGAGATTATACTCACTAATTTATGAACATAGAAATGGTAAATAGTAGTTTATATACTTGCTAGAATTTTTTTCCTAATTGAAAAGGAAAATATCATTTCCATTCATGTATATTTACATGATAAGCTAATTTAGCAAACTGAGAGACTAAAAAATAGAAATGGAATACATGGAAAACCTGAGTGATTGAAGTATGATTATTATGTCAGCTTAGTACTACATGTATAATGGTTAATTTTCTTTTAGAAATAACCTAGACATCAATACATAACAATGGAATCTATAGTTCTCCAATTACGAACTGTAAGGTTATATTAACGGTCTCTCTCTCTCTCTCTCTCTCTCTCTCTATATATATATATATATATATATATATATATATATATATATATATATAATGATTAATTTTCTTTTAGAAATAACCTAGACATCAATACATAACAATGGAATCTATAGTTCTCCAATTATGAACTGTAAGGTTATATTAACGGTCTCTCTCTCTCTCTCTCTCTCTCTCTCTCTCTCTCGCTCTCTCTCTCTCTCTCTCTCTCTCTCTCTCTCTCTCTCTATATATATATATATATATATATATATAGGAAAGACAAATTACTAAGTTAAAAACATTGCACTATGGAAAATGGTTGATAAGACCTATTTAATTAAAATCAAACAAATGAAATTGAGTAAAATATGTCGTTGGGTACAAAACCAAGAGTAACCATACATAATGAAAATTGATGCATTTATGAATTTGAAGCATACCATTGACAACAATTTATTATTAAATATATATATATATATATATATATATATATATATATATATAACTATTTATTGGATAGTGTATGTCAATGTGACCTCAATAAATTACAAATGTCAAGAGTTCTAGGTTGGAAGAACCCACAAATAGGTACATCATCATGCATGAAAGCTTGTATAACCTAGAAAAATTCCATGAACGAAGAAATAACTTAATAATGTCAACATATAACCTAAAAACTAAATAACAGAAGGCCTTGGTGAAATTAATTGAAGTTATAATGATGAACACGCAGAGAAAACGGTTTAGGGTTTCAAGTTCTTCCTACTTGGAATGAAAAATATGAAGTCTTCATGAGAAAAAAGAAAATCCCAAAGTAATGCTATGACGGAGAAAATGTCTAAATTCCACTTTGAATACAATAATACTTTTGGAAAGAAAAGAAAAGTAAACGATTATTAATCATATTTCAAACATGTAATTAAATTGAAATAATTATGGAAACAAAGGTAATATTCCTTAAGGGATTTTGCTTAGAAATACTATCATAAAGTCTTAAACTCATGAAATTTGTACATGACGAAGGCTTTGTATTAGAATCAAGAGCAATTTTTTTAGTTCTGATTAAAACCCAGAACCCAAAAATAAAAATGAAAACTTGACAAAAACAACTAATAAATTGTGAGGGTTTAAAAACCCAGTTAAAATAATTTTGGAATAAACCAAAGGAAACTAACCTAGTTAAAAGAATTCTGGAGTAAACTAGAGGAATATATATATATATATATATATATAACCTTGAGATGCAATTTTTATAAAAACTATCATAAACATTTTAATACACAGAGAATTAATAATTGTTCGCATTGTTGGCATTATGACACAGGTGTTGTCCTTGATGGCAACTCACTCTGATGACATATCACAGTACAACATGTTAATAGCACAGAGTTTCATATCAGACTTCACAGAATGAAGAAAGAGAGGTACATGCAGGTTCACCATTGGCCAAGTCGCGTATACACGCGAGTTAACTATATACAAGTCGTGTATACGTACACGCACTTTCACAAAAGAAAAAGTGCGTATACCTTGGAAAACTAAGTTTTTGGTCCAAAGTATTTGGTCCATGGTATTTTGATCCATGGTATTGGTCCAAGGTATCTGGTCTGAGGTATTGACCCTAGGTATTTGGTCCAAGGTATTGGTCCTAAGTGGTTTTGGTCCATGGTATTCAGAAAGGCCTAAAACTATAAAAGGAGGAGAAGATCATTAGGCTAGGGTGTGCAAGTATCGAATATCTGATGAAGTGTGAGATCTAGTATGCAGGTTATTGTGTTATGGTGCACATCTGGATCTGAACCGAGGATGAACCTTAGCTAAAGATGAGGAATCATATCTAATGATGAATCGAGATATTAAGGTGTAAAATGAACTATCTTTCGTGTTGAAGATCATGTGTATTCTAGATCTGAATACTGACACATATGTTATTCTGTAAATGATATGATCTAGGTATAACTAAAGTTTGGAATAGCTGTAGAACTCTGAATTTATATTTGCAGATGTATACGCTGGTTGGTTTTGAGAAAAGCGCGTGTACGTGCAGGTTCGACACATGGAAGTAGCGTATACCTTATAAAATATGTTTTAGTTGCTTATGTTTGCTGGTGTAATGTTCTAGGTTCTGGCTTGGGTTCTGGTTACTGTATTCTGGTGACAACATTCTGAAAGATCAGATTGATGGGTTGTCAAAGTGATTGATTGATTTGGTTGTGGTTGGTTCAAAAGGAGATTGGTTGATGCAGATATATTTAATGATTGAACAATGTTGTTGATAGATCCAGTCTTAAAATTTATGAAACGTGGTCCCTGGAAGAAAAGAGAAGGTTGTAGCCTTCTGTAGGACGGCACCTACGTACTAGTAAACATATCAGTTAGTACAAGAGCTAGGGGGTTGTAGCTCCCTTCCAGTAGAAGCTGGAGAATGAGAGAAGGTTGTAGCCTTCTACAGGTAGAAGCCCGTGTACTGGTATAAGCTTGCACCAATACAAAAATTGTAAACATAATTTTCTTATTATTAAAAAAAGACAGAGACGACAGCAGCAGGTGGTTTTCACCCACATTGCCTTTCCACCTTATATCTTGGTGTTCATGTGTGTTGCTTGTGTGTGATCTTTTATTTTTCTTTCACTGCACTATCTAATGAATTCTTGATACACTAGTTAAAGTTAAATATATGATAATTTGGGTAAATCAAAAGATATATGCATATACGCTGGTTGCATTAAGTATAGTTGTGTATACACACTAGTTCATTAAGCTGAAGTAGCGTATACAAATCAAGTTTTGAAAATTAAATTATTGATCTGATGATATTGATTCACCCCCCCCCCCCCAGTATTATTTCTAACAATTGGTATTAGAGCCAGGTCCTTCAGAAGAAGCTTGATCACTTGAAGGAGGATCCATCATCATGAGTAATCAAGAAAGCAGGGGATCCATCAGACTGCCAATCTTTGATGGAAGAAACTTTTTTTATTAGAAGGTAAGAACCACAGCCTATCTTCAATCACTTGGAACAGATGTCTGGGAAATCGTGGAAGGAGGATATACATTTCCATCAACGATTCCTACATATACGGCATGTGAAAATCAATATGAAACCAATGCCAACGCTGTCAATACATTATTGGGAAGTCTGTCAAAATCAGAGTTTGTCAAAGTTATGAAACTCAAAACCACCAAATAAATATGGGACAAAATCGTTCTAAGCTACGAAGGAGACTCTCAGGTAAAACGTGCTAAACTGCAAACTCTCAAAATTCAATATGAAACTCTCAAGATGCACAATGATGAAAGTATAGCTAATTACTTCTTATGTATAGATGAGATTGTTAATTGCATGAAGAATCTGGGTGGATAAATAAAGGAAGTTACCTTAGTTGAAAAAGTTTTAGGATCCTTGTCTACTAAGTTTGAATCAAAAGTATCTGCCATAGAAGAAAAGTAGGATCTACAGACTATTACTATGACACAGCTGCACGGAATCTTAACTGCTTTTGAGATGAGAAAATGAGGTCCATCAGATATGAGAGAAGCCGCATTTAAAGCTTCAACAAAAGGAAAATAAGAACTCAATGAATTAGGACATCTTTCAGAAGAAGAAGAGGAAGTAAACTTTGTCAAGAAGCTTCAACGGGGTTCCGGAAGATTCAGAGGTAAACTACCTTTCAAATGTTTTTCTTGTGGTAGAGTCGGTCATTATGCTGCCAAATATCCTCATAAAGATAAATATGATAAAGGGAAGGAATCTGCAAAATGGAATAGAAAACAAAGTGAAAGTAAGAAGAGCTACTATACTCATGAAGATAGCGATGGTTTATCAATTAGTTATGAAGATGAAAATAGTAATGACTATAGACTTCTGATGGCTTATGAAGATGATGATTTTTTGGACGCTTTAGATGAATATGACCTTTATGAAGAAATATCTAAACTCAAAATCTGTTTAGAAGAAAAGAATATGATTATATATACCTTGACATACCAACTTGCTGAAAGAGAAAAACACAATGAAAAACTAGAATGTGAAATTGTGGGTCTAAGAAAGGATCTTGAGAAAACAAAAGCTCTCAATCTTAGATTTGCTAAAGGATCAGAAACCTTAAATGAAATTATCAAAGTGCAGCGTTCTCCTCTGATAAAGACAGGTCTTGGATATACTGAAGAAGCACATAAGCCGTCAACCTCCACTAAAATCTATCTTGATGCGGCAAAGAGCAGTGAACAGTTTGACAATCGTCATCAAAGGCATAAAGTAGATCACCAGGTAAATCAGGCTCAATTTACTTCAAGGATGAATAAAAGCCACAACCAACCTCAGGTAAATCATACTCAATTTATTTCAAGAATGAATATCAATAGAAACTGTTATAGCCTAAATCTAGCTCAGGCTGAGAAAGGAAGGTCTAGGGCAACATCAAACCATGCTTAACCTGGTAGCTAGCCCTACCAGGTCAGGAGAGGGCTCTCTCCTTGTCAATCTCACAGAAAATATAGCAAACAAGGCTTGAGATGACTGATATGAATACTAATTTTAGGCTAGGTATATGCTTAGAGGATTTTGATTGATTTTAATGACTGGTTACTGGATCAGATGAGGAAGGCAGCTTTAAGTCCGGGAAATCAACTCAGATTTGTAGAGGTTTCTGTGGGGCGAGGTAGGAAAGTGTTTTAGCACTTTTAAATGAATTTGATGGTGAGTCTAAAGACTGGTGAGGAGTTGGAGAGGGCATGCAAGTTTCATGAGTCCTCTTAAAATAGAAGAAAACATTTAAAACTAAATAAACCCCAAGGCAGAGCACTGAAACACCAATGGATTCCACCCTTTAATCTTGTTTCATTTAGTTATGCAGAAAAAGAGAGATGATGGCACACATAAACATAAGATAAATTGAATAACAGAGGATAAAAAAATGCTAATTCACATTACCACAAGAATCCCACAAAATGCTGCAAAACCCTGGTTCATTTCCTTGCCAAACTGCAGAAGTGATTTACAATAGTGCTCAATACATCCACAAGAGTCCAACCTTGACAAATGACTAAGAAAGTACAAGATATAGGCATCAAACCACCTATGCTAGCCATCAGGGGTCGAATCCATGAGTCAAGGAACTTTTTCAACAAGATCTAAACTGGGAACTGAAAAATAGGCAGTGGAACAGCTTGCCTCTAAAACTATGGAAACTGATTCATTCAGCTCAAAACCACCTATAACTGATGTATCTACCTCCTTAAGTAATTTTTCATCATTTTTACATCATATTACATCAAGTTACATTATATTACATCATGAATTTTACCATGAGAGAAGAAAAAGTCAAACTGGTAGAAAACTAGGCGAAATTCTGAGTTTTTGAGCAAAATTGGCAAAATTTTGCCTGATGTGCAGCGCCACTTCAAGGCTGAGTTTGAAGGCCTTCCACTTCACAAAATTAGGTCCAAGATGGCTTGTTGGAAAGCTTTGCCTGTCTAATTTCTAGGACAACTAGAATTTTTGGATTTGGAGTCCATTTGCCCCTTCAAAAATCACTTCTCCCAAGACTGCTTCCTGTGGGTCCAAAAAGTGGCAGAGAGGGCATTTTTTAGGTGTTTTTTGCCCTTTAGGTGACCCAGATCTCCTCCAAATTTCATGGGACTTTTTGGGTTTCAATATTTCCATGGGGAATCCAAAAATGCAAGCCATTTTGCAAAATTCCAAGCTAGCTCAATGCGTAGCGCCATCAGATGAAAATTCCTTTGTTTTGCAATTAAAATTTGTGAAATGACAAAAGTTTCTCAAAATTGCTTCAAATTTGGCAAGAGGCAAGCTTACTAATTTCTTTTTTGAGCCAAGGAAGCTTCAACGAAATTTTTAAGTTTATCTTGCTCCTTTTTGGCTTCTCAGGCTCTCTTTAACTTAGCTTTTAGGCTTCTTATCCTTGTCTTGCAAATTTTATTTCGGGCCAAATAGTGATAAGCCATGTGGCACAACATGTTCTTCTCCTTGTTAGCCTTATCAAGCAGCTTCTCAAGGTGGACATTTACTCTTTCCAACCATGATTCTCGGTCAGCCTCTATTTCTTGTTCTAGTGATGTCATCTTGATTTTCCTTCTTTTTGCCACTTGCCGATTTTTCTTAATGGTTTGCAGCTCCATGATTGTTTGTTTCTCCTCCAATTGCTTTTTCTCTTGTTCAAGGAAGTTAATGATCCACTTAGCCCTCTCAATTTCAAGTGATATGGCTTGGATCTCAACTTCTTTTTCTTTGATGACCATATCCTTGAGTCTTGAGCTTTGGGAACCCAAATCAGTGTCATCTTCCTCAACCAAAAAAAAATCCCTATCTTTCCCTTCAGAAAGCCCTTCATCATGCAAAGGTTGCTTTCCTTTGTCCTGTACCTGTTTTGTTGGAGAAGAAGGCAAAGCCCCTTTCACCCCAGGTGAAGATAGCATTTACCTGTGATCCGATGAAGGAAACGAGACCCCTTCCACCCCTGGTGGAGATAATACTCGTTTGGTAGCTACAAAAAGTCTTCTTGTACCTTTTTCATAATTTATAAACATAGGAATGTGAGCCTCTTCAGTTTTTCTTTCATGCTCTTTTTTTTGCCCAGAAGGTCCACCTTCCTCTTGAGGATCTGCAAAAATTTGAGGCCCCTTGAAGATTTCATGGGCAACGTAGGTGTCCCATGGCACTCCCAACTGAGTAAGTTGATGCACAACAATAATCTTGATGACAGAAAAGTGATAAATACTATTAAGCTGCTGTGGGTATGGTTTTCTCTTTGCAATCACAGTCATCCTCTCTATGTTTTTGCAAATGAAATATGGAATACTCATCATTCTAACCCTGGTGAAATGCATAAGTAATCTGATATGATAGGCATAGAGTCTGGAGAACCTTCCCTCACATGTGAAGTATTTGATGATGAGTTTCATAAGTGGAACATACCGGTCCTCCAAGAACTTGAAAGGAAACACCCTGCTCAATTTACCATGATATTTGGCCTTAATATATGGTTCATAATGTTGTTTGCTAATATTCTGTCTTTTGTTCCACCTTTCCCCTACATCTGGCATTCTAGTTGCTTCTGCAATAATGGCTGGTGAAAGAGTGAAATTGATGCCAGCAAGATGTACCATGTTATTCTCCATGTTTATGACAAATTTCCTTGCCAATTCATGATGATACTTAACCCTCTCAACCATCTCACAAAACTCAAAGCAAGATTGGTATCTGAAACAAGTGGTAGCAAGGGGGCAAGCAAGGAGTTCAGCAATGCTAATAGGTTCCTCTCTGATAATTTTCCCACCCTTGTGAGGTCTCCTAGGCTGTACATTTCTGTCTCTTGAACTGTCACTTAGTGTTTCTTCTTCATAGCTTGACTCACTATTTCTTGCCATGGTGCTTAGTGCTTGTCTTAGGGAAGGGATGTGATGATGATATGGTAGAAAATGGTAATGAGGGAGGACAAGGGAGATGAGTATGAAGAGATTTTACTAATAGGAAATGGAGTTTGGGAATGAAGGAATAAGTTTTGGGAAACTAGGGTTTAGTGAGGGATTTAGGGTTTGGTGAAGGGAATTAGTTGTTTTAGGGGAGTGGGATATGGAAAATGGGATAAATGGAGTGATTTAGGAAAATGGAAGAGGGAAAAGGGTTTAATGATGCTTTTTGGGATTATGGAGTGAAAATTGCACAATGGAATGGAGAATAATGAAGACAAGCTAGGGTTTAACTTTCAACATGCAAAACTCATGAAGAACACAAGTATGAGATCAATTTCAGCTCTAGGGCAATGATAACTTACTTGTAGAATAGAAATGCAACATTTTTGAGGGTTATTGAACGATTTGGAACGATTTAGCAAGTTCTGGACTGATGCGTAGCGCACTGGGCCCAATGCGCAGCGCCTTCCTAATGCATATCGCTTGTGCAAATTAACACTGGCAGAAAGTCACTGATGTGCAACACCAGTTTGATGCGCAGTGCACTGCCTCTGATGCGCAGCGCCAGGCAAGTTTGCTTGGAAAATAGAGTTTTTAACCTCCTTAGCTCAATTTGCCTCCAAATCGCGATTTTGTGCTCTCCAAGGGTATTTTGCACAATAAAATGATAAATGGTACTCCTTTCACTTTATGTATGGATGGCTTTTAATTTTTACTTATTCCAAACCCACTTTTCTAATGTCAAAGTCACTTTTGGACATAAGCTCTGTTTTATCATTTGAACTGATTTTTCTTGATCATTTGGTAAACTGATGCATTGATGCTTTTACTTTTGTCTACAGTGGTTGGAGTTGGCAAGGTGAACAAGGGCAACAGCTGGAACTTATTACATATAGAAGATATTTCAAATTACATAAATTTTGTACATAGAAAATAAAAACTCTGTTTTCACCTCAAAACAGAGTTTTGAGGTAAAAATCACTTATTGAGCATATCATTAGTGAAATTTTGATTTTATGAACTTATTAGACCTCCTCATGTGCCTGCTAACCCTTTATTTGGTTTTTGATGACCATGGTGGCAAACCCTAGACCTAGTGATACCTAAAACCCTAAAAATGGCTTTTGCAAATGAAATGACAGTAAATGAGCTAAACATGTGAAAACAGGCCAGCAAGTAAATGCCATGAGGGAATTGACAATGAACCACTACCATCAGTTGATCCATGACCTAATGGAATGCAAATGATCGGATGGGACACTTAATATGCATGCAAAAAGAGAAATTTGATCATTGATGGAGGGATGAAGATACCGAAACTAACAAAAACTACAATCACCATGTCAATAGATTCGATAATCGCAGGAACTTCTTTAATGGCCAATGTTTTTCATGTCATAAATTTGGACACAAAGCTGCTCAATGTGTTTCTTACAAGACCATCATGACTAGAGAAGCACGAAATCAAAGGAATGTGATAGGGATCATGAAAAGGTCCTACAATAACTTTTCTCTTCTTGAAAATGAAATAGAATTCTTAATCTATAACAACTTTGGTCATGAAGAATCTGAATGCAGGAGTAAATTTCGGCAAATATCTCAAGAGGAGCAAACTCTATTAATACCCAAAATATGGAGAAAGAAAGAACCACAAACAGAAAGATGTGGCATAGCCTTGTATGCAGAAGGACAATAAAATCAGTGGTACATCAACAGTGGATGCTCAAAACACATGACAGGTGACAAAGGAAAACTTCACTCATATAATGCCTTAGAAAAGGAAAATAATGTCTCATTTGGAAACGACACTCCTGTTGTCATAAAAGGTAAAGGCTATGTTTTTTTAAAAGAAAAGGTTAAATCTGGGAATGTTATGTATGTTGATGGTCTAAAGCATAACCTGTTGAGTGTCAGTCAAATGTGTGATCAAGGAAATGTAGTATTTCAATCAAACAGATGTGTTGTTTGTGAGCGTGATACAAGGGAAACCGTGATCAAAGGTACAAGAACTCCAAACAACTTATACATACTCAAGGGAGGACAACAACAGTGCTATCTAAGAAAAAATGATGAACACTGGCTATGGCACAGAAGATTGGGGCATCTAAGATTTTCTCAAATAAGAAAAGCATGCAAATTCCAGGCTGTTCGTGATCTTCCTAATATCAGCATTCCTGAAAATACAATATGCAAATCATGTCAATTTGGTAAGCAAACTAGATCGCACTTCCCTAAAAAGGAAGGATCATCTAGTAAGCCTCTTGACTTGTTCATACTGATTTATGTGGACCATCAAGGAAAAATTCACCTCGTGGAGAAGAATACTTTATATTGTTCATTGATTATTTTTCAAAATGTGTTGGATAGGTATTTTAAAGCATAAAGATGAAGCATTTGAAAAGTTCAAAGCCATCAAGGCTTTGGTTGAAAATGAATCAAATCGCAAAATCAAATGCCTCAAATCTGATCGAGGAGGGGAATTTACCTCGGATGAATTCTTTGACTTTTGTGAACAACATGGAATAAAAAGGCAATTCTCCACTACAAGGACTCCTCAACAAAGTTGAGTGGTAGAAAGGATGAACAGAACTGTTCAACAAATGGCTCAAGCTATGCTAGATGAATCTAGAACTCCTGCAACCTTCTGGGGTGAAGCGACATTCGTCGCCGCCACTATTCTCAACCAAGCAAATGTTCGGGTAAACATCACTCAAACTCCACATGAACTTTGGTATGGTAAGACTCCTACTGTAAAATACTTCAAAGTTTTTGGAAGTAAATGTTACGTCAAAAGGACTGATGAAAAACTTGGTAAGTTTGAACCTAGAGTAGATGAAGGTATTTTTCTTGGTTACTCTTCCCAAAGTAAAGGATATAAATGTTATAATAAAAGACTTGGGAAAATTATTGAAAGTATTGATGTTGTGGTTGATGAAGCATGCAAAAATCCAAAACAGATAAAAACAGAAGATTATGAAGAAGATGAGGATTATCTTCCCACATCAAATCACACTAATTCTGAAGAAGAAACTATTGGGTGTGGAGCATGATTATTTAGAGGTCTTTGTTTCAACCAAATGTATACCCCAGGAAGATTGTACACCCCTCCATGCAGGGGGTGCAGATTAAAAACCCAGAACCCAAAAATAAAAAGGAAAACTTGACAAAAACAACTAATAAATTGTGAGGGTTTAAAAACCCAGTTAAAATAGTTTTGGAGTAAACCAAAGGAAACTAACCCAGTTAAAAGAATTCTGGAGTAAACTAGAGGAATATATATATAAAACCTTGAGATGCAGTTTTTATCAAAAATATCATAAACATTTTAATACACAGAGAATTAATAATTGTTCGCATTGTTGGAATTATGACACAGGTGTTGTCCTTGATGATAACTCACTCAGATGACAGATCACAATACAGTAGGTTAATAGCACAGAGTTTTAGATCAGACTTCACAGAATGAAGAAAGAGAGGTATAGGCAGGTTCATCACTGGCCAAGCCGCATATACACGCATGTTAACTGTATACAAGTCACGTATATGTACACATGCACTTTCACAAAAGAAAAAACCTGTATACCTTGGAAAAATAAGTTTTTGGTCTAAAGTATTTGGTCCATGGTATTTTGATCCATGGTATTGGTCCAAGGTATCTGGTCCGAGGTATTGACCCTAGGTATTTGGTCCAAGGTATTGGTCCTAAGTGGTTTTGGTCCATGGTACTAAGAAAGGCCTAAAACTACAAAAGGAGGAGAAGATCATTAGGCCAGGGTGTGCAAGTATCGAATATCTGATGAAGTGTGAGATCTAGTATGCAGGTTATTGGGTTATGGTGCACAGCTGGATCTGAACCAAGGATGAACCTTAGCTAATGATGAGGAATCATATCTAATGATGAATCGGGATCTTAAGGTGTAAAATGAACTATCTTTCGTGTTAAAGCTCATGTATATTCTAGATCTGGAAACTGACGCATATATTATTCTGTAAATGATATGATATGGGTATAACTAAAGTCTGGAATAGTTGCAGAACTCTAAATTTATATTTGCAGATGTATATGCTAGTTGGTTTTGAGAAAAGCGCGTGTACACGGAGGTTCGACACATGGAAGTAGCATATACCTTATAAAATATGTTTTAGTTGCTTCTGTTTGCTGGTGCAGTGTTCTGGGTTCTATCTTGGGTTCTGGTTACTGTATTCTGGTGACAGCATTCTGAAAGATCAGATTGATGGGTTGTCAAAGTGATTGATTGATTTGGTTGTGGTTGGTTCAAAAGGAGATTGGTTGATGCAGATATATTTGATGATTGAACGATGTTGTTGATGGATCCAGTCTGAAAATTTATGAAACGTGGTCCCTGGAAGAAAAGATAAGGTTGTAGCTTTCTACAGGTAGAAGTCTACGTACTAGTATAAGACTGCACCAGTACAAAAATTGTAAACATAATTTTCTTATTATTAAAAGAAGACAGAGATGACAGCAACAAGTGGTTTTCACCCACATTGGGTTTCCACCTTATATCTTGGGGTTCATGTGTGTTTCTTGTGTGTGATCCTTTATTATGCTTTTAATGCACTATCTAATGAATTCTTGATACACTGGTTAAAGTCAATATATGATAATTTGGGTAAATCAAAAGATCTTTGCATATACGCTGGTTGCATTAAGTATAGTTGCGTATACACGCTAGTTCATTAAGCTGAAGTAGCATATACAAATCAGTTTTGAAAATTAAATTATTGATCTAATAATACTGATTCATCCCCCCCTCAGTATTATTTCCACCACGCATAATATTGTACAAGTGGCCAAAACCATAGATTGACATTTGAAGTTCTAGAAGTGAAGAAATAATACGAGAATGCACTTTAGAGATTAGTGTTTTATATTAGAGACCTTGTTTAAAAGTAATAAAAAAAGAAAAACAAGAAAATTTATAGAAATGAATAAATACTGTGGAAAGATCTAGAGTAATATAAAACCTTGGTCACTGGGGACAGATTAATATGAAAGAGAGTTAAAATAAAAATTATACATATGGGTATACCTAGAAACTATGAAGTTGTCTTGAAAAGAACTAAGGGTAGAAAACCATGAAACTTCAATAACTTAGTCAATAGAGACACAACTCAAAATCCTGTAGAAAATTACAAAAAAATGGAGGATAAAAAAAATTAAACTTTTAACTTTTGATGAATTTCAACACAAGGTTACCGTTAGAAGAGCTACATGGTGGAAATGTTGCGACATTGCTCACGTCTAGGAATTTCTCAAATCAAGAATGATAAACTCAATAATTCCGCTTATCGCTGACGACTTAAGTTAAAGTAAATGAAAACGTAACACTTTCTAAAAAATATCCTCAATTGCACCTACAAGAAACATAAATAGAGTTAACACATTCAAAACAAAATTTGGTAAGGTATATAAATGAAATCCAAAAACAAATGTAAGCGACGAAATGAAAAACAAAATGTTACCTCTCAGATAATCTCCATAAAAAAAAATAAGCATTCACGGTTTTGCCTGGAGGACTCAACAAAAGAACTTGCAGAGACAAAAATTTAATTCTCTAATCATTGATGTAAAGCAGTAAAGAATAAAAAATCTTGGTTATAGAGAAACATAATCAAGGTAGGTAATTGTTGAATGAGTGAGTAGACAAACAATTGTCGAAGTAGTCATTAAACCAAAGAAAACCGTAAATTATCGAATAACCATTGATCTAAAGAGATCTCACCACAACTGTTGAAATGGTATGATGTAGGAGCCTTCATGTTAGGATCAAGAGGAGATACGTATGAATGTTAGTACAAGCCTAGCCTTGGAACAATCTGGAAGGACCTTCATATTATTTCATCCCACATCGACATTGAGGCTTAAGGTTTATGAAATATATAACGTGTATTGATACAACCACTTTCTGAAACTAACAAATCTAGCGAAAAATTCTAGACACATAACTTGTAAACATTACAGGAAAAACAAAGTGATTTAGTTGTAAAAAACAACCTAGGAAGGAATAATATAATGCGCAAATGTGGACATATATATATTTTTGTGTGTTTGTGTGTTGTTTTTAAAATAATAATAATAATACAAGGTCATTATGTGTGGTGAAGTATAAAGGTTTGTAGTAAAAGTATCAAAAGCACCAATGCATATAATATACACCCACAAACGATATGAGACCTAAAAATTTTACTCTAAGATATAGAATACAAGGGATATGGTAAGTTGTAAGAAAATCATATCTTATCAAAGTTATCATTGAAAAGTTATGAATGTACAAGGAGCACTAATATTCCAAAAATTGAGGATGGGAATATTTACACATGAAAATAAAAAGTAAAGGATTTTCTTAAAATTATGATCAATTATATACAATGTAAATATGACAGTGAGTTCATAATATGGAGTTAGAAAATCTAGGTCAAAATATAAAGTAAGAATGGAAACAAAAGAAAACATGGTGCTTAAATATCAAGTTACAAGACATGGTTATTTGCAAAAAGGATTTCTAAAGATTTTATTACAAAATAAATAAGTTAGTCCTCAAAAGTTACATATTAAACAAGAGAAAAAAATAAAATTTTGTATTCACTCTTTAAAAAAAAGTGTAATTAAGGATATGTTACACATGTGCTCACCTAACACATTAGCCCACTACTCACATTCAAATCTAATATTTCCATATATCCCCATTACATAAAATTTCTAGATTTTTGGTCTTCTAAATTCATCTAAATATAGGATTATTTTCTCATTCTCAAGTGGAATTTCCCTCTTCTCATGGATTCTTTTGGTCAACGGTCAACATCCAAATTTTAGAAAATGTAAAATTCCCAATTTTTATAGAAATCTAGATTTATATATTTTCACTATTCAAAACATCCACTAAGCCATGTCTTATCCATGATGGCCACCAACTAGCCTCCACCTCAACACCATTGTACTTTGGATCCATGATAACACCCAACCATGTCAACCAAGATCCATGTAGGAAAAACCCTCACTCATTAAGATATTTTTGTTTTTAACATTTTTGGATTCATTTAGATCCATCTAGATCTAGGAAAATCCAAAAATCCTTATTTCAAAAATATCTAAATTTTCAAATTTCTAGATTCCACTTCACCTACCATGATAGGAAACACATTGGCTTCCAAGTCAACTCCTTTGTAGCACCACTCACTAGATAATCATGCCACATCAATAATATGTTAGCATGTCACATCACCCAAACTTGTACCTTATGCCATATTAGCATGACATGCCATCATGCAAAATCATTACTAGTCACCATAGTCTACTACACTTGCATTTCAATCCAAGTTTTTCATAAAAAAAATTAATTATCTTTTATGGGTGCTTCGTCTTCCACCCCCAATAGACTATGGTTTTAGTCTCCTTTTCTTAACAGATTCTAGCGTTGGTATCCACCACTTAATAGATTCTGATGTCATTTTTTATAGCTCTTAACAAATTTTGGGTACTTCCTTCTGCTTACTCAAGGTGTCATTGAACATATGTTCTTCCATTTGGCATATAGATTTTTGAAAAAATCCTTTCATATGTTTTTCTAAATGTTTGTATATATGGATCTTTGGATATATATATATATATATATATATATATATATATATATATATATATATATATATAATGTCTCCACTTCCCCACTGATTGCTTTAAAAAATATCTAGGCTTTGCTCCATCTAACTTCCAAACTTGGTAGATATTTATTTGGTTGATGCACGTCAACTAATGGACACAATTCCATTAAATGAGAGTAGCTAATTGGGCCACTACCCACTGATAAGACTAGGAATGTATTTGAACACTTAGGGTTAGCCCAATTAATGGATTACTATGCCACTAACAAGTATAAAGAAATGTATCTTATGACCTAAGGTTGCTAGCATCACCCAATACAACACTTAAAAATAAATTTGGGTTTTATTATTAAACTATGTCAATTTTTTTGGGGGAGTTTTGATTTTAAGGGTTTTTTTTTGGGTTTTGTCCTGATCTTCTAAAGCAATGTGGTTGTTGTAAGGTGCAACAAAAGTGTGGATTGTGCCCCTATGGTGTGTCATCTTTCAATAAGATAATATTGTGAAGACCAAACCTATGGCACATTTTGTTGTTGAAAGGAATATATTGGCTGAGCCAGTGTATTGAAGGAACTGTGAGGGGTTACTATGAGTGTGAAAATTAAAATTATTTATCTCCATTGGGAATTTTTTTACTTTTCTTGGTTTGAAGGGATTTATTGTAAGTTTTCTTTCTCGAGGTGTGCAATATTGTAAATTGTTCTCAATGGCTAACCTTTTGGTGGAAACATATCTAAATAAAGAAACTAAGTTAGATGATGTCAATTATGTAAATTGGAAGTTTAAATTGCAGACATTGATGCAAGGTTACAATGTCTAGTTGATAGCATGTGGTGATGAAGTGATTCCTAATGCCACCGTAGGAGTTACAACTATATCAATTCAAGATTAGGAGAGGTGAGAGACCAAAGAAAAGGTATTGTTGAGAATGTTCATAAATGGAAACATTATACCCCATATCCAAGAATGCAATACCTTCAATAAGATGTGAACAACAATTAGAGACATGTATGAGTCGAAGAATACAAATTGAGTCCTGACTCTAAAGAGTAAGCTCCTTTCCATTAAGAAGGAATAAAATGAAAGCATTCATAATTTCATTACAAGAATTAAAGACATTAAAGATAAACTTGAAGATATAGGAGAAACAGTATCTTAAATTTAGTTTAGTCACCATAACCTTAAAAGGAAAGCTAGATGAGTACCAGATGTTTGTTATAGGTCTTGCAGTAAGGGAGAAATCTCCCTCTTTTGATGAGTTGGTAGGTATACTCAAGCAAAAGGAAGTCAAATACCTTAGGCCTCAAAATTCTGATTTGGAATAGATTGTGAAATGGAAACAACGTTTCAGAGGAACTCCATGAGAAGGAAGTGTTGATGGCCAACATTAACAATGTCTAACATTAAGGAAATCACTTGGTTAGGGCCCCAATTAGACCCTTTTCAATTTGGTGTGGTTATTTCGACCAATTATGGGCTCGGTTGCCTCAACCTAAATATAACTTAAAATAAATGCGTGATCTAATCTAAAATTAATCTAAGTTTAATTCTAATTTTCACTTGTTGATGTATAATAATACTTGTGGATATTTAACCGGAAAAAGAAAAGACTCACCTTTCCAAAAAATAATGATGAGAAAATTATGGCAATAACTCTAAAGTTGGGCTCCAATGAAATTTTATTACATAAAATGACGAAGTTAGAGTATGAAAAATTCAAGGTTGCAAAATTTTTATAGTTGTCGAGTCCTTTCACACCCTACATCTCGTATTAAAGGTAGATCAATAGACCTTTAGATAACTCAATTTCATCATTAATCACATATAAAATTCTGTTGAGATTCAGCTATCGGAAATTATTATTATCCTATTTTAAGGTCATGGCCAAGCTAGACACAAAATTGGTGTATGAGACCCGCTTGTTTGTGGGAAAAGGGACCCACCTCCATGCAACGATTTAACTGCTAAGACTACGAAGGCATACATACTCTACCCCCCTCCACTTTTGCCTTCGTAGACTTAGCAGTCAAATCAATGCGTGGAGGTGGGTCCCTTGTCCCAGAAACAAGGGGGTCTCATACACTAATTTGGTGTCTGGCTTGGCCGTGACCTTAAAATAAGATAATAATAATAATAATAATTTTTTCCGATAGCTGAATCTCAACGGAATTTTATATGTGACTAATGATGAAATTGAGTTCTCTGAAGGTCCATTGATCTACATTTAATTTGAGATGCTAGGTGTGAAATCACTCAACAATATCCATTTTGACTTTATCAATGAGACCTAATACATATACAATGATTCATATGCTTTCGTGGCAGGATTGGGTGCAAGGATGTGTGAAATGGGAAACGTGGCCATTTTGCTTTACTTGTCTAGCATATGAGATAAATCTATTGCATATTTTCATTTTTGATGGATTAACAATTGGGTATCTCTGCAACTATTGTATGTTTGACAAGTTTTAATTACTTGTGGCATATATATCAAACATTCTCATTTTATTTTTATTGATTGATGGTTGAGTGGACCCACAACTCACTCTATGTGTATGTTTCAAACTAGTCCTTTATTTCACATGCAGTAAAGTTTAAAACCTTTATTCCCCACACATAACTAACATGCAGTATTGGTCACACTTGGTTTATGGAAAAACGAACATGGAGAGGTAAGAGGGTCCACATAGACCATTAAAAATGTTGGAAATAATTACTCTTGACAACACATCGCCACCGCTGCACTGTACACCGCCTCACTGCCATGACCTTCTCAGACTTGAAGAGGTACACTGACGCGGCCAAACTACATCTTTTCAAATGTCCACATGTGGCCTGTGAGTTAGGGCCCACATTTACATTGGAAGCGCTTTTATGGGCGAACTTCACAAAGAACCCGACCAATCAACCAACAGCGGAATACACGTAACCCGACCAATCAAACACCGGTCCCACTTTGACTAATAAGACCAGACCCCAAATAAAATAAAACCTGCGTTGATAATCCATTAGGTCCGCTTGAACTATTAAACCATGCGCACTTCTCCACGTGATCGTTGTTTGATCGATCCCACGACGAACGGTCAAGATCGCCGGATCTCAACAAGGATTTAACCCCGTTTCATAAAACCTTATCGGGTCCGATTTGGGGATTAACAATCACGCTTATTCAGACCCGATATTCGTCCGATCACCCTTGCAACGGACAGTCTGATCACCTCCGGACTTCAACTAGATTTCGATATGGTTCATAACATCATCGGGTGCGTCTTTGGGAATACCACCTATGGTTTTGAGGCCGCCCGATAATTCGATACCACTTATGAATACCACCTCCACTACTTAACACCCGTGCATATATGCCACATGATGACTGTTAGATCTCCTTCGATCAACGATCACAACACTCTCGCGACTGTTGACTTGTGAAGTGTTAAACAATAACATGCAATATGTGCTTAAGTCTGAGCCGTCCATCCTCCATTTTCAACAATGCGATGTAATCCTTACCATCCTTTCACCTTCACTCCTTACAATCCTTTAGGAATTAGGGAAAAAGTATGCGTTCTCCGCTATATAACATATCCTCAATCTTCTTATGCCTACTATAAAACCCAATTGCACTTGCTCTCGGTTGATCCCTTTGTCCATTCAAAAATTAATCTGATATCTACATGCCTATACACAGGGTTTATTAAATGATTAAATACTAATCCTGTAAGGGAAAATTCCATCAGACATTCATGCTATTCAACACATAATTCCACAGTATTTCTCAATTTCATAGTCGATGCACCATAAGGCTATTAAGGCACATACAGATACAAATTCCCACACATGATATACACAAATCCACACTATTTTGGTATTTCTATATAATATTTACAAGGAAACAATCACATTCGACTGTTTCAATTCTTCTTCATAAAATCCATCTATTATTCTTTCTAACTTCTCACTCTTGCTTTTACTATCCTCTAGCTCTCTAGCCCTATCTAGCCTCTAGCTAACCTCTGACTAACCTCTCGAATTATTCAAAAGATTACAATTTATACAAGAATGGATTCATGAACCAATTTAGATCAGATCCAACAATCTCTCAATCTCTCCTAAAGTATCTCTTCAACTTCACCCTTATCTCAAACAAATCCTAAATGAAGCTTTTAAATCCATCAAATCCTCACTCTTCCTAAGATTACTCAACTATCTCCAAATCTCTACATTCACAATATATTCTCCATTAATCAATTTTACAATTAAAAACCCCTCAACTAAACTAAACTTAAGAAAATAAATAAAATGATTAAGGGAACCCACTCCCTTTAGTAATTTGAAAAAGACTCGTGGGTCTTATAAGCTTTGAAGAATGCTCCTACATTAGACTCCCCAGGTTGAAATAATTCATGGACTCCTATTCATAAGTCTTTCCACTTCCTCTGTTGTAAACTTCATAAGCTTTCATCTTCCAACTGGCTGCCTAACCTCTTTCAACTGCAAGTGCATTTATTGCCTCCTCTCTTTCTCCTGGGTGCCAAACTCTGTGTTGTCGATATCCTTTTGCTCTGCTTTCATAAGCATCTCCTTTGCATAATGTTTTGGTGCTGATATCCTGCATAAACAACTCCTCAAACAACATAAATCTCTGCTCCTCTATCTGTCGTTGTCTTGTCATCATCTCAATAGAATTGATCCCCATATTTATGTATTTTCTCCTGTCTTGTACCTGACCGTTCCTTTTGATTTCTGACTCGATCACCAACATTTTTTTTTTGTCTATAAACCATTTCCTTTATGTTGTCATGTATATCCTTCCATCTTTCCTTGACTTGTTGACTTTGACAATTCCTCATGCTCATCACCTTTGTAGTTTTCATCATCCACCTATCCAATAGCTTGAGTAGAATCCTCCCAATCTCAAAAGAAGATTGGTTCTTGTTTAATACAAGAACATATAACCTTTCAGCCACACACTATCTACCAGCTGCAAATATTTTAGTTATTGAACTTTGTTCAATTTCCTCCATATTCCTATTAAATTTAACTGAACTTTTCACCCATTTTTCCAATTTCAAACTCAACATAAACTCTTGAAATTCAAATCTTCCTTGGATTAAAAACAAAATTTGTCTATGGACTATATTTCCACATCCTCTGCAATCTTCTTTCTCTTCTGCAATGACTTGTTTAAGAGCTATGCCAACTCGCCTTCCTCTATTCCAAGCTTCTGAGTCAACTGGTTTCTTACTCCCATCTTCTTGTTTCCATAAGGAAAACTGACTTTTTGCAATTCCAGAACTTACATATTCCTTCATGTTTACTTGTGAAAACATATCTCCAAGAGTAGTTTGTCCTTCATCCTGAAAACCACATTCAACAGTTAATAATTCAAAATCAGAAAATACACTACATTTTCCATTAATTATGCTCCAAAATTTCTCTGATTTGTCATCCTCTTGATGTACATATGACATGTCAAACTTATCATGTTGTCTTGTCTTGAAAAAGCCTTCTTTGTCTTTACTTTGTTCTGAATGTTGTCTAAGTTATGAATTCTGTTCTCTGCTCTTCTCTTTGGCCTTCCTTCCTTTCACACTCCTTTTCATTCTTCTTTTTTCTTCCTTACAAATCTATAAGCCACTAATTTTCCTTTTCCATTCCTCCTTTGTTTCAATCAAAATCATCCAATCTATGATTTTAGAACCTAGAGTTCTCTGTGTTTCTATACAAGAAACAAAATCGCCATATACAATAGATTTTCCATTCCACTGTAGAGTCCCTTTTTCAACATTAAAAATTACTATCAACACCATGAATATAACCTTCCATTGCTCCCCGTGGTTTCTCACTGCATATGCATAGTTCACAAAAGAATCCTTGCCTTCATCCTTTGAGATTACCTGTCTATTTTAAGTTTTTTGTTTACATTCACCGCTACTCTTTATGCAATTTCTACAAATAACATTGTCTTCAATTTTCTGTTGTGCATCAGTCTCTATCAACCTCTCTTTAAGTTCCTATTTGTCCTATTTTCCTTTCTTCTTCATAGCCTTTCATGGATTAACTATACCTCTTGGGACTAAATTCTCTTTATAAATCTTTGTTCTACCATATTCCATAGTACACTCTTTGGTAAGAGTCCTTTCCATTAATGGTCCATTATGTCCTTCCAAGATAATTTCTTGTCCATTAACTATTAATATAGGTGCATAATTTTTTAATAAAAATCGAAGAGATAATTCCATTACCTCAAGTGCTTGTACTGCATATACACTCTTGTTTGCTCCTGTCATAAGGTTATCTTCATACCTCTTTTCTACTTCTCCTTTGCAATCTACAATTTCCTTTTGTCTTCAAATTGTCTGCCATATTTTTGCCAAGTCTTACTAGATTCATCATCTTTAGCCTCTTTAGTAGTCTTCAACATTTGTCCATCTTCAGTCTCTTTGAACACATGTTTAATCAAGAACTGTTCTATTACAACCACCTCTTCTAACAGTTTCATTTCTTCAGCAACCCACATAAACATATCTTCTAAAGGTTGTTCATCACCTGCATACATACACAAATCATCAATTCCAAAAATACTAAGCTCTTCTTTCTTTGATGTTTCAATCATCACATCTCTCTGTCAATTTGAACTGGTCCAACAGTTCAAGAAATCATCAATGGTTCCTTCCTCAACAAGGTAAACCTCTTGCTCAGGTCTACAATAGCTATTTTCCATCTCTAACTCAGTTGCTTTGAGGTCTTCTCTTAATTTGATATACATTCTCCTCTTTATCTGTTTCTGCAACAACATCCACTTTATCTTCTTTCTTTTCATAGTCCAACCATACCTTTGGTCCTCTTCACATTTTTCTCGCAACACTATTATGGCATCCATACTTGCCTTCAGTTCTACAATTTCTCTGTCAAATATCTCTTGAATCATCTTCTCTCCTTTGCCATTTTCCTTGGCATCTTTCTTTATTATGTTGTGGCTTCTCTCTAAACCCCTTCTATGACTATCAGTAGTCATTTCCTTGTTATCTCTATGAGCTCCTCACTCATTATGAGCTACACTAAGCTTCTGCAACAGCAAGTCCTCCCTGCTGCCACTTACCTCACCAATCCTTTCTCTAGACTTGGTCTTTTGGAAAGCGCAGGTTCTCTATCTTTGGAACCTCTTGAGCATTCTCTTATACTCCCTTTAGGCTTATATCCTCAACTCACCTTCTCTTGAGAACACTTTAACTGTCCTCCCTGTCCAACTTTCAGCTGGAATATTTAGGTTCACTGCCACTAACAAAACTCCTCTCTTTCTTTACACAGTCTGCTACTGTGTGTTGCTACTATCACTCTCTTCCCTTAAAAAAAAAATTCAAAAGAACAAACATCAAAATACAACTCATACCTGATGATCTATCTCTTTAATCTTTCACTGGATTGGCAATACATATGCTTCTTTACTTTTTATTGTCTGCACTTTAGTTGTTCTTTCATTTGAATTTCTGTTCTTGTTGAGTACATCCATATTCACTTTCTTTCCTTACAATATCTCTACTGCAATTTCTTCACTTGCTCCTTTGTCACAGCTACTTGCTATAATTTCATTACCTGCTACTTTCATTCACCTACACATACCATTAAAGCTTTAAAACCTACAAGATCCTTCTTGATCCTATCTTCCTCAAATCCCTTTTTCACAGTCTATTTTGAATGAACCGACTGAAGTCTTCATTGCCTGTAACATTTCAAAATTATTCTATGCATGAATCATTGTGTTCTATATTCTCCCTCTGTATCGGATCCATTACAATGAAAATTATATATATGCTGAGAATAAAATTAAATTTCTCATCCAATCTCCACAAAACATTAGTCTAGCTCTGATACCAAAATGACGCATCCAAACTATGTCTTTTCAAATGTCCACGTGTGGCCTATGAGTTAGGGCCCAAATTTACATTAGAAGCGCTTTTATAGGCGGACTTCACAAAGAACCTGGCTAATCAACCAACAGTGTAATACACGTAACCTAACCAATCGAACACTAGTCCCACTTTGACTGATAAGACTGGACCCCAAATAAAATAAAACCCGCGTTGATAATCCATCGGGTACGCTTGAACTGTTAAACCATGTGCACTTCTCCGCGTGATCACCATCTGATCGATCCTGCAACGAACGGTCAAGATCGCCGGATCTCAACAAGGATTTAACCTCGTTTCATAAAACCTTATCGAGTCTGATTTGGGGATTAACAACCGTGCTTATTCAAACCCGATATCCATCCAATCACTCTTGCAATGGATGGTCCGATCACCTTCAGACTTCAACTAGATTTAAATATGGTTCATAATGTCATCGGGGGCATATTTGGGAATACCACCTATGGTTTTGAGGTTACCCGATAATCCGCTACCACTTATGAATACCACCTCCACTGCTTAATGCCCGCGCATCTATGCCATGCGATGATCATTAGATCTCATTCGATCAACAATCACAACACTCTCGCGATTGTTGACTTGTGAAGTGTTAAATAATAACATGCAATCTGCGCTTAAATCTGAGCCGCCCATCCTCCGTTTTCAACAATGCGATCTAATACTCACCATCCTTTCGCCTTCACTGTTTCCTTACAATCCTTTAGGAATTAGGGAAAAATTTTGCGTTCTCCACTATAGAACATATCCTCAATCTTTTTATGCCTACTGTAAAACCCAATTGCACTCGCTCCCGGCTGATCCCTCCGTCCATTCAAAAAGTAATCCGATATCTACATTCCTATACACAGGGTTTATTAAATAATTAAATACTAATCCCATAAGGGAAAATTCGATCAGACATTCATGCTATTCAACACACAATTCCATAGTATTTCTCAGTTTCACAGTCAATGCACCATAAGTCTATTAAGGCACATACAGATAAAATTCCCACACATGATATACACAAATTCACACTATTTTGGTATTTTTATATAATATTTACAAGGAAACAGTCACATTCGACTGTTTCAATTCTTCTTCATAAAATCCATCTACTATTCTTTCTAACTCCTCACTCTTGCTTTTACTATCCTCTAGCTCTCTAGCCCTAGCTAGCCTCTAGCTAACCTCTAACTAACCTCTTGAATTATTCAAAAGATTACAATTTATACAAGAATGGATTCATGAACCAATTTAGATCAGATCCAACAATCTCTCAATCTCTCCTAAAGTATCTCTTCAACTCCACCCTTATCTCAAACAAATCCTAAATGAAGCTTTTAAATCCATCAAATCCTCACTCTTCCTAAGATTACTCAACTATCTCCAAAATCTCTACATTCACAATATATTCTCCATTAATCAATTTTACAATTAAAAACCCCACAACTCAACTAAACTTAGGAAAATAAATAAAATGATTAAGGGAACCCACTCCCTTTAGTAAATTTGAAATAATACTCATGGGTCTTATAAGCTTTGAAGAATTCTCCTGCATCACGCACCTCCATACCTATTGAGTTTCGAAGAGCCATCACCGCCTCAACTTATTTAACGTCGAAAAGGAAAATAACTGAATTGGTTTTTTTATAAATGAAGACAACGCATAGTGTGGATATATAGAGTGTAAATTATATGCAGTTGTAGCTGCTTGACCTTCTGTAAATTAATGTTTGGTTTTTGTATAAATGAAGACGATGCATAGTGTGGGTATATAGAGTGTAAATTATACGTAACTGTAGCTACTTGACCTTCTGTAAATTAATGTTTGGTTTTTTTGTTATTGAACAACCATAGCTGTGTGTTTATATTATTGTTGTGTTTTTGTTTTTGTTGTTTACTCGGTTGGTATCAGAGGGTTGTGTGTTTTTCCCAATCTTTCATGTGGTACTAGAGCCAGAAGTAATTGAAGTCACTGCTGCCTGTTGTCTTGTCCTTCAACTAGTGGAACGTTGAGTGTGAGTAATATTGTTTTGAACCTCCAGTGTCGAGTGAGTGAAAGGGTTGTGAAGTCACACTACCCATAATCTCTGTGAAAAACATGTAGTGTATGAGAAAAGAAGAGCTGGGAAAATTCGAAGTTGTGCATGAGAAGAACCTGTTGTTGCTAGATGTCACGCCTTTAAGCCTAAGTTTTTATCAAGTGGATTGAAATGAGTTGTTGTAAAATGGTTTGATGCGGGGTCCTTTTACCTCTCTGTATGTGGCCAGAGGCAAGATTTCATGCCTTTTATTCCGAATGTGTTAAATAGTGTTGAATTTTTTGTTTGTTGCTATGTGGTACTATTTATATCAACTATAGAGTTTGAAGCTGCAAACTGTGTGTTCTGTGGAATGTTGTCATTCGAGCCACCATCACTTGAGCTATGTATATGAGTGACAAAGTTAAATTCAGTTTTTAGACAGCAAAAAGATCAAGAAAGAGAGACAGAATCAAGGTTGCAAGCAACCTCTATTGTTTAAAGAAGCCACAACTTATTGTTGTTGAATTTGGATGGTCCAAGTGAATCATGAATCATTGATAGCATTGAGATGGATAAAGCCCGAATTTGTTATTGGATTTCCTGAGAAGAGTGTCCAGGAGTGCTAATGAGGTTTGGCATTGAAGCTTGCCAATGAGGTGAAGGTTGTGTTTGTAGTAAAAATCACGTTCAGCTATTCAATCACATTGTGTTGTAGTGTACTCCAAGCTAGAGCAGCCAAGAAAGTGTGAGTTTTACCAGCATCAGAGTTGTACCAGCATAAGAGTTGGAGCACATTCCCTGTGGTGTGAGCTACGTCCATATCAAGACGTTGTGTTGTGATGAAGAACGCAACAGAGACATTGAAATTTTGAGTTCTTTTGGAAATGGAAGTAACGATCGGGTAAAGAGCATTGAACCTATAGTGTTCAACCCATTTGTGAAGCATTCAACATCAAAGTTTTTCCAGCTAGAGAAAGAAGGCAAAGGCATAGAAGCTTTGAGTTTGGAAGTGACATTGTGATAAAGAGCCTTGGAACCTATAGTGTTTTCATGGGAAAACCTAAGAGGTTAAGAAAGTCAAAGAAACAGCAAGAGTTGTTGGAGTTTGATTTCAAAGAGTTGGAAGGCAAAAGGCAAAAGAATTCCTTGGAATTAAAATTCATAAAGGAATCCGTAGATGGAAGCATTCTTTCCCTCATTGCAGATGCAAAAACAACAAAAGAGGCTTGGGATATCCTTGAAAGGACTTTTGGTGCAAGGGGGAGTAATCAAGTCGAAGATAGTAGTGTTGTTCAACCTGTTGTAGCAGTGCTTGAAGATGAGAATGAAGATGGATCTGTAGCAGTGAATCTACAGAGAGATGAAGGATTTTGTGAATCTCACTTGAAAGTGGATCACAATGTTGATGGTATGTTATCATGAGACGTTGATTTTGGCATAGATAATGTTGCCAATGGAGAAGCATATGGTTTAGTGGATCCAACAATTGAAATTTTTGATGTTAAATTTGATGAAGAACAATTAACGTGTGACGAATGGTTGCAAATGATGCAACATAAACATCTTATTGATAGACTTCTATTTGGTGAGAGAAACCCACTTGTGTCTGAAAACCAAGTGGAAGAAAACCTATTTGCAAAAGAAAAGGTGGAGACTCAAGATTACGAGGCATCCACAAAGTTAAAGAAGGAAGAAGAGGAGAAAGCTCTCAGTCAAGAGTTGAATGAACATAACTAATATGGTTCTTAAAATGTTTTTTCATATAAACTTAAAAATGATTTTGTGTGTGCAGATTCTTGAAGCAACAAAACTTCAAGAAGAATTAATGTTTCTTGAAGCATGGATTGAAAAACCATGTATTGATGGATCGTTGCCGCGCTGCAAACTAAGCCACGCCTTCTGAGCGACCCTGCAAGCGCTCTCCCTCATGGAGCCTGGAGGCGGCCCTGCGACCCCTCCCCCCTTTCCTCCGGAGATCGAAGCCTTCAAGGCTCTTGTAACTGCAACAGGAAAACGTCAGGCCACTGGCCCGCAACAAAAATTCGTCAAAAAACTGGACAGTATACCCAAGGTGGCCTTACCAGAGGAGGAAATCTGCAGATCTGCACTGAATCTTGTAGAAAAAGGTCTGATCGGCCAGTTCACCGGTTTGTGGCCATCCCCGAGAGCTGTCGAAGAATGGGTTAAAAGGAACTGGCTACCTTTGGTAAATGAAGGAATCAAGATCTATTTTGTAGGCAAAGGGTTCTTTGTTTTCCTGTTTGACAGTTCAGAGGACAGAGGCCTGATTTTCAGAAACGGGCCATACTTCATGGGGCCTCAAGGACTCTACTTGAACAAATGGTCTACAAATTTTGACCCAGCGCAAGATGTGCCCAAGGCGGTTCCTGTTTGGGTGCGCCTCCCGCATCTTCCCCTGCATTGCTGGAATCAAAGCTCACTCCAGTCCATTGGAAATGCTCTTGGAAAATACATAGACCAAGCCCCAAGGAAGGACCAGTATTCCTGTGCCCGGATCTGCGTGGAGGTCGATTTGGAAACAGGATTACCCGAAGCGATTCAGCTATCGGTGGCAAACTGGACACACATACAAGAGCTTGATTACGAACAACTGCCCTTCAAGTGTCGTTTCTGTCACGAGTATGGGCATTTTGCTAGATACTGCAAAAAAAGAAGCGACGAGACAACAGAGAAGGAAAAAGAAGAACAATGGAAACAGGCAAAGAAGACAACATTCAACAGACAGAGTAACAAAAACAAGGCTAAAGGGACAGAGAACAAAGTAGATAATGGAAGCACAAGTAACCAAAACGCCGGAAGCAGTGAAACAAAAGGCAATGAGGGGGATAAAAACCCCTTTGAAATCCTCACGCCTCCTTCAGATCCTCCGGAAGCAGGGGAAGAAGAACCACCACAGCAGGAGAATATTGAAACCCTAGAACCAGGTAATAACCCAATCTCCATCCCAAGCAATATTTCTTCTCCATCATACGCAGATATAATCAAAAAAAAGAAGAAAACAATAGAGAATATGGGATCATCAGATGATGAAACACTAGAAAGGTCAACAAAAAGGGCTGGACGAAGATCAAACAAGGAAACTAGAGAAGAGGAGTCAGAAAGACAAAAAACCCTCGGCAGTCAAGCTACCATCGAAATGACACTAGGGAGGAATATCAGGCCTAGGGCCTCCAAAGGAGGAGGGCCTACCCCTTCAAGTGGTAAATGATGTAGTTGATCTCTTGGAACTGTAGGGGTCTGGGTAATCCCAACAAGGCAGAGGCTATCAGAGACTTATTGAAGATGGAGACCACGGACATCCTTATGCTCCAAGAGACCAAAGTAGAAGGGGAAACCCTTCTAAACACCAGCGCTAAGAAATGGAAATTTGATTCAGGAAAGGCTGTTAGTGCAAGGGGCACAGCTGGAGGATTAGGTACTTTTTGGACAAAAGACTTCTCACTAGAACGATTCTTAGCGACTCAACATTGGATTTTCACAGAGCTGCGTCACACCGTAAGCAATCTTACCCTCGCTCTGTTTAACTTGTATGTCCCTGTTCATTATGAAGAAAAGAGAGAGTGCTGGAGGTCACTTATAGATTATATAGCGCAAATCAGTCCCACAAATTTAGACATAGGTGGAGATCTGAATATAACTCTAGATCCCAAAGAAAAGAAAGGAGGGATCCAGTCGAGAGATCCTTTCATCAATACTGTGGGAAATTTGATTCTGCAGTGGGACTTGGTAGACTTCAAACCAGTGAAAGGAAAATACACCTAGACAAACAATTGAACCGGAGAAAATCATATCTCAGCCAGATTGGATAGGTTTCTTATCAGCAGCTCTTTAATGATGGACAACATAATAGTTTTCACCAAGATTCTTCCAAAGCTCACATCGGATCATAAACCTATCCTCTTATGCCTAAAAGAGGAAGAGGATTTAGGCCCCCTTCCATTTCGTTTCAACCCTCTTTGGGCAGGCAAAGATGGGTTTTTAGAAACATTTCAAGCAGCATGGAGGATAGATGTACTCGGTTCCCCAAGCTATGTGTGGGAACAAAAAATGAAAAATACAAAAAAAGCACTTAAAGATTGGATAAAGAAATCCATGCAATCTCCCAATAGGCAGAGGAAGGAGGCAGTAATTCAATTGGAAGGAATACAACTGGAAATGGAGGAGAAATATCCCTCTTCCACAGATTTAGCCAATGAAAAATCTGCTCAAAGGAATGTATATTGTTCTTTCAGAAATGAAGAGGAATATTGGCGCTTAAAGTCTCGAAGTCTGTGGCTCAAATCTGGGGACAAAAATACCTCATACTTTCATAGACAGTGCAGGGCCCGTCTCTCGCACAATCACATTACAGAAATTACCAGCACTAGTGTTCAGGTTTATAAAGGATTCTCTCAAATCCAAGAAGCAGTTGTAAATCATTTTTAGAACCTTCTTAGTGCAGAAAGAAATGGGAATGAGGAGGATGAAGCAGAGTTCCTCACAACCATCCCAAATCTAGTCAGTGAGGAAGATAATGATTCTCTGATGAGCCCAGTAACGGAAGAAGAAATAACTAATATTGTATGGTCCATGGAACCAGATAAAGCCCCAGGTCCCGATGGTTTCACAATACACTTTTACAGAATTTGTTGGGAGATTATCAAAATTGATCTCTTCAGAATGATAAGAGGAGTCTTGAGGAAGGCAAAAGTGGGTGGTGGAATAAAATCCACATTTCTCGCTTTAATCCCCAAGGAAACAAACCCAAGATCCTTTGATAGATATAGGCCGATCTCCCTTTGTAATTCATCATACAAGATCATGGCCAAACTGCTGGCAAACAGAATCAAGCCACTTCTTCAAAAACTCATCTCTCCAGCCCAAGGAGGATTTGTGAAAGGCAGACAAATCTTAGATAATGTTATTCAAATCCAAGAGGCTCTCCATTCCAGCCACACACGGAAAGAACAAGGTATGATTATCAAATTAGATATGAGTAATGCTTTTGACCGTGTGAACCGTTCTTTCTTGCTCAGGGTACTTGCTACCTTTGGTTCAAACAGGAATTCATAAACCTTATCAAAGCCTGCATCGAAAACATCTGGATTGCTCCAATGGTGAATGGTAGACCAACAGAGTTCTTTTCAGCCACCAGGGAACTGAGGCAAGGCTGCCCTCTGTCTCCCTTTCTCTATATTCTGATGGCGGATTCATTAAGCAGAAAGTTGACACAGGAGCAACAAAGTGGCACCATTCCTGGGATAAGAATCGTGCAAGGCGTAGCCCCAGTGAATCATGCGCTCTTTGCCGATGATTCACTCCTGCTCAGGGGCGCATCCATGAGAATTGCTAAATCCTTCAAGACAATTCTCCAAAAGTATTGCAGTGTTACTGGAGCACTAATCAGTGAGAGGAAAAGCGTAGTTTACGGATGGAATACCGATCAACAAAAAATTGAAAGGATAGCGAGTGAACTGGGGTTCAAAGGCTATGCAGAGTGGGATAAAATAAAGTATCTTGGTCTTCCGTTGACGATGGGATCCAATCGTAATAATTTGTGGGAGGAGGTGATTTCCAAGTTCAATAAGAAGATAACAGCGTGGGGCGGAGTCTGGCTTACCACAGGAGGCAAGCTCACTCTCATCCGTTCTGTACTTTTAGCTCTGCCTACTTTCCAAGCCTCTTTGCAGATGGCTCCAAGGCAAATCGCAGATCAGATCTCTTGTTTAATGCGGAACTTTTTGTGGAATGGTGGGAAGGGGAACAGTAACCGTTTTCACTTAGTTAATTGGGAAATGGTGAAGTGCCCAATTGCTGAGGGAGGACTCCAAATCAGAGACCCCCAACAAGCAAATCTAGCCCTGGGATGTAAACTCCTGTGGCAGCTAATATCTGAGCCCAAGCATCCAATCAGCCAGCTCTTAAATCTCAAATATCTCATAAATTGGTCGATCATCTCCTTCAACCCAGCGTCTTCTCCTAAAGGAACACAGGCTTGGAGGCTCTGTTGTAAAGGGATAGATTTCTTCAAAACACATTTGTATAAAATTCCAGGGAATGGCAATAAAACATTGTTGTGGAGAGACCGAATCATGGGCCATCCTCCACTCTCAGATATAAATGAAATCGCAGATTTAAGAGTTTGGTTAAGATCAAAAGGAATCAGGAAAATTGAGGACATTGCAGAGTGGGATAACAAAGGCAATTGACAGTGCTGGACTTTGCCCAACATACCAGCGCACTTAAAAAATCAGTTAAACTATTTCATAGATGAAATCACAGACTTTACTCCAGTGCATAAGGACGAGGAAGATTCATGGGGTTGGGGACAAACAGGGGTATACACAGCCAAACAAGGGTACTTACAGATGCAAAGCAAAAAGGACTCTTTGCACCCGGAAGCAGTGTGGAAGCAGATCTGGGAAAGCTTCAGCATTCCGAAGATCAATTTCTTCTTCTGGACTTTGTTTCACAACAAAATCCTAACTGGAGACAACCTATGTAGAAGGAACATAGCTGGTCCACATCGATGCGTGTTCTGTAAAAAAGCCTTGGAGACCTCAGTTCACATTTTTATTGAATGTGAGTATGCTCAGAAGGCCTGGACTAGCTTCTTGGCTGGACTGAATGTAGGACCCCCAGTGCATTGTTCGATAACGAACATGTTTTTGTCTTGGAAAGCTAGGTATCCCTACAGCATCGCAGACAAATCCCTTTGGTACAAGGTGTGGATAGCAGCTCCAAAATATGTGTGCTGGAAGTTGTGGCTCTCCCGGAACGAAATTGTCTTTAATCAAAAAGAAATGTCAGCAGGAAATGTCGCAGAAAAGGCCAAGAAACTTCTAATAGAAACTCTGAGACAATCCAATGTTAGAGATAACTCCCTAAGAGATGAAGAAAGAGCATGGTTGGGTGATTACACTCCTACAACGAGTCCTTCAACAATCACACGCCCAAATCACAAGGAAAACTGGCAGATTCGAGACAATTTGGAAAGCTTCCAGAAGTGGTGGAAATCTCAAGGAAAATGCACTATCTTCTTTGATGGAGCCTCGAAAGGCAATCCAGGCAGGTCAGGAGCCGGGGGGGTCATTTATCTCCCGAATGGAAGAAAAGAGGAATTCAGTTGGGGACTCGGAATTAAAACCAACAACCAGGCAGAAGTCCTTAGTCTTTTAAAAGCTGGCCAACTGGCCAGAAAAGGAAACCCAAGGGAAATCTTAGTGTTTGGAGACTCAGAATTGCTGATAAAAGCTCTATTAAAAAAGAAAGGGCTTAAGGATCCAGTTCTGAACAAACAGATATTAAGAGTGAATAGACTCTTGAAGGACTTCTCTTCAGTTCAAATCTTTCATATCCTCAGAGAATTAAACTCAGAAGCAGACAGTCTGGCAAATATTGGATGCAATCTAGAAAAGAACATGATAAGTATAAATGCAGGAGAACCGAGTATGGCAGCCATCCCTTAAAAGGGCATGTCGATCTTGTAAAAGAAGAAAATTATTCTGTAAGAAACAGAAAATGTAATACTTGATATGGCTTTGGCCACCCATAAATAAAATATCCGTTTCGGTTAAAAAAAAAAAACCATGTATTGATGATACCTGCATAGAAATTGCAGCTATGAATATTGAAGACAATATGGATGATATTGAAAATGAAAATGAAATTTTCATGTATTGGAGCCCTGAAGAGATAAAATTCTATTATGAACTTATGTTGCAACAAATTGATAATCAGAAGATTGATGATGTAGAGAAAACTATAGAAGATGACATGTGGCAGCAATCCACATACGAACAAATTTTTGAAGACGTAGAAGACATCCATGGACAGTCTGAAATGATTTTCTATGTTTTTATGATAAATAAAGATATAACGATGGTAGAGCTGCAACAACAAATGAAGAAACTGAAATTTGGAACCTACGCCAAAAAGACAAATATGAAGCAATTTAAAGGATACAAGATTTGGAAGAAAAGGAAAAAGAAATCGAGCAAAAGAGTTGATGTCAAAGTTTTGAATCATTGTAAGCCTAGCTGAGACTTAGACCAGCAGGCATGTTTAAGTTTTGTTAAGTCATGGTTAAGTTGTCAGTCGTAATTAAGGGGGAGTGTTGGAAATAATTACTCCTAACAACACATCGCCACTGTTGCACTGCACACTGCCATGACCTGCTCAGACTTGAAGAGGTGCACCGCCATACTTGTTGAGTTTCGAAGAGCCATCATCGCCTCAACTTATTTAACGTCGAAAAGGAAAATAACCAACTTAGTTTTTGTATAAATGAAGACGATGCATAGTGTGGATATATAGAGTGTAAATTATACCCTTCTATAAATTAATTTTTGACTTTTTTGTTATTGAGCATCCATAGCTGTGTGCTTATATTCTTGGTGTGTTTGTGTTTCCACTGTTTACTCGGTTGGTATCAGAGGGTTGTGTGCTCTGCCCAATCTTTCAAGAAATATAACATACACAAAAAAACCACTTTGATGATCTTTGTGTCGCTCTCAGATCTTGTCCTTTAAGATATCTCGACGTGAAATTGCAATTTGAAAGTCATCTGAGACCCCAAGTTCCTAGGCTTTGAGAGAATTTTGTCAATTAAAGTTGATGTAAAAAACATACTTGTTTTGAAATGGAATATTAATATTGTAGTGTGTGTAGATTGTATGAGAATTTGGTGCTAACTAATGTTGTTGCACGCTGGGAATTTTTATTTAGGTGGGGCTTCCCCATGGATGGGAAAAGCCACGATCCTGGGCTGACCAATCAACACTTTGGATATTAGTGTTGCAATAGTAGTGAGCTTTTCCTGTTCGCTCTTTTGGCTGGCATGAAATATTATCAAAACCTCTGACTTGGCTTGACGAACCTGCTTGGGTGGCAAGACCTCCCATGTGGCAATATACTAAGGGGTTTGTGATTATAGGACTTACAAGGGATTTGTGATTGTAGGACTTACATGGATTTCTTATAGTTGTATATATTTATATGTTTACATAGTTGTGGGTTCAAAACATCGACTCTAAATCAACATGGATGCAACGAATCCGGAAAATAAATTGGAACAAACTATAAATCGTAGAAATCTTAAATCAGAAAGAATTATTGGTTAATACAATGTGCTTAAATGTAATATATATAATATAATATACTATAGAATATATAAAACATAACATGTGATATTATATAGTTTATTATATAGTGAGGCTTATTATATGTGTTTTATTATATTACACATTATAATGGTTTATAATATGTACAACATAACCATAACTATAGTTCATAACTATTTTCTAATTTGTACCATATTGTTTCATTATGTAGTGTTTTGTACAAGAAAATTTGCTTTCATGTGCTTGCAACTAATACATGTCATGTCTCAAAGTCAAACATTATAATAACTTAAAGTCTATTGGAGTATTTGGCTGGCATGAAATTTTATTAGTTTTGTAAATATGTTTTTTTCAATTTTTTACATATACGTTTACATATTTATGCCCTGTGAATAAAATGCATTATTTAGAAATGGGAAAAAGTGCGAAGGTAGATTTTATCACTTCTTTCGATTATGTTTACATGGAACTCAATAATTTGGTTGATAAACTATAAAAAATGAAATTTAAAGTTTAACACTTCAGGCTAGATTATTCTACTTGAGTTTAAAAATGATTTTTTGTTAAGATTCTTTCTAAGCCAACATTTTTTCTTGGATTAGTTTATATGTATTATATGTCATATGCAGAGGCATCCCATATACAAAACCCAATTACAGGTTGTCGCAGTGCGAGGGGATCTATTATACATGGTTGGGTTCGTGATAGATCATGTAGCCCACCCAAAGTGCATGTTCCACTCATAGATCATGCCTCCGACCCAGTCAGAGTGTCAAAGGTAGTTTTTCTATCTCTGTTGATGATCATGATACCTCTAGTGGACCTTCTTCATCTATTTCAGGTACACCTCCTACATTTTTAAATCCTCTTTAAACTTTATGTGTTTATGTCTTGAAATTTCTTTAATTTTTAAATTTTCTTCAACTCATGTGTTTGAATTTAATGTATATGTTATTATTCTTCTAGTTTCTTAATTATATATATTAAATTATGTTTATTATTTGTAGACCCTCAGTAGGTCGAAGATGACGATCATATTGCAACATCAATCCCTCAATAGGATGATGCTACAACTCATATAACATTAGAGGATGTTATGACCCAACATATGTGGATCACAGAAGAGTTGTATAGCATCACTACCATTTCACCTACTGGTCATAGTTTATATTTGATGTTAGATAACATCAATTGGTTGATCAAGGCATACCAGAGGTTGAGCCCACTGAGCCACCTCGCACAGTCCATACAAAGGATTAGCAGGCATGAGGTTAGAGGTCCACACATTTGGGAGGTGGTGAAAGAGGCCACCAAAAACATTGATGTTCGTGGGGAGTTGTTCGACATCCCTTCAAATCGCCCTGCTAGACATAGAGGTATGATTTCATTGAAATATTTTAGAAATTTTGATGCCACCCTTTTATGTATGATAGATTCATTGGAGATTGGGGCCAATTCCCCCACCATGACCAGGTTTTCATTTATTTTTCCAAGCATATATATGGAGAGTTCATGTTACATATGAGGTCATATTACACTAATACCGAATCTCTTTATTATGCACCCATCATGGGACGTACCTATGATTGTGATGAGGTTCGTTGGGACCCTGGGCATGTACCACCACCTCTGAGATTCTTGCCACTATTATCTCGGAGAGTGGTTTAATGATAGAGCTAGAGTAGTTATCACAACTCAGTGTTGAGACAAGGGAAACTATTGCATATAACATGCGAATATCATTGGTCAGTGCACGTGTTGCATTGGATGGAGAGATTAGGAGACCACCACCACTGCCTCGTGACTCACTAGTGCCTTTATATAATGATTCATTTCTCATGCGTTTACCTATTGCCCAACTTTTGACATATGCATCTATGTATCGTGATGTCATTTGTGACACTTGGAGGATGCACAACATGCGTGAAATAGACCAAGTACATGTATTTATGAAACTTTTGACACTTATTGTCAAATTATGCATAATTATTAATATTAATTTCTAGTTCGTATTAGATTGCATTTATATTAATAATTTCATGATAACATGTAGACATAGGCCAACTATATGAATGAGTTTATGAGGTCATCGAGGGACCACTTGATTAGCCAAGCCATCCTACACTATAGAATGTTTCCATGGATTCTCCTCCACCTCCACCTCCACCTCATAACATTCATCTGGAAAAGAGTCACTATGTACAACCACATGGACTAACAGTTGAGGTAAACTTCTTTATTCCTAAGATTTCAACATTTTCTTTTTTAAGTTACACATATATGCTAATTAATTTGTAGACTAATTATAATTTATCCTTGCCATTGTGTACACAGGGCCATATGCAAAGTGTTTTTGATGTCACTGTTATGTGGACACGTGAGTGGGATGTTGGGTTTAGAGGCACTAATGATGTGGGCCCATCAATGCAGGTCTCAATCCTTAAGCCATAGGCAGGGGAGCACCAAATCTAGATTCATCAGACCCCCATCCTATCTAAATTGCATTTGGACTCGGCTGAGGTTAGTAGATTCATGTATATGTAATTAAAAAAGTGGTTCAAAATCAATTTTTTTGCCATATTGTTTATTTTTTACAAATAATGATCTAATTAGTTTGAGTTTGAATGTGTTATGTTGCAGTACCAACTTATGAACACTTACTTTGAGCGGTGGAACTCACATAGGAGTTCTGGTGGTACTTGGAGTGGATATTTTGTATATTTTCAGGCTCATTTCGTAGGGCACATTCACATGTGATACATACTTTGTATATTTTCATACATGGACATTTTAAGGATGCTTATTATTTCAATTTATGGATGTTCATGTGATATTAGTAATCTGTATATATTTTCATATGGAGAGTTTATTGATACATTCACTATTTCATTTTATGGATTTCTATTAATCTTCTTTATGGATGTTCATTAATTTTTGAAGTTTATGGATATGTTAAAATTATTTCGCTAATTTAATTTTTTTCTATATACTATAACTTTTATTACAAAATATAACAATTTTTATTTCTAGTTTCATAGACTAAGAAAATAAGTACAACCTTAAGTTATGATGCAAGTCAGTCTGATACTTAAAATGAACTAAAATATATCATGTATCAATTTAATTTTGAACATGGAAAGAATTACAATTGTGCTTCATATTGGCTTGTAGAAAGTGTCTTTTAGTGAAATCAACATGTATGTTATTACAATTCAATTTTTAAAATAAATCATTTGAATTATAAAGTCATCCATATATATCTATATATGTGTGTGTGTGTGTGTGTGTGTGTGTGTGTGTGCGTGTGTGTGTGTGTGTGTGTGTGTGTGTGTGCGTGTGTGTGTGTGTGTGTGTGTGTGTGTAAATATAGATACACACACACACACACACACACACACACACACACACACACACACACATATATATATATATGAAAATTTTTGTGATCCACCCATATACAATTGCATGGACAACTTTTTTAAATATTTCAATCAATTTCTTATCTCAAAGTTCAATTAAAAAACACAAATATGATTGAAATAAGTTTTATTCAATTTTAAAAGATGTCATGTAAAAAACAAATAGGTTTTATTTAGTATTATTTCTTTTGAGATTATCTACAAGACCTTAGTCATAACATGATATAATTCAATCATATTGAAATTTAATATATAGTTAAAAAAATAATAAATGAAAACATTTCTATAATTTTATATAATGTTATAGACTTTCCTAAATTTACAAGTGGTTATCCAAGTATTTAAATCAATTCCTTATTATTGAAATAAGTTCTATTCAATTTTTAAAAACTCAAATATGATTAAAATAAGTTCTAATTCAATTTTAAAAGATGTGGAGATGTAAAAGTTACAAATATAAGCTTTATTCGATTTTATTTTATTTGAGTTTATCTACAAAAGCTTAGCCATAATGCATGTCATCAATAATTTTATTGTGCTTACACTGAAATCAATGCACAATGTTAAACTAATTACCTTGAATAATGTACACCATACATCTAGTTACATCAAATCAAAAATCAACATCTTCATTGAAATCAATGCATCTAATGCAAGCAATCAAATAGGAAGAGAAATAAAATATACATTGAAATCAATGCATCGAATGCAAACAATCACATAGGATTAGAAATCAATATCTACACTAAAATCAATGTATCTAATACTGCAAGCAATCAAATAGGATTAAAAATATATATCTACAATGAAATCAATGCTTCTAGTGGGAGCAACGAAATAGGATTAGGAATCAGCATCTACACTGAAATCAATGCATCTTATGCAAGCTCAATAAAACAAGATTAACATCTTTATTGAAATTAATGCATCTAATGCAAGCAATGAAATATAATTAGAAATCAATATCTACACAGAAATCAATGCATCTAATGCAAAAAATCAAATGGGATTAGAAATCAACATCAATACATTGAAATCAATGCATCTAGTGCAACCAATTTTCTTCCCTTTCTCTCCCCCCTCAATCTATATCAATATCTCCCTCTGTATCTCCTTCTTTGTCTCTATATCTCACCCCCCCATGCACACATGCTCTCTCTATTCATATCCACATATCTCTCCCTCCCTCACTATATCTCTCTCTTCTTCCCTCTCTCCCCCTTCCATCTATATCTCTATCTCCCTCTATCTCTACTTCTTCGTCTCTCTATATCACCCCGCAAACATACACAGTGTTTATCCATATCTGTTATAGACATTTTTGTGCCTCGCAGCATGGAGCATGAAATGTCAATAATTACAGGGATCCTCAGTCCCTAAACATGTTGTTCTTACCCCTAAAAGAACAAGGTCATCAAACAACAGCACTTCCAATCAGTTCTCCACCTAAAAACACTTCAAAACAGGCTTATTCTGGATCATGTCAGCTGCTCCACTGAGCTTCTGCGCTGGAATGCAACTGTCCCTCTTAGTACCTGCGCTGGAAGTCAAAAGTAATGAAGGCTACCTGCGCTGGGCGAGATTGGCCAAGTGGCACAGTCATCCTGCAAGGTGTCAACTGCCCAGGAAGCTTCCAAACTGACACTTGGTTCATAAGATTCGCCCTGTGATGAGTAAGAGGTACTTGATCACCATGTGGAAGCAAGGATCTCCAAGTGGACACAGGAACTGAAGATTAACTGAAGAGGGAGAGGACACTAGTCAGCTCCATGCCAGCCTCCAGCTGACTCATCCTCTCTTCTTCTCTCCTATATATAGAGCTCTTCTATGAGGTCTAGGGAGGCTGGAATTTTGTGTAAAGCAAGGAGGTGCTGTTGGATTACAGTTAGAGCTATTGGGTGATTGTTTTACTAGAGGTGAAGAGGAGAGTTCTTGCTGCTGGGGAGGTGCTGCTGGATTGGAGCCATCATTGGTTGTAACCTTCTCAGAACCCTGTTACTTCTATCAATAAAGTTTTGCATGTTCTCCTATATACTTGTATTGCATTGATGTGTTGTATTTACATGTATATTTGATTCACTCTAATCCATGCATCAGTTATGAGTACTTGTATCTTGTAGTTTCCTCTCTTGTTTTGTGCAGGGCTTGTGTGTAGCTGGACCGGCAAAGAGAGCAAGGAGCTGGGAACAAGAGACAAAGAGAGAGGATCAAGATCGACTAAGCGAAGGACACCAGGTTGGTTAATCATTTCTTCCTTCTCTCTGTACTTTCATAAAGGAAAACATCAAAGCTTTACTTTCAGTTGTTGCTAAAGACTGTCACCTTTAGAGTAGGGATAGGGTCATCCGCATCGGATACTTTTCCCCACAACAAACTGGCGACTCCGCTGGGGAGCCTAGTATCTTGTTGGTGTTTGTAGTATTTTGCTATTCATTTCTTGAAGAAAAGAGTACCAAATCGAAAAGCTTTTGACTATATCAAAAGCGAAGTAGAGGGACTGCTACTCTTGCTCATTTGCTGAGCAAATTCAAGATTTGAAGAGCTTATCTACAAAAGACTCTTTACTCTTGGTGATAGATCTTCATCCTCTTGATCATCCCTTAGCCTGTACTTGACCTGTAGCTTTTTATTTCATCAAAAACAGTGCATTTTTGAGCTTTTTATGACCCGGAATTCTTTGTAGACGAAACTCTCGTGAGTCAGTGCAGGCTGTACACAGGCAGTCTGCATTACAGCGCAGGTGCTCCCTTCGGGAACTGCGCTGAGAGTGAAACTGGCAGACTAGAACCTGCGCTGGTCCAGTTAGCCCTTGTCTTTCTCAGTCTTCCTATTGTGTCTTGGCCCTGTTTGCACTTGTTTTTGGCTGATTGCTTGCTGGTTATTGTACTTGCTGTAAGCCACTTCTCCTTGGCATTATTCCGCCTCAGTTGTGTGATGAAACTGTGAATGTTCTTTCAGTATTTCTTGTTTCAGTTACAGTTTTCCCATTGTGAAAAGCGAACCAGTATAGCTGTGACCTCTTAGATCCTGAACTGTAAAAGTGTCTTTGTGATCTTATGAGCTAGTTTTATTACTGTTCATGGCTGTTTGAGTTTGTTTGTTTTTCACTTTATGGTTTGAATTCATACATTTTTAGTGTTGAAACAAGTACCTGTAAAGCGTCTTTTCATGTTAGAAAAAACTGGTTTGTTTACGCTTCAAATTGAATTCGAAAGTCATACAACAATTTCCTTTTGTCTACATCAACATTAAAGGAAAAGAAAAGAAATACATGCATCTTGCATTTGCATTTTGATAAGTTTGGGTGTCTGATCTAGGAGAAAGTGCATTAGTTTGTGCTTGGTGCTCTGTGTGGAAAGATATTGTTTCTCTCTCCCCTCAGTAGTTAGGATTTTCAAAGCTAAAAAGATTGTGAAAGCTTGCTTATCATTTTAGCTGCATTTAGGAATTTGTACCAATACATCTCGTGGTGATCCTGAAAGACAAACTGATAAACAAGATCAACTTAAAATATATTGAATGAATCTAAAAACGCATTGTAACATAACGCTCACAATAGAGGTCTAGGTAGAGACGTGTTCCGGCGTCGTTAAACGTAGTGACTGTCGATCTCTACGAAGGTGGGTGATTCCTCCTGAGGGACGATAGCACTAATACGGATTTGAGCTCCCGCGTACCGTCGCGTATATTGGGAGACCCCTATAGGCAATTATCCTTTATCCTTAGGAAGCCGTGTCGACCGCCCTACTGATCGCGATGCAGTGAACACAGCATTCACGAAGATCGACCACCCGTACCGTAAAACGTATTCTGTGGTTTCGCGAAAGGTTTGGCACACCCTCTGCCTAGATCTCCAGAGCAGTTTCTTTTGGCTCTTTTCAAACTCTATAATTGAAAAGGTCCAACCGAGCATTTGTCACTTCGGGCTCGTTAATACATCGAAGGCGACTAGAGTCATCTTTAGCTTTTTCTCGACTCTTAAAACATGAAAAAGCAAAGTTGTGTCTAAAAGCGTCTAATAAAATTCATTCAATACGGAAACATAATTCCCCTTTTTGTATTTTAGTTGATCAAGTAATCCGCAACCGTGGAGGAAAGTCAATTAAAACCCCGTCGTTCAGGGAGGCTTGCGAGTCAACCACCTTTGTTTCCGGAACCGAAAGTAGTACGGGCAAAGCGATCTCGCTGGACCAGGTCAAAATCTCCTTTTAAAGTTAGAACGGAAGTTCCAACAACATCTGAGATTCTGGTCACTCCCAATATTTCTGGAATCCCTGCCTCTATTGAAGAAGTTCAACAGCAACAGAAGGACAGTTGTACTGATCCTAGTCTGAAGACAAGAACTTGCATAACTGAACCAGTTCCATCTGAAACCGGTCCACAGAGTCTTGTTGTTCAAACAACTGTCGCTGTCGAAGCAACCCCTTCTTCGGCACCAGAAATCTTTTACGGACCTGACGGTCTGCCTCTTCCTCCTGGTCTGATCGCAATAGAGGAAATCGTAGAGGACCAGCAAGCAAATACTCCAATTCATTTTGGAGTAGGTACCACTCTTTTTCCTTCTGCATCAGAAGTTTGTCCATCGCCACAGGAAGTTCCTGAAGAATCGTTAGGAAGTTTATTGGATAGACTTAAAATGTCTGAACAACCGTCGACATCTAGGACTGTGCCAAACGACACAGCGACAGCAGAAGCTCCTGCTGCCACTCCAACGATGTTTGCCGGCATACCATCTGTCCCAACTAGTTCTCATCAACTAGAAGGAGTCCACCCAGGGACTATCATGACAACTTGGTCTGTTCCAGTTTGTTCTTCCGGTATAATACCCGGTAATTCTTATGTTGAAACTAGACAAATTGATCCCTTTGGGAATCATTTTGGACCATCCAGTCCTCAAAGGCCATCTATACCCTTGAACTCCGGATTGTTACCGTATGGGGGGCAATATGCCCTTTCACTTCCCTTTTCGGGGGGATACCCATACGGCAGTTTTCAACCACATTCAGGTTTGACTGAAGTAACGACGAGTGGTTGGGTACCTATGGTACCCCAACAACCAAGAGTTGTATATTCCATGCAACAATGTGTACCTATGTCTAGTATCCCGACGACGCCAGCAATTGTAACCGTGTCGCAAGTTCAATCGATGCCTGTTGTATGTCAACCCCAAGTTGTAATGCAACAGCCTATTGACCCTGCAACACAACCACAATCGCCAATTGCCGGGACATCACAGATACAAACGGGGACTATAACCCCGCATCTTGGTCCATCGGTTAGTGTCGCACAGCAAAACATGGCTTCGCAACCATGGATGGTGCAATACCAACAACCTCAGTTTCAACAAGTGTACCAGGGATCTGAGCAACAGATCTTTGCGAATAGTGGGCAACCCTATATTCAGAACGGGTTAAACCAACCACTTTACAGTGGCCAAGCCCACCAGCCGTACCAGTCATATCAACATCAGTTGCATTATGCTGGTGTGCAAAGGCCTACTGCTCAGGCGATTCCATCGTATCCTGGGTACGCCTCGCCAAACCTGAATCAGCAGTTGCCATTCGTGGCGACCTTAGAATTACCAGATTTACATCGTTTGACGAACGATCCAATCGCCTATGCCCATTGGTGGCCAGCGATTCCTCACAAACTTCCTTCGGACATTCCTAAATTCAATGGAAATCCGGGCGAAGACCCGTCGAATCATGTGATGACATTCCATCTGTGGTGTTCATCGAATACCTTGAATGATGATTCGATAAGGCTTCGCCTTTTCCAGAGGACATTGACTGGTCCGGCGGCCAAATGGTATATTGAATTACCTAGAGCCTCTTTCGACAATTTTAGTTCCCTAGCCACGACTTTCTTAACACACTTTCAGTTACCTATAAGGTACGAAACTGGAACAGAGATCTTGACCAATTTCAAGCAGACAACAGCCACACATATATCTGATCATATACATGAGTGGCGTCGTCGGCGAAGAATGGTAAAAACCTATGTTCCAGATCAGCTATTAGCTGAGTGGTTTATAAAGTCGCTTCTGCCGGCAATTACAGAAGATGTGGCCAAGGGAGGCGTCGTAACAGAGGAGCAGGTTATTGCTCGTGCTCAATATTTGGACTTAGTGTATACTCAGTCGGGCACGCTCTATGATAAGATACCTGACGCCCCCAGACCAGAATTTTCAATACCTCCTCCTCCCGGATCGAACAGTGACTCTCATGCCGGTGATGGCGTGATTGGAACTGCAAACGCTAAGTCGACAAGGGATTCGAATAAGAAAGCCCGTAAGACTTCGAATCAAAAAGCAAATCAAGAGATTCTTGCTTCGGAGGTAAACGCTGTATCTACGGATAAAGACAAAAACTCCAATCAACCAGGAAGCAAGAATAAACAAAACAAAGGGAAGAAGAAGAAACAAGGTGGATCATCCCCTCAAAAAACTTCTTCAAACCCTCCTGGGCAAAAGAAACAATTTCCTCCATGTCAAATATGCGATGAAAATCATTCAACAAAGAACTGTCCGTTCAAAGCTGAGTTGAAGAGGTTCCTAAAAAGTTCCCAAACTTCAGCTGTGTTGACTGATCCGTTTCCCGCCCCAGGTCAGAATATGGTTGATAGTGGAAATGCTTCCCCGTCTCAAGTGCTTATGCTGTCGGTTTCTAAGCAAAATGATGCTTTGATCTCGACTAGGAATAAAGATTATGGGAATCCGCCGGTGTCGAACGACAAAGGGAAAGATCAACCCAGTAGTTCGACAACGACTTCGGCAGAAGTTGTACCCCCCCTCACGCATGAATTAACAATAAAGCCGCCTAAGGGAGTAGTCCACAAGTCGACATTCAACCCTCGCGCCAGAGCGGCGCAACACTATAATATAGTGGAGGATTTGGCCCAATCGCCATCTGCTATGTCGACTCTTGAGGTACTACAAAATTGCCCATCCCAAAGACAGGCATTGTTATCTGCAATTGGTGGAGTGGATCCTAAAGATTCCAATCTTGTATCCTTTGATCACAAAGGATATGATCCTCAGTTACCAGCGCAATTAGCTTTCCTTATTCAAGTGAAAGCACTCAACAAAACTGTTCATAGAACGATTATTGATGAGGGTGCATCGACATGTATCATGTCGATGAGTTGCTGGAAAACTCTTGGATCTCCAACCTTGTCGCGATCTTCGACGACATTGAAAGCATTTGATGGTAGGTCGTACACTCCGTACGGTATCCTAAATAACTTTAAGGTTGAACTAGGAGGAAAAACAGTAGAGATCGATGTCGAGGTCATTGATGGCAATCTTGACTATAACATCCTACTGGGAAGACCATGGATATATGCCATGGCAGCTGTAGTGTCGACATATTTTAGGAAGATCGCATTCCCATTTGAAGGAGGGATTACGATCGTCGACCAACAGAATTTCCTCCCTAATGGTTCACAAGTTACTGGAAGCATTCCCCTGATCCATGGGAGCGACCATTCGATAAAAGATATCGGAGTAGGCTTGCTAAAAGATCCCACAATGATGGGAACTTTCGCGTTGCCACCTCCTTTCCATATAGTGGATATCCCGTTTGTAGCAACATGCAACATGGTATCTTCATCGAAGGTCGCAGAAGACAAAGTCGTCATGGATCATCAAGTGGTATTGCCCCCTAGCCCTATTGAAATATTGTAGCAATCAATGTTTCAGGCATGGGAGGCGAGCCCAAATGAACGCTCGTCAAGCGTTTGGGTAGATAGGTCCGAAGAATATGGTACCCCATTAGATCCATGGTCAAAAGTTCATGGGACTGACGAAGGAATCTTACAATCAATGATGATTGAGGGGGCACCATGGAATGATCACCACCATCGTTCCCTTCTTCCAGAGTGTGAAGAAGAAACTCATCACGACCTATACCACCCTTCAGTGTTTGAATTCCTAACGAATACTGTAAATACGGTGGATTCAGAGAGAAACCTATCCAATATTGAAGAAACCATAGCCATAAACATCTCGACAAAATCTGATGTTGTTGAAAATATTCATGTCGGCAAAAGTTGTTCCCCTTCAGAACTGGAAATATATAGTGCTCTCTTTCGCGAATTTAGAGATGTCTTTGCATGGTCATATGATGAAATGCCAGGCATTGACTCGAGCATAGTTGAACATGAAATTAAAATGTATCCTGATGTCAAACCAGTAAGACAACGGCTTCGGCAGGTACATCCGAAGAAAGCCGCTGCCATTAAGGCGGAAGTTGAAAAACTCCTCCATGTTGGATTCATCTACCCGGTTCCTCTAACCGATTGGGTATCGAATATTGTCCCTGTTATGAAAAAACAAGGGATGATAAGAGTGTGCGTCGACTATAGGGATGTAAACAAAGCTTGTCCAAAAGACAACTACCCTACACCCTTCATCGACCAGATAATTGATGAATGCGCCGGATGTGAAATCTTTTCCTTTATGGATGGATTTTCCGGGTATAATCAAATAAATATCCGCCCACAGGACCAGTCTAAGACTGCATTCATCTGTCCGTGGGGCACATTCGCTTATCGAAAATTACCCTTTGGTTTAAAGAACGCAGGGGCGACGTTTCAGAGGGCAATGAATTATGCCTTTCATGACATCAAGAACATTGTTCAACCTTATCTCGACGATCTTCCGGCTCATTCGCGGAAGCGGACTGATCATCCGCGGCATTTGAGAGCAATATTTCTACGTTGCCGACATTATAAGATAAGACTCAATCCGCACAAGTGTGTGTTTTGCGTCGGTTCTGGTCGTTTACTTGACTTTGTTGTCTCTAAGGATGGGATTCGTCTCGACCCCTGTAAGGTTCAGGCAATCATTAATTTGCCTCCACCTTCAAATTTGCTTCAGATTCAGAAACTCCAAGGGAAAGCAAACTTTCTGAGGAGGTTCATTCCAAATTACGCAGAACTTGCCAAAGGTTATACTCGTCTTTTGAAAAAGGATGTACCTTTTGTCTGGGACCAGGTTGCGCAAGCTTCCTTTGACGCTCTGAAAGATTGTCTAGTAAGAGCATCATTAATGTACGCCCCGGACTATCAAAGAGATTTTAACCTGTATCTAGCTGCAGCAGATACGACCGTTGCGATGGTCTTAGTGCAAGAAGTCGATGGAGTTGAACATCCTATTTATTATTTAAGTAAAAACTTAAATGATACAGAAAGTAAATATTCCTATGTTGAAAAACTAGTGCTTGCTGCTGTTCAAGCGATTCAAAGGTTTCGACATTATGTCCTCTTTAGGAAAACTACCGTTTTGTCAGATTGCAATCCCATGACATATATACTGTCGCGACAGTTGCTTGGGGGCAAATATTCAAAATGGATAGCCATCCTTCAAGAGTTTGATTTAGATTTTGTAAAATCCAAATCAAAGAAAGCTCTAGTTTTCGCGGAATTATTGTGCGATCTCCCATCGTCGTCCAACGATGAAACATCAGAAGAGTCAATCGTGGATGAAAATTTGTTTCTGATATCAGTAAGCGATGAGTGGTATGGAGATATCATTGTTTATCTCCAAACCCAAAAATTTAGGCCTAATACCTCACACTCGGAACGGAAACGTATACGATACCAATCTAAAGACTACATGATCGTCGGTGATACACTTTACTGTCGTGGTGTCGATACGGTTTTGAGGAGGTGCCTTACCCATGAGGAGGCCGAAAAAGCCCTGAATGATTGTCATTCAGGCGCGTGCGGGGGGCATCAATCTGGATATGCAACAGCACAAAGAATCTTACGAGCGGGATATTTCTGGCCAACTATGTTTAAAGATTGCATAATAGCTGTCAGAAGTTGCCATGCATGTCAGATCTTTGTTAGCAAAACCAGAAGACCGCCCGCACCCTTACAGCCGATAGTTGCTGTTGGGCCCTTCGCCAAGTGGGGCATCGATTTCATGCAATGTAACCCCACCTCGACCGGGGGGCATGGGTATATTATAGTCGATGTTGACTATTTTACCAAATGGGCCGAGGCGATGCCTACATTGGATAACACTGGTGAAACAGCTGCCCTTTTCTTTTTCAATCATGTAGTCGCCAGGTTCGGCGTTCCACAAGCTATAGTGACAGATCATGGATCGCATTTTCGCAATCACATGATGATTGAGTTAGCTGCCAAACTAGGGCTATCGCACGACAGCTCTAACCCGTATTATCCACAAGCCAACGGACAAGTTGAGGCAATCAACAAGGTCCTGAAGCGTATGTTGCAAAGGATGATCGGGGTTCACAAGAGAAGATGGCATCTAATCCTGTACTCAACATTATGGGCTTACCGAACCTCGGTAAAGAACGCCACTGGGTTCACACCATTCCAATTGGTGTATGGCCTGGAGGCAGTCTTACCGATCCAGTGCGAAATTTCGTCTCTTAAACTCGCAATTGACCTCCTCCCCGGAACCTCAGAAGAAGAGGCTCGTTTCCTGGAATTGATCCAGTTGGATGAAAACCGTCGTGATGCCGCTTTGGCAAACGAGGCTCATAAGAAACGAGTAAAAGCACAGTTTGACAAGAATGTCAAACCGCGCAACTTCTCTGAGGGTGACTTGGTTTTTCTTTACGACCAAGAATCCGATAAATTAGGAGCAGGAAAATTTCAGTCCTTATGGATGGGTCCCTATATTGTTAAAAGGGTGTTAGCAAAAGGAGCCTACGAGTTAATGGATTATGACGGAATACCACTGGCGCAACCCCGTAACGGGTTGTACCTCAAGCGTTACTATGCCTAAATAGTAACCTGAGTGCTTTTGTTGTATTTTGTTTTCGCTAAAATGTTTGTTTCGGTAGTAATCCACCCTTCTCGTTTGTTGCAGATGTCGAATTATTCTGATACATATGTGGGATATGCCGACGGAGCGAGTCGTAGTACGCGGAATTTGTCCTCCGCAGCCTGGGCCATTTTTGATCCAAGCGGCGAGTTAGTGAGTTTCAGAGGTGTGTGTATTGGATGGTCAACAAACAATATCGCTGAGTATAGTGCGTTGATCGAACTCCTCTCTGATACCATCGCTCATGGTATACGCCGACTAATTGTCAGGCTAGACTCACAGCTTGTGATACTACAACTCACTGGTATATATTCAGTCCGCAATCCAGCTATTTATCGTATGTTTCTAAGAGTTAAGATTTTGGAAAGAGAGTTTGATTCAATTCAATACCAACACATTTCCAGAAACTTGAACACATTAACAGATTCATTGGCAAACTATGTATTAGATAGACATTTACAACATATATAAAAAGAGATGCATCGGTGCTATGTAAGTGGATCACAAATAAACTGAAATAAACTCCGAAAATCAAAATATATAAAGCTGTTTATAGTTTGTACATAATGTGCTGTAATCAAAACAAAATTGGTCATATGACCTAGAACTCAAAAAGATGCTAGGGGGCACCCTAGCCTAGTGGTGCTCATGGAAGTACGTCACGGTCTGTGCGATCATGCGCAAGAGACGAGTCCATCGTCTAGGCACGCCAATAGTGTGCCGCTGCAACTGTAAAGGTAACTCGTCAATCTGTACATCCGGAAGGCCACGAGTAAGGCTCTCAACCTACTCCTGCACAGCTGCAAGTATCTCAGTATCACCAAGGTCGCGAATAACAACTCTCCTGGCAGGCTCTGCTGCTGGGGCAGCAACTGGCGATCGTGGACGAGCTACTGGACGAACAGGACCAACATCTGCATGCACCCAAGAGTTTGATCAGTTTTGAACAGTAAACATCATGAATGAAAACAATAAACAGTGATATGGTCAGAGATTTTACCAATAGCGCCCCATTGCTCGCCATCCGGAAGCACCAAGTCCGGATCACCTCGGTAGTCCATACCCACATATGGATACTCAGAAAATGCCATCTCCTGACGCTCGAACCACCTAAAGAAGGACTCAGTGAATGTAATATGAGGTTGACCAGCATGCCGGGACATATGGTCAACCCACCTCTGCATGCGTGGCTCGGTCGGAGAAGGCACATCAAGCAAGATGTACTGAGGTTGCATCAATGGGATTTTCTCCAAGACAAAGGCAGTGAGAATAGAACCAAATCCAAAGTTCTTCAGCCCCCCGTCCTTTACCTTGGTCAATTGACTTTTCATCTGGATAAGTACTGCATCACACCAGTTAAACACTTTCGGTTGGAGACACTCCAAGGCGTGCTGCATGTAAGATCTGTTGGCAACATGTAAAGCTACGCTACCGGCCATCCTACCAATAGTAAACAGAATGGACCTGAGAGACCTGTCAGTAATGTCACGGATATTGATCTTGCCGTCTTTGCTCGGCTGTGAACCTTCCCGACAATACTGACGAATATAGTCTCTGGTGGAAGTAGTCCCTCGAGCCGTACCTGACAAAGAAATGGGAGCACCCCGCCTTGACAACCCAGTCAAGAAGTACATGTCCTCTATGGTCAAGGGGAAGGACTTCCCCCTAATCTGGAATACTTGGTTAACAGGATCCCAAGCATCAAGCATATACTGCAGTAAAGAAATCTGTGCTCTCATGCTAGAGATACGGAAGAACTTCAGCAGGCCACAGTTCCGAAGCGCGTTCACCGTGACTGGGTCATGGAGTGCAACCATGTCCTCTGCTTCATGTTCTCGTTCTCGCCATGTAAGGGACATTTTGTCCAAAGTTCCCTACAATCAAACAAGAGAAGGAGTAAGTTCCTGATTTTGATGAAAATCTGGCGAAAAATCATCAAAAAACTCATGCAAAATAAGCCTTTTTAGGCCCAGCGCAGGCAGAGAGCCTTCCCCCTGCTCTGGAACTCAATCTGCCTTAAGGCTGCCTGAAATACAGCGCAGATTTCGAAAGGGGAACCTGCGCTGATGCCAGGGCGCCCTAATGAAACCCCTGGGGCCCAGAAATTCTGAAAAACATGCATGAAACTGAAAAAGGAAACCATGAAAGTGAAGGGCTAAGGTTTAGCTCCTACCTGGTCCAAACGGCGCCGAAAATCGTCCACAGAATCTCCCGGAATCAGCTGGTGAAAATCAAGGAAGAAGAGGCACCTCCAGAGCTCCAACAAGCAAAATACAAATGAAATGGTAAATGAGAGGTAAAAACCCCTTTTTATGACTTTTTACACAGTTTAAAGTTAAATATTAGGGTTATAATCTCATTTTCATGCAAATATTGTCCATTTCTAACAAAATTTGTTGCAGCAATTGAAGATGAAGTACTACATTTGAAAAGAGAAAAGCTAGTAAAAGTAAAAAACTAAATTTGACCATAAATCGAGCAGTTTTACCACGGAATTTATGCTCGTTAAAAAATAGAAAAGTGTGAGCAAAGTTTTTCCGCCAAAGTTCAAGCTCATTAAAAAATGAACCTATCTCGGTAAATAACCATTGCGATCGTAAATTTATAAGCCTTAAAAGCCTTGGTCGTGTTTTCATCCATCACCTCCATTTCATTTGGCCGATCGTTCACCCCCATATGTGTGTTTACCTATTTTGGGGAACAGCTGCGAAGAGTGATTTCACCTAGCCATCCTTGTGACACTACCGTGATTGGAAAATTCCAACCTGTACCTGGAATCTGTAGCTATCCCTGTTTATCACTCGTTCCTCAAAAGACGAGTCTTCTTTCAGCTCTTTTCACTGACTCGTAAAATATGAAAGGTTTGCCGAGTTTTGGCCTTCCAGCTCGTTAAATAACCGGAACGCTATCCCTCCTCTAAATTTTAATCTTTTTGGACCTGAGGGATTATTGCACAAAAGGATCGAGCACTTGTCTTGTTCGGCTCGTTAAAAGTACCGAACAGCCATCCCTTCTGTATTGTTTTATACTTTTTCGGACTTAAGGGATTAGCTGACGAAAAAGGAATTTTGGAGTTAACTTTCTGTACCTTTTTAGACTCTCTAAAAATGAAAAGGACCGAGTTTTCTTTGTCGTTAGACTCATTAAAATGATTAAATAGCGACAAACTTGTCTTTAGACGAGAACGAGTTTCCCTATCGCTAGGCTCGTTAAATCATAGCGATGGGCTTGCCCGAAGGGCAGGTTATAGAACAAGCCTATGTTATCCTCCTCAAGCTTGACAAAAATAAAGAGGTACTGGTCAGAAATGACTGGGGAAAAATTGGGAGAACATTCAAAGTTTAATGGTAGCAAGTCACTCTTGAACATGACACTTTTCCTCCGTACCATATCGGGTTGGGTTGTCTCATTCACCGGTCTCATCACCATGGTCCTCGCCACACCATCCACATTTGGGGTAATGCTACCGATCCATCGCATCAGTGTCGTTATATGTTCAAGAGGGGTCATTCTGAAAGTGTCAACCATGTCCCATCCACTGCCATACATTATCCTTCATCCATTCATGATCGCCACCCTGAATCATATGTCACAGTTTGTTTTCACCTCCACTAAAGTCATTAGCTCCGTTCCGTGTCATTGATGTGGGATTCATTAAGGCCCTCCTTTGACGGATCGCTTCTTGTCGACTTCAGCTCATTATCCAAGAAGTTGATCTAGGAACACCCCCATCAGTACTTTGAAGCTTGCATGCCTCAATGGCAAGTTTCCCACTTCCGGCGACAGGTATACATCAATGACCTTCGACCAGAAGATTTTGCGTGGCGTTCGACGCCAAGTCCTTTATTCACGCCACGTGAATTGTACTGCAGTACCTTGAGGGTCATCGTCATTATTGGTGATTCCTCTCGCGCTTGTTAACGGTTTTCATTATTGACCGGTAATCAAGCGATGTCTTTCCATGTTCGACTTCAGCGCAATTCTCACATGGATCGACTTGTACTTAGAGTGAAGATCGAACGAGTTTGAAGACCCCGGATCTAGTTTCATCCATCCGGGCTGCGATATATATTCAGGAAATATAAAAGCATTTGCCATGTACATCATTGCAGCAGATGATCATCCTACTCAAAGGATGATAATTTCAGCGGAAGATTATCAGTCTACCTTCAGACGATCGTCTGTCATATGTACCAAAATGTATTTATAAAAGCTGAGCATGGGAATGCCCGCCTCAGCCAGATCATGAAAATAGAATGAAAAATAATGTATTGTATTGTATTGTATTACAGGGCACTCTCCTCAGCACTGGAACGAACTTCGGATCCTCTAGATAAAGCATTTCACCCGATAAACGGCCTCATACTTTAGGGGGCAACTGTTATAGACATTTTTGTGCCTCGCAGCATGGAGCATGAAATGTCAATAATTACAGGGATCCTCAGTCCCTAAACATGTTGTTCTTACCCCTAAAAGAACAAGGTCATCAAACAACAGCACTTCCAATCAGTTCTCCACCTGAAAACACTTCAAAACAGGCTTATTCTGGATCATGTCAGCTGCTCCACTGAGCTTCTGCGTTGGAATGCAACTGTCCCTCTTAGTACCTGCACTGGAAGTCAAAAGTAATGAAGGCTACCTGCGCTGGGCGAGATTGGCCAAGTGGCACAGTCATCCTGCAAGGTGTCAACTGCCCAGGAAGCTTCCAAACTGACACTTGGTTCATAAGATTCGCCCTGTGATGAGTAAGAGGTACTTGATCACCATGTGGAAGCAAGGATCTCCAAGTGGACACAGGAACTGAAGATTAACTGAAGAGGGAGAGGACACTAGTCAGCTCCATGCCAGCCTCCAGCTGACTCATCCTCTCTTCTTCTCTCCTATATATAGAGCTCTTCTATGAGGTCTAGGGAGGCTGGAATTTTGTGTAAAGCAAGGAGGTGCTGTTGGATTACAGTTAGAGCTATTGGGTGATTGTTTTACTAGAGGTGAAGAGGAGAGTTCTTGCTGCTGGGGAGGTGCTGCTGGAATGGAGCCATCATTGGTTGTAACCTTCTCAGAACCCTGTTACTTCTATCAATAAAGTTTTGCATGTTCTCCTATATACTTGTATTGCATTGATGTGTTGTATTTACATGTATATTTGATTCACTCTAATCCATGCATCAGTTATGAGTACTTGTATCTTGTAGTTTCCTCTCTTGTTTTGTGCAGGGCTTGTGTGTAGCTGGACCGGCAAAGAGAGCAAGGAGCTGGGAACAAGAGACAAAGAGAGAGGATCAAGATCGACTAAGCGAAGGACACCAGGTTGGTTAATCATTTCTTCCTTCTCTCTGTACTTTCATAAAGGAAAACATCAAAGCTTTACTTTCAGTTGTTGCTAAAGACTGTCACCTTTAGAGTAGGGATAGGGTCATCCGCATCGGATACTTTTCCCCACAACAATATCTATCTATATATCCCTCCCTCTCTCTCCCTCTCTCTCTCTCTCTCTCTCTCTCTCTCTCTTCCCCTTCTCTCCTATTGCCTCCCCTTCTATCTCTCTTCCCTCCTACTCTCCTCTCTCCCTCTCTCTCTCCCTCTCTCTCTCTCTCTCTCTCTCTCTCCCCCTCCCTCTCTCTCTCTCTCTCTCTCTCTCTCTCTCTCTCTCTTTCTCTCTCTATATGTCTTTCTTATTATTTCCCTCTATCTCACCTTCCCTCTCAATTCCTCTCTTTCTTCCTCTCCCGCCTCCATCTATCTCTCTCTCTCTCTCTCTCTCTCTCTCTCTTCGTCTTGAAACTCTGTTGACTATCTCCCTCCCTCTCTCACTCTCTCTCCCTAAGTTATGCTAAGTGAACACACACATACCTCTTAAGATGTGTGAAAATTTGCAAGGACAAATATTTCATTTAATGGAAAACTGACATATTATACAATACTAAATTTTTTTACAAAAAATATCATAAAGACAACAACATGATTCAATACAAATTGTCTTTTTACTCTAAATCAAAATTCACAATGCTTATATGAATTTTGAGGGCTTCAATTCGATAAAAGAGTAAAATTTTGAAATTTCATCGCCACATTTGGCCCAAAAATGTAACCCATCTTCATGCATTCACCCTTATATATTCTGTAATGTGTTTTATAATAAATGTCTAATACAAATATACATATAAATTAATTACAATATATAATATATAAAAAAGGTTTTTAAAAGTTTAATAATAAAGTTTATTTATTTTTATTAGTATTTATATATATATATATATATATATATATATATATATATATATATATATAGAGAGAGAGAGAGGAGAGAGAGAGAGAGAGAGAGAGAGAGAGAGAGAGAGAGTGTTTTTCCCTTTTTCCAAAGACAGTGGGAATGCCACGTGGAGCTCTAAGCTTATCAATGATTTTCCACGTCACTAAACCAGTGAAAATGAATGACATTTGAGAGCATAAGTTTTGAACCAGGAGTCATGATAAAAAAACTCTATCATTGGAAAATTATTGGAGGAGTTAAAATAATGGGGAATTGAATACAAATTTTCTTTTTACTCTAAATCAAAATTCACAGTGCTTATATGAAATTTGAGGGCTTCAATTCGATAAAAGAGTAAAATTTTAAAATTTCATCGCCACATTTGGCCCAAAAATGTAACCCACCTTCATTCATTCACCCTTATGGAAAGCAAAAATCACTCAAAACAAAACAAGCTTTCAAAAGTGATAATAGCAAAATTCATATGGGGGGCTCTTGAATTTTCTATGAAATCAAGGGGAAGTTTGAGGCCTCAACGGGAAGTAAGGGAGGAATGCCACAAGATGGAAAACCACCATATGGAAAGCCACCATTTACAAAGCCAAAAAAAAGTATGACACTGTCAAAGGCTGATATTAGATTTAAATTTCATTACTACCGCATGCCTAGGCACTCCTCTAAAGATTATTTCAAATGAAAGTATCGTGAATCCAAACATTGAAAGAGAAGGCGTACTAGTCACTTTTTTGATAAAGGAGAAGAAATGAATGATGACTTCAAAATCTTAGACTATTTATTTTAGATTCCGCATTGTCTACCACAAAATAGATGATTCAAATGCATCATTTTAGATTTTGGAGCCTCCTTCCATATGTCTTCTAATAAGCATTGATTTGAAAATATCCATGAAACTAACAATGGTGCAAAAAAGTATCTTGGGGATCATCATTCACACAAAATTAAAGGGTATGGTGATGTGTCTATAACATTACCAAATTATTCTACTAAACAAATTCACAATGTGATGTATGGCCCTATAATTAAGAAGAACCTAATCTCAGTTTCCACTATAACAAATCAGAATATGAAGGTAGAATTTGTAAAGTCACAATGTGTGGTAAAATATATGTAGGATCTCTTCAAGGTTATTGCAGTAGGGGTAAGAATTGGAAGTTTATACAAGCTTAATTGTACAAGAAAAAGTAATCAAGCATTGGCATCCACAACCATGATAAAAAAAGTTCTTTGGAACCAAAGGTATGACCACCTTTGTCATCATGATTTGTTGCTACTTCAGAAACAAAGAATGATGGAGGGACTCACATTGTTTAAGAATGAATATTCTGAATGTGAAAGTTGTGCGTTGGGGAAGATGCATAGGGAAGAGCTTCGTACTCATAAAAATAGAAGAGAGATGGATATTCTTGGACTTGTGCATGGAAATATGTGTGGGACTATGTGGACAAGATCATTAGGTGGAGCATATTACTTTTTGATCTTTATTGATGATTGCACAAAATATTCTTTGGTGTATTTCATAAGAAATAAAAGTGATGTATTTGAATATTTTAAAGAGTTTTAAAACTTGGTTGAGAGGCAAACAAAAAAATACATCACGATCCTCTGATTAGATCAAGGGGGGAATATATATTAGGTGCATTCATCAAGTACTACACATATTTTTTTTGCAAATATAAATGTGTTATTTCATGAGCATGCAGTTGAATGCCATAATGAGAATAAATATGATGCATGGCATATTCCTCTTGATTATAATGATGTCAAGGAAGAGGTAGATGATAAATAGGAACATAAATAGGAGGAACAATAGAGTGACATTGACACCTCAAGCAATCATAACACACGAGGAGAAGGTGATCCAAATTTAAACAGAAACGCAATAAATTATAGAGATAACCATAAATACAGATATGTAGTGGGAATAATGCTTCATTTCATTACTATAAAATCGTGAAATATGCTTACAAACAGAAACGGAAATAAACTAGCTAGGGTGATGGTAGCTTATCTTTGAGAAGAGATGTCGTGGCTACATGCCTCTGAACTATGTTACAATGAGGCTCGAAGGCCTAGTTATTGTTGAGAAACAATGGAAACCCTAAACATCCAAAAACCTAACCCTAGAAGATGAAACACAAAATTGTGGGGCCCGTTTGCGTAAATTGGTACATCAACTTCCCGGGGTCATAACTTTGGCATACGATCTCCGTTTGACGCACACTATATCTCGTTAGAAAGATCTATTTGAGAACTACAACTTTGGGAAGAGAAACATTGGTCCATGGGCCCATGTTCCTCCCAGATTTCCCAAAAAACGTCGTTTAGGGCCTCAAAATGGCTCCGAAAGTTTAGGACCCGAAAAACTGCTAAAAATAGTAAATTGTGCTACAATTAAGGAAATTGAAAAGCTGAAAGAAACAAGTGTGAGGGTCCAAGTGGGATAGGTGGGTGGCCACCAAAATCCACCTGGATCATTCCTTCCCCCTTAGGAAGCAATGGTCCCCATTGCGTTGAGTTCCTCCATTTGTTGAACTTGGTCCCTAGTGAGTTGTTATGCAATCTCTAATGTGTTCAGTAATGGTGTGAAGCATGGTCGAGGGCATTCCACATTGAACACTCAGTGCAAGAACAGGAATGGAGGAATGTTGCGCTCCAAAGCATTGTTTCCCATAGCCTTGGTAATGTTGTAACGACCATATCGGAGTGGTCTAAGCTTTTGATGGGCTCTTGTAAGGCGTTCTTTCTGTAGATGTAACCAAACTTTCTCGCCCACCTAAAACTTGTGTGGTACCCCTGTGAGTGAGGAGAAGTTGTCATGTGTTCTTTCATGAACATATCCTTCTGTTGTTGCTGCTACGTGGGGGAACCCTTCGTGGGGGTCATGGATGTGGCGATGATCTTCCCCTTACTTTGGGAGTGAACCAGATATAAAATGAATTTCCTAGTCTGGGAGATGAGCTTGCTACTTTTCTTAGCAGTGATCAAAGAGGTGGTGGTAGGTGGGGCTATCTCCGGTATCCTTTATAATGAATTACACAAAGAAATAATGACAGTGAGAGGCCTTGACTCATACACAGAATGTCGCCTCCACAAGTATGGTTGGCCTAATAATACATCACAAACATCTAGAGGTGCAACATCACACAATACCTCGTCTGTGAAGGGTTTGATGGTGTAGGGAAGGTGGCACTCCTGGCGAACTTGGAGATCTCATCCTTGGTGAAGCCACCCAATGCTGTACGTCTGCAAGTGTGGTGTAGTCAGTAGGCCCAACTGCTTCATGACCTCTACTGAAATGAGGTTCTTTTGGTTGCCGCTGTCGACAATGAATTGCAACGGCGAACCCCTCACCCACATCTGTGAGTGGAAAAGACGCTCCCCCTCCTCTAGATCCTCGAGCTCATTCTTCTAGATCTTAGCGATGGCTACAGTGGCACTAGGCTCTGCGTCAATAATTTGATTCCCTTTGCCATTCCCCTTGTCGGGTTTTGACTCAGGGTCGGAACATGCATTTGATTCTGAAGCCTTCAACTCGGCCACCAATGACTGCTTGGTCCGACACTCACTTGTGTTACGAGTGAGGCTCTTATGGAACTCACACCACTTTCCTGTGTCCTTCTTCGACTTTGTGGTGTTTTTCTTTTCTTGTGGCTTCGACAAGTTGGCTTGGGTCACCCCGCCTTGCCTTTGTCCTTTGGTCTTTGGATTCGCGGATCCAAAGTCTCGCTTCTTCTGTTTAAACTTGTGCTCGATTTTAATAGTGTATCGGTACGTCACGCCGAGCGAGGAGATGTTCAGGAGCTCCATCTCTTCCTAGATGTAACTGTGTAGGAAACTGCGGTATTTGAGTACCAAATGTAGCTTAGAATCCTTGATAACCAACTATGTGCGAAGGGTATGAAAAATGTTTGTGAACTCCGACACATCTTGGTCCCTTCCCTACCGCAGCGTGGTCCACTTTATTTATTTGTCCTCGTAGCTTTTGACAGGGTAATACTGTTCCTTGATGGCATCCCATAACGAATTGCAAGTGGGTGCGGTTGAAAACAGTGAGTCCATACTTTCATCCTTTTACTCATAGTAGGTTTCCCACCAGTCCTTGACGTGGTGGGCTACTTTGAGAAGAGCGAAAATAATATTTTCCCAACTGGAAAAATCATGAATATAAAAATACCTTCTAGCAAATTTAACCATTTATCTACGGCATCTGCGTCTATTTGACCCTCGAAGATGGGGATTTCAAAATTAACTTGTACCTTAAAGGGTGTGGCGTTTCCAGAGTAGCTATTGGAAGCCAATGTGTCGCCTCTGGGTATTCGCTGAAGGATCTGGGCAAAGCTATCCATCATCGCGTTCCTTTGTCACTCGAGGGCTTCTTCAAGCAAGATTTTGATAGGATCTCCTGCCCCCTCGTCTTTCTTTTCATTTGCCATGGGAGGCTGTCGGGATTTGCGAGGTTGTTCTTGTAAATGTTCGACCAGTTCAAGCCCTAACTCTTTATATCCCGACCTCGTTGGGGACATGCAAAGAAAAACAGAGAAAAAGCAGACCGCTCTGATACCACTGATCCGGATTTAAACATGAACACAATAAATTATAAAGATAACCATAAATACAAATATGCGGCGGAAATAATGCTTCATTTCATTACTATAAAATATTGAAATATGCTTACAAACATAAATGGAAATAAACTAGCTAGGGCGATGGTAGCTTATCTCTGAGAAGAGTTGTGGTGGCTACATGCCTCTGAATTGTGTTACAGTGAGGCTCGAAGGCCTATTTATTGTTGAGAAACAATGGAAAACCCTAAAAATCCAAAAACCTAACCCTAGAAGATGAAACGCCAAATTGTGGGCCCCGTTTGGGTAAATTGGTACATCAGCTTCCCGGGGTTGTAACTTTGGCATACGATCTTCGTTTAACATGCACAATATCTCGTTAGAAAGATATATCCAAGAACTACAACATTGGGAAGAGCAACATTGGTCCATGGACCAATGTTACTCCCAGATTTCCCAAAAAACATCATTTAGGGCCTCAAAACAGCTTCAAAAGTTCAGGACCCGAAAAACTGCTAAAAATAGTAAATTGTGCTACAATTAAGGAAAATGAAAAGCTGAAAGAAATAGTTGTGAGGGTCCAAGTGGGATAGGTGTGTGGCCACCAGCATCCACTAACATTCACCAAGATCAGAAGGAGATAATTCACCACAAAGAAGGGATGAAAGCAATGAATCAATAAGGAGGTCATCATGCCAAACGTAGATACCCAGAAGGTATAAGGACTATGCCTTAATGACATAAGTAATGAATGCCATAGAACCTTTTAATTTTGAATAGGCTAATGAGCATAAAGAATGGAGAAATGCAATGAAGGAAGAATATGAGTCCATAATGAAAAATGATACTTGGGAATTAATAAAATTGTTTGAAAATAAAATACCCATAGGATCCAAATGGTTGTTCAAGAAAAAATTTAATTCTGATGAAAGTATAAATAAATCTAAATCCAAAATGGCTATTAAAGGCTACTCACAAAGTGAGGGAATTGATTATGATGAAACCTTTGCACATGTAACAAAGCTAAACACAAATAGATTAATGATTGCATTGGCTGCAAAATATCAATGGAAACTACATTAGCTAGATGTTAAGTCTGCTTTTTTGAATGGGGAACTGATAAGAAGTATTTCCTGTTAAACTAGAAGGATTTGTTAAAAAGGGTTAAGAGCATCTTTTTCTTTAACTAAAGAAACACTTATATGGGTTAAAACAGACACCAAGACCTTGGTATGTGAAGATTGACTCTTTCTTTCTTTAAAAGGGTTTTATGAAAGGAAAATGTGATCCTAACATGTATTTCAAATCAAATCAGAAGGAGCATGTTGTTTTGATTTCCTTGTACAATGATGATCTCATTATAACTGGAAATGCATCTAGGTTGATTGATAAAGTTAAAAGACAATTGTCACAGGTTTTTGAAATAAAAGACCTTGGTGAATTGCACTATTGATTAGGCCTTGAAATGAGAAGAGAAGTTTAAAAAACATTGGTTACACAAATAAATATACATGAGAGTTCTAAAAAGGTTTAAAATGGATCAATGTATGGCAGTGTTAGTACCTTTAGAACATAATGTCAAACTCTACAATGATGACGGGACTAGAGAGGTGGATGGTACATTATATAGTTAGTTTGTGGAAAGTCTAAACTATCTCACTACAACCAGCCTAGACATATATATTAAATTAGAATCATAAGTCAATTTATGGCCAAGCTCTTGAAATTCATTGGAAAGAAGTTAAGAAAGTCCTTTGGTATTTGAAAGGGCTTCTAATTTTGGTATTAAATATACTGATGACTTTTATGTTGATTTGGTAGGTTATTCTAATTCAGATTGGGTCAAAAATACTAATGACAGAAGATCAACTTCAAGATATGCATTCAACCATGGATCTGAGACCATGAAATAGATTAGTTAGAAACAACCAACTATTTCTTTGTCATCAACTAAAGCCAAATATAAATCTTTATGCAACACTTCTTGTTAAGCAATTCGATTGTGGTGAGTTCTTGAAGATGTGGGAGACGAACATAAATCATCAATGGTTATCAAGTGTGATAATAAAATCTCCATCCCACTGGCCAACAATCTTTTGTACCATGCACGATCAAAACATATTGAGATTGATTATCATTTTGTCAGGGAAAAGATGTAGTATAAGGAAATTGATTTAGTTTATTGTAATACCAATGAAAACGTGACTGACATCTTTACAAAATCTATTGGAAAGGAAAAGTATGAACTATTTTGAAATCACTTAGGTGTGTTAGAAAATACATTTCTCCATAAAGGGAGAGTGTTAGAATAATGGGCAAATTTCTGGATTATATTATTATTAGCACATTATTATACATTCTCATTGAGATTATGTAGATTTTAGATACTATTTATGAGGAGGTTGTTCAAAATCCTCAACCACTTTCTAATCCTATATATGTAAGTATTTTTTGGGTTGGATGAATGCAAGTGCGAGTGTAGGCAGTCTCTCCAAATTGAGCTTTGCCTCACCTGAGAGTTGCATCTCTCATCTTCCCAACACTTTGACTTCCATTCTCATTATTTAATAGTCATTCCATGATATAAATTGATAAAATTAATTAACTTGTAACTAATGAGTAGACTTACACAATTAATTTCAATATAAAGCTATTGTCGATTAATTTTAATACTTTAAACATGAAAATAATATTTTCTTTAAAATTAGATAATAAAAAAATTACGGTTAATAAAACCCACATTTAAAATATAAATCTTATACATAATAACGTAAATAGTAAATATAAAGTAGAACAATAGTAAAGTATATATATATATATATATATATATATATATATATATATATATATATATATATATATATATATATATATGAAATATAAAAAGGAGGATAAATAATAATAAAATATAGAATAACAAAATGATATAGGGGTAAAAATAAAAGTAATAAATAGATAAAAATTAAAAAATATGAAGATAAAATAAAATAAATAATAAAGGTATAAAGCAAGTTTAAAATGCGGGAGGAAATAATAGGAAATTAAGTAAAAAAATAAATTGGAAGAATGTAAATAGTGGAGTATAGATTTAAGTAAACACGGGTGGAACTACTTGCAAATCGATGCTAAGAATATATATAACAAACAATATTGTCGTGCATAGATTTAGCACTTTGATTTTTTGTTTCTATCCATTATACAAAAAGAGTGAGAAATAATAATAAATATCGAGCAATATATAGTATTAAGATGAAAGTAAAAATAATAAATGAGTGAAAAATAAAAAAGACAAAGATAAAAGAAAATAAAGAATAAGTTATAAAATGAGTTAAAACTAAATAGGAGGATAAAATAGGCATTAAAAATATATTGGAGGAAGAAGTGTTAGAGTATCTAACTCTTACTCATGTTAGGTGTGATCAACTTGAGGAGGAGTTTGTTTAGTCTTTAGGGAGTTGATTAGATCTTGTTGGCTTGAGAGATATTTGGTCAAATTATTGTTTCTCATATATTAATGGCGTGTTGAGAGATTCACTCAATTTATTGATTATGCAATCAAGTAGTTTCTATATCTTGAGATAGCATTCATGTATTTTTAATGTAGCAATATTTTATCTGAATTAATATAGTGTGCTTATGCATTTCTAAATTTGTATCATAACAGATCTAGGATTGTCTCTCTCATAGGAGGGCTCAAGGACATGAGGAGAATAGTGTGTGTTCTTTTTTACATTTGAATGTGTTATTGTGAGATCATGGTAGTTATGTTTCCTGGGATCACCGCATGGGGGCTTCACTCAATGAACCTATGACATATCACGTACATTCATGGCATACTAAAAAATAACCTTAATTTGATAACATGTTGGAAAATACCTCTAAAAATCATAATTTTTAACCCTATACCAATACGGACCCAATACATCTTCCAAATTTAAAAAATTCTACTTTCACTAGATATTATGGGTATGCATTTTTTCATTAACATTGTCTATACCCCTTTATATTTTTTCATTAACTTTGAGCTCCATTTTTTATACCTGCTAATATAAAAACCATTTTCATCCTATTATATACTCAATATATTATGCCAATTTTCCTCAATATATATCCCCCAATATAAATGCACACGGTATGGTATTTTTCCCCTAGTGAAGCCCCCGTGGACCACTTTATTTGAAACAAATGCATTGAAGGAATCCAGCGAGATTATTGACGGTGTATCACTGCTAGGAAATTTGCTTTTGAATACATGAGAGAGAGAACCATTAAAAGAAACATTAATTGGGAAGGCTTATTGGAGTTGTTGGACAACAACATAAGAGAATCCATGCTCCTCTACAAACACCTCACACATGCCACCTGTGATAGATATGGAAACAAGAATCCATGTATACATCATACACACTAAGAGACCTCAATGATTGTGAAAAGGAAAATTATCATTCTCACGGAAATCGAGACTGGAGAGATTTATCAACATGAATAAATGAGATATATTTCTATAGCTACTCACTATGTGGAGATGTTTGTAGTGAAAAAAACAAAAAACAAATCTTAGAATTGATCTACATTATGTAGCCTATGGAAGGAGAATGCAATGTGCATCTTATGTGGGGTTTAAACTTACATTAAATTTTTATGAAAAGATTGCAACAACATGAATTCTATAGTGTTTGAAGGAGAGATTTTAGATTGAGTAGAGGGGCCTACTCTTTCAATTCCTATCTTTGGTAGATGAAGTTATGTCTTCTATTCATAAGTCTTTCCAAGTAACGCATTTTTTACAGTTCAAGTGGATATTGTCTTGGAAAGAGGTGATGGGTTGATTTAAGTTCATGGTAGTGGATATGGACATGAGAGAGAAGAAAATGCATGCATTGGAATGGGTTCTGGATAACATCAAAATTTTCCCTCATAATGGTGACAAGGAAGTGGGGAAAGTAAGTTGTACTTCATGTCTAGTCCCCACCTTCTATTTCTACAGGTATAAACTCAAGATCAATCCCCTTCAGCATACCATTAATTTTGAGGTGTTAGGATTCACAACAACTAATGAAGCCCATCATAAGCATATTACTGAATCTATAATGACACATATAGAAGGCATATGGGCTGAGAGAAATGTGGAGGTATGGAAATTGGTTGTCGTAGGTGAAGTGAAGGAGCTCATTAGTGAGACAAATTCAAATTCAAAAGTAGATATTTGGTTATGGATAGTCATAATTTTGGTGCAGTCAAGAGGATGTTTATTAGCAATGTGAGTTACTATTGCATGAACAATGTCAAATGTCCTATAACCATTGTGAAAATGGTTCCCAATTTACTAAAGTGTGGTGATTTAATATGGGAAGTTATTTTAGCACGTTTTCTACACATGATGCTTTAGGAAGGATAAGGGAAACAAAAATACAAATCCTTGGTTCGATTCATGGTAATATTGTATTGAATTTATATATTGATCTTAAGTAACTCAATATGTAGGTGCAATTGTTTTGTTAGAATTAGCTATTGTAACAAATGAAAAATTAAGTAAGGGTATCCAAGATGAAGATAGATATTCCTAGTGTGTGAGTGATTGTAGAAGAAAATGTTATTCTTGTTATATATGTCATTATCCCTTGTTTATGTAATGTTGCAATTTTTTGTGATGTGAACATCATTCCTAGGTCTTTTTTGCAAAGAAGTGTTGTACGAAAAAATGAGTTCTAGCGATGTGTTCTTGCTCTGTGAACTATTTATTAAAAGTTTCACTATGAATCCTCATTGGCATGGGCAAAGAATTTAAGGATGAGATTGATACATCTCACATCTGGACTACTTTCCTAGATAATTAGCAAGTATAGTGGATGACATCCATGTATCTCGTTAGATGGAAGTATGTACATAGGATGATTAGCTAATGAGTCTTCATGGTCAAATTGATGTTAAACCCTAGAGTATGATAGGTTCCAAATTAATGTGAGGTTTCAATGGTATGATTGTTTACCAACCATACAAGACAACAGTTCTTCAAATTAAGGGAGGAGCATGAACACCTATTGAGGTAGAAGTGAGTTACATTCTTCTAGCTTAAGAAAACCAAGTGATGAATGGAGGTTAACTTTTTGGATTTGAATGATGAAATTGGAGCAAGAAGGATAGAGAGGTCGTAGATACAACAAAGAGATATTTGGAGTTTGGTACAAGGAAAACATATGACGGTTCCTATGGAACATTTATGGTAGACGATTATATTGGTTGTGGTAGTAGAAAAGGTTAAATGGTGGTGGACAAACTAAGGTAGGATTGTGTGGTGTGTAGAATAATAACAAACTCATGACCATATTATAATTTGAATCACATTGTGTTTTTAAGCAAGTCTATGTGTCATGTTTTGATTTGATGTAATGGTCCTTGAAATGTATGTATCTGGTATCTCCATAAGTGGAGCTTTTCGTACCTGAGTCAATGTTGATGCAATTCTAATGAGGAATGTGTACCCCCATGTAGTTTTTTGTAATCCAAAACCACTTTGTATTCCAGGTTTGTGCTAAACTAGAAACCACATTATGAAGGAAATTTATGATCAACATGAAACAGTTGATGTTTTGTTTGTTGTAAGAAGAAACCATGTGAGAATGTGATGAAGAAATGCAAGCTTATGAGAGATAGGGAACATATGGACAAGGAATCCTGTAGAGTGTTTTTGTTCCTTGGGAGTATAATGTAGGAACATCAAAAGCATGGTTGAGGGTAAGGAAAGAAAGCCTAGGCCATGGTTGAGGTCAAACCAAGAAAAGAGTGTGGTTATGGGTAGCTGAGAGAAACTAACACGATGATGAGGGTGATGTAGGGGAAGTTAAAGGTATAAATACATGTATGCATATATGTGATGGAATGATGGTTAAATAAAACATGTACATGAAGGGCATCCCTATAAACTAACAAATGTAGTGGTTGGTCACCCATCCATTCTGGTGAATAGTTGTTCCTTTTTATGGGTGTCAACATATTAATAATGTTTGTAAATGCCAAGTTGGACTACAAATAGACTTCATTGATCAAGAGGTCCTTCAGTTGATAGTGGATCATGTGTTGTAAAGAAGAACATATTGGTGAAGCTGTCAACTGATTGAGCTTAGGAGAAGTAGTCATTAATGGGGATTGTTAGAGTATGTTGACACCTAATTCTCTGCGATTGGGTGAATTTGGAATGTGAACAGTCATCAAGAAGATGAACTGATCAGTCACATTCATGTATATAACAATAGCTACCTAATGAAATAAACGAATTAGTTTTTCTTCCAAGTCTAGAGTTACTCCTGGTCTGACATGGTATCAGAGCCAGTTCTTAAAATAGTTGTAACTCCCTTCATTTCTGCTGTTGTCCTCTGTCGTTTTGACCTGAGCTCTGTCCTCAAACGCCTCTGTCATTCTGCCACACTTGTGCTGGCCTGAATTCACTTAGAATCCAAAACCATTCCAGCGCCTCTGGGCTCTGTCCACTAACGCATCTGTCCACTAAGCTTTCGATGCCAAAGATCCGTTGTGGTGGTTGAAGGGAAAGCGACTGTTGTTTGAGAGGACTCGAAAAGATGGTGTTGAGAGTGGGATAGAGCCATTGTAACTTGGAAGCCATTGTTATCACTGTATTGCCTGTATTGACAGTGATTCCGTTCCACGGACGTTTGGGCAGACCCATGAGCTAGGCCGGTGTATTACCCGCCATCCTTACTGGATGCTATATTCTTCCTAGTGACCGCACGATGAACTTGCAGTTCGTGCAACGCCATGAAGTAGTACCATCCACCATATTCCAGAACTTCAATAACCTTGTACCTCTTGTCTAATTCGAACAATTTCACTTGTGTCGAACGTATATCTTCTCCATGATATTCCACTTGTACTATGAATTTTCCCTTGCCTGGAGACAAATTCGTAAATTATTCTATAATTGTTGTTCTGAGAGGACCCTCCTTGGGAAATGCAAGCTTCTGAAGGGCTGCTTCAAAGACAGGCTGCAATACGTGGAAGACTGGTATGAACTGACATGGTTTGGGCAGCGTTTAACACAAGCACTCAATTTTTATGTATGTGGTGATATATGTTACAGTAAGCAGCGTTTAAATTTTCATGTGATATATATATGCGGTGATATATGTTACAGTAAGCAGCGATTAAATTTTCATGTGTTATATATAGTCGGTGATATATGTTATAGTAGCAGTGCTCAATTTTTATGTATGCGGTGATATATGTTACAGTAGCAGCGCTCAATTTTTATGTGATATATATATGCGGTGATATATGTTACAATAGTAGCGTTTAACACAAGCGCTCAATTTTATGTGATATATATATGCTGTGATATATGGTACGGTGATAGTGTTCAACACAGTGCTCATATTTTACAGTGGCAGCGTTTAACACAAGCGCTCAAATTGTTCATGCGGTGATATATATGTGGTGATATATGTTACAGTGGTAGCATGTTATCAGCATTCATTTCAATAGTCAATAATATATAAATGGCGTAGCAGAATCAGAATCATTCTTTTAGCAGCAAAAGTTTTTTTTCTCCACAAAAGCACATTCTTTTTGCCATTAGAAGTATTATTCTATCAGCAGAAGTTATTTTTTTTTTCACAGAATGCATTCAATCATCTCTATGGTAGGAATAGTTCTCACTGGCAAGGAGAACTATCCTGAATGGTCCCGGATGATAAAACACACCCTCATCTTCAATGAGTTGTGGAAAGGAGTCTGTGTCGGAGAAGGAGAAAATGACCCAGTACAGCCTACATCAGACAAAGAGCTCGTCATTTGGGAAAACAAAAACAACAAAGCCTATGCATTGATCGCAGCATCTGTAAATGAAGAAGTAAGTTGCCATATTTCATCATATTCAACTACCTTTGAAGCTTTACAAAAGCTGAAAGAACTCTATGACTCACATTCTGCACTTGAAGTTGTTCAGCTCATGATTAAACTCTTCACTCTTGAACTGAAAAATAATGATCCTCTTGCTCTTGCATCTGAAGTAAAGTCTATAATGCATGATATTAAATCCACTAAGGTTGAGCTGGATATCCCTCTTATTGCTTTTCTCAAGGCACTCTATCCTACCTACTCCAATTATCTTGAGTCTTTACAAGCAAATGGAAATCTTAAAGATATAACCTTTGACTCTCTTGTGAAAAAGTTTGCTGAAAGAGAGAAAGCCTTTGGAAAGAAGACAGTCCCTGAATCTTCTGAAGAGACTTTTTTCCTTGCTCATAAAGAAAAGCATCCTGCTCAAGATTCTACAAGAGGAAGAGGTGGACGAAGAAGAAGAGGAAGATACTTCAGAGGCAGGGGGGCAGACATTCTCAAGCAAAAAAAGCAGATCTACATTGCATTCGCTGCAAATGAAATGGATCATATGATGCTTCTACATGCAAGCTACCATGGGACAAAATTGAGCAGAAAAGGAACCAGCAGAAAGGTAAAACTGATGATACAGACAAAGGTAAAGCACATGAATCCGCTCACTATATTGAGGCACAATGTAACATTGGAGTAAATGAAGATTTGTTTAATGCTTCACTTGCTTCTTCGAAAAATGATTGGTTGCTTGATTCAGGAGCAACCTGTCATATGACTCATAGGAAATTTTTTTTTGAAGATTTCACTGACAATGTTGATGGAGCAGTATACTTTGCAGATCAGTCAAAAATCAAGCCATCAGGGCTTGGCACAATCAGGCTTAAACTGCCTGGTCTTCCAGACTTTCTTCTGGAACATGTTCTATATCTCCCACAGCTCAAGAGAAACTTGTTGTCCTTGGTCCACATCTGCCAGCAAGGTCACTCCATTCATATGTTTGATGGCAAGCTTGAGGTAAGAAAAGCATCTGACCACTCACTTGTCATGAGGGGAATAGAAGAAGAAAGGCTTCTCAAACTGCAAGGAACCTCTGCTCATGCACAACATTTCTCATATATTTCTCATCATGAAGAAGGTACACTTCCATCAAGTTTATTATGGCATGCTAGATTTGGACATTTAAACTATGACAGTCTCCGCTTATTGAAGAAAAATGGTGTTGCTGGTTTTCCTACAATTCCTAGGAAACATAAGCAATGTGATGCTTGCATTCTAGGAAAGCATAGCAAACAGTCTTTTCATGACTCACATTCAAGAGCACATAGGAAGCTTGAACTTATTCATTCAGATTTATGTGGTCCAATGCCTGTTTCTTCTGCAAATGGAAATAAATATATCATGACATTTATTGATGATTACACCAGAATGTGTTGGGTTTATTTATTGAAGAACAAATCTGATGCTTTTCAAACATTCAAGAATTTTCATAAATGGATTGAAAATGATGCACAATCTCATATTGGGTCTATTCGCACTGATAATGGAAAAGAATATACATCAAATGAATTTGAACACTATCTTCGCCAACATGGGATTAAACATCAAACAATTGTGCCTTATAATCCCCAACAGAATGGTGTAGCTGAAAGAATGAATAGAACAATCTTGAATATGGTACGATCCATGCTCTTTTTCAAAAATGTAAAGATAATGTTTTGGGCTGATGCTGTTCTATGTGTTGCATATATAAAGAATAGATGTCCATCTAATGCTATAAGAAACAAGACTCCTTATGAATTGTGGTATGGACATGTTCCTTCGATAAAACATCTCAGGATCTTTGGTTCCATCTGTTATGCTTTGATACCAAAGGTACATAGAAACAAACTTGGTGCTAGAAGTCGTAAGTGTATCTTCCTGGGATATTCAAACACCTCTAAAGCATACTGCCTCTATGATGAAGTAAATAAAAAGTTTGTTGTATCTAGAGATGTCATTTTTCTGGAATCATCCAAATCTAACAATGTTGTTGAGCGGCAACTTGATCGCTTGGATAGATTCGCAAAAACAAAATCATTTCAAGAATTTGATAATCAGATTCCACATCTTGAAGGGGAGATTCCTATACTAGATCAACATGTGGAATCTTCTTCTGAAGAACAATCTCCCCTGCATGAAACTCCAACAACGGATGATGCTTTAAGTGATGTAATTGATAGAATTGGGAGACTCAATCTTGATTCAGTCCCAACTCAATCAACAGAGCAGCCTGGACCATCTCAGAAAGGTCCCCCAAAGTGGCTGACAAAGACACTTGAAAGTGTTCATCCTGATGAAATTGGAAAAACAGGAACCGGAAATTCAAACCGACAAAATGGAGGTGATGTAGATGACTCTAATTCACCTGTTGATATGGATGTTACTTATGATTGTGAATTGAACTTGTCTACAGATTTTGAACCAACTTCCTTCAAAGAAGTTGCTTCTCATGATGAATGGAAAGAAGCGATGAAAAAGGAGTATGATGCCCTCATAAAGAATGACACTTGGAAGCTGGTTGATCCTCCATTTGGAACCAAACCAATTGGTTGCAAGTGGGTCTACAAGAACAAATACAAAGCTGATGGCTCACTTGACAAGCACAAAGCTAGGCTTGTGGCAAAAGGCTTTGCACAGAAGGAAGGGGTCGATTATGAGGAAACTTTTGCCCCCACAGCAAAATGGGCCACCATCTGGACACTCTTTGCACTAGCTGCTCAGAACGGTTGGAAAGTCCATCAAATGGATGTAAAAACTGCATTCTTGAATGGAGATCTAAAAGAGAATGTTTTTATGTCCCAGCCTGAAGGATTTGCTGTGAAAGGACATGAACATAAAGTATGCAAACTTGTGAAGTCCTTGTATGGCCTCAAACAAGCACCACGAGCCTGGTATGAAAAACTAACTGAGCATCTTTTGAAACTCAACTTCAATCATTTTGATTTTGATTATGCAACTTTATTTGTCAAGAAAGTTGGCAAAACAGTTGTATATCTTGTGGTATATGTAGATGATCTTTTAATGACACGGAACAATGAAAGCTATATTGCATCCATAAAGAAAGAATTAGGAAAAAGTTTTGAAATGACTGATTTGGGCTATGTTCATTACTATCTTGGCATTGAAGTAACCCAACATCCAAAATCCATATTTCTTTCTCAAAAGAAATACATTGGAGATTTGTTAAACAGATTTGGCATGACAGAGTGCAATCCTCTTTCTACTCCAATGGAACAAAACTTAAAGATCACATCTATTGAAGGAAAAGAATTTGAGGATGCAACAAAGTATAGACAGCTTGTAGGAAGTCTCATCTACCTCACTACTACCAGACCAGACATTTCATTTACTGTTGGAATCCTCTCCAGGTTCATGCAAAAGCCTTGTGAGGGAAATTGGTCTGCTGCAAAAAGAGTTCTAAGGTACTTGAAGGGAAATCAAGACCTTGGAATCAGGTATACACAGGTGGACGACTTCAACTTGATTGGATACTCTGATTCAGACTTCGATGGAGACAAAGAAACTGGAGTATCTACTTCAGGATATGCTATGAGTCTTGGATTAGGAGTTGTCTCTTGGAGATCATGCAAACAATCAGTTCCAGCAGATTCCACAACAGAAGCAGAATATGTGGCACCAGCTGAAGCAACGAAAGAAATTGTGTGGCTCAGGAAAATTCTTGAATATTTGCAGGTAAAACAAGTACAATCAACTCCACTCGTGATTGACAACACCTCTGCAATAAAGTTGGCCAAGAACCCAGAGTTCCATGATCGTACAAAGCACATCAATACTAAATATCATCTGATCCGACATCATGTTGAGGCCAAAACAATCCATCTCCGTCATTGTTCCACAAATGAGCAAATTGCAAACATCTTCACCAAAGCGCTTGGAAGAGAAAAGCTTGAAAGATTCAGAACGATGCTTGGACTCACCAACATCCCTTCAGATTAAGGGGGGGAATGTTGACACCTAATCCTCTGCGATTGGGTGAATTTGGAATGTGAACAGTCATCAAGAAGATGAACTGATCAGTCACATTCATGTATATAATAATAGCTACCTAATGAAATAAACGAATCAGTTTTTATGCCAAGTCTGGAGTTACTCCTGGTCTGACAGAGTATGTAACTCCTAATTGTTTTAGGTATGATCATAGGTTGAAGAAGGATCTTGTTCCAATTCTTTAGGGAGTTGGGTATATCTAGTTGGCTTGAGAGATATTTGCTCAACTAGATGCTTCCTAGATTGATGTAAGGTTGATATATGTTCTCAACTAATTGATTGTGTGATCAAGTTGATTTCTCTATCTTGATATAGCATACATGTATTTATACATGTAATAATATTAGATGTAAATTAATAGAGTGTTGTTATGCATTTCTAAATAGAAGAGAAAATTGGAAGAATGTAAAGGACAAAATATAAATTTATGTAAGTAAGAATAAAAATATAGAAAAAAACATAAAGATAATGAAATGGATGTGGGAACTTAGAAAAATAGTGCTTAGGAAAATAAAATATAATAACATAACAAAAAAATATAATAAATATAGATTTTATTATAAAAAGGTGAAATTAAAAAGAAAACAATTAAATTAAAAAGAAATAATTTTAGAATATTTTTGTTTGCTTCACTTAAAACCAAACAAACTCTATCAAAAAAAATAAAACTTACATGTTGTGGAATATAGAAAATTGTCACTATACATAAATGAAGAAGTTGAAATATTGAAGTAAATGAGAATCGTTAGGTAGATATCTAAATATGAAATTAATCCCTGGAAGCAACGTTGTAGTAAGAGACTAGCTCTATGACTATAAAAATAAAAATAAAAATATAAATAGATATTGAAATTGACATTGATGTTGATGTTGATGCTGATGCGTACATTAAAATCAATGTATTAATAATCTTGAAAGTGACTATAGTTGAACAAATATTCACTTCACGTGATTATTAATAGACGGATGCGACACAGCGTGTTGAATTCATTGCAGTTTGCATACCAAATGGCGACAGGAATCTACGCCTTTATTTGCCGTCCAACAGGAAAAAATCTAAGCGTCTTGACTTTGCGGTCTTCTGACTGAGATTGCCTGACCGTTCACTTCACGCCCATTCAGTCCAACGCGATCTATCTCCTAGACGTGATAGACGGATGCGACACGGCGTGTTGAATTTATTGCAGTTTGCATACCAAATGGCGACACACATGAGGAATCTACACCATTATTTGCCGTCCAACAGCAAAAAAGCTAAGCGTCTTGACTTTGCGGTCTTCTGACTGAGATTGCCTGGCCGTTCACTTCACGCCCATTCAGTCCAATGCGATCTATCTCCTTCGTCTTCTTTGCAGAATCCATGCTACTAAGTTTTCCATATCCAGGAGCAAAGCAGAGCAGAGTGTCACAGTACATCATTGCCTTCTTACCAATTCGATGTCTTTCACTCTTTATCAACTTTGCTTTCTTCTTGCGTCTGCCCTTCTCCTCCTCCTCTGCTTCATAACGTCATGTACCGGCGGTGACTACGAGGAATGCAACTGGAGTATATGTGGGAGCGCTGAATTCCAATATCCTTTTGGGAAAATTAACAGCGGCTGTGGCGATCCTAGGTTTCAGCTAGACTGTAGTTTGGATAGCTATCCTTTGTTTTTACTCAATGGAGACGAGTATCTCATCTTGCAGCCCTCATACTTGGCCAGTGATACCCATAATAATAATAGCATGACAATTGTTAACAACAATCTATGGAAGCTTCCGCCGGGGGGTAGTTGCAATCCTGTGGCTAACTACTCTCAATTTTGGTGGCCCGACTCTCAATTTCGTATAGCCCATGGATACACCAATCTCACGCTTTGGGGGCAATGCAATGAAAGTATTAAAGGGCATAAGCTCCGTTTATGTGGCGCTGATTGGTACGTCAGTCCCAATCCAGAATCTGGGAGACGATTCTGCCAAAGCAACATTCAACTGCCAGTTGGTATCAACTTCTCATTCCAACGGTCTCAGGATCTCTGGTCAGGTTTTGAAATAACATGGTATGCCGACACGAAGAGAAACCGAAGCTGTGGCGCCTGTAAGACCAGTGGCGGGAGTTGTGGTTATAGCATTTCAGAACCAACTAAAACATTTATTTGCTATTGTCCCGATGGCACCTCGCATACAGAGATATGCCCCGCCAATACTATTGGTACTTTTCCTGAACCCCTTCTCCCAATTCAATTACAAACACCAATGCTTAAATTACCACAATCTGTAAAGATGTATTAAATGTTCCTTCGATTCTGGACTCTTGAACCCGCAGATATATGTGCTTGTGTTTCCCGATATTGTTCATTCTGTTTGCAAAAACTATGGATTGTTGCTTTTACTCATAATAGTTGTTATGGCCGCGTTGCAGGTCATAAAAGCAGGCTTGCCATTGTAATAGGTAGCTATGATTTCTTCCCATTGAAAATCATTGTGAACTTGTATCTTGTAATTTCCACTGTTCTCGCCCAGGTTAATTAATCAACATCACATTCATATCGATCTTTGTATTACAATGCAGGTTGCATCATTGGAGGAGTTGCGCTGACAACAATAGCAGTGCTGTTCTTAATGTTTTATACCAAGAACAGAACACCTATTCATGGTACCTCTGCTTCAAGGGTGGAGAAATTCCTAAAGGAAAATGCTTATGAAATGCCAATGCCAACCAGATATTCACACTCTCACCTCAAGAAGATCACAAACAACTTTGCAGAAAAGTTGGGAGAAGGAGGGTTTGGTGTGGTGTATAAAGGAATGCTTCGGAACGGCGCTCTAGTGGCTGTTAAGCTTCTTGATCGGCACAGGCATACCGAGACCCAATTCATGAATGAGGTTGCTACCATTGGACGGGTCCATCACGTCAATCTGGTTCGTCTGTTGGCGTACTGTTTTGAAAACCCTATAAGCGCACTCATATATGAATACATGCCTAATGGATCGCTCGACAAATTTTTGTTTGCCCGGAAAGAGGAGGGGCAAGTTCTAAGGTGGGAACAATTGTATTCAATTGCTTTGGGTGCGGCCAGTCGAATTGCATATCTACACCATGATTGCGAGAAGCGCATCATACACTTCGACATCAAACCTCACAATATATTGCTGGAGGCCGACTTCACCCCTAAAATTGCTGATTTCGGTCTTGCAAAACTTTGTGGAAAGGGAGACGATCATATTTCTATAACAGCGACGAGAGGGACGCCGGGATATGTTGCGCCGGAGTTGTGCCATAGTGATGCCGGTCCTGTTACTGATAAATCAGATGTCTATAGTTTCGGAATGCTGTTGCTAGAGATTGTTGGGGGCAGAAAGAATATTGATGTGCAGGTTAGCCGGTCCAGTCAATTATACTTTCCTGAATTGGCTTTCAAGCTGATTGAGAGTGGTGAGTTGGGGATGAGGTTGAGAGGAGGAGAAATGGAATGTGCAGATGAGGAGAAGGCGAAAAGACTCACAAAAGTTGGATTGTGGTGCATTCAATATAACTCTGCAGATCGTCCTTGCATGATGAGGGTTCTGCAAATGTTAGAAGGAAATGGAGATGATGTAGCCAATCCTCCGTCGCCCTTCAATTCCTCGGCCACACCTGAAAATCCACTACTGTCTTCCACGGTAAATTCTTCTTCAATTGAGATTACATTGTAGATTTCTGTGTTAGAAGGAAATGGAGATGACGTAGCCAATTCTCCGTCGCCCTTCAATTCCTCGGCCACCCTGAAAATCCTCGACTGCCATCCACGGTAAATTCTTCTTCAATTGAGATTACTTTATAGATTTCTATCTTTAATTATCATTACTTAAACCAGTTTCTGGATTTGCTCCGGACTCCACACAATACCTTTGTGAATGAGTCGATGACTACCATGAAGTGTTAAGACCCTAACTCGGTGCAATGATAGCTCCAAGCCATGAATCTGTCTTATTAGATTTATAAAAGTATGTTTTGGGCATCATGATCTTGTGTCAGTTGCTGACAGCAAGATCAAGATTCGTGAGGTGAATTTACATTTACATTCCATTATGATAAAAATGTTCATATCAGTGTATTACTTTAACATTATCATTTTGTTTATAAAAGTATATTTTGCACATTTTCATCTTGTGTCAATTGCTCACATCAATTTCAACGCTGAGGGAAATTTATACTTTAAATTTTATTATTTACTTTAAATTTTATTATTTTAGATTTAACATTATCATTTTGTTAATAGTTTATGTATATGTATGCCGGTTTAATGGTTTTTGGGCATAAGTCTATCATTTTTTATGAAATTAATATCTATCTCTGTGCTACGGGTTTTTATTTTAGATTTTGGCCCTTGGTTTTGGGAAAACTCAAGCCTATTCATGAAGCCATGGAACCCATCATTCGATCCATCAACAGTCAAACCTACCCTTCTCGCTAAAGGCCATTGGAAATGCAATTGGGAAATTTTACTGCAGGTGGCCGGAAACAAAGGAATATCCTAGAACCACCTATTCATGCATATGTGTGGAAATGGACTTCAACGCTGAATTCCCAGCTGAAATAAACCTAACAAGTAAAGACTATATGTCAGAACCACCTATGCACGCCTCTATGTAGAAATGGACTTCAACGCCGAATTCTCCGCTGAATTAAACCTAACAAGTAAAGACTATGTGTGGAATCAGAAACTCAATTATGAAAGCGTCATCTTCAAATGTCGATCCTGCTTTGAGACAGACCATCTAGCCAAAAATTGCCCAAAAGCCTCCCAGAAAAATTATGCTAGAAAGAATCACCACAGATCTACATGGTGGGAAGGAGCACAAAAAGAACATTACACTGTCATCAAGGAAGAATACTCTCCAAAAAACTCTGAATCGCAAGAAATCGGGCAAGAAAGAAACAACTCTCAAGACAAGCAGGGGGACAGCCCCGCCCAACAGCAAAAAAATGAACTCAACAATCCCTCAAGCATCAATAGTTATGAGGATTCAAATACTGCACAAAATAAATCTTCATTTAACAGCAAAGCAAATCTTCCAGACCAAACTTCTCCTCCAACTATCTTCAAAAGGACGAACACAACAGATCGCGAAGCTAAGACACCATTGTCCCAAGAACCAGAAGAGATGAAGGAGATGCAAGATAAAGGAAGTTGGAAGACCATAGAGAAAAAAAAGAAAGCTACAACACCAATCTCGCTAAGAAAAACGAGAAGCCAAACGATTAAGAACTAAGAAAATTATAAGTCTGATAGATCAATTTGGTCTTAGTGAACATTAGCCACCACCACCATCATCATCATATTTTTGTTTACATTATTTTGAAATTATTTATATTTTAAAGATTATGCAAGGTGCTTTTATTGCTAAGGGTTTTATTATAAAAGGGGATTTTTTTTTTAATTAAATGTTTTTTTAAGTATGTTGTGTTATTGATATTTTAGGGGTGATCTTGTTTTGGTTGGTAAATTTATTAAATTATAATAAAGAAAAATGGTGAATATTTTACAAGTGTGGTATTTTTGATTTACATATTTATTGATTTATTTAAAGTGAATTGTGATTAAGTTAGATGGACTAAATTATAATAAAAATAAATCAATTTTAAAATATTATATGTTTATAGTTAATTTATTAATTAATAATAAAAATTATAAATATTTTTATAATTTTAATAATATTTATTTTAATTTTTACATATTAAAAAATAATTAATTAAATTTTTATAATATGGTTTTTTTAAATCTATTTTAAATTTTTATAATATGGTTTTTTTAAATCTATTTTAATTTTATAGACATACTGATATAATATTTATTATAAATTTCATTTTCTTATTTTTATTTTATTGAATAAATTTAAGTTTAAATATCTTTCTATAAGTACAATCCATTTGCATGTACTATTTTATTATAAAAAAATGGAATATCGTGCTTTAATATTCAATTTATAAATTGATTATATTTTCAATGGCTTGATGAGTTTGGATTTGGATTTATTAATGCATAAAAAAAATGAAATGCAATATTTTTGGTGCTACTCATTATTGATAGTAATAATTTTATGACTATCATTTATATTAAGAGGTGTAAAGCTACAAGCTGAAAGTGTTTTGGTTTTTTTCATCTTTTCTAATATATATATAAACATTGGAAATAGAAGGGTTTCTAATATTTCACTGGGTCAAATGGGCTTCGAGGTTGGGTAGTTGCAACAGGAATTCCCAACAATTCCATATACCTCAAAGTTCCAAGAACTTTCTAACAAGATCCCTGCTAAATAACCCCAATATTGAAGCAAACACTTCAATTGCTACAAAATAGTGATCTAAACACCCCTTAGAAGAATCCAAATACCCATACACCTCAATTGTTCTGGGAGTTTTGTGCGAAGTTGCTTACCAACTTTGATATAATATAATCGTTATATTTTTCTTCTCAAAAAACATTCTGGTGAGGCTTTCCATTTCTTTGAGGGGACGTGAATTTGACATATCTAAGAGCCCATGTTACTTTGCATTCCATATGACTTTACATTTAAGATATGTTACAACAATCTAATTTCATTTCCAGAGAATAAAAATGAAATTAACTTGAATAAGTATCTTTCCTGAAAACAACAGAGTAATTCTCTGAGGAATTCTCCCGTCCACTGATTGGGAAGCAACAAAGGTTCTTTGAATCCTCACTTCAAGTGTTCTTTGGGATTTGTGACTAACAACTTACCAACTATAAGAAGAATATCTAAAAAAATATATATTTTGTTCATTTAGGTTATTTTTTATTATTATTTTAGACCAATGGTCAATTAAATAAAAATATTTGATTAATTTACATATCTTCTTGAATTTCTCAAATAAAAAGTATATTTATATTAAAAATATTTTTAAATTAAAATTTATTATAAATTAAAACATTTAAAAATAATAATAAAATAAAGAATAATTATCATGATCAAATATGAGAGAATATTTAGAATTTGAACCTACTTAATGATTAAGTGGGCTTGATTGTGGGGAAAAATCCACAGTTAAGCGCGTTTGAGTCAGAGGTGATCTGGGATGGGTGACCTCCCGGGAAGTTCTGGTTACCGAGTGCAAGCCCCAGAAGTGATGATTAACGGTGTGTGATTCATTTTACTAGTTTCAATCCCACTTCTTCACCCCTGTGAGCATCACCCGATGCAATGAGTGCTAAGTGAACTATTCAAAAATCATGAGAAATTAGTCAGTCACGACTACCTCTCAGAGAAATGGTCATACGTGAATGACTTACTTAACGCAGTTGAATCCGAAAATTATATATACCATAATGCACTGCGTAAAACCCCTAATACTTAAATTCAAAAAGAGTGAAGGGATCTCTTCTTGCATGGTTCATGAGACACAATACTTGCTAAGGTTTTACAAATGGGCTAGCAAGCTAAGTGGGCTTGATTGTGTAGAAAACTACACAGTTAAGTGTGCTTGAGCCAGAGGCGATTTGGGATGGGTGACCTCCCGGGAAGTCTTGGTTACCGGGTGCAAGCCACGGAAGTGATGATTGACGCTATGTGATTCATTTCGCTAGTTTCAATCCCACTTCTTCACCCCTGTGAGCATCACCCGATGTAATGAGTGCTAAGTGAACTATTCAAAAATCATGAGAAATTAGTCAGTTACGACTACCTCTCATAGAAATGGTCATATGTGAATGACTTACTTAACGCAGTTGAATCCCAAAATTATATATACTATAATGCATTGCATAAACCCCCTAATACTTAAATTCAAAAAGAGTGAAGGGATCTCTTCTTGAATGGTTCATGAGGCACAATACTTGCTAAGGTTTTTCAAATGGGGTAGCAAGCTAAGTGGGCTTGATTGTGGGGAAAACTCCACAGCTAAGCGCGGTTGAGCCAAAGGCGATCTGGGATGGGTGACCTCCTGGGAAGACCTGGTTACCGGGTGCAAGCCCCGGAAGTGATGATTGACGCTATGTGATTCATTTCACTAGTTTCAATCCCACTTCTTCACCCCTGTGAGCATCACTCGATGCAATGAGTGCTAAGTGAACTATTCAAAAATCATGAGAAATTAGTCAGTTACGACTACCTCTCATAGAAATGGTCATACGTGTGTAAACCCCCTAATACTTAAAGATTAAAGGTATTGAACTTCAAAATTTATTCAAAATTGTATGGATCACAAAAGTTAGTAAAATAACTAAATATCCAAAATAATAAAATTTCCACATTAGCCTATTCTCCCTATTCGCATCCCTTTGCACCTCTGGGTGCAAATGTTAGTTATCATTTCATGGACCTTTTAATTAGTCTATACATTCATTGCATAAATAAGTTCACTAATTGAGGTCTATGCAGACGTTCCAAAGGACTTTAAAATGGTGAAGTACTTACTTGGATGTGGTCTCTATGTTGTGTACATCTTCCATTATTAGAAATAATATATACTTAGTTTTATTTCAATTGGGTTATTTAGTAGAGTCATCCATGACATCCTTGTTATTATCACTAAGAGGGAATTCCACAAGTGCATGCTAAGAGGGAATTCCACAAGTGCATGCATGAGTTTCTCTAATCTTCAATTTTATGAGATGGTTAACACATTAATCCATGGCCAATTAACTAAGATTATGTGTTAGTTTTCTATAGTGGATGTTCATATCTCTCTAGATTCACTACTAGACTCAATATTGTACTAGTTCAAGCAAGTATAATATATTGCATTGAATTGTACTCTCTCATAATTTTGTATTTAGCCCATGAATTAAATTTCTCTATCAATTTTTTTTCTTCTTTCCTTGCAATTTTTGTTGATTGTTTTCTAGCTAGATCCAACTTCTGTAGGTTCAACTACAATTTCACATGGTATTAGAGCCCATGGGATCTAGGAAGAAGGATCATAGACAATCTATTTACAGGTATTGAAGATTGGAGCTATCAGAAAGAATGGAATTTCCATTTGTAACTTTCACTCCATATAACTATTTGGAATGGAAGCTAAAGATTCTTTTTCAACTTAGAAGTTGAAATTTGTATTTGATAGTCACTGAAACATAAGTTGAACCAAATTTTGTAGTAGAAAATTCAAAAAATATAAATTGAACCAAATTTCGTAGTTGAAAAATCAAAATATTTCAAGAGCATGGACTAGACCTTTGATCTCCTATGCTTATTAATCTATCCATGACTATTCCATATTGAAGTATTCACCACTCCAAATCAACTTTGAACCACTTTGGAAACAATTTTTTAGAAAGCTCAATAGCATGTAGAGTCATCTTTAGAAATGAGCTAAACCCATTAAATCCTAACAATTTTGAAAATATTCAAGATTTAAACCTGTTGGATACCTAATCCTCTAAGGGTTGGTGTGGAAGCTGAACAACCAAAAGGAGTCCAAGGGACCACTTGGAATATGAAACCAAGGGTAACATGAATGTACTATAAATGTATATCCTTGTCAAATAATAGATGTAATCTCATGTTTATCTTTCCTATTTTGTCTCTGCCATGTGTGTGTTTAACATGGTATCAAAGCACAGGCTAGGCGTGGGAACTTTCAAATCTTGTCAGTAAGAGGGCTCGTTTATATTCCCCATTGTATAATGCTAGCTATTTATGCTCACTGCTCCCTATGCTAGCTATTTATGTCAAGGACGACCACTGGCCTCGAATATTCCCAGTTTCTCTGTCGTTCCTCTAGCTTATATGTGGTTGTCTCTAACATGCAACTCAAAATTGCCTTCATAAATATTCATCATCAACTATAAGTTTTAACGATTCAAGATTGTTGCGGGAAATATCATAAATTGTTAATGGATTTTTGTAAAGGTTATGAATATATCTATCGGGACTGCTGTAGAATGTTGGAATGTTAAAAAATATTTCGAGGGTTCCCTTGTTTGACGGACTACTATTCTGTTTTTACCTATGTAAAAAAAAAAACCGTTGTATTTTTCAAGTCCTAGAAAAGCTAATTTTTATAATTGTATTTTTATAATTGTATTAGTCGGTGGGAGACTCCCTCATGATTCCACGACTACTAGCCCTCTACATAAATCGTGATTCACCCTATATGCTCACTCTGACCACCCTCGTTCGATCCATGTGCGTCTAACAAACATTTCCATGCCAACTCCTTGGCATTCTTCTCATTGAATGATATCCCCGAGCAAAAGCATGGCGGATAACGTTGTGTTAACTGCGGTTTGGAGGTGATATGAAATAAAATTATCCATTGTTGTGCAATCACACACCAAACCCACCACTTCTGTGCACTGGCATAACAAACCCACCTGATAGTCATAACAGTTACGCCTTCCATATAACATGCTCTCCATATACCATCTCACATATATACACCTACCGCATCGCTAGAATATAACTCTTCCACGTTCTATATAATGCCTTCCATAGTACTCACCGGTTTCCAGTCATACTCCCACGCCACTGGTTCGACTCCGCTACTGCTGGTATACCCCGTGGCGTTATGGTTGAAGGTAATATGTTGATGGTATTATGTTGAATATGTATTACGTTAAAAGGTTGCAATTGTGGAATCCCTAAATCGCTTACACTCCACTATTTGAAAAGGAAATAAAAGCATTGGAGTTGAAATGAGTGTATTTATGAGAATTTATTTGCTGTCACACAATCTATACACACCATTGTTGCCTCTATTTTGTTCTCTTTTTCATAAAATAGAGATGAGAAGCTGATAGCACAACCTCAGAAGAGAGATGAAATTCTAAGACTGATTGTCAAACAAAACAGATTCAAGCACATTGGAAGCAAAGGCAAAGCCAATTCCTTTGACTATATGCCTTCGAACAGTCTTGGCTTGAAGAAAATGGTGCGGTGAGCGATTTGAAACACCTTGCATAATGTGTGGCCTTCCATTTTTTCCTGCATCCCTGCATGTTGAAATCATGATGGTCATGGTATTTTGTACATAAGGCTATGTAATTAACAATATAACGCCCACAGGGAAGAGAGTTTTCAGTGTTTTCCAGCTAAGATTGAAGCCAGAAGTCCATGGAGTTCTGTGGGACAGCTGAGTGCGATACTCAGTGAAGTTTCTGAGGGGCTTACGAGTTGTTTGAACCTCTATACTTCCGCCACAGTTCAATAAAACAAGGCCTGAGAACCTAGGTGACAGTGGGCACAGATTTTCATAGCAGAACATTTCGTAAGGCATTCTGGTCAGAAATTGAAGCGCGAATTTCAAGGAGAATTTCTGTTGTAGTCTGGCACATAAATTGAGGCATTCTGAGAGGGATTGTGCACAGAAAACAAGGCTGAGTGAGGGAAGAATTTCTGGGTTAAAGTCTGCTCTTCTGGCACATAATTTATAGCACTGTTGGGTGGTTTTCATACACAGAAAACAAGTCAATATCAGTCAGTGTATATGAGTGTGTGGAGGCTCAAAATTCAATGCATTTATCATTTTGAACTGTGAGGGAATCTCAATTACAAGCGCAGTGATCTATGTTATTTATTTGTCATGGATTAAGTTTCTTGTATATAATCACTCACCTTCTAGCATATCATGTCAAGGATATCAAACTGAAATGCAATTGAGAGGGGGACCTGTGCAGGTGAGAAGCTAGTATTGGACCTTCTGCCGATCAAAAAATAAATTCACCAATTTCTATGTCAAGAATCTGGAAGATGATTGCATTTGTGAATCTGGAAAGAAAAGATGTTTGGCAAGTAGGCTCTAAAAAAAAAAAAATCATTTGCAAAGAAAGTAGAAGATTGGCTCTTCTTTTGCACAGTGTGAATTGTTTAAGAAGTAAGGGCATTGAAGTAGCATGTTGAAATTAGTATTGAGCTATTTTCTATAGTGACTTGGTGATATTGGTATCCTACTAATCTAATAGTTGTAGCTATTTATCATTTTATAGGTCAATTTGTATCTGAAAATAACATCACTTCTCTTATTATATTGATTTGAAATGGATGGAATAGATGATGTATTGAAACTACCGAATAATTTAATACATTCCACTATTGATGAGATGGTTAAGATCAACAAAACCTCTCTTTCCAATATTAAAATTTGTCTCCGAAATGCACATGCGAATATTGAGTTTTTGCATCTTGAATCTCAACTACAGCAGGAAGAATTACAGTAATGGAATCATCATTCTGAACCTGTTTCTGTTCAGAAGATTGAAAAAGACTCCCATAAGCAACAAGACAAAAATGTTACAGTTGATTCAGATCCAGTGCCCAATAAAGTCGCAGAGTTACATGCAGATGCAGAAATTCAGTCTGCACTTCCCAAGCCCGTCATCAAACCTTGGGAAGAGCTTGTCCACAACAAGCACAGAACTGGTCTTGGATATGGCAAGGATGTGTACTTTCATATTCCAGATTACTCAAAGCCCATCCAGTTCCAAAGTGTTGGATTTCTTCATGACAATTCAACTCCAGATGTTCTAGATTTTGCCCCTCTTCCATAGCAATAGATTGTGAAATGCCAACACTATGACCGAGTTGGCCATATGAAAGATCATTGTTTTTATCTTCATCCATGTGAGCATTGTCATAAAACCACCCATTCTTCACACAGATGCTTCAGAAACAAGCCTATTGCAAGAACAAATATTCATCTTGGATAGATCGCTTCTTGGCAATGGGCATCAACAGCCAAGAAGATATTCCAGTCATATGTAAGAACTTGTTCTAGAGTATTGAACAGTCTTGCAATTGATTTTTCTCCATCATCTCACCTTGTATCTGACAGGGGGGGGGGGGAATGATGGTCATCTACAAGCCTCAAAGCCACATCAAGCGAGCTTGAGCCACAACCTACCATACCAGATTCAGAGTTGTAGCCAGAGACAAAGATGCCCGTGAGCATGCCTTCAGTTGGTGATGCCTCTTCAATGGGGACACTTCCTCTAGTAGAAGACTTCAGCTTCTTGCCAGTTTCGGAAGAGTTCCAGGAATTTCATTAAGCATTCTAGAGTTGTTGGTCATCCTTAAACCGTCACAGGTTGAGACCTCCCTTTTCAGGTTGAGGTTCTCCCTTTTATTTTGGGTGAGACCTCCCTTTCATGGTTGAAGGTTTCCCTCTTCAAAACATCAGGAGCACTTCCTCTAGCAGAAGACCTCAACTTCATGCCAGAATTGGAAGAGTTCTGGGAACTGCACTAAGTGTTCCAGTGTTGGTGGTTATCTTTAAACCACCACCCTTTATACCAACATTCCAGAGAGCATATTCAGCCTAGTGCTACCATGCATTTTTTCACATTTTGTATTACAACTCTCTTCTTGGACTCATACATAACCCTCCAGATTAAGGGGGGGAATGTTGGACACCTAATCCTCTCAGGGTTGGTGTGGAAGTTGAACAACCAAAAGGAGTCCAAGGGACCACTTGGAATATGAAACCAAGGGTAACACAAATGTACTATAAATGTATATCATTGTCAAATAATAGATGTAATCTCATGTTTATCTTTCCTATTTTGTCTCTGCCAAGTGTGTGTTTAACAAAACCAAACACAATGCCACTTAGATCTATTTTTTACTGAATTCATGTTGCATTAAAATTGTGTTATATTAGCTTTCCTATTCTCATCATTTATATTGATGGCTTCCCTTTCTTTTCAACTTTGAAAATGAAGTATATTATAGTGTTTCGCCCTAACAAGTACAAAAATTATCATTAAATTAAAGAAAGTAAAGCGCATCGGTGAATTGTATAATAATTTCTTAAGTTGAAATATGGAATCACATTGTGCCCATCCACCAACTCATTTTCATGATGACAAAAGCATGATATGACAGAAACTGAAGAAAATAGGAAATGGCCAATTAGGAACTATTTTTATTATTTTTTAAACCTGGACTACTAAGACTTCCCTTTTTGGATCCTCTTCTCTTTCAATGGAGGCCTAAAGAGGTGAGTTGAGAAGAAATTACTTTCTGTTAGATGATCCAAAAATACTTTTTTATCATAGGTTATAAAATTAGAATAAAATAATTATTAATTTAAGATATTAAATTAATAATTATTATTCTAGAATGTTTAATTATTTAATGGAGACTTTTAGAATTAGCATATTGTTGTAACTAGATATGACTCTCCAAATGAGTCGTATCTTAGGATCTATTATAGGAGATTAGTTAGCTAGTTGGTTTGAATAGCATTTATTGTAAATGGACACTTGTTATTGAATAAGTGATCCATAATTAGAGGTAGTTAGGACATGGAGCTTATAAATAGCTCATTGCAAGAGTGTTTGTGTTGTTCGGGTGTAAACTCTTGCAAATCAATTATGTAATTATTTTTTCTGATTAATAAAATTATGTGTCTGAGGACACTTCTGCCATTATTGTGGTATCAGAGCTATGGTAATGCTGCAGTTGATTTGAGAAGGAGATTCCAGCAGTTGATTTGAGAAAGAGATTCCAGCAGTTGATGTGAAGAGGAGATTCCAGCTCTACAAGTTTGTGGAAAACTCCATTGAATTGATCAACAAATGCTCGGTATGGAAATTGTCCAGTTTTTTGTTTAAAAGGAAAAGAAATTTTATTATTGATTTTAGATTTTTTTAAATCTGAAAATCATTTTTTATTAGTGTAAAAATTTGCCTCTGTATGCCATGAAAAGCATATCCTTCACATTTGACCTTTTCCTTAAGACGGCAAGGACGAATTGATTGCCAATCTTCTAAATCCTGAGAACCCAGAATTACAGCCTCTTTATGAAGATGAAGAGCGAAGTGGTCTGTGACATTAACGCTTCCAGTTGACCGTATACCTGGAAAATGTAAAGTTGGCCGCCTCCTTTTTCGAGAATTCACTCAGATGATCAAATTGCTCTCCGGAAAGCTTTGGTATTTACAACGGTTCCATCCATAAGTTTAAACAGGTTCAAGATCATGCGAAAAAGTTCTCAGCTTCATGTCCTCGGGTTTTTTGTTCGTCGGATTTCTTTTTATCAGCAGCAACTCCTCCCTTTTGGCCGAGGAAGGACCTGAAGCGTGAATTCTTATTAGGAGCTGTATTTGTCAAGAGAATTTCATTTATCAGTGGTATTTAAATTGGAGAAACGTGGCATTTTTGCACAGACAAATGCGTGGCAGACAGTGTAAAATTCAGCTTCTTAAAAACGTTTTTTATTGAAGTTCAGAAATACGCCTTTTTTAATGCTCAGCAATACGACATACTGGTGCTTGAAGTTCAGAAATACGACTTTTTAATGCTCAGCAATTCGACATATTGGTGCATCATTTTTTTTTATTATTAAAGTTCAGAAATACGACTTGAAGGAGGACGGTCATCGGTCAAAATCGAACATTTGGGTATGGTGCATCGTTTTTTTTAAACAGTTCTGGGCTTTTATTAAAAGTTGTGAGTGTTGTAAAAAGTAAAAATGGAAAAATATTTGTTTAAGTTTGTAATGGGTTTGTAATTTTGGGGATATTACTTACGTTTCCCAAATTAAATCTTCACGACATTTTTTTTTATAAATCACTTTTGGAAAGTGATTTGAATGTATTATCACATTGTTATGTAAAAGAGATTATAAAGGTTTTTAATGGAGCGATAAGGTGTGAAGTAATGGAGTGATAAGTGAGGTTTTTAAAAGTTTTTTTTAAAGTCATGTAATGGAGTAATAAGGGTGGTGTTGTGAAATTTATGATTTTTGGAGTAATAAGGAGATTTTGTAAATTGGAGAGATAAGGTGTGTTGGGTAATTCGTTTTTTTAAGAAGTTTTTTGGGATTATCAAATTGTAACTCAAAGTATTTTTTGCTTTGAGGGGGGGAATTTTTTTACCAGATTGTGCAAAGCACCATTGTAAAAAGTCAAATTTTGAAAGTTGCCCTGTAAAAATTTGAGAAATTGACTAGAGCCAAGTGCAAAGCTCAGTCGATATTCTCCTGTTTTGACGACTATTCGAGGGTCAAGGCCAAGCCCCGATAGATCGTGTTTTTTGCGTGGTGTGTTGTGCTGACTATCTTGTACTTTCTGTTCTGCTTCTTGGTGCATCTCTTCATCGCTAAAAATGTCTAAGTTGATTAACTTATTTTCTGATTCCGACAAACTTGAGGGCACTAAATCTTATAAAACGTGGCATCGTCTTATTGAAAACACACTTATTTACAATGAATTATGGCAAGGAATATGTGATGGCGATGTTAAGCCGAATAAACCCACAGATGCAGATCCACTGGCAAAATGGGAAATCAAGAATGCTAAAGCCTTAGCTCTTATTAAATCGTCTGTGAATGATGAAATGTATGTACATATAGAGAATTCCACAGATGCATGGACTGCCTTGAAAACTTTTAAAGACCTCTTTGATACTCAGCCAGAATCAAAGAAGGTTGATTTACAGTTAAAATTGTTGCAACAGAAATTAACTGAAGATGGTGATATTCTTGAATATCTCTCCAGACTTAAGAATATTAAGCAGGAAATTATTAATGCTGGTTTTCCCGCAATTGATGATAGCTTCATGGTTACAATTGTAATTGCTGGGCTTCCTTCTTCCTACACACACTTTTTAGAAACTCTACAAGTAACTGGGAAATTAGAGAAATTAAAGTTTGATGAACTTTGTGAAATGTTAAGTCAGCATGATAAAACTTTTGGGAAGAAGAAGAAAGTTGGTGAAGATGTTTTTCTCACAGAAGCCAGCACAAGTAAGTCTTCAGCAGATAGTTCTCGAGGAAGAGGCCGATGGAATCAGAATCAAGCAAATCGAGGTCGAAGCCAAAGTAGAGGCAACAATTTTAACAGAGGAGGAAGAAATAATTTTCAAGGAAGAGGAAATAACCAAGGAAGAGGAAATTTTCAAGGACAAGGCTACAATAATCAAGGTCGAGGACAATCTCCAAATAGAGGTCAAAGCAGAGGCAGAGGACAATCTTCAGGACGAGGAAGAGACTTAAGTCAAATTGTATGTCGAAGATGTAACAAAGTTGGCCATTATGCTGAAGATTGTCGAACTTCACTTAGTAGAATTCCCAAGTTTCAGCAGCATTCAGCACAATTTGCAAATGATCAAGATGACGACAGCTCAGAATATGTTTTTACTTCCTCACCAGCATCACAAATTTCATCTCATCTTAGAAGTGACTATGAAGATGCCTGGATCTTGGATTCCGGGGCAACTCAGCACATGACATGTCGACGTGATTTTTTCTGGAATTTTCAAGAATGCCAACTTAATTCAATTTTTCTTGCTGATGATACAAAACATACTCCTTATGGAAAAGGAGTTGTAAAAGTTTTTCTCCCTGACATTGGAGAAAAATTGATTTCCAATGTATGGTATGTACCTAGTTTCAAGAAAAATTTGCTCTCTTTAGTCACGATTCGACAAGCAGGACATCAGGTGATTATGGAAGATGGTTTAGTGAAGATTAATTCAGTGAAACAGAACTTGAAAACAGTCATGACAGGTTATGAAGATGGAAAATTGTTACGGATGAAAGGGACAGTTATTCCAAGGCATTATGATTTTGCAGGGGCAGTGACTACAGGTATTTCACCTAACAGACTATGGCATGTAAGATATGGACATTTGAATTTTGAGAGTCTTTCTCAATTGCAGAAACAAGGAATGGTTAAAGGACTTCCCACATTCAAAAGGGAAAATGCAAAATGTGAAGCTTGCCTTTATGGCAAACAAAACCGAGAAAGTTTTCCAACAAGTTCATGGCGAGCAAACAGGCGGCTTCAACTAATTCACAGTGATGTTTGTGGTCCCCTACAAACCTCATTTGGTGGTTGCAAGTATTTCTTACTATTCATTGATGATTTCAGCAGAATGACTTGGGTTTATTTCTTGAAGAACAAGTCAGAAGCATTTGATAAGTTTAAAATTTTTCGCCAACTTGTTGAAAATGAAGTCAAAGAAAAGATAGGTACTCTCAGGACGGATAATGGGGGAGAATTCACTTCAAATGAATTCAAAACTTATTGCAGTGAAAATGGCATAAGACGACATCTCACTAATGTTTACACTCCACAGCAAAATGGAGTAGTTGAAAGAATGAATCGCACTTTGTTAGGAATGGCGAGATCCATGTTAACCTTTAAGAGGTTAAGTCCAACATATTGGGCGGAAGCAATACATACAGCTGTCTACTTAAGAAACAGATCTCCAACTGCTTCTTTAGATGGAACCACACCTTATGAAGCTTGGTTTGGTTTCAAACCTCGAGTTAAACATCTTAGAGTTTTTGGGTCAGTGTGTTATGCCTTAGTTCCGAAAGAAAAACGAACTAAGCTTGACTCAAGAAGTTTAAAATGCACAATGATTGGCTATTCTGATGAGAAGAAAGGGTATCGTCTTTTGACCAATGGAAAATTCATTGTGAGTAGGGATGTCATTTTTGATGAAACAGAGAGTAAGAGTGCTGAAGAAATTGAAAATCTTCTTCACAAATTAGAAACTAAGGGAAGTAAAAGAAATGGAAAAATGCAAAGTCAACCAACTTCACCAAATTGGTATGAACTTGATTTTCCTTCCTCTGAAGATGAGTCATCCAGTCCATCTACATCAACAACATCATCTGGGTCTTCTAGCAGTTCATCCGCATCTCCAAGCAGCAGTAGTTCTTCAGACAGTGAGTCTCCACATTCTTCACCTGAACGACGAACATCAGTTTATATTAATCCTCTTTACAATGATGGGGACTTTACAGAAGCACAAACAAGTGAGCACCAACTTCCGAAATGGGCAGTTCAACTTTTGAAAGATGTAAAGCCTGATGAACAGAATAAAACTGGCACCAGAAGGGCACATAGAAGTGAAGGTAATTTTTCCTTGATAGCAAATGATTTTACTGAACCTTCCACATACAAAGAGGCGGTAAAACATAAAGAATGGCAACAGGCTATGGTTGACGAATATAAAGCAGTAATTGATAACAACACTTGGAAACTTGTTAATTGTCCAGCAAATGTTAAACCCATAGGCTGTAAATGGGTTTACCGAATTAAGTATAATCATAAGGGTGAACTTGATAAGTATAAAGCACGACTTGTCGCAAAAGGTTTTGCGCAGCAGGAAGGCATTGATTATGAAGAAACTTTTGCTCCAACAGCAAAATGGAACACCATCCGATTAACAATTGCATTGGCCGCTCAAAAAGGATGGAAACTTCATCAAATGGATGTGAAAAGTGCTTTTCTCAATGGGGATTTACAGGAGGAAGTGTATATGACCCAACCACCAGGTTTTGAAGTTGAAGGACAAGAACACAAAGTCTGCAAATTGATCAAGGCTTTATATGGATTAAAACAAGCTCCCCGAGCTTGGTATGCAAAGATGGATGAATACCTTAAGAAAGTTGGTTTTCAACGAAGTGAATCTGATGATACTTTGTATGTGCGGCAACAGGGAAAATATCTGGTAATTCTTGTTATGTACGTAGATGATTTGATCATTACTGGCAACCATGATGATCATATTGCACAGGTGAAAAAGGAGTTACAAGCAGGTTTTAAGATGACAGATTTGGGATTACTTCACTACTATCTTGGAGTTGAAGTCTTCCAACGTCCACATCATATTTTCATTTCTCAGAGTAAGTATGCAGCAGAGGTTCTTCAGCAATTTGGCATGCAAGATTGCAAGCCCGTTCTCACCCCCATGGAGCAGAATTTGAAACTTTCAAAATTTGAAGGGGGGGAAAAGGTGGACAGTACAACTTACAGACAGTTGATTGGCAGCTTGATTTATTTGACAAATACTCGTCCTGATCTATCTTATGCAGTCAGTATTCTTTCACGTTTTATGCAGGAACCACGAGACAGCCACTGGAATGCAGCCAAAAGAGTTCTTCGATATATCCAAGGAACAAAAGATTTTGGTCTTCTTTACACAAAGACTAAAAATTTTGTACTTGGTGGATATTCTGATGCCGACTTTGCTGGGAGTATTGATGATCGAGCATCAACATCAGGCTATTTAATGAATATGGGGTCAACAGCAGTATCTTGGAGTTGTAAGAAACAAGCTACAGTGGCCACTTCTTCAGCAGAAGCAGAGTACATTTCAGCATGGGAAGCAGCATGTGAAATTGTTTGGTTGCGCCGAATTTTGCAGGACTTGGGCATTTCTCAGGGAGAAGCTACATCATTGTTCATTGACAGCCAGTCAGCCATCAAACTTGCCAAGAACCCAGTTTTTCATTCAAAGACAAAGCATGTGGACACCAAGTATCATCATATCAGGTCGCTCATTGCCAAAGATGTCCTCAAACCAGTTTATTGTCCTTCCGAAGATCAGATCTCCGACATTTTCACCAAACCGCTTGGCAGAATAAAATTTACTAAGTTCAGGGATGAACTTGGTATCTGTTGTAATGTATCTTTGGATCATAGGGGGGAATGTTAGATGATCCAAAAATACTTTTTTATCATAGGTTATAAAATTAGAATAAAATTAGAATAAAATAATTATTAATTTAAGATATTAAATTAATAATTATTATTCTAGAATGTTTAATTATTTAATGGAGACTTTTAGAATTAGCATATTGTTGTAACTAGATATGACTCTCCAAATGAGTCGTATCTTAGGATCTATTATAGGAGATTAGTTAGCTAGTTGGTTTGAATAGCATTTATTGTAAGTGGACACTTGTTATTGAATAAGTGATCCATAATTAGAGGTAGTTAGGACATGGAGCTTATAAATAGCTCATTGCAAGAGTGTTTGTGTTGTTCGGGTGTAAACTCTTGCAAATCAATTATGTAATTATTTTTTCTGATTAATAAAATTATGTGTCTGAGGACACTTCTGCCATTACTTTCCAATAGGGACGGAGCTCCAAAAAAGGTAGATTCAAGCCTTTATTCAAGTGACCCAGGTCAAAGAAACTACACTGAGAGCATGGCAGATGCTTCCCCCTTCTGGAGCATTGTTGCATATTCTGTGGAGGAACGATGTGGTGCATTGAACAAAGCGCAAGATAAGTATTATCATTTATGTTATCATCTCAAGCCTATTATTGTTGGAAGAGGCATCTGGGTGCGGTTAATTGTGCTTTTATTTTAAGATTCTTTTCGATGGATGTAGATTACAAAAAAAGACAGCTATTTGGGCTTTGAAGATTGGGGAAAAAAATAGTTTTTGGGTGCATGTAGATTAAGGAAAAAGATAGTTATTTAAGGGACCCATTTCAGGAAAACAACATCGAAAGTGTGGGAGAGGCTTTTGCTAGGATCATTGCTACATATTTTGTGGAGGAATGATGTGGTGCATTGAGCAAAGCTCGTTAAAGGATACATGTTATTATTTATGTTAGTGTCGGGAGCCTGTTATTCTTGGAAGAGGCATCGAGGTGCCGTTAATTGTTCTTTTATTTTAATATTTTTTTTGGATGGATGTAGATTACGAAAAAAGATAGTTATTTGGGCTTTGAAGATTGGGAAATTGTGGGTTTTGATACTTCAGTTGGAGGAAGAGAGTTTTTCTCGTATGGTGTTTGAAAAGAAGTATGTAGCTACAAGAGCCATCTAAATAAGTTTGTTGGTGAAAGAAAGTAATGTTTTACAAGCAAAGGCAAGATCTTGGCATAGAGATAAATAATGGATATGAGTTGCAGCAAGTGACACAGTGCAGTTTTCGTTCCTTTTCCTACTCAAGGCCACATAAATCCCATGACCAAGTGGCCTTGAAGCTTGCAGAGGAGGGATTCCTTATCAGTTTTGTAAATGGTACAAAATACAACCACTCTCGAATAGTAGAGGCTAACAAGAACAATTTGATACTTGCATTGACATTGCCAAGATCTCTGATGTTACAGAAAACATGATTTTCGAATTTCTCAAAAACCTCATTCAGCAAATCAAAGAGGAAGATAATGATGCAAGTGTCTGCTTGATAGAAGATGCTCTGGCCTCCATGCACAGTAAATATTTCTCAACGCCACCATATTCCAATAGCCACTCTTTAGATTTCTCTTACTACTACCTATGCACTGCTCTATGATATTACACCTTATGCATACAGTTAAGTATTATGACTTCACTGATTTTCTAAGTATAGTATATGCATTAATTTCCAAGATTGAGATGTTGTGTTTACTAATCGAGGCCTATGAATGAATTCCATAGGACTTTAAAATGGTGAAATACCTCCCCTCCATGTGGCCAACCTCTCTACTATGCACATCTTCCATGGGTTCTAGGATTTAATGACTTCTAGAAAGAGTTCATTTTCCATTTCCTAAATCGATGCAGAGAGAGAGTGCGAGAAATATATTGGGTTATATTTAATTCTTTCCATCATCTTGAAGCCCTTGCCATGAGCAGTGTAGTCGAAAATAGAGGTTCAGTGTATCCAATAGGTCACGTGATTCCTTCTACCCTTCTCAATTCGAACTCAGGAGTTGAATTGGAATTTGGAATGGGATTTTGAGCAAAGGAAGGGTAATGTTTGTATTGGTTGGATAGGTAGTGCAGGAACTCTGTGATCTACATCTCATTTCGCAGCTTGAGTGTGTTAAGCTTTGCGCGTATTTTTCTTTCTCAATTTCCTCGACATTCACATCCAACTAACTGTATTTATAAGAATACCATTCCTCTTGTATTCTTTTCCATCGCCTCTTTCCCTACCTCTGGTTTTTGTTTGATGGGTTCCTTCTCTTTCCACTTCTTGAAAAGCATGTGGGAATTATTTTTTAGCCTCTTTCTGCTCAGTGCGGGAATGGGAGTCATGGTGCTCATCTATTTCTAGCGTGCCTGGTATGCCTCTCTCTATGTTTCCACACAAAGAGTGCATCAGTTCCTAAAATAACAAGCCCATTAAGCTTTCTGGTCTTTCTGAGTCCGATTTCTAGAAATTTTGTAATTTCTTTTGCACCACCAAGGCCGAACAGAGCAATAATAATAAGAAGAATGATGTTGAAAAGATTTGCATCAACAACGACCTTGAATGTGTGGTTTGCCTTGATCAATTCCAGGATGGTGATAAATACCTTGTGTAACTAAAATGTAGGCATTGTTTCCATGTTTCGTGTTGGGCGTGGAATCCCCCCAAGGCATGTTTTGGGGCTTAAAGCCCAAGTTTTGACTAAGTCCATTGTAAAGACTCCGCGAATTGTGGGCGCAGAGCGCGAAGTCATAATAGATTCATAGGTTTGTCCGCCCTTGTTTTTGTAATGTAATGTCGGTTTGAAAGGCCTACCCATGGTCGGCGGACCATGGGATTGTATAAATAGAGTGAGGCTCTAAGTGTAGAAAGAAGCGAAGCATGGATGGATCTAAAAAATCGATGAAGTATTGAGTCGAAGTGTAGAGTTGTTTCTTTGGGTCGTAGGGTAGGAGAAGGCTTTGCAACTGAGTGCACAGAGGCCTAGTAGTCCGCCGCTGAGTGGGCGAACCCCTGCAGCTGAGTGTGCAGGACAGGTCGAGTCTAACCGTTCGAATAATTAATAAAAGAGAAGTTTTACCATATTTTTGTGTATATTTTCCTGTTTTATGTAGTATTGGGTATGAATTGCAAGTTTACTATTTATTTACTGCGTGAACTCATATGAATATGCTAAATAAGTAAATATAATATAAGGCATCCGTTTACACGAAGATAACTAACTGTTAAAAGAAGATAAGTAAGATCTCGGGTGTGACTTAGGGAAATAGTGCAGATCATTGCTCCAACAGTGCGAAAGCCCCACAGCCCCTGGTTAGGGTTGCACGAAGGCAAATATATCAGGGCGCGAAGGCTAGAGAAGTGTGTGAAGTAACCTGTGTGAAGGGACTCAGTTGGACCAAATCAACCCCTCAGACATCTCAAGGGTGCGGAAACCTGGTTCCAGCACCCCCCCATACTACTTCGAGTGAGACCTCAGTCCACGCTCTGTGGACTGTTGCCGAAAGGGCCAGTAGTACAGGGATTTGTTTGGCTAATTAACTCTGAACCTGGGTCAAGCCCCAATAAGCCAACAAATGGTTCTGTTGTTGGGACCGGGATCTGCATAGAGATGTCTGATGTTGTATCATTGGAATCCAACTAAGAAAGAAATTGAAGGTTGGTTGGACAGGAGAATTCACGAATTCGCGGCATAGGAGAACAAGAATCCGTGGCTATCAAGAGAAGAGTGGTTAAACTGTTACTTGTACATGGAAATCCATGAAATTTTCTTCCCATCTTTCCCTACTGAGTTGTACGAGTGGATTGCGAAGCTAGCAGATAACCAAGGAAGATGCAAGCTCAACAGTCCTATTGTGTGGACTCCAGAATTGGTGCGCAGATTGGAAGCATCGAAGGATAAGATCGTGCGCGTTGTTGATCACTAGCTCGATCGAATTATAGGAGGATTCATTACTGAGTTTGCGGTAGATACTTCAGTCAACTATAGCGAGGTAGAGCGACGCTTCCTAAAAGGACCGCAAGGTAAGTACGTTAAGTATCTGAACACTTGGATTGAAATGCTACTATGTGAAAAGCGGATTAATCGAATACATTGATTTTCGGGGCTACACGAAGTGGGAGAATTTACAAAAATGAAGGTAGTGCAAAACTAGAAACTAGCCCCTTGATTTCACCTCTGCAAGGGGACGAGGAAGAGCTTGCGAAGTTATCACCAAGAAGTGCGATCAATTTGATAAGGCAAAGGATTCCACACATACAACCCCCCATCCACACCACTACCAGTTTCACTGTCTTCACCCCCATCTTCACCCATACAACCTCCGCCACCACCACAAGTCAATATGGCAAGCGCGATAAATTTGCCGGTGTTCAAGGGAGTAGGAAATGAAGATCTGGACAAGCTTTGGTTCATGATAAAATATATGTGGAAATCGCAGGGAGTTATGGATGACAATATAAAGAAAGCGACGTTGGTCAATGCCCTATAGGATCGTGCCCTGACCTGGTATATTCTAATGACAATCCGAATGCAGGGATCGCGGATATCCAAACTACGTTGAACAGAGAATTTAGCAGGCTGAAGTCATAGGTGCAGTCAATCATTAGGTTCAAGGAGATCACAATGCTACTAGGTGAGACTCCTTGAACCTGCAAATGATGAGGTCTGAGCCACGCGAGGAAGACCCTAACGTGAACATTGTGCTCTGAAGTGGAATTACGACCGGAGATGATAAAGGAAAACAACCTGAAGATAGTACTTGGGTTTGCAAGGCTCCGATGAAAGAACCAAAGTTTGATTTGGAGCGCACTAAGGAAACCTTCATGGAAGCTAAGAAGAGCTTCACTGATGCCTCCACTTCAAGAAACAAAGACAGGTCGGAGCCGGCAATGGACCCATCGATTCTCACGGCATTCCTAGAAACATGCTTGAAGCTATTGTAGGACAGCAAGGCTGTAAAGGGATTGCTGGAGCTCATAAATAGATGCGATGGGACCGTGCTAGGAGAACCGCGCGTAGTCCGGAATATTGGAAAGCATGCGACGAGGACAGGAAGAGAAATGAGGTTGACCGCGCAGATTGGAGAATATGAGATGGACCAAGTGATTCTGGACCTAGGTTCGGATGCGAATGTTCTGTCGAAGTGCATGGGGAGGCCTACGTTGTAATGGTCTCCTATCCAACTACGAATGGCGGACCAGCAAAAGATAATACCTATGGGGAAATTGCAGGGAATCACCGTAGATATCGAAGGGGCAAGTGCGCTAGCAGACTTTGAAGTGATAGAGATTGTTGATGACAACAATCCCTACCCTGCGCTATTAGGAATATATTGGGCCACTGACATGAACGGGGTGATAAATATGAAGAAGCGCAAGATGATTTTTGAGAAAAAGTTTCTACATGTAGTTGTACCTTTGGACCCTGTAGAAGGATCGCACTACATGGAGCTAGTGTGCGACTATGAAAGCGACGATAATTTAGACTGCATCTACAAGATAATCGCGTGAGAGCAAGACTAGGTAAATCCCACCGCAGACGGACGAATGTCATGAGAGCGCGAATGCTCCTGTACATCGGATTCTGACAAGGAGATAGAACGATGGAAAAACCGGTTACACGAGGTAACCATGCTGAACTGCAACATGATGACAAGATCGTTGTGCTGCGTATCAATGGAAGTAAGAGATCTGTCTACGTATGATGGGTTAAGCGAGGTAGATGCCTTCCTGAATAGATTCGAAAGAGAAGTCCCTGAATAGCAACATTTCGAGGCTTTGAAATGGGTACTGCGCGCTACGCCCGCGAGGTGGTGGGGGGCACACCAAGGAAGCTTTGAGGACTGGTGCGAATGCAGGAGAATGATGTGCATGCAGTTTGGGAAGCCTCAGATGCGATTAACATACAATATTGCCAGACAGAACGATCCGCGCGTGCACCTGTCCAGATGGATATTGTTATAGACATTTTTGGGCACTGCAACCCCAAGCATGAAATTCCATAAACCAAGGGCTCCTAAGTCCCTAAAATTGTTGTTCTAACCCCTAAAGGAACAAGGTCAACTGATTACAGCTTCTCCCAGAAGTTCTCCATGAAAAACTGCTCAAAACTGGTCAAAATAGGATCATTTCAACTATTCCATAGGCAAAGTGCGTTGCATCTCACCTAAGTACACTATGTGGGTGCATTGAATTTCAAAAATCCCTTCTATGGGGTGCGATGGGCAAGAGGTGAAAAATGGCAGTGTCAATCCACAAGGTGGAGAGGCATGGAATGTTCCAGAAACTTCTCCTGTGACACTTGCCTCTCTGAATTCAACCAAGGATGAGTAAGAGATCATCAATATCCAAGTGGAAGCAAGAACTATCATAGGGAAGACACTAATCAAATCACAAGCTGACTCATCTCCCTTACAGATATCTATATATGGATCCCTCATCCCAGAGATCCAGAGGCTGGAATTTTGCATCTTGTAAGGAATTATTGTTGGTTTCTTGAGACAACATCATAGTGTTGGGTGATCTAAGCTTTGTATGAGGTGGAGAAGGGCTTACTTGCTGAGAGGATGATGCTGGGTCAGAAAAACTGGTTGTAACTCCCTTAGCTCTTTCTTTATTATCAATAAAAGCTATTCAAGTTTTCCTCCATACTCTTGTGTCATTTATGTTTTATGCATTTGTATGGTCAATTTACATCTGATCCTAGATTGTTTATGATTATAGATCCATGTTATTGTATAGTGTTATGCTACTGTGATCCTACAGGTACTCTGTGAAGCTGGGTGTACAAGGGAGCAAGTAGCGAAAGACTATCAAGAGAGAGAGGAATCGAACTAGGAGATAAGCGCAAGACAGAGGTTAGTCTTCTTTGTTCTTCTCTCATTGATATTTCATAAAGGAAAAATGAAAGTAGCTTTACTTTGTTTGTTTCTAAGGTAGCTACCACACCTTAGTGGGATAAGCAGTTCTGTGTAGACACTTTTCCCTGTAACAAAATGGCGACTCCGGTGGGGAGCGACTAGGTTTTTTGTTTATATTCTTTGTTGTCTTTTTATAAACTTACAGACGGAGCCTAAAGTCGAGCCAGGTAGCTTTCGAACTGCATTTGCATAGTAGATAAATGTCGCTTCAGTCAATCTCCGGGATTTGTTTATGGATTAAACAACTAATTCATAAACTCTCTAATTTCCCTCGTGGTAGCTCTTGGAACCTCCTTAGATCTACCCCTGATTTTTTATTACCATTTGCTCGGCCAAAACCCCTGAACTGAACTGCAAACTGTGACCTAGAACCCAAGCAAAGTCTCGTCTCTGGCCCAACGTGGGCTCTGTTCTGTGAATCTGAAATTCACCGCACTTCCCGAGTGTAGTGGGTGCGCTGCATTTCAAGTTGCCTGTGTTACAGGTGCGCTAATCAGACTAGGCATTGTTCCTCCGTTTTGGTTTCTGTGTTCATTCTTTTCAATTCTATTCATGTGTTTTGTTGTTTGTAATCAGTATATCTCTGTTTTAAACCCCTTTCCTTACTAATATTCCGCCTCCACTGTGCAAAAGAACTGTAAATGTTTTAGTGTATTTGTTGAGTCATTTTCAGTTCTCCTTTGCAAAAAGTAACGTAATTATATTGTCGTTCCTTGATTTGAAAGTGTCGCAAGTGTCGCTTTCAGTCATAGGAGAGAGTTTGATTGCTCTTGATAGTCGATTACCTTGTTGCTATTGTATTTGGTCTGAATTTGTAGTTTTTCTAGTGTCGAAAGCAAGTATTCATTTTCGAATCATAAAGTGTTGTGATTGTCTCCATTTTTTATTTTTAAAAGAAACTTGTTAGTAACTGTCGCTTGAAAAGTAATTCAGATTTGCGCATTAGCTTTATTTTTACCATTCACATACAAAGAAAGCCGAAAACAAATACATGCATGTGCATTTGCATTTAGACTGTTTGATTGGTTTGATTTAGGACAGTGCATTTAGTGTGTGCTCTTTGCTCTTTGTGAAAGAATACTGTCTCTCTTTCCTTAGTAGCTAGGATTTTCATTGCACAAAAAAGATAAAAGACTGTTTATCATCTTAGATTGTATTTTAGGAATTGTACATCTACATCTCGCGGTGAACCTGAAAGGCAAATTTCTTAAACAAGATCAACTATAAAATAAATTTAATGAATCTAACAACGCTTTGGAACCTAACGCACAACATCTATAAGTCTAGGCTAGAGACGTATTCCGGCGTCGTAAAGCCTGGTAACTGTTGTTCTCACTGATGGTTGGGTGATTCCTCCACTTTGAGACGATAAGTGCCAGTACGGACTTGTGCTCCCACGTACCGTCGAGTATATTTTGGGAGACCACAATAGGCTTAATCCTTTATCCATAGGAAGCCGTGTCTGCCGCCCTATCAGTCGCAATGCACTGAACACAACATTCAGGAAGATTGACTATCGTACCGTAAAAAATATTCTGCAGTTTTGCGATTGGTTTGGTAATCCCTCTACCTAGATTTCCAGAGCAGTCCCTTTCGTTCCTTTTCAGACTCCTTGACAGAATAGGTCCATCTGAGCACTTGTCACTTCAGGCTCATTAAAAATCGAAGGCGACTAGAGTCATCTTTTGTTTTTTCTCGACTCTTTAAAATTGAAAAAAAAAAGTTGTGTCAAAGCGTCTAAAATTTATTTTAAACAGAATAATCATCACGCTTTCCTACGTTGATCTTAGGTTGAGAAAATGGAATCCACCAACCAAGGAATTCCCCTTGGAGGAAATCCTAGTCCCTTCTCCTCTTGGGGAGATGTTAGTGCACCCCATATGGCCACATTGTCGCTTCCAGGATTGACAATCAGCTTGCCCGTATGGCTCTTCTCAACCTCTGTCGTTCAGAACACCGCAATTCCTGAACAATCGAGTCAGCAACTAGACGAATCCAGAGTTACCCACCAACCTTATACTTCCTCCAATTCTTCCTCTCCTCCTTCCTCTTCGCTTGATGGGGTTGGTAAAACCAAAAATCAAGTACCTGAGAAGAAGAAGGAAAAAAAGAAGAAAGAGAAGAAGAAGAAGGAGCCAAAAGCGAAAGGGGGCAACCAAGAGTCATCTAGCGAAAATCCACACACTGCACTGACCAGGCCTAAATCGCCATGTGTCATTTGCAAAGGAGACCACTATCATAGAGATTGTCCCTGCATCCCTCGGATCTTAAGGGACAGGTCTCCTCGTTTGCACAACCCGGTGTCGTCAACCTCTGATGATCATGTTGAAAACACACCGTCAACTAGTGAAAGTGAAGCCCGAGGACAAAAAGGAAAATATAGATTTCCTTTTAAACTGTGCGAAGGCGATCATGTCGTCCACCGTTGTCCCTTCTTAGACGAGGCTAAAAGATTTTTGGACGATCGTCCGGTTTCACCGTTACGACTTCCTCCTGGATATAAAAAACTCTTGCCGAGTCCGTCACTAGTTGAAAATCCGGCTGACCCGCCCAGGTGGTCAGCCGAAGCGTCTATCATTGAAGACAAACCATCTGAACCCATACCAGACGAAAGTCAAAAGGTTGAAGCGGCAGTTGACCCAGTCTTGCCTTTAGAGGTTCCATCTTCAGATGATACAGTCACAGAAGAGAATAAGGATGACACTGTCCAAATTCTTTTCGTAAGCACAGACTCCGATGAACATGGGGGCAATTTACCCATTACTTTACCGGAGGAAGGAAGTTCGTCAGAGTCGTACCCGGCTGTCTATTCGGTCCCACCTCCAAGCAACCTAGTTGTTTCCTTCGACTGGAATCAACTAGGCAGACCCCGTTTAACAGCTAGTGTACCATTCCGAATTATTGCTCAAATATATAGAATGGTTATGGCTTGTACCATCATAGATGAAGGGGCTTCTGTGAGTATCCTTTCCTCGACTGCTTGGAAAGCGCTTGGTTCGCTATCTCTTTTGCCTAAGATGAGAGATCTAACAGGCTTTGACAAAGGAACCAGTCGACCATTAGGGATCCTTCCTAATGTGCCCATAACATTGAGAGGGAAAACAATTCACATGAACGTAATGGTAGTTCAAGGACCCCTGGATTATAATCTACTCCTTGGACGAGACTATATTTATTGCATGGGATCCATTGTCTCATCACTCTTTAGAGTAATATGTTTTCCGCACGAAGGAAGAATGGTCAAGCTCGTAGACCAGCTTTCATTTCCCGGATCACACAGAGAAAATAGTCATATGCCATCCCTGAATGGTCTTTTCACACAAGGAATGTCTCATCAATCTCCAGTCCGTCCACCTGATGAGCGCGAGTGATTCGGAGGACATGACTGAAACCCAGGGGGCATGCACCCTGGTCTGCTTCGGCAGGAAAACTTCAGGTATAGGGTAGGTTTCCACGAGAGATATATGACTAGTCTGTACTCCCGTCCGTGATTGGAAAAGGGGGTTAGACTGGAATAAGATTCCCTCGTCAAAGTTATGTGAGTGGATTGTCTCACCTTTGTCTATTTCGGTAGACATCGCCGAAGAAGTGTTTTGTTTGCGCTGTGAATAGAGCAATCTTTGGTAACCTGAAAGAGGTAGACCTTTCCTGATAAAACAAATGTTTTGTTAGATATTTGAAAGGTGACCTTGAAACTCTGTTTTATACCTGGGGGCATGCAAACCTTTTGGCGTGCAAGCGAAGAGCGACTATTTATTTTTTAAATTTGTAGGTCCTCTAACCCTTTAAACTCGTAGGATTGGTCGTTTCCTAACTTGCATAAAGAAAGGATGTGGGGAAAAACTCTAAAAATTGTCGTTTTCATATATGAGACATTCTTATTATACAACTGGATTAATCGAGCAGTTTTAGCAAATAGTTCAAGCTCGTTAAAAAATAAACATAAGTCATGAGCAAATTTTTCTCCCTACGTTTAAGCTCATTAAAAAATGAACTATTTCCCGGTAAATAACCATCGTGAAGGTAGTACTTCAGCCTATAAAGCCTTGGTCGTGTTCTCATCATCACCTCCACTCTGTATTGGCCGATCATTCACATCCATTTGATTGTTTACCCCTTTTGAGGAAGAGCTGCGAAGAGTGATCCCACTAGCCATCCTTGTAACACTGCCATGATTGGAAAATTCCAAACCGTACTTGGAATCAGCTGCTACCCAATTTTATCACTCATTCCGCAAAAGACGAGTCTCCTTTAAGCTCTTTTCAACTGACTCATAAAATATGAAAATATTGCCGAGCCATTGGCCTCTCCAGCTCGTTACAGGTACCGGAAGTGCTATCCCTCATTTAGATTTTAATGTTTTTGGACCTAAGGGATTATTACACAAAAAGATCGAGCACTTGTTTTGTTCAGCTTGTTAAAAGTATCGAAAATTCATCCCTTCTGTATTGTTTTATACTTTTTCGGACTTAAGAGATTAGATGATGAAAAAGGAATTTTGGAGTTTCCTTTACGTCCCTTTTCAGACTCTCTAAAATTGAAAAGGACCGAGTTATCTTTGTCGTTAAACTCGTTAAAACTTAATAGCGACAAACTTGTCCATAGCAGACAAGAACGAGTTTCACTATCGCTAGGCTCGTTAGAACATAGCAATGGGTTTGCCCGAAAGGGAAAATTATAGAACAAGCATATGTTATCCTCCTCAAGCTTAACAAAAGTAAAGAGGTACTGGTCAGCAATGACTGGGGAAAAATTGGGAAGAAAACTTGAAGAAACTTTGTTGGTAGCAAGTCGCTCTTGAACATGACACTTTCACTCTGCATCCAAGTCGGGTTGGGTTGTTTCATTCACCGGTCACATCACCATGGTCCCATCACACCATCCACATTTGGGGTTAATGCTACCAATCCATCACGTCAGTGTCGCCGATATGTTCAAGAGAAGTCATTCAGAGAATTCACCTGTGTCTCACCCGCTACAATACATTTACACTCCATTCTTTCATGACTGCCACCCTGAACCTTATGTCATCAGATCGTTTTAGCCTCCATTAAAATCATTTGCTCTGTTCCGTGTCATTGAGGTGGGATTCATTAAGGCCCTCCTGTGACAGATTGCTTCTTGTCCACATCAGCTCATTATCCAAGAAGTCGATCTAGGAACACCACGTTCAGTACTTTGAAGCTTGCATGCCTCAATGGCAAGTTTCTCACTTCCGGCGACAGGTTTACATCAATGGCCTTCGACCGAAAGATTTTGTGTGGTGTTCAAAGCCAAGTCCTTTATTCACACCACGTGAATTGTACTGCAGTACCTTGAGGGTCATTATCATTATCGGTGATTCCTCTCGCGCCTGTTAACAATTTACATCATTGGCTGGTAATCAGGCGATGCCTTTCCATGTTCGACTCCAGAACATCTCTCACATGGATAGACTTGTACTTCGAGTGAAGATCGAACGAGATTGAAGACCTCAGATCTAGTTTCATCCATCCGGGTTGCGATATATATTCAGGGAAATAAATACATCAAATGTACATCATTGCTGCACAGATAATCATCCAATCAAAGGGATGATGGCTCTACCAGAATCATCCGTCTACACTTAGACGATTGTCTGTCCTATGTACATGAAAATGAATTGATAAAGATGAGCATGGGAATGCCCGCCTCAGCTAGATCATGAAAATATTATGAAGATAATGTATTGTATTGTATCTTATTACAGGTCTCCTCCCAGCTTGAAAGAACTTCGGATCCTCATAATAAAGCATTTCACCCGGCATCAAAAGATTAACGACCTCATGCTTTAGGGGGCAACTGTTATAGACATTTTTGGGCACTACAACCCCAAGCATGAAATGTCCATAAACCAAGGGCTCCTAAGTCACTAAAAGTGTTGTTCTAACCCCTAAAGGAACAAGGTCAACTGATTACAGCTTCTCCTAGAAGTTCTCCATGAAAAACTGCTCAAAACTGGTCAAAACAGGATCATTTCAGCTGCTCCATAAGAAAAGTGCGTTGCATCTCACCTAAGTACACTCTGTGTGTACGTTGCATTTCAAAAATCCCTTCTATGGGGTGCGATGGGCAAGAAGTGACAAATGGCAGTGTCAATCCGCAAGGTGGAGAGGTATGGAATGTTCCAGAAACTTCTCCTGTGACACTTGCCTCTCTGAATTCGACCAAGGATGAGTAAGAGATCATAAATCTCCAAGTGGAAGCAAGAACTATCAGAGGGAAGACACTAATCAAATCACAAGCTGATTCATCTCCCTTACAGATATCTATATATGGATCCCTCATCCCAGAGATCCAGAGGCTGGAATTTTGCATCTTGTAAGGAATTGTTGTTGGTTTCTTGAGACAACATCATAGTGTTGGGTGATATAAGCTTTGTATGAGGTGGAGAAGGGCTTACTTGCTGAGAGGATGATGCTGGGTCAGAACAACAGGTTGTAACTCCCTTGGCTCTTTCTTGATTATCAATAAAAGCTATTCAAGTTTTCCTCCATACTCTTGTGTCATTTATGTTTTATGCATTTGTATGGTCAATTTACATCAGATCCTAGATTGTTTATGATTATATATCCATGTTCTTGTATAGTGTTATGCTACTATGATCATACAGGTACTCTGTGAAGCTGGGCGTACAAGGGAGCAAGTAGCGAAAGACTATCAAGAGAGAGAGGAATCGAACTAGGAGATAAGTGCAAGACAGAGGTTGGTCTTCATTGTTCTTCTCTCATCTATATTTCATAAAGGAAAAATGAAAGTAGCTTTACTTTGTTTGTTTCTAAGGTAGCTACCACACCTTAGTGGGATAAGCAGTTCTATGTAGACACTTTTCCCTGTAATAGATATAGGCATATGTTAAAAAACCTACGCAGATGCACACGGACTTCGCGTTAGGAGACACCGTGTTATAGACATTTTTGTGCCTCGCATCATGGAGCATGAAATGTCAATAATCACAGGGATCCTCAGTCCCTAAACATGTTGTTCTTACCCCTAAAAGAACAAGGTCATCAAACAACAGCACTTCCAATCAGTTCTCCACCTGAAAACACTTCAAAACAGGCTTATTTTGGATCATGTCAGCTGCTTAACTGAGCTTCTGCGCTGTAATGCAACTGTCCCACTCTGTACCTGCGCTGGAAGTCAAAAGTAATGAAGGCTACCTGCGCTGGGCGAGATTGGCCAAGTGGCACAGTCATCCTGCAAGGTGTCAACTGCCCAGGAAGCTTCCAAACTGACACTTGGTTCATGAGATTCGCCCTGTGATGAGTAAGAGGTACTTGATCACCATGTGTAAGCAAGGATCTCCAAGTGTACTCAAGAACTGAAGATTAACTGAAGAGGGAGAGGACACTAGTCAGCTCCATGCCAGCCTCCAGCTGACTCATCCTTTCCTCTTCTCTCCTATATATAGAGCTCTTCTATGAGGTCTAAGGAGGCTGGAATTTTGTGTAAAGCAAGGAGGTGCTGTTGGATTACAGTTAGAGCTATTGGGTGATTGTTTTACTAGAGGTGAAGAGGAGAGTTCTTGCTGCTGGGGAGGTGCTACTGGATTGGAGCCATCATTGGTTGTAACCTTCTCAGAACCCTGTTACTTCTATCAATAAAGTTTTGCATGTTCTCCTATATACTTGTATTGCATTGATGTATTGTATTTACATGTATATTTGATTCACTCTAATCCATGCATCAGTTATGAGTACATGTATCTTGTAGTTTCCTCTCTTGTTTTGTGCAGGATCTGTGTGTAGCTGGACCGGCAAAGAGAGTAAGGAGCTGGGAACAAGAGACAAAGAGAGAGGATCAAGATCGACTAAGCGAAGGACACCAGGTTGGTTAATCATTTCTTCTTTCTCTCTGTACTTTCATAAAGGAAAACATCAAAGCTTTACTTTCAGTTGTTGCTAAAGACTGTCACCTTTAGAGTAGGGATAGGGTCATCCGCATCGGATACTTTTCCCCACAACAAACTGGCGACTCCACTGGGGAGCCTAGTATCTTGTTGGTGTTTGTAGTATTTTGCTATTCATTTCTTGAAGAAAAGAGTACCAAATCGAAAAGCTTTTGACTATATCAAAAGCGAAGTAGAGGGACTGCTACTCTTGCTCATTTGCTGAGCAAATTCAAGATTTGAAGAGCTTATCTACAAAAGACTCTTTACTCTTTGTGATAGATCTTCATCCTCTTGATCATACCTTAGCTTGTACTTGACCTATAGCTTTTTATTTCATCAAAAACAGTGCATTTTTGAGCTTTTTAAGACCCAGAAAACTTTGTAGACGAAACTCTCGTGAGTCAGTGCAGGCTGTCCACAGGCAGTCTGCATTACAGCGCAGGTGCTCCCTTCGGGAACTGCGCTGAGAGTGAAACTGGCAGACTAGAACCTGCGCTGGTCCAGTTAGCCCTTGTCTTGCTCAGTCTTCCTATTGTGTCTTGGCCCTGTTTGCACTTGTTTTTGGCTGATTGCTTGCTGGTTATTGTACTTGCTGTAAGCCACTTCTCCTTGACATTATTCCGCCTCAGTTGTGTGATGAAACTGTGAATGTTCTTTCAGTATTTCTTGTTGCAGTTACAGTTTCCCATTGTGAAAAGCGAACCAGTATAGCTGTGACCTCTTAGATCCTGAACTGTAAAAGTGTCTTTGTGATCTTAAGAGCTAGTTTTATTACTGTTCATGGCTGTTTGAGTTTGTTTGTTTTTCACTTTATGGTTTGAATTCATATATTTTTAGTGTTGAAACAAGTACCTGTAAAGCGTCTTTTCATTTTAGAAAAAACTGGTTTGTTTACGCTTCAAATTGAATTCGAAAGTCATACAACAGTTTTCCTTTTGTCTACATCAACATTAAAGGAAAAGAAAAGAAATACATGCATCTTGCATTTGCATTTTGATAAGTTTGGGTGTCTGATCTAGGAGAAAGTGCATTAGTTTGTGCTTGGTGCTCTGTGTGGAAAGATATTGTTTTTCTCTCCCCTCAGTAGTTAGGATTTTCAAAGCTAAAAGGATTGTGAAAGCTTGCTTATCATTTTAGCTGCATTTAGGAATTTGTACCAATACATCTCGTGGTGATCCTGAAAGACAAACTGATAAACAAGATCAACTTAAAATATATTGAATGAATCTAAAAACGCATTGTAACATAACGCTCACAATAGAGGTCTAGGTAGAGACGTGTTCCGGCGTCGTTAAACGTAGTGACTGTCGATCTCTACGAAGGTGGGTGATTCCTCCTGAGGGACGATAGCACTAATACGGACTTGTGCTCCCGCGTACCGTCGCGTATATTGGGAGACCCCTATAGGCAATTATCCTTTATCCTTAGGAAGCCGTGTCGACCGCCCTACTAATCGTGATGCAGTGAACACAACATTCACGAAGATCGACCACCCGTACCGTAAAACGTATTCTGTGGTTTCGCGAAAGGTTTGGCACACCCTCTGCCTAGATCTCCAAAGCAGTTTCTTTTGGCCCTTTTCAAACTCTATAACTGAAAAGGTCCAACCGAGCATTTGTCACTTCGGGCTCGTTAATACATCGAAGGCGACTAGAGTCATCTTTAGCTTTTTCTCGACTCTTAAAACATGAAAAAGCAAAGTTGTGTCTAAAAGCGTCTAATAAAATTCATTCAATACGGAAACATAATTCCCCTTTTTTGTATTTTAGTTGATCAAGTAATCTGCAACCGTGGAGGAAAGTCAATTAAAACCCCGTCGTTCAGGGAGGCTTGCGAGTCAACCACCTTTGTCTCCGGAACCGAGAGTAGTACGGACGAAGCGAACTCGCTTGACCAGGTCAAAATCTCCTTTTAAAGTTAGAACAGAAGTTCCAACAACATCTGAGATTCTGGTCACTCCCAATATTTCTGGAATCCCTGCCTCTATTGAAGAAGTTCAACAGCAACAGAAGGACAGTTGTACTGATCCTAGTCTGAAGACAAGTACTTGCATAACTGAACCAGTTCCATCTGAAACCGGTCCACAGAGTCTTGTTGTTCAAACAACTGTCGCTGTCGAAGCAACCCCTTCTTCGGCACCAGAAATCTTTTACGGACCTGACGGTCTGCCTCTTCCTCCTGGTCTGATTGCAATAGAGGAAATCATAGAGGACCAGCAAGCAAATACTCCAATTCATTTTGGAGTAGGTACCACTCTTTTTCCTTCTGCATCAGAAGTTTGTCCATCGCCACTGGAAGTTCCTGAAGAATCGTTAGGAAGTTTATTGGATAGACTTAAAATGTCTGAACAACCGTCGACATCTAGAACTATGCCAAACGACACAGCGACAGTAGAAGCTCCTGCTGCCAATCCAACGATGTTTGCCGGCATACCAGCCGTCCCGACTAGCTCTCATCAGCTAGAAGGAGTCCACCCAGGGACTATTATGACAACTTGGTCTGTTCCAGTTTGTTCTTCCGGTATAATACCCGGTAATTCTTATGTTGAAACGAGACAAATTGATCCCTTTGGGAATCAGTTTGGGCCATCCAGTCCTCAAAGGCCATCTATACCCTTGAGCTCCGGATTGTTACCGTATGGGGGGCAATATGCCCTTTCACTTCCCCTTTCGGGGGAATACCCATACGGCAGTTTTCAACCACATTCAGGTTTGACTGAAGTAACGACGAGTGGTTGGGTACCTATGTTACCCCAACAGCCAAGAGTTGTATATTCCATGCAACAATGTGTACCTATGTCTAGTATCCCGACGACGCCAGCAATTGTGACCGTGTCGCAAGTTCAATCGATGCCTGTTGTATGTCAACCCCAAGTTGTAATGCAACAGCCTATTGACCCTGCAACACAACCACAATCGCCAACTGCCGGGACGACACAGATACAAACGGGAACTATAACCCCGCATCTTGGTCCGTCGGTTAGTGTCGCACAGCAAAACATGGCTTCACAACCATGGATGGTGCAATACCAACAACCTCAGTTTCAACAGGTGTACCAGGGATCTGAGCAACAGATCTTTGCAAATAGTGGGCAACCCTATATTCAGAACGGGTTAAACCAACCACTTTACAGTGGCCAAGCCCACCAGCCATATCAGTCATATCAACATCAGTTGCATTATGCTGGTGTGCAAAGACCTACTGCTCAGGCGATTCCATCATATCCTGGGTACGCCTCGCCAAACCTGAATCAGCAGTTGCCATTCGTGGCGACCTTAGAATTACCAGATTTACATCGATTGACGAACGATCCAATCGCCTATGCCCATTGGTGGCCAGCGATTCCTCACAAACTTCCTTCGGACATTCCTAAATTCAATGGAAATCCGGGCGAAGACCCGTCGAATCATGTGATGACATTCCATCTGTGGTGTTCGTCGAATACCTTGAATGATGATTCGATAAGGCTTCGTCTTTTCCAGAGGACATTGACTGGTCCGGTGGCCAAATGGTATATTGAATTACCTAGAGCCTCTTTCGACAATTTTAGTTCCCTAGCCACGACTTTCTTAACACACTTCCAGTTACCTATAAGGTACGAAACTGGAACAGAAATCTTGACCAATTTCAAGCAGACAACAGCCACCCATATATCAGATCATATACATGAGTGGCGTCGTCGTCGCAGAATGGTAAAGACCTATGTTCCAGATCAGCTATTAGCTGAGTGGTTTATAAAGTCGCTTCTGCCGGCAATAACAGAAGATGTGGCCAAGGGAGGCGTCGTAACAGAGGAGCAAGTTATTGCTCGTGCTCAATATTTGGACTTAGTGTATACTCAGTCGGGCACGCTCTATGATAAGATACCTGATGCCCCCAGACCGGAATTTTCAATCCCTCCTCCTCCCGGATCGAATAGTGACTCTCATGCCGGTGATGGCGTGATTGGAACTGCAAACGCTAAGTCGACAAGGGATTCGAATAAGAAAGCCCGTAAGACTTCGAATCAAAAAGCAAATCAAGAGATTCTTGCTTCGGAGGTAAATGCTGTATCTACAGATAAAGGCAAAAACTCCAATCGACCAGGAAGCAAGAAGAATCAAAACAGCGGGAAGAAGAAGAAACAAGGAGAGTCATCTCCTCGAAAAACTTCTTCAAGCCCTCCTCGAGATAGGAAACCACCTTATGGGTGTCAGATATGTGATGAGGATCACTGGACAAGAGAATGTCCATACAAAGCTGATCTAAAAAGATTCTTAAAGAGTCCGCAAACTCCAGCTGTGTTAACTGATCCATTTCCCGATCGAGGAAAAAATCTGGTTGGTAGTGGAAATGCTTCACCGTCGCAAGTGCTTATGTTATCAATATCGAAGCAACAGAATGATGCTTTAATTTCAACAAGGAACAAAGATTACGGGAATCCACAGGTGTCGAACGATAAAAGGAAAGATCAACCCAGTAGTTCGACAACAACTTCGGCAGAAGTTGTACCCCCCCTCACGCATGAATTAACAATAAAGCCACCTAAGGGAGTAGTCCACAAATCGACATTCAACCCTCGCGCTAGAGCGGCGCAACACTATAATATAGTGGAGGATTTGGCCCAATCGCCATCTGCTATGTCGACTCTTGAAGTACTACAAAATTGTCCATCCCAAAGACAGGCATTGTTATCAGCAATTGGTGGAGTGGATCCTAAAGATTCCAATCTTGTATCCTTTGACCACAAAGGATATGATCCTCAGTTACCAGCGCAATTAGCTTTCCTCATCCAAGTGAAAGCCCTCAACAAAACTGTTCATCGAACAATTATTGATGAGGGGGCATCGACATGTATTATGTCGATGAGTTGCTGGAAAACTTTAGGATCTCCAACCTTGTCGCGATCATCGACAACATTAAAAGCATTCGACGGAAAGACATACACCCCTTACGGTATCCTTAGTAACTTGAAGGTTGAACTAGGGGGCAAAACAGTAGAAATAGATGTTGAAGTCATCGATGGCAATCTTGACTATAACATCCTACTGGGAAGACCATGGATTTATGCCATGGAAGCTGTTGTGTCGACCTATTTTAGGAAAATCGCATTCCCCTTTCAAGGAGGGATTACGATCATTGACCAACAAAATTTCCTCCCTAATGGTTCACAAGTTACAGGAAGCGTTCCTCTGATCCATGGAAGCGACCAGTCATTTCAAAATATCGGAGTAGGTCTCCTAAAAGACCCTGTCTTAATGGGTACTTTCGCTCTACCGCCTCCAAGTAATCTGGCGGGAGTGGCCACGGTGGAAACCTACAACATGAAATCTAATCCAATCTTCTGGTTGGATTCGGAAGATTCCTAGATATTTGGTCAGCTTCGAGGATAGTTCCTATCTCAGGTCAACCTCGTTAAAAAATGAAAAACCATGAGGATAGTTCTTTTACTATGTCAACCTCATTAAAAAATGAAACAAGTCCCCTTTTTCAAATTCAAAGGTAAACCTTCATTCCAACCACCAAAGTTGAATGCAATGAAGCTTGGGGGGCACCCTCCTTTGACATGCGTCATTATGATGCTGGGGGCATGCAGAATCGAGCAGTTTTAGCAATGTTCATGCTCGTTAAAAAATAAACGCAAGAATCCGAGCAGTTTTAGCACATAGTTCATGCTCGTTAAAAAATAAACATAAGTTGTGAGCAATCTTCCCCTAGAGTTCAAGCTCATCCAGAAAAAATGAACCGGTAAATAACCGTGGTAAATGTAACCTTTGACAGCCATATTAAAGCCTTGGTCGTGTTTGTGCACCGTCACCTCCATCCGTTCATTTGGCCAATCGTTCATCTCCATATGTGTGTTTACCTCTTTTGAGAAACAACTGCGAAGAGTGATTTCACCTAGCCATCCTTGTGACACTGCCGTGATTGGAAAATTCCAACCTGTACCTGGAATCTGTAGCTATCCCTATTTATCACTCGTTCCTCAAAAGACGAATCTTCTTTCAGCTCTTTTCACTGACTCGTAAAATATGAAAAGTTTGCCGAGTTTTGGCCTTCCAGCTCGTTAAATGACCGGAACGCTATCCCTCCTCTAAATTTTAATCTTTTTGGACCTGAGGGATTATTGCACAAAAGGATCGAGCGCTTGTCTTGTTCGGCTCGTTAAAAGTACCGAACAGCCATCCCTTCTGTATTGTTTTATACTTTTTCGGACTTAAGGGATTTGCTGACGAAAAAGGAATCATGGAGTTAACTTTCTGTACCTTTTCAGACTCTCTAAAAATGAAAAGGACCGAGTTTTCTTTGTCGTTAGACTCGTTAAAATGATTAAATAGCGACAAACTTGTCTTTAGACGAGAACGAGTTTCCCTATCGCTAGGCTCGTTAAATCATAGCGATGGGCTTGCCCGAAGGGCAGGTTATAGAACAAGCATATGTTATCCTCCTCAAGCTTGACAAAAATAAAGAGGTACTGGTCAGAAATGACTGGGGAAAAATTGGGAGAACATTCAAAGTTTAATGGTAGCAAGTCACTCTTGAACATGACACTTTTCCTCCGTATCATATCGGGTTGGGTTGTCTCATTCACCGGTCTCATCACCATGGTCCTCGCCACACCATCCTCATTTGGGGTAATGCTACCGATCCATCGCATCAGTGTCGTTATATGTTCAAGAGGGGTCATTCTGAAAGTGTCAACCGTGTCCCATCCACTGCCATACATTATCCTTCATCCATTCATGATCGCCACCCTGAATCATATGTCACAGTTTGTTTTCACCTCCACTAAAGTCATTAGCTCCGTTCCGTGTCATTGATGTGGGATTCATTAAGGCCCTCCTTTGACGGATCGCTTCTTGTCGACTTCAGCTCATTATCCAAGAAGTGGATCCAGGAACACCCCCATCAGTACTTTGAAGCTTGCATGCCTCAATGGCAAGTTTCTCACTTCCGGCGACAGGTATACATCAATGACCTTCGACCAGAAGATTTTGCGTGGTGTTCGACGCCAAGTCCTTTATTCACGCCACGTGAATTGTACTGCAGTACCTTGAGGGTCATCGTCATTATTGGTGATTCCTCTCGCGCTTGTTAACGGTTTACATTATTGACCGGTAATCAAGCGATGTCTTTCCATGTTCGACTTCAGCGCAATTCTCACATGGATCGACTTGTACTTAGAGTGAAGATCGAACGAGTTTGAAGACCCCGGATCTAGTTTCATCCATCCGGGCTGCGATATATATTCAGGAAATATAAAAGCATTTGCCATGTACATCATTGCAGCAGATGATCATCCTACTCAAAGGATGATAATTTCAGCAGAAAATTATCAGTCTATCTTCAGACGATCGTCTGTCATATGTACCAAAATGTATTTATAAAAAGTTGAGCATGGGAATGCCTGCCTCAGCTAGATCATGAGAATAATGATGAATGAAAAATAATGTATTGTATTGTATTGTATTACAGGGCACTCTCCTCAGCACTGGAACGAACTTCGGATCCTCTAGATAAAGCATTTCACCCGATAAACGGCCTCATACTTTAGGGGGCAACTGTTATAGACATTTTTGTGCCTCGCATCATGGAGCATGAAATGTCAATAATCACAGGGATCCTCAGTCCCTAAACATGTTGTTCTTACCCCTAAAAGAACAAGGTCATCAAACAACAGCACTTCCAATCAGTTCTCCACCTGAAAACACTTCAAAACAGGCTTATTTTGGATCATGTCAGCTGCTTAACTGAGCTTCTGCGCTGTAATGCAACTGTCCCACTCTGTACCTGCGCTGGAAGTCAAAAGTAATGAAGGCTACCTGCGCTGGGCGAGATTGGCCAAGTGGCACAGTCATCCTGCAAGGTGTCAACTGCCCAGGAAGCTTCCAAACTGACACTTGGTTCATGAGATTCGCCCTGTGATGAGTAAGAGGTACTTGATCACCATGTGTAAGCAAGGATCTCCAAGTGGACTCAAGAACTGAAGATTAACTGAAGAGGGAGAGGACACTAGTCAGCTCCATGCCAGCCTCCAGGTGACTCATCCTTTCCTCTTCTCTCCTATATATAGAGCTCTTCTATTAGGTCTAAGGAGGCTGGAATTTTGTGTAAAGCAAGGAGGTGCTGTTGGATTACAGTTAGAGCTATTGGGTGATTGTTTTACTAGAGGTGAAGAGGAGAGTTCTTGCTGCTGGGGAGGTGCTGCTGGATTGGAGCCATCATTGGTTGTAACCTTCTCAGAACCCTGTTACTTCTATCAATAAAGTTTTGCATGTTCTCCTATATACTTGTATTGCATTGATGTATTGTATTTACATGTATATTTGATTCACTCTAATCCATGCATTAGTTATGAGTACATGTATCTTGTAGTTTCCTCTCTTGTTTTGTGCAGGATCTGTGTGTAGCTGGACCGGCAAAGAGAGTAAGGAGCTGGGAACAAGAGACAAAGAGAGAGGATCAAGATCGACTAAGCGAAGGACACCAGGTTGGTTAATCATTTCTTCTTTCTCTCTGTACTTTCATAAAGGAAAACATCAAAGCTTTACTTTCAGTTGTTGCTAAAGACTGTCACCTTTAGAGTAGGGATAGGGTCATTCGCATCGGATACTTTTCCCCACAACACACAGTCAATAATCATGTGCGGGCGAGGCAATTGTGCGAACAACCCATCCAGTTGGAACAATGGAGTATGGAAAGAATGAGTGTGTAGAAGGTTATCCATGCAGAAGCCTTTAACGAAGTGTGCGAAGCGTTGAACAAGGTATATGATGCGTAGCGGACTGATTGGGCCCTACACGTACCAGCGCTTCTGTGAGATTATGGGACAACGTACAAGGAACTGACAGAGTAGACACCTCCGAGGTTGGAGTATGGAGTGAACGATATAATCCCCATAGAGTATAAAATGCCTAGTCCACACATAGCAGCGCCGATAGATATGACGGCTCACAGAGCCTTGGAAGAAGGGATCGCGCAGCTGAACGAAGCAGAACACTTGGGACCTGAGGAAGAAATCTGACAGGGTGATCTTAGGCTCCAAGAAATTATGAAAGAAAGGGTGTGATTAAGGGAGAAAAGCGCTCTGGTGGAAGTGGAAGTCAAGAAGCTGGAGGACGAAATAAAGAAGGATTTTCTCGATAAGAAAACCAGGGTGATAAAACAGGGTGCGCACGATTACGTTGACGAATTTGGGGACTACAGTCGAGATTTGATCAGCCTGATGCCTTGGATTGGACTGCATAGTACTAAAGGGTTCACCCATGGTGCCACGCTACAGATGATAAAGTGCGTGACGCAGCTAGTAACAATCGAAGGTGGATTTTTTCCAAGAAAAGTGATGGATGACTGGTGAAAACCTTATACAGGTGGCGCAGCCACCTGACTAGCCATGGGAAGTACAGTCTTAGCGCTCTAGGCAGTTGAAAGGAGGCGCGGGACTATAAACTACTCTGCCTGGGAGTTGCGCAATGTTGGAGTTACATGCAGGAGCAAAGTGTCACAAGGTCTGCGACCGCACAAGGGGGGTTGCGCTGTCGTGCGGGTTGGCTGGAAAGTGACCGTTGTAGTCACTATTCACAATGTGATGCTTGAATTGAGATCAAATGGAGCAGGTGGCAAGCATTTAAGACGTGATTTATGGGCAAGATTTGGGAAAATATGCTGCTAAGGGAGCATTAATGGCCCAGATTTGGGGGGAACGGTGGAATTCAAATTCAAAAGGTGCTATAAATTACAAAGGGCTGCCCAGAAAACAACACTTAGTCATTTGCGAATTGAGCTGTCATATGCCCCGCGTATTCTGAGCCGAGACATGTTTGCCCTGTGGAGAGTGTTGGTTGAACACCTGAGTGAACGGTTGAGATATTTCTGGGCAAGTGAGATGGCAGCGTCTGAAGAAGCCAAGGAGATCACAGAGATGACCACCGAAGAAGTCGTGTAGGCCTTCACCATAGGAGATGCCCCTAAAGGCGCCAGGATTATTGCGAAAATCCCTAAATCATGACGCATGACGAGACAGAAGAAAGACAAACAACCAATGATTCCGGTGCATGTGTCCCCATGAAACCCACTGCAAACCAGATTAACTATGGAGGAAAAGGGGAAAGCAGTTAACGTGGAAACCGATGAGGAGGAAGAAGACCTTGAAGACATCATAATTGAAGAAGACGAGGATAAGGGCATGGAGGTAGAAACTGAGGCTGCACACCCTCCAACCAAGCTGCCCACATATGTTCCTCATTGGAAGGGGAAGGGAAAGGTGCCCAAGGACCTCGACGAGAGTAAGAGCTCTTTGTAGACTCTGCTCCTCCCGTACGATATCATTTTTGAGGGCACACACCTAGGACAATTGCCGAACTTGAAGTTTGAAGATTGGGATCTCACTGACCACGATAAATTATCTCAAATAGAGACTACGTAGCTCATGAAGCCCAAGAAGAACACCGCGGCAGGAGTTACAGAATTGGAGCCACGAAAGTGGTTACACGGAGTTGAAAACGCAAGATTGCTAAACTTGCTCTAGGTGCCACATTACCACCGCGCCCCAGTAACGATCTTCGTCATCAGGCATCTGCTTTACCTAGTGCATGGTGGGTGTTTGTGGCTCGAGGACCCCATCCCCATCACGAACCACTTAATCCATCACATTACCTAGCTCCCATGTAAAGGAGAGGACCCTATAAACATTTCGGAAGGAAAGAGCAGCGATTTGTCCATTGCAAAGGCCATGAAAAAGAAATACAAGATAGAGAAGAAGAAAAGAGGCTACGCAATATCCCAAATCAACAATAGAGCAGTCAAAGTTGTGACCCAGATACTGGCAGGTAAGCTCATGCGGAAGTGCCACGCAGATGAGGTACCCATGCCAGTGGTAGCACTTGCTGAACAGTGTGCAGAAGGGGTCCAGTTTAACTGGTCCAAATTCTTGTGCAAAGAGTTCCTGGAAAATTTCCGCGAGGCACATGAACAAGGAAAAACGTTCCACTATGCATGGCTTCTACTGTCTATAGTGATGGTGGTGGGGGAGCTGCCGAAGGGCAGCCAGTTCCCCACAATTGCAAGGGATCTCCCTAAGGCCGTGAAGTACGCTTCGCTATGGGCCACTAAGGATGCAAATCGAATCCGCTACACTAAGATATTATGGGTTTTCATGGAGATGAACATCAGAATGGGGATTAACACAAGCCGCAGTTATCACCCACTTCCTAAAAAACTTGCAAAGTTTTACAGAATTTAAAGCAGACTTTCATCACATATACCTGAGGGCACGCAAGGACCCGGCCAAGAAGTGGAGCAAGCTACCCTTGACAGCCACAGATGATGTGATTTTTGATGTACTAGAGACGTGGCCATCGAAATGGTGCGCTCCAAACATCTCTACGCTGGAAAAGTCTGTTGCACAGAAAAAAGAAGGAGGAAAAATTACGCGTGGCGTAGTTGGCAGAAAAGAGACGGAAAGAAGCGGCACCAGAAATAGTGTAGGAGGCGCGGGACGCTGCGCAAACAACAGTAGAACAAAAACAAGTAGCAGCAGCAGCAGCATAGGAGGCAGCGCGCGAGGGCCAGAAGTCACCTTCGCCTGAGCAGGAGAAAGAAATGGAAACAGAGGAAGAGGAGGGTGGCGCAGACCCACAAGCAACGTCAACACAATTGAAGCACCAGCACTCGAACAAGCAGACGGGGCCGTGCAAGAAGGTGAAAGCATCCAAGTTGTGAATCGAACCGATCACCCTTACTAAGGGTGATCTGCATGATATAGGAGAGACTGTGCGCGACATCACCACAGAGGCCCTCCAAAACTTCACAGTGGAGAATCAAGTTGTGTTGGGGGCCCTCTGAGCACAGATTCAGGAGTTGTAGGTGTGCGCTCCTTAGGTTGGTACTTTCTTGACCAGCCTAGCAATCGGGACAGACACAGCCAAGGAAATGTTGCACGCTCGTACAACAAACACAATAGTGTTTCCAGAAGGGGCACTGGTTACAACAAATGAGGTCGACCGGTCTAAGGTTAGCACACTGAAGGGGATAGGAATCAACATGGCTGCTCTCCTACGGGATACACTCCAGGTTCTGTAGGATGGGATTACTGCAAAATTGTAGGCTAGGGAGAGCTGCGCGTTGCAGGTGTTGAGCGAGCAGAAGATCAACATGGATTAGTTGAGCTTTCAGCGCGACGAGGTCATGTCGCAGAACAAGCAGATGGTACAAATACTAGAAGAAGCTTGCCAGATGGTCCCTGAGCTGGCCATCCCAGCAGAGGCACACATCCAAAGGTTAGCAGAAGGGGTGCACGAGGTGCAAGAAGAAATGGCCAAGGTTCAGCTAGAGCTGAACCTTTAGATAACAGAGCTGCGGTTGAAGGTGTAACCATCCACTCCTCTAGAAGTAAGTGAATAGCGCGCCAACGCTATTACATCGAGGATGGAAGAGATCAGCAGTGTCGTAAGGGACTACACCAAAATGTTGGAAGAATCATTCAAGGTCCTCACCAATTTGCATGAGGACCCAAACATCCAATGCTTAGAGACAGATGCGTGTGAGCTCCAGCAACAGTATGATAGCATCAAAGGGACTATGCAGATGGTGGCCCTCACTCAGAGGCTCGCGCAAATGCAACAGGCAAAAGCGCTTAAATAGAAAGTGGACGCAGCGCAACACAAAGAAGCAGTTTTGAAGGCACGTGTTCAGCCTTGGATCAATGAGGCCTTCGTCATCATAGCTCGCGCAAATGCAAGGGATGCAGGAACAGGTGCAGGGGAGCAATTCTAACATCGCGGTCTCAAAACAACGAGTACAGGAGATTCATCACGCAGTCGCTCAGTGCGCTGCCAAACTTGCAGCCGTCCGAGCAGAGTTGGAGGGTCTCCATGCAAAGATCTCCACACTGACAGAGTGACTCGAGGGTGAGTCACAATGTTTGTGTTGGGGGCCTGTTGGGCATGGAATCCCCCCAAGGCATTTTTTGGGGCTTAAAGCCCAAGTTTGGACTAAGTCCATTGTGAGACTTTGCAAATTGTGTGCACGGAGAGCGAAGTCGCAATAGATTCATAGGGTTGTCCGCCCTTGTTTTTGTAATGTAATGTCGGTTTGAAAGGCCTACCCATGGTCCGAAGACCATGGGATTGTATAAATAGAGTGAGGCTCTAAGTGTAGAAAGAAGCGAAGCATGGATGGATCTAAGAAATTGATGAAGTGTTGAGTCGAAGTGTAGAGTTGTGTCTTTGGGTCGTAGGGTAGAAGAAGGCTCTGCAGTTGAGTGTGCGGAACCCTGCAGCTGAATGCGCAGGGCAGGTTGAGTCTATAACCGTTGGAAGAATTAATAAAAGAGAATTTTTACCATATTTTTGTGTATCTTTTCATGTTTTATGTAGTATTGGGTATGAATTGCAAGTTTACTGTTTATTTACTGCGCGAACTCATATGAATATGCTAAATAAGTAAATATAATATAAGGCATATGTTTACGCGAAGATAACTAACTCTTATAAGAAGATAAGTAATATATCAGGTGTGACTTAGGGAAATAGTGCAAATCGTTGCTCCAGCAGCGTAAAAGCCCCACAGCCCCCGGCTAGGGCTGCGTGAAGGCGAATATATTAGGGCGCGAAGGCCAAAGAAGTGCGCGAAGGGACTCACAGTTGGACCAAATCAACCCCTCAAACATCTTAAGGGTGCGGAAACCTGGTTCTAGAACCCCCCATACTACTTCAGGTGAGACCTCAGTCCGCGCTCCGCAGACTGTTACAGAAAGGGCTAGTAGTACAGGGATTTGTTTGGCTAATTAACTCTGAACCTGGGTCAGGCCCCAACAAACCAACATTCCCTTTGCAGATGTTTGTCTCTCCCAGCGCTCCATATGCCCCATTTACAAAGGCAGTGTTGAAATTATTAATATTGATCAACACCCATCGACCAAAAAGCCTCATAATTCAGTGGAGATTAACCTTGCAAAGGAACAAGCACCTGGGGCTTAGTTAGATGCTATGGGTAATATTAATTATGATTCTCATTAGGGGAATTTTGAGGTCTAAAATGGGCCTCCTAAAAAAATGTGTAGCCAAAATAAACTTTATAAGAACCAATAGGATTCAAGATGATGATGTCAACCATGGGGGATGATTCACCATTTTTGGAGTTAAAAAGTAAAAAGATTAAAAAATAATAAAACTGTTTTTTGAACTCGTATTTTCAACTTATCTCCCTAAGGTTTTACTCAAATTTTGAGAAAGAGTACTCGTTGGATGCAAATTTTAATTCCTCATCCAAGGAGTACCCATATTGCATAGTTTTTATGGACCCTGCTACACAAAAAATGAGAAATACATGAAAAAATATGATTCCAATCACGTTTTTCATGCATTTCTCATTTTTCATGTAGTATGGTCCATCAAAAGTATGAAACATGGGTACTCCTTGGATGAGGAATCAAATTTTGCATCCAATGAGTGTTTCCTCTTGAAATTTGAGTAAACCCATAGGGAGATAAGTTGAAAATAATAATTGATTTTTTTTTCTCTCTCTAAAATTTGATGATGTAATCTAATCTTATTTTATTATTTTATAATTTCCTTAGGAGGCCCATTCGAGACCTCAAAAGTCCCCTAATGAATGTGGATGATGTCATTATTGAGATTCCTTTGTAGAATAGATAGTTCATAATTTTTCTTGAAGAGGGTAATCATAGATTTTACATGTGAAATTATGGTTCCTTTATTAATTCTAGGCATGTAGGTTTGAAACAACCCTTTTATTTTGTTCATGTATGAATGATTGGATTAGCATCTGCATTTGTGAATTTGATATTTTGTGCTAGCATTATGCTTGGCGTACATCAATGATTACACTCCATTTTTCCAAAATTAGGACTCTGGGACTCTAAATTTGACATTTTTTGTGAGCATTGTTGGTGGCATATATCAATGCTGAAAGCGTATTTCCCCCAAAGTTGGAGTTGTTGGTCATGTAGAAATTTTACTAATCATCTAATACTTAGTATGGTGAAGATGGTTTAATGTCTTGCAGAGGCTATTTCATCAGTTTTAGGATAATTTATGTATTAAAACAATTTCATTTAAATTTGTAATGGGATACAGTAGATGTTTTTAAATTGCAGGAGACACGATCATAATTCCTTCTGACAACTACACTTGATACTCAGTTACATTGTGTACCTATATCTCAATTTAATCTAAGAATGTTGCCATGAACAACTATATGGAATGTTGCCACTACCTGAGGAGAGGTAATCTTTTATTTGGCTTAGGGCCCAAACATTGATTGGAATTTGGGAGGGATGCCCTGGCCACCTTCAAACTAGACTGTTAAAACTATTAGAAATTGGATATGGAAATTGAAGCTGAGACTCAGCGGAATTAGTTGGCATAGTTGGATCACAAATCCCTAGCCAAATTATCAATGTATCCTTGGGATGATTCTGAAATTTCAAACCTTCACTGAAAAATAAAGTTGAATTCTCAAAGGAAATTTGTCAAGGCTGCAATGAACCATAAGTTTACGACCAGGTACAACAAGAAGAACCTTGCCAAATATGATGTCGACGTGATCTAAAACATCGATTTTGTCGTTAAATCCAAAAATAACACATCAAACTCTTTGATGAGCATTGAACAGTGAATTAAAGTGCTAATTTCTTTCTTTCCCTCTTGCCCGCACAAACCAACTTGTCACTGGTCCTTCTTATCCGACTTGACATCCTTGGCTCTCTCTAATTCAATCAAGCAGGAGGAAGAAACAACAAAGGCATAGGAGTTATCAGATGATGATGGTATTGATCCAATAAGAATGTTTTAAAGATATTGACCATTATAAAAATAAAAAATTGAAGAGTATCAACTTATTGTAGAAAATGTTTACTGTACCAAAGGAGATTATCACCTCTTTAATGAGTAATTTAAAATCAAATAGTTTGATTCTTGTCATTTGATCAGGTGGAACTAATTCATGAACTGGACATTTATTCAGTCACCCAATGTGCAAGCTACTTCAAATTTCTTTTGCTCCTTCCCACATAACTCAAACTCATTGGTATAATAGGACATACAACCAGAATATGCATCTAACTCCTTCGAGCATTTTGCATGAAGATCTTTCAACAGGCTAAAAGCGCATCTGGTGACATCCCGACCTTTGTCCAAACACTTCTCTAGGTTCGGATTGACTTTATTGCAATCTATGAAGGCCTTGTTCTGTGCCCTACATCCGGTGGAAATGTGCTTTGAAGCCGACATTAAAAGTGTTGATGTTGGAACGAGTTCTTCCTTTGCGGTGGTTTCTGTTGCCATTAGGGTTTATGGAGATTCAGATGAATTGATAGCTCTATTGGAATTATGATGCTGGAACCTCTGGATTGGTATTATTTGCATATGATTGTGCTTCGACTTTCTCTCTATTTACAATGTTGTGATGACCATTAAAAAAAATCTGGTTTTGACATATATGAAGTTCCACTGTCGATTTGGTATATTCTTTTTAGAACGACGAATCTAATACAATATTATGAGAAATAACTCGAGAATATAATATTTTTAAGCGTAATAATTTTATAATGTTTATTTAAATTTTAAATATTAAAAATTTTTATTTATTAATTAATTAAATTAAAATAATAAAAAACTTATAATATTTCAAATATATATATTTTCAAACTATTTTTTAATTTAAAATTAATATGATTTATTTTACAAATTTAATTATTTTCTTTATATTCATTAATTAAATTAAATTTTAAAATCTTCAACTTAATTTCTTTTTATTCTAAATATCTAATTAATCATTGCAGTACCAAACAAACTTCACTTGAAAAAAGGGCGGTTGCACGTGGCAGAATGTTCTTGCCAATTACACAGTTAAATTGAAAATTTGTGTGTTTAAATAACATTTGATTGGAACAAGTGGATCGCTCCTAATCCAAGCCATTTCTGGTTACTCGATGACTTTGCAATGCACCCCAATGAATCATCTACCTGCATATACAAAAAAGGCATTTCTTATTAAAAATGGGTTAACATGTGTTATAACTTTATTAAATAGTTAACATGGCGGAGTGATTTAAATTTGAGTCTCAGCATAACTTTCTTTTGATCTTTATTAATATTTTTTAAATAAGGATGTTTTAATAGGGAAAAAAATTAAATAATTCATTATGGTATTAGATATTTAGTGTAGTAATTTGTTTGACCAAAAATTTATGGCACTTATTAATATTAAGAATTTAATTTTTGTTATTTTTTATTTTGTAAAGTGATTAGTTAAGGTTTTATTATGAGTTGTTTAGTAACTTCTATTTCCATTAATTGTTTTTTTTGTTCTTAGTTTTATTCTATTATTTATATTTTCAATTTCAATTTAAAATGACTTAAAATGGCTTTTTTCTATTAGTTACTATTTTTTTTTTGTTTTTAGTTTTATTTCCTTTTTATTTAACTTTTTGATTTTGATTTTTTTCCCTTTTCTATTGTAGTTTTTTTCCATATTTTATGACAAAATTTAAAGAGGAAAAAATATTTTAAAAACATTTTCCAATATATATTTTTTGTTTTTTTGTCTTTTTTATTTTTGGCCTTTTTTTTCCTCTCTCTATTTTCAATATCAATTCCATTAATCATAGTTTTTTTTGTTTCTTGATAATTTTTAATTTGACTTTAGTTCTTCCCTTCACCTTTCTATAATTTTCAAAGCAACAACTATACAATAAAACTTCAATTTCAATAAATATAATAAAATTAGTAGAAGACAATTCTAAAAATAAGAAATTAATAAAATTTAAACAAAATTTGAGTGTCGATTGTCTTATATATACACATCTCATTCTTAATTCTACTTCAAACCTTAAAGGACTCTTGCCATTATTGTGAGCTCTTAAATATTGTAGATTTGGAAAATGAGAACTTGTGAAGTTGAAGTTGGAAATCTTTGTAATTTTTTATTTATTTATTATGTTTTTTGTTAAATTTTTAGATTTCAATTAATCATTATTTTCTTATTGTTTGCAAATCTTTGGACTCTAATAACATGTAAGGTAAGGCTTTTCACACTGATGACTATCCCCCCAAGTGCAATAATATCCCATGCAATGAGAAAGGCACTTGTGCCCAACCACTATTTTGTTGCCTAAATCCTATTAATAGGTGAAATTTTTGTAAAAAACACTATTGTGTTACCTCATAATTTGGATAAGAACGTATCTTTTTGTTTGTCATTGTTTTTATTCAATAGTAATTATTCATTTTATATGGTGGTGAGTTTTATTTTCAATTTCACATTAAGTATGGAATAGTTTAATCAAAGCATGTATTTAGAAATGGTGAAAACTTAATATTTGATTGGTGTTAATGTGAGAGAAACAAAGTTGTTTTTTAACTAATTGTGTTTTTTTTTTTTTTTAATTGAGGTAGCTAACAAGTTTTTGTGTAAATTATAGTTTTCAACACATTTTTTATGAAAGAGCAGTCACAATGTAGATGGGATTTTAGTTGGCTTTTTCAACTAGATTTCGACAAATTGACAGATTATCGGTTTGCTACGTTTTCTCAAAATAGTGAGATTTATGATTTCCTAGAAATTGTTTTTAATTTTTTTACTAAGTTAAAAGTGTTCAGTTTTGTCTTTTAAATTTTAAAAGTTAATTTTAAAAAAAAAATTACAAAATGTGAAAGAGCTAAAAGGAGCATTTTGTATTTAAGTTTTAAATTTTAAAAGTTAATTTAAAAACAAAAATTACAAAATGTGAAAGAGCTAAGAGGAGCATTTTGTATTTGAGTTTAATGATACAGAAGTTTTAAACATGTTGTTAGTTTTCATTCATGAACATTGATTATATTTTTACAATAATAATATTGAAAGAGATGGGAGGACGGTGATGGAGACGAGGGCACTTGATGAGGGTTTCTGAACAATAGCCTAGTAATTTTTTTATCATACTGCATCTCTGCCCTCGATGGAACTTCACGTGTTGGCGACCGTACCCTTTCTCGTTACCTTACCTACTCCTTCGCGTAGTCCCGTTTCAACAGTGCGTTATCTTTCCCCTCCACCGACAAGGGTTTCCCTTCCATTTTACTGTTCTACCACTTCTCTCTCTGGTCACCAGCGACGGGCTCTCCAAGGACTCTGCAGATAGCTGGCGCGAGAATATAGCGACGATTATGGATGAGATCGTGGACTATTCAGAGGACCCTTTGGAGGGAATCCCCATTTGGACCCATCCCCAAAAAGCTCCCGTAGGCAGTTACCCCTTTGACAATGTGCTCTCGGATGTCGTAGACTCTCCGCCCTTGATATCGGTGGCCACATTCCTTGAATCCACCTCCTCACTGCCAGACCTCACTTATCGGATGCTCCTGCCATCTAACTTAAACTTCATGGACCACTCTTTAGACCCTACCTTGGCAAACCTAACAACAGGCATCGCACCCTCTCCACCATTTCCACCCTCCACTAACTCCCGTGTCCCTTCTACCGTTCATTCGAATGAGCTTTGTGCCTTCTGCTTCGGAACAGCAACCTGTGTTGACCTCCTCGGTCCCCCCATCTGGTAATTTCACAGGGATCTTGCCCATTTATGGAGTTTTCACTGTCGAGGCCCCTCAGGACCCTTCTAATCTTGGGGCTCACCCTCCTGAGAGCGAACATCTGCAGACCATAGATGAAGACAGACCGCAGACGACTAAAAGACAATGGCGCCTAAAACTCAAAGCTTCTGAGGCTTTTTTGAGGCTGGGGGAGGACATTCAATTGATCGATACTACGGAGATGGTTGATAGGGTCTTGGTTGGTAGAGTCAGGGGAAGGAACTACAGTGCAGCTAGGCTGAACTAGTGGACATTGGAGGTTTGGGGATAGTATATGGTTGATCCTCCTTTCGTCTAGACTTTTGTTAAAGGATGGTTTGCTCTCTGCTTCGCAAGGGCTAAACACACGAATTGGGTCCTCTCTACGATATGGCACATAGAATAGGCCCCAGTGCTCCTACACAGATGGACGTCCCTTTTTGACCAAGAATGTGAGAAGCTAAATGTTGGACCCCTTTGGGTCCGTCTCCCAGGGTTACCTCTACAATTTTGGTCTGAAGATGTATTTAGGAGACTTGGGAATGCCCTGGGCTCATACCTAGATCATGACAAATCCTACCTAACGATAGGTATGATGGCTTATGCAAGGGTATTAGTTCATTTGGATATCAGTGATGGCTTGCAGGAGTACATTACAATTCAATGGATAAATTTGTTTCGGAGACAGACATTGGACTACGAAGGGGTACCTTTCAGGTGCAGACATCGTCACAAGTTCGAGCATCTGTTTAAGGATTGTCCACTCAATAGTAAGGCAAGATCAGGGGAAGAAGCAAGGGCAATCCCATCTAAGTCAACACATGAACAAGAGGAACAACCTCCCATCGGAGTCTCAGAGATAAAAGCGGATCCAGTGGATGCATGAAAGACACACTCTAGAGGGGTCCCAAAGAAACGCAGCAGACCACCTCTTCAGCCACCCTCTCCTCCACTCACAAGGGCCAGAGTGATTGTTGGGGTAGCATCATCATCGGGTAAGAATTCATCCTCCTCTTACCCCTCTCATACATCTTCTATTGTTAATGGTTTGGCATGTACTTCATTTAGCATCGTACATGGGATCACTGGAGTATCCTTTCCCCCCTCCTCCTTATCATGTCCCCATTGCCCCCCCAGCCTCGATCTCCACCACCCCCCCTTCTATCCCGGAGCCCCTTCCACTGTATTCCCCTATACCTGTATTGTGGCCACAACCACCACCCTATCAAAACTTGCCTTGGCAGCAATTTTGAATGGGTCCCCTAAAAGTTGATTTTCACCTCTCCGAATGATCTATTTTAGCCTAAAGACTTTAACTCGTTGCCGAGTCAAACCTTCAATTCCTAATGGTTGAGCCCCCCTCTTTAAAAATCTGCCATATGATTCATTTCTAGCCCTTCCCAACCCTCCATTCATTTCCTCCATCGTAACCCTTCCTAACCCTCCAAAACCCTCTATCGCACCTCATCTCCATTGTAACTCTTTATAAAAGGAATACTCAAAAAATGCCCAACTTACCCTTTTTCCGCTTAATCGCAATCAACACTAAAACACAACGCATACATGGATTTCGGACCCGACGGTTTTATTAACCCAAATGAATATATTTCGGGTCTAGAGCCCCATCGCATATTGCTATCGGCGGGGTCCCGGGCTTTTATATATAGGGCGCGTCACTATACTCCAGACCCGATGGCGTTATTAACCATGTTTCATATACATTTCAAGTCTCGAACCCATACATAAGGCCAATGTGATAATCAGACCCGACGACTTTATCAAGCATAATACATATGTGGGTTTCAGGTCCGCTTCCCCTTCACATATCTCAATCAGCGGGGTCTGGGGATTTTATATAATACATACTGCTACCACCCGGACCCGACGATAATTATAGACCAGAGCACATAACATTTCAGGTCTGGCCTTATGGCCGGACACGGGGTTTTCCCATATATTCTTGTGTTTTCGAAAAACATTAAGGTCGAGACTTTTCAAAGGGAAATCATACATTGCAGACCCGCCAGGACTATTAAGTGTCATATATATATATATATATAGATATGTGTGTGTGTGTGTGTATATATATTTCGGGTCTGCTTACCCCGATAACTTATTGCAATCAGTGGAGCCCAGGGGTTATGCAGTTAGCGGAGGGGTGATAGCTGGACCCGGTGATGATAATATGCCCGATTACATAACATTTGTAGTTCGGCCTTACGACTGGCCACGGGCTTTTCCGTGTTTTCCCTTGTATTTGCGATAATATGTTGGAGTCCAGGCTTTACAAAGGGAAGCCTTATGCGGCGGACCTGAAGGAATTGTGAACCACGACATATATGCATGTCGGGTCCGGCCAACTGAAAGACACAATCAGCATAGCTTTAAGCCCAAGCACATGATGCGATACGATATGGCGGACCCGATAGGGTATAGGCTCCCGCCTATAGTTTTTCAAGTCCAGGTTTTGGATTTAGCTTTGTGTTTTGCGAGGATTTTCATGTAAATTGGATTTTCGCCTACGAGACCAATCAATGCGTAGATTAAAGACCAAGGTCCGATTCTTTCACGATTGTTGCTCTTGATGTTATAAATGCTTCATGAAGGCAAGATTTTTATTTTTGAAGCATTTGTATCATATTTGTATAAGTGTCACTGATGTTGGCTATCTCTGTAGGTGAGGATCGAGAGAAGGCAAGTGAGGCCGAAGAATGGATGCGTAAGCTTCAACTATGACTCCAAATAAAATATGCAGGAGCAGATCCGAAGAGTTTATCCATGCGGATATGTTTCTTTGAAGATTGGGCTTTAGGCATTGGTGGTCATATTTCTAGGTGTTGTCTATGTATTCCGAAAGCGAAACTGCCCCATATTTCATCATGAAGAGATGACACACAATCATCCCCTCTAATCAACAACCATTCATTTCCATAGGAAATGAAGCGCTCCAGTGACAGGAAACGCCCTCTACGTGTCAACATTGACACCAATTGTCTTCATCTGTATATTTTGATCTGTATAATGAAAGAGGACAAAGGGAAGGCGCAAAGGCAAAAAGGAAGATCAAGAGTCATTTCCAGTTGCATAAATATTCCCTTTGGATAGGAGACAAGGGCTTTTTGTTTGGAAAGAACAACTTTGATTTATTGTGAATAGAGAAAGACTGTTTGGTTCAATGAGGAGCCTATGTTTCGGATTGATTTTCATCTTCTCTTATGTGTTTTTTTCATAATGTTGTCGCTGGCATAAATGCAAATGTATATTTGTGTTTTTTGTGCATATTGGTAACTTACAGTTCATGGTTACGCCTGGTTATTTGAATATGATTCAACATCATGGTTAAATCATGAGAGGTTGCTGATTCGAAACTATGTTAGACATCAATTGCAAGCTTCTCTTCCATAAAATGGAATGTGTATTCCTGTACGAATGATTGGATTGCAATTAAGAATTAATGCAGCTTTGTTCTTATGTGAACCAGTAATTGATTCATTTAGACTTGGAATTCATATATGATGTTTAACCTCTCTTTGTCATGCTCCTGCAGGATGGATTAGGATATTTAGGACATAGACTAGAGTAGTTAGAAGAATTGTCGATAGGATTCAATACATAGTGGTTAGCTATTTTATTTTGTTGATGTAATTAAAGCCTTCTTCCTAGAAGTAATCTTTCAACTCATTTAACAGTTTACGGGGTCCCTTAAAACCCGTTGGAACTAGCCATTCCAAACGAAATCAGGTCTAATTGGGGCTTGCGATCGGGTTAGTTCCCCTTGTTGGTATAGCGAAAATTCACCATGTCAACAAATTGGCGCTAGAAGGAGGGCCTGAACCGCCATCCACAAGTTTTCAAGATTTCATCTATAAGTTCCATGCATGGGTTCAAAAGGACTAATGTATCGATTGTTCAGGCCGAAAATACCACTCCACCCATTTGAAAGAGCTTCATTTCAAGGAAACAGAGACCCCTCTAAGTCATGTTTCTAGGTCACCCAAGGAAGAGAGACTGTGGGAGTACCCTGTCACTCAGGAACAACCAGTCAGAAGACTTACTCAGGCTTATGCTCATTCCCTATCCTAGCTCCCTATCTTTCAGTCTTTACCTCCGATAGCAAAAAGAAATCCAAGGGTCTATCACATAAATGAAGAGACATCTGCAACCCCTTCTCTTGAAGATATTGTGCTTGATTCTTTGCAGAGTATCGACTCTCCTTGGGAAGAAATTCCTGAAGATTCCCCTTCTGAAGGCAACCCCTGGCCTGATTTGGAAAATCCTAACGAAGAAACCCTCAACCAGAACCTCCATATCCATAACATGGCTAACGTTCCTCCCCCAGGGGGGAATCAACCTCTACTTCCCCCTCTGGGTGGGAATCAGCCTACACCTCCTCCAAGAGCACTCCCTCCCTAGCTTTCACAGGATGCTGTAGCGGTACCTGGGCAACAACACCCCTTACCCAAGAATGCAGAAAGAGTATTGCCTAAATTCGACCCTAAGCGGGGAGATGCGGCTAATAACCACATTCATTCCTTCTTCCTAGTCGTGTGCATGTTAGGGGTAGCTGATGAGGATGTGGTATGTCGCTTGTTTCCTTTTACTCTGGTTGGTTTGGCTTCCACATGGTACTTTAGCTTGAGAATAGGATCGATCATCTCATGGGTTGCCTTTCAGTAAGCTTTCTTAGACAAGTTCGGCGATGAAAAAACGCCTACAGCCTTAGTTTTAGAGCTATCCAGTTTGAAAATGGAAACCAAAGAAAGGGTCAAGGATTTTAACATCCAGTTCAATACTTTGTTCAACAGAATCCCGGCTACCACTAGACCTACTGATGAGGTGCTCATGGAATTCTACATCTCTGCTCTCCCTGTCCCTACTGCGATGTGGGTCAAGAGAAGTAACGCACAGACCTTACAAGGTGCTATCGATGAAGCAATAAAAGTTGAGAATGAAATGATCAGTCTCACAACATGTCATCATATGACTGAAGAAAAGAAAGTCTCTCAGTCATCCAAGAAAAGTAGTGTGAATGATAACAAAGTCGCTGAGGGCAAAGAAAGGGACACCACGGATGTGGAAGGTTTGCATCGGATCATTAAGAAATTGACAAACACAGTCATAGATATGAAAAGGAGTTATGGAGAGAGTGGAGGAGAGTATAACAACATAAAACCCTTCAAACCTTTCTTTCACAAGTGGATAGAAGGTGGTCATGGACAACTTGTGTTCCCTGCTCCACCCAATGAAGGGAATCTAAATATGGAGGAGATGGCTCTTATTAGATCGCTCCTTAACAAATAAGAACCTATAGTGGAGCTAGAGCTAGAACAAGAAAATGAGGAGGAATACCAAGTGGAAGAACCCGTGGACAAAGAATCTCAGACCAACGTATTGTGGGATTTCTACACAAATGAGAATGATGATGACGAAGGAGATAGTATGGCAGAAATCCACACTAATGAAATCCACACATGAAGGGGCCACTTGCAGGTGTGATGAAGCCTGTAGACCAAACAAAGAAATATGTTCACCCTTTTAAGGCACCCGCTCCCAAAGTTCCTGTTGAGAAGGGTAGACCAAGTGGTCAGTCCAAGAATACCCCAGTGGCAAACCGTCCAGAGAAAGAGAACACAGCTCCCACTGCAATGAAGGTAACTCCAAATGGTAAACTTCCACCTAAGAAAAACAAAACTGGTATGTTTGCTCTGCCCTATCATGTTTATAACATTGATTACAATATTGTGGATGATCTTATGAAATCTAGGGCCAATATCACATACTTTGACTTGCTAAAATTAACGTAGCAAAGAGATCTCCTCCTGAAAGCTATGAATGAGTGAAATTCCAAAACTCCCACCATCCCAAGCAGCCAAACCAAGAAGTTAGTGCCCAGACATGTCAACACCTCCAATACAGCCCAAATACCATCAACTATGGAAGCCACTCTATCTAAAATGAATCAAAACCCCCAAGATGTCAGTGCAGCCGTGATAGGCAGGAAATCAAAATCCATGACTCCACATTTCCTTATCACGTTTTAAATCCTCAACTTGAACGTACACAATTACTTGTTAGATTCTAGTGCCTCGTCCATTGTGATGCCTTATGCTATTGCCAAAAGACTGCATGCGATACCCGAGAAAACTGGGACTCGAATTATGCAATTAGACAGGACAAATGTGAAAGTGATTGGGGAACTGAAAGATGTGTTGATTCGGATGGCTGCTAAACCACAGTACACACAAGTCATTGATATAGTGGTAGTCGATATACCCGAGGTTTATGGAATGTTTCTTAGTAGGGATTGGTCAGAAAAACTCAATGGATGTTTCTCAACAGATTGGTCCCATCTCTTGCTGCCTTAGAAGGGAAAAAGGTGATATGCTAAGAGTTGATCGAGAAAGATACATGAAATATGTGGTAACGGAACTAAATGGTCCCAATGAACCTGTAATGTTTACCAACTCCATCCTTGGGAACTATAGTTTCAATGTTTATGCTACAGAAACCTATTTTGGAGAATTCCATGCAGAAACAGTTGAAGAAACTTTGACATACACACAGTTGGAAGCTCCCTCCCATAATCCAACTGATGAACTATCATGTATTATAGTAGATGATAGGACTAATCTCTTAGATAGTGGTTCAATTGATGTAACATTAGATTCTATATTTTGGACACTCTATTTTGATGGCTCTTAGTGCCTTGAAGGTGTAGGTGCTGGGAGCATTCTCATTGACCCGCAAGGGAACCAACATTTGATGGTGAGCCGGTTGGAGTTTTCTTGCACCAAAAAAACAGCAAAATATGAAGGCTTATTGCAAGGCCTACAGAAAGCCATTGATATGAAGGTAAAAAATCTTAAAGTTTTTGGTGACTCACAGATAATCGTGGATCAGGTAAGGAAAAGGATACATTGCAATTCACCACACCTAGTAGGGTACCAGCATGAGTTGTGGAGCTTAATTGAAAGTTTTGATTCTTTTATTATCACATACATACCTCGAGGACAAAACCAAGATGTTGATCTGATGGCTAGTATGGCTGCTAAGCTTTTGCCTGATTTTAGATTGAAGAAAAAAAAATGTTCTTTTGAATTGGTTTTCTGACCATTCGTGCCTGATAACATCTCAAATTGGCAAGTGTTCGAAGATGACGAGCAAATCCTTGAGTTTTTGCACTATGAGAAGACATTCAAGAACGAAATCATTGACGAAAAGGAGCATTAGGCTTATCAATGAGAGGGAAGACGAGGAAAAGGATCAGCCCAATGTGATTCCCAAGTTAACTGTTAAGATGGAGCACTTGTATGACTTGCATGATAAATTCAAGAAGCCGAATAACTGCAAAATGCATAGCTCATCCATGAAGTATGAATCGGTCAATCTTGGGACTGAAGAAGACCCAAAAACTATTAATTTGGGCCTGGGTTGCTCTCCACAAGAAAAGGCTGCATTTTTCAAGCTATTTAAAGAATACAAGGACGTCTTTGCATGGACATATGGAGACCTAAAAACCTTTGATACCAGCGTTATGTAGCATGTGATTCCTTTAGAAAAGGAGGCTAAGCCCTACCAACAAAAGCTTCGCAAGATGCATCCAAGCCTAGAACCATTGGTGAAGAAAGAATTAAACAAGATGCTAGATGCTAAAATCATCTTTCCAGTCAGACACACCCATTGGGTAGCCAATCTCGTGCCAGTAAGGAAGAAAAATGGAGATATCAGGTTGTGTATCGATTTCAGAAACCTAAACAAAGCATCGCAAAAGGATAACTATCTTGTCCCCTCTATGAAACACGTCCTTTAATGCGTTTCTGGGTTTGAAATGTTGTCCCTATTAGTTGGATTCTTAGGATATAATCAAGTGTTGGTATATAGTGGGGATCAGCTAAAGACAACCTTCAGCACTAAATGGGGCACCTACTCGTATCGTAAAATGCCTTTTGGACTTATTAACACGAGCGCCATATTCCAGAGAGCTATGGACATAGCTTTCCGAGGGTTGATTAACAGATCAGTTGTGGTTTACATGGATGACATCACTGTGAATTCATATCACAGAAGGGATCATATTTATCACCTGAGATAGATTTTCGAAAGATGCAGAAGGTATGCAATATCATTGAATCCCAAGAAGAGAATCTTCGCAGTCATAGAAGGGAAACTACTAGGTCATATCCTCTCTAAAGAAGGGATTGTTATTGATCCTGAAAGAATAGAGACCATCATGAGAATACAACCCCCTGCAAATAAGAAGGCCATGCAATCTTTCTTCAGGAAGATCAATTTCGTTAGAAAATTTGTCTCAGGTTTCGCAGAAATAGTGTGCCCCATGCAACTGATGATGAAGAAAGACGATGTGTATAAATGGAGCGATGAAGCCAAGAAAGCATTTAAGTGAATCAAGGAAGCCATCGTTGAAGCTTCTTCATTGGTGAGCCCCGATTTCGGAAAGGAATTCTTCTTGTACACTTTTGCTTCTGATGTTTCATATGCCACAATGCTCAGTTAGAAAAATAACGAAGGCAATGAAGTGCCTATTTCTTATATGAGCTCTAATCTCCAAGGGGCAGAACTCAACTAGCCAGACGTGGAGAAATAGGGCTTTGTGGTTTTCAAGGCCATAAAACATTTCCGCCCTTATTTACTAAAGGCCAGAACCAAAGTAGTCGTTCCCCATCTTGTTGTAAGAGCCCTCTTCATGCAGAAGGAAATGGGTGAATGAAGAGGGAATTGGATAACCTCCCTTCAAGAGTTCGACCTTGAGATTAAACTTACATGCATTCTGTATGAAAATGATTGCAACAACATGAATTCTAGTGTTTGAAGGAGAGATTTTATATTGAGTAGAGGAGCCTACTCTTTCAATTCCTATCTTTGGTAGATGAAGTTATGCGTTCTATTCATAAATCTTTCCAAGAAACTTGCTTTTTACAATTCAAGTGGATATTCTCTTGGAAAGAGGTGATGGGTTGATTGAAATGCATGGTAGTGGCTATGGACATGAGAGAGAAGAACATGCATGCATTGGAATAGGCTGTGAATAACATCAAAATATTCCCTCATAATGGTGATAAGGAAGTGGGGAAAGTAAGTTGTACCTCATGTCTAGTCCCCACCTTCTATTTCTATAGGTATAAACTCAAGATCAATCCCCTTCAGCATACCCACTGATGTTGAGGTGTTAGGATTCACAACAACTAATGAAGCCCATCATAAGCATATTACTGAATCTATAATGACACATATAGAAGGCATATGGGCTGAGAGAAATCTGGAGATATGGAAATTGGTTGTTGTAGGTGAAGCAAAGTAGCTCATTTGTGAGACAAATTCAAATTGAAAAGTAGATATTTTGGTTATGGATAGTCATAATTTTGGTGCAGTCAAGAGGATGTTTATTGGCAACGTGAGTTACTATTGCATGAACAATATGGTTCCCAATTTACTAAAGTGTGGTGATTTAGTATGGGAAGTTATTTTAGCATGTTTTCCACACATGATGCTTTAGGAAGGATAAGGGAAACGAAGATACAAATCCCTGGTTCAATTCATGGTAATATTGTATTGAATTTATATATTGATATTAAGTAACTCAATATGTAGGTGCAATTATTTTGTTATAATTAGCTACTATAACAAATGAAAAATGAAGTAAGGGTATCCAAGATGAAGATAGATGTTCCCAATGTGTAAGTGATTGTAGAAGAAAATGTTATTCTTGTTATATATGTCATTATCCCTTGTTTATGTAATGTTGCAATGTTTTGTGATGTAAACATCATTCCTAGGTCTTTTTTGCAAAGAAGTGTTCTATGAAAAAAATGAGTTCTAGCCATGTGTTCTTGCTTTGTGAATTATTTGTTGAAAGTTTCACTATGAATCCTCATTGGCATGGGCAAAGAATCTAAGGATGAGATTGATACATATAATATCTGGACTACTTTCCTAGATAATTAGCAAGTATGGTGGATGACATCCATTTTTCTTGTTAGATGGAAGTGTGTACATAGGATGACTAGCTAATGAGTCTTTATGGTCAAATTGATGTTAAACCCTAGAGTACGATAGGTTCCAAATTAATTTGAGGTTTCAATGGTATGATTAATTTCCAACCAGCACATGACAACAGTTCTTCAAATGAAGGGAGGAGCATGAACATCTATTGAGGTAGAAGTGAGTTACATTCTTCTAGCTTGAGAAAACCAGGTGATGAATGGAGGTTGATTTTTTGGAGTTGAATGATGAAATTGTGTAAAAATTTCTCATTTCCCACCTCGGTTTTCAGTTTCACCTTATTTCTCCCATATAGTTAAATGCCCTTTCCCATATCCATACATTCAACAACTGAAAAAAATAAATTTTTGCTAAAAACACAAATTCTAGAAATTTTACAGAATGCTGGAAATGCAGAAATAAAAAATCAGCAAGTACAAACAGTCATTTAACACATTTAAACATAGTGATTTTTGGTCAAGGTGACCCTGGAAAAACTCCCTACAACTCTTGGGGAAAACCAGTTCGAGAGCTCCTTCTTATTTCTGAAAAATGCTTTTGACAGTGAGAAATATTCAGCAAAAAATCAACAAGCAAATCTTACAACTTATCTCATTTTTTGTGCCTCACAGCCAACTAGAAAAACTAGCAACAACAAAACAAAACAGCAATAAATGTTGTACGACCTCCTCGATTTTCATGTCAAATTTGTTTTACGACCTCCTTGATTTTTATGCCCAACTGCTGTACGGTTTTCCTAGAAAATCGTGCCCAACTTGTTGTACGATTTTCCTAGAAAATCATGCCCAACTGTTGTACGGCCTCCACAAATAAACGGTTATACGGATTTCTAGAAAATCGTGCCAAATATCTGCCTTTCACTGTGTGCTCACTCAGTTGTACAGATTTGCGAAACTGCTACCTTGGAATGTGTGCCAAGTTGCTGCCTCCTTCTCCTCCCTGTCCAGAAATCTCCCTTGCTCTCTCTCTCTCAATCTGCTCATGAAAGAATGAATGACCTTTTCCTCCTTTTCCTCCTTTAATCTAACCCTAAGTTACTTTTGGGTGATCCCTAAATCCAATGGCTGAAATAGATTGAGATCTAGGGCTAAGATTAAATGCTCATTTAAATCTCACTTTCTATTTTTTTTAATTCACCCCACTTTAATAAAGACCCACTTAGTCATTTATTTACAAAGTCACTTTTCCTTTCTAATTTTACATTGACTTTATTAAAGTAACTTTGAAATTAGACTTTAGTAACTTTATCACTTAAAGTCACTTTTAAATTAGATTTGACTTTATAAAAATTATAAAGGCACTTTAGGAGAAAAATTAAATTCTTTTGGACACTTTTCCCTAGGCCAAAGATCAAAGCCTTAGGGAACCACCTATCCTCTGGTACCAAATTTCAACACTCCCTCTTACCGAGGAAAGTGTTCCTCACCACACCCATCTTGTCTCTGAAGTAGTCATGCTTGCCCCGTGGTAAGGCTTTGGTAATAATATCTGCAACCTGCTCATCAGTGGGAATATACTCAAGCTTCACAGCGCCCTTCTGAACACAGTCTATGATGAAATGATGTTTGATCCCGATATGCTTTGACCTGTCATGAAATACTGGATTCTCCATGAGTTTAATGCAACTCTGATTATCATAGTAAATCACTGAAGGTCTCAACGGCTGACCAAATAAGCCAAACATCATCTTGCGAAGCCAGATGGCCTCACAACTAGCTAGACTGGCTGCCATATACTCTGCTTCTGCTGAAATCAATGCTACTGACTTCTGCTTCCGGCTGAACCATGACACGACTGCCGAACCCAACCCAAAACAACACCCTAAAGTGGTCTTCCTATCAGAAGCACAACCAGCCCAATCAGAATCAGTATAACCTGCCAATCTCACTCCATCCCCTTGCCTGTCGTCCAGACCATAATCCACTGTCCCCTGCAAGTACCGCAAAATGTGTTTTGCAGCCACCCAGTGAACCTTCCTAGGCTCACACATAAACTGACTCATCATGTTGACTGCAAAACAAATATTTGGTCTAGTGTTGACCAAATACATCAAGGAACCAATCAGCTACCTGTACAATGTGGGATCCACCAACTCGGAATCTGAAGCATGAATCTTCTTCCAGTTGGTGATCATTGGTGTCGACATGGGTCTACAATCCTCCATGTGGAATCTACTAATGATGTCCACACTATACTTCCCCTGCCCCAGGAAGAAATGCCCCTTCTCCTGCCACACCTCCAAACCCAAAAAGTAATGCATCAAGCTGATTTCCTTCATCTCAAACTCCGCCGCAAGATCTCTCTTGCAATGCTCTATGAGTCTCTGCACCTATAATGACCAAGTCATCCACATACAGCACCAGAATGAGAGGCTCCTCACCAATCACAATAAAGTAACAGTTTGGATCTGCCTCACTCTTTGTGAAACCCATCCCCTGCAAGTATGTATCTATCCTGGAGTACCAAGCTCTGGAAGCTTGCTTCAGGCCATAAAGGGCCTTCTTCAGTCTACACACATGGGACTCCTTCCCATGCACCTCAAAGCCCTGTGGCTGCTCAATGTACACCTCCTCCTGTATGAAGTCATTGAGAAATGCAGTCTTCACATCCATCTGGTGGATCTTCCAACCCATCTCTGCTACTATCGATATAATGGAGCAGATCGAAGTATATCGAGCCACAGGAGCGAAGGTCTCCTCATAATCATCTCCCTCTACCTGGGAGAACCCTCTTGCCACAAACCTCGCTTGAATTTCTCAATGCTGCCATCTGCAGCATTCTTTACCTTGTAAAGCCATCTGGAAGTAACCACGGATTTTCCATCAGGCCTCGACACTACCTCCCAAACATCATTCTTCATGATAGAAGAATACTCCTCCTGCGTGGCCTCTCTCCAGACCTGCTGGCTAGCTGCCTCCTCATAGCTAGAAGGCTTAGAGTCAAGGATGTTGGTAGCCATTTCCATATAGCTACAAAGCCTCTCAGGTGGTCTACTCTCTCTGACCGGCCTCTTAGGCTCAGCAACAGATGTGGCATCTCTCAAGGTGTCCTGAAGCCACTTGGGCTTCCTCTTCCCTGAGCGCACTTCTCCCATTAGAGAATGAAACTCCTCCTCATCATCATCATCAGGAGCCTGAACTCCTGACTGTCTGTTTGTTGTCCTCCTGCCTGCACTTGAACCTATAGAAGCTGAGATACTATGTGAACTATCCATCAGTGGACTCCCTAGTGAACTGCTTTATGAACTGCTCTGCATGCTGCCCGGAGCACCACCCCTCTGGCTCGGTGAGCCACTGCTCACTGACGGACCTGACATCCTCATAGATGTACCTCCAGATCCTCCTAATCCCTGCCCACTGATCCTTGCGACTGACTCAATTGCTGATCCAGATTTAAACAGGAACGCAACAAATTACAGAGATAACCATATACACAAAGATGCAGCGGAAATAATACTTCATTTCATTAATGGAAAATACTGACATATGCTTACAAACAGAAATGGCAATAAACTAGCTAAGGCGATGGTAGCTTATCTCTGAGAAGAGATGTGATGGCTACATGCCTCTGAACTGTATTACAATGAGGCTCGAAGGCCTATTTATTGTTGAGAAACAATGGAAAACCCTTCACATACCGAAACCTAACCCTAGAAGATGAAACGCCAAATTGTGGGCCCCGTTTGGGTAAATTGGTACATCAATTTCCTGGGGTCGTAACTTTGGCATAAGATCTCCGTTTGACGCGTACGATAGCTCGTTAGAAAGATCTATCCGAGTACTACCACTTTGGGAGGCAACATAGAGCTAGGTCGCCCCAGAATTCCTAAAAAAACGTCGTTTAGGGCCTCAAAACGGCTCCGGAAGTTCAGGACCCGAAAAACTGCTAAAAATAGTAAACTGTGCTACAATTAAGGAAACTGAAAATGCTGAGAAAGACAATGGTGGGGGTCCAGGTGGACCTGGCAGGTGGCCACCAATATCCACCTGGATCATTCCTCCCCCCTTAGGAAGCAATAGTCCCCATTGCGTTGAGCTCCTCCATGAGATGAGGAAACCTCTGCTGAACTTGTTCCCTGGTGAGCCACTTGCCCTGCTGAAGGAGTTGGCCTGCTTTGACAACTCGATACAGTTGGATATGCTGTTGGCGAGTGTTCTTGATCTGTGTGTCCATGATCCGATCAGTTGCAGCTTGTTCCATGCAATCGGGATTTAATTCTGTGGGTTTGAGCTGTTCTGCAATGTCGGATGTGTCTAGCAATGGTGGAAAGTATGGCCGAAGGCGGTCCACATTGAACACTGGGTGCAGGCCAAAGAATGGGGGAATGCTGAGCTCAAATGCATTGTCTCCCATAGCCTTAGTAATGGTGTAAGGACCATATCGAAGTGGTCTCAATTTCCGATAGGCTCCAGTAAGGCGTTCCTTTTGCAAATGCAACCAGACTTTGTCGCCCACCTGAAACTTGTGTGGCACCCGGTGTTGATCATGTCGCTGCTTGTACTTGGCATTTGATTTCTCAAGAATGTCATGGACCTGCTGGCGAATATGTTGGATGCGCTCAATGAAGCTGGTGGCCTTATCTGTTTCGGACTGGACATGAGCTGAATTCATGTGAGTAGCTGCAAGTGGCATGGCCACATCAATGGGGCATAGTGGTTGGAATCCTAAACCCACCTGAAAAGGGCTATGGCCAGTGGAGCTGTGAAGAGCTCGGTTGTAGCTGTGCTGAACATAGGGGAGGCTCTCGTCCCATGTGCGTGGATGCTTTGAGTTATACATGCGCAGAATGTGCACAATCATCCTGTTGACAACCTCTGTCTGGCCATCAGTTTGAGGATGGAAGGCTGTGGACTTCGTGAGTTTGGTGTCCAGCATTGACCAGAGACTGGACCAAAATGTGCTGAGAAACCGACTGTCCCGATCTGAGATGATAGACTGTGGGATCCCAAAGTGCACCCACACTCGTTCAAAGAAGAGTTTAGCAGTGGCTTCTGCTGTGATATTCTTCTTGCAGGCCATCATAATGGCCATCTTTGAGAACCTGTCGACGACCACAAAAACACAGTCATTTCCATGCTTAGTGGAAGGAAGGCCTAACATGTAATCCATGGAGATGGATTCCCAAGGTTGACTAGGGGTTACGCAACGGGGTATAGAGGCCTTGCTTCTTAATGGTCGGTTTGGCAATGGCACAGGCAGTACATGATCGGATGTACTTCCCAACATCCTGTCGAAGATTCGGCCAATAGAAATAGTTTTGCAGTACTGCCACTGTTTTCTTGACCCCGAAATGCCCAGCAGCCCGACTGTAGTGTGCTTCCCAAATCATCTTGGCACGCTCGCTTGAAGGAACACAAAGGTGACCGAGGTGGCATAATAGGGCATCCTGGAGGTGAAAATCTGCAACCTGCCGACCCTCCAAGAGTGTCTGGTATGTGTGGCCGAATTCTGGGTCGCTTTTGTAGAGAAGTGGCCAATCAGAAGTCTCGTGCCCGCAAGAGTTGAGCACGGTGGTTAGCGCCATGATCGGTGGTCGACTGAGGCAATCTGCAACATTATTGGTGCTGCCCTTTTTATACTTGATATTCAAGTGAAACTGTTGCAGGTATGTAGACCACTTCTGATGGCGATCATTCTGCAATTTCCCTTGGGTCTGTATGAATTGCAGAGGTCGGTGGTCTGTGTGGATGACCGTTTCCTTCCCCAAAATGTAATGCTTCCATTGTCGGCAGGCCTGTACAATGGAATACATCTCGTTATCATAAGTGGGGTACTTCCGGACTGTGTCTGAAAGTGTTTCACTGTGATATGCCACTGGATGTCCATGTTGAGTAAGGACTGCCCCAATAGCATAGTCAGAGGCATCTGTCTCGACCTCAAATGGTTGTTGTAAATCTGGTAACGCGAGCACTGGTGCCGTGCAGAGGCGATCCTTCAACTCCCTGAATGCCTTCTGTTGAGATTCAGACCAAAAGAATTTTGCTTTCGCCCCGCCCTTGGTGACTTGACTCAAGGGCCAAGAAATATGAGAAAATCCCAACACAAACCTGCGGTAGAAGTTGGCAAGACCTAGAAAGCTGTGGAGCTCTGTTAGAGTGGTTGGAGAGGGCCAATCCCGAATGACTTGGACCTTGGCTGGATCGACATGCACCCCCTGTTCATCAATGATGTATCCCAGATACTGGACCTTGGTCATGCCAAAAGTGCATTTCTCCAAATTGGCACATAGCTTGTGTTGCCGCAGTGTTTGGAGAACCTGTCGGATGTGGTGGAGGTGCTCTTCCCAACTCTGGCTGAAGATCAGAATGTCATCCAAGTATACTACTACAAAGGAGTTGGTGAATGGCCGCAAGATGTCATCCATTAGCCTCATAAAGGTTGCAGGAGCATTCGTCAATCCGAAAGGCATGACCAACCATTCGAAGAGGCCCTCCTTGGATTTGAAGGCAGTCTTCCACACATCTGAGGGTTCAATTGGTACCTGGTGATATCCTGACTTCAGATCGATCTTGCTGAAATATTTCGCCCCCTTTAGTTGGTCTAGGAGGTCATCAATCCGCGGGATCGGGTACCTATTACGGACAGTGATCTTGTTCAGCGCCCGATAGTCAATACAGAGTCTCCACGTCCCATCCTTCTTCTGTACCAACACTATCGGGCTCCCACAGGGCGAAGAACTCGGACGGATGTGACCTTTCTGTAGGAGCTCCTGAATCTGCCTCTTGATTTCATTGTTCTCCAGAACGGAGCGCCGATAAATTGGTCCATTGGGTAGCGGCGCACCTGGGGTCAGATCAATGGAGTGCTTGACTTGACAGTGCAGAGGAACCCCTGCCGGGGAGGTGAAGATGTCTTTGTACTCCTCCACAATCTTGTCCATTTGTAGCTGCCGTGCAGAGGGACCTCGTTTGGAGGCCGCGGCCACTGTCTTCTTCTTCCCTTGAGGGCGTATCATCAGGAAAACAAATTTCCTGGTTTTGGAAATGATCTTACTGCATTGTTTTGCAGTAATCAAAAAGATGGCGGCAGGTGGTGGTACCTCTGGTATCCTGAACAACTTATTTCCCAATGTAATAATAACAGCACGGGGCCTTGATTCATACACAGCATGTCGCTTCCACAAGTATGGTTGTCCTAGTAATACATCACAAACTTCAAGGGGAGCAATGTCACACAATACCTCATCCGTGAAGGGCTTGATGTTGTATGGAAGGCGACACTGCTGGCTCACGCGAAGATCTCGCCCTTGGTAAAGCCACCCAATGGTGTATGGTTGTGGATGTGCTGTGGTCGGTAAGCCCAACCGCTTCACGACCTCTGCCGAAATGAGGTTCTTTTGACTCCCGCTATCAACAATGAACTGTATCGGGGAGCCCTTGACCCACATCTGGGAGTGGAAGAGACGCTCCTCCTCCTCTGGATCTTCGGGTTCATTTTTCTGGATCTTTGCGGTAGCAACAGTGGCGCTGGGATCCGCATCAATGATCTGCTTCCCTTTTTCATACCCCTTATCGGGTTCTGACTCAGAGTCGGAACATGCATCTGATTCTGAAACCTTTAGCTCAGCCACCAGTGACTGTTTGGCCCGACACTCACTTGTGTTGTGAGTGGAGCTCTTATGGAACTCGCACCATTTTCCAGTGTCCTTTCTCGGCTTCGCGGCGTTGCTCTTTGCTTGCAGCTTCAGCTGGTTGTCTTGGGCTGTCCCGCCTTGGCTTTGTCCTTTGTTCTGTGGTTTAGGGGCACCTTTCCCCTGCTTTGGATTCGCAGATCCAAAGTCTCGCTTCTTTTGTTTAAACTTCTGCTCGACTTTGACGGCATACCGGTATGCTGCGCCGAGCGAGGGGATGTTTAGGAACTGTATTTCTTCCTGGATGTACTTGTGCAGGCAGCCACGGTATTTGAGTATCAAATGTTGCTCTGAATCCTTGATACCCAACTTTGTGCGAAGGGTATGGAAAAGATTGGTGAACTCCGGCACATCTTGGTCCCTTCCCTGCCGCAGCGTGGTCCACTTTATGTATTCATCCTCATAGCTTCCGACAGGGTAGTACTGCTCCTTGATGGCATCCCGGAACGAATCCCAGGTGGGTGCGGCTGAAAATAGTGAGCCAGTACTTTCATCCTTCTGCTCGCAGTAGGTTTCCCACCAGTCCTTGACGTGGGGGGCTGCTTTGAGAAGAGCAAAAACAATCTTTTCCCGACTCGAAAATTCATGAACAGAAAAATAACCCTCTAGCAGATTTAACCATTTATCTACGGCATCGGCGTCTATCTGACCCTCGAATATGGGGATTTCAAAATTAACTTGTACCTTAAAGGGTGTGGCGTTTCCAGAGGAGCTGCTGGAAGCCGATGCGCCGCTTCTGGGTAGCCGCTGAAGGATCTGCGCAAAGCTGTCCATCATCGCGTTCCGTTGTCGCTCGAGCGCTTCTTCGAGCAAGATTTTGATGGGATCTCCTGCCCCCTCGTCTTTCTTCTCGTCCGCCATGGGAGGCCGTCGGGATTTGCGAGGCTGGTCTTGTAAAGGTTCAACCAGTTCAAGCCCTAACTCCTTATATCCCGACCTTGTTGGGGACATGCAAAGAAAAACAGAGAAAAAGCAGACCGCTCTGATACCACTGATCCAGATTTAAACAGGAACGCAACAAATTACAGAGATAACCATATACACAAAGATGCAGCGGAAATAATACTTCATTTCATTAATGGAAAATACTGACATATGCTTACAAACAGAAATGGCAATAAACTAGCTAGGGCGATGGTAGCTTATCTCTGAGAAGAGATGTGATGGCTACATGCCTCTGAACTGTATTACAATGAGGCTCGAAGGCCTATTTATTGTTGAAAAACAATGGAAAACCCTTCACATACCGAAACCTAACCCTAGAAGATGAAACGCCAAATTGTGGGCCCCGTTTGGGTAAATTGGTACATCAATTTCCCGGGGTCGTAACTTTGGCATACGATCTCTGTTTGACGCGTACGATAGCTCGTTAGAAAGATCTATCCGAGTACTACCACTTTGGGAGGCAACATAGAGCTAGGTCGCCCCAGAATTCCAAAAAAAACGTCGTTTAGGGCCTCAAAACGGCTCCGGAAGTTCAGGACCCGAAAAACTGCTAAAAATAGTAAACTGTGCTACAATTAAGGAAACTGAAAATGCTGAGAAAGACAATGGTGGGGGTCCAGGTGGACCTGGCAGGTGGCCACCAATATCCACCTGGATCAATTGCTGCTGAGGGTCTGGCTGAACCAGATACTCTAACTCCTGTGACCTCCTAAAGGCCCTGTCCTCCTCGAACTTCACATCCCGTCTGACAACAACTTTCATCTGTGCAGGAATGTAAATCCGAAAGGCCTTTGAGGTCTCACTGTAGCCCACAAACATACCCTTCTCTGCGGTGGGCTCTAGTTTGGTCCTCTTCTCCTTGGGTATGTAGGAGTATATAATGCACCCAAAGATACGAAGATGACCAATATTAGGCTTCTTCCCAGAAAAAGCCTCCTCCGAAGTCATGTGCCCCAAGGCATGATGAAGACTCCTATTCTGCAAATAAACAGCTGTGTTGCAGGCCTCTGCCCACAAGAACAATGGCAACCCTTGATCATGTAACATGGCTTTGGCAGCCCCTATGATGGATCTGTTCTTCCTCTCCGCAACCCCATTCTGCTAGGGGTTTTAAGGAACAGTGAACTCCATCCTAATGCCTGCCTCCGCACAATGGTCAACAAACTCTCCAAGGGTGTACTCTCCCCCATTGTCCGACCTCAGGGACTTGATCTTCCGACCTATATGTGTCTCCACAAGAGCTCTGAACTCCTGAAACCGCTTGAAGACCTCACTCTTGGTCTTCAAGAAATAAATCCAGGTCCTCCTGGATTGATCATCAATGAATAAAACATAGTACTCATATCCACTCAAGGAAACATGAGACATCCAACCGCTCACATCGGAATGAATCAAATCAAGTATCCCAGTCGCTCTATTGTCACTGCTGGGAAAAGGGGATTTGGCAAACTTTCCCATCGCACATCCTCTACAAGTATCAAAGTGATCAGTACTGAAATCTAGCACACTTGTAGTGATCTCCCGCAAGGTCCTCAAGGTTCCATGATACATATGTCCCATCCTGCGGTGCCAAATCTCACACAACTCAGAACTGCTATCTCTGCTGTCGGTACTACTGCTCAATGCCAAAAGGGACTAGAATGCAAACTTGTACACCTTTGCATGGCGTACACCTATCACTCTAGCTGAATCAGCTGGAGTTCCACTGGGATACATCAACACCTGTCCTCCTCTGAACAATACCTCATATCCTCTGTCCTCAAAAGCTGAGATGAATATGAGATTCTTCCTCATCCCTGGAACATAAAGAACATCTGACACCTTCAAGGGAGGTTTGGACTCCCTCTGAAATGTTAGTGTCCCCACACCGACTGCTCTAACAACTCTGTCATCACCGAGTACTACCTCTATATCAGTGCCACTCTCTGAAATCTCTGAGAAGTACTCACGGACTCTTGTCATGTGATGTGAAGCCCCACTGTCCACATACCAGATACCCGAAGATGCTTCGTTAATCGAGGGAAAAGAATGCTCCCTCTGAACCTGTGTGGCAGGTGATCCTGCACTAGAGGACTCATACGCAGTGAACCCAAACTCCCAGTCAAAACAAACTGCAAAGTCCTCAACCTCTGGTGAAGCTGCCACGCTCTGGTTCTTCCGCTTCTTCTTCTTCTTCTCCGGACACACAACTGCATAGTGTCCCATCTTTTGACAATTCCAACACTTCACCTTGGAATAGTCCTTCTGTGTGTTACCTTGTTTACCTTTACTTTTGCCTTTGCCCCCACCATTGCTTGTGGAAGTCTGCTCCTTCCCTTTTCCTTTCTTGCCTCCTGCCGACAGTGCTACATCCTCATCCTGCTCAACTGGCTTGGCTGCCCAAAGCTGACCTTTCCTGATCTTTGTCTGAATGCAATCATCCCAAAACCTCTCCCATGTGGGAAGGGTCTCACGTGCACAAACCCCATCAGCAAAGTTCATCCATGAACGGGGGAGGCCATTCACTGCAATCCACACCAACTCAGTGGGTGGAATGTCCTCTCCAACTGCTGCCAACTCATCTCTCACATTAGTAATCTTTTTGAGATATCCAGTTGCACTATCATTACCCATCTTAATCGTCTTCAGCTTCTCCTTCAAGACCATTTTCCGATTCTCATTGGTAGTCTGGTAGAGATTAGACAATGTTGTCCACATCTCATGGGCATTTCTCTTTCTTATCACATGAGGAATGCAATGGTCTTTGACTCTGTCTAGAATTATTCTCTTACCCTTGTTGTTCCTTTTATTATACTCAACCAACTGAGTAGCATCAGTAGGCACAACAACAGGGTTCTGTGTGGTATGAACCATGATGTCCCAGACTTCTACCTCCTCAAAGATACTCTGCATTCTCTCCTTCCAAACGCTCTAATTTGTATGCCCATCCAGCCTATCCTCCACCCTCAATCCCAATGACATCCTGTTGTCCTAAAACTGAAAAATAGCACTGTTGTAGTAAAGATAAAACTGTTGTTTGTGAAAAATCAACTTCTTGGAATTTTCTGAGTGAAAAAACAGCAGGCTGTAATTTTCCTCCTTGTTGTCCCAAACTGCACTTCAGCACTCAAGCTCTGATACCATGTAAAAATTTCTCATTTCCCACTCCAGTTTTTAGTTTCACCTTATTTCTCCCATATAGTTAAATTCCCTTTCCCATATCCATATATTCAACAACTAAAAAAATAAATTTTTGCTGAAAACACAAATTCTGGAAATTTTACAAAATGTTGGAAAATGCAAAAATAAAAAGTTAGCAGGTACAAACAGCGATTTAACACATTCAAACAAAGTGATTTTTGGTCAAGGTGACCGTGGAAAAACCCCCTGCAATTCTTGGGGAAATCCAGTTCGAGAGCTCCTTCTTATTTCTGAAAAATGCTTTTTACAGTGAGAAATATTCAACAAAAAATCAGCAAGCAAATTTTACAACTTATCTCGTTTTCCGTGCCTCACAGCAAACTAGAAAAACTAGCAACAGCAAAACAATAAATGTTGTACGGCCTCCTCGATTTTCGTTGCAAATTTGCTGTATGGCCTCCTCGACTTTTGTGCCCAACTGTTGTACGATTTTCCTAGAAAATCGTGCCCAACTTGCTGTACGATTTTCCTAGAAAATTGTGCCCAGCTGTTGTACGGCCTCCACAAATAAACTGTTGTACGGATTTCTAGAAAATCATGCCAAATATCTGTCTTTCACTGTGTGCTCACTCAGCTATACGGATTTGCTAAACTGCTGCCTTGGAATGTGTGCCAAGTTGTTGTCTCCTTCTCCTCTCTGTCCAGAAATCTCCCTTGCTCCCTTGCTCTCTCTCTTTCAATCTGCTCATGAAAGAATGAGTGACCTTTTCCTCATTTTCCTCTTTTAATCTAACCCTAAGTGACTTTTGGGTGATCCCTAAATCCAATGGCTGAAATAGATTGAGATCTAGGGCTGAGATTAAATGCTCATTTAAATCTCACTTTCTATTTTTTAATTCAACCCACTTTAATAAAGACCCACTTAGTCATTTATTTCCAAAGTCACTTTTCCTTTCTAATTTTACATTGATTTTATTAAAGTCACTTTAAAATTAGACTTTAGTAACTTTATCACTTAAAGTCACTTTTAAATTAGATTTGACTTTATAAAAATTATAAAGTCACTTTAGGAGAAAAATTTAATTCTTTTGGACACTTTTCCCTAGGCCAAAGATCAAAGCCTTAGGGAACCACCTGTCCTCTGATACCAAATTTCAACAAATTGGAGCAAGAAGGATAGAGAGGTTGTAGATACAACAAAGAGATATTTGGAGTTTGGTACAAGGAAAACATATGACGGTTCCTATGGAAGATTATGGTAGACGATATTGGTTGTGGTAGTAGAAAAGGTTAAATGGTGGTGGACAAACTAAGGTAAGATTGTGTGGTGTGTTGAATAATAACAAACTCATGAACATATTATAATTTGAATCACATTGTGTTTTTAGCAAGTCTATGTGTCATGTTTTGATTTGATGTAATGGTCCTTGAAATGTATGTACCTGGTATCTCCATGAGTGGAGCTTTTCATACCTGAGTCAATGTTGATCCAAGTCTAATGAGGCATGTGTACCCCCATGTAGTTTTTTGTAATCCAAAACCACTTTGTATTCGAGGTTTGTGCTAAACTAGAAACCACATTATGAAGGAAATTTATTATTGACATGAAATAGTTGATGTGTTGTTTGTTGTAAGAAGAAACCATGTGAGAATGTGATGAAGAAATGCAAGTTTATGAGAGATAGAGAACATATGGACAAGGAATCATGTAAAGTGTTTTTGTTCCTTGGGAGTATAATGTAGGAACATCAAAAGCATGGTTGAGGGTAAGGCAAGAAAGCCTAGGCCATGGATGAGGTCAAACCAAGAAAACCCAAAGTGTGGTTATGGGTAGCTAAGATAACCTAACACGATGATGAGGGTGATGTAGGGAAGTTAAAGGTATAAGTACATGTATGAATATATGTGATGGAATGATGGTTAAATGAAACATGTACATGAAGGGCATCCCTATAGACTGAAAAATGTAGTGGTTGGTCACCCATTCATTCTGGTGAATAGTTGTTCCTTTTTATGGGTGTCAACATATTAATAATGTTTGTAAATGCCAAGTTGGACTATAAATAGACTTCATTGATCAAGAGGTCCTTTAGTTGATAGTGGATCATGTGTTCTAAAGAAGAACATATTGGTATAGTGGATCATGTGTTCTAAAGAAGAACATATTGGTGAAGTCGTCAACTGATTGAGCTTAGGAGAAGTAGTTATTAACGGGGATTGTTAGAGTATGTAACTCCTACTTGTTTTAGGTATGATCATAGGTTGAAGAAGGATCTTGTTCCAAGTCTTTAGGGAGTTGGTTAGATCTAGTTGGCTTGAGAGATATTTGCTCAACTAGATGCTTCCTAGATTGATGTAAGGTTGATATATGTTCTCAACTAATTGATTTTGTGATCAATTTAATTTCTCTATCTTGATATATCATACATGTAACAATATTAGATGTGAATTAATAGGGTGTGCTTATGCATTTCTAAATAGAAGAGAAAACTATGTAAAGAGAAAATTGGAAGAATGTAAAGGACAAAATATAAATTTATGTAAGAATAAAAATATAGAAAAAAACATAAAGATAATGAAATGGATGTGGGAACTTAGAAAAATAGTTTTTAGGAAAATAAAATATAATAACATAGCAAAAAAATATAATAAATATAGATTTTATTATAAGAAGGTGAAATTAAAAAGAAAACAATTAAATTAAAAAGAAATAATTTTAGACTATTTTTTTGGGTTCACTTAAAAAAACAAACTCTCCACCAAAGTAATGAGACTTACATGTTGTTGTTGAATATAGAAAATTGTCAATATACATAAATGAAGATGTTGAGATATTGAAGTAATTGTTTAAGTAAATGAAGATACTTATGTGCATATCTAAATATGGAATTAATACCTGAGAGCAACATTGTAGTAAGAGACTAGCTCTATGGCTATAAAAATAGAATAATAAATAGAGATAGATATAGAAATTGAAATTGAAACTGAAATTGACGGGTACATTAAAATTAATGTATTGATTTCATTTTGACGTAGTAGCTACGGGTTGCAACTCACTAGCAGTTACAACACACCGTGCTCTGCTCACAGAGTACACAACAAAACTCACATTTGAAACAGAGAATAAAATCAAATACAGACAAGGAATTCAATATACAGAACAAAGGATTTAGTACCTGTTTATTAAACATTCAACAGAATTAGAAACTCTTGCTACTACAACAACGAAATATAAGATATCAAACAATGATTACAGCGATGGAAACATGGAATGCTGCAACTAGGTTTGCAATAACACGAATTCATTCAACCCAACTCGTTCTTGCTTTTGTGCATAGTCCCAATAGTCAAAACTTTGAATGCTACTTCCACCATCCACAAACCAACCCTTCTTACATCATAAACTGCTCTCCTTAACCTTCCTTCGATCCGTTGAATCGATTCAACTGCTCTTGGACAGTTATGAACTCTTCCAAGACTCGATTGCCAAAACCGTCCCCAAACTATCATAACCACTTCACCTCCACCTCACGACCTTGGCATTTCGGCTTCAACCATGAGTGTTCATTCTTTCACTTGCGCACACAATTGTGATAGGGCCTGATCACATGACAACTAGAGGATATCCCTGTGTGTGATGACAATGATGAAGTGGAGTTCCAGCATGTATTTCAACATATGTCACAACGGTGTCAAATGACAAAAACACAACAGCAGAAACACCCGAGAGATGCAACAACACGACAACATTTAAACCGGTGTTACAGTAGATGTTTCAACTTGTTATAAAATGAATTACATGTGACAATGATAACATGGAAAATGGAGTTTCAACCCTACTTATTGAACTCTAACTACGTTTGTAGAAATTCAAATCTTCTTGGGTGATGAGGATTGCCTGAACCAAGAGATGGTTCTGCATCATATTGTAGATGCACATTGTAAATTCATTAATAGAGTACTCTAAGAACAATAAATGGTATCTATTTTTAACCCAAGCATGTGATCCAAACGTTAAATAGAGAGATTTAGTCCCCAGAGGCCTTGTAATCCATCCCCTACATGATTTATTCACTTGAAGAAAACAAGTGACATCTATTTTCAAGATATTTAAAAATTCCTTACCATGTTTCATGTCCATTTAAGCTTATTGCAGATATTTAAGATTCCTTAAAAATTACTCAAAAATTCCTTACCATGTTTCAATTCCATTAAAGATTATTCAAGATATTTAAGATTCCTTAAAGATTACTCAAGAGCTATTATCGTTTGAGTGAACATTCTATCGGTTGATTTGATGCGGATTCGATACAGTGACTTCAGTGTTTCGGTTTGACTTGATTTTCGAAATTAATGAATGCTTTGGTTAGAAAAGTAGAAGAGGACACACTCTGTAAAACTGGGAACACACACCTTTAAGCCATCACTCGCGCGGACCTCTCTCGCTGCTTTGTAAGGCCTTGGTACTGATAGTCGGTAAATCAATACTTCTAAACCTCAAAAATTAAGTGAAGTTAGTGCTGATAGTTGGCGAATCAATAATTTCTAAACCTTATCTATAATATTAAAGAAAAATCCTAGGTCCTCCCATTTAGATTTCCAATTAAGCTAAAGATAACCGACTAAAATATGTGTCCAGCTCATCCCTTTTTTTACTATCCTATTGAATTCAGAGTATGAGGTCCCATCACATTAGATAAACTAAGTATTCAATAACACAAAAATGCTCCCCGTAGAATGTAAACTAAGTATCGTCTTTCTCTAACTCTACGAATAGGAGAAGATTTAAAATATGTTTTGTAGTTACAGAGTTATCATTAAAAAAATGTTTATTATCACAATCAAAGTAAAGAAACCTCTCCACCTAGCATCGGGGATTTTTCCTAATCTTTGTTTTTACCGTGAAAGCACGAAATTTCCTGTTCCTATCAACGCTAACTAACCCGCACGATATTCTTCATGGACGAAACGAATGGAATTGTGTCGGATTCAATGTCTTTTAAAAGCAAATAGTGCCATAAAAAAGGGCGAAGCCACCCCGCTGGTTCCTGGAATTAAAATTCACGGTATATTCCATGTTGCGGGCGTAGTAAGTCAACCGACGTCTAATTGGCGTGTTCACGATGCCGTCCTATATACTGCAATCCGTGTCATTTATTCCAACCCCATTCTCTCCAATGCCATCTTCTTCATCTGTCTTTGATTATTAAGGGTTCTTTTATCAAATATTGAAAATTCAAATCACAATCAAAGTAAAGAAACCTCTCCACCTAGAAGTGGATGTAGCGGTCATAAAAATTAATAATCCTGAAATGTTATTATCTTCAATACTTTTACGAATAATCAGTAGAGGGGATTGCTTTGTTGACTAGACTTGAATAATCATTAATAGACGGATGCGACACGGCGTGTTGAATTTAGTGCAGTTTGCATACCAAATGGCGACACACATGAGGAATCTACACCATTATTTGCCGTCCAACTGGAAAAAATCTAAGCGTCTTGACTTTGCGGTCTTCTGACTGAGATTGCCTGGCCGTTCACTTCACGCCCATTCACTCCAATGCGATCTATCTCCTTCGTCTTCTTTGCAGCATCCCTGCTACTAAGTTTTCCATATCCAGGAGCAAAGCAGAGCAGAGTGTCACAGTACAGCATTGCCTTCTTACCAATTCGATGTCTTTCACTGTTTATCAACTTTGCTTTCTTCTTGCGTCTGCCCTTCTCCTCCTCCTCCTCTGCTTCATAACGTCATGTACCGGCGGTGGCTACGAGGAATGCTACTGGGGTACATGTGGTAGCATTGAATTCCAATACCCTTTTGGGAGAACTAACAGCGGCTGTGGTGATCCTCAGTTTCAGCTAAACTGTAGCTTGGAAAGCTGTCCTTTGCTTAATATCAATGGAGACGACTATCTCATCTTGCAGCCGATAAACTTGGACAGTAATAGGCTTTATAATAATAGCATGACAATTGTTAACTACAATCTATGGAAGAGTATGCCAGGGGGTAGTTGCAATCCTTCAGGTAACTACTCTCAATTTTGGTGGCCCGCCTCTCAATTTCGTATAGCCCATGGATACACCAATCTCACGCTTTGGGGCCAATGCAATGAAAGTATTGAAGGGCATAACCGCCGTTTATGTGGCGCTGATTGGTACGTCATTCCCAATCCAGAATCTGGGAGACGATTCTGCCAAAGCGACATTCAACTGCCAGTTAGTAACAACTTCTCATTCCAACGGAATCAGGATCTGAGAACACGCCTCTCGACAGGTTTTGAAATAACATGGTATCCCGACACGAAGAGAAACCGAAGCTGTGGCGCCTGTAAGACCAGTGGCGGGAGTTGTGGTTATAACATTTCATAACCAACTAGCTTTCTTTGCTATTGTTTCGATGGCACCTCGCATACAGAGATATGCCCCACCATTCGTATTGGTACTTTTCCTGATCGCCTTCTACCAATTCAATTACAAACACCAATGCTTAAATTACCACAATCTGTAAAGATGTATTAAATGTTCCTTCCATTCTGGACTCTTGAACCCGCAGATATATGTGCTTGTGTTTCCCGATATTGTTCATTCTGTTTGCAAAAACTATGGATTGTTGCTTTTACTCATAATAGTTGTTATGGCCGCGTTGCAGGTCATAAAAGCAGGCTTGCCATTGTAATAGGTAGCTATGATTTCTTCCCATTGTGAACTTGTATCTTGTAATTTCCACTGTTCTCACCCAGGTTAATCAACATCACATTCATATCGATTTATGTATTACTCTGCAGGTTGCATCATTGGAGGAGTTGCGCTGACAACAATAGCAGTGTTGTTCTTAATGTTTTATGCCAAGAAGAGAAGGCCTACTCCTGGTACCTCTACTTCAAGGGTGGAGAAATTCCTAAAAGAAAATGCTTATGAAATGCCAACCAGATATTCACACTCTCACCTGAAGAAGATCACAAACAACTTTGCAGAAAAGTTGGGAGAAGGAGGGTTTGGTGTGGTGTATAAAGGAATGCTTCGGAACGGCGCTCTAGTGGCTGTAAAGCTTCTTGATAGGCACAGGCATACCGAGACCCAATTCATGAATGAGGTTGCTACCATTGGACGGGTCCATCACGTCAATCTGGTTCGTCTGTTGGGGTACTGTTTTGAAAACCCTATAAGCGCACTCGTATATGAATACATGCCTAATGGATCTCTCGATAAATTTTTATTTGCCCCCAAAGAGGAGGGGCAAGACTTAAGGTGGGAACAATTGTATTCGATTGCTTTGGGTGCGGCCCGTGGAATTGCATATTTACACCATGATTGCGAAAAGCGCATCATACACTTCGACATCAAACCTCACAATATATTGCTGGACGCCCACTTCACCCCTAAAATCGCTGATTTTGGTCTGGCAAAACTTTGTGGAAAGGGAGACGATCATATTTCTTTGACAGCAACGAGAGGGACGCCGGGATATGTTGCACCGGAGTTGTGCCATAGTGATGCTGGTCCTGTTACAGATAAATCAGATGTCTATAGTTTCGGAATGCTGCTGCTAGAAATTGTTGGGGGCAGAAAGAATATTGATGTGCAGGTTAGCCGGTCCAGTCAATTATACTTTCCTGAATTGGCTTTCAAGCTGATTGAGAGTGGTGAGTTGGGGATGAGGTTGAGAGGAGGAGAAATGGAATGCGCAGATGAGGAGAAGGCAAGAAGACTCACAAAAGTTGGATTGTGGTGCATTCAATATAACTCCGCAGATCGTCCTTGCATGATGAGGGTTGTGCAAATGTTAGAAGGATATGGAGATGACTTCGCCAATGCTCCGTCGCCCTTCAATTCCTCGGCCACACCTGAAAATCCTCTACTGCCATCCAGGGTAAATTCTTCTTCAATTGAGATTACTTTATAGATTTCTATCTTTAATTGTCTTCACTTAAACCAGTTTCTGGATTTGCCCCGGACTCCACACAATACCTTTGTGAATGAGTCGATGACTCCCATGAAGTGTTAAGCCCCTAACTCGGTGCAGTGATAGCTCCAACCCGTGAATCTCTCTTACCGATGTTTGGGCCATTAGATTTATAAAAGTATGTTTTGGGCATCATGATCTTCTGTCAGTCGCTGACAGCAAGATCAAGATTAGTGAGGTGAATTTACATTTACATTCCATTATGATAAAGATGTTTATATCAGTGTATCACTTCAACATTATCATTTTGTTTATAAAAGTATATTTTGCACATTTTCATCTTGTGTCAATTGCTCACATCAATATCAACAGGTAAATTTATGCTTTAAATGTTATTATTTTAAATTTAACATTATCATTTTGTTAATGGTTCATGTATATGTATATTTTTGTTTACATTATTTTGAAATTATTTATATTTTAAAGATTTTGCAAGGTGTTTTTATTGCTAGGGTTTTATCATAAAAGGGATTTTTTTTTTAATTAAATGTTTTTTTAAGGTATGTTGTGTTATTAATCTCTTAGGGGTGATCTTGTTTTGGTAGGTAAATTTAATAAATTATAATAAAGAAAAATTGTGAATATTTTTCAAGTGTGGTATTTTTAGATTTACATATTTATTGATTTATTTAAAGTGAATTGTGATTGTGTTAGACTCACTAAATTATGATAAAAATAAATAAATTTTAAAATATTATAGGTTTATAATTAATTTATTAATTAATAATAAAAGTTACAAATATTTTTATAATTTTAATAATATTTATTTTATTTTTTACATATCTAAAAATAATTAGTTAAATTTTTATAACATGGTTTTTTTAAATCTATTTTAGTTTTATAGACATAATGAAATAAATTATATTATAAATTTCATTTTCTTATTTTTATTTTATTGAATAAATTTAAGTTTAAATATCTTTGGATAAGTACGATCCATTTGCATGTATTATTTTATTAAAAAAAATGGAATATAGTGCTTTAATATTTTATTTTTTCAATGGCTTGATGAGTTTGGATTTGGATTTATTAATGCATAAAAAAAATTGAAATGTAATACTTTTGGTATTACTCATTATTGATAGTAATAATTTTATAACTATCATTTATATTAATAGGTGTAAAGATACAAGTCCAAAGTGTTTTGGTTTTTTCTTCATCTTTTCTAATATATATGTATATAAACATTGGAAATAGAAGGGTTTCTAATATTTCACTGGGTGGAATGGGCTTGGAGGTTGGGTAGTCACAAGAGGAATTCCCAACAATTCCATATACCTCAAAGTTCCAAGAACTTTCTAACAAGATCCCTGCTAAATAACTCCAAAACTGAAACAAACACTTCAATGCTACAAAATAGTGATCTAAACACCCCTTAGAAGAATCCAAAGACCCATACACCTTAATTGTTCTGGGAGTTCTGTGCCAAGTTTCTTACCAACTTTGATATAATATAATCGTTCTATTTTTCTTCTTAAAAAACATTCCGGTAAGGCTTTCCATTTCTTTGAGGGGACGTGAATTTGACATATCTAAGAGCCCATGTTACTTTGCATTCCATATGACTTTACATTTAAGATATGTTACAACAATCTAATTTCATTTCTAGAGAATAAAAATGAAATTAACTTGAGTAACTATCTTTCCTTCAAAACAACAGAGTAATTTTATGAGGAATTCTCACGTCCACTGATTGGGAAGCAACAAAGGCTCTTTGAGTCCTCACTTCAAGTGTTCTTTGGGATTTGTGACTAACAACTTACCAACTATAAGAAGAATATCTAAAAAAAAATATTTTGTTCATTTAGGTTATTTTTTATTATTATTTTAGACCAATGCTCAATTAAATAAAAATATTTGAGTAATTTACATATCTTCTTGAATTTCTCAAATAAAAAGTATATTTATATTCAAATTATTTTTAAATTAAAATTTATTATAAATTAAAACATTTAAAAATAATAATAAAATAAAGAATAATTATCATGATTAAATATGAGAGAATATTTAGAATTTGAACCTACTTAATGATTAAGATTAAAGGTATTGAACTTCACAACTTATTCAAAATTTTATGGATCACAAAATTTAGTAAAATAACTAAATTTCCAAAATAATTAAATTTCCACATTAGCCTGTTCTCCCTATCCGCGTCCCTTTGCACCTCTGGGTGCAAATGCTGGGTGCAAATGATAGTTATCATTTCATGGACCTTTTAATTAGTCCATACAAATGCTAGTTATCATTTCATGGACCTTTTAATTAGTCTATACATTCATTGCATAAATAAGTTCACTAATTGAGGTCTATGTCCAAAGGACTTTAAAATGGTGAAGTACTTACTTGGATGTGGTCTCTATGTTGTGTACATCTTCCATTATTAGAAATAATATACACTTAGTTTTATTTCAATTGGATTATTTAGTAGAGTCATCCATGACATCCTTGTTATTATCACTAAGAGGGAATTCCACAAGTACATGCATGAGTTTCACTAATCTTCAATTTTATGAGATGGTTAACTCATTAATCCATTGCCAATTAACTAAGATTATGTGTTAGTTTTCTATAGTGGATATTCATATCTCTCTAGAATCACTACTAGACTAAGTATTGTGCTAGTTCAACCAAGTATAATATATTGCATTGAATTGTACTCTCTCATAATTTTGTTTTTAGGCCATGAATAAAATTTATTAATTTTTTTCTCTATCAAATTTTTTTCTTCTTTCCTTGCAATTTTTGTTGATTGTTTTCTAGCTAGATCCAACTTGTGTAGGTTCAACTACAATTTCACATGGTATTAGAGCCCATGGGATCTAGGAAGAAGGATCATAGACAATCTATTTACATGTATTGAAGATTCGAGCTATCAGAGAGAATGGAATTTCCATTTGTAATTTTCACTCCATATAACTATTTGGAATGGAAGCTAAAGATTCTATTTCAACTTAGAAGTAGAAATTTGTATTTGATAGTCACTGAAACACAAATTGAACCAAATTTTGTAGTAGAAAATTCAAAAAATATAAATTGAACCAAATTTCGTAGTTGAAAAATCAAAGTATAAATCAAAATATTTCAAGAGCATGGACTAGACCTTTGGTCTCCTATGCTTATTAATTTCTCCATGACTATTCCATATTGAAGCATTCACCACTCCAAATCAACTTTGAACCACTTTGGAAACATTTTTTAGAAAGCTCAATAGGATGTAGAGTCATCCTTAGAAATGAGCTAAACCCATTAAATCCTAACAATTTTGAAAACATTCAAGATTTAGACCAAACACAACGCCACTTAGATATATTTTTTACTAAATTCTTGTTGCATTAAAATTATGTTATATTAGTTTTCCTATTCTCATCATTTATATTGATGGCTTCCCTTTCTTTTCAACTTTGAAAATGAATTATATTATAATGATTCACTCTAACAAGTACAAAAATTATCATTAAATTAAAGAAAGTAAAGTGCATCGACGAATTGTATAATAATTTCTTAAGTTGAAATATGGAGTCACATTGTGCCCATTCACCATCTCATTTTCATGATGACAAAAGTTTGATATGACAGAAACTGAAGAAAATATGGAAATGGCCAATTAGGTACGATTTTTATTATTTTTTAAACCTGGACTACTAAGACTTCCCTTTTTTTATCCTCTTCTCTTTCAATGGAGGCCTAAAGAGGTGAGTTGAGAAGAAATTACTTTCCAGCAAGGATGGAGCTCCACAACAAGTAGGTTCAAGCCTTTATTCAAGGGACCCATGTTAAGGAAACTACATTGAGAGCATGGCAGAGGCTTCCCCCTTTTGGAGCATTGTTGCATAGTCTGTGGAGGAACAGTGTGATGCATTGAACAGAGCTCATTAAAGGATAAGTGTTATCATTTATGTTAGCGTCTCGAGCCTATTATTGTTGGAAGAGGCATTTGGGTGCGGTTAATTGTGCTTTTATTTTAAGATTTTTTTGGATGGATGTAGATTATGGAAAAAGACAGTTATTTGGGCTTTGAAGATTGGGGAAAAAAATAGTTTTTGGGTGCATGTAGATTAAGGAAAATGATAGTTATGTAAGGGACCCATGTCAAGGAAACAACATCGAAAGCATGGGAGAGGATTCTGCTAGGAGCATTGTTACATATTTTGTGGAGGAACGATGTGGTGCATTGAGAAGAGCTCGTTAAAGGATACAAGTTATTATTTATGTTAGTGTCGGGAGCCTGTTATTCTTAGAAGAGGCATCCAGGTGTCATTAATTGTGTTTTTATTTTAATATTTTTTTTGGATGGATGTAGACTACGGAAAAAGATAGTTATTTGGGCTTTGAATATTGGGAAATTGTGGGTTCTTATACTTCATCTGGAGGAAGAGATTTTTTCTCGTATAGTGTTTGAAAAGAAGGATGTAGCTACAAGAGCCTTCTAGATAAGTTTGTTGGTGAAAGAAAGTAATGTTTTACAGGCAAAGGCAAGATCTTGGCATATAGAGAAATAATGGATATGAGTTGCAGCAAGTGACACCGCGCAGTTCTCGTTCCTTTTCCTATTCAAGGCCACATAAATCTCGTGACGCAAGTGGCCTTGAAGCTTTCGGAGGAGGGATTCCTTATCAATTTTGTAAATGGTACAGAATACAACCACTCTAGAATAGTAGAGGCTGACAAGATCAATTTGATACTCACACTGACATTGCCAAGTTCTCTGATGTTACAGAAAACATGATTGTCGCATTTCTCAAAAACCTCATTCAACAAATCAAAGAGGAAGGTAATGATGCAAGTGTCTGCTTGATAGAAGATGCTCTGGCCTCCACGCACAGTAAATATTGCTCAATGCCACCATATTCCAATAGTCGCTCTTTGGATATCTCTTACTGCTATCTATGCACTGCTCTATGATATTACACCTTATGCATACAGTTAAGTATTACGACTTCATTGATTTTCTAAGTATAGTATATGCATTAATTTCCAAGATTGAGATGTTGTGTTTATTAATTGAGGCCTATGAAGGCATTTCAAAGGACTTTAAAATGGTGAAATACCTCCCCTCCATGCGTCCAACCTCTCTATTATGCACATCTTCCATGGGTTCCAAAATTTAATGACTTCCAGAAAGAGTTCATTTTCCATTTCCTAAATCGATGCACAGAGAGAGTGCGGGAAATAGATTGGGTTATCTTTAATTCTTTCCATCATCTTGAAGCCCTTGCCATGAGCAGTGTAGTCGAAAACAGAGGTTCAGTGTATCCAATAGGTCACGTGATTCCTTCTACCCTTCTCAATTCGAACTCAGGAGTCGAATTGGAATTTGGAATGGGATTTTGGGCAAAGGAAGGGTAATGTTTGGATTGGTTGGATAGGCAGTGCAGGAACTCTGTGATCTACATCTCATTTCGCAGCTTGAGTGTGTTAAGCTTTTCGCGTATTTTTATTTCTCAATTTCCTTGACATTCACATCCAACTAATTGTATTTATAACAATACCATTCCTCTTGTATTCTTTCCATGGCCTCTTTCCCTACCTTTGGTTTTTGTTTGATGGGTTCCTTCTCTTTCCACTTCTTGAAAAGCATGTGGGAATTATTTTTTCCCTCTTTTTGCTCTGTGCGGGAATGGGAGTCATGGTGCTCATATATTTCTAGCTCACCTGGTATGCCTCTCTCTATGTTTCCACACACAAAGAGTGCATCAGTTCCTAAAATAACAAGCCCATTAAGCGTTCTGGTCTTTCTAAGTCCGATTTCTAGAAATTTCCTAATTTCTTTTGCACCACCAAGGCCGAACATGATGTCGAAAATATTTGCATCAACAACAATCTTGAATGCGTGATTTGCCTTGATCAATTCCAGGATGGTGATAAATACCTTGTGTAACCAAAATGTAGGCATTGTTTCCATGTTCCCTGTGCAGATGTTTGTCTCTCCCAACGCTCCATATGCCCCATTTACTGAGGCAATGTTGAAATTATTAATATTTATCAACACCCATCGACCGAAAAGCCTCATAATCGGTGGATATTAACCCTGCAAAGGAACAAGCACCTGGGGCTTAGCTAGATGCTATGGGTAATATTAATTATGGTTCTCATTAGGGGAATTTTGAGATCTAAAATGGGCCTCCTAAAAAAATGTGCAACCAAAATAAACTTTATAAGAACCAATAGGATTCAAGATGATGATGTCAACCATGGGGGATGATTCACCATTTTTGGAGTTAAAAAGTAAAAAGATTAAAAAATAATAAAACTGTTTTTTGAACTCGTATTTTCAACTTATCTCCCTAAGGTTTTACTCAAATTTCGAGCAGGAGTACTCGTTGGATGCAAATTTTAATTCCTCATCCAAGGAGTACCCATATTGCATAGTTTTGATGGACCCTCCTACACAAAAAATGAGAAATACATGAAAAAATGTGATTCCAATCACGTTTTTCATGTATTTCTCATTTTTCATGTAGTATGGTCCATCGAAAGTATGCAACATGTGTACTCCTTGGATGAGGAATCAAATTTTGCATCCAATGAGTGTTTCCTCTTGAAATTTGAGTAAACCCATAGGGAGATAAGTTGAAAATAATAATTGATTTTTTTTCTCTCTCTCTAAAATTTGATGATGTAATCTAATCTTATTTTATTATTTCCACTATTATTTTATAATTTCCTTAGGAGACCCATTTTAGACCTCAAAAGTCCCCTAATGAATGTGGATGATGTCGTTATTGAGATTCCTTTGTAGAATAGATAGTTCATAATTTTTCTTGAAATTTTGTTGCGGCCAGTATTGATTTAGTTGTGTAGCGAAGTGAGTTGTGTAGGATTTGTATTCACAGTTTTGTTATCCAATGTGCTTTTGTCATTGTTTTTCCTTTGAAGGTTATGTTTCATCGATATAGAATAAAACTATTTATTCTTGAGGAGGGTAGTCATAATTTCTACCTGTGATATTTCTTTTTGAATTGCTTTTGCCTTTCAAGGTAATATAAGATATATGTGAAATAGAACTATTTATTCTTGAAGAGGGTAATCATAGATTTTACATGTGGAATTCTGCTTCCTTGATTAATTCTAGGCATGTAGGTTTGAATCAACCCTTTTATTTTGTTCATGTATGAATTATTGGATTAGTGTGTATTTGTGAATTTGATATTTTGTGCCAGCATTATGCTTGGCATACAACAGTGCTTACACTCCTTTTTTCCAAAATTGGGACTCTGGGACTCTAAATTTGACATTTTTTTGTGAGCATTGTTGGTGGCATATATCAATGCTGAAAGCGTATTTTCCCCAAAGTTGGAGTTGTTGTTCATGTAGAAATTTTACTAATCATCTAATACTTAGTATGGTGAAGATGGTTTAATGTCTTACAGAGGCTATTTCATCAGTTTCAGGATAATTTATGTATTAGCACAATTTCATGTAAATTTATAATGGGATACAGTAGATGTTTTTAAATTGCAGGAGACGCGATCATAATTCTTTCTGACAACTGTAATTGATACTCAGTAATATCGCGTACCTATATCTAAATTTAATCTAAGAATGTTGCCATGAACAACTATATGGAACGTTGCCACTACCTGAGGAGAGGTAATCTTTTATTTGGCTTAGGGCCCAAACATCGATTGGAATTTGGGAGGGATGCGCTGGCCACCTTCAAACCAGACTGTTAAAACTATTAGAAATTGGATATGGAAATTGAAGCTGAGACTCAGTGGAATTAGCTGGCATAGTTGGATCACAAATCCCTAGCCAAATTGTCAATGTATCCCTGGGATGATTCTGAAATGTCAAACCTTCACTGAAAAAGAAAGTTGAATTCTCAAAGGAAATTTGTGAAGGCCTCAGTGAACGATAAGTTTATGACCATGTACAACAAGAAGAACCTTGCCAAGTATGATGTCGACATGATCTGAAACATCGATTTTGTCGTTAAAGCCAAAAAGAACACATCGAACTCTTTGATGAGCATCGAACAGTGAATTAAAGTGCTAATTGCTTTCTTTCCCTCTTGCCCGCACAAACCAACTTGTCACTGGTCCTTCTTATCTGACTTACATCCTTGGCTCTCTCTAATTCAATCAAGCAAGAGGAAGAAACAACAGAGGCATTGGAGTTATCAGATGATGATGGTATTGATCCAATAAGAATGTTTTAAAGATATTGACCATTATAAAAATAAAAAATTGAAGGGTATCAACTTATTGTAGAAAATGTTTTCTGTGCCAAAAGAGAGTATCTCCTCTTTAATGAGTAATTTAAAATCAAATAGTTTGATTCTTGTCATTTGATCAGGTGGAACTAATTCATGAACTGGACTTTTATTTAGTCACCCAATGTGCAACCTACTTCAAATTTCTTTTGCTCCATCCGACATAACTCAAACTCATTGGCATATTAGGACATACAACCAGAATATGCATCTAACTCCTTCGAGCATTTTGCATGAAGATCTTTCAACAGGCTAAAAGTGCATCTGGTGACATCCCGGCCTTTGTCCAGACACTTCTCTAGGTTCGGATTGACTTTATTGCAATCTATGAAGGCCTTGTTCTATGCCCTACATCCGGTGGCAATGTGCTTTGAAGCCTACATTAAAAGTGTTGATGTTGGAACGAGTTCTTCCTTTGCGGTGGTTTCTGTCACCATTAGGGTTTATGGTGATTTTGATGAATCGATAGCTCTATTGGTATTCTGATGCTGGAACCTTGAGATTGGTATTATTTGCGTATCATTGTTTTCCAAGCTTCGACTTTCGCTCTATTTATAACGTTGTGATGACAATTAAAAAAAATCTGGTTTTGACATAAATGAAGTTCCACTGTCGATTTGATATATTCTTTTTAGAACAACGAATCTAATACAATATTATGAAAAATGAGAATATAATATTTTTAACCGTAATAATTTTATAATGTTTATTTAAATTTTAAAATATTAAAAACTTTTATTTATTAATCAATTAAATTAAAATAATAAAAAACTTATAATATTTAAAATATATATATTTTCAAACTATTTTTTAATATAAAATTAATATGATTTATATCACAAATTTAATTATTTTATTTATATTCGTTAGTTAAATTAAATTTTAAAATCTTCAACTTAATTTCTTTTTATTCTAAATATCTAATTAATCATTGCAGTACCAAACAAACTTCATTTCAAAAAAGGCGGCTGCACGTGGCAGCATGTTCTTGCCAATTACACAGTTTGAAGTTGAAAATTTGTGTGTTTAAATAACATTTCATTGGAACAAGTGGATCGCTCCTAATCCAAGCCATTTCTGGTTACTCGATGACTTTGCAATGCACCCCCAGACCTATACAAGAGAATCATCTACCTGCATATACACGTGGTGGAAGCAGGGCAGACAAAAAAAGGCATTTCTTATTAAAAATGGCTTAACATGTGTTATACCTTTATTAAATAGTTAACATGGCGGAGTGATTTAAATTTGAGTCTCAGCATAAATTTGTTTCGATTTTTATTAATATTTTTTAAATAAGGATGTTTTAATATGAAAAAAATTAAATAATTCATTATATTTTCAGACATTTAGTGTATTAATTTGTTTGACTAAAAATTTATGGCACTTATTAATATTAGGAATTTAATTTTTGTTATTTTTTATTTTGTAAGGTGATTAGTTAAGGTTTTATTATGAGTTGTTTAGTAACTTCTATTTCTATTAGTTGTTATTTTTTTGTTTTCAATTTTATTCTATTATTTATATTTTCAATTTCAATTTAAAATGACTTAAAATGGCTTTTTTCTATTAGTTACTATTTTTTCTTGTTTTTAGTTTTATTTCCTTTTTATTTAAATTTTTGATTTTGAATTTTTTCCCTTTTCTATTATAGGTTTTTTTCCATATTTTATGACAAAATTTAAAGAGGAAAAAATGTTTTAAAAACATTTTCATATATATATATATATTTGTCCTTTTTTTTTCTCTCTATTTTCAATATCAATTCCATTAATCATAGTTTTTTTTGTTTCTTGATAATTTTTAATTTGACTTTAGTTTTTCCCCTTCACCTTTCTATAATTTTCAAAGCAACAACTATACAATAAAACTTCAATTTCAATGAATATAATAAAATCAGTAGAAAACAATTCTAAAAATAAGAAATTAATAAAATTTAAACAAAATTTGAGTGTCGATTGTCTTATATATACACATTCATTCTTAATTCTACTTCAAATCTTAAAGGCCTCTTGCCATTATTGTGGGCTCTTAAATATTATAGATTTGGAAAATGAGAACTTGTGAAGTTGAAGTTGGAAATCTTTGTAATTTTTTATTTATTTATTTCGTTTTTTGTTAAATTTTTAGATTTCAATTAATCATTATTTTCTTATTGTTTGCAAATCTTTGGACTCTAACAACCGCTAAAGCTTTTGACACTGATGACTATCCCCCCAAGTGCAATAATATCCCATGCAGTGAGAAAGGCACTTGTGCCCAACCACTATTGTGTTGTCTAAATCCCATTAATAGGTGAATTTTTTGTAAAAACCACTATTGTGTTGCCTCGATAATTTCTCAATTTGGATGAGAACGTATCTTTTTGTTTGTCATTGTTTTTATTCAATAGTAATTATTCATTTTATATGGTGGTGAGTTTTATTTTCAATTTCACACTAAGCATGGAATAGTTTAATCAAATCATGTATTTAGAAACGGTGAAAGCTTAATATTTGATTGGTGTTAATGTGAGAGAAACAAAGTTGTTTTCTAACTAATTTATTTATTTATTTGACAGATTATTGGTTTGCTACGTTTTCTCAAAATAGTGAGATTTATGATTTCCTAGAAATTGTTTTTAATTTTTTTACTAAGTTAAAAGTGTTCACTTTTGTCTTTTAAATTTTAAAAGTCAATTTAAAAAAAATAATTACAAAATGTGAAAGAGCTAAAAGGAGCATTTTGTATTTAAGTTTAATGATACAGAAGTTTTAAACATGTTGTTAGTTTTCGTTCATGAACATTGATTAGATTTTTACAATAATAATATTGAAAGAGATGGGAGGACAGCAATGGCAATGAGGGCACTTGACGAGGGTTTTTGAAAAATAGCCTGGTAATTTTTTAATCTTACTGCATCCCTGCCCTCGATGGAACTTCACGTGCTGGCGACTGTACCCTTGCCCGTTACCTTACCTACTCCTTCGCGTAGACCCGTTTCAACAGTGCTACAGCCTTGACGTCGCGGTTATCTTTCCCCTCCATTGACAAGGGTTTCCCTTCCATTTTACTGTTCTGCCACTTCTCTCTCCGGTCACCAGCGACAGGCTCTCCAAGCACTCTGAAGCTAGTTGGTGCGAGAATATAGCGATGGTTATGGACGAGATCGTGGACTATTCAGAGGACCCTTTGGAGGGAATCCCCATTTGGACCCATCCCCAAAAAGCTCCCGCAAGTGGTTACCCCTTTGACGATGTGCTCTGGGATGCCATAGCCTCTCTGCCCTCGATATCGGGCCCTTCGATCTCGGTGGCCACATTCCTTGAAGCCACCCCCTCACTGTCGGCCCTCACTTATCAACCGCTCCAGCCATCTACCTTAAACTTCGTGGACCACTCTCTCGACCCTGCCTTGGAAAACCTAACGACGAGCATCACACCCTCTCCACCCTTTCCACCCTCCGCTAGCTCCCGTGTCCCTTCCACCGTTCATTCCAATGAGCTTGTGCCTTCCGCTGCAGAACAACAACCTGTGCTGCCCTCCTCGGTCCCCCCGTCTGGTAATTTCACAGGGATCTTACCCATTTCTGGAGTTTTCACTGCTGAGGCCCCTCAGGACCCTTCTAATCTTGGGGCTCACCCTCCTCAGAGCGAACATCTGCAGACCACAAATGAAGACAGGCTGCGGACGACTAAAAGACAACAGCGCCTGAAACTCAAAGCTTCTGAGGCTTTTCTGAGGTTAGAGGACATTCAATTGAGCGATACTATGGAGATGGTTGATAGGGTCTTGGTTGGCAAAGTCAGGGGAAGGAACTACAGTGCAACTAGGTTGAAGTAGTGGACATTGGAGGTTTGGGGACATCATCTGGTTGATCCTCCTTTCGTTTGGACTTTTGTTAAAGGATGGTTTGCTCTCCGCTTCGCAAGGGCTAAACACACGAACTAGGTCCTCTCTACGGTATGACACATAGAACAGGCCCCAGTGCTCCTACGCAGATGGACACCCCTTTTTGACCCAGAATGTGAGAAGCTAAATGTTGGACCCCTTTGGGTCCGTCTCCTAGGGCTACCTCTACAATTTTGGTCTAAAGATGTATTTAGGAGACTTGGGAATGTCCTGGGCTCATACCTGGATCGTGACAAATCCTACCTAACAATAGGTATGATGGCTTATGCAAGGGTATTAGTTCATTTGGATACCAGTGATGGCTTGCAGGAATACATTACAATTCAGTGGATAAATTTGTCTCGGAGACAGACATTGGACTACAAAGGGGTACCTTTCAGGTGCAGACGTTTTCACAAGTTCGGGCATCTGTTTAAGGATTTTCCACTCAATAGTAAGGCAAGATCAGGGGAAGAGGCAAGGGCAAAGCCATCTAAGTCAACACATGAACAGGAGGAACAACCTCCCATCGGAGTCCTAGGGATACAAGCAGATTCGGTGGATGCATGAAAGACACACTCCAGAGGGGCCCCGAAGAAATGCGGCAAACCACCTCTTTAGCCACCCTCTCCTCCACTCATAAGGGCCAGAGCGATTGCTGGGGCAGCATCATCATCGGGTAAGAATTCATCCTCCTCTTACCCCTCTCATACATCTTCTATTGTTGATGGTTTGGCATTTCCTTCATTTAGCATCGTACATGGGATCACTGGAGTATCCTTTCCCCCCTCCTCCTTATCCTGTCCCCCTCGCCCCCCCTAGCCTCGATCTCCACCACCCCCCCTTCTATCCCGAAGCCCCTTCCACTGTATTCCTCTGTACCTGTGTTGTGGCCACAACCACCACCCTATCAAAACTTGCCTTGGCAGCAATTTTGAATGGGTCCCCTAAAAGTTGATTTTCACCTCTCCGAATGATCTGTTTTAGCCTAAAGACTTTAACTCGTTGCCGAGTCAAACCTTCAATTCCTAATGGTTGAGCCCCCCTCTGTAAAAATCTTCCATATGATTCATTTCTAGCCCCTCCCAACCCTCCATTCATTTCCTCCATCGTAACCCTACCTAACCCTCCAAAACCCTCTATCGCACCTCATCTCCATTGTAACTCTTTATAAAAGAAATACTCAAAAAATGCCCAACTTACCCTTTTTCCGCTTAACCGCAATCAACACTAAAACACAACGCATACATGGCTTCCGGACCCGACGGTTTTATTAACCCAAATGCATATATTTCAGGGCTAGAGCCCCATCGCATATCACTATCGGCGGGGTCCCGGGCTTTTATATATAGGGCGCGCCACTATACTCCGGACCCGATGGCGTGATTAACCATTTTTCATATACATTTCGGGTCCGGAACCCATACATAAGGCCAATGCGATAATCAGACCCGACGGCTTTATCAAGCATAATACATATGTGGGTTTCTGGTCTGCTTCCCCATCGCATATCGCAATTGGCGGGGTCTGGGGTTTTAATATAATACATACTGCTACCACCTGGACCCGACAATAATTATAGACCAGAGCACATAACATTTCAGGTTCGGCCTTAAGGCCGGACACAAGGTTTTCCCATATATTCTTGTGTTTTTGAAAACATTGAGGTCGGGACTTTTCAAAGGGAAATCATACATTGAGGACCCGCTAGGACTATAAAGTGTCATATATATATATATATATATATATAAATACAGTGTTCGACAGATATATATAGATATATATATATATAAATACAGTGTTCGACAATAAACAACCCTCCACATAACCCAAACATGAATCTATATTATTGAGGCTGAAATGATTATTCCATTGGATGCATTTAATGTCTTCAATGCTAGAGAACACATTATAGCTATTGAGTTGTTTATCCTTAAAAACCATCTTGAGCAAAGTGTCAAATTGTTGATGCAAAGATAGGGAGTATAGGAAGTTCAGTGGCCTCTTCTGAGACCAACTCATATTTGGGAGATATTTAAGCTCACCAGCAATGATTTCAGAATCAGAAAATACACCCTTTCCAATTCTTCCTGAGGCACTAAAATAAGTGTTTCCCTATGAACTTCCAGAGGGACAGAGTAAAAAAGGGTGGCCACAGAATCGCAACCAAAAAGTTGTGTTTGTTTCACACCAACATGACCCAAACCACCACAATGAGGCACCATACGTTGTCTAGGAGACATAATATACGTTGCAACCTCACTGGACAAACAATGCAAAGCAAACCCACGACCCAAATAACAATTTAAAGGGTGAACTATCACCCCCCCTAGGCCAAACCTTAAAACTACCAAGTTGTCACCCTACCTCTAACACAATGGCCCAAATTCAAGGACATTATTCAACTCAGGGCAATGAAGAGACATGCAAGACCATGAAATGAACCACCATCCCAAGACACAAATGGTCAGAAGAGAATTCCAAACAACCAACGTAAAAAGCCAAACCCTACGCCCAATTGACAGACCACAAAATTTAAAGCTAAGCCAACAACCACCATATAAATCTTTGAAACACCAAAAATAACGTTGACAAATAGAGAGAATATTCACCAAGACCTAAAATCAGGAACAACAATCAACAACCCAACAATATAACCACCATAACACTAAGCAAACCACAAACCCATTGAGCTACAACCATATGAAAAAGTGCCATAAATACCAATAACCTAAAACCAAGACATGACAAGGATATGATATATTTTGAAAATCATAATCCAAAAGAAATAGTTGTGAAAAGAAGATCACCAATTCAAACATCACTTGAACTCAGAATTATACAAATACAACACAAAAAAACATCAACATCGAAATAGCAATACACTCTTGAACATGAATAACCAAAAAAAACTAATTAACTAAATCCAACCACCACAAAACAAATTCCATCACAAGAACAATTCACAAGTGAAAAGAACTTAATAGAGCTGAAGGTATGGGCCTCACTTCTGGTCCTCCAACTCTCATACATGTGCCAATCCATTACAAACAAGTGAAATTAAGGCAGGGTCTCCAACCTCCTCCTCTCGGATATTGGCGCGCAACCCAAGTCACGAGACAAATGTGCGACTAACACATCGTCCTAGCATCGGGGATTTTTCTTAATCTTTGTTTTTACCGCGAAAGCACGAAATTTCCTGTTCCTATCAACGGTAACTAACCCGCACGGTATTCTTCAATGGACGAAAGGAATGGAATTGTGTCGGATTCAATGTCTTTTAAAAGCAAATAGTGCCATAAAAAAGGGCGAAGCCACTCCGCTGGTTCCTGGAATTAAAATTCACGGTATATTCCATGTTGCGGGCGTAGTAAGTCAACCGACGTCTAATTGGCGTGTTCACGATGCCGTCCTATATACTGCAATCCGTGTCATTTATTCCAACCCCATTCTCTCCAATGCCATCTCTTCTTCATCTGTCTTTGATTATTAAGGGTTCTTTTATCAAATATTGAAAATTCAAATCACAATCAAAGTTAAGAACCCTCTCCACCTACAGGTGGATGTCGCGGTCATAAAAATTAATAATCCTGAAATGTTATTATCTTCAATACTATTACGAATAATTAGTAGAGAGGATTGCTTTGTTGACTAGACTTGAATAAATATTCACTTTACGTGATAACTAATAGACGGATGCCACACGGCGTGTTGAATTTATTGCAGTTTGCATACCAAATGGCGACACACATGAGGAATCAACACCATTATTTGCCGTCCAACAGGAAAAAATCTAAGCGTCTTGACTGTGCAGTCTTCTGACTGAGATTGCCTGGCCGTTCACTTCACGCCCTTTCACTCCAATGCGATCTATCTCCTTCGTCTTCTTTGCAGAATCCGTGCTACTAAGTTTTCCATATCCAGGAGCAAAGCAGAACAGAGTGTCACAGTACATCATTGCCTTCTTACCAATTCGATGTCTTTCACTCTTTGTCCTCGTCTTGCGTCTACCCTTCTCCTCGTCCTCCTCCTCTGCTTCATAACGTCATGTACCGGCGGTGGCTACGAGGAATGCTACTGGGGTACATGTGGGAGCGCTGAATTCCAATATCCTTTTGGGATAATTAACGGCGGCTGTGGCGATCCTAAGTTTCAGCTAAACTGTAGTTTGGATAGTTATCCTTTGCTTTTACTCAATGGAGACGAGTATGTCATCTTGGAGCCGATGATCTTGGATAGTATTAGACTTACTAATAATAGCATGACAATTGTTAACTACAATCTCTGGAAGAGTATGCCGGTGGGTAGTTGCAATCCTGTGGGTAACTACTCTCAATTTTGGTGGCCCGACTCTCAATTTCGTATAGCCCATGGATACACCAATCTCACGCTTTGGGGCAATGCAATGAAAGTATTAAAGGGCATAAGCGCCGTTTATGTGGCGCTGATTGGTACGTCATTCCCAATCCAGAATCTGGAAGACGATTCTGCCAAAGCAACGTTCAACTGCCAGTTAGTAACAACTTCTCATTCCAACGGAATCAGGATCTGAGAACACGCCTCTCAGCAGGTTTTGAAATAACATGGTATGCCGACACGAAGAGAAACCGAAGCTGTGGCGCTTGTATGAACAGTGGCGGGAGATGTGGTTATAACATTTCAGAACCAACTAAAACATTTATTTGCTATTGTCCCGATGGCACCTTGCATCCAAAGATATGCCCCACCAATAGTCTTGGTACTTAACCCCTTCTCCCAATTGGATTACGACTTCTCCCAATTCGATTACGAGACCCAATGCTTAAATTATCACCATCTATAAAAATGTTTTAAATGTTCCCTCCATTCTACACTCTTGAACCCATGAATATGTTGGAGATTTTTAAATGGGAAAATACCAAAACCAATCAAGCAAATACCACAGAGCCAATGCTCTGTTTTCTTTGTTCCAGGACCTTTGCACATCGAAGCTATTAAAAACAAAATGACTCATAACAGTCCATTACACAGAATAAAACATTTTCTATTGCTTAAAAACAAAAACTGTTACAACTTTCATCCTCTACGCAGAGAGGGATTTAAAAAACAAACTATGTTGCCCTCATAGATTTTCCACTGCTGTGGATATTACAAAAAACAATTTCATGTTATTCCTCTGTTTTACAATGGCGAGCAAAGACATTACATCCCTGTTTTTTTTGATATCTCGCACTGCTGTGCGTTCAATACATTTCCATGAACAACAAAAGGAATGCGCACAGGCTCAACACCATTACAATGCACCTCTGTTCAGTTTTTTACCGCACTGTTGTGCGTTTTTTTTAATACAACAAAAAAAATCCCACACGCCACCGTGCGCACCCACCATACATAACACTGTTCTCTCTTGCGCATCCCATGCGCAGCCTCAATGCACACCAAAAAAAAAACTACATAACCATTTCCGCACACGGGCTTACATAGCCATATATAAAAACATATAAAAAAAACGTGTAGGACGTATGCCCATCACCTTATTAAAGGCCTCACCTAAATCACGTAAAAGCATTAAAAACCACGACGTTTCCTCCACGGCGGTCAACCACAAAACGACAAAAAAAAATTCATTTTGACACGGGCGGGGTCGGCTGACGTCACTTCGGTGCCACGTGTCGCCACCTCATTCGTCGGGCCCGGTCGTTAAAGTCTGTGCAGCTTCGCGCAGATCCGAGCCTCCTGACCCGATCCAACGCAATTCGCGCGCCAAGGTCGCGCAAACAAAACGACCTTTAATCTTCGGGGAGCGGGCGGTTTTGGTGTTTGTACAAGGGACGCGTGGCGCGTCCTGATTGTGTCGGGGCCTCCTTCACGGATACCGCCTTCTGCGAATGGTGGTGCGGGGAGACCGGGCCGGTTTTCCAAAACTGCCCTGCGCTGTTGAAATTACAAATTTAACACTCCCCTTTAATTTCAACAGTTGGGCATTCAATCATACCCAAACACTTCCTCTCGTAGAGGGATTCCTCAGTACTGTTGTTACAAAGATATCTTCCTCACATAGAGGGATTCACCAACTGCTTCTAATGCAGTTCACAAACAAACAAAGTTGTCTTCCTCTTGATAGAGGGATTAACCTGAAACTGTGCTTAAGAGCACCTTCCTCATGACAGAGGGATTCACCATGTGACTGTGCTTAAGAGCACCTTCCTCATGACAGAGAGATTCACCTGTTATAAAAAACATCTTCCTCTTAACAGAGGGATTTACCAAACTATGCTAAAGAGCATCTTCCTCTCAACAGAGGGATTCACCGAATGACTACTTCAAATGCTGTTCCAAAACAAACAATCATTGCACTGCTGTGTGTGCAAACTCATTAGATTGTTCTTTTATGCTGCTGCATATTCTCTGCTGCACTGTTGTGCCATCTTCTTTACTGTGTCTACCCCACACTGCTGTGTCTACACTTGCACTGCTTGTGCACTTTTCAAAGACAAATACTCTGTCTTTTCTGGAACAATTACACTGTCCCAACTTACAAATTTACACTGTTGTGTGTAAATATTTCTTACATTCACTGTTGTTGCATATATTGCATTTCAATTCAATGAACAACACATTCATTACAGTTACATATACTGCTGTAAAGAAAAAAAAATTCTTTTACATGTGCTGCTGTCCATTACCTTTCATTTCTTCAACAAAACTTCATGCTGCTGCATTTTCTTATTTGCATTGCTGTGTGCTTCTCCTTCTTGTCATCATGCTGCTGTCCATAACTTCTTGCTGCTGCATTTTTCATATTCACTGCTGTCCATACCCATAACCATAGACTGTCATCCCTGGGTTTTTATTTGTTGTTGCGTTGCCTCTGCAATTTGCACTGTGGTTGCCTTTTGTTTCATCATACCGCTGTGTGCCCATACACTAACTTCTATTAACACGGGTTGCCCCTGTTCCTTTTTACACCTTTGATTCACACAATCTTCATCTTCATTTTTTTTATTTACACAATGCACTGCTGTGCAATTCCTTTCATTTTTCTGCTGCCACACATTATCATTCACCCATGTGCATTAAAAATCAGCTGTCCATGTTTTTCTTTAGGCATTTCTGTGCATGTTGCATTTCATACAAAAAAAATATTACATTTTTCACTGTTGTGTGAAAAATTTCATTGCATTCTCAGCCACTGGGCATTTATGCTCTGCTGCGTTTTGCCTTCTTCTCATTTTCTTCTCATTGCTTTGCATTTTCATTCCCAATACAAAACATTTCCATCTGCTGTGTATTATACTCACTCTGCTGTGAGTATATTCTCTCACATTACATAAAAATTACATTGCTATGCATTTCAATGCATGTGCTCCAAAAAAAATTTCAAACTGCTGTTTTATGTTTTGTCCTCCCACTGCTGTGAGGGTCTCCATGCTCTGCATACTTTTCTTCTTGCGCTGCTGCTCTTTACATTTGAGCGCTGCCCCCATTTCTTTTCTGTTGTTATAACAGATTTAACTTCATGTCCTTCCCTTATAAAAAAAAATTCATCAAGGAGTGACTGTTAATACAGTTCAGCAATAAGAATTACAAGCTCCCCTTTAATGTATGCTTTATCTTCTTTCAGCAAGATTTTCTTAAAACAAACTTAGATCCACTGGGGAGTTCAAGGGGTTTTCAGATTGCCTTTCCTTCCTTCTCCATACTTGTGTAACTTTCTTCTTTTGTGTGGGTCTAGCTTGCATAGCAGCCCATCTTAAGTTACAGTCACGTGCCATATGCCCAATGTTATGACACTTGAAACATTCAACATTGTTCATGAATAACATTTCATGATTTCTTCTAAAATTGTTTCTTGCAGATTTTCGGAGACCACAACATTTATCTTTATGAAATGCTCTACAGTCTTTTGCCATATGACCAAAGTTTGAGCAAGCATAACAATAACCATAAAATGAACTTTGGTACCTGGGAGATGGAGGTTTCCTTGATGTACTTCTGAAGCCTTGTTGCCTTGAGATCCTTTGATGATAACCATTGCATCTTGCCTCTTTGACATCAGCTACATTTCTTCTTGGAGTTGGTTTTCTACTTGGAGGAGGATTTCTTCTATTGCAGCCTTCATTTTTCTCCTTGCCTTTGCTGGAACTAGGAGCATCACACCTTCTTTCTGGCTTCTTCACATCTCCTTTGCTTAAAGCATCCTCATGCTTGTTTGAGGGTTCACCTACATACCCAAGTCCTGATTTATCAGATGGAGATCTGTGATAGCTGAGCATGTCATCCAATGGTTGAGAGCTCTTCATGATCTTGTTCATCCCTTCAACCTTCTTCCTGAGGAGGACAATCTCTTCTTCTAACTTTTCACATTCATTACTTTTCTTTGCTAGTTGTTCCTCAGTTTCTTCCTTGCTACGAGTAGCTTCAGCTGCTACTATTTTGAAGGAGATAATATCTGTCTTCATTTCGGAGATTTCTTCATCTTTTGCTTGACTGCTCTTCATTTTCTTTTCAGCTCCTTGTGCCTGCTTCTTGGCTTCTTGTAGTTCGGACTTAAGGGAGGAGACCTCTACCTTGTACTGTCCAATCTCTTCTACAAGTTTGTTCACTCTCTTGTGTCTTTGTTCAAGTTCACTTGTCAAGACATATGCTTGCTTCTTTGCACTATTCAGTTGATTTGTCATGGATATGACTTCTTCATGATGTTTCCTCTTGCATTGATCAAGCTCCTTCTTAAGCTTGGCAAGTTCTTCATCCTTTCTTTTACTTGAAGCTTGATGAGGTCAAGCTTTTCATTCTCAGCTTCTATGATGGGTTCTTCTTGACTCATTGTCATGGTCAGTGCTCCCTTTGCATGAAGGTCATGCAGTCTGTCCCATATATCCTTTGCTGATGTATATTTTCCTAGATTCCTCTTCACAGAATCAGGCAGTCCATCCAAGATAGTCTTTGCTGCTTGTGCATCATACTCCATGGATTCTTTATCCATCTTGCTAACATCAATCACTGATTCCCAGATTTCACTCCCTTGAAACTGTAAGAAAGCCCTCATTTTTATTTCCCATACATCAAAGTTTCCATCAAACTTTGGAACTTCAAATAGAATGTATTCTAATGGATTGCCTTCTAGTTTAGTAGAGGAGGGAGACACATTTTTAGCAGGCTTGGAGGCTTTCTTCTTTGACCTTGCCATTCTTATCTAGGCTTTAAATACTTGACTGTGTTTTCTTTTAAATCACTGACTGTTCCTTCAACAGTAACACAAAGGAAAGCTTTGAGAAATACCTTAACCCTTTTGGCTGTGGCTTCACACTGCTGGAGAGCCTTCAGTGCTGCAACAAGAGTCCTTCCTTCAGCTTCTTTGAGCCTTCAAAGAGCCTGGACTAGCTCTGATACCACTGTTGGAGATTTTTAAATGGGAAAATACCAAAACCAATCAAGCAAATACCACAGAGCCAATGCTCTGTTTCCTTTGTTCCAGGACCTTTGCACAGCGAAGCTATTAAAAACAAAATGACTCATAACAGTCCATTACACAACATAAAACATTTTCTATTGCTTAAAAACAAAAACTGTTACAACTTTCATCCTCTACACAGAGAGGGATTTAAAAAACAAACTCTGTTGCCCTCACAGATTTTCCACTGCTGTGGATATTACAAAAAACAATTTCATGTTATTCCTCTGTTTTACAATGGCGAGCAAAGACATTACATCCCTGTTTTTTTTTATATCTCGCACTGCTGTGCGTTCAATACATTTCCATGAACAACAAAAGGAATGCGCACAGGCTCAACACCATTACAATGCACCTCTATTCAGTTTTTTACCGCACTGCTGTGCGTTTTTTTTAATACAACAAAAAAAATCCCACACGCCACCGTGCGCACCCACCATACATAACACTGTTCTCTCTGGCGCATCCCATGCGCAACCTCAATGCACACCAAAAAAAAACTACATAACCATTTCCGCACACGGGCTTACATAGCCATATATAAAAACATATAAAAAAAACGTGTAGGACGTATGCCCATCACCTTATTAAAGGCCTCACCTAAATCACGTAAAAGCATTAAAAACCACGACGTTTCCTCCACGGCGGTCAACCACAAAACGACAAAAAAAAAATTCATTTTGACACGGGCGGGGTCGGCTGACGTCACTTCGGTGCCACGTGTCGCCACCTCATTCGTCGGGCCCGGTCGTTAAAGTCCGTGCAGCTTCGCGCAGATCCGAGCCTCCTGACCCGATCCAACGCAATTCGCGCACCAAGGTCGCGCAAACAAAACGACCTTTAATCTCCGGGGAGCGGGCGGTTTTGGTGTTTGTACAAGGGACGCGTGGCGCGTCCTGATTGTGTCGGGGCCTCCTTCACGGATACCGCCTTCTGCGAATGGTGGTGCGGGGAGACCGGGCCGGTTTTCCAAAACTGCCCTGCGCTGTTGAAATTACAAATTTAACAGAATATATGTGCTTGTGTTTCCCTATATTGTCAAATATTCCTCCCCTTTTCAAAAACTATGGATTGTTGCTTTTACTCATAATAGTTGTTATGGCCGCATTGCAGGTCATAAAAGCAGGCTTGCCATTGTAATAGGTAGCTATGATTTCTTCCCACTGTGAACATGTATCTTGTAATTTCCACCGTTCTCACCCAGGTTAATCAACATCACAGTCATATCGATTTATGTATTACTCTGCAGGTTGCATCTTTGGAGGAGTTGCGCTGACAACAATCGCCTTGTTGTTCTTAATGTTTTATGCCAAGAAGAGAAGGCCTACTCCTGGTACCTCTACTTCAAGGGTGGAGAAATTCCTAAAGGAAAATGCTTATGAAATGTCAATGCCAACCAGATATTCACACTCTCACCTCAAGAACATCACAAACAACTTTGCAGAAAAGTTGGGAGAAGGAGGGTTTGGTGTGGTCTATAAAGGAATGCTTCGGAACGACGCTCTAGTGGCTGTAAAGCTTCTTGATAGGCACAGGCATACCAAGACCCAATTGACGAATGAGGTTGCTACCATTGGACGTGTCCATCACGTCAATCTGGTTCGTCTGTTGGGGTACTGTTTTGAAAACCCTATAAGCGCACTCGTATATGAATACATGCCCAATGGATCTCTGGATAAAATTTTATTTGCCCGGAAAGAGGAGGGGCAAGTGTTAAGGTGGGAACAATTGTATTCGATTGCTTTGGGTGTGGCCCGTGGAATTGCATATTTACACCATGATTGCCAAAAGCGCATCGTACACTTCGACATCAAACCTCACAATATATTGCTGGACGCCGACTTCACCCCTAAAATTGCTGATTTCGGTCTCGCAAAACTTTGTGGAAAGGGAGACGATCATATTTCTATGACAGGAACGAGAGGGACGCCGGGATATGTTGCGCCGGAGTTGTGCCATAGTGATGCCAGTCTTGTTACAGATAAATCAGATGTCTATAGTTTCGGAATGTTGTTGCTAGATATTGTTGGGGGCAGAAAGAATATTGATGTGCAGGTTAGCCGGTCCAGTCAATTATACTTTCCTGAATTGGCTTTCAAGCTGATTGAGAGTGGTGAGTTGGGGATGAGGTTGAGAGGAGGAGAAATGGAATGCGCAGATGAGGAGAGGGCGGGAAGACTCACAAAAGTTGGATTGTGGTGCATTCAATATAACTCTGCAGATCGTCCTTGCATGATGAGGGTTATGCAAATGGTAGAAGAAAATGGAGATGACTTCGCCAATCCTCCGTCGCCCTTCAATTCCTCGGCCACACCTGAAAATCCTCTACTGCCATCCACGGTAAATTCTTCTTCAATTGAGATTACTTTATAGATTTCTATCTTTAATTGTCTTTACTTAAACCAGTTTCTGGATTTGCCCCGGACTCCACATAATACCTTTGTGAATGAGTCGATGACTACCCTGAAGTGTTAAGCCCCTAACTCGGTGCAGTGATAGCTCCAAACTGTGAATCTCTCTTACCGATGTTTGCGCCATTAGATTTATAAAAGTATGTTTTGGGCATCATGATCTTCTGTTAGTTGCTGACAGCAAGATCAAGATTAGTGAGGTGAATTTACATTTACATTCCATTATGATAAAGATGTTTATATCAGTGTATCACTTTAACATTATCATTTTGTTTAACATTATCAATTGCTCACATCAATATCAACGGTCAGGTAAATTAATACTTTAAATGTTATTATTTTAAATTTAAAATTATCATTTCGTTAATGGTTCATGTATATGTATATTTTTGCTTACATTATTTTGAAATTATTTATATTTTAAAGATTTTGCAAGGTGTTTTTATTGCTAGGGTTTTATCATAAAAGGGATTTTTTTTTTAATTAAATGTTTTTTTAGGGATGTTGTGTTATTAATCTTTTAGGGGTGATCTTGTTTTGGTAGGTAAATTTATTAAATTATAATAAAGAAAAATGGTGAATATTTTTCTTAAGTGTGGTATTTTTAGATTTACATATTTATAAGTGTGGTATTTTTAGATTTACATATTTATTGATCTTGTTTTGGTAGGTAAAGTTATTAAATTATACTAAAGAAAAATGGTGAATATTTTTCACGTGTGGTATTTTTAGATTTACATATTTATTGATTTATTTAAAGTGAATTGTGATTGTGTTAGACTCATTGAATTATGATAAAAATAAATAAATTTTAAAATATTATAGGTTTATAATTAATTTATTAATTAATAATAAAAGTTACAAATATTTTTATAATTTTAATAATATTTATTTTATTTTTTACATATCTAAAAATAATTAGTTAAATTTTTATAATATGGTTTTTTAAATCTAGTTTAGTTTTATAGACATAATGATATAAATTATATTATAAATTTCATTTTCTTATTTTTATTTTATTGAATAAATTTAAGTTTAAATATCTTTGGATAAGTATGATCCATTTGCATGTATTATTTTATTAAAAAAAATGGAATATAGTGCTTTAATATTCAATTTATAAATTGATTATTTTTTCAATGGCTTGATGAGTTTGGATTTGGATTTATTAATGCATAAAAAAAATTGAAATGTAATACTTTTGGTACTACTCATTATTGATAGTAATAATTTTATAACTACCATTTATAGTAAAAGGTGTAAAGATACAACCCGAAAGTGTTTTGCTTTTTTCTTCATCTTTTCTAACATATATATATATATATATATATATATATATATATATATATATAAACATTGGAAATAAAAGGGTTTCTAATATTTCACTGGTCGAATGGGCTTGGAGGTTGAGTAGTCACAACAGGAATTCCCAACAATTCCATATACCTCAAAGTTCCAAGAACTTTCTAACAAGATCCCTGCTAAATAACCCCGAAACTGAAGCAAACACTTCAATTGCTACAAAATAGTGATCTAAACACCCCTTAGAAGAATCCAAAGACCCATACACCTCAATTGTTCTGGGAGTTCTGTGCGAAGTTGCTTACCAACTTTGATATAATATAAGCGTTCTATTTTTCTTCTTAAAAAGCATTCCCGTAAGGCTTTCCATTTCTTTGAGGGGACGTGAATTTGACATATCTAAGAGCCCATGTTACTTTTCATTCCATATGACTTTACATTTAAGATATGTTACAACAATCTAATTTCATTTCTAGAGAATAAAAATGAAATTAACTTGAATAACTATCTTTCCTTAAAAACAACAGAGTAATTTTATGAGGAATTCTCACGTCCACTGATTGGGAAGCAACAAAGGTTCTTTGAGTCCTCACTTCAAGTGTTCTTTGGGATGTGTGACTAACAACTTACCAACTATAAGAAGAATATCTAAAAAAAAATATTTTGTTCATTTAGGTTATTTTTTATTATTATTTTAGACCAATGCTCAATTAAATAAAAATATTTGAGTAATTTACATATCTTCTTGAATTTCTCAAATAAAAAGTATATTTATATTAAAATTATTTTTAGATTAAAATTTATTATAAATTAAAACATTTAAAAATAATAATAATATAAAGAATAATTATCATGATTAAATATGAGAGAATATTTAGAATTTGAACCTATTTAATGATTAAGATTAAAGGTATTGAACTTCACAATTTATTCAAAATTGTATGGATCACAAAATTTAGTAAAATAACTAAATTTCCAAAATAATTAAATTTCAGCATTAGCCTGTTCTCCCTATCCGCATCCCTTTGCACCTCTGGGTGCAAATGCTAGGTGCAAATGATAGTTATCATTTCATGGACCTTTTAATTAGTCTATACAAATGCTAGTTATCATTTCATGGACCTTTTAATTAGTCTATACATTCATTGCATAAATAAGTTCACTAATTGAGGTCTATGTCCAAAGGACTTTAAAATGGTGAAGTACTTACTTGGATGTGGTCTCTATGTTGTGTACATCTTCCATTATTAGAAATAATATACACTTAGTTTTATTTCAATTGGGTTATTTAGTAGAGTCATCCATGACATCCTTGTTATTATCACTAAGAGGGAATTCCACAAGTGCATGCATGAGTTTCACTAATCTTCAATTTTATGAGATGGTTAACTCATTAATCCATGGCCAATTAACTAAGATTATGTGTTAGTTTTATATAGTGGATGTTCATATCTCTCTAGAATCACTACTAGACTTAGTATTGTGCTAGTTCAACCAAGTATAATATATTGCATTGAATTGTACTCTCTCATAATTTTGTTTTTAGCCCATGAATAAAATTTATTAATTTTTTTCTCTATCAAATTTTTTTCTTCTTTCCTTGCAATTTTTGTTAATTGTTTTCTAGCTAGATCCAACTTGTGTAGGTTCAACTACAATTTCACATGGTATTAGAGCCCATGGGATCTAGGAATAAGGATCATAGACAATCTATTTACAGGTATTGAAGATTCGAGCTATCAGAGAGAATGGAATTTCCATTTGTAATTTTCACTCCATATAACTATTTGGAATGGAAGCTAAAGATTCTATTTCAACTTAGAAGTATAAATTTGTATTTGATAGTCACTGAAACACAAATTGAACCAAATTTTGTAGTAGAAAATTCAAAAAATATAAATTGAACCAAATTCCATAGTTGAAAAATCAAAGTATAAATCAAAATATTTCAAGAGCATGGACTAGATCTTTGGTCTCCTATGCTTATTAGTTTATCCATGACTATTCCATATTGAAGCATTCACCACTCCAAATCAACTTTGAACCACTTTGGAAACATTTTTTAGAAAGCTCAATAGGATGTAGAGACATCTTTAGAAATGAGCTAAACCCATTAAATCCTAACAACTTTTAAAATATTCAAGATTTAAACCAAACACAATGCCACTTAGATATATTTTTTACTAAATTCATGTTGCATTAAAATTGTGTTATATTAGCTTTCCTTATTCTCATCATTTATATTGATGGCTTCCCTTTCTTTTCAACTTTGAAAATGAATTATATTATAATGTTTTGCCCTAACAAGTACAAAAATTATCATTAAATTAAAGAAACTAAAGTGCATCGGCGAATTGTATAATAATTTCTTAAGTTGAAATATGGAGTCACATTGTGCCCATTCACCGTCTCATTTTCATGACGACAAAATTTTGATATGACAGAAACTGAAGAAAATATGGAAATGGCCAATTAGGTACAATTTTATTATTTTTTAAACCTGGACTACTAAGACTTCCCTTTTTTGATCCTCTTCTCTTTCAATGGAGGCCTAAAGAGGTGAGTTGAGAAGAAATTACTTTCCAGCATGGACGGAGTTCCACAACAAGTAGATTCAAGCCTTTATTCAAGGGACCCATGTTAAGGAAACTACACTGAGAGCATGGCAAAGGCTTCCCCCTTCTGGAGCATTGTTGCATATTCTGTGGAGGAACGGTGTGGTGCATTGAACAGAGCTCATTAAAGGATAAGTGTTATCATTTATATTAGCGTCTCGAGCCTATTATTGTTGGAATAGGCATTTGGGAGTGGTTAATTGTGCTTTTATTTTAAGATCTTTTTGGATGGATGTAGATTATGGAAAAATATAGTTATTTGGGCTTTGAAGATTGGGGAAAAGAATAGTTTTTGGGTGCATGTAGATTAAGGAAAAAGATAGTTATTTAAGGGACCCATGTCAAGGAAACAACATCAAAAGTGTGGGAGAGGATTCTGCTAGGAGCATTGTTATATTTTTGTGGAGGAACGATGTGGTGCATTGAGAAAAGCTCGTTAAAGTATACAAGTTATTATTTATGTTAGTGTCGGGAGCCTATTATTCTTAGAAGAGGCATCTGGTGCCGTTAATTGTGTTTTTATTTTAATATTTTTTTTGGATGGATGTAGACTACGGAAAAAGATAGTTATTTGAACTTTGAAGATTGGGAAATTGTGGGTTCTGATACTTCATTTAGAGGAAGATAGTTTTTCTCATATGGTGTTTGAAAAGAAGGATGTAGCTACAAGAGCCTTCTAGATAAGTTTGTAGGGGAAAGAAAGTAATGTTTTATAGGCAAAGGCAAGATCTTGGCATAGAGAGAAATAATGGATATGAGTTGCAGTAAGCGACACCATGCAGTTCTCGTTCCTTTTCCTACTCAAGGCCACATAAATCCCATGACGCAAGTGGCCTTGAAGCTTGCGAAGGAGGGATTCCTTATCAATTTTGTAAATGGTACATAATACAACCACTCTAGAATAGTAGAGGCTGACAAGATCAATTTGATGCTCACACTGACATTGCCAAGATCTCTGATGTTACAGAAAACACGATTGTTGCATTTCTCAAAAACCTCATTTAGCAAATCAAAGAGGAAGATGATGATGCAATTGTCTGCTTGATACAAGACACTCTGGCCTCCACACACAGTTAATATTGCTCAATGCCACCATATTCCAATAGCCGCTCTTTGGATATCTCTTACTGCTACCTATGCACTACTCTATGATATTACACCTTATGCATACAGTTAAGTATTATGACTTCATTGATTTTCTAAGTATAGTTTATGCATTAATTTCCAAGATTGAGATGTTGTGTTTACTAATCGAGGGCTATGAAGGCATTCCAAAGGACTTTAAAATGGTGAAATACCTCCCCTCCATGCATCCAACCTCTCTACTATACACATCTTCCATGGGTTCCAAGATTTAATGACTTCCAAAAAGAGTTCATTTTCCATTTCCTAAATCGATGCACGGAGAGAGTGCGGGAAATAGATTGGGTTATCTTTAACTCTTTCCATCATCCTGAAGCCCTTGCCATGAGCAGTGTAGTCGAAAACCGAGGTTCAGTGTATATAATAGGTCACATGATTCCTTCTACCCTTCTCAATTCGAACTCAGGAGTCGAAATGGAATTTGGAATGGGATTTTGGGAAAAGGAAGAGTAATGTTTGGATTGGTTGGATAGGCAGTGCATGAACTCTGTGATCTACATCTCATTTTGCAGCTTGAGTGTTTTAGCTTTGCGCATATTTTTCTTTCTCGATTCCTCGACATTCACATCCAACTAACTGTATTTATAACAATACCATTCCTCTTGTATTCTTTTCCATCGCCTCTTTCCCTACCTCTGGTTTTTGTTTGATGGGTTCCTTCTCTTTCCACTTCTTGAAAAGCATGTGGGAATGGGAGTCATGGTGCTCATCTATTTCTAGCTCACCTGGTATGCCTCTCTCTATGTTTCCACACACAAAGAGCGCATCAGTTCCTAAAATAACAAGCCCATTAAGCGTTCTAGTCTTTCTAAGTCCGATTTCTAGAAATTTCCTAATTTATTTTGCACCACCAAGGCCAAACATGATGTCGAAGATATTTGCATCAACAACAATCTTGAATGCGTGGTTTGCCTTGATCAATCCTAGGATGGTGATAAATACCTTGTGTAACCAAAATGTAGGCATTGTTTCCACGTTCCCTGTGTAGATGTTTGTCTCTCCCAATGCTCCATATGCCGATTTACAGAGGCAGTGTTGAAATTATTAATATTTATCAACACCCATCGACCGAAAAGCCGCATAATTCAATGGAGATTAACCCTGCAGACGAACAAGCACCTGGGGCTTAGTTAGATGCTATGGGTAATATTAATTATGATTCTCATTAGGGGAATTTTGAGGTCTAAAATGGGCCTCCTAAAAAAATGTGCAACCAAAATAACTTTATAAGAACCAATAGGATTCAAGATGATGATGTCAACCATGGGGGATGATTCACCATTTTTGGAGTTAAAAAGTAAAAATATTAAAAAATAAAAAAATAATAAAACTTCTTTTTGAACTCATATTTTCAACTTATCTCCCTAAAGTTTTACTCAAATTTCAAGCAGGAGTACTCGATGGATACAAATTTTAGTTCCTCATCCAAGGAGTACCCATATTGCATAGTTTTGATGGACCCTGCTACACAAAAAATGAGAAATACATGAAAAAATGTGATTCCAATCACGTTTTTCATGTATTTCTCATTTTTCATGTAGTATGGTCCATCGAAAGTATGCAACATGTGTACTCCTTGGATGAGGAATCAAATTTTGCATCCAATGAGTGTTTCCTCTTGAAATTTGAGTAAACCCATAGGGAGATAAGTTGAAAATAATAATTGAATTTTTTTTCTCTCTCTAAAATTTGATGATGTAATCTAATCTTATTTTATTATTTCCACTATTATTTTATAATTTCCTTAGGAGACCCATTTTAGACCTCAAAAGTCCCCTAATGAATGTGGATGATGTCGTTATTGAGATTCTTTTGTAGAATAGATAGTTCATAATTTTTCTTGAAATTTTGTTGCGGCTAGTATTGATTTAGTTGTGTAGCGAAGTGATTTGTGTAGGATTTGTATTCACAGTTTTGTTATCCAATGTGCTCTTGTCATTGTTTTTGTTTTGAAGGTTATATTTCATCGATATAGAATAAAACCATTTATTCTTGAGGAGGGTAGTCATAATTTCTAGCTATGATATTTCTTTTTGAATTGCTTTTTCCTTTCAAGGTAATATAAGATATATGTGATAGAACTATTTATTCTTGAAGAGGGTAATCATAGATTTTACCTGTGGAATTCTGCTTCCTTGATTAATTCTAGGCATGTAGGTTTGAAACAACCCTTTTATTTTGTTCATGTATGAATTATTGGATTAGCGTGCATTTGTGAATTTGATATTTTGTGCCAACATTATGCTTGGCATACATCAGTGCTTACACTCCATTTTTCCAAAATTGGGACTCTGGGGCTCTAAATTTGACATTTTTTTTGAGCATTGTTGGTGGCATATATCAATGCTGAAAGTGTATTTTCCCAAAAGTTGGAGTTGTTGTTCATGTATAAATTTTACTAATCATCTAATACTTTGTATGGTGAAGATGGTTTAATGTCTTACAGAGGTTGTTTCATCAGTTTCAGGATAATTTATGTATTAACACAATTTCATGTAGATTTATAATGGGATACAGTAGATGTTTTTAAATTGCAGGAGACGCGATCATAATTCCTTCTAACAACAGCAATTGATACTCAGTAATATCGTGTACCTATATCTCAATTTAATTTAAGAATGTTGCCATGAACAACTATATGGGACGTTGCCACTACCTGAGGAGAGGTAATCTTTTATTTGGCTTAGGGCCCAAACATCGATTGGAATTTTGGAGGGATGCCCTGGCCACCTTCAAACCAAACTATTAAAACTATTAGAAATTGGATATGGAAATTGAAGCTGAGACTCAGCGGAATTAGCTGGCATAGTTGGATCACAAATCCCTAGCCAAATTGTCAATGTATCCCTGGGATGATTCTGAAATGTCAAACCTTCACTGGAAAAGAAAGTTGAATTCTCAAAAGAAATTTGTGAGGGCCGCAGTGAACCATAAGTTTACGACCATGTACAACAAGAAGAACCTTGCCAAGTATGATGTCGACATTATCTGAAACATCGATTTTGTCGTTAAAGCCAAAAGGAACACATCGAACTCTTTGATGAGCATCAAACAGTGAATTAAAGTGCTAATTGCTTTCTTTCCCTCTTGCCCGCACAAACCAACTTGTCATTGGTCCTTCTTATCCGACTTGACATCCTTGGCTCTCTCTAATTCAATCAAGCAAAAGGAAGAAACAACAGAGGCATTGGAGTTATTAGATGATGATGGTATTGATCCAATAAGAATGTTTTAAAGATATTGACCATTATAAAAATAAAAAATTGAAGGGTATCAACTTATTGTAGAAAATGTTTACTGTGCCAAAAGAGATTATCTCCTTTTTAATGAGTAATTTAGTTTGATTCTTGTCATTTGATCAGGTGGAACTAATTCATGAACTGGAATTTTATTCAGTCACCCAATGTGCAAGCTACTTCAAATTTCTTTTGCTCCTTCCGACATAACTCAAACTCATTGGCATAATAGGACATACAACCAGAATATGCATCTAACTCCTTCGAGCATTTTGCATGAAGATCTTTCAGCAGGCTAAAAGCGCATCTGGTGACATCCCAACCTTTGTCGATACACTTCTCTAGGTTCGGATTGACTTTATTGCAGTGTATGAAGGTCTTGTTCTGTGCCCTACATCCGGTGGCAATGTGCTTTGAAACCGACATTAAAAGTGTTGATGTTGGAACGAGTTCTTCCTTTGCGGTGGTTTCTGTCGCCATTAGGGTTTATGGTGATTCTGATGAATCGATAGCTCTATTGGAATTCTGATGCTGGAACCTCTGGATTGGTATTATTTGTGTATGATTGTTTTCCAGGCTTCGACTTTCGCTCTATTTATAACGTTGTGATGACAATTAAAAAAAATCTGGTTTTGACATAAATGAAGTTCCACTGTCGATTTGGTATATTCTTTTTAGAACGACGAATCTAATACAATATTATGAGACATAACTAGAGAATATAATATTTTTAAGCGTAATAATTTTATAATGTTTATTTAAATTTTAAAATATTAAAAACTTTTATTTATTAATTAATTAAATTAAAATAATAAAAAACTTATAATATTTAAAATATATATATTTTTTCAAACTATTTTTTAATATAAAATTAATATGATTTATATTACAAATTTAATTATTTTATTTATATTCATTAATTAAATTAAATTTTAAAATCTTCAACTTAATTTCTTTTTATTCTAAATATCTAATTAATCATTGCAGTAACAAACAAACTTCATTTCAATAATATGATTTATATTACAAATTTAATTATTTTATTTATATTCATTAATTAAATTAAATTTTAAAATCTTCAACTTAATTTCTTTTTATTCTAAATATCTAATTAATCATTGCAGTAACAAACAAACTTCATTTCAAAAAAGGGCGGCTGCACGTGCATTTGAAAATTTGTGTGTCTAAATAACATTTGATGGGAACAAGTGGATCGCTCAGAATCCAGGCCATTTCTGGTTACTCGATGACTTTGCAATGCACCCCCAGACCTATACAAGAGAATCATCTATCTGCATATACACGTGGTGGAAGCAGGGCAGACAAAAAAGACATTTCTGATTAAAAATGCCTTAACATGTGTTATACCTTTATTAAATAGTTAACATGGCGGAGTGATTTAAATTTGAGTCTCAGCATAAATTTGTTTCGATTTCTATTAATATTTTTTAAATAAGGATGTTTTAATAGGAAAAAAAAAATAAATAATTCATTATATTTTAAATTAAATAATTCATTATATTTTCAGACATTTAGTGTATTAATTTGTTTGACCAAAAATTTATGGTACTTATTAATATTAGGAATTCAATTTTTGTTATTTTTTATTTTGTAAGGTGATTAGTTAAAGTTTTATTATGAGTTGTTTAGTGACTTCTATTTCTATTAATTGTTATTTTTTTGTTTTCAATTTTATTCTATTATTTATATTTTCAATTTCAATTTAAAATGACTTAAAATGGCTTTTTTTTCTATTAGTTACTATTTTTTTTTTTTAGTTTTATTTCCTTTTTATTGAACTTTTTGATTTTGATTTTTTTCCCTTTTCTATTGTAGTTTTTTTTTTCATATTTTATGACAAAATTTAAAGAGGAAAAAATATTTTAAAAACATTTTCCAATATATATTTTTTGTTTTTTTGTCTTTTTGTTTTTCTCTCTATTTTCAATATCAATTCCATTAATCATAGTTTTTTTTTGTTTCTTGATAATTATTAATTTGACTTTAGTTTTTTCCCTTCACCTTTCTATAATTTTCAAAGCAACAACTATACAATAAAACTTCAATTTCAATGAATATAATAAAACTAGTAGAAGACAATTCTAAAAATAAGAAATTAATAAAATTTAAACAAAATTTGAGTGTTGATTGTCTTATATATAGACATCTCATTCTTAATTCTACTTCAAACCTTAAAGGACTCTTGCCATTATTGTGGGCTCTTAAATATTATAGATTTGGAAAATGAGAACTTGTGAAGTTGAAGTTGGAAATCTTTGTGATTTTTTATTTATTTATTGCGTTTTTTGTTAAATTTTTAGATTTCAATTAATCATTATTTTCTTATTGTTTGCAGATCTTTGGACTCTAACAACGGCTAAAGCTTTTCACACTGATGACTATCCCCCAAGTGCAATAATATCCCATGCAGTGACAAAGGCACTTGTGCCCAACCACTATTGTGTTGCCTAAATCCCATTAATAGGTGAAATTTTTGTAAAAACCACTATTGTCACTCATGACTATCCCCCCAAGTGCAATAATATCCCATGCAGTGACAAAGGCACTTGTGCCCAACCACTATTGTGTTGCCTAAATCCCATTAATAGGTGAAATTTTTGTAAAAACCACTATTGTGTTGCCTAGATAATTTGGATGAGACCGTATCTTTTTGTTTGTCATTGCTTTTATTCAATAGTAATTATTCATTTTATATGTTGGTGAGTTTTATTTTCAATTTCACACTAAGCATGGAATAGTTTAATCAAAGCATGTATTTAGAAACGGTGAAAGATTAATATTTGATTAGTGTTAATGTGAGAGAAACAAAGTTGTTTGTTAACTAATTGTTTTTTTTTAAATTGAGGTAGTTAACAAGTTTTTGTGTAAAATATAGTTTTCAACACATTTTTTTATGAAAGAGCAGTCACAATGTAGATGGGATTTTAGTTGGCTTTTTCAATTAGATTTCGACAAATTGACAGATTATTGGTTTGCTATGTTTTCTCAAAATAGTGAGATTTATGATTTCCTAGAAATTGTTTTTAATTTTTTTACTAAGTTAAAAGTGTCCAGTTTTGTCTTTTAAATTTTAAAAGTTAATTTTTTTAAAAAAATTACAAAATGTGAAAGAGCTAAGAGGAGCATTTTGTATTTAAGTTTTAAATTTTAAAAGTTAATTAAAAAAAAAAATTACAAAATGTGAAAGAGCTAAGAGTAGCATTTTGTATTTAAGTTTAATGATATAGAAGTTTTAAACATGTTGTTAGTTTTCATTCATGAACATTGATTAGATTTTTACAATAATAATATTGAAAGAGATGGGAGCACGACGATGGCGACGGGGGCATTTGACGAGGGTTTCTGAACAATAGCATGGTAATTTTTTATCTTACTACATCCCTGCCCTTGATGGAACTTCACGTGCCGGCGACCGTACCCTTGCTCGTTACCTTACCTACTCCTTTGCATACACCCATTTCAACAGTGCTACAGCCTTGACACTACGGTTATCTTTCCCCTCCACCGACAAGGGTTTCCCTTCCATTTTACTGTTCTACCACTTCTCTCCGATCACCAGCAATGGGCTCTCCAAGGACTCTGCAGCTAGCTGTCGTGAGAATATAGCGATGGTTATGGACGAGATTGAGGACTATTCAAAGGACCCTTTGGAGGGAATCCCCATTTGGACCCATCCCCAGAAAGCTCCCGCAGGCGGTTACCCCTTTGACAATGTGCTCTCGGATGTCGTTGCCTCTCTGCCCTCGATATCAGGCCCTTCGATCTCGGTGGCCACATTCCTTGAAGCCACCCCCTCACAGTCGGACCTCACTTATCAAACTCTCCCACCATCTACCTTAAACTTCGTGGACTACTCTCTGGACCCTACCTTGGAAAACCTAACGACGGGCATCGCACCCTCTCCACCCTTTCCACCTTCTGCTAGCTCCTGTGTCCCTTCTACCATTCATTCCAATGATCTTGTGCCTTCCGCTCCGAAACGGAAACCTGTGCTGCCCTCCTTGGCCCCCCCCATCTGGTAATTTCACAGGGATCCCACCCATTTCTGGAGTTTTCACTACCGAGGCCCCTCAGGACCCTTGTAATCTTGGGGCTCACCCTCCTCAGAGTGAACATCTGTAGACCACAAATGAAGACAGGCCGCGGACGACTAAAAGACAGCAACGCCTGAAACTCAAAACTTCTGAGGCTTTTCTGAGGCTGGGAGAGGACATTCAATTGAGCGATACTATGGAGATGGTTGACAGGGTCTTGGTTGGAAGAGTTAGGGGAAGGAACTACAGTGCAGCTAGGCTGAAGCAGTGGACATTGGAGGTTTGGGGACAACATCTGGTTGATCCTCCTTTCGTCCAGACTTTTGTTAAAGGATGGTTTGCTCTCCGCTTCGCAAGGGCTAAACACACGAATTAGGTCCTCTCTATGGTATGGCACATAGAACAGGCCTCGGTGCTCCTATGCAGATGGACGCCCCTTTTTGACCCAGAATGTGAGAAGCTAAATGTTGGACCCCTTTGGGTTCGTCTCCCAGGGCTACCTCTACAATTTTGGTCTAAAGATGTATTTAGGAGACTTGGGAATGTCCTGGGCTCATACCTGGATCACGACAAATCCTACCTAACGACAGGTATGATGGCCTATGCAAGGGTATTAGTTCATTTGGATACCAGTGATGGCTTGCAAGAATACATTACAATTCAGTGGATAAATTTGTCTCGGAGACAGACATTGGACTATGAAGGGGTACCTTTCAGGTGCAGACGTTGTCACAAGTTCGGGCATCTGTTTAAGGATTGTCCACTTAATAGTAAGGCAAGATCAAGGGAAGAGTCAAGGGTAATCCCATCTAAGTCAACACATGAACAGGAGGAACAGCCTCCCATCGGAGTCCTAGGGATACAAGCGGATCCAGTGGATGCATGAAAGACACACTCGAGAGGGGCCCCCAAGAAACGCAGCAAACCAGCTCTTCAGCCACCCTCTCCTCCACTCACAAGGGCCATAGCGGTTGCTGGGGCAACATCATCATTGGGTAAGAATTCATCCTGCTCTTACCCCTCTCATACATCTTCTATTGTTTATGGTTTAGCATTTCCTTCATTTAGCATTGTACATGGGATCACTGGAGTATCCTTTCCCCCCTCTTCCTTATCCTGTCCCCCTCGCCCCCCCTCAGCCTTGATCTCCGCCACCCCCCTTCTATCTTAAGCCCCTTCCACTGTATTCCCCTGTACCTATGTTGTGGACACAACCACCACCCTATCAAAACTTGCCTTGGCAGCAATTTTGAATGGGTCCCCTAAAAGTTGATTTTCACCTCTCTGAATGATCTGTTTTAGCCTAAAGACTTTAACTCGCTACTGAGTCAAACCTTCAATTCCTAATGGTTGAGCCCCCCTCTGTAAAAATCTGCTATATGATTCATTTCTAGCCCTTCCCAACCCTCCATTCATTTCCTCCATCGTAACCCTTCCTAACCCTCCAAAACCCTCTATCGCACCTCATCTCCATTGTAACTCTTTATAAAAGAAATACTCAAAAAATACCCAACTTACCCTTTTTCCGCTTAACCACAATCAACACTAAAACACAATGCATACATGGCTTCTGGACCCGATGGTTTTATTAACCCAAATGCATATATTTCGGGTCTGGAGCCCCATCGCATATCGCTATCGGCGGGGTCCCAGGCTTTTATATATAGGGCGCGCCACTATACTCCGGACCCGATGGCATTATTAACCATGTTTCATATACATTTTGGGTCCGGAACCCATACATAAGGCCAATGCAATAATCAGACCCGACAGCTTTATCAAGCATAATACATATGTGGGTTTCGAGTCCGCTTCCCCATCACATATCGCAATCGACGGGGTCCGGGGTTTTTATATAATACATACCGCTACCACCCGGACCTAACGATAATTATAGACCAGAGCACATAACATTTCAGGTTTGTCCTTATGGTTGAACACGGGGTTTCCCATATATTCTTGTGTTTTCGAAAACATTGAGGTCGGGACTTTTCAAAGGGAAATCATATATTGCGGAACCGCCAGGACTATTAAGTGTCATATATATATATATATGTTTCGGGTCTGCCTACCCCGATCGCTTATCGCAATCGGCGGAGCCGGGGGTTATGCAATTAGCGAAGGGGTGATAGCCAGACCCGACGATGATTATATGCCCGATTACATAACATTTGAAGTCTGGCCTTACGGCTGGCCACGGGTTCTTCTGTGTTTTCCCTTGCATTTGTGATAGTATGCTGGAGTCCAGGCTTTACAAAGGGAAGCCTTATGCGATGGACCCGAAGGAATTGTGAACCACGACATATATGCATATCAGGTCCGGCCAACCGAAAGGAAAAATCAGCATAGCTTTAAGCCCAAGCACATGGCACAATGCGATACAATATGGCAGACCCGATAGGGTATATGTTCCTACCTATAGTTTTTCAAGTCCAGGTTTTGGATTCAGCTCTGTATTTTGCGAGGATTTTCATGTAAATCGGATTTTCACCTACGAGACTGAATCAATGCATAGATTAAAGACCAAGGGCCGATTCTTTCATGAATGTTGCTATTGATGTTATAAATGCTTCATGAAGGCAAGATTTGTGTTTTTTAAGCATTTTTATCATATCTGTATAAGTGTGACTGATGTTGGCTATCTCTGCAAGCGAGGATCGAGAGAAGGCAAGCGAGGCCGAAGAATGGATGTGTAAGCTTCAAGTATGACTCCAAATAAAAGATGCAGGAGCGGATCTAAAGAGTTTATCCATGCGGATATGTTTATTTGAAGATTAGGCTTTAGGCGTTGGCGGTCATATTTCTAGGTGTTGCCTATGTATTCCGAAAGCGAAACTGCCCCAGATTTCATCATGAAGAGATGACACACAGTCATCCCCTCTAATCAACAACCATTCATTTCCCTAGGAAATGAAGCGCTCCAGTGACAGGAAACGCCCTCTATGTGTCAACAGTGACACCGATTGTCTTCATCTGTATATTCTTATCTGTATAATGAAAGAGGACAGAGGGAAGGCGAAAAGGTGAAAAGAAAGACTGAGAGTCATTTCCAGTTGCATAAATATTCCCTCCGGATAGGAGACAAGGGATTTTTGTTTGGAAAGAACAACTTTGATTTATTGTGAATAGAGAAAGACTGTTTGGTTCAATGAGGAGCCTATGTTTCAAATTGATTTTCCTCTTCTCTTATGTGTTTTTATCAGAATGTTGTTGCTGGCATAAATGCAAATGTATATTTGTTTTTTTTTGTGCATATTGGTAACTTACAGTTCATGGTTACGCCTGGTTATTTGAATATGATTCAACATCATGGTTAAATCATGAAAGGTTGCTGATTCGAAACTATGTTGGACATTAGTTGCAAGCTTCTCTTCCATAAAATTGAATGTGTATTCCTGTACGAATGATTGGATTGCAATTAAGAATTAATGTAGCCTTGTTCTTATGTGAACCAGTAATTGATTCATTTAGACTTGGAATTCATATATGATGTTTAACCTCTCTTTGTCATGCTCCTATAGGATAGATTAGGATAGTTAGGACATAGACTAGATTAGTTAGAAGAAGTGTAGATAGGATTCAATACATAGTGGTTAGCTGTTTTATTTTGTTGATGTAATTAAAGCCTTCTTCCTAGAAGTAATCTTTCAAATCATTTAATAGTTTACGGGGTCCCTTAAAACCCGTTGGAACTAGCCATTCCAAATGAAAGCAGGTCTAATTGGGGCTTGTGATCAGGTTAGTTCCCCTTGTTGGTATAGCGAAAATTTGCCATGTCAACAAATTGGCGCTAGAAGGAGGGCCTGAACCACCGTCCACAGTTTTTCAAGATTTCGTCTATAAGTTCCACGCATGGATTCAAAAGGACTAATGTATGGATTGTAGAGGCCGAAAAGACCACTCCACCCATTTGAAAGAGCCTCATTTCGAGGAAACAGAGACCCCTCTAAGTCCTGCTTCTGGGTCACCCAAGGAAGAGAGACTGTGGGAGTACCCTGTCACTCAGGAACAACCAGTCAGAAGACTTACTCAGGCTTATGCTCGTTCCCTATCCCAGCTCCCTATCTTTCAGTCTTTACCTCCGAAAGCAAAAATAAAGCCAAGGGTCTATCACATAAACAAAGAGACATCTGCAGCCCCTTCGCTTAAAGATATTGTGCTTGACTCTTTGTACAGTATCGACTCTCCTTGGGAAGAAATTACTGAAGATTCCCCTTCTGAAGGCAACCCCTGGCCTGATTTGGAAAATCCTAACGAAGAAACCCTCAACCAAAACCTCCATATCCATAACATGGCTAACGTTCCTCCCCCAGGATGGAATCAACCTCTACTGCCCCCTCCGGGTGGGAATCAGCCTCCACCTCCTCCAGGAGCACTTCCTCCCTGGCTTGCACAGGATGTTGTAGTGGTACCTGGGCAGCAGCACCCCTTACCCAAGAACGTAGAAAGAGTATTCCCTAAATTCGACCCTGAGCAGGGAGATGTAGCTGATAACCACATTCATTCTTTCTTCCTAGCTGTGCGCATGTTGGGGGTAGCCGATGAGGATGTGGTATGTCACTTGTTTCCTTTTACTCTGGTTGGTTCGGCTTCCACATGGTACTTTAGCTTGAGAATAGGATCAATCACCTCATGGGATGCCTTTCAGTAGGCTTTCTTAGACAAGTTTGGTGATGACAAAATGCCTGCGGCCTTAGTTTTAGAGCTATCCCATTTGAAAATGGACACCAAAGAAAGGGTCAAGGATTTTAACATCTGGTTCAATACTTTGTTCAACAGAATCCCGGCTACTGCTAGACCTACTGATGAGGTGCTCATGGAATTCTACATCTCTGCTCTCCCTGTCCCTACTGCAATGTGGGTCAAGAGAAGTAACGCACAGACCTTACAAGGTGCTATAGATGAAGCAATAAAAGTTGAGAATGAAATGATCAGTCTCACAACATGTCATCATACGACTGAAGGAAAGAAAGCCTCTCAGTCATCCAAGAAAAGTAGTGGGAATGATAACAAAGTGGCTGAGGGCAAAGAAAGGGACACCACGGATGTGGAAGGTTTGCATCGGATCATTAAGAAATTGACAAACACAGTCATAGATATGAAAAGGAGTTCTGGAGAGAGTGGAGGAGAGTATAACAACAGAAAACCTTTCAAACCTTTCTTTCGCAAGAGGACAGAAGGTGGTCATGGACAACTTGCGTTGCCTGCTCCACCCAATGAAGGGAATCTAAATATGGAGGAGCTAGCTCTTATTGGATCACTCCTTAACAAATAAGAACCTATAGTGGAGCTAGAGCCAGAACAAGAAAATGAGGAGGAATACCAAGTGGAAGAACCCGTGGACAAAGAATCTCAGATCAACGTATTGTGGGATTTCTACACAAATGAGAATGATGATGACGAAGGAGATAGTATGGCAGAAATCCACACTAACGAAATCCACACACGAAGTAATGGGCCACTTGCAGGTGTGATGAAGCCTATAGACCAAAAAAATAAAGATGTTCACCCTTTGAAGGCACCCACTCCCAAAGTTCCTGTTGACAAGGGTAGACCAAGTGGTCAGTGCAAGAATGCCCCAATGGAAAACCGTCCAGAGAAAGAGAACAAAGCTCCCATTGCAATGAAGGTGACTCCAAATGGTAAAATTCCACCTAAGAACAGAAAAACTGGTATGTTTACTCTGCCCTATCCTGTTTATAACATCGATTACAATATTGTGGATGATCTTAAGAAATCTAGGGCCAATATCACATACTTTGACTTGCTGAAATTAATGCAGCAAAGAGATCTGCTCCTGAAAGCTATGAATGAGTGAAATTCCAAAACTCCCACCATCCCAAGCAGCCAAACCAAGAATTCAGTGCCCAGACCTGTCAACACCTCCAATACAGCCCAAATACCATCAGCTATGGAAGCCACTCTATCTAAAATGAATCGAAACCCCCAAGATGTCAGTGCAACCATGATAGGGAGGAAATCAAAATCCATGACTCCACCTTTCCTTATCACATTTGAAATCCTCAACATGAACGTACACAATTTCTTGGTAGATTCCGGTGCCTCATCCATTGTGATGCCTTATGTTGTTGCCAAAAGATTGCATGCGATACCCGAGAAAGCTGGGACTCGAATTATGCAATTATACATAACAAATGTGAAAGTGATTGGAGAACTGAAAGATGTGTTGATTCAGATGGCTGCTAAACCACAGTACACACAAGTCATTGATATAGTGGTAGTCGATATACCTGAGGCTTATGGAATGCTGCTTAGTAGGGATTGGTCAACAAAACTCAATGGATATTTCTCAACAGATTGGTCCCATCTCTTGCTGCCTCAGAAGGGAAAAGGTGATATGCTAAGAGTTGATCGAGAAAGATACATGAAATATGTGGTAACGGAACTAAATGGTCCCAATGAACCTGTAATGTTTACCAACTCCATCCTTGGGAACTATACTTTCAATGTTTATGCTACAAACTGTTTTTGAGAATCCATGTAGAAACAATTGAAGAAACTTTGACATACACACAGTGGGAAGCTCCGTCCCATAATCCAACTGATGAACTATCCTATGTTATAGTAGATGATAGGACTATTCTCTTAGATAGTGGTTCAATTGGTGTAATATTAGATTCTATATTTTGGACACTCTATTTTGATGGCTCTAACTGCCTTGAAGGTGCAGGTGTTGGGAGCATTCTCATTGACCCGCAAGGGAACCAACATTTGATGGCCAACCGGTTGGAGTTTGCTTGCACCAAAAAAACAGCAGAATATGAAGGCTTGTTGCAGGGCCTGCAGAAAGCCATTGATATGAAGGTAACAAATCTTAAAGTTTTTTGTGACTCACAGATAATCGTGGATCAGGTAAGGAAAAGGATACATTGCAATTCACCACACCTGGTAGGGTACCAGCATGAGGTGTGGAGCTTAATTGCAGTTTTGATTCTTTTAATATCGCATACATACGTCAAGGACAAAACCAAGATGCTGATCTGATGGCTAGTATGGCTACTAAGATTTTGCCTGATTTTAGATTGAAGAAAAATAAATGTTCTGTTGAATTGGTTTTCAGACCATCCGTGCCTAATAACATCTCAAATTGGCAGGTGTTCGAAGATGACGAGAAAATCCTTGCGTTTTTGCACTGTGAGAAGACATTCAAGAATGCATTCATTGATAAAAAGGAGCACGACAGGCTTATCAATGAGAGGGAAGATGAGGAAAAGGATCAGCCCAATGTGATTCCAAAGTCAGTTTTCAAGAAGCCGACTAACTGCAAAATGCATAGCTCATCAATGAAGTATGAATCGGTCAACCTTGGGACTAAAGAAGACCCAAAAACTATTAATTTGGGCCTGGGGTGCTCTCCACAAGAAAAGGCTACATTTGTCAAGCTATTTAAAGAATACAAGGACGTCTTTGCATGGAAATATGGAGACCTAAGAACCTTTGATACCAGCTTTATGCAGCATGTGATTCCTTTAGAAAAGGAGGCTAAGCCCTACCAACAAAAGCTTCGCAAGATGCATCCAAGCCTAGAACTGTTGGTGAAGAAAGAATTAAACAAGATTTTGGATGCTAAAATCATCTTTCTGGTCAGACACACCCGCTGGGTAGCCAATCTCATGCCAGTAAGGAAGAAAAATGGAGATATCAGGTTGTGTATCAATTTCAGAAACCTAAACAAAGAATCACAAAAGGATAACTATCCTGTCCCCTCTATGGAACACATCCTTCAGTGCGTTTCTGAGTCTAAAATTTTGTCCCTATTAGTTGGATTCTCAGGATATAATCAAGTGTTGGTATCTAGTGGGGATTTGCTGAAGATAACCTTCAACACTAAATGGGGCACCTACTCGTATTTTAAAATGCCTTTTGGACTTATTAACATGGGCGCCACATTCCAAAGAGCTATGGACATAACTTTCTAAGGGTTGATTAACAGATCAGTGGTGGTTTACATGGATGACATCAGTGTATATTCATATCAAAGAAGGGATCATATTTATCACCTGAGACATTTTTCGAAAGATGCAGAAGGTATGGAGTATCATTGAATCCCAAGAAGAGCGTCTTCGCAGTCATAGAAGGGAAATTGTTGGGTCATATCCTCTCTAAAGAAGGGATTTGTATTGATCTTGAAAGAATAGAGACCATCATGAGAATACAACCCCCTGCAAATAAGAAGGCCATGCAATCTTTCTTCGGGAAGATCAATTTCGTTAGAAAATTTGTCTCAGGTTTCGCGGAAATAGTGCGCCACATGTAGTTGATGATGAAGAAAGACGCTGTGTATAAATGGAGCGATGAAGCCAAGAAATCGTTTTAGCGAATCAAGGAAGCCATCGTTGAAGCTCTTGCATTGGTCAACCCTGATTTCATAAAGGAATTCTTCTTGTACACTTTTGCTTCTGATGTTTCATATGCCGCAATTCTCACTCAGAAAAATAATGAAGGCAATGAAGTCCCTATTTATTATATGAGCTCTAATCTCCAAGGGGTAGAACTCAACTACCTAGACATGGAGAAATAGGGTTTTATGGTTTTCAAGACCGTAAAACATTTTCGCCCTTATTTACTAAAGGCCAGAACAAAGTAAGAGCCCTCTTTGTGCATAATGAAATGGGTGAACAAAGAGGGAATTGGATAACTGCCCTTCAAGATTTCAACCTCGAGATTAAGTTGGCATAGATATTTCGAGGGCAGGGACTTTGCAGGATAGCAACAAAAGCCTTGGAAGATAAAGAAGGGGTGTCTGAAGAACCAGAAATGCATAGCATGCAATATGCACAAATGGAATTCAGGGAGGAGCACCTTTGGATTAACGAAGCGTTGATGTATGAGCAAGAAACATCGGAAGTTTTTTCGGATCCTAAGTCATGGTACTACGACATACGCTTCTATCTAATATGGGGATCATGTTCTGAAAACATGGATGCATCATAAAGGAGAGTCAGATTGAAATCTAATCAGTATCATTTGGCCAATAACATATTATACATAAAAAATTATGATGGAATCTGGCTGAGGTGTTTGGAAAAGGATGTTGTTGACCATGTCTTGAAAGAAATGCATGACAGCCCAGCAGGTGGTCACTACGGCAGAGAGACCACTACTCACAAAATATTAAGAGTCGGATATTATTGGCCCACTGTGTTCAGATACTCGCATGCTTACGCCCGGAAATGCAAGGCATGTCAAACTGTTGCGGGCCGAGAAAGAAAGCCAGTCATTCCCCTCAGACCTGTTATGGTGTATCACTTGTTCCAGCAATGGGGCCTAAATTTCATAGGCGAGATCACTCCAAACTCTTCACAATAGCAGAAGTACATACTCACAGCGATCGACTACTTCACCAGATGGACCGAAGCCATCCTGCTTCAGAAGGTAAACGAAGACAAGGTAATATCATTCATTGAGAAATTCATCATCAACGGGTATGGCATCCCTGATGCTCCCATATTTCATAATGATTCTTACTTTTCATCATTGAAATTGACTAAATTTGCTATTGATAAATCAATCCACATAAGGTATGCAGCAAACTATTACCCCCAGGGAAATGGAGTTGCAGAGTCCTCAAATAAGAACCTCATACGCATAATCCATAAGTCTGTCACTGACAACGAGAGGAACTGGCACAACGCTCTAACAAATGCCCTTTGGGCCAATAGGGTCACCCCAAAAGTGGCCTTAGGAAACTCCCCATACTTCCTTGTCTATGGACAGGAAACCATCCTGCCTCCCAACATTACCCTCCCCTCTCTACAACTCTCCCAAGCTTCAAGAGGAACCCCTTCAGCCTTGCTTCAAGAGAGGATCAACCAACTGATGAGGTTGGAGGAATTGAGAGATAAAGCCATAAATAAATTCAGAAATCACCAAATGATTGTGAAAATATGGTTTGATCATCATCTGGCAGGAGATAAAGATTTCCAAGTAGGGGAGCTAGTCCTGAAATGGGACAAGCTGAGTGAGCCAAAAGGTAAACACACGAAATTCCAACACTTATGGCTGGGCCCATTCCAAGTTGTAGAAAAAATTGGTCAGGGAACTTGCAGATTGAAAAATTTACAAGGAGAAACTGAAAAACTCCCTGTTAATGTCCAACATCTTAAAAGATACTTCCAGTAGCCACCACATGGTGGTTACTTCCTGAGTAGGTTAGGATTTATTTTATTTTGTTGTTAGTTTAATCACATTTCCACCTTTTCCTTTCTCATTTTTCTGCAAAGTTCATTTTCCTTCTATTTTGAATTACAGTCCTTTTCAGCCAACTGACTTCGGTCCTCTAGTCTTGTTCTTACCTTTTTAGACCACACTCAGACATCACCATCAGCCTTTACTTTCCACATTAACCTGCTAGCGATTCTGTTGATTCTAAATCCATCATTACCTTGCAAATCAAACAAATTTCCAATGAGCCCATGAGAACTTGTAAATCAGCAGTGGAATTCAAACCGAAGCCACTCATTGGCATCTGTTGGGAACTAGGTGAGATCTGTTGATAACTTGGATATCTAGAGCATGTGGGGGCATCTTTATAAAAAAAAAATGTGTAACTACAGCTGGACTGGCATGGAGGAACGTTGCATTTTAAGTAAATCCCACTCATACCTAGCCTACACTTGCCTGTAAGGTTTACAGTCATTCTCCATTGGTCCCCATCCACCACACTAAATTGTCCAATACCTGTTATCTACAAGTAAACCTCCTTTCATGGGCTAAGCTCACTGTCATATACCCTGTGGCAAATCCAATTGTGCTCTAGTCCTTGTGCCTAAAACTAGAAGGACTTATTTAAAAGAAAATGAAATGTCAAGTCCTTGTGCCAATCTGGAAGGACAGGTTGTTTGGGAAGCTAGTTAGAGTAGGGATTGTTTCTGGGCTCAGAGTACCGGTTGACACAGCAAGCCCAACCTTGCTTAAACGGTTTAAAAATATGGCATGATCCATGACTGCGCCCCATTGAATCATACGAAAATATAGCACTAAAATTCTTATATAAAGTGCAGATAAACATATCCACATTAAGCTTGATAAGCAATAAAGAGTTGAGGTACACACCTAAACAAGTATGGATAGACCAGTGATGGCCCCAAAAGGAGTTTTGAAAGTGGGAAACAGGTAAAGGAAGGTCAATAGACCCCATAACACTGCCATTGGAGAATTCCTGTCAAAATCCTATCAGTATGTAGAAGCTATTTGTCTCTATCCCACCTGAAGCAATTAATGTTGAAGTGGAACCCATGCTTGTCCATCTATATAGTCTGCATTTCAAGTTTATCCTAACACCCTGATGTTCTATTAATCCAAGGTTTATTTGGAAACATAGATAACTATTTCGCCCAGCGGTTCGCCATTTGTTGTGGCCACAACCACCATCTTATCAAAACTTGCATTGGCAACAATTTTGAATGGCTCCCCTAAAAGTTGATTTTCACCTCTTTGAATGATCTGTTTTAGCCTAAAGACTTTAACTCGTTGCCGAGTCAAACCTTTAATTCCTAATGGTTAAGCCCCCCTCTATAAAAATATGTCATATGATTCATTTCTGGGCCTTCCAAACCCTCCATTCATTTCCTCCATTGTAACCCTATCTAACCCTCCAAAACCCTCTATCGCACCTCATCTCCATTATAACTCTTTATAAAGGAAATACTCAAAAAATGCCCAACTTACCCTTTTTCCGCTTAACCGCAATTAACACTAAAACACAATGCATATATGGCTTATGGACCCGACGTTTTTATTAACCCAAATGCATATATTCCGGGTCCGGAGCCCCATCGAATATCGCTATCGGCGAGATCCCGGCTTTTATATATAGGGCGCACCACTATCCTCGGGACCCGATGGCGTTATTAACCATGTTTCATATACATTTCGGGTTCGGAACCCATACATAAGGCCAATGTGATAATCGAACCTGACGGCTTTATCAAGCATAATACATATGTGGGTTTTGGGTCCGCTTCCCCATCGCATATCGCAATCGGCGAGGTCCAGGGTTTTTATATAATACATACCGTTACCACGTGGACCCGTCGATAATTATAGACCAGAGCACATAACATTTCAGGTCCGGCCTTATGTTCGAACACGAGGTTTTCCCATATATTCTTATGTTTTCGAAAACATTGAGGTCAAGACTTTTCAAAGGGAAATCATACATTGCGGACCCGCCAGGACTATTAAGTGTCATATATATATATATATATATATATATATATATATATATATATATATATATATATATATATATATATATATATATATATATATATTGCGTTCGCCTACCCCGATCGCTTATCGCAATCGGCAAAGCCCAGGGGTTATGCAGTTAGCGGAGTGGTGATAGCTGGACCCAACAATGATTATATGTCTGATTACATAACGTTTGAAGTCCAGCCTTACGGCCGGCCACGGTTTTTCCATGTTTTCCCTTGTATTTGCGATAATACGCTGGAGTCCGGGCATTACAAAGGGAAGCCTTATGCAGTGGACCCGAAGGAATTGTGAACCACGGCATATATGCATGTCGGGTCCAACCAATCGAAAGGCACAATCGGCATAGCTTTAAGCCCAATCACATGGCATGATGTGATGCGATATGGCAGACCCGATAGGATATAGGTTCTCACCTATAGTTTTTCAAGTCCGGGTTTTGGATTCAGCTCTGTTTTTTGCGAGGATTTTCAGTGTAAATTGGATTTTCGCCTACGAGACCGAATCAATGCATAGATTAAAGACCAGGGGCCGATTCTTTCACGATTGTTGCTCTTGATGTTATAAATGCTTCATGAAGGCAAGATTTGTGTTTTTTAAGCATTTTTATCATATCTGTATAAGTGTGACTGATGTTGGCTATCTCTGTAGGCAAGGATCGAGAGAAGGCAAGCGAGGCCGAAGAATGGATGCGTAAGCTTCAAGTATGACTCCAAATAAAAGATGCGGGAGAGGATCCGAAGAGTTTATCCATGCGGATATGTTTATTTGAATATTGGGCTTTAGGCGTTGGTGGTCATATTTCCAAGTGTTGCCTATGTATTCCAAAAGCAAAACTGCCCCAAATTTCATCATGACGAGATGACACACAGTCATCCCCTCTAATAAACAACCATTCATTTCCCTAGGAAATGAAGCACTCCAGTGACAGGAAATGCCCTCTACGTGTCAGTAGTGACACCGATTGTCTTCATCTGTATATTTTGATATGTATAATGAAAGAGGATAGAGGGAAGGTGAAAAGGTGAAAAGGAAGACCGAGAGTCATTTCCAGTTGCATAAATATTCCCTCCAGATAGGAGACAAGGGATTTTTGTTTGGAAAGAACAGCTTTGATTTATTGTGAATAAAGAAAGACTGTTTGGTTCAATGAGGAGCCTGTGTTTCAGATTGATTTTCCTCTTCTCTTATGTGTTTTGATTAGAATGTTGTTGCTGGCATAAATGCAAATGTATATTTGTTTTTTTGTGCATATTGATAACTTACAGTTCATGGTTACGCCTGGTTATTTGAATATGATTCAACATCATGGTTAAATCATGAAAGGTTTCTGATTCAAAACTATGTTGGACATCAGTTGCAAGCTTCTCTTCCATAAAATGGAATGTGTATTCATGTACGGATGATTGGATTGCAATTAAGAATTAATGCAGCCTTATTCTTATGTGAACCAGTAATTGATTCATTTAGACCTGTAATTCATATATGATGTTTAACCTCTCTTTGTCATTCTCTTGCAGGATAGATTAGGATAGTTAGGACATAGACTAGAGTAGTTAGAAGAAGTGTAGATAGGATTCAATACATAGTGGTTAGTTGTTTTATTTTGTTGATGTAATTGAAGCCTTCTTCCCAGAAGAAATCTTTCAACTCATTTCACAGTTTACGGGGTCTCTTAAAACCCGTTGGAACTAGCCATTCCAAACGAAAGCAGGTCTAATCGGGGCTTTTGATCAAGTTAGTTCCCCTTGTTGGTATAGCGAAAATTCGCCATGTCAACAACTTGAAGATGGGCCCCTCTCCCCGAGATACCAAACAAGGTCGAAGACCAAAAAATAACAGGATGGCCACATTGGTCTTGAACTGGTACTCTCCCCTGTACCCCCTAAACTCCCTCGAGGACACCCCTCTTCCCTCTCCAAAGCACAGTGTATGGCTGAAGATGAAATCGCTTCTGGTAGGAAATCTACCATCCTAAGGGCTCTTAGAGCACGAGGCCCATTACCTGAGCCCCCCTCATGAAGATTGTATCATTCAACTGCAGAGGGCTAGCTAGGCTCGATAAAAAATTAGCTCTTAGAAGACTGCTATATGCCTCGCCTATTGATGTTATTTTCCTCCAAGAAACCCTTAGCTCTGTTGAAGCTATCTCCCTAATATTGCAAACGATGCTTCCAGGCTGGTCCTTTATTGGCCTTGATGCAAGTGGTCATTCGGGAGGCATTGCCCTGGGGTTCAACTTGAGAACTATTAATCTCTGCAATTGCTGGGGAGGGCGGGGTTATCTTGGGGCAGACTTATTCTCAGCTGACCTAGGGCTAAAGATACGGGCTATTAATGTCTATGGGTCGTGTCAATACAGGCTTGAATTTTGGGATCGCCTTATTAACTCTAAACTCTGTCTAAAGGATTTTTGTATTATGGGAGGGGATTTAAAATTCTCCATAGGACATGCGGAATCATGGGGATGGAGAGCACAAATTGACCCCCTTTCAGTCTATTTTGAGAATGTACTAGAAGCCTACAATCTGATGGAGATCCCCATAACAAAGATGTAACCCACTTGGCGGAACAATAGAATAGGGGAAGACAGTCTAGCTCGTAGACTAGATAGATTACTTATTAAGGAAGGCCTCCTTAATCAGGGTCTAATTCACAGGAAATGGGGTCTAATTCACGGGCAATGGGTGGGATCAGGGGGCATCTCTGACCATCTGCCTATCTACATGGAAATAAGAAGAGGGCAGGGGAAACCTAAGGGCCCCTTCAAGTTTTGTGCCACATGGCTGAAGGACCCCTCCTACGTTAGTATGGTCACAGATTTCTGGAAGGCGCACCCCCCTGCTATAGCAAGTCATATTGCGAAAGGATTTGCTCAGAACCTTAATGATTTGAAGAGACTCTCCAAAATTTGGGCTCATAACAAGAGGAGGCAGGATGACCAAGGACTTAGAGAGGCTGAAATAGAAATTACGGACTTTGAGAATACCTTGGGAGGGGTTTACAGCTCCACTGATCACAAGGATAAAATCTCATCTCTATATGCCGCTAGAGGGAAAATCTTAAAGGAATGCGAAGAATCATGGAGACTGAGAAGCAAAGCGATCTGGATGCTCGAGGGAGATGATAACACAATTTTTTATCATAAATTCACAAATGGGAGGTAGGAAATCAACTCCATCTGGCAGCTTCTGAATGAACAAGGACACCCTGTAGATACCTTCCCCCAGCTAGCAGCACTGACATTCTCTCACTTCAAGAAATTATACAGAGCACCCCCCACAATGAACCTTGCCGAAATTTTACAAGTGGCACAACCATTCCCACGTTTTTTGGATCAGGAGGAAGGCAGGGAACTAACTAAGGAAGTCACCTTAGGAGAGTTGGAAGCAACCCTCAAATGGTTTAAGAAAGATAAGAGTCCTGGGCCGGACGGTTGGACAGTGGAATTCTATTTAGCATTCTTGGAGATTCTAGGCTCAGACCTCCTCAAGGTAGTGGAAGACTCCAGAGTTAATGGAAAGATGTATGAACCCTTCAATGCTACTTTCATTGCCCTCTTCCCCAATATTGAAAATCCAAACTCCTTCGACGACTACAGATCGATCTCTATTTGTAACTGCATCTAAAAGATCATGGCTAAAATCATTGCCAACCGCTTAAGGCCCATCCTATCCACCCACATCTCACAGGAGAAATTTGCTTTTCTTCAAGACTGTTAGATCCACGAAGTGGTGGGAACAACCCAAGAAGTTATGCACTCATTGCATTACAAGAAAATCAAAGGTATGATCCACAAGGTTGACCTCTCTAAAGCATTTGACAGAGTCTGTTGGCTGTATATTAGAATGATTTTAACCCATCTTGGTTTCCCATTTTTCTTCATCAAATGGATTATGAGTTGTATCACTAACACTCTATTCAGTGTCTTGGTTAATGGTGCGACCTCTCCTTTCTTTCATTCTGAAAGAGGCCTTTGACAGGGTTTTCCACTCTCACCACTCTTATTCCTCCTAATAGTGGAGGGGCTTAGTAGACTCATCAAAGCATAGGCCAGAAGGGGAAGATTATAGGGTATAAAAGTCACGGAAGACTGCATCTTAACACACCTGTTATTCGTGGATGATGTCTTAATTTACCTCAGTGGAGTTATAGGGGACTTGACCATCATAAAGAACATTTTCTTCCTATTTCAAGTGGCTACAAGCATGATGGTCAACTGTAGTAAATCCACCCTGACAACGGCTAGATGCACTCAACATGAGATCCAATTTGGCCTACAAAGATTTCAATTCACTCTGCTTAAACTTGAGGATGGGTTAAGATACCTTGGATATAAGCTGAAGCCTATGGGATAAAAAATAGCGGATTGGATGTGGCTTATAGCGAAGATGGAGAAAAGACTCAATATCTGGTACTACAAATATCAATCCAGGGCAGGTAAACTTATCCTCATAAAGACCGTTTTGGAGGCTACATCGGTCTATTGGATGTCCTTGGCATGGATCCCCAGAGGTATACTCTCAAGGATACGGACATTTTGCTGCAAATTCCTTTGGAAGGGTAATCAGACTGGAAGAATTTTTGCATGGGTCAAATGGGATGCACTCAACCTTCCAAAGAAATGGGGAGGATGGGGCATCAAGAAATTGGAAGACTTTTCCTCAGCCCTGGCAGCAAAACTTGGATGGCAACTTATATTGTCTAATAGCTTATGGACCAAGGTGGCAGAATGAGTCGAATCCAAATACATTTCCCCTCTCAATGTAATGGATTAGATAAGGCAACCACACAGATACTCATATGGGATGTCGATTATATGGAAGGTTGTTCTTAAATCCTTGGACATCATTAGAGAGGGCATCACATGGAAAATCCAATCCAGTTCAGCTGTTAGAATAGGACAGGACCCCTGGATCGGCTGTGGGGATGCCCATAGACTACCTATGGATATCAGGAATCATCTAAGTACAATGAATATCACTCATATCAATCACATAGCAGATCCAGAGCACTCCACCCTTTTCAAGCAGCTTGGAAATTGGCCCACAACTTAGATATACCTCAGCAATGGGTGCAGAACTGGGAGGACTACAATGGGGCTCTCATTGTTGCCCATATCTGAATAGGGGATGCTGAAGATGAGATCATCTGGGCACTATCGAAATTTGGGTCTTACACAGTGACACACCCAAGGAAGTCTACCTGGTATTAGCTAATGATCGATGACCACAAGTCATAGAACATTGGTGGAGGCACTTATGCAAGCTCAAGGCACCCCCAAGATGCAGACTCCTTATGTGGACCATCCTCAACAATAAAATCCCCACAGGGGATAACCTCCTCAAGCGCGCACAAAATGGTCCATTTTGGTGTTGTCTATGCAAGAGAAGCGATGAATCTATCTTACATTTGTTCATAGAATGTACAGCTGCTCATGAACTCTGGCAGACAATTACTACAACAGTCTCTACACAGATCAGGTGGCAGGGCTCAAATCCTGTGGAGGCTTGGACAAACTAGTGGACAAGGGTTGTCCCGCCTAAACTTCGCAACCTCCCGCTTCTTATCAGCTGGGCCATTTGGATGGCGCGCAATAGACTCATATTCCTGAATGCTTCCCCTCACTGGCCTTCAATTGTTGCCCGGATCTTGTCTGATTATACCCTTATCCTGGAAGAAGATAATCCTCCACGACCTCGCACTCTTATACCTGAATCCATTAACCACTCGCTTCCTTGGGATTATTTTGATGGTTCTGCGCAGGAGGGGAGGTGTGGGGGGGGAGCCATCCTATATCTCACTAACCTCCATCTTTTCAATATACAAATGGGCCTAGGAGGAGGCTTGAACAACTTTGCTGAACTATCCACTGCCAAATTCCTTATTCAATTTGCATTGGAAAAACACTGTAGAGCACTGCAATTGTTTGGGGATTCACAGGTTGTATGTGACTGGCTTAACAAAAAAACAAGATGCTATACTTACACTTTGAGACACATCCTGGATGAGGCTCTCCGACTTTCTTCACATTTTGATTTTTTCATATGCCATCATATTTTCAGGGAAAGGAACACAGCTGCCGATCGATTATCCAAAGAGGCTGCGAATAGGCATCCTGGCACTTGGATGATACTGGAACAGAGGGAAGGGGTTGTTGAAAATAGAAACAAGAAATGCTAAAAATAGAAGTGCTAAAATAACAGTTTGTGTATCAGTGCTAAAAATAGAATTGTTATTTTTAGCAGTTCAGGATGGATTCCTATTTTAGTCAGTCCCTGGACTAAAAATAGGAAGTAAAATTCGAATTTGAACTTAAGAGCAGTTTGAAAATAAATTAATTAATTCACCATGAGTTAATTAGTTGTGAAAAATCAAACATGAAGTCTATGTGAGGATATGCAACAATTTCTCTATTAATTGAGGAATTTATCCATCGGTTAAAGAGATAAGGATGAGTTCTAATTTGAGTTGTAATTAGTTGGCTCAGTTAACTGAGTCAAGTCCAGTTAGATTGATTTAAACAGTTTGTTTAAATTAATGTGAGTTCAGTTAGTTAATGCATGCTTGCATATAACTGTTTCACTTCATATAACTGAAGATTCTCTCATTAATAACTCATGCATGTCTGTTCAGACAGAGACCCAGTTGAGATGAAAGGAGGGACAATGTACTATTAGTTGGATGGATTTTTCCTATAAAGGAATCTCATCCATGGAGAAGGATTTATCTCCTTCAGGATTGCGCAGTTGGATCAGAGGTTAGTGAGTGTGTGAAGAGGCCAATTCACACAAGTGGCTGCACTAGACCCCAAGGAAAATTGTGCAAAGAAATAGGAGGCTTGGAGGGCAGAGGAGAATGTTTGAGAGAGGCCTTTGACTGTCTATGAGCAGCAAAGGGATTGCAAAGAGAGTAGGATAGCTTGTGAGCTGATTATTTTTGTAATCTAGACTATATTTCCACTTGTATGATAATACAGAGATCGGGGTTCTAGGCTGAGGCTTTCCCCGGGTTATTTCTTCTGTGTTATGTGTGATTGATTTCTCCATATCAGTTATATGTGTTCTTATTAATTTTGCTCATGTTCTATTAAGCTTCCGCTAAATTGGTTGTAGAAGTAGATCAAGTATTTTGCTTTAGTCTATTGCATTATCAGGTGATCTATGGCGAGAATTTCTGCATAGTTTATTTGTAGAAAAATTCTACATGGTATCAGAGCACAGGTGATCAAGGAAGAATAGTATACAAGAAGGGAGAAGTTGAAGTTTGTGATTCCTAAATATAGAAATCGAGTTCTTATCACATCTCTATTTCACCTATGGCGTTCAATGGTTTGAGACTCGAATATGCCCTTGATGGCAGTTCGAATTATATAGCCTGGAAGGATCGCATGGAAGCAGTACTAGAGGATAACGGTCTAAAGGACTTCATTGATCAAGAAGTCCTCAAGCCGACTGGTGCTGTTGAATTGGCTGAATGGAAGAAATGTGTGGCTAGAGCAAGGAGAATCCTTCTGGAGGGAGTTCAAGATCACATAGTCTCGAGTCTCCATGGGAAGGAGACACCATTTTCAATGTGGAAAACATTGAAAGATCTATATCAGAATAGCAGTGATTAGAGGAAGTTGGCACTGAAGGACAAGCTTCGAAAGATCAAGTGTGAAAAGGGTGACATGATCTCTATGTATCTGAACAAGCTCACCTCATGCAGGGATGAGCTTGGAAGTGTAGGGATCATGACAACTGATGATGCCAGATTGGGAATGACTTTGGTCAGATTTGATGTATGAGGAGATAAGAAGAAGCACCAGAGATGGTTCTTCATCCATGGAGGATGAAGAAAATTGTTCCTTAGCAAGTAATGCGAAGAAGGGGAAGGAGAAGGTTTCCCTTCCTGAATCCAATTCTTCCCACGGTGGGAAGAAGTTTGACAAATCGAAAGTACGATGCTTTCGTTGTCATGAGGGAGGCCATTTTGCTACAAATTGTCCACAGAGGAAATCCAAGGGATCCGGGGAAGGATCAGAAGGTGAGGCACTTGCTTCACAGTTCGAGTTGGATTTCACACTCTTCACATGCATGGTTTCAGCCATGGTGGGAAGTGGTTGGTTTCTTGACAGTGGAGCTTCTTTCCACTTGACCGGTGACAAGAGTTTGTTCAGTACTTTGGAGGAGAAAGATCTCCAGATACTCATAGCGATGGGTAATGATGAAAAGTATAGTGTCTCAGGTGTAGGCACGGTTATTTTTCAGAGGGAGCATGGAGCTCGCCTTACCTTGACTGATGTCAAGTATGTACTAGGGCTGAAGAGAAACTTGGTGTCGATTGCGATGCTGGAAGATAGAGGTTATGATGTAGTCTTCAGTAAGGGAAAGGTTTTCCTTAGACACATCATCACTAGACAGGTGAAGCAGATCGGTTCACGGGTCAAGAACTTGTATGCTCTTGAGGTTCAAGATGCATGAAAAGCCTTGAGGAGCAAGGCAGCTGATGGAGACTTGGTGGTTGAGAGAGAGAGTACATTACCTCTCAACATGCAGTGCCAGAAGAAGTCTCAGACGATTGTGGAGGAGCCACGATTGGTGAAGTAGCTTCAAGAGGTTGTGGGGCAGCCACAACTAGAGAAGCTGAGAGGAGATCAAGTGGAGGAATCCACTCATGCAGAGACCTCCAATAGGGGGAAATTTCGAGCCAGGTGGGCAGAGGGATCACATGCATCCATACCTCCAGGTAGGAGGTGGCGATGTGGAGTGATCGTCCCAAGAAGGCTGGAATAGGGGCAGGATTCTTGAGGTACCCAACCTCTTTGATTCGACTTTGCTACAGGAGCCCCAATGAGGAGTAGCAGGATTGACTGATTGGGTAGAGACAGATGCAGATGGAGTGGAAAAGATAGCTACAGTGCAGGAGTCCCAAGACTATGTAGAGCTAGCAGACTCCAACAATGCGAGAGGCACAGGAGTGTTGCACCAGTGCAAGATGGCACAGAGAGGTGTGCAACGGTGCGAGATGCATGGAGTGTTGCAGCAGCTCAGAGGTCAGAGAGGGAGCACTTGTCAGCAGCAGGTAGAGCTTCAACATCAGAGTATGTTTCTAGCCCAACAGAGAGGTCAGTGGGGAGTTTTTTGTTCCGAGAGTTGCTAGAGCGATCACATTTAGTAGAATTGTTTCATGTAGAACATTCCAGAGGTACAGGATCAGGTTCGAGATGAATGCCTTTCTTGTTGAGAGGGAATGTTGAAAATAGCAACAAGAAATGCTAAAAATAGAAGTGCTAAAAATAGCACTGCTATAAATAGCAGTTTGGGTATCAGTGCTGAATTGAGCAACAGGGAATGAAAAATGGAAGTGCTAAAAATAGAATTGCTATTTTTAGTAGTTCAGGATGGATTCTTATTTTAGTCAGTCCCTGGACTAAAAATAGGAAGTAAAATTCGAATTTGAACTTAACAGTAGTTTGAAAATAAATTAATTAATTCACCATGAGTTAATTAGTTGTGAAAAATAAAACATGAAGTCTATGTGAGGACATGCAATAGTTTCTCTATTAATTGAGGAATTTATCCATCAGTTAAAGAGATAAGGATGAGTTCTAATTTGAGTTGTAATTAGTTGGCTCAGTTAACTGAGTCAAGTCCAGTTAGATTGATTTAAACAGTTTGTTTAAATTAATGTGAGTTCAATTAGTTAATGCATGCTTGCATATAACTGCTGCACTTCAGATAACTGAATATTCTCTCATGAATAACTCATGCATGTCAGTTCAGACAGAGACCCAGTTGAGATCAAAGGAGGGACAGTGTACTATCATTTGGATGGATTTTTCCTATAAAGGAAGCTCATCCATGGAGAAGGATTTATCTCCTTCAAGATTGCGCAGTTGGATCAGAGGTTAGTGAGTGTGTGAAGAGGCCAATTCATACAAGTGGCTGCATTGGACCCCAAGGAAAATTGCGCAAAGAAATAGGAGGCTTGGAGGGCAGAGGAGAAGGTTTGAGAGAGGCCTTTGACTGTATATGAGCAACAGAGGGATTGCAGAGAGAGCAGGATAGCTTGTGAGCTGATTCTTTTTGTAATCCAGACTATATTTCCACTTGTATGATAATACAGAGATTGGGGTTTTAGGCTAAGGCTTTCCTCGGGTTATTTCTTCTGTGTTATGTGTGATTGATTTCTCCATATCAGTTATATGTGTTCTTATTGATGTTTCTCATGTTCGATTAACCTTCCGCTAAATTGGTTGTAGAAGTAGATCAAGTATTTTGCTTTAGTCTATTGCATTATCAGGTGATCTACAGTGGGAATTTCTACAGGGGGCCACTATCAGTATTATCACAAGCCCTTCATGGACATAGCTGCACAGTAGGCTCAATGGGAGCCTGGATACAGGGTTTTTTCATGCTTTTACAGTCTCCATCTGTAAATATACATATGTTTATTTTACTATTATCTCAAAACTCTACTGTAGTTTGACTCGAGCATATATCTTTTTTGAAAAAACAATCTGAAAAATTATTCTTGACTATGGGCCTCCCTACATGGACTCAAGGCACCAAAAGTTTGATCTGATACAGGCAAAAAATATTTTTTTTTTGACAGGCTATGCCTCACTTATAGCATATGCATCCCGTACATACAACATGTAACTTTCTTATTAATGAAAATTACGATTTTTCCAAGGGGAAAAAAATAATATTGAAAGAGATACAAATTTCAATATTGGTATTACCTTGATTTTTTTATTTTGCGATATAAGTCTAACAATATATAGAATTTTTACTTAAAAATTAGTATTATCCTAATTTTTTCTTTCTTATTGTAAGTCTAGCAATATATAAAAATTTTAAACATTCTTTTTCAAAATTTTAGATCTATTTTTTTAGATATTAGCCTTTTACCATGTTAATACTGAAACAACACAAATTTCAAATTGGTATTTCCTTTTTTATGTATTAGATTTTTACCATAATAACAATGAAACAACACAAACTTGAAATTGGTATTATCTTAATTTTTTATTTTGTTTTGAAAGTCTTACATATTTGAAAATGCATGTTTGTGCAATGTCCAACATAAATGGATTAGCTTTTGTGCATGATTGTTGATTAGTTTTCTTAATAAAAAAACTACACATTTGAAAATGCATGATTGTGCACTATCTCCCACACAAGTGGATTAATTTGTTTGCATGACCAATGTTTTACCATAATAATACTAAAACCATAGTAGCTTCAAAACTGGTATTATTTTAATTTTTTAAATAAAATTCTAAAGAGATAAAAATTAGAATAATGGAAAATTAATATACAACATATATTTTATAAATGTGTTTTTCATTAGTATTATTGTTTAACTTATTTTTGGTTTGCTACATTTTCTCAAAACAATGAGGTTTATAATTTCCTCGAGTATATTTTGAAACGTTTTTACAAAATGTTTGGATTTCAAATCTTACAATGGAAAGTGTTTTTCAAAATGCATGATTGTGCACTGTCTCCCACATAAATGGATTAGTTTGTTTGCATGACTCTTGATTAGTTTTTTACCATAATAATACTAAAACCATAGTAGCTTCAAAATTGGTATTATTTTAATTTTTTAAATAAAATTCTAAAGAGATAAAAATTAGAATAATGAAAAATTAATATACAACATATATTTTATAAATGTGTTTTTCATTAGTATTGCTACATTTTCTCAAAACAATGAGGTTTATAATTTTGAGTATATTTTGAAACTTTTTGACAAAATGTTTGGATTTCAAATCTTACAACGGAAAGTGTTTTCAAATATCTTTTACAAAATATGTAAGTAAAAAAAATGCATTCTGTATTTTAAATCTAATAGCTTACACAAAACATATTTCTATAACTTTTTTGAAATTGCAATATTTAATTTTTATACACTTCCCAAGGAAAAATGGTAATTTTATTAAAAAATAAAATTACATGTTGTATATGCTCTAAAGTGTTCAATCACACCAGTTGAAGTTGATGCACCAAAAAACAATAGTGACAAAGTAACAATCTAGAACAATGAAGAAAACCACCATTCGGACCAAATAAAAATACTTAGTTACCCCTTCTTTTCTTCTTTTCCACCTTCCTCGAGCCTCCTAAAATAAGAGTGGCATTTACAATTGCTAGCTGATTTTCTTCTACTACCATTGGATTTTCCTTATTTCGGTCTGATCTCAAATACATGAGTTCATTTGTACCTCCCATTTACACATTTACCAATGCCTTTTTGTGCTTTAGCCATACATAAAAAAATTATTAATTTAAAAATATAATCATATAAAAGAGTATTTAATTAAATTTTTATAGAAATTGAAACATCAACTTTAATTATATTTATATACAAAAGAGTGAGGGAGCTCTACTTGAATGGTTCATGAGGCACAATACTTGCTAAGGTTTTGCAAATGGGGTAGCAAGCTAAGTGAGTTTTATTTTGGGGAAAACTCCACAGTTAACCGCGCTTGAGCCAGAGGCGATCTGGGGTGGGTGACCTCCCGGGAAGTCCTGGTTACCAGTTGCAAGGCTCAAAAGTGATGTTTGACGCTATGTGATTCAATTCACTAGTTTCAATCCCACTTCTTCACCTGACTAGTTTCAATCCCTTCTTCACCCGACTAGTTTCAATCCCACTTTTCATTTCACTAGTTTCAATCCCACTTCTTCACCCCTGTGAGAATCACCCAACTAGTTTCCCCTCTAGTTTCCCTGACTGGTTTCAATCCCACTTATTCACCCCTGTGAGCATCACCTGATCAATCCCACTTCACGACTAGTTTCAATCCCACTTCTTCACCCCTGTGACAGTCACCCGATTAATGCCACTTCTTCACCCCTGTTAGCGTAACTCGATCAATCCCACTTCTTCACCCCTGTGAGCATCACCCAAATAGTTTCAATCCCTTCTTCACCCGACTAGTTTCAATCCCACTTTACATTTCACTAGTTTCAATCCCACTTCTTCACCCATGTGAGCATCACCCGACTAGTTTCCCCACTAGTTTCCCCGACTAGTTTCAATCCCACTTCTTCACCCCTATGAGCATCACCCAATCAATCCCATTTCCCGACTAGTTTCAATCCCACTTCTTCACCCCTGTGAGCGTCACCTGATCAATCCCACTTCTTCACTCCTGTGAGCATCTCCCGACTAGTTTCAATCCCACTTCTTCACCCCTATGAGCATCACCCAATCAATCCCACTTCCCAACTAGTTTCAATCCCACTTCTTCACCCCTGTGAGCGTCACCTGATCAATCCCACTTCTTCACTCCTGTGAGCATCTCCCGACTAGTTTCAATCCCACTTCTTCACTCCTATGAGCATCACTCGACTAGTTTCAATCCCACTTCTTCACCCCTGTGAGCATCACCGGAATAGTTTCTCGAACCAGTTTCAATCCCAATTCTTCACCCCTGTTGTTATAGCTCCAAATCTCACTCTTATGGTTTGTGATGTTGTACTCATGGCCTAGGGCAACCCCTCCTTCCAGACCTGGTCCTAAAATTTAAAAAACAGTGTTTTATCCCCTATACACAACATTTGCCTGAGTTAAACGCGTGTATACGCGGGTCTGTGTATAGCCAACCCGCGTGTATGTATTAAAACACTTAAAAAAATATAAAACTCCTTATTTTCGGGTGGAGATTGCGGGTTTTACCTGCTGATCACCTGTTAGTGCCCGTGGCCTAACTGTTCCCAACCAACTCCCAACTAAAAAACTACTTTGGGAGAGGTATAAAAAGACCTCAAAGGGAAGGCCTAAGAGAGGAGAGAGGAGAGAAGAGAGAGAAAGGTTATTATGCTGATATTTTTCCCCTGACTAGGTCTGAAGTCCCTTGTGCCTTCTGCACTTCCCCCATTTGTCTAGGAAACCTTTGTTTCCTTGTGTGTTGATGTTCATCCACCATTTATGACATCATGGAGAGAGTCATGGAAGGAGTTTGTTAAAGGCTTGAGGCTGGAACGGATCTGGAAGGAAGCTTTGCTTGGAGCCTGCTAAAGGTGATTCAGGTGAAAATATTCCTTTTTATGTACTTTATTTGTCTATAATAAAAGAAACACATGTCTTGGTTCCCGAAATGAATCTTCTTTATGTTAATGATATTCATGTTTAGAATTCATATGTAAATGTTTGTTTGGATTTCATAACTAACTACCTTTCTTTATAACATGAAGATGGTTTCTTTATAAGGTTTTGTTCATATACTGCTATGTTCTTTGGAATTGGTTGTTTTGCAGGACAAAAGAGAAGAAGGGAACTCCAAGAAGGGTTTGGACCCTAAAGGCCTTCTCAAACGTAGGACTTAAGGTACGTATCCTTTACAATAGAATTTTATTATAATAGCGTAATGGCTGTGTGAATGTGTGCTTCTTTGAATAGACAATTTTCAATCTGCTAGGGTTTCAACCCAAAAAGCCCTAGGGGAACATTTCCCTCCATCAGAATTGGCGACTCCGCTGGGGACAACACTCTTGTTGTTCCTATTTTGGGTGTTTTTCAAGCCAATCAGGGCTCAGCTGCCTGTTTGTTTGCTGTTGTTGTCTGGTCTGTTTTTGAACTATTAAGTTTTGCCAGTTTCTTCAGTTTGTTTTTTATTTTTCTTGAAACCTTTTATATACACTGTTTTTCTTAGTTACAGAGGTGTATGTATGCATGTTTCTTTAAGTGAACGCGCGTATACACAGGTTTCCTTAGTTACAATAGCGTATACATGCATTCTGTACATAATTACAGTCACGTATATCTCTCAATTTTCAAGATTTGTAAATCTTTTTGTCTCTAAAGGTCTGTCTGGTAGTTTGAGTTAGTTTGAAACAATCTTTTTCCAGTATCAGTTATTTGTTTTACAGCGAGCATCTTGTTCTGAATTCTCTCTGATTACAAGGAGTATTGGTCTTGTTTTTTGTTGATTGCAAGCGTCATCGTTTTTTGCTAAAGCACGCAAGATTTCTTGCTAGGAATCTTGGCTGCTCTGATTTATCAGGGTAGGAAGATTGATCACAATCTTTGTGTTAATCTTGCTTTTGGTGACTTTTTGTTTGCTTGACAAAACCGCTTTTTGTGACCATCTACTTCTTTGTTTCATGAAAATTGTTGTTTGACACTTTCTTGGAATTTGTCTTTTTGATCTTTTTGGTTTTCATTGCCAAAGCTTTCATTACTGCTTTTGATTGTTAAGAGCACTTTTTAACACATTTATTTTTGTTGAGTTTTCATCCGTTGTGTGGTGTCAACTTGCAAAAGTGTTTGATTGCCTATTCTTCAATCACAAGTTTCAGTGTTGTTGAGAGCATTTTTCGAAAAGACTTTTTTGTTGTTGCTTTTGAAGAAAATCTTTTGAAAAACTTAGTTTTGCTTTCTTGAACTTGGCTTTCATTTGGTTTCCTTTTAGTGAGTGAAAGTGCTTTATGTTTGTCTTAGAACTTGTTTTTAGTGTTTAGACGAAATGAATTGTAACATCTCATATTCCATCTAGGCATTTTAAGTGGCAAGATAAAGATTGATAAGCAAGCAACTTTCATTTTTTGTTTTTAGAGTAGTTTTAAATCTTGCATCCGCATATATTTGTTGCATTAGGATAGATTTGCATCCCCTTTTAGGCATACATAGCTTTGTTAGCTTTTGTGAGTGTGAAGCGTGAATTAACGAAAAGAAAAGAAAATTTTCTTTATTAGAAGTTCCTCTGAACCCTATAGAAATTGCTCTTCATCAAAAAATGAAAAAGTGCATGTGCATGTAGTTAAGTTTTTATTAATTTCTTTTGCGTCAAAAAACACCACTAGTTTCACTTCCGTTACCTTGTGACTTAAAGAACAGCCTAATTTAAAATCAAGCGCTAACTAAAATTAACTAGAACTTTTTGTTTTAGTCAGTTACACCAACAAGTTTAGGATTTTAGGGCCTTGGATTAGGCGAGTGGAGAGTTAACTCTCTAAGGCCATATAAACGTCAAACGTAGGATTCTGAATAACGAGAGAAAATCCAATAGCGTTAGGAAGACCAGGAAAGCTCCGGATCTGGGAGTTAAGCACGAGGGTCTGTGAAGACAGGGAAGAGAGATACCCCCTCTCCTACTTGTCCGAACTTACCTCATGACTGTTCCGCCTGGCTTCTGCGACGAGTTGGTATCCATAGTTGCTACTCCTAGGGAACTACACAGGTGGCTGCGGAGAGGAATCCTGTGGCACCTGAGGTCGACGTTGCATCACTCTCGACAGTACTACTGGAGGGAACCCTTGCGAAGCTTGGGGGCTTGCACCGGCGCAGGTTGTTGTTAGGAGGTCAGCGTAACTTCCTCTGTTACCTTCGCTGATAGGACTGGGCCGTCATTATCCTAGACTATCTTTGGAAGGCCCCTGACTCCACTTTCTTGTATTTTGGTGTCCGGTCCTCATCACCCAGAGCGGAAATACTTGGAAGTTGTTTGACTGGCTGATATATTTAGGGACTTTATAGTGTGTGCTCTTTGTTCCTTGTATATAGTTGGCTTTAGGTATTTTTGTCTAGTCACGTTTGGACTTTGTGTTCTGAGTGACCAGCTTACCACTCTACCAATCTTGAAAGGCTTTTGGTCGTTCTTTCAGAAGTTGTGGAGTTGCCTCCTCAAGGGCAAAGGTTTTGATTGCTTATCCATATTCCTTGAAAAGTTATTTCTATATTCCCGTAGGGGAAGGGTCTTTGGATCAGTTAGATATGGCCAATATTCCTGTGGAAACCAACCAAGGTGCCCTCCCAAAAGGGGATCCTTGTGCTTTTCCTTTCTTTGGAAACGTTGGTACTCCCTTGATGGCCACTTTGAATATTCTTGGGTTAAATGTTGGACTACCCGTTTGGCTGTGGTCCACTCCGAATATTCCAAATGCTCTTGAAGCTTCTCAGATGAATGCTTTATTTCAGGGGCATCACATGGGTGCTAATTGTTCATCTTCTTTCAAAGAGAAATCTGGGATTCCTTCTTCTCCTCCTTCTTGTAACAAGAAATCTAAAAAAAGGAGAAAGAGGAAGTCAAAGAAGAAGAATAATTTTATCCCTTCATCCTCAACCCCTGCCAGTCACGTTGGAGATGAGCCTTCAGCCTCTGCAAGTCATGCTGGGGGCACAAGTCTAGTCACTGCAAGTCACACTAGCACTTCATCCTCAACCTCTGCTAGTCATGTTGGAGATGAGTCTTCAGCCTCTGCAAGTCATGCTGGGGGCACAAGTCTAGTCACTGCAAGTCACACTAGCACTTCATCCTCAACCTCTGCTAGTCATGTTGGAGATGAGTCTTCAGCCGCTGCAAGTCATGCTGGGGGCACAAGTCTAGTCACTGCGAGTCATACTAGCAAAGAGTCACCGACCTCTGCAAGTCATGTTCAGCACTCTCCGCAAACCACTGCTAGTCATGTTGGTGGAATGGAGGTTGATAAGAAACCTGGACGTAGAAGTTTTAAACCTAAGTTCCCTTGTAAGATATGCAAGGGAGACCATCTTACTCAGTTATGCCCTGGTATTCTAGAGGTTCAAAGGATATGGTCCGAGTCTGAAAGTACTTCTACTCCTAGATCTGATATGGTTTCTCATCAATCCCATCAACCATTGGTTGATAATGTGGTAGAGCCAGTGCAATCGCTGGCCGATTACACTCCTCTTTTGGGGGGTGAAGTACCTAACAAAAAAGTCTGTTTGATCTCTAGTACAGAGTCTTCTAGTATAGGGGGCATTCCGGTTACTTCGAATGCTCCCCCTCCCAGTTCTAAGAGTGTTTCCTTTGATTGGGATAGTCTTGTTGAGTCTCGTCTTCCTTCCACTGCACCTTTCCAAATAAAGGTCAGAGTTAATTCCACAAATGTTTATCGATTTATGGTGGATGAAGGATCCTCTGCAAGTATTATATCCTCTTTGACTTGGAAATCTTTGGGTTCCCCAAAGTTGTTGACAGCTCAGAATCAGTTATTAGCCTATGATAGAAGACTTGGTGAATCTATGGGTGTTCTTCCTCAATTGCCTATCACTTTAAGTGGGAAGACTGTCGTAATCGATATGATGGTGGTTGATAGCCCTTTAGACTTTAATATGCTACTTGGGCGAGATTATGTCTATGTTATGAATGTTGTGGTGTCTTCACTCTTTCGAGTAATGTGCTTTCCTCATAACGGGAATATTGTCACTATTGATCAGCTTGCATCTGATAATCACCACCCTAAGTCGACTTTACTGCAGAATGCCCCTTGATTTGTTCCAAGTGTTCAAGTAGACTCTACCCCGCCACGGGTGAATTATGTGGCATTGAGTCCTCAATGTTCAATCGCTTCTAAGAAGGATCCTTTGACTTATTATTCTCCTTCTTAGGACTTGGTCCCGGCAGTTGACCGAGAGATTCTCCCTATAGGGACATGGGACCCCTTAATTCCCTCTTTTGATCCTTGTAGTTCTCATGATTTCTCAGATCTTGTTTTGCCTTCACAGGAGGAACTCTTTGAAGCCATGAGTCTTGACTACCAAAGGAGTCCTTGGCCTGAGCCCTGCAAGGGCTTTGTTCAGCAGAACTATTATGCGTAAGCCACAAGGCTGCGTGGTTCCCTGTACCATATTGTATATATGAGGTACGCATTTTCAAATTTTGTATTCTATAACACAAAGATTTTATATGAAGTTTATATGTGGGATGTATTAACTTCTCGTCTAGTGTTCCTATTTATGTTTACAAAACTTGGAAGATGTCTCCTTTGGAAGTTTATGGTTGGTTCGTTCTGACAGGTATTGGTTCTCAAAACTAGCATATAGGTTAGGTTTTTCCACCTGCATTGTGCACTTATCAGTTTCCTTTCCCATTTTGCCTTAGGATCGACCCCACCAAGTTATGGTGCGGAACCTTCTCATTGCTTAGAATTATCATGACTTGTGTGGTAGAGCCTATGCTATCATGGGTGCCCTAGTTAGTACCTTGTTGTCGCTTGGCACTCATGCTGATTTTTCATCCCTAGGCTTGGGAGTCCTCTGTAGCCCCGCCATGACTTATGCGATGAAGACTCATTCCTCTTTTCTTCTTCGCTTCGTTCTGGCCTTATACCCTAGAGGCTCCTTTGCGTTGGGTTGTATTGTTGCATTGCATGTTGACCATTTTCATCTTTTGGCCTAGAGCTGGCTTCACTTGGACTCGTGTTTAAGCCAACTTTTGACCATGACGTCTACAAAATCAACCTTGCATACCTTTGACTTCTGCAGCTTGACACACCTTGACCCGTGGAAGGAACTCACCTTTGAGTGTCACTGACCAGTTTTCACCTCCCTGCATTGAGCATAGGAACGTTCCATTCCCAGGAATTAGACCATCTGTTTCACCGACACTCGTTCTTTCCACTGTACCATAGCATTCTTTTATTCTTTTTCCAGCTTAACAGAAAAAGACAAAAAAATTAAATATTCCAAAAAAGAGCGGGAATGGGATAGTATTTCCATTTATTGTTGGCATCTAGAGTCAGTAGTGTCGCCCTTGAGCAAAGCACTCAAAAAAAAGTCTCCTTCGCATGGGTGGGATTTAGTTTGACTTAGGTACGCCATAACCTTGTTATTGAGTCGGTTCTCCCCCGATTGGTTATCTCTTCCAATCATATGGAGGGTTCGTTCGTGCCTCTTGCATGGCGAACTTATTCAGAGTCATCATATGCTGCCACATAGTCACATTGAGTCGTGATTTTGTTTAAGGGAAGTTAACCTAAGTTGGCCTCTCTGTGGTGTCTCTTGACTCATTTTTCAGTCGGCCATCCCTGGTTGTCAGTGTCATGTTTATCATCATATCAGCTATATTGGTCCTTTACTCGTGCCGGTTTGAGAAGGTCCCCATTGACTTCTTGCTGGCGGGTCTTGTCCTTATCGACGACGACACCTTGCTCTGAGGACAGGCCTAGAGCTGCACCCTGGCCCTATTTTCATTATTGATAGGTCACCTTGTGCTCAGCATCGATCAGTATTATGGGTCTTTGACTGAGTGGTTTCCCTTGTGTTCGACATCAGCTTACATTATCACACATTGGGATTCGTACAGTACCTTGGTTTCCATTTGACCCTATTGGTGGATACCTCGCCTCTGTGTCAGCTTTCATTATTGGCTGGTTCAGAGGGTTTCTGTCGTGCGCTAGCCACATCTTGTGTATGTCGGAAACGTAATTCGGTTGGGTTACTACATTTTTTTCGTCCAATTCCTTCCACATTATTGGCCTATTGGTTACACTCGCGCTAGATTGATGAAGGATGCCTTAATGCCTTCCTTCTAGCGGATCTTTCCCTATCTACTCTGACTCATTGCTCTGGGGCAAAGATCTAGAGTCCATTTGGCAGTACCTTGGGGTTTGCAGTAATTAGTGGCAGATCCTTCGCTATCGACAGTGGGAAATCATCATTGTCTCCTGATCGATAGATTCTTACAGGTGTTTGACTCCAGCTCATCTATTCACACTTGTTAGATTGTATTGGGTACCTTGACGCTCATTATCATTATCGGTGAGTAGTCTCGCGTTTGTTAACGGTATACATCAATGACCGGTAATCAAACGATTTCTCACATGGTTGACTTCAGATCATTTATTCCCATGGTGTATAAATGTACCACGGTGGTCGGTGAAGACCTCAGGTTGTATCAGCATTCATTGGTTCACTTGACAGTCGCTCCTGTTGCTGCTAGTTGATACCACTCCACTTTATATGTTGCAGTCAGTCATGGCGACATTCTATATCCTGGCACCTGAGTTTGCAGTATAGTACCATCCTATTCCATCATGTTCAGTTGGCACCTTTTGGGATCAGTCTTTGATATCAGTGATCCGTTGCATTTTTCGGCATCATTGACAGTCTTATATGTGATATTCAGACATGTACTTGTTCATTATGATTAGATGATCCATTATGTATCTTTCAGTCATTTATACTTGTATACTTAGTGGATCCGCTTGTACTTGATATGCGGACATGCTTTACTTTTTCTGAGCATGGGTATGCCCGCCTCAGACAGTGTTTCTTTCTGATCTCCTTTGGTGGCTTGGCAGGCTGAATTCTGGTGAAGTCCTCCTCGGTTTTTGATAGACTTCCTTTCTATGTACTCGCATAGTATATTTCGGCCATCATGTACCCCTTCTGACCTCATATATTAGGTGCAATCTGTTATAGCTCCAAATTTCACTCTTATGGTTTGTGATGTTGTACTCATGGCCTAGGGCAACCCCTCCTTCCAGACCTGGTCCTAAAATTTATAAAACAATGTTTTATCCCTTATATACGACATTGCCCTGAGTTAAACGCGTGTATACGCGGGTCTGTGTATAGCCAACCCGCGTGTATGTATTAAAACACTTAAAAAAATATAAAACTCCTTATTTTCGAGTGGAGATCGCGGGTTTTACCTGCTGATCACCTGTTAGTGCCCGTGGCCTAACTGTTCCCAACCAACTCCCAACTAAAAAACTACTTTGGGAGAGGTATAAAAAGACCTCAAAGGGAAGGCCTAAGAGAGGAGAGAGGAGATAAGAGAGAGAAAGGTTATTATGCTGAGATTTTTCCCCTGACCAGGTCTGAAGTCCCTTGTGCTTTCTGCACTTCCCCCATTTGTCTAGGAAACCTTTGTTTCCTTGTGTGTTGATGTTCATCCACCATTTATGACATCATGGAGAGAGTCATGGAAGGATTTTGTTAAAGGCTTAAGGCTGGAATGGATCCAGAAGGAAGCTTTTCTTGGAGCCCGCTGAAGGTGATTCAGGTGAAAATATTCCTTTTTATGTAGTTTATTTGTCTATAATAAAAGAAACACATGTCTTGGTTCCCGAAATGAATCTTCTTTATGTTAATGATATTCATGTTTAGAATTCATATGTAAATGGTTGTTTGAATTTCATAACTAACTACCTTTCTTTATAACATGAAGATGGTTTCTTTATAAGGTTTTGTCCATATACTGTTGTGTTCTTTGGAATTGGTTGTTTTGCAGGACAAAAGAGAAGAAGGGAACTCCAAGAAGGGTTTGGACCCTAAAGGCCTTCTCAAACGTAGGACTTAAGGTACGTACCCTTTACAATAGAATTTGCTTATAATAGCGTAATGGCTGTGTGAATGTGTGCTTCTTTGAATAGACAATTTTCAGTTTGCTAGGGTTTCAACCCAAAAATCCCTAGGGGAACATTTCCCTCCATCACCTGTGAGCATCACCATAATAGTTTCTCGAACTAGTTTCAATCCCACTTCTTCACCCCTGTGAGCATCACCCGATCAATCCCACTTCTTCACCCCTATGAGCATCATCCAACTACTTTCAATCCCACTTCCTCACCCCTGTGAGCATCACCTGATCAATCCTACTTCTTCACCCTTGTGAGCATCACCCAACTAGTTTCAATCCCACTTCTGCACCCCTGTGAGCATCACCCAATGCAATGAGTGTTAAGTGGACTTTTCAAAAATCATGAGAAATTAGTCAGTTACAACTACCTCTCATGGAAATGGTCATAGATGAATGACTTACATAACGCAGTTGAATCCCAAAAATGATATCTAATATTATAATTTTTTATTATTTTAAAAATAAATATATTAATAATATATTTTTAAAAAATTAATTTCTTTTTATATTTTGTAGTAGAATGGCAAGTTGTTAGGTGACATTTTATTTCTAATTTAAATATATTTTCTAATTAGATATATTAATTTCATTAAAAAAAAAATAAAAAATAAAAATATATTTTTTATATTTCTGAAATAAATATCAAAAAACATTATTTTTTAGATTAGCAAGATCACTTAATAGACATTTTATCTTAGAATTCAAAATTTTCTTTAATCATATGTAAAAGATTAATTAATTTAAAAATATAATTATATAAAAATTATTTAATTAAATTTGAGATACAATAAATTATAGAAATTGAAAATCTATTTTTAATTATTTTTATTAATTTAAAAATAAATATATTAATAATAAAACCATTACAAATATTTATACAAAATGACATCTCCCACACCTTATCTTTGCAAAATGGTATATGCAATTTTAGTTATTTATTGTTTTTTACTTCAATTTAACTATATTCAAATTAAGCCGCATGTACTAGCTACTATGTAGCACTTGTTTATTAATAGTGATTTTTTTTATCCTTTCAGTATTTAGGACTCACGGTATTGTGGGAATGAACCTAACAACACAATATTGGTTTCGATCTTAGGCATAGAAGTTGAAGACGACTTTGATTATATTCTTGAGACTAAGGATTTGACAGTGAAAGAAAATAATTAAAAAATGATAATTTAAAGAAAGATTACAATGTTATTATATAAAATATAAGACATTATAATGTTTAAATTTTATAATAAAGTTTTTTTGATAGCAAAATATATTTACAAGTTAAATATATAAGAAAAGAGAAATCTATTTCTAAATATTTATGAACAAAATCTATTCTACTTTTTGACATTGGTGCAGAGACTATAGTGATCCATGCATTGTCAAAAGCAAGCCTAATAATCTAACATTAACCATAATTTATTATACATTAGTGTAGAGACTATAGTGACCCATTCATTCTGGAAGGCATGTCTATTAATCTAGAATTAACCATAATTTATTATACATTCCCCATTACCTTAACATAATATAATAATTGGTTCATTTATACCAACCTAGATTCATCTGAACTCGAGATCGACCAAGCGTCAAGAGGGATCAATTTTCTTTTCACTTTATAAGAGCTTTGCATCTCAAGGAACTTGATCCCTCTCGGTGCTTTGTATATCCAGAGTTGAGATAGATCTAGGATGGTTTAATTATTATTTATAATTAATTATAAATATAAAAATATATAATTATTAGTTTTATGTTTATTTATTTTATTTTTATCGAAAGATGTTAAAATCTCTACCATACTAGGATCAAATGTTTATGTAGAAAAACGTGCAATGAGAAATGTTAAATTTAGAATGTGCTAAAAATAGACATGCTAAAAATAACATGTCTAAAAATAGCGGTTTGGCCAGTGAGGTCATTGGCCACATTGGGTGAGAGGTGAAACTACTAAAAAGAGAAAGTTCTAAAAATAGCATTTCTAGGTCCCTTCCTATTTATAGCAGTCCCTAGTCTATCTATAGGAAGTAAAATTAATTTTGGTCTTAACAACAGTTGGAAATATTAATTAATTAATTCAGTTGAGTTAATTAGTTAAGGAAATTCAAATTTGAAGTCTTTGTGAGCATGCACATGAGTTGTCCCACTGATTGAGGAATTTATCCTTAATTTCCTCCACTGATTGAGGGAATAAGTATGAGTTCTATAATGAGAGAATCAGTTGACTTAGTTCTAACTAGTCAAGTCTAGTTAGATTATTTTAACAAGTTGTTAAAATAATAAAAAATAGTTTGTTAATGCTTGCATGCATGTGACAACTATTATTTTAGATAACAAGGATTCCCTCATGGATAACTTTTGCATGTCAGTTCTGTCAGAGACCCAGTTGAGATCAGAGAAGGGACAGTGTACTATCATATGCTTGACTATTTCTAGTAAGTACTTTTTGCATGGTTGAGGAACTAGTGTCCTCAAGGATTGCGTAGTTGGACTATTGGTTAATTTTGGTATGTTGGAATTAATAGCATATGCTTTTGCTATTATTTCCTAAGAAAACTATGTAAGGACCATAGGTAAATCCTATATAAAGAGGGCTTGGTTGGTTCATGATATATATCTTCATAACTTCATAGTTCATTGAGAACTGAATAGCTTGAGATTTAATTCTTTTTGTATTGTGAAGAGGATTTCCACTTGATTGATAATACAAAATTGGGGTTTTATGCTGGTGCTTTCCCCTGGATATATCTTGTGTTATGTGTGATTAATTCTCTTGATCAGTTATGCATGTTTCTACTTGATGTTGCTCATGAATTCGATTATGATTCCGCTTAATGTTTTGTAGAAGTAGAACAAGTATTATGCTTTAGGACATTGCATATATCGGTTTGTTCTACAGGTGAAATTTCTACATGGTATCGGAGCACAGGTGATCAAGCAAGAACAATATACTAGCAGAAGAAATTCGAAGTTTATTATTCACGATATAGGTCTCAAGTTCTTATCACATATATTTCATCGATGGCGTTCTATGGTTTGAGGCTTGAGTATGCCCTTGATGGCAACTCAAACTATATAGCTTGGAAGGATCGCATGGAGGCAGTTTTGGAAGATAATGGCCTTAAGGATTTCATTGATCAAGAAATTCCTAAGCCTACTAACAAGATTGAGCAGGTGGAATGGAGGAAGTGTGTGGCTAGAGCTAGGAGAATTCTCTTGGAGGGAGTGTGAGATCACATTGTCTCGAGCCTCCATGGGAAGGAGACTCCGCATGCAATGTGGAAAACATTGAAAGATTTATATCAAAATAGCAGTGATCAGAGGAAGCTGGCACTGAAGGACAAACTTTGAAAGATCAAGTGTGAAAGGGATGAGACGATCTCTATGTATCTGACCAAGCTCATCACATGCAGGGATGAGCTTGCAAGTGTAGGGGTCGTGACATCGGATGAGGATATGGTGAGTCTAGCACTCCTTGGAATTACTAAGAGCAGGCATAGCTACCAAGACTCGATGAATGGAAGGGAGAAACTGCCAAATTGGGAACGACTATGGTCGGATTTGATGCAGGAGGAGATCAGACGGAGCACCACAGATAGTTCTTCATCCATGCATGATGAGAAGAATTGTGCCTTAGTGAGTAAGGCGAAGAAGGGGAAGGAGAAGGTTTCTCTTTCCAAATCTAGTTCTTCCAATGATGGGAAGAAGGTTGACAAATTGAAAGTGTGATGCTTTCATTGTCATGAGGTGGGCCATTATGCTGCAAATTTTCCACAGAGGAAATCCAAGAAGGAATCCGGGGAAGGATCCGAAGGTGAGGCACTTGCTTCACAGTTTGAGTTGGATTTCACACTCTTCGCATGCATGGTTTCATCCATGGTGGGAAGTGGTTGGTTTCTTGATAGTGGAGCTTCTTTCCACATGACCAACGACAAGAGTTTGTTCAGTACTTCGGAGGAGAAAGATCTCCAGATACTCATAGCGATGGGTAATGATGAGAAGTATAGTGTCTCAGGTGTAGGCATAGTTATTTTTCAGAGGGAGCATGGATCTCGCCTTACCTTGATCGATGTCAAGTATGTACTAGGATTGAAGAGAAATTTGGTGTCAATCTTAATGCTTGAAGATGGAGGCTATGATGTAATCTTCAGTAAGGGAAAGGTTTTCCTTAGACACATCATCACTAGACAGGTGAAGCAGATTGGTTCACGGGTCAAGAATCTGTATGCTCTTGAGGTTCAAGATGCATGCAAAGCCTTGAGCAACAAGGCAACTAATGGAGACTTGGTGGTTGAGAGGGAAGGTATATTACCTCTCAACATGCAGAGCTAGAAGAAGTCTCAGATGATTGTGGAGGAGCCACGATTGGTGCAGCAGCTTCAGGAGGTTGTGGAGCAGCCACAACAGGGGAAGCTGAGTGGAGATCGAGTAGAGACATTTACTCATGCAGAGACCTCCAGTAGGGGGAAACTGCGAGCTAGGTGGGCTGAGGAATCACATGCAGCCATACCTCCAGGTAGGAGGTGGGGCGATATAGAGTGATCGTCCCAAGGAGGAGGGCTAGGATCCTTGAGGTACCCAAGATCTTGGATGAGACCTTGCTACGGGAGCCCTGATGTGGAGTAGCAAGAACTGACTAATTGGGTAGAGACAGATGTGGATGGAGTGGCAGAGAGAGCGACAGTGCAGGGAATCCCAGGACAGCACATAGTTAGCAGGTTGTAGCAATGCGTGAGGCACAAGTGTTTTTCACAGTGCTAGGTGGCACAGAGAGGTGTGCAATGGTGTGAGATGCATGGAGATGTTGCAGTAGCACAGATGCCAGAGAGGGAGCACTTGTTAGTAGCAGGTAGAGCTTCAGCATTAGAGTATGTTCCTAGCCCAATAGAGTGGTCAGTTGGGAGTGTTTTTGTTCCAAGAGTTCTTGGAGCAAGCGGACTTGGTGGATGTGTTGCATGCAGAACATTCCAGAGTTACAGGATCGGGTTCGAGAGGAAGCCTTTCTTGTTGAGAGGGAGTGTTGAAAAATGTGCAACAAGAAATGTTAAATTTAGAATGTGCTAAAAATAGACCTGCTAAAAATAGCATGTCTAAAAATAGTAGTTTGGCCAATGAGGTCATTGGCCACATTGGGTGAGAGGTGAAACTACTAAAAATAGAAAGTTCTAAAAATAGCATTTTTGGGTCCCTTCCTATTTATAGTAGTCCCTAGTCTATCTATAGGAAGTAAAATTAATTTTGCTCTTAACAGCTGTTGGAAATATTAATTAATTAATTCAGTTGAGTTAATTAGCTAAGGAAATTCAAATTTGAAGTCTTTTTGAGCATGCACATGAGTTGTCCCACTAATTGAGGAACTTATCCTTAATTTTCTCCACTGATTGAGGGAATAAGTATGAGTTCTATAATGAGAGAATCAGTTGACTTAGCTCTAACTAGTCAAGTCCAGTTAGATTATTTTAACAAGTTGTTAAAATAATAAAATATAGTTTGTTAATGCTTGCATGCATGTGACAACTATTATTTTAGATAACTAAGGATTCACTCATGGATAACTGTTGCATGTCAGTTCGGTCAGAGACCCAGTTGAGATCAGAGAAGGGACGGTGTACTATCGGATGCTTGATTATTTCTAGTAAATAGTTTTTGCATGGTTGAGGAACTAGTGTCCTCAAGGATTGCATAGTTGGACCATTGGTTAATTTTGGTATGTTGGAATTAATAGCATATGCTTTTGTTATTATTTCCTAAGCAAACTATGCAAGGACCATAGGTAAAGCCTATATAAACAGGGCTTGGTTGGTTCATGATACATATCTTCATATCTTCATAGTTCATTGAGAATTGAATATCTTGAGAGCTAATTATTTTTGTATTGTGAAAAGGATTTCCACTTGATTGATAATACACAATTGGGGTTTTATGCTGGTGCTTTCCCCTGGATATATCTTGTGTTATGTGTGATTAATTCTCTTGATCAGTTATGCATGTTTCTACTTGATGTTGCTCATGAATTCGATTATGCTTCCGCTTAATGTTTTGTAGAAGTAGAACAAGTATTATGCTTTAGGACATTGCATATATCGATTTGTTCTACAGGTGAAATTTCTATAGTTTACAGGGGAGTTAATTTTACTTTTTTTAGAAGAAAAAACAAAAACATAACTTCATTAAAAATGAGGAAATATTTTACATTTATATAGCTCTGTTTCATCTTAAAACTGCTAGATAACTACCGAGGGGCAGGCCTGAAGTACATAAATTATAAGGAAAAGCAGTACAAAAAACCCCACCGAGTATGGGAACTATGCAACAATTAATTCAAGGAGTCATCACAGCAACAAATCCACGAAAATGCAATAGACACCAACACAGAGTGATATATTGGAGAGAATAGGCAATGAAAAACTTCAAGGAGTTGGAAAAAATATCACTAGCGAAGCCATCAATCAGATCTCAATAAATCCCTGTCAACATATCTTACCATCAGCAATGTATTCAAACGACATGTGCACAGGAGAAAGGGCTAGACCATGCTTGGAGAGAGCATCCACTTCAAGGTTTTGTTCCCGATAACATCAAGTATGGAGTTATTTTGATTTGTTTTTGTATGATTAGTTTTGTTGTGCTAATAACAATTATAGATTTATAAATATGTGCTTGCTTATTGCTCTTTGTGCTGAGGTGTTGGGCAGTGGATCCCTCGTGTAATGGTTTTGGGGCTTAAAACCCACAATTTTGGGTAATGGTATTATAAAGGCTACGCATAGTGCGCAGAGCACGAATTGTAATGAGTCAAGTCAATGGGTTGTCCTCCCTCAAATATTGTAATTTAATATAGAGTGGGTCGGCCTACCCATGGTTCGCGGACCATGGGAATGTATAAATAGAGCGAGGCTCTAAGTGTAGAAGTCAATTTTTTTGAGTTTGTTCTGGATTATTATGGGTTTTTGAATGCGATATTCACTCTGAGTCTATAAGTCTAAGTCTTGGGTTGTAGGAGTAGGAAGAGGCTCTGCAGCTGTGTGCATGGAGACTTGGTAGAGTCTACAGCTGTGTGCGCAGACCCTTGTAGCTGAGTGCGCAGGGTGGAATTGGATTGTACTGGAACAGAAGGTTAATAAAAGATAAGTTGATTTTGGAATATTGTGCATCTGATCTGTGTGTTTATGTTTCGGTTATATCCTTGCATCTCTTTACAGTTTATGATTGCACACACTGGTTATAAATGTTAAATGAGTAAATAAGAATATTGGGCCCACAAAATTAAGTCAGATCTATAATAATAACACCGTAAGGGTAAAGGATCTAGGCAGTGCCTCTTCGCGCTCTATACAGAGCTACGCGAAGGTCAGATAGCTGTGCGGAGCAGCACAAGATTGGTTCGCGACCTTTCCAGACCTCATTAAGACATCCCTAGGGTGTGGAAACCTGGTTCCAGCACCCTCCCATATTACCTCGGGTGAGACCTCAGTCCGCACTCCGCGGACTGTTGCCGAAAGGGTCAGTAATTTCAGGATTTGTTTGGCTAAAACACTTCTGACCCTGGGTCAGGCCCCAACAAGCCAACATGAGGTTTCATTAGTTGTTTGTGCATACAATCAGGTAAATTTCCTTAAGTTTAAAATGACATTCATGAGAAAAATAGCTTCAAAAAAATTTATTGAACAACAAACATGTACAGTGCAGCAAACCATCAAAGAGAACATTAACACAGTGTTTTGATGAAGGAGTTCACCCTCCTGGGCTATATCTCCTTGGTCCAGCTTCCATGGCTTGGGCCTCTGTATTAGCTCAATGTGGAAAAAATTTTGTTAACAAAGCTCTATGGCTCCTAATACCTGCACCAATGTGTTTAGAATATCCAAATTAGCCAAGAACACCTCTTTCTAAGCTCAATTTGGTCGAAAATTGCTCAAGATATGCTTCAGTCATTTTTTCCCTAGGAAACCCCGCTAAAACGGGAGAAGACTCGAGTTAGCACTACCAAAATTAGCAGTCCTGCTGAATTTGGCGCACCTCCAAAACTGCCGCCAACGTAAACTTCAGATTAATTAAATTTAAGCTTGATTAGTGGCGTTAATCTCGCTTATCCATTTAGCATTGGCCATTGGTTATATGGTGAGGTTGTATGGTGAGGGAGTTGGCCCGCGGGGCTATCTCCCTCCGCTCCCGCCATCGAAAAACACGGTAAGTTTAAATATAATGTAGTGGTTATCATTTAACAAACACAACGCTTGGGCTAATGGTTATTAAACAAAGTTTGGGAGGGGGAAGTCACAGGTTCGACCCGCCGTCCGCCCATCCCTTAATACATTTTGCAATCATATACATTACGCCATTAAATTGTATATATATCTATATATATATATATATACATAGACTTTGGACTTTGACCATTCAAATAGTTTGGAATTATGTAATATGGTTCGGTTTTATATAATATTTATATATAATATATAATATAAATATAATAATTATAATATAATATATGATAATAAATCATGTAAAATAATATATATATATATATATATATATATATATATATATATATATATATTTCTAAAAAAATACAATTTCCACATAATATTCACCATGAACTCATAATTCCACCTTGGAGGACATTGGGCAATTTCACCTTCACACAACCAAACTGGCGAATCTTGAAGTGACACTTGTCATAGCCTCATTGGGAAAAAACTGAAGAAGATTCCCATCATGCTAACTGTACTACCATGTCATCATTCTGTCTTGTTCTGTAATTTTTTTAGCTGTTTAAGAAAACGAACAATAGGTCTTTTCTCCTTCATCCGGACTCGGTTTTCAGTGAAACAAATTGCATTGCGATCGTCTTGACGAGACAGACGCATTCGTTTAGTTTTCGAGCCAATCTGAGAACTTTGATTTTTGAGCTAAATACTAAGCACCTGATCATTCCTCCCCACTAGAAGCCTTTTGGACCCCAAAAGATCACTATTATCTGACAAGTAGATGAGGGTACAACCCCCTCACCTTTCCAAGCTCAATATAATTGTATTTTGACGAATTTGTTTATTTGAGCTCCTCTCTAAGGAAATCAACATTCACTTGCCTTGATGATCCCGTTCCTCTGTCATGGATGGCGTCTTGTTGAAACTGATTCAGAAATTTTGTAGGAATGCATTAAGAATGTGAAATCTAAACATTGTCTCCTTATTCAACAACTTGAAGCCTCTTTTTGCAACATTGACACTAGCTTGCATCGTCGACTTGAAACCTATGATGGACATAATACTTGTACTTGTCTTTGCCCTTTTCAAGCTGATCTTGCACTATTTGTTGCACCTTTTTCAGTTGCTCATAGCAACTCATGATTTTTTCCATGTTGCCATCAAAAGAAACATCCTTCTTACCAAGACGACATAACAAAATATAATGAAAATGGATGATAAATTTCACTACTTGGTTTACATGACTCAAGCCCGATTGTACATCTTGAACATATGAAATTTTCTGAACATAACTTTCATGTAAAACATAGTGACGCATGCCTGAGTACAACGGTTACATAACCAATAGCCTAAAATGCATAACAATGAACTTGTTGCTTATACCTCTTTTGTACCTTCAAACTAAGTGAAAATTTTGACAAGTATCCATCCAATGAAAGTGCATGGATCGTTGCAACTTAATCTTTACACCATGGAAATATTCTGAATGAAATAAGATGGTGAAGTTGTTTTCATAAACCTGAAACTCAAGTGAACCTTTCAAGTTTGAAAGAGCATAAAAAATAATTGAACTAATCTTTTCGTTTGAAGCATGAACACATGCCTCTTGCTATTTGCCTCCCCATGGGAAGATTTTGCACACACATTACAACGCATGCCAAGGAGCTTCGAAATAAGAAATTTCAACAACAACTCTCCTCCAACATTGGGTTGCTCCCAACAAACCTCTTATCAAAATGATGATCTTGGGCGTTGACCAATCAACAATGGCATCCAACTTGGAGAGGCTTGCCTTCAACTTACCTCCTCCAATATCATGGCCGAAATGCATCAAAGAAGTGAAACCCAGCTTGTAATTTGATATCTCCAAAACATCAAACAATTTTCCTTCATAGATGACATGTGCATAAGAAAATTTTCTAAACATGTTTATGTCACCCAAGTGGACAATTTCTTCAAGAAAGACTCTTTTTTGCCATAATTCAAATACATGTATGTAATAGAAGTGCTACAAAGAACATACAACATTAAAATCCATACAAACCATTCTTGTTTGGTGTTATGTATATTCTTGCACTGACCTCTTTTTACAACTTTTCTTTGGTGAAAACTACTCCTTTTGTCCTCTTTCTTGAAATACTTACCATTCCTCTTTGGCACCATAACCATCGGTGCACAACATGGCGTAAGGGATGATTGAATGAGCCCATTGTTCAAAACACTTTTGCATTGCATTGGTGTCTCTAAACTTTGAAACGTTGTCAACCCTTGCATGCTAACATTACAAAGAGAAACCTCTTGCTGCAAAGATATTTCATGTGAAGTTTCTTTCTCTTTAAAGGACCATTCTTTCACAACCTGAAATACTTCATCACTCTGATGAATTGAGCCAACCAAATCAGAATTGAAACTTGCATTAGATACAACAACATTTTCATAAACAATATCATCATTTGGCTTGAACATGAGAAGTACTAAACTTTCACTTGAATTCACTAGTATTTTTGCCTGCCCTGCATTAGCAACTGATATGTTTAACTTTTTGTGATGGGCTCTCACTATATACTCCACACTATCCTTGAACAAGTGATACTTGTTTTCATGGCGTTAAAAAGAGTGCTTTTCGGTTATACAAATATGGTCATACAAATATGTAACAGATTTTGGGAGGGGGAGGTCACGGGTTCGACCCACCCTCTGCCCATCCCTTAATACATTTTGCAACCATATACATTGCGCCATTAAATTGTATATATACATGCGAACTTTGGACTTTGACCATTCAAATAGTTTGGAATTATGTAATATGGTTCGGATTTATGTAGTTCAAAGTTATATAATATTTATATATAATATATAATAATTTTAATATAATATACGATAATAAATCATATAAAATAATATGTATATAAAATACAATTTCCACATAATATTCACCATGAACTCATAATTCCACCTTGGAGGACATTGGGCAATTTCACCTTCACACAACCAAACTAGCGAATCCTGAAGTGACACTTGTCACAAGCTCATTGGGAAAAACTGAAGACGATTCCCATCATGCTGATTATACTGCCATGTCATTATTTTGTCTTGTTCTACAATTGTTTTAGTCGTTTAGGAAAACGAACAGCAGGCATTTTCTCCTTCATCCAAACTCGATTTTCAGTGAAATGAATTGCGTTGTGATCGTCTTGACGAGATGGACATAGTCGTTCAGTGTTTGAGCCAATATGAAAACTTTGATTTTTGAACTAAATATTGAGCACCTAATCACCTTTAAGTCCCAGATTCATTGCATCCAATTACATAGAGAAGGGACCTCCAGCGCATTCCTGCCCTGAATCCACTCAATCAAGGTAAAAGAATCACCAATGATTGTGATCCTCTCTATGCCCATCCAAAAAATACATTGAAGGGCTCCCCATAATGCGATCATTTCAGCCCTGTAGTTATCCCCGAAGCCGCCAAACCAGTAAAAATGATAATGTGATGAGGGGTCATTCTGCATAAACACACCATAGCCACACCCGCCCCCTGAGAATGCTCCATCAAAATAACAAATGGGGAAGATACCTTCCAAGTCAACAAGTGTAACGGATCGTGAATTAGCCTTAGGAATCGAAGGAACAATTTAATGAAAGTATGCAATGATTTTCATGGCTACAAACTATATATCTGTAGTTGTTCCTTCAAAGATTAGATCGTTTCTCACCCACCAAATCCCCCACAGTATATATACGGGATCTCCCTGAAGGTGATAACACGACGAGCCCAACAAATAATCCAAACCATGATGGAAGATATATCTCTGAGACAGTAACCCCTAATAATAATGATACTTCCTCCCAAACAATAGTAGCAAAGGGAAAATTTAGAAATAAGTGAGTGCAATCCTCCTAATCTGTTTTGTAGAGAATGCATATACCTGGTCCACTAAATCCCTTCTTCATTAAGATGTCCCATGTTAAAATATGATTGCGGATAGTTCACCACACAAAACATTTAATCTTCAAAGGGGCATCCCATCCCCACATCTGATTTGTCCAGACAACAAAGGGTAAAGGTTGGATGATAGAGGAAATGTACGCATATACTTCCTTGGTAGAAATCGTCCCATCCACTATGTGGTCACTCGAAACCAATTGGTCGCTTCGTTGAGAAAGAGTGATGTAGACTTGACATAGGAGATTTCGGTAGGCTTCCCATTCCCCTTATAAATGATGTGGAATGTCAATTTTCCAAGCCTGGGGCCAAGAAAGGGAAACAAGAGGGAAACGACCCCCAATGCACAGACTGACAAGGGTATTAATCCCTTGTTGATTTAGAAAATAGATTATGGGGGCAGAAAGTAGATGAGAGCCAGAGAAACCCTTTATGGCGTCCATCCCAATATGGGTGTTTTGTCCATTACCCACCAACGAATGAAGGTTACTACAAAACTACAAGATCGTATGTCTGAGACTTCACCATATGATAGATGAGAAAGAATTAGATGGCACCCTTATAGGAACCCATTCCTCCAATCTGTGTAGATGGATGTATTTGTTATATATAATATTCTACCAAAGTCCTCCTTCATTGAATACCCTCCACAAATTTTTGGCAAAGAGAGCGAGATTAAACCTCTTGGTATCAATAATTCCCCATCTACCCAACTGAATGGGGATTGACATTACATTTAACCAGATGAGATGGTTCTTACTATTGGGTTTGGTTCCAGACCATAGAAATTTTGAGATAAGGGCGTCAATCTTGTAAATAATTTCCAGCGGGATATGGAAAAGATGCATCCAAATAACTAGAATTCCTTGTAATGCAGTCTTAATCATGATGACCCTTCTACCAAGTGAAAGCCACTTATGATCCCACCAAGTCAATTTTTTTTCAAATTTTGTTAACAACCATGTCCAGTCTTGATTTTTATACTTTCCAAGTTTTAGATTGCACCCCAAGTATTTGAAGCTGGAAAACATGGGATGGATTTTCACCCCAAATAATGAACCAATCTCATGAATCTTCTCTGAACATACATCATCTGAGATTATCTTAGTATTTCTTTTGTTTATGTGGAAGGACACCCATTCATCATATTTTTCCTCCCCATTGCATTGGACATCGTCCACAAATAATATGTGGGACAATGTGCAATTTCTAGCAACCTTGTAGCCAGTTATTGAGCCCACCTTCATCTTAGATTTTATCCCTCTACTGAATTCATCCATAACCAGAATAAGATCAAGGGAGACAATGCACAGCTTTGGCGAAGCCCCCAGTGGATCTTAAAGAAATGAGTGGGCTCACCCTTGCAAATTACCACCATAGAAGTCATAGAGAAGTAGGCCTTTATCCACTAGACATGTCTGTGGGAGAATCTGACTTTGTAAAATCGTGATGAGAAACTCCCAGTCCACACAATCATATGCCTGATTAAGATCAATTTTCATAAGGCATGATTTTAATTTTCTTGTTTTGACCAAGTGCATGGACTCTTAGGCAATTGCAACATCATCATATATTCTCCTATTAGACAAAAATCCCAATTGCTCCAACGTAATGTGAGGAGATAATACCTTTTTTACTCACTTTGCAAGGAGTTTTGATATCATTTTATAGATTGAATTACATAATCATATGGGTCTATACTCATCAAATGAATGAGAATTTGATTTCTTTGGGATTAATGTAAGAAACGTAGAATTTATAGCACATGTAAAACGCCCTGAATTTATGGCCGCTTCCACCATTCTAACCAGCTTAGGACCCATCATCTTGAAGAAGAAACATAATAGGTCAAAAAGCCATCCATCTGGCCCTTGACTCTTATCCTTAGCCCTTTTCTTAAGTGTTTGCAGCAGTTCCTCGATCGTGATAGGCTCATCCATTATGGCAACGTCCTCTTTGTTGACCATATGAGGGAACAAATTGACCATCTTCAATTTTTCTTCCATGTAATCTCCTTTTCGTTCCTTGATGTGATTTCTGAAATATATAAATTCTTCCTTTTTTATATCCTTGGAAGAGGTGAGGTTGATCTGAACTTCGTCTTTTATTTCCCATATGGTGTTAAGGTGTTTCCTCTTTGATGCAAACTCGAGGGAAAAAAATGTATTCTATCTCTACTTTTGATCCAGACCAACCAACTTCTTTGGTGTCATTACTCTTCATGAAGCTTTAGAATTTTTTCCTTTCTAGTCACCAACTTTAAGATGAAATTATGTTGTTGTTAAGAAAAATATCCCGAAGCAATCAACTCCATTAATAGAGCAATTTCGTTCTCTATATTTAATAGTTCCTGATTTATCTCTTTTTTGTGGTTAATTAAATAGTCTTTGACCTTTATTTTTAGCCTTTTAAGTTTATATTGGATCTGCACTAATGGATTAACCATGTTCAAAGGGATTGGTAAAGTCCAAGAGTTGTGGACCAACTTCTGGAAATTTGGATTGTTTAACCAAACAGGGTTAAATTTGAAGGGAAGTTTTAGCTGCTCTTGTTCGGCCTACCATTCTAACATTATTGTATCACGATCTAAAACATCTGAGAAGAGGTTCCAGTTCTACAGTTGTTTCACCCTCTAGTACCATATTGAATCCACAATGAATCTATCAATCCTCTTCGCTATACCCTCCTCCCCAATACGTTCATTGCTCCATGTCGGGCATAGAGAAACAAGAGCTACATCTATAAGTGTTTTTTGGTCAAAAAAATCTTTAAAATAACTTTCCATATGATCCAAGACTACCTTCTGACATCATACTTCCCCAACACCCAATGTGAAATTCAAGTCTCCGATGATTATGATCGGATGGATGTCTAGGATACCGCTTGAATCCACCAATTCCCAAAATGATTTCTGATTGTTGTAAGCAGTATAGATGTTCGTAATTCATATTTTGTAGATTGTTCTCAAACCATTACCAATTAATAGTATCGCTGCATAGGACTGATATCCCTGGAAAGTGAAGATTGACAGATCCTAGATTGAAGCGAGGCCACCAAAATTTCCATTCAAACTTGTGGCACATGCACACTAACCAGGGAAAATTTTAAGTAAAGTTTCAAGGGCCTTATATTTTGTTATCATTGTTTCTTACAACAAAACTATGATTGGGTTTTTTTATTTAATGCAGCGTTTTAGAGATCTGATTGTTTGGAGTGGGATACTATGCTCTAAGGTCACGGAAATATGTGTTATCAGGTGATTCATTTGATAGGTTGGAGGGGCCCAGATCGAAAGACAGATATATTGTCTCTTGCATCACTACAAAGAATTGTGAATTAAGATCTGCCTCAATCTCACCATTAGGCATAATATTCTTATATTTAGTTTTTTTTCCTCCTACAACTTGGTGTGACTTTGTCCATTCCCCTACCTTCTAACAGTTCCACATTTTGAAATAGATTTTTCCTTATTGATATGGGTTCCAATCCATGTCTCATATTTTCTGGAAGAGACAATAATTCCATATCTGCTGAGGTTGGTGATATGTTAGATTCATGATCATTTTTGGTTCATATTGGAGATAGTAAGGAGAGTCTGCAGGACTTATTTGCTCCTTTATAAAAAATCATACCCTTCCTCTTTGTAGGAGTCTGATTGATCTGTACTTATGTAGGAACACAAAAAAATATAGATATACACATAAACACAAAGATGAAATAGAAATAAAACTTCATTTCATTAATATCAATGCACTGAAATATGCTTACATACGTAAATGGAAATAAACTAGCTCGGACGATGATAACTTATCTATGAGAAGAGATGTGGCGGCCACATGCCTCTGAACTATGTTACAATGAGGCTCAAGGGAATTTTTATTATTGAACAACAAGGGAAAACCATAAACAACCAAAACCCTAACCCCAGGAGATGGAACGCCAAGAGTTTGTGGGCCCCGTTGGGGTTAGTTGGGCAGCCAACTTCCCAGGGTCGTAACTTGGTCATATTATCTCTGTTTGGTATGTACGATACCTCGTTGGAAATATATCTTCAAGTACTATAGGATTTTCCATGGGCCCTTGCCTATGGCTATGGGCCTACTGCGGACCTCAAAAAAATTCCGTTTAGGGGGTCAAAACTGCTCCAAAAGTTCAGGACTCGAAAAAATGCTAAAAATAGTAAATGCTGCTATAAACAAGGAAACTAATGAAACCGACTGGAGGTATAGGTGGAATAGGAGGGTAGCCACTAATATCCACGTGGATCAGTCCTCCCTCCTTAGGAAGCAATTGTCTCCATTACATGCAAAGCCTCCATGAGGTGAGGAAATTTCTGTTGAACCTCGTCCTTAGTGAACCCCTTTCCCTAGTGAAGGAGTTGACCCATTTGACAACTCAATATAGTTGAATACTCTATTAGTGAGTGTTCTTGATCTGTGTGTTCATGATCCGATTAGTTGTGGCATGTTCCATGCAGTGTGGGTTTAACTCCATTGGTGTGAGTTGTTCTGTAATGTCGGATGCGTCCAACAATGGTGGAAAGTATGGCTGAATGTGGTCCACATTGAATACTAGGTGCAGGCCAAGGAATGGTGAAATATGTAGAAATTTTGAATAATATGACACTTATTCACAGAGATTATCCCGATTATACACTATTGCGGAATACATGCATAATACATAACCTCCTCTATGTTGATCATCAATTTAGCAGCATTAAAAACAATGAAACATCAATCACATGCACACATTAACACAGTATGTAACCGGGGAAAGCATACAGCTGAAAACCCCACACTATCTGTATATTATAATGATTGAGAACATGTAACAATACATAGTACAATACTCCTCACAAGTACTCAGTACTATCTCCACCTGTTACACACAAACTAGCTCAGATGTGATTTCCAAATCTCCTCCACTGCTTGCCTGCCTCTATTGCACAATACCTGCATGAGAATGAATGAATCCAAACTCATTCCAAGTTCTATTTACCTTGGAAAATCACTGACATTGGAAATCACGTGAGCACAGGCTATATCACTGGGCATATGCAATTCTCATGGGCATACTCAATACTTTGATTGTGTAAGATATCATGCACAACTATAGTCTCAACTGATAGCAATCTCAACCTCTAACACCTGTCTCCACTGAACTGTACATGCACTGAGTTAACTGATGTATTCTTCAGTTGCATTATGAGTTAATAATTGGTGAATTAATTAATAACTAATTCACACAACTCATCACTTAGTCTATTGGCTAGTTAGACTAAATACAACTAGTTCAACTAAGTCAAACTGAACACAACTCCATTAACTCCACATCCAACTCCACAGAACTCAACCACATGAGTTCTAACTGATGTCCTACATGCAATAGCTCAACTGACCCACAAAGAAAGCTTATTTCCTTCTGACAGCTGCATGTGCCACATCTGTAGCTCAAACTGAAGTGCTCCAAGAGGATAAGATAAAGTTTATAGTCTAAATATTATTATGAGACAATAATATTTGACTTTTCTAGTTTTAGCCTGGCAGTCTAAAAATAGACTCTGATCACACCGTTGTGAACCAAAAATAGAAGTCCATCTATTTTTCCCAACATGACCAATCATCCATAAACATCATACTACAACTCATAGACCATGATCAATATGTCTAAAAATAGACATAGTCTAAAAATAGACTTTGCGCCAAAAATAGCCTGCGGGCCCACTTAGTGAAGGCGACTCCTTTTCACTAAGATCCATCATCTTGTTGCATTTTCAACACTCCCTCTCAACAAGATTATGGATTATCTGCAACCCCTATCCTACAACTCTAGAATTTTCTGCATGCAACACATTTGCCTGGTCCACCTGCTCCAACAACACTTGGAACAAAAACACTCCCAACTGACCACTCTGTTGGGCTAGGAACATACTCTGATGCTAAAGCTCTACCTGCTGCTGACAAGTGCTCCCCCTTTGACATCTGTGCTACTGCAACATCTCCATGCATCTCGCACCATTGCACACTTCTCTGTGCCACCTAGCACTGTGCAAAACACTTGTGCCTCTCACATTGCTGCAACCTGCTAGCTATGCGCTGTCCTGGGATTCCCTGCACTCTCGCTCTCTCTGCCGCTCCATCCGCATCTGTCTCTATCCAATCAGTCAGTTCCTGCTACTCCACATCGGGGCTCCGGTGGAAAGGTCTCATCCAATAGGTTGGGTACCTCAAGGATTCTGCCCCTCCTCCTTGGGACGATCAATCCACATCACCCCACCTCCTACCTGGAGGTATGGTTGCATGCGATCCCTCAGCCCACCTGGCTCGAAGTTTCCCCCTACTGGAGGTCTCTGCATGAGTAGATGTCTCTACTCGATCTCCTCTCAACTTCCCTTGTTGTGGCTGCTCCACAACCTCCTGAAGCTGTTGCACCAATCGTGGCTCCTCTACAATCGTCTGAGACTTCTTCTAGCTCTGCATGTTAAGAGGTAATATACGCTCCCTCTCAACCACCAAGTCTCCATCAGTTTCCTTGCTGCTCAAGGCTTTGCATGCATCTTGAACCTCGAGAGCATACAAGTTCTTGACCCGTGAACCAATCTGCTTCACTTGTCTAGTGATGGTGTGTCTAAGGAAAACCTTTCCCTTACTGAAGACTACATCATATCCCTTGTCTTCTAGCATCGCGATCGACACCAAGTTTCTCTCCAGTCCTGGTACATACTTGACATCAGTCAAGGTAAGGCGAGCTCCATGCTCCCTCTGAAAAATAACCGTGCCCACACCTGAGACACTATACTTCTCATCATTACCCATTGCTATGAGTATCTGGAGATCTTTCTCCTCCAAAGTACTGAACAAACTTTTGTCACCGGTCATGTGGAAAGAAGCTCCACTATCAAGAAACCAACCACTTCCCACCATGGATGAAACCATGCATGTGAAGAGTGTGAAATCCAACTCAAACTGTGAAGCAAGTGCCTCACCTTCAGATCCTTCCACAGATCCCTTCTTGGATTTCTTCTTTGGGCAATTAGTAGCATAATGGCCCAACTCATGACAACGGAAGCATCTCACCTTTGACTTGTCAACCTTCTTCCCATCATTGGAAGATCTGGATTCAGAAATAGAACCCTTCACCTTCCCCTTCTTCACCTTACTCGCTAAGGCACAGTTCTCCTCATCATGCATAGATGAAGAACTGTCTCTGGTGTGCCATCTAATCTCCTCTTGCACAAGATCCGACCAAAGTCTCTCCCATCCTGGCAATTTCTCCCTTCCATTCACCGAGTCCTGGTAACTATGCCAACTCTTAGGAAGGCCAAGGAGTGCCAGACTCACCATATCCTCATCCTCAATAGTTACCCCTACACTTCCCAGCTCATCCCGGCATTGGGTGAACTTCGTGAGATATTGGGGCATACTGTCTCCATTATCACACCTAATGTTTCTGAGTTTATCCTTGAGCACCAGCTTCCTCTGATCGCTCTTGATTTGGAATAGATCTGTCAAATCTTTCCACATCAAGTATGGAGAAGTCTTACCATGCAGGCTGGACACAATGTGATCCTTCGCGCCCTCCAACAGAATCCTTCGACACTTTGCTGTCTTCTTTTGCCAAGCATCAGCTTGAGTAACATCAGTAGGCTTTGAGACATCGGCCTCTATGAACTCCTTCAGCCCATTATCATCCAACATTGCCTCCATCCTGTCCTTCCATGCAATATAGTTTGAGTTGCCCTCAAGAGCATACTCCAATCGCAATCCGTTGAAAGACATTGCAACGTTGACACCAAGAAAACACTGCTGCAAATTCGAATTCCACCAGCTCCAAACTCAACCGCCTCCGATCTAGAATTCATGAGAACAAAGTATTTCTCGTATAGAGATTGACTGTATGGGATTTTACCGGATATGTCACCTTCCAAAGGAAGGATGAATCCAGAGGCTACCTGGCCCGATTACAGACTCTGCCTGAAGAAATAGAATGTAAACACTTCCTGAATAGTAGATCTGATGATCAACAACTTTGATACCATGTAGAAATTTTTCTACAAATCAACTAGCTCTGATACCATGTAGAAATTTTGAATATTATGACACTTATTCACAGATATTATCCCGATTATACACTATTGCGGAATACATGCATAATACATAACCTCCTCTACGTTGATCATCAATTTAGTAGCATTAAAAATAATGAAACATCAATCGCATGCACACATTAACACAATATGTAACCCGGGGAAAGCATACAGCTGAAAACCCCACACTATCTGTATATTATAATGATTGAGAAAATGTAAAAATACATAGTACAATACTCCTCACAAGTACTCAGTACTATCTCCACCTGTTACACACAAACTAGCTTAGATCTGATCTCCAAATCTCCTCCACTGCTTGCCTGCCTCTATTGCACAATACCTGCATGAGAATGAATGAATCCAAACTCATTCCAAGTTCTATTTACCTTGGAAAATCACTCACATTGGAAATCACGTGAGCACAGGCTATATCACTGGGCATATGCAATTCTCATGGGCATACTCAATCCTTTGATTGTGCAAGATCTCATGCACAACTATAGTCACAACTGATAGCAATCTCAACCTCTAACACCTGTCTCCACTGAACTATACATGCACTGAGTTAACTGATGTATCCTTAAGTTGCATTATGAGTTAATAATTAGTGAATTAATTAATAACTAATTCACACAACTCATCACTTAGTCTATTGGCTAGTTAGACTAAATACAACTAGTTCAACTAAGTCAAACTGAACACAACTCCATTAACTCCGCATCCAACTCCACAGAACTCAACCACATGAGTTCTAACTGATGTCATGCATGCAATAGCTCAACTGACCCACAAAGAAAGTGTATTTCCTTCTGACAGCTGCATGTGCCACATCTGTAGCTCAAACTAAAGTGCTCCAAGAGGATAAGATAAAGTTTATAGTCTAAATATTATTATGAGACAATAATATTTGAGTTTTCTATTTTTAGCCTTGTAGTCTAAAAATAGACTCTGATCACACTGCTGTGACCCAAAAATAGAAGTCCATCTATTTTTCTCAAAATTACCAATCATCCATAAACAGCATACTGCAACTCATAGACCATGATCCATATGTCTAAAAATAGACTTTGCGCCAAAAATAGCCCGCGAGCCCACTTAGTGAAGGTGACTCCTTTTCACTAAGCTCCATCATCTTGTTGCATTTTCAACAAAATACTGAGATCGAAGGCATTTCCCTCTACATCCTTAGTGATGGTGTATGGCCCATATCGGAGCGGCTGAAGCTTGTGGTGGGCCCCAGCAAGGTGTTCCTTCTGCAAATGTAGCCAAACTTTGTCACCCATCTGGAACTTGTGTGGCACCCAATGTTGATCATGTCGTTTCTTGTACTTAGCATTGGCTCTATCTAATATGTCATGGACCTACTGGTGAATATTATGAATGCACTCAATTAACTTGTTATCCCTGCCAGCTTCGAATTGGACATGAGCCGAATCTCCCTAAGTAGCTGTGAATGGTATGGCCACATCAATGGGACATAGTGGTTGGAATCCTAATCCCACCTGAAAGGGGATGTGTTTAGTTGAGCTATGGAGAGCTCTATTGTAGCTATGTTGGACATTGGGGAGGATTTCATCCCATGTGCATGGATGCTTCAAGTTATACATGCGTAGAATGTGTACGATCATCCTCTTGACTACCTCTATTTGGCCATCAGTTTGGGGGTGGAAAGTTGTGGACATAGTGATCTTGGTATCCAACATCGACTAGAGACTTGACAAAAATGTACTTAGGAATCCTTTTTCCCAATCTGAGATAATGGATTGTGGGATCCCAAAGTGTACTCACACTTGTTCAAAGAAGATCTTAGCAATGGCTTCTGTTGTGATACTCTTCTTGCAGGCCGCTAGAATGGACATCTTAGAGAATCTGTCGATGAACACGAAAACACAGTCGTTGCCATGCTTAGTAGAAGGAAGGCCCTGTTGAAAATAGCAACAAGAAATGATAAAAATAGCATTTCAGGATATACTCAAACTCTGTTGGAAATAGAAAAAAATAGAAATGCTAAAAAATAGCATTGTTATAGATAGAATTTTGAGATATATTCCAATTTTGATTTGTCCTTGAATCAAAATTGAGAATTAAAATTCGAATTAGTCTCACTAGCTGTTTGAAAAATAATAATTAATTAATTTATCTTGAGTTAATTAGTTGGAGAAAATCAAACATGAAGTCTTTGTGAAGACATGTAACAGTTATCCCTTTGATTGAGGAAGTTATCCCTTAATTAAGGAGATAAGGATGAGTTGTAATTAGTTAGCTCAGTTAACTAAGTTAAGTCCAGTTATATTAGTTCCAAACAGTTTGTAGAACTGATTGTGAGTTCAGTCAGTTAATGCATACATGCATGCATGCATGCAACTAGTGTTCTCCAAATAACTGAATATTCTCTCATAAATAACTCATGCATGTCAGCTCAGAGAAAGACCTAGTTGAGATTAAAGGAAGGGACAGTGTACTATCAGTTGGAGGAATTTTCCTATAAAGGAAACTCATCCATGCAGAAGGAATCATCTCCTTTAGGATTGCACAGTTATTTTAGAGGTCACTGTTGTGTGTGAGGTGAGAATTCACACAGGTGGCAACTTTTGGACCCCAAGAGAAACTACACAAGGAAATAGGAGGTTTGGAGGACTAAAGGAAGGCACATGTTGTTTCTATTCAGTCTATGATCTGTATTGAGGAATTGTACTGAGAGCTAGATAGCTTGTGAGCTAAAGCTTTGTGTAATCTCTGAGATATTTCCACTTGTTTGATAATACATGGTATCAGAGCTAGCTGATCTATAGAGAAATTTCTACATGGTATCAGAGCTAGCTTATCTATAGAGGAATTTCTACATGGTATCGGAACCAATTTTATCAGAGCAGTGAACAATATAAGAAGAAGAGAATTCAAAGTAAAAAAATAAATAAATAAATTGGGCCACGAGTTTGCATAGCAGATCTGAATTTTTTGTGCAAAATTTTCAGAAACAAATAGCAGATCTAGATTCCTTGTGAAAAAATACCCAAATTCAAAAAAACAATCGGCTGAATCGGAGTTCAGATGAGGGAGATATCACTGATTTAAAATAAGCTCTTTTTCTAGAAAATTTCATGACAGTGGGAAAGATGAAACAGATTGGTGTGCTAGCCAAGAACCTGTATAGTCTTGAGGTTCAAGATGCATGTAAATCCTTGAGGAGCAAGGCAAATGTTAGAGACTTGGTGGTTGAGAGGGAGAGTAAATTACCTCTTAACATGTAGTCCCAAAAGAAGTCTCAGACAACTGTGGACGAGCCACAATTAGAGTCAGCAGAGGGATCACATGCAGCCATACCTCCAGGTGGGGTGATGTGAAGTGATAGTCCCAAGAAGGCTAAAATATGGGCAAGATCCTTGAGGTACCCAGCCTCTTTGATTATACCTTGCTACGGGAGCCCCGACGAGTAGTAGGACTAGCTGAGTGGGTAGAGATAGATGTGGATGGAGCGACAGAGGGAGCTTCAACATTAGAGGGTGTTTTTAGCCCAACAGGGAGGTTAGTTTGGAGATCAGTTACTTACTTCTCAGTAACTGAGTTGCAGTGCAACAATGGGCAACACGATGCAACATGATGAGAGGAGGTGCTGTGCGGATGCAATGCTGGGAGAAAGGATCAGCAGCAGCAGTAGGAATTAGTGTGATTGATGCAGTCAGAGATCAAAGTGACAGAGGCTAGAGTAGTCAAATACTACAGAGAATAGAGGTGCAGAGTTTTCAGTCGACAGAGGCAATAGCAGTTAGAGTCTTTGATAACAGAGGCATCATTCTGATTCAGGTTGGATATTTTTTGTTTCTGGAGTTGCTGGAGCAAAAACACTTGAGAGAAGTGTTGCATGTAGAACATTCCAAAGGTTCAGGATCGGGTTCAAGTTGAATGCCTTTCTTGTTGAGAGGGAGTGTTGAAAATAGCAACAAGAAATGCTAAAAATAGAATTGCTATAAATAGAATTTTAGGATATACTCCAACTCTGTTGGAAATAACAAAAAATAGAAATGCTAAAAATAGCATTGCTATAAATAGCATTTCGGGATATATTCCAATTTTGATTTGTCCTTAATCAAAATTAAGAATTAAAATTCGAATTTAGTCTCACTAACTGTTTGAAAAATAATTAATTAATTCATCTTGAGTTAATTAGTTGGAGAAAATCAAACATGAAGTCTTTGTGAAGACATGCAACAATTATCCCTTTGATTGAGGAAGTTATCCCTTAATTAAGGAGATAAGGATGAGTTGTATTTGAGTTGTAATTAGTTAGCTCAGTTAACTAAGTTAAGTCCAGTTAAATTAGTTCCAAATAGTTTGTGGAACTGATTGTGAGTTCAGTCAGTTAATGCATGCATGCAACTAGCGTTCTCCAGATAACTGAATATTCTCTCATAGATAACTCATGCATGTCAGTTCAGAGAAAGACCCAATTGAGATTAAAGGAAGGGACAATGTGCTATCAATTGGAGGAATTTTCCTATAAAGGAACTTATCCATGCAGAAGGAATCATCTCCTTCAGGATTGCGCAGTTATTTCAGAGGTCAGTGTTGTGTGTGAGGTGATAATTCACACAGGTGGCAGCTTTTGGACCCCAAGAGAAACTGCGCAAGGAAATAGGAGTCTTGGAGGACTGAAGGAAGGCATATGTTGTGTCTATTCAGTCTATGAGCTATATTGAGGAATTGTATAGAGAGCTAGATAGCTTGTGAGCTAAAGCTTTGTGTAATCTCTGAGATATTTCCACTTGTTTGATAATATAGATAGCGAGGTTTTTAGCTGAGGCTTTCCCTAGAGTATTATTCTGTGTTTCATGTGATTAATTTCTTCTTCATCTGTTATATGTATTCTAATTGATCTTGCTCAAAATCAATTAAGCTTTCACAAGTTTGTTTGCAGAAGTAGATCAAGTATTTTGCTTTAGTATATTGCATTATCAGATGATCTACAGTGAGAATTTCTACAAGCCCGACATGTAATCCATGGAGATGGATTCCCAAGGCTGACTAGGAGTAGGCAGAGGAGTATATAGGCCTTTCTTCTTGATGGCTGGTTTGGCAATGACATGGGGAGTGGAGGATTTGAAGTACTTCCCAAAATCATGTCGAAGGTTCAACCAATAAAAATACTTCTACAACACTGCCATTCTCTTCTCTACCCTGACATTTCCAGCGACCCAACTGTAGTGTGCATCCAAAATCATCTTGGCATGCTCACTTCAAGGAACACAGAGGTGTCCCAAGTGGCATAATAGTGCATCCTGGAGGTGAAAATTTGGAACTTTCTTTCCTTCCAGGAGCGTTTGGTATGTGTTGCAAAATTTTGATTGCTCTTGTAAAAGTGCGACCACCCCGCAATCTCCTACCCACAAGAGTCAAGCACAATGGTCAGCGCCATGAATGACGGTCAGTTGAGGAAGTTTGCAACATTGTTGGTGTTACCCTTCTTGTACTTAATGTTCAAATGGAATTGTTGTAGGTATGTGGACCATTTCTGATGGCCATCATTCTGCAACTTCCCTTGTGTTTGTATGAACTGCAGGGGTCGGTGTTGTGTGTGGATGATTGTTTCCTTCCCCGGAATGTAATGCGTTTATTGTTGCGAAGCCTCCAAAATGGAATACATCTCTTTGTCATAGGTGGGATACTTTTGCATTGTTTCTAAAAGTGTCTTACCATGATAGGCCATTGGATACCCCTGCTGAGTAAGAACTGCACCAATAGCATAGTCGTAGGAATCTCTCTCGATCTCAAATGGTTATTGTAGGTTTGGTAATGTGAGAACTTGTGCAAAGCAGAGGTGATGCTTCAAGTCGTCAAACAACTTCTGTTGGGATTCAGACAAAAATAAATTTGCTTTCACTCCTCCCTTGCTGACTTGATGCAAAGGTCAAGTGATATGAGAGAACCGAAACATGAACCTTCTATAGAAGTTGGCAAGACGACCAGAAATTTGCGAAGCTCTGTTAGAGTGGTTGGGGTTGGCCAATATCGAATGACTTGTATCTTGGTTGGGTCCACACGCACACCCATCTCATCAATAATGTGCCTTAGATATTGAACATGGGTCATACTAAAAGTGAATTTCTCCAAATTGGCACCCAACTTGTGTTGCCACAAGTTTTGGAGGACCTGTCGAATATGGTGGAGGTGGTCTTCCCAAATTTGACTGAATATCATAATGCAATCCAAATACACCACCACGAATGAGTTGGTGAAGGGTAGTAATATTTCATCCATCAACCTCATGAAGGTTATGGGGGCGTTCATCAACCCGAAAGGCACGACTAGCCATTCAAAAAGGTTGTCCTTGCATTTGAATGCAATTTTCCACACATCGGAGGGTTCGATTGGTACTTGATGATAACCGAACTTCAAGTCAATATTGCTGAAATATTTGGCCCCCTAGAGCTGTTCAAGAAGGTCATCAATCTGTTGGATTACATACCTATTCTGGACAATGATCTTGTTCAACGCCCAATAGTTAATACAAAGTCTCCAGGTCCCATCCTTATTCTGTAAAAACATGATCGAGCTCCCACATGGTGATGAACTTGGCTTGATGTGCCATTTCTGCAATAGATCCTGAATCTTCCTTTTTATTTCATCGTTCTCCAAAATAGAGCATCGATAGATTGGTCCATTGGGTAGTGGCGTGCCTGGGATCAAATCGACGAAGTGCTTGACCTGACAGTTTAGAGGTACCCTTGGGGGTGAGGTGAAGATGTCATTGTACTCCTCCACAACCTTGTCCATATGCTACTGTCGTGTGGAGGAGCCCTATCTAGAGGTCGTAGCCACAATCTTCTTCTTTCCCTGAGGGAAAATCATAAGGAAAACAAATTTCTTGGTCTAGGAAATGATCTTACTGCATTGCTTCATAGTGATCAAAGAAATGGAGGTAGGTGATGCTATCTCTGGTATATTATACAACTTATTGCCCATGCACAATGTGAGGCCTAGACTCATACACAACATGTCACTTCCACAAGTTTGATTGGCCTAATAATACATCATAAACTTCAATAGGAGCAACATCACACATTACCTCATATGTGAAGGGCTTGATGTTGTAAGGAAGGAGACACTATTAGCTGACACAGATATCTTGCCCTTGGTGAAGCCACTTGATGGTATATGGCTACGACTGTGGTGTGGTCAGCAAACCCAACCGTTTCACGACCTCTACTGAAATGAGATTATTTTGGCTCACGCTGTCCACAATGAACTACAATGGAGAACCCTTCACCCACATATGTGAGTGGAATAGTCGCTCCCCCTCTCCTAGATCTTCAAGCTCATCCTTCTGGATCTTGGTAGTGGAAACAATGGTACTAGGCTCCACATTGATAATCTGGTTCCCTTTGTCATTCCCCTTCAGAGTTGGAACATGCATCTAATTCACAAACCTTCAACTCGGCTACCAATGACTGCTTGGCTCAACACTTGCTTGTGTTGTGAGTGGTGCTCTTATGGAACTCACACCTTTTCCTTGTGTCCTTCTTTGCCTTGATGGTGTTGTTCTTTGCTTGAAGCTTCAGCGGGTTGTCCTAGGTCACCCTGCCTTGGATTTGTCCTTTACTTTACAGTTTGGGGGCGTCTTTCCCTTACTTCGGATTCACACACCCAAAGTCTCACTTCTTCTTTTTAAATTTATGCTTGATCTTGACAACGTATCGATAGGCGACACCAAGCGAGGAGATGTCCAGGAACTCCATCTTGTCTTGGATGTACTTGTGTAGACATTCACGGTACTTGAGTACCAAATTCCACTCAGAATACTTGATACACAACTTTGTGTGAAGGGTATGGAAAAAATTTGTGAACTCCGACACATATTGGTCCCTTCCTTGTGCAGCGTGGTCCACTTTAGTTATTTATCTTCATAGCACCGAACAGGGTAATATTTTTCCTTGAGGGCGTCTCATAAATAATTCCAAATGAGTGCGGCTAGAAAAAATGAGGATCCCCTCTCGTCCTTTTATTCATAGTAGGTTTCCCACTAGTCCTTGACAATGGGACAACTTTGAGGAGTGCAAAAGTAATATTTTCTCGATTGGAAAAGTCATGAACTGAAAAATATCCTTCCAACAGATTTAACCATCTATCTACGACGTTTTCATCTATCTGGCCTTCAAATATGGGAATGTCAAAGTTAACTTGTACCTTAAAAGGAGTGGCACCTCCAGAGTGGCTGTTGGATGAAGATGCGTTGCTTATGGGTAGTCGCCGAAGGATCTAGGCAAAGTTATCCATCATCACATTCCTTTGTCGCTCGAGGGCTTCCTCGAGCAATATTTTGAAATGATTTCCTACCCCCTCATCTTTATTTTCTTCCACCATGGGAGTTTGTCGAGGTTTGTGAGGCTGGTCTTGCAAAGGTTCAACCAGTTCAAGCCCTAACTCCTTATACCCTGACCTCATTAGGGACATGCAAAGAAACATAGAGAAAGAGTAGAACGCTCTAATACCATTGATCTAGACTTATGTAGGAACAAAAAAATATGGATATACACATAAACACAAAGATGCAATAGAAATAAAACTTAATTTCAATAATATCAAAGAACTGAAATATGCTTACATACATAAATGGAAATAAACTAGCTCGGGAAATGGTAGCTTACCTCTGATAATAGATGTGGTGACTACATGCCTCTAAATTGTGTTACAATGAGGCTAAATGACCTTTTTAATATTGAACAACAAGGGAAAACGCTAAACAAAAAAACCCTAACCCCAGGGGATAGAACGCCAAGAGTTTGTGGGCTTCGTTAAGGTTATTTGGGCAACCAACTTCCTAGGGTCGTAACTTGGTCATATTATCTTCATTTGGTGCGTACGATACCTTGTTGGAAATATCTCTCCGAGTACTACAGTATTTGATGCAAGTAGTACCTTACCTATGGCTATGGCCTGTTGTAGACCTAAAAAAAATACCATTTAGGGGGTGAAAACTACTTCGAAAGTTCAGGACCTGAAAAACTACTAAAAATAGTAAATGCTGCTATAAACAAGGAAATTGATGAAATTGACTATAGGTTTAGGTGGAATAGGTGGGTGGCCACCAATATCCACCTGGATCACTGATTTGGAGGAATATAGGCTTTTTCACAGTCCCAATTAGATTTGTTGCTAGTTTCTAGGTCCAAGTAAGCTTCAAAGCCATCCCCTTTAGCCTTGCTAGGAAGTATCTCATTAGATGGAGCACCTTCTATAGTATCTCATTAGATGGAGCACCTTCTATTTTAAGCTTCAACATTGTTTAAGGGTATCCCCCTTGTGGATTTTTATTATGTTGTCTAGCAGGTAGCTTTTTTTCCAGATTAAGCTTATATATTGACTCCCTTTTCCCCCCATAACGAGAGGGGCAATCAACCAACAAGTGCCCAATTTTATGACATTCCAGACACCTAAAGGGGATTCCCTAGTAATCTACTTGATGCCATATAGAGAAGGTTGCCCAATAGATATCAATTGTAGTAGGTTAACCAACCAATAGTTCCACCTCCACCAGGAACCATGTGTTGAGCCCCAGAACTACCTCTCTTCTACACATTTTCCTAAACCTTTTCTCTTCTATTTTCCCATATCAGTGCCTCACAAGCTATCAAAAGTTGTTACATGTTGATTTCAAGAGTATATTTGAGTGATTTTCAAATTATATCATTGTGTGTGCTATTTGATCTAGGTTTTGTTTATCACCCACAGAATGTAGCCACTTTCCACAACTAACTCGCAATTCCGCAGTTGTTCCCATTGTTCTATAGGTTACAGGTGTCGGTAGGAGAAATGGGACACATGGGCAGTTTAGGAATGATGCACACATGGATGAGTTCCTATCTGCTTAGCTGAATTCGTGAAGAAAGGTACCATTCAAAGGGTGGTCAACAGAGAGTCCTACATCAACTAGGACTTCGCTCCTGCACGTAAAAGAAGCCCGAAGCCATTCCTGAGCTCGTGGATCCGTTTTTGCCACTTGCAAGCCATCTCCATAATGCAATCCAACATCCACTTTGCGTAGATTTACTGCTCATGGCAACCGAGAGGCTGAATCTTCGGATTCTGACCTGTTCACGTGTCCATTGCTGAAGAATTTCCTCTAGAATACAGTTATCTATTTTCCTCTATAAATATAAGTGTTTGCAACAAAAATAGTTAGTTCTTAGTTCTTGATACTGTTGTTTTAGCGTTACTTTACTATTGTGTAACCGAGAGACATATCCTCTGTTTCATAATACAAAAACTCTGTTTTTCACATGGTTGTTTAAGCGTGGTTTGAAGTGACAGCGTGTTAATCCAAAGCTGTGCAGAGGGCCCCTGCGTGGCTGAGGTTTTTCTTTTGTTTTGTATAGTTTTCATGTATATTTTCTCTTATTTGAGTTGTACATTTCTCATGTTTTGCTTATGGTTTTAATCATTCTAAATCATGTACATGTTTTTTGCAGCTTGTTATATCTTCTCCTAACACTAATCAGTGCATTTCAGAATAGATTATGCTTGAGCTTTTTAATGTAGTTGTTGCATCAAGTGGTGATCTGAGACTTGCTTCCTCTACTGAACTTTAGTTTTCAATTTCAGTTGTTTATGCTTTTATTTAGTGAGATTTGTTTACTGCAAGTAGATAGTTTAGATATCAGTTCTTCATGCTATATGATGATATCTCCGGAGCCTTTAGCTTAACCCCATTTTAGAAGTTAATTGGCGAGCTATTGTGATTATAGGTGAAGTAATTGATTTTGCTTTCATTAGTCTACAAGTAGATAGTTTAGATTTCATCTCTTTCATGCTATATGATGATATTTTCGGAATCTTTAGCTTAACCCTGTTTTAAAAGTTAATTGACGAAATATTTTGATTATAGATGAAATAATTGACTTTGCTTTCATTAGTGTGCAATTTAGATGTCATTCTTTTCATGCCATATGATGATATTTCCGGAGTCTTTAGCTTAACCCCGTTTTAGAAGTTAATTGACGAAATATTGTGATTATAGGTGAAATCATTGACTAGTTTCCAGTTTCTTTACTTTTTGATTTTCAGTGCAGTAGTTTATTAGATTTCAATTTGTAATTAGAATGGAAAGTAGAGATAGTAACCTCATTTTCAGTACTTCATTTTTAGCTTGATTTATGTAGCTGCATGTTTACACTCTTGTTCAAAGTTCTGATTTTTTAGACAGCATGTTTTGAGATCTTTGAAGTTCTAAGTTTGGAAATTACCATAAGAAGCATAAACCTTGTCTTCAATTCTACATCCACACTTGATCTTTAAAAGTATTCTTAAAAATTTAGACTAGGATTTCCATTTGCATTAAACACTTTAGGAGACCAACAAGAACAAAACCCCAAAACAAGATAAAAACTGAAAACAAAGATGTAAGAAAAGGGTTGTCTAGCACATACAGTGCACTAAACTTCATCAGTTTACGACTCCCGAATTGATAACTTATGTCGCAATTTAGGACACACTAAATTGACTAAACATTTTAGCGCCATTACCGGGGATCGAACCTGGGTCAAAGATGAAAAACAATATGTCAAAAGGTGTGACAGCTGCCAAAGGGTAGGGAAACCTACCCCCTCAAATGAGATGCCATTACAACCTCAGGTACTCATTGAACCCTTTGAAAAATGGGCTTTAGAGTTTATTGGACCTATTAATCCTCCATCCAAATAGAAAAAGTATATATTGGTATGTACTGATTATGTCACTAAATGGGTAGAAGCCAAAGCATTATTTTCTGCTACTGAAAATTTAGTAGTTAATTTTATTTATGAGGATATTTTTACTCGCTTTGGTGTTCCAAGAGAAATTGTGACAGATCAGGGAAGTCAATTCACATCCAGAATGATGGAGAAGTTGATGGAAGAGTACAAGGTCAAGCATAGAAAATCCACTCCTTATCATCTGCAAGAAAATGGTCAAGTGGAGTCCACAAATAAAGTAATTGAAGGCATCATTACCAAGACTATGGATCTACACATAGGAGACTGCGCAGAAAGGCTTCTTGAAGCCTTATGGGCCTACAGAACTACATGGAAGAACACAATAGGACACACTCCCTATGAACTTGTTTATGGGAAGGAAGTTCTGCTACCCATTGAGTTCCAAGTCAAGACCTTCAAGATGGCAATTCAATTGGGAATGGATCTATCAGAAGCTCAAAATCATAGACTAGAGCAGTTGAATTAACTAGATGAGATCAGACAAGAAGCAATTCAAAGAACTGATCTAGTTCAACATCAAAGAGCTAAGTGGCATGACAAATACATCAAGGACAAAAAGTTTCAAGAAGGAGATTGGGCATTGCTATTTGATTCAAAGTTCAAAGATTTTCAAGGTAAATTTCAGACTCATTGGCTTGGGCCATATGAGATTGAAAATGTTTTTAGCAATGGAGCAGTAAGAATCAAAACAATTGATGAGTATCAAACTCCTCTCATTGTGAATGGTCACAGATTGAAGATCTATCATAAGCCACTCTCAAAGGAGGAGTTTATCAAAATCTTTCAAGATAATTCTGCAATGAGGCTGGTGAAGAAGAATCATTCTTCTCCACCAACCTAGTCTTTGTTCTTTTCATCATCATCTATATATATATATATATAGATAAGCCTGAAAACCAATCACTGATTGGCAGTCTTATACAGAAAATACAGGGCGAAAATCAGAAGCCTCTGACGCCCTATATTTTCCAAAAAAAATCTCTCATTTCACTCATAGTTGTTTTCATTCCATTTCATTTCATTTCGCTTCATCTCGCCACCACATTCCATCAATAAAATTTCTTTCTGTTTATCTTCATGTTCACCTTTCCATATATCATTCATACAGTCATTTTTCATTTCCATTCATTCGCCAAGTCATATGTTATTCACTATGTCAGTTTCCGCAGCTGAATTCTGATTCCGTAGCTGATTGCTGATTCCATAGCTAATCCTCTGTTACTCTGCAGTGACAGTCAAGTGATTAGCCAAATAATAATAAAAGAAAAATGCAAGTATGGAAGAAGAAGATCTTTGAAGACATCAACACCTAAAAAGCACCTATAGAAGCAGCCAATTAAAAGTTAGCAAAATGAAAGAGGCATGATTCCAAGGTATGAACAAAACCATTTTCAAATAGCATTTCAAACGGATAATTTGTATAGTTTTTAAATCAAAAGCTTCATAATGTGTAATGATTTGACTTGATGGCTGCCTTAACTCTAACATATCCTCCGCATCAATCCTAATGGTCTCATAATCTACTTCCGAGTTTAACTCGTACTTAGTCGTACATCCGTATTACACTTGTTAAAACGGCTAATTATGTAGACGTGAGCTGATTGAATACGGCTCTCTTCTACCGACATTCCACTCTGTAGCCTTTTTATGAACCCATTGACGTCCACTCCGCAACCTTTTATGAACTCGAACTCTATTCAGTTTCACAAGTTTTCATGAGTGATACTCTACCTCCACACATTCATACCAGGTTTTACAATTTTCGGTTCATAGTTTGTTTACACAGACTTCTGCTCTGAGAACCCACTCTCATTTCGTGCTCAGTATTCTTCCCATTTCATAATCACTGATTTTCTCGACAACCCTCTTCCATTTTCCGCTCACATAATCGTTCTGCTCCCGTAAACTATCATCTACAATGGTATCTTTGCAATAAGAAGGAGGAATGGGTCTTATAGTAAGAACAGAGCCTGAAGGAGCTAAATTTATGGAGGGATACCCACAGCTAAAGAGCACGTTGAGGAAGGCGAGATGGTTGCACCTCACTAAGAAGTTCAAGGGTCATAATAAGGAAGTTACGAAAACATTTGCAAGATCTTTCAATGGTGTAGAAGTTGAAATCGGGGACATCAAATTTCCAGTGACAGAATCATCCATTGCAGCAGCAACAGAGCTTCCACAAGAAGGAGAACGATGGTTTAAGAATAAGGACTTTTATGAAAAGGTCTGGAGGGTCATTCTTCGTAATCTAGGCATGGACGTATCAATTTTTAAACGAGGAATTCATGTTTCAGCCTTAAAGGAAAAATGGACTAGTCTCCTGTTGATCATTCAGAAATTCATTACATGCGAGGGCAGGTATGGCTCCATGTACATGTATCATATCAGATTATTAATGAATTTCTTGGAGAATGAAACTATCAATCTTCCTTATTTCTTGTTGAGTAGTTTGAGAAAAATGTCTACTACTGTGCAAAATAATATAGATGATGTGGAGCCTCATCTCTATCATCATGGCCTTATTAAGATCTTGGTTGAGAATCAATTGAAAGAGAGGAAAGATACATGGGAAAAATTCCTAGTTAGGAATTTCTTCCAAGACCCTCCTGAAGTGCCTGAGGGAAGTTCAACAAAGAAAAGTAGGAGCAAAAGAACAAATTTAACAATCCAAGATACTCCTACTAATGTGACCAAGGAAACCAGTAGAGAAGAATTGCCTTCCGAAACATTGACTGAGATTAGAAAACAAGTAAAACAGAAAGGAAAGAGGACTATTGAAGATATTTACCAGACTCCTGAGCCTTCTTCAGAAGAAGAGCAAGTGCTTTCTGAAAGATTAATTCATATTAAAGAAAAATCAACTAAGGCAAAAGAAAAAGGAAAGGAGAAACAAAGCATAGAAAAGGGGGACACAAGCTGACAAGGTCTAAGAAGAAGCTCTAGATTAAAGGGAAAATTGAAGAAAATGCAAATCAAAGGAGGTCACTTCATAGACCTGGGAGGTGAAACTCCAAATCAGTCACCAGAAAAAACTCCTCCTGATCAAAGTCCACAGTATTCTCCTTCTCCTCAATTAGATTTTGAAACTAGTCCAAGAAAGACAACACCAGAAATTGATCAAACTCAGCAACAGATGTATGATTTCATTGAATCATTGGAAAAGACTACAACAGAACAGGGAACTTCATCTAATCAGCCAAGTACAACTCAGGAAACTTTGATCCAGTCATTAAAACAAGAAATTTATGAGCTGGAAGTCTTGAACAGACATATTCAAAGGGAAAATGAGACATTAAAAGAGCAAAACAAATTGGACAAAGTTATCCATGACAATACCATGCTGCATTTAGGATTATGGCACAAGAAGAATAGAAAACTGAAGAAGAAAAATAGGAGGTTGAGTAGAGCCCTCATCAATCTCAAGTACAGATGCCTTATGATGAAGCCCAGGATGACAGTGACAGCAAGGAAGAAGAAGAAAAGGTTAGATGTCTTAGCAGAAGTCTCAGAACAGATGAATTGAAGAAAGGATAGTTACAGTTTTGGTTGCATGAGGACATGCAACATCTTCACAGTGGGGTTATGTTGAGCCCCATAACTACCTCTCTTCTACACGCTTTCCTAAACCTTTTCTATTCTATTTTCCCATATCAATGCCTCATAAGCTATCAAAAGTTGTTACATGTTGATTTCAGGAGTATATTTGAGTGATTTTCAAATTATATCATTGTGTGTGCTATTTGATCTAGGTTTTGTTTATCAACTATGAAATGTAGCCACTTTCCGTAGCTAACTCACAATTCCACATCCGTTTCCATTGATCTATAGGTTACAGGTGTCGGTAGGAGAAATGGGACACATGGGCAGCTCAAGAATGATCCACACATGGATGAGGTCCTATATTCTTAGCCGAATTTGTGAAGAAAGGTACCGGTCAAAGGGTGGTCAACAGAGAGTCCTATGTCAACTAGGACTTTGTTCTTGCATGTAAAAAAAGCCCGAAGTCGTTCCTGAACTTGTGGATCCATTTTTGCCACCTGTAGGTCATCTCCATAACGCAATCCAACATCCACTTTGCGTAGATTTACTACTCATGGCAACCGAGAGGCTGAATCTTCAGATTCTGGCCTGTTCACATGTCCATTGCTGAAGAATTTCCTCTAGAATACAGTTATCTATTTTCCTCTATAAATATAAGCATTTGCAACACAGATAGTTAGTTCTTAGTTCTTGATACTGTTGTTTTAGCTTTACTTTGCTGTTGTGTAACCGAGAGACATATCCTCTGTTTCATAATACAAAAACTCTGTTTTTCACATGGTTGTTTAAGTGTGGTTTGAAGTGACAACATGTTAATCCAAAGCTGTGCAGAGGGCCCCTACGTGGCTGAGGTTCTTCTTTTGTTTTGTATAGTTTTCATGTATATTTTCTCTTATTTGAGTTGTACCTTTCTCATGTTTTGCTTATGGTTTTAATCATTCTAAATCATGTACATGTTTTTGCAGCTTGTTATATCTTCTACTAACACTAATCAGTGCATTTCAGAATAGATTATGCTTGAGCTTTTTAATGTAGTTGTTGCATCAAGTGGTGATCTGAGACTTGCTTCCTCTGCTAAACTTTAGTTTTCAATTTCAGTTGTTTATGCTTTTATTTAGTGAGATTTGTTTACTGCAAGTAGATAGTTTAGATATTAGTTCTTCATGCTATATGATGATATCTCTGAAGCCTTTAGCTTAACCTTGTTTTAGAAGTTAATTGGCGAGCTATTGTGATTATAGGTGAAGTAATTGATTTTGCTTTCATTAGTCTGCAAGTAGATATTTTAGATGTCAGTTCTTTCATGCTATATGATGATATTTCTGGAGTCTTTAGCTTAACCCCGTTTTAGAAGTTAATTGACGAAATATTGTGATTATAGATGAAATAATTGACTTTTCTTTCATTAGTGTGCAATTTAGATGTCATTATTTTCATGCCATATGATGATATTTCCGGAGTCTTTAGCTTAACCCCGTTTTAGAAGTTAATTGACGAAATATTGTGATTATAGGTGAAATCATTGACTAGTTTCCAGTTTCTTTACTTTTTGATTTTCAGTGTAGTATTTTATTAGATTTCAATTCTGTAATTAGAGTGGACAGCAAAGATAGTAACCTCATTTTCAGTACTTCATTTTTAGCTTGATTTATGTAGCTGCATGATTACACTCTTGTTCAAAGTTCTGATTTTGTAGACAGCATGTTTTGAGAAATTTTGAAGTTCTAAGTTTGGAATTTGTTGGACACCTAATCCTAAATGGGTTAGTGTGGAAGCTGAATAGACTAAGTAGTCCAAGAGACCTTGGGATGTGGAACCCAATGGTCACATATTGTACTATAAATGTAAATCATTTGTTAATAAAAATTGTACTCTCATGATTTATCTTTCATATTGTTCTTGCTACCCATGTGTGTTTAACATGGTATCAGAGTGGGCATACTCCTGCCCTGCGTAATTTCTTTGAACCATTTGTTTTATGAAAGTGTTGGATTTGAGTTATGAGCCTTAACTTGGTCGATTCGTGTATGGGTCAATTTTTGTGTTAAGAGTTGAAATGATGAATTTGCTAGTATTTAATTTGCTGGTTTATAAGAGAAGAATTGTAATGTATGCTCTTCAAACGTTAGCAACAATTTGTTGTGTGTGCCTATGAGAGGAATTTTGTAATCGAAGTATGTTTTGTTTTCTTGGATGATGAGCAATATTTGTATTAAAAGATTGTAAGCTCTACTTGTAAATGAGTATCGATTCATATTGACTTTGTTTGCACATGTTGAGGAAAGGCATTTGAAGCTGGTTGAATTGCATGAAATGGGCAATCACAATTAAACTAAATGACAGCGTTGTTGAGGTTAATAAATCGATTTTTGTGCAATCGAATTTCATAACAGGAAGACAGGATTTGTTGGGTCGATTTCTGTTTGTGAGCATTATGCAGTGAATTCACACCTGGAGTTGCTTGGTAAAGTCGAGTGCTGAAGAATTACATCTGACAAAGTCATGAATTAAAGCAATTTAATTTGTTTTAGCACTGATTAATCGATGTGCAGAGGTTGATCTAGACGCAGAATTTGTCAGGATTCTGTCTGTCCTGAATCAATGAAACAATTCACGTGAAGGAATCGATTGAATGTTTTAATGAAGAACGCTTGGCATTTCCTACTGTTACGCTGCCCATTGGTATCAGAACCATTTGATGAACGCCCAGAAGAACGTTTTGATGTCAGAACCGTTTGATGAACGCCCAGAAGAACGTTTTGATGTCAGAACTGTTTGATGAACGCCCAGCTCCCACTGTTTGATGAACGCTTGGTATTTCCTACTGTTACGCTTGGTATTTCCTACTGTTACGTTGCCTAACATGGAATCAAAGTAAAGTAGAGATCATTGAATATGCGTTGAATGCTGAGTGGTAGATACGCCACCATCGATGAAGGTCCGAAGTTTTCCAACTCCTGGTATGCGGTATTGAATCATATTAACGTTGTGGGTTTATACATATGCCCGTCCAAAATCTGTATATGCGTTGAACTATACAGCGCTCTGCGGTTTTTTAAAAATCATTTAAAATCATTTGAATGGTAAGCTTTGGCGGTTTTCAGGCGCTCATTGGTATTCTTTTGATTTGGCTGAGAAGAGTTTTGGTGAATACAAAAGTGATGTATGCGTTGAACTGATTTGGTGTATACAACGCTTGCATTCACTTGGTATATGCATTGTTCAAATTTTATATGTCATGTTGAATGCGTTTGAATAATAACATTTGAATGGTATCTCTGCGTGGGAGACAGCTCCTGGTATCGACATTTATATGGTTTCCATTTGAATGTGTTATTGAATGGTATTTGAATGCGGTATTGAATGGTATTAACGCTGTTGGTATTTCGGAGAAGTTAAAGTGTTCCATCGATGCTAGCACTTCTATTCAACAACCGTAGTACTGAAAACACCATGGAAGGAAGCGCCAGTTTAGCTGTGTCCATGATCGTGTAGAGGCTTTACAGTCACAGTGGTATTACACCACTGAAACTCCATCCCTCCACATGCGCACCTAGGGTTCAAGCCATATAATTATCATGGTATAGGAAATCGTGAATTCAAGTAATAGGAAACTGCAGAAATTTGTGGGTGTTTTCATGAATTGTCTTGCAGAGTAGAACTGCTCTGGAATGCAGATGGAATGACATTTCTAGCGTTGGTAAGAATAATCGTACTTGACAAAGAGTCTGGAAATGGAGTACATGACATACAATGTTTGTAGGATTGATAAAAGATTGTCGGTTGATGTAATAAATCTGAATTCGATAGCGTAGATTGAGAAGTGTTAACCACCGACACTGAAAGTCGATGTATTTCGGTCATAGGCATCAAATATTTCATCATTGATGCAAGCAATGGTATATATTTGTTGGAAAGTCTGTTGAAATTTTGAGGGTTGTATTGATAATGTGTTGTAATGATTCTCGGTCCCTGGAGTGTTGCCTCCGATGTAAAATTTGCAATAAAAAAGTGGCATATATGCAATAGTATGGTGAATACGGTGTCTTAACAATTTCTGTTGGATTGTGGTACTAGATAGTGTATGCTCTGTGTTTGTTAGAAGACTTCTTGGTATTATATGAAAAATAATATACGTTGCAGGCCGATATATTATTAAAATCAAATGTTTTAAAAGCATCTTCAAATCAAGTTCTATCAGTTTGTGTTCGAGTTGTCCTTTGTGGGCAGATTTTAGCAATGTCAAAGAGTCAAATCTCCTTAATAATTGGCTGCATATACATCTGAAGCAGGGGCGAGTATTCTCTAATCTCTTGGAGGTTTTCCTAAAACTGTGCATAGTTGGAAGGCTTTTGAAAGGTCATGGTAAAATGTTATGGTATATATGACCAGCACTATACAGTTTGCTAAGTATTTGGACATGTAAGGAGGTCTATCACTACTGTTTCAGCTTGCTAGAGATTCATTCCAATGCCCATGACATGGTGTTATAATTATTGAAGTTTTGATAGCCATCATTTATGATTTGAAAGTGAAGGAGTACTTGAAGGATCCAAGCAAGTTTGCGGTTGTTGTTGCCCCAATTGTGGCATTGTATTTAAAACCCATTATAGTTTTTGTCTACATATATATGCATTGATTCCCTGATTCATTTGCTGCACATTTATACAAGATATTGTTGTGTACTGTGAGTGGATATTACTTTTCTGCATTAAGTAATAATTGTGATCAATTTTTAAGGTGTAAATCTGACATTGAAGAAAAATGGCCAGAATCAGTGAAGTATTAGAGTTCATGAAAACTCTTATACAATCTACTGTTGATGACACATTACAAATCAGCATAGGATCTCTCTCAGAAATTCAGACATGTCTACAAAATGCACAGGAAAAGATTGATTTTTTGCAGCTTGAATCTCAGCTACAACAAGAAGAATTACAACAGTGGAGTCATCATTCTGAATCTGTTTCTGTTCAAAACATTGAGACAACCACCCATCAACAGCAAGTCAATAATGTTATCGTTCATTCAAATAAAGCAGTAGTTTTACATGCAGATGTAGAAACTCAGTCTGCACTTCCCGAGCCCATAATCAGACCTTGGGAACAACTTGTCCACAACAAGCACAGAACTGGTCTTTGATATGACAAGGACTTGTCCTTTCATATTCCAAACTACTCAAAGCCCATTCAGTTTCAGAGTGTTGGATTCATTCATGACAGTTCACCTGCTCTTCATGACAGTTGACCTCCAGCTGTTCCAGATTCTTCCCCTCTTCCACAACAATAACAACAACAACAGATTGTAAAATGTCAACACCGTGACCTAGTTGGCCATTTGAAAGATCAATGTTTTGATCTTCATCCATGCAAGCACTGTCATAAAACCACCCATTCTTCACACAGATGCTTCAAAAACAAGCGTCCTGCAAGAACAAAGATTCATCTTGGATGGATCGCTTCTTGGCAATGGGCATCAACAACCAAGAAGATATTCCAATCACATGTCAGAACTTGTTCCAGAGTATTGAATAGTCTTGCAGTTGAGTTTTCTCCATCTTCTCACCTTGTATCTGACAGGGGGGGAAATGATGGTCATCTACAAGCTTCAAAGCCACATCAAGCAAGCCTGAGCCACAACCTGCCACACCAGTTTCAGAGTTGTAGCCAGAGACAAAGATGCCCCTGAACATGCCTTCAGTTGGCAATCTAGGACACTTCCTCTAGCAGAAGACTTCAACTTCTTGCCAGTTTCGGAAGAATTCCAGGAACAAAATTGAGAACACTTCCTCTAGTAGAAGACACCAGCTTCTTGCCAGATTTGGAAGAGTTCCAGGAATTGCATTAAGCATTCCAAAGTTGTTGGTCATCCTTAAACCATCACAGGTTGAGACTTCCCTTTTCAGGTTGAAGTTCTCCCTTTTATGCAAGGTGAGGCCTCCCTTTCATGGTTGAAGGTTTCCCTCTTTAAAACAATAGGATCACTTCCTATAGCAGAAGACTTCAGTTTCTTGCCAGTTTTGGAAGAGTTCCGAGAACTACACTAAGCATTCCAGTGTTGGTGGTCATCCTTAAACCACCACCCTTTATACCAACATTTCAGAGAGCACATTCAGCCTAGTGCTGCCATGCATTTTTGCACATTTTGTATTACAACTCTCTTCTTGGACTCATACATAACCCTTCGGATTAAGGGGGGGAATGTTGGACACCTAATCCTAAATGGGTTAGTGTGGAAGCTGAATAGACTAAGTAGTCCAAGAGACCTTGGGATGTGGAACCCAACGGTCACATATTGTACTATAAATGTAAATCATTTGTTAATAAAAATTGTACTCTCATGATTTATCTTTCATATTGTTCTTGCTACCCATGTGTGTTTAACATAAATTATCATAAGAAGCATAAACCTTGTCTTCAATTCTACATCCACACTTGATCTTTAAAAGTATTATTAAAAATTTAGACTAGGATTTCCATTTTCATTAAACACTTTATGAGACCAACAAGAACAAAACCCCAAAACAAGATAAAAACTGAAAACAACGAGGAAAGAAAAGGGTTGTCTAGCACATACAGTGCACTACACTTCATCAGTTTACGACTCCCGGATTGATAACTTATGTAGCAATTTAGGACACACTAAATTGACTAGACACCATGCGACTTTCTTGTAGAGAAACCCCATACATCCTTCATCCACATAATATAGTTTTCCAATTTTACTAGCGATTTCCTTGATTTCTCCATTCATGCATTCTATAGGGAGGGCAGGCAATTTGACCTTGATAATTTTTCTCTTGGGTACCTCCATCATAGGATCACAACCAACTTTCCAATTTTGTAATACTATAAAGCCTCACCCTTGGATCCAGGGTAGCGCTACTATTTTTATTGCATCTTCTTCCTTTAGAAAATGAAACCCAAACAAGTCGTTTACCATTACATTAACCTTGGGCCTATATCCAAGTAGTGAAGACCAAATTTTTTGAATCCATTCTTTCATCTGTGTCCCGTTCATTCTTATAAACTCCCATCGCCCCATCAAGATTCTTTTTCTCAGTTTGACCGCGTTTTCCCAATATAAATCAACCCCTAATATCAGTTTTTAGACCTCCTCCACTGCCTTGATGGGTTTATTACCCTTGTCTATGTTTCTTCCTTTTTGCATATTTCGATTATGTAGGGGTAAATCTAACCCAATCTATTCATTTCTAGGGACGTGGATTCTAGCTCCGACCCAATTTGTGAGTTAAAATTGAAGTTTCACAATCTGCATTCACCTATGTTTGTCGATTCTGGTAAGAGCTCCCCCTGATCCTTTACAATCACTAATTTAGGATCCTTCATATGAATTCGGAAATCCAATTCCTTCTCTACAACCACCATGACCTCGATTAAACTATCAACATCCAAATCTAGCTCATCGATGGGTGTCTGACTCTCCATGTTGTTTGGCTGGCGGTGTTTGACCAATTTGGAAAAATGGTGCGGATTTCAATTGGCAGTTTTTGTAATGGCGTATCTTATAAAAACATCAAAAGGTATCCACCACCCGCCAACAGTGAGAAAGTATTCCAATCAACTGCCAAAAAATACCTCTTAGGTCTGTCAATGTCGATGAATAAGTAAGAATATTATTCACTATCCATTGGTACAATTGGCTCTCTAGGTGGAGTTAAAAACATACTTCTCATTGGGCATAATAAAAACTATTGATAAACCTATCAATGTCTCTGGATTAATCCCTCTTTTTTTGGTTGGTTGATTAGTTGTTGGACCCCACCATTGACCATCTGTTATAGTGTTCCATTTGGAAAATCAACCATCAAAGTACAAATTCCAAGAAACAAACCTACTGACTGACAATGAAAATCCACCCCTGTTGATTGGATAGTAGGATTTTGGGAAGGACATAAAAAGTTGGAAGTCAATCCAACATAGATATTCTTCAGAGGTTGATCTACTTAAGGCACATGGGAGAGAGGGGTTTCCATTCCTAGATTTTAATGTTATCTTATATTCCCACTATCGTATCCATTTGTATGTCTTATCAACAACATGGGTTCATATCAATTCCATGTTCAAGTTTTTCCATTAGTATCCTTGTTTCAATATTAATTATTTTTCTTGGAAGTTTCATGAAGTTCTGGGTAGTGGCCTGAATCCTAGTCCTGAAAAAGTGGCACAGAATATGGGGTTACTAGCACAAAAATACCTGAGAAAGGCTACAGTGGCATGCATTCCTTGTTGTGGGAGTGATTGGAGGGTCTCAGTTGCATGCATGAATTGTCATGGGAGTTACTGGGGGTCTAGATCAGCAAAACATCAAGTTGTCTTAGGGGTTGGGCACTTGGAAGGGTTGGTTGTCTCCTGAAGGTTCTGTAGCTCCTGAGGAAGGTCAAATTGGTCTTGTCTTGTCAGTTCCACTTCCTTAACTGTACTTGGGGAGTTGAATCATATCATAGTAACTCTTTGTCACATGTTTACCCCAGTTGACCAATTATCTTGGGTAAATGTGGGAGGAGGTTGTTACACCTTTCAACCCTTTCCAACCATTACAAAGACCTTCCGACCCTCCTTATAATAGAATCTAGGGCTTCAACCCTCTCTAACACAAATAGAAAAATCAACCTAGACAACGGACAACTGATACACGACTTCAATCAATAGATATGGCTTGGAGGATACTCAACCTCCTTCATTCATATCTTCAGCCTCTTCTTCTTGGGTTGTTCTCTCACAAGATGGTTTTTCCATGGTGTTAACTCTACCCTCGACCCTTCTAGAAATCTATTCACTAGGCCTCTTTCACAACTTGGACATATATGCTTCTTGGACTAGATGAGGCCATAAATAAATTTGACGAGATGTCAGCTTCTCCAAACCCTCGATCCTCTTGTTAATCTATGAGTCTTTCCTTCTCCAAAGATAATCCTGGCCTCATGACTAGAACTCGAACCTCTTAGGAAACTCTTAGCATAAGAGATCTCACATCTCTCTTGCACATAATGTGTGAGACCTCACCTTAGGTCTCCTCTATTTATCCTTTGCCTTGGGTCACTTAGGAAACCTTTAGATTTGGGTTTTCACCTCTTGACCCTTTAGAATAAAAAAAATTCTTTTAGGTCCTAGACCCACATCTTGGGTCCAAAACCCCACTTTTGGGTAAATTTCCCAAACAAATTTTTTTGGCTAACATCCTTCTCGGAAATACCTTCAAAGCTACACAAAATTCCAACACTCCCTCTTAATGAGGAAGGTATTTCCTTCACACTTCCAACTCCATGAATTTCCTTGCATGCTCATGAACATGTTCGCATGAGTCACGACTTTCCTTACATAGTCATATATGAACTTGTATGTGCCACAACTTCTTTGTCTTTGGCCAATAGTTGTCCTGTGTGGTGCCTGAATGTTCTCGCATGTAACATGATTTTTCCAACATGATCCATGCTTATCTTCGTAGGATCTATGACTTTATTGCACCACCATGAATTTCCTCTCATGGTTTGCTACTGACCTTGCATGGGCTGAAATGTCCTTCATCTTGATAGACCCTGAAGATTCAAACTTTGATAATGTAACCTAAAATCCTTTAAAATCTCCCTCTAAAGCTATACTCCCTCTGAGTCTACACAACCTCCACTATCTCACTCTACTTCCTATGCACACTCTGATCCATATGCCTTCAAAGTAGCTCTGATACCATGTTAATTTTTTCTTAAGGACATAGATTTGGTTTGATGTTAATCACACACATAGACACACTAGAAACCAAACTAACTAGTACTTTTCACAGTGGGAATCTTTAGCAGTGAAATCAATTTTGTAAACATTGATTTGAACCCAAATCTTGATTATTTTTTTAATCCATTAACAAAAGAATCATGGGGCTCCCATACCAGGGATCATGGCCCTCAATCACTAGTACACTTAGTATACATGGTATACAAATTAGGGCTTGCAATGTACTACTTCAGATCTGCAATCTACCCGGAAAAAATTGACAAGAAAAACACATAACTTACTTGCTAATGTAACCCTTCTAGATCAACCCTTTTAGTACACTTTTGTCTTCAAACCTGGTAGGTTCTTTTCCTCCTTGATCACAGAGAAATACCCCTTTGTCCATTAGCTTCTCATAGTGTATTTTCTCTTTCAAATGCATTGTACATTAGCCCTTAAACATATCTACTCACAACAAGTTTTATCCTTCCAACTCATTGCATAATAAGCCTTCAAAATGTCAACACTCACAGTAGATTTTCCATTCAAAGGCACTATACACGAGCCTCAAAATACACTCTATTCACAACTCTGTTTGTGAACATACTTTATGAAATACGCTCAACAACCATCTATGCTGAAGAATAAAGCCCCTTTCATGCTAGCCTTCACTTAGCCCTAAGACTACTCGAACTTGTGCCAAAATAATTTTGATGCTTTTAAGCCCCCGGGCTTCTACCTGCAGCCTCCTTAGTTGATATGCATCCCTCCTTTAATGGTTTGTGACCCTCATTTGTTTGGATTTGAAGCCTTTTGACCCTTTCCAGGCCTTACACTAGGCTTTCGCCCATCCCTGTAATAGAAGCTAGGGATTCATCCCTCTGCAACACAAAGATAAAATATGGCCTAGATAGCAAACAATTGATACACAACTTCAATCAATATATAAGACTTGGAGGAAACTCGACCTCCTTCATTTATATCCGTGACCTCTTCTTCTTGGCTTGTTCTCTCACAAGAATGGTTTTGCGATGGATGTTAGCCATTTCTTAGGGATTTCTAGATCTCTATTCATTAGGCCTCTTTCAACAGCTTGTATGGATCTACTTCTTGTCCTAGATCAGCCCCTAAATAAACTCGGCCATATCTCAGTTTCTCCAAACCCTCAGTCCTCTTGATGATCTAGGAGTTGTTTCCCTCTCCAAAGATAATCTCGACCTCCTGAGAAGAACTTGGCTCTCCTAGGGCACTCTTAGCACAAGAGAGCTCACATCTCTCTTACACACAATGTGTGAGACCTCACCTTAGATCTCCTTTATTTATCCTTTTCCTTGGGTCACTTAGGAAACCTCTAGATCTAGGGTTTTTGCCTCTTGACCCTTTAGAATAAATAATTCTTTTCTTTTAGGTCATAGACCTACATCTTGGGTCCAAAACCCCACTTTTGGGTAAATTTCCCAACCAACAACTTTTGGTGGGTATCCTTCTTGAAAATACCTTCCAAGCTACCCAAAATTCCAACAATAAGCTATCCACATGGAAAATGTTTGGAATAATATTTCCACATCCTAGAAACTATATGATTTAATTACTATGAAAAACAATAACTAAAACCATTTATCATTTCTAATAAATTATAACCTATTATTTAAACTCTAAGGAACGATTTCTCGATGCTTAAAAAATATATTTTAAGCCTACTTACATGGATTACTACAAGGACAATCATGTTGTTTCACACAATAATAGCTACACTAACATTGAAAATGATTGGTGTGGCCAACACTAAGTTGAGCCATAAAACTATCACAAAAATTGAAGACTTTACCAACAGACTTGAGAAAAACAAAAAAAAATGGTTGTGCACATCATCAAGATTACGAAGAATGAAAAATTTCAAAATCCAACTACTAATGGTGGTTGCTAAGTGAAGCTATGCAATGACTAATGATCCTACAAGTCACTAGAGGTTAGAAAACAACTAAAAACAACCTAAGAAGTAATATTAAATCATATAAACCCAAAGTATTTGTGTTAAGGACTTGTTGCATTAGTGAGTGAAACCAGTTTACTCTAACTAGGTTGTAAGCTAAACATCATACAATGTTTTTTTTTCTTGGTATCTAAAAGAATTTGCAATAGGGTCTGGCTTGTACTTGCATGACACAGGGTTGATTATGACCATTGCCACTATAACCTCTAGGTGAACCCATACGCGCTGTCACACACAACCCACACAGTAAATTAGGGGGGATTTGAACCTCAAACCTCAAACTTCACAAATACTTCATATCACGATCATCACCAATCAAGCTTCCCCCTGGGGGTGGCATACAATGATTAGTTGCAAGACAAGCACAAGAGTATTAGAATAACAAATAAGCAACAAAATAACATATATCATGAAGAATAACTAGAGGCAAGTGGGCTCCAACACTCATTGGGATGGGTCTTTTTATTCCTAAAATCTCTTGCTAACCATGGTAAGTGAAGAAATCTTAGTTCCTTGAGGAAAGAAGATAAGAAAACGTGAGGATAATGCATGATAGAGATAAGAGAGTGAAACAATTAATCTTCAAGCTCATTCCTGTGCCATAACCTTGCAATTCTTCTTTTTCTTAAATGCCACCTATAAACTTTATTTGTACGCAAACTACTTTGAACTATACTAAAGTATCACTTCCAATGTAAATGCTCTTAATTGAAATGGAATCTCAACGCTTAATAAAGACCCTAGGGAGACCAAATTACTTGATATAAGAATTTGAATTTACCCTATACACCATCCTCTTGTACACCACATGAGCCAAACCTATTGGCAGTTAATGTACCAAAGAGGTCACTCTCACACGCTTTGGCAAAATTGCACGTCTCCGTGTAATGTGACGAGTGAAAGAATACACTATCCATGAGAATGAATTGAAAACAAGCTTCTAAGGTTGGTTTCACTCATATTAAACACCCACAAGATAATGTTGTTATGATGCATTAATGCCCATTGGTGATACTTGGGTAACTACTTTGCTCAAATATCTCTTATAAGAGAAATGGAGAAAATAACAATTTTTGAAGTGAAATAGAAGATTTTATTGGATACTCATCTACATAGGTATACAACATTCCGAACCATTAATTTGACAAGGTGCGGCAGAAAATTAGATTTTACGAGGCTTAACTTAACGTTTTAAAAGCTCTCTTGGAAATTCAAGCTAGTGGGATTGGTCAAGGTAAAATTTAAAGAAGATCGTATACTCAAGATCACGATAATATTTATTGTATAATATATTAGGTCTGAACACAATTTCTTAGGATTTTCTTTTAATTTCATTTAACTTCTCGCTTTCTTGCGAACTATCTTTTGTTGAAAAACAAAATAATTTTAAAGTTTATCCATCAAATCAATCATATCAAAAATCGAACTAATTACTAAAAAGGTTAAATTTTAATTAAGGTTTTAATGTGTCGCGAACCGCGGTTTAAGCGATTAACTGTCGACATGGGCAGCAGCTAACCAGCCTGTTATAGGCATTAAATGTCTGGGGAGATGCAGGCTGAATAGCCGGCTAACACGCAAAATCCCATTTTTTATTTAGTGTCCAGTTTCGGAATTTGCGTGTTAGCGGGCTATCCAGCCTGCATCTCCCCGGGCATTTAATGCCCTATGGCAGGCTGGTTAGCCGCTGCCGTCCATATATATTAAGGGGCATGCATTCGTTAAGTTAAGTTTTATTTAATTTTGTTTAATTTAATTTAATTTAATTAAGGTATATTTTTGTTAGGAAAACCATGAAAATTTTAAGACAATTTTGATAAAATTAGTTGGAAATTTTTGGAAATCTTAGTTATAGTTATAAAGTATCAAAATTTTGGGTCTCTCAAAATTTTTGGTAGTGCTGAATTCATTTCCACCATCAAAATTGTTAATGGTGTTGAATTCATTTTCACCAATAAAAATACAATTCAAAGGGAGTTGTCTAACGAAGTAGATGAATTGCCCGGACAGCCAAAAGTAGCCAGAATCTGGGCAAAAAAATTTCAAATTTTTTTGTAGAGGCAGTGTTTGAATCGTGTTTTTGATGGTGGAAATGGGTTCAACACCATCAAAAACGTCTAGGAGACCTAAAATTTTAAAGTTTAACACCTATAACTTGGATTTACAAAAATCATTCCCTAATTTAACTAACTTTCTGGGCAACTCATCTACCTCGTTAAACTACGGAAATTCAAACTTTCTCACATTAAAAAAAACCAAATGTCCTAAAAACAAAAGAAAAGAAAGAAAGTAAAATTATGACCTAACTAAACAACGCGTGTTTTACTATTTTATTAGTTAAATAAAAATAAATTAATATTCCAAAAAACAAAATGAAAAATAGTAAACAAATAGTATTAACTTACTTAAGTTACATTTAATATTTGCCGCAATTGAACCCATCGTATTTAAAATTCTTAGTCTCTACCCATCGTGCCGTACAGATTTTTTTTTTTTTTTTAATATTTTTTGAATTTGCAATGTTTTAATAGAGTGGGGATAAATTCAGCCACGAGTTGCTCGAGTTTGAATTTTCAACTGCGAGGCAAAGAATTCGGCCATTCTCAAGTCATGTCGACGGACTCCCTCCTTTGTAGATAGTCTGGCCACACCGTGTGAACGTGACATTAATAAGTTTGAATGAAAACACTCTGTGCATCTCCCTTCGGCAGAGTCTTCAAGTCTAGATCACTGTACAGTTATTTTCGGAAAAGGGAAAGGAAAAGGCGTGTGGAATTTACAGTCAAGCAAACAGTGCAATGGACCGGAGAAGCCACACTGCTAGTTCGTGGAATTAAAAATCACGGTATACCAGATTTATACCAGATTTTTCGCGTTGAAAGAAATAAATTCTGGTTGGCATGTTCACTATGCAGTAGATTTCTGCACTGCAACTCCAACTCCAATTCATATCCTTCGTTTTCCTTCCAGAATCCAGTGTTACTAAGTTCTTGATCCCCAAGATCAGAGCAGAGTATGGGAGTATGTACTCTGCTTCTTACCAATTCAATGTCTCGCACTGCTTATCAAGTTCGCTTTCAGGCCGTTGCATCACACCCCAGGGCAACAACGGATGTCTAATTTACTAGAAAAACTCTAGAATAGTCGGTAGGTTGATCTAACAAGCTACATGGTAGTGAATATTTGTGGTTTTTCTAAAATATAACTAAATTAAAATAAAAAATTATGAAAATTTAGCAAAATGGAAATCTAAAACAATAGAAGCATACACCTGCTTCTCCATAAGCACACACCATAATTAATAGAAGAGATTCTGTGGTAGGGCATTCGATCAGACGGGTTATTTTCTCACCTACTACAGAGCCCATACTACTTCCCATGAACTAGCCTCGCAGTCCTTTCCTTTGGGGTGGTTTTGGCTAGATGGAAAAATAGGTCCCTTTCAAGGCTTGTCAGTTTCCATCTTCTATCTCACCTACCCTGCGGTATTATTATCTAAGCGAATCTAAGAATATAATAAAAAACGACTTGTTTTTAGTGCGATTTTTTGGAGTTTTTCAGGTGGGTTTTTTTGGTCTAATTTTTGTAAAATCTAGCAGGAATTTATTGAAATCACAAGATTGATAGGTAACTTTTCCACCATCGAAGTGACCTAGGGGTTTTTCATGGCGCCCAATCCATATATAGTCAAAAAACCAGTTTAAATAACACAAATCAAGATTTCACCTCAAATTTTTCCATCTGATTCTCACACCAAGAAGTTCAAAAAGTTGCACTAAAGACAACTTTGAAAAAAAAAAGGTAAAAACTCAAAACATGAGATTAAAAAAAAAAAGGCTATAATTAATTATACTAGTCAAAATCTACAATGATATCATATATTTTTATCTTTTTTTAAGATTAGAAATAAATATTTAGGAATATTAATTTATAACTTTAAAAAGCACCCTTCACAAGTCACGGTGAAAAAAATTGTCATTCGAGATCTTCATTTGAAGCATTATATATATGTAATGAAATAACCAAAGAGAAGTAGAAACAATATTTGTAAATACTTGCCTTCTGTGTTTTTGGTCATTGCAACTTTGATTCATTTTGGCTTTATAACAAAAAGGAAATTGCACTATAACTTTGATTTCTCTTAATATATTATAAAAGTAACTTTCTATACTTTTATCCTTCACATTTTAAAAATGAAAATTTACACCACATCACTATTTGCTATAATTTTTAGCATTTACAACTTAAAATGTCATTAACCATTTTTAAACTAAGTTTATTTTCCATTATATCATTTCTCTTAATATATTATCAAGGTAACTACCTATATTTTTATCCTTCACATTTTAAAACACTACCTATTAAAAAAATCTTTATCTTTAAAATTAAATTATCTTTGAATTAATTTTTAAAATTATGATTATTGATTAAGTTTTTATTAGTTATAATTATTATGAATTATTATAAAACATTTCATCCTATATCTTTCAATCACATCATCAATACTTATTTGTATTTTTCTCCATATTTAGTTTTACTTGCTAAATTACAATTCCACACAAGGCTTGGGTATATAATTATTTGAAAATTAAACTACAATTTGTTTATTCATAATTAAATAAACAATGTCATGGCTCGGGTATATAATTATTTGAAAGTTAAACTACAATTTGTTTACTCATAATTAAATAAACAATGCCTATGACAGATTGAGAATGTTGTCATTCTGCAACTTTTAGATGACTAGAACAAAATCTTGTCACTTTGCAATTTTTAGATGTGTAGAACAAACTTTTCTTGACGTTTTGTATGTGTTGCTTATCAGTTTGGTGCACTGACCAATAACTAATTATGTATGGATTTAAACCAAGATTTGACTGTATATAATATGTACATATTTAAACTAATATTTCACTGTACATAATTAAAGATGAGACTGTACATGTGGATGATGAAGTACAATTTGATGGTAGAGTATAATCATTACACAATAAGAGGGTGAACCAATTGAATTTAAAATAAATAAATTAAAACATTATTAAAAAAAACAAAATTTAATTTCTCATGTTCAACTTTGGACAAAGTTGGTAATTTTTTTAGTCAAAGCAAACTAATATGCACTCCAACTAATATGCAGGTATAATAAGTGTTCATAAAATGAAAGTTGCATAATTGAAATAATAAGCATGTGAGAGAGACCATCTAATTCACAGATTAGTCCATAGCCTAGTAGTATACATTTCACAAAGTACACAAATACATGAACTATTCAAAGTAGTTTGAAACAAGTACAAGATGCATGTTAGAAGATAGCTCCAATGATGGCCTTCAAGAATATAGCTCTAGTTTGCATGTATATCAACAAAATTCCGAAGTCACCCCCTTTCAAATTGATAGGGTTCCAATATTTACAGATTGAGTTAGTAACCTTAGTCTAATAGTTGTTTCAATCTAATTGGCTCTTTAATTGGGAATTTCATGATGCCTTGAAGACAAGCCACCTAGACTTCATAGTATGATGCAATCATTTTAATTATACCAAGTGACAATCTCTTCATGTTGACATGGTTTTCTGAGGTATTCCAGGAGAGGGTTGACATGTTCTTCTTTCATGAGACAATACATGAGTTAAACATTGTCTGTTGGTTAGCGAGATTTGCAAGGTGTTAATTCAAACTATCTTTAGTGAGATTATTAATTAAGGCACTAAATGTCAACTCTTTTGTATGTTGTAGCTTCTCTAATTCCTCGGTTTTTCTTCACTTTGTCTAATCTCTTCTTGAATTCTTGAGCTTGTTGAAGGTTTCCCATCAGAAAGTATGCAAGAGGCTTGCCCATTGAAGGATTCCTTCTATGGTTTATATCTATTATCAACCCTGCAAATACATTAGTCTATTTCCTCTACAAGAACATCCTCTCTCTGAAACAACTAATATGCTTTTGACCATGTATATCCTAGAACTCTTGATTAGCTAAGTTATCATGTTTAACTTTGTCTAAGGACTCAACCATTGAAGTTTAGCATGCTTTCATGTTAGACACAAATGTAGCTCTTTTATAAAAAAAATGAAATAATAGGCACCCATTATGCAAATTAGTTTAAAATGTTGTGTGCAAAAACTTAGAGGTTTGATCCTAGTATGGTTGTTCCTAAGTACATGCATTGGTATTTTGTGGTGAGTGTTGATTTGGGGTAGCATCAAATGTGCTCTAGCCACGAAATTTGGTGGAGAGGTTGGGGCAAATGAGATATCCAATACCCAGAAAGGGTTTGGGCATATTATAAACACATCAGGAGATATTAACATAATTAATATTTTTAATGGAGTCCCTATGTCTAAACCTAGGGAAAATAAAATATTAATGTGTATTAATATGAATCTGTGTTAGAGTGGTCCAAAAGACATGGATCAAGCCAGATCTAATCTTAGTTGTTGATTAGGGACTCAATCTCGGCTGTTGAGATGTCAACAGGAAAAGTATAAGAGGAGGTTTGAGGGTCACTTGGAGAATACACAAGAGTGATCAGTCATTCTATTCTCTAGAGCAGGGTTTGCTAAGAGAGATAGAATCAATGATCGGGAGAGCAACAGAGGGGCATTGAGTACAGAGAAACAGAGAAGGAAGAGATTGTGTCGGGAGAGCAGTGCAGCAGCTAAGGAGAGTGACATAGAGCTAGCAAGGGCTCATGCAGGGCCATGCAGAGGCAACCAAGTGTTGTGCAGATCACCAAAGAGGTCAGCGTGTCTGACGCAGAGGCCCAGAAAGCTGATGAAGGGCCTCCTGGGGCTAATGCAGGCCAAGATAGGCTGACGCAGGGCCAACATGAGGCAGAGAGGGGCTGACACAGTCCAGTTTGGGCAGACGCTGGGGTTGTAGAGCAATTTTGTGCTGAGGAGCTACCGAAAGGATTTTCTGGGGTTTCAGCCAGGAGATTTCTCTCAAACTGTGAGGTATAGCTACTAAGGAAATTCGCTATTGGGTAGGCCAGTTTCGGCACCCAGATTGTACTATGATATTGCTTAATAAGGAAACCCTCAAATAGCTGCATCGGTTTTCCCGCATTGGGTTTTTCTAGGGACACTAGTCCAAAAATAATGGTGTCATGTGGTGTGTTTGTTCTTGTTTCTTTTAGTTGCTGATCTGTAATATGTTGAGCATGCACTGGTGTTTATTTTCAGTATTTACTTTGTAAATAACTTGTTAAATAAAAATAACAAGTAGATAGGAATAAATCAAAATAAGTGCATGAAGGGTTTCTAAACTAAGTAAATTAGAAACTTCAACAGTGAGGAAAAGGAAATTCTAATAGATACATATTGGAAGTAATCTTTATCATTACAATTAAAACAAGTTCACCATCTTGACTGGGGTGTCTATTTATCCTCCCAAGTAGAAGTTTTCTTATACAACTAAGAAAAAATAATTAGGTTTTTTAGGCATAAAAGCATTGGTTCATGTACGTAGCCTTGAAAGCAAATAATAGAAACAAAAAGGTATTCCAAGCATTGAGCTAAAAGAACTAGAATGACTTCTAAAATGAAACCTTGTATGTCCTAGATAGATAAACCCTAGGGAGTTGAGGATACACAAACGGATGGTTATTGAACTAGGATCAGAGAGTTTCTAAGCTTTTTTCTATTGATTATACCATTGATTTAAATTTCCTTTTACTTTCATTATACTCATCTGTTATGCAAGGAAAACCTGAGAGAAGCCATTTTGAGAGAGAAAGAAGCTTGAAAGAGTGAATTATGACTCTAACTTGAGGCTCAAGGAAGCACTGTAGCACTTGGAAGAGGTCCAATGATGTGCTATAAGACTCATAAGAGGCTTAGTGGGGTTCTATATGGGTGAAGGAAGGATAAAGATTAACTTAGGACAAAGAAAATGAGGCTATAGTATTGGACTAAGGGTCATCTGGCACTATAGTGTAGGCTAGAGCATTAATGTAGCACTATGGAGGCTTAGGAGAGGAGAAAAATTGTCTTCAGGAAAAAATCACAGGGTTGTAACATTGTACTACTGCTCATTGGAGTGCTAAGGCACCTTGAAAAGTAAAATTTTTGAGAGGAAAGCTCAATACAAATCCTGTTTTAAGGTTGTAGCACTGGGATGGTGCTCAGAAGGGTGCTATAACAATAGCTTGAGGTCCATGAGGGCACTATACGAAGTTTGTAAGGCTAAAAATAAGTTAGAAGCTCAAGTATGAGGTTGTAGTGTTGGTTAGAAGACTAGGGGAGCACTATAGCACTGGTTAGAGGCCCAATAGGGTGCTACACAGGCTTAGAAACACTTAGATTTGCAAGAAAAATTAATGTGGAATCCTCTCTTTAAGTGTTACCTCAATGGGATAAAGTGTTGAAAACAAGAAATGCTAAAAATAACATTCCTATAGATAGCATTTCGGGATACATTTTAATTTTAATTAGTCCCTAAATTAAAATTGAGAATTAAAATTCGAATTTGATCTTAGTAGTTGTTTGTAAAATAATTAATTAATTCATCTTGAGTTAATTAGTTGGAGAAAATCAAACATGAAGTCTATGTGAAGACATGCAACAGTTATCCCTTTGATTGAGGAAGTTATCCCTTAATTAAGGAGATCAGGATGAGTTGTACTTTGAGTTGTAATTAGTTAGCTCAGTTAACTGAGTTAAGTCTAGTTAGATTAGTTCCAACAGTTTGTGGAACTGATTGTGAGTTCAGTTAGTCAATGCATGCATGCATGCAACTAGTGTACTTCAGATAACTGAATATTCTCTCATAAATAACTCATGCATGTCAGTTCAGACAGAGACCCAGTTGAGATCAAAGGATGGGACAGTGTACTATCAGTTGCAGGAATATTCCCATGAGGATATCTCTTGCATGTAGAAGGAATTCTTTCCTTGAGGATTGCGCAGTTATTTCAGAGGTTAGTGAGCAGTGTGTGAGGTAATTACACACAGGTGGCAGCTTGAGGACCCAGGAGAAACTGTGCAAGGAAATAGGAGGCTTGGAGGGCAGAGGAAAGGCATATGTGTTGTCTATTCTGTCTATGAGCAACAGTGAGGGATTGTACTAAGAGTTGGATAGCTTGTGAGCTAAAGCTTTGTGTAATCCTGAGATATTTCCACTTGTATGATAATACAGATATCGAGGTTTTCAGCTGAGGCTTTCCCCAGAGTATTCTTCTGTGTTCATGTGTGATTGATTTCTTCTTCATCTGTTATATGTGTTGTTATCACCAAAATAGGACCCTGATAGGCTGCTGATCAGACTATCTCAGTGTAACTATTTCAAACCAATCTTTTAGCTAAGGCTTAGCCTCCTCAGCCTGAGAGGCTCTCTCAAAGGGTTAATGATATTGATTAAAGATATAGATAGATGGCTAACTCTATGATTTTTGGTTTTATATGTTTATAGGTTGAAAGATGGAGATTTGCTACCATTGGGCTATGGAGCCAGTGATAGAGATAAAGATAACAAATAGATCTTCTTATAAAATTAAGGCTTGTATATACCTCAATGAAAGAGTAACACATTCAGGAAAGTCTCAATAACTTGAAGTTCATAGAAGTCAGAGCATGTGGGCATGAATTCTAAGTAATGACACATCAAGGTATTCAAAAGGAAAGTATTTAGAGTGATTCATTAGAGGTTAATACTTAAAGGAAGTCAGAGCATGAGTAACCATGAATTCTGAGTAATAAGTATTAAAACATTGAAGAAAAACATCCAAAGATAGGACCCAAGAACTCAATCCACCATAGTTTAACACTTAAAGGAAGTTAGAGCATGTTCCTCCATGAATTCTGAGTAATAAGCATTAAGACTATGGAAGTAAAAAATATCAAAGATAAAATATTAAGCTCACTGAAGTGCACTAAGAATATCAAATTCAGAAAAGCCAAACTGCTTCTGTATATATCAGTCCCTGCATAGCATTTACAAAAGTAGTCTTTTTCTATAACATTTTCCAACCCTTGAGGAATTCCACCTCTTGTCCTTTATAGATTTTTCATTACAATCTTGGATTCCTTGATCCAACATGAGGGGATTTCGAATTTCCTAGCTTGACACCTATTCATACCTTAAAACAAACTATTAACTACAAGTGGCAGTTAACTAACAGTCTTGGAGTCCTAATACAATTAGGAGTACAACTCCTTATTATGATAGTAACAACCTAAACTCTGAATTAAATTTGATACTTGACAGCCACTCCTCCATAAATTTGACCTTGGTGATGTCCATAACCCTCCTGCTGGCCTTCAATAACTTCTCCTTCATCTGTCTTGAAAACTAGGAAAATGTCCCCTGCAGCGTAGCCTTGGTCTTCAGTGGTGTTCTTTGAATATCCTACTGACCAAACTAGCCCCTTTAATCATATAACACATGCTGAATTAGCCATAGAACCATGCTCTTACACTTGTGCAAAAATTGAACTCCTTGAAGTTGCTTGACGGAAGTCAATCTGGATATGCTAGGAAATAAACTGTTGCTTTTGTAGCGCAAAACTTTGTTCTTTCATATATCTTTCATTCCTTGAGTTTTTCCATTACTTGGGCTTTAAACCTTCTCAAATGACCTCCTCACATTCTCCAGTAGCATCCTTCTCCAAAAATAACCCCTTCTTTCCTTTGAAGATTGGTCAAAAAGAACAAAACTGCACCTACAGCAGTTTCGTAGCGCACTACGAAATTGCTGTGTGAATTAATTTACAGGGTTTTTTCCAAAAACTTTCCTTATAAGGTTTCTTCACAACTGTTTCATTATGTAAATATGCCACATATACTTGAAATCACCCATCCATGAAACATCTTTAAAAAGTAATGTCTTTGTTTCAACCAAAATTGTATTAGGGTTTCATCACTTACTGCCCTGTTCATTTGTGTTGAGGCTGACCTCCAGACTTGCTCAGCTGAATTTCAAGGTCTTCAATTTGTCTTTTCATCACCCTGATATTAGTTCTTAGTCTTTCATTGATCCATCTGACATACCTTGCTTCCTTGATTGCAGGGACAGTCCAGGTGAAGTATTGAGCATCTCTGCTAACTACTTCAGGTTTTGAAGCTTTTCCATCTTCCCACAGGGCCTTCATTCTTTTGAAATTGGCTTTTTCAATTGCATGTTTCCTTGCCCTTTTCTTAAGTTTGGCAATCTCAAGATTGGCAAGCTTCAATTTCTTCTTGACTTCCTCATAGTTATTTTCTTCTTCTTGAGTACCGACTGCTCTGTTTCTGTCATCTTCATGCATGAGTGATGGTTGCATTACTGGAACTACGAGCTCTTCACGGAATCCTGATATCTCCCCTATCTCACTTACCTCTGGCTCTGCCTCCTGTGACTCTTTCTTTCTTCTGACATTTCTCCTTTGAAATCCCTATAAATAGAAGACCTGGAAGAAACTGCCTTGCTTAATTTAGGAACTACCTTGCTTGAAGCATGTGGAAGAATTCTGGTCTCTGCTCACCCTGGGCTTGTTTACTTCGAACTTAAGAACATCAACAAGTGTCTCTTGCATGAATATGACCAAGATAAACACAGATATGACCAGGATCAACTAACCCTTTCCTTTTTTGAAATTTGAAATGATTGCGGACAAATGACCCCTAACGAATCTAATGATGGATATGAATGGTTGCATGTGAGAGGTAAGGTTCATGGAATGACGCCTGATGATGAAATTTTAATAGATTTTGGTGGATTTGACAGCTAGACATTATTGTTCACGAATCCCCGATTTCGTAGCGCATCCAGTGTAATTTCAGGACTTTGCGCTACGAAAACACCTAGACAGTTTCGTAGCACATTCAGATTTTTGAAATGACCAGACACATGAAACTTTAAACATGATATGGGATCCATAAGGAGAAAAACAAGGTTGTTGAACTTTATTTGATGATGGAAGTGAGACTCTAACCCTATGACTTAGACTCTAAAAACATAAAAATGACTTGACCATGTCTAACACAAAACTTAGGAACAAGGCAAAATTTCCAAAGTTTTAAAAATTTTAGGGTGATAACAGTGGCTCCACTAGGGATAGTATACCCCCTATGGTATGCTAAGAACCTGCAGTTCCAGTGCCGCAATCCGTTCCTCTAAAAATAAAAACTCTGAAATTCTGCCGAATCTGCTTCAAACTGTACCTAGTAAAAATTGCTTAGTCAACCTTGAGCTTATTTGCATTTTCCTACCTACCTACCCTATCAATTGCAAACTTCTTTCAGCTCAATCAATGTGAAATTTCCAATGTAGCCAATCATTTGTTTTATCTGATATTTGAGTTTTTTGATTGCATCGGAGTTCAAAGCAACTATGACACTGTGATGACCACTACCACTGAAATTGCCTCTAATCTTCATAGAAAAACTGAAACACTAGAGAGTAAAACCATTCCATGTATTTAGCTATAGGATCCCAGAATACATGATCAGCTTGATGATCCTCATAACATCCTGTTACTTCAGACAACTGATCTTTAGTCACACAACATTTATTTGACAAGTTATCCAACTGCTTTTCTGCATGATTCCCGTAGACAATGTAATTTTCCTCATTATTATGATCATTCTTTGATGTAATCTGCTGCAAGGAATTACAGAAAGGATCAACCTTTTCCTCTTCTTGAGGGTTATAAAAAATTTCTTCCAGTATTTCTTCTTGGTGTTTGCAATTATTTTCATCTTCATAATGATCCGAAGATTGACAAGTCTGTTGCATCTCTACATCAATCTCGGAGGATGTAATATGATTTTCATAGGTATACTCTTGCTGATTTCTATGTTGCATGTCATGGGATGTTATCCTTTCTTCTAGTTGTTGAAATGTATTTTTATGAAGAGCCTCTAAAATTTCTTCATCCATAAATTCATCATCATCATAACAATCCTCAAAATATTGAAAAAGACTCAGAGAATATTTACAGCAATCTTTGACCAGCAATAAGGAAGGATAACATTATTTATACATCTCATAGAACTCATCATGAAAATTAGCAAGAGAATACAATAAACCATCTGCTAAACCTTTATACCAAGACCATGCTTCTCCTTCTAGAGTGGTCATAAACATCTTCATAAGACAGTCTTCAGGGAACTGAACCTTAAGACTATGTACATGCAGATGAAACCTAACCAAATGAAGAGCAACATTATCTTTCTTTTCATTTCTGAATACTAGAAGATCATCTAACCAATCAACCTTTGGCATAGGATTTGGAAAACCAGGGATATGAGACCGATTCATAAGGGCATACCTAGCATTCATTCTTACAATGGAACTCATCTTGAAACTTCATCAAGCTATTGATCTTCTAGCAGTGGAGTCACCTTCCAATTCGTTATTTGATGTGTGGAGTCGCCAAGGTAGTTTTGCAGCCTCGAACAGATTCTGAAGCTCCTGCTACCTTCAAGAGTTCAGCTTCATGATTTTTCGGGATATTTATATCTTCAGACTCCCAGCAGATGCACCAAAATGTTATCACCAAAATAGGACCCTGATAGGCTACTAATCATATTATCTCAGTGTAACTATTTCAAACCAATCTTTTAGCTAAGGCTTAGCCTCCTCAGCCTGAGAGGGCTCTCTCAAAGGGTTAATGATATTTATTAAAGATATAGATAGATGGCTAACTCTATGATTTGTGGTTTTATATGTTTATAGGTTGAAAGATGGATACTTGCTACCATTGGGCTATGGAGTCAGTGATAGAGATAAAGATAACAAATAGCTCTTCTTATAAAACTGAGGCTTGTATATACTTCAATGAAAGAGTAACACATTCAGGAAAGTCTCAATAACTTGAAGTTCATAGAAGTCAGAGCATGTGGGCATGAATTCTAAGTAATGATACATCAAGGTATTCAAAAGGAAAGTACTTAAAGTGATTCATCAGAGGTTATTAATTAAAGGAAGTCAGAGCATTAGTAACCATGAATTCTGAGTAATAAGTATAAAAACATTGAAGAAAAACATCCAAAGATAGGACCCAAGAACTCAATTCACCATAGTTTAACACTTAAAGGAAGTCAGAGCATGTTCCTCCATGAATTCTGAGTAATAATCATTAAGACTATGGAAGTAAAACATATCAAAGATAAAAGATAAATCTCACTGAAGTACACTAAGAATCTCAGATTCAGAAAAGCCAAACTGCTTCTGTATATATCAGTCCCTGCACAACATTTACAAAAGTAGTATTTTTCTATAACATTTTCCAACCCTTGAGGAATTCCACCTCTTGTCCTTTATAGAGTTTTTATTACAATCTTGGATTCCCTAATCCAACATGAGGGGAATTCGAATTTCCTAGCTTGACACCTATTCACACCTTAAAATAGACTATTAACTACGAGTGGTAGTTAACTAACAATCTTAGAGTCCTAATACAATTAGGAGTAAAACTCCTTATTATGATAGTAACAACCTAAACTATGAATTAAATTCGATACTTGACAGCTGCTCCTCCTTAACTTCAACCTTGGTGATGTCCATAACCCTCCTGCTGGCCTTCAATAACTTCTCCTTCATCTGTCCTGAAAACTAGGAAAATGTCCCCTACAGTGTAGCCTTGGTCTTCAATGGTGTTCCTCGAATCTCCTGCTAACCAAAATAGCCCCTTTAATCATATAACACATGTTGAATTAGCCATAGAACCCTGCTCTTACACTTGTGAAAAAATTGAACTCCTTGAAGTTGCTTGAAGGAAGTCAATCTGGATGTGCTACGAAATAAACTGTTGTTTTTGTAGCGCAAAACTTTGTTCTTGCATATATCTTTCATTCCTTGAGTTTTTCCTTTACTTGGGCTTTAAACCTTCTCAAATGACCTCCTCACATTCTCCAGCAGCATCCTTCTCCAAAAATAGCCCCTTCTTTCCTTTGAAGATTGGTCAAAAAGAACAAAACTGCACCTACAACAGTTTCGTAGCGCACTATGAAATTGTTGTGCATGTCATTAATTTACATAGTTTTTTTCAAAAAAATTTCTTCTAAGGTTTCTTCATAGTTGTTTCATTATGTAAATATGTCACATATACTTGAAATCACCCATCCATGAAACATATTTAAAAAGTAATGTCTTTGTTTCAACCAAAATTGTATTAGGGTTTCATTACTTACTGCCCTGTTCATTTGTGCTGAGGCTGACCTCCAAACTTGCTTAGCTGAATTTCAAGGTCTTCAATTTGTCTTTTCATCACCCTGATATTAGTTCTTAGTCTGTCATTGATCCATCTGACATACCTTGCTTCCTTGATTGCAGGGACAGTCCAGGTGAAGTATTGAGCGTCTCTGCTAACTACTTCTGGTTTTGAAGCTTTTCCATATTCTCACAAGGCCTTCATTCTTTTGAAATTGGCTTTTTAAATTGCATGTTTCCTTGCCCTTTTCTTAAGTTTGGCAATCTCAAGATTGGAAAGCTTCAATTTCTTCTTGACTTCCTCATAGTTATTTTCTTCTTCTTGAGTACCGACTGCTATGTTTCTGTCATATTTGTGCATGAGTGATGGTTGCATTACTGGAACTACGAGCTCTTCATGGAATCCTGATATCTTCCCTGCCTCATTTACCTCCGGCTCTGCCTCCTGTGACTCTTTGTTTCTTCCGACATTTCTCCTTTGAAATCCCTGTAGATAGAAGACCTGGAAGAAACTGCCTTGCTTAATTTAGGAACTGCCTCGCTTGAAGCCTGTGGAAGAATTCTGGTCTCTACTCACCTTGGGCTTGTTTACTTCGAAATTAAGAACAACAGCAAGTGTCTCTTGCATGAATATGACCAAGATCAACACAGATATGACCAGGATCAACTAACCCTTTCCTTTTTTGAAATTTGAAATGATTGCGGACAAATGACCCCTAACGAATCTAATGATGGATATGAATGGTTGCATGTGAGAGGTAAGGTTCATGGACTGACACCTGATGATGAAATTTTAATAGATTCTGGTGGATTTGACAGCTAGACATGATTGTTCACGAATCCCCGATTTCGTAGCGCATCCAGTGTAATTTCAGGACTTTGCGCTACGAAAACACCTAGACAGTTTCGTAGCACATTCAGATTTTTGAAATGACCAGACACATGAAACTTTAAACATGATATGGGATCCATAAGGGGAAAAACAAGGTTGTTGAACTTTATTTGATGATGGAAATGAGACTCTAACCCTATGACTTAGACTCTAAAAACATAAAAATGACTTGACCATGTCTAACACAAAACTTAGGAACGAGGCAAACTTTCCGAAGTTTTAAAATTTTTAGGGTGATAACATGTGTTCTATTTGATCTTGCTCAAAATCGATTAAGCTTTTGCAAGTTTGTTTGTAGAAGTAGATCAAGTATTTTGCTTTAGTTATATTGCATTATCAGATGATCTATAGTGAGAATTTCTACATGGTATCGGAGCAAAGGTGATCAAAGTAGAGAACAATATACAAAGAAGGGAGAAGTTCAAAGTTTGAAGTTCTTGATTGTAGAAATTGAATTCTTATCACATCTCAAAGTTCACCAATGGCGTTCAATGGTTTGAGACTCGAGTATGCCCTAGATGACAGCTCGAATTATATAGCCTGGAAGGATCGCATGGAAGCCATATTAGAGGACAACGGTTTGAAGGAATTCATTGTTAAAGAAGTCCCCAAGCCAGCAGCAGCTAATGCCCAAGAATTGGTGGAATGGAAGAAATGTGTGGCTAGAGCGAGGAGGATTCTTCTGGAGGGAGTTCGAGATCATATTATCTCAAGTCTCCATGGGAAGGAGACATCGTTTTCAATGTGGAAGACATTGAAGGATCTATATCAGAACAATAGCGATCATAGGAAGTTCGTGTGATGAGCCCCAAAAATGGGTAACTATATGGCTCATCTTGCCTATTATTTTCATTTAATCCACCATTCTCCATAGTTTTGTGCATGCTTTTGAATATATTTATGTTAATTGAGTGAATGGGAATAGTCACTTTACCACAAAGTCTAATACGTGTTTATTGCATATTTTTGGACATTTTTGGACCAAGACCAGGCATTTATGAGCAGATTGGCAGCCAAAATCGAAGAAACAAGGCTGGGGATTTATAGGAGGGGTGTATCCTGCACTAAATGACCCCTTCCTTGAGTTCTCCATCAATAGCACAAAGTTCAATAGCCTACCAAAGATGATTTCAAGGGGCATCCGAGCAGGTCTAGTGAAGTGGCTGTTATCTGCAGTTTTGGGCAGCCGAGTTCCTAAAGTTTAGGAGGATTGTTGGGAGTCATCACTTGCATAAATAGGAAGGCTTCAAGCCTTAGTAGTTTAGCCATTTGCAAGTCTATTTTCGCACTTTAGTGCAGCCTTGTACTCAGCTCATTTTCGAGCTCCTTTTGCAAATAGTTTTGTGATGTAACTATTATTTTTTTTATCAATGAAGATGAACCCAGCTTTGAACTAGCACTGATCTTTCCTAGGGGGTTGTAGCTCTTGGGGTTGGGCCCAACCCAAGTTCCCAGTACCTCCTTTGTGTAATTTTATGTGTTTTTATTGCATTCATAGAATAATTTCTGTTATTTAGGTTAAATCGTGCTTTGCTACTTAGGTTGTTTTTGATGATTAAGATAGTTGTTCTTGCTTTAGGTTGATGTGATAGTTTGAGAACAGAAAAGATCCACAAAAAGGCTACCAAGCAGGCTTTGATCTCCTTTCTCCCTCCTTGGGACCATGAATTAAGACCAAGGCACTCTTGCTGTCACAAAAACACTATTTTTGCCTTCCAATGCAATTGCTAGTGTTAGATTTGAGTTGAAAAAGTTGATATCAGTTGTGTTTTCATGCTTAGATCTGTTCTTTCTTAGTTTCCATAGCTTTCTTGCATAACTTCTTGTCTATAAAGTTATGTTCATCACTTTTCTGGTTTTTAGGTCAGAATTAGGTCAAAATATGTAAAACTCTGTTTTCTTAGTGTTTGCTTGGGTCAGTTTTGAAAAGAAGTGTGCAGAATACCTGTAAGACACTATAGCCTATCCTTCCTCCATCATACAACCTGCTCCAACCCCTCTCTCAAGATTTCCTTCACTCATTTGCCATACTTTCCCAAACTGCCCTAATTTCTACATTCTTGTGCAAAATTGCTTCCTTAACCTTTGAACAAATACAACCATATTCTTCACTCCTGAGCTTCATTTACCGGGTCCTAGACCCCTTAACATCTCTATCCATCCTTAATTTCCATTTTCCCACTGTTTTTCCACCTCCAACCCTCTAAAAAACCACTTTCGGCCACTTCCTGTAGAATTTCCTATAGATCCCCTGTAGCCTCCTATAGAAGTTCATGCGAGCGATTTTTCGAAATCTGAGTGCAGTGGAAATCTCCAGAAGGGTACTAGGGACTCCTTAGGTCCTCTCCACACCTTCCCAACCTCCTGCAAATGCCCACTCCATTTCCTTTCGCCTCTAAACCTTTGCACAGTCACAAATAGTGAAAACACAAGCATAATAATTCTGCATAAAATTGCTCAGAAATACAAAAAGATGATTTTTCCATATTTTCCTTCAAAAGTAGCTTGGACACATGCATTTTACCTTCTCAATAGTCAATGGCATCCATTTCAGTAGTTTACATCTCTTTTCTTGCACAAGTAGGGTTAGTCGGTAAAACTAGGGTTTGTTAGGGTTTGTGTTTCTTTTCAGCTTTCATCTTCTTTCTGCACGTAGACTAGTCTCTTTTGAGTTAGCTTTCTTCCATCACAGTTAAAAGCTTCTTCTAAGAACTCATAGAAGTTGGCTTAAGCTCCTAGCGAACTTGTGCCAACTAATCAAGTGACAGCCTGCAGTAAGAGCTAGTACTTGTGCATATAGCACCGTCGCTTCCAAGTTTGTTACGAACTACCGGGTTGATAAAAGTAAAGTAGGGAGTCCCAGGAGTTGTAGCATCATTGCTGCAATACTGAAGCTAACCATCTTTTTGGCGCCGTTGCTGGGAAGCGTCAGAGTATTTTGTGATTACTTCTTTTCTTCTATTTTCTACTACAGCCTTCTACTAAAGTAGTTTAGTTCAGCAAGAGTAGAGTAGTTGTTTCATTTCAATTCTGTAATTTCGATTCTGTAATTTCAATTCTGCAAAAGTAGATTAGACCATTTCCTGTTTTCATTTCAATTCCACAATTTCATTTCAGCAAGTGTAGATTAACATTTCTTGCTTTTATTTCAATTCCGCAATTTCATTTTAGCAAGCGTAGATTAGCATTTCCTGCTTTCATTTCAATTATGCAATTTCATTTTAGCAAAATAGATTAGTCCTTTCATGCTTTCATTTCAATTCAACATTTTCATTTCAGCAAGATAGATTTTAGTTAGTTTCAGTTCAATCTATTTTAGTTTTTGCAGGTACAAGCAGAAAAAAAGAAACAAAAATCACCCAAAAAATAGATTTCCTTTCATGCCTCGTAGGAATAGAGACAATTCAGGAAAATTCCTACCCAACTCCTCCACCACATCACTAGGTCACCCTTCTCTCTTCTTTGGTGGCAGTGATCCAGAAGAACCTATAGGTGAATCTCCATAGATATACAAAGATCCTATAACAGAAGAAGAGCAAGAAACCATTCCTCTTGAGACCATGGCTGAAAACAGAAACGGTAGGGGAAATGCGGAGAGAATAGAAGGTGCCTTTCCCATTCGAGAGACCAATGGAGACACAAAAATGAAAAACATAAGTCCCTCAGCCTTACCTCACTTCCATGGATTGACTACTAAAGACCCTGATACCTTCTTGTTTGAGTTTGTTGTTCTTTGTCGAACTTATGACTATGCAGAAGACGAGCAAAAGTTGAAACTCTTTCCCTCTACCCTCAAGGATGTAGCACTACACTGGTTCATGGGGCTACCTGAAACAGTATCACAACTTGGGCTCAGATGCAACAAGCCTTTAACAACAAACACTGGGACTACTATAGGTCAAAAGATACAAAGGAAGAAATCTTTCGGATGACCATGGGAAGTGATGAATCTTTAGAAGACTATGAAGAGAGGTTTCAACTCAGTTATAAAAGTACCAGGTGCACACTTGACCCCGAATCTCTGAAGTTGGTTCTGCTCAGAGGAGTCCCTGAAGACCTTCTAGATACCCTCCATTTGTTGGCTGGGGGAGACATCTACCAGCTACCTTATGATGACATAAAGACTGTGTTTAGAAACCATTCTAGGGCAGCCAGAAAGAGAGGTAGGGGAAGTCAACTCTCAGCCAGTACCCCCTTATCTATTTCATTCCTTAAAAACGAATTTGCAAATCAGATGGAAGACTTTAAAAGCGAGATGAGACAGACTATTGCCATGCAAATGGATACCTTGCGAATCCAAAAGAAGCAAGAGGAAGCCAAGAGGGCTTTGGCCATATTTTGTCCCAGGTGCACTAGAAAGCATCCTAGGAATGAATGTCCATTGCACTCTGTAGAAGTGTGTTTTGTCTATGAAGAGGACCATCCTATAAATCAGTGCCCTTCCTTGCCCGAATTTAAAGCTATGTACCAAGGGGCTGAAGGAGCCACTGAACCACTCTACTTCATGAACCAGAGGAGGCCACATGGGCCCAGAACTTACTAGCAGGTAATGCAAGGGACATCCCAGACTTATTACAACCCTAATCAAGCCACTTCCATGCCTTCTTGGGGTCCCCCTGCTCATCCTTCCTGGTCCACACCCCCTCCTTGGTCGTATCCTCCTCAATACCATACTCAACCAGCTGCTCACTCGTTTCATTCTCACGCTCAGCCACAACCTCAATGGAATGCACCTCATCAGGGGTGGAGGCCCCAATACAACTCTCCTCTCGCTCTTTTTGCCTCCACCACCTGCTCAACCACAACCATTACCTCCTACTCCTCCAAGACAACCCCAGATACCTGCTCAACCGAACCCGAACCCCAATAACAGATAGGACCAGCAGGTATATACTGGAGAAACAACATGCCCTACCTATGATGTGGAGATTCAGGAGATCAACCTACGATCTGGGAAGGTCCTCCCAGATAGTCAACCTTCTCCTAAGGAGGATGAGGAAGAGAAACAGGAAAGTGAACCCAAAGCCATTCCACCCTTTCCTGAGAGACTAACTGGAACCACGCAACCAACCCCAGAAGAAACTGAACTTCTGGGAGAACTTAAACAGTTATGTGTGAAAATACCACTTCTCCAGGCCATAAAAGATGTACCAATATACAACAAGTTGATCAAAGAGAAGTGTTTCAGGCACCTAGGCAGGTGCAAGAGAGATTCCCCAACTATCAATGTCATAGGACAACTGTCTGACTTGATGTTGGGACAGGTAATTTGTCCAAAATATCTAGACCCTGGGAGTCTTGTAGTCGATGTCCACATCAATGGCACCATAATCCCCCACACCTTGATTGATCTAGGGGCTGCCATTAACGTAATGACCAGGGACACTATGCTCAAACTCAACCTTCAGGGTTCCCTAAGAAAGACCTCAACAGTACTGCAGTTGGCAAACCGCTCCACTGTGACTCCTGAGGGGATTGTGGAAGATGTCATGGTCTCCATTGATTCCTGGGAGTACCCTGCTGACTTCTTGGTTCTTCAGCCAAAGGCAAAGCTCACTGGGTATCCCCTCATCTTAGGGAGGCCTTGGTTAGCTACTATAGATGCTTACATCAGTTGTCGAGCTGGGAGCATGACCATCAAGAATGGGCATATGTCCAAACAACTAGTCCTATATCCTCTTGCCCAACCTCTGCTAGAACATGACTTACCTCTCTGGTTGGAGGAGGAAGATGAGGATGAAGTATACTCCGCACCATTGTGCACAGTGGAAGCCAGCAGGGGAGGTCCTCCGACCGAGGATGATCTTATTGAGAATTTGATTCAAAATCCACCCCTCAGTGTGTTGCCATTAAAAGAGTTGGTGGAAGAAACCCAAGCCAATGCTTTAGTTGATCTCTGTGTGGCTGATCCGACCTCTCTCCGAGTTAAGAATGTGGAATTTGGCCCTGAAAAAAACTTGAAGATCAACTCATCCCTATCCACCTCTCAGGAGAAAGAGTTGTGTAGCTTATTGAACAACCATTTGGATGTTGTTATGAAACCAGCTCAAGAAAAGATAGAAAGGATAGATCAACGCCTTAGAATTCAGCCTCTTCGAGGGGGAAACCTCCTTTACATTAATAAATGAACAATTCTTGGATGATTCAAATGAAAAAACCTCCTTTCTATATATAGGAGTCTAAGGAGTCACAATATAATCCAGCCGACCTAACAATAATAATATAAAGCCACAAAAATAACAATAGAGGGATTCTATGGGGCACAAAAATAACAATATGGGGGTAATAGGGGCACAACAATATAAATAAGGGGTATAACTACAATAGTAATGGGGTAATCACTAGTATTATAGGGACCCAACATGCCCCTCTCCTTCAAAAAAGTGTTGTCCTCAACGCTTGAGTAGTTCTGGATACTTCTGCATAAAATTCTCATCCTCCCATGTGGAATCTTCATTGGATAAGTTCTTCCACTTGATAAGATACTCTGAAATTGATCGATTTCGTAGTTGTCGAGTTCTTGTTTCTGTGACTGCTTCCGGTTCCAATATAATTTTTCCTTCCTCGTCAAGTTCTGGCAATATTGTTTGAATTGGGAGCTTGTCACCTATAACCTTCTTTAAACATGAAACATGGAAAACTGGGTGCAATCGAGAAGCTGCAGGAAGCTCCAATTTGTATGCCATAGTACCAATCTTTTCCAACACCTTGTATGGACCATAATACTTTGGTGATAATTTATTATCCTTCTTAGCTTGCTTTAGGGACATTTGCTTATATGGTTGTAGCCGTAGGAATACCCAATCACCTACATCAAAACTTCTTTCACTGCGATGTTGATCTGCCTGTTGTTTCATTCTATTTTGTGCCAACACGAGGTTATCCTTTAAGAGTTGGAGGACTTGTTGTTGATGTTCGATGTGATGTTCCACTGCCTGAACCTTAGAATTTTCTCTTAAATATGATGTGATGGATGGTGGTTGATACCCATAAAGTGCCATAAATGGGGTCATTTTTGTTGCTGTATGGAAGGAAGTGTTATACCACCATTCAGCCAGAGGCAACCATTTGACCCATTGTGTCTGTTTATCAGATACAAAGCAACGAAGATATCCTTCCAAAATTTTGTTTACTATCTCAGTTTGCCCATCAGATTGAGGATGATAAGATGAGCTATGAGCTAACTGAGTACCAAGACAAGAAAATAATTCTGTCCAAAAATTTCCAGTGAAAATGGGATCTCTGTCACTTACAATAATCTTTGGGTTTCCATGTAGCTTTTGAATTGTTTCCATAAATGCAGTAGAAACTGTACTGGCTTTAAATGGATGTGATAATGCACAAAAGTGTGCATACTTGGTAAGTCTGTCAACTACCACCATGATGACACTCTTTCCCTCAGACTTGGGTAAACCTGTGATAAAATCCATTGAAACCTCCTCCCAACGTTGGCTTGGAATGGATAAAGGTTGTAATAGACCTGGTGTCTTAATTGTTTCAACTTTATTTTGCTGGCAAACCAAACATTTCGCCACAAACTTTTGAATATCTGATTTAAGGCCATCCCAAAAAAATTCCTTCTTAACCCTGTGGTAAGTTTTTAAAAATCCTGAGTGCCCTCCTAAGGGAGAAGTGTGCAATTCCATAAGAATCTTTTGTTTTAGCTGGGAATTCTTACAGAGGTATAAGCGATCTTTGTACCATAACGAATCATTTTTCCAGCTAAATGTATCAGAAGTACTGGAATCTTGTTGTAGCTTTTGAATAAGTGCCCACACTTCTTCGTCATTCTTCCATTCCTCCCTTGCTTCGTTTATCCAATCTGGTTGGATAATAGAAATGGCACACAACAATGCTTCCACATCCTCATCCTTTCTTGAGAGTGCATCTGCCACCACATTTTGCTTCCCTTTTTTGTAGATGATTTCAAAGTCATAACCCAACATCTTTGTGACCCACTTTTGTTGCTCTTCAGAGGATAATCTTTGTTCTAAAAAGTATTTAAGGCTATCATGATCCGTTTTTACCTTGAAGTGTCTTCCCATTAGGTAGGGTCGCCATTTCTTAAGTGCATGGAGTATTGCCAACATTTCCTTCTCATAAATAGCTTTGCTTAAAAACTTTCCCTTGATTGGACGACTTTCAAAAGCAATGGGTCTTTCATCTTGCATTAGAACAGCACCAATTCCATTTCCTGAAGCATCACATTCCACAATAAAGGTTTTTGTGAAGTCCGGTGTAGCTAAGACCGGTGCTTGGCACATTGCCTCTTTAAGATGTTCAAAGGCCTTTGTTGCTTCCGGAGTCCATGAAAATGAATCTTTCTTCAATAATGTTGTTAGAGGTGCTGCTATTCTCCCATAATTCTTAACAAACTTGCGATAATACCCTGTCAACCCAAGAAATCCTCGCAGATGCTTTATGGATGTGGGGATTTTCCATTCCTTAATGGCTTTAATTTTGCTAGGGTCTACCTTAACTCCATGAGATACAATATGACCCAAATATTCCACCTCCTGGACTCCAAAGAAACATTTGGATCTTTTTGCATATAATTGTTTCTCCTCCAATAGTTGTAGCACCCTGTCAACATGTTCAACATGATCCTTCCAAGACTTGCTGTAGATTAGTATATCATCAAAAAATACTAACACAAATTTTCTAAGGAATGGTTTGAAAATTGAATTCATCAAACCTTGAAATGTTGAAGGTGCATTGGTAAGGCCAAAAGGCATGACCAAAAATTCATAATGACCCTCATGAGTTCTAAATGCCGTTTTCGGAATGTCTTCAATCTTCATTCTGATTTGATGATATCCCGAACGAAGATCCAACTTGGTGAAGTAAATTGATCCATGCAATTCATCCAGTAATTCATCAATGACAGGAATGGGGAACTTATCTTTAATAGTGAGCTTGTTGAGCTCCCTATAATCCGGACACATGCGCCATGATCCATCCTTCTTGTGCACCAATACTACTGGAGCTGAGAAAGAACTTTGACTTGGTTGAATTATACCAGCCTCTAGCATTTCTGCAACCATACGTTCAATTTCACTTTTTTGGGCATAGGGATATCTGTACGGCCTGATGTTTGGAGGAACACTTCCTGGAATCAGATGAATAGCATGATCATGATCACGCATAGGTGGGAGACCTTTGGGAGTCTCAAATACCTTGGAATGATTGTCCAGGACTTTTTGGAGATCTGGAGAAATAGATGATTCCAATGTGGAAACATCTAGCGAACATAATTGTGCAATTACACCTCTTTGCTCCTTTTTAGAAGCTTTGTCATGCCATTAGAGCTGATTATCTTTCCTGGTTTCCCTGCAATACCCCTTAATTCAACTTCCTTTCCTTCCGTAGAAAATTTGATGAAAAGTTCTTGAAAATTAAAAGCTATTGTACCCAAGGATTGTAGCCATTGGACTCCTAGTACAAAATCAGCACCTCCCATTGGAATGGAAAGCATTGGGCTAGTCAATACATATTCTCCCATGGATAGCTTGATATTATGGCACTTTCCAGAGCAATTTATTGTTCCTCCATTTGCAATCATCACTTCACACTCTGGTGCTGGATATAGGAAGCAATTCAATTCTTTTGCTACCCTACAATGAATAAAATTGTGGGTGCTTCCTGAATCAATCAACACTATTACCTTTTTCTTCTTGATTTGTCCTTCTATCTTGATGGTTTGAGGAGTGGTAATTCCCGCCAATGCATTACAAGATGGTCGGATTTATTTGTTCTTCATCTAGGCTTTGTTCCTGGAGTATATCTTCTTCTTTTGACCTTTCTTGCTCCTTTTCTTCTTCCTCTTCACAATCTATGTAGAATAATTTCTTCTCAGCACACTTATGACCTTTAGTGTATTTGCTATCACAACTGTAACAAAGCCCTTTTGCTCTTTTTTCTTCCAATTGTTGTGGTGTCAACCTTATAGGTTGTGGAAGACTAGGGGCAACAACACTTCCGTCTTTATAGTTGTGAGTGGTATGCTTCCTGGTTGCCATAATTTTGCTTTCCATTTTTCTTGCTAACCTGAATGCCTTCTCTAATGAATCAGGTTCCCAAAGGCGAACATCATGTTGGATATTATCCTTTAAAGACCCTATGAACACATCAATCCTATGCTCCTCTGGAATATCTTTTACCCTTATGTTCAATTTTTGGAACTCCTCAATGTGCTCCATTACTGAACCCTTTTGTTTGAGACTTATCAATTGGCTAAAAAAAGTGTTGCTTTTTGTATCTTCATAATGTGCTATCAATTCTTTCGTAAAAATTGCCCAAGTGATAAATTGTTTACGAGAGCAAAGCCATTGATACCATACAAACTGATTTGGTTCCAAATATACAGTTGCCATACGTACCTTTTGTGCGTTTTGCACATTATTGAGATCGAAGAATTGCTCCATCTGTAATATCCATGTGGCGGGATCCTTGCCATCAAACTTCCTCATATCGATTTTTGGAATATGGTGATTCTTCGATCCAACATTATTGTCTATGGAATCATGATTAACATTTCTTTTGTTCTCATCATGAGTTTCCTTTACTACCTTTTCACCATTAGTGACCCTTTCTTGTAACAACTTCTTCAATTCTTCCATGTTTGTCTTCAAATCTATCTTCAAATTTGCCATCGAATCCTCCATCTTAGCTTCCATGCCCTTTATCTTAGATTCCATGCCATTTATCTTAGATTCCACGCCACTTATCTTAGCTTCTGTTAGCTTTTGTGAGCGTGACATTTGTTGCACTTGTTCTTGTAATTTTGATATATCATGTAGCATTTCTTCCTCTTCTTCATGAGTCATGCTAGAGCTTTCAGGTTCTTTACTAGGTGTTTGCATTTTCTTTCCTCGGGGCATCACTTACCGATAATAATGCTTTACTATGCCCTTTGAATTCCGTTAAACCAAGCTTACACAAAAATTAAAAAAAAAAAAACTACACACCTTTTTTCACTTTATAGAAGCCTAATATTGAATCTGATGTATCTCTGTAATTTCGGATCATCCAGTTCTGAAATTGCTACCTGTAGTAGCCTTCTGTGTCCTCTTTTCAATGCCACAAGTCTGAGCCAAATTTGATTCTCCAAGGAAGAGTTATGTGAAATCTCCCACAGTGACTTGCTTTTAGACTGGTTCAGTAGAGTGAACTTGTACGACGTGCCACGAGTCACTGTTTCAACCTTTGAATCTGAAACACACACAAAAGAAACTATAGTCCATCCTCTTTCTGTACCTTCTTAAGAAATTTCAATCCGATCCTCAGAGAGAAAGTTATGACGATTTTCCCCAGGTCACCTGTTTTGAATGTAATTCAGGAGTCTGCAAAAATACCAACTTCCTCAGATCATATCTCCGCAAATATCTCGCGAAAGGCTCTGAAATTTGGACCCAAGGTTCAGCGCGATTTCTTCTCAAATGGGTTTTTTTTGCGACTTCTGAAACATCACAGAAAAAAAATTTATAGTGAAAATGCCACGATGACCTGTTTGGAGCAGCGAAACCCTAGAATCCAAAGCTCTGATACCAAATGTTATGAAACCAGCTCAAGAGAAGATAGAAAAGATAGATCAACGCCTTAGAATTCAGCCTCTTCGAGGGGGCAACCTCCTTTACATTACATAAATGAACAATTCTTGGATGATTTAAATGACAAAACCTCCTTTCTATATATAGGAGTCTAAGGAGTCACAATATAATCCAGCCGACCTAACAATAATAATATAAAGCCACAAAAATAACAATAGAGGGATTCTATGGGGCACAGAAATAACAATATGGGGGTAATAGGGGCACAAAAATATAAATACGGGGTATAACTACAATAGTAATGGGGTAATCACTAGTATTATAGGGACCCAACAGATGCTTTTGCTTGGAGCTATAAGGAGATGAAAGGAGTTCACCCTTTAGTCTGTACTCATCACATTTACATTAAAGAGGATTGTAAACTAGTCAGGTAGCCTCAAAGGAGGATGAATCCAGCCCTTAAGGACATTGTCAAAGAAGAACTGCAAAAGTTGTTGGATGCAGGATTCATCTACCCCATCTTTGATAGCGAATGGGTTTCTCCTTTGGTGCTTGTGCCCAAGAAAAACGGGAAGTGGAGAATCTATGTAGATTATCGAGAACTTAACAAAGCCACCAAAAACGACCATTTCCCTTTGCCTTTCATAGATCAAGTGTTGGGTGTCCTGGCAGGGAAGAAGTTCTTTTCCTTCCTAGATGGGTTTAGTGGGTACAATCAAATCCAAATCAGCCTGGAAGACCAAGATAAGACCACTTTCACTTGTCCATGGGGTACCTTTGCCTACTGGGTCCTTCCCTTTGGGTTGTGCAATGCTCCTGCCACTTTCCAGAGAGCAGTACTGAGTATATTCGCTGAGCTGGTTCATGATTCAGTGGAAATCTATATGGATGACTTTACCCCTTATGGTTCTAACTTCCAAGAAGCTTTGACTAACCTGAGGAAAGTTTTAGCCAAGTGTATTGAAATGAACCTGTCCCTCAGTCCTGATAAATGTGAATTCCTAATGACTGAAGGGACCATGCTAGGTCATACAATTTCTTAGCAAGGTTTACAGGTGGATCCCAACAAGATTGCTATCATCCAAAGGGTCCCACCTCCTCAAAAGGTAAGAGATGTTCGGAGTTTTCTAGGCTTAGTAGGATATTATAGAAGATTCATTAAAGATTTTAGTAAGCTAGCCTCTCCATTGTTTGGTCTTTTGGGAAAAGATACTGAGTTCATATGGACTGACAACTGTCAAGAGGCTTTGGATGCTTTGAAAGGTAAGTTGGTAACTGCCCCAATCTTGAGAGGTCCAAACTGGGCCCTACCTTTCCACATTCACACAGATGCCTCAAACAAAGCTATAGGAGCAGCCTTAGGACAAGTTGAAGAGAAGCTACCATATGCCATATATTTTGTCAGTAAAAACCTGTCCAAGGTAGAATTAAACTACACTGTAACCGAAAAAGAGCTCCTAGCTGTAGTCCATTCCTTAAACAAGTTCAAACACTACATCATTGGCTATCAAACATTCGTGTATACTGATCATGCCACAATTACGTATTTGATGAATAAACCTGATGTAAACACTCATATCATTAGATGGTTACTTTTATTGCAGCAATTTGATTTGACCATTGTTGATAAGCTAGGTAAGGAAAATGTTGTTGCTGATTTTTTGTCTAGACTAGATCTGCCTGCAGGTGAAGAAGGGATGGTGGATGATCAAATGCCAGATGAACACCTATTTTCTATTTCAGTACTCTCTCCATGGTTTTCTGATATAACAAATTATTTGGTTTCAGCACAGTTTCCGCCATACTTGTCCTCAAAAGAGAAGAGCAAGATCGTGAGGAAAAGTGCCCCATTCACTTGGATTGGGGGCAATCTTTTTAAACTTGGCCCAGATCAGATTTTGAGGTGATGTGTCAGGGAGGAGGAAGTTTTTGACATCCTCCTAACCTGTCATGATGGGCCCTATGGGGGCCACTTTGCAGCAAAGAGAACCGCCTTCAAAATTCTACAGGCAGGGTACTATTGGCCCACTCTTCATCAAGATGTCAGGAGATACATCAGCCAATGTGACCAATGTCAAAGGATGGGGAAACCTACTCCAAAGGATGAGATGCCCTTGCAGCCTCAAGTGACTTTCGAGCCATTTGAGAAGTGGGGCATGGACTTTGTGGGTCCTATCAACCCTCCTTCAAAACATAAGTCCTACATCATTGTGTGCACGGATTACCTGACAAAGTGGGCGGAAACAAAGGCAATCAAAGCAACAACAGAAGAAAAAGTAGCTAAGTTTTTGAGGGAAAATATATTCTACAAGTTTGGCTACCCAAGAGAATTAGTCACAGATCAAGGAAGTCAGTTTACCTCTAACCTGATTGAAGACCTGCTCACCCATCACAAGATTAAGCACAAAACTTCCACCCCTTATCATCCGCAAGCAAATGGACAGGTGGAAGTTACTAACAGAGCTTTGGAAGGGATTTTGACTAAGGTAGTGAGCAGCAGCAAAAAATATTGGGTAGATTGCTTGGTTGAGGCCACCTGGGCCTATAACACTACTTGGAAAACTACAACAGGTTTCACACCCTATGAGCTGGTCTATGGGAAGAAGGATTTGTTTTCCATAGAATTTGAATATAACACATTGAGGATGGCAGCTCAGTTGGACCTATATCTCAGCCATGCACAATAGGAAATATTTCTTCAGCTAAATGGATTAGATGAACAGAGAATGCAGGCCCTTCTCCACTCAGAGGTAGTCCAACTTCAAAGAAAGATATGGCATGACCGACACCTCAAAGAGAAATAATTTCAGCCAAGAGATTGGGTGCTATTGTATGATTCAAGATACAAGGATTTCAAGGGTAAGCTAAGGACAAGATGGTTGGGACCATATACAGTGGAAACATGCAATGACAATGGTTCAGTCCTTATTCGGACCATTGATGAAGAAACTATCCCCATGCTCATCAATGGGCATAGATTAGAGATCTACAGGAAGCCACTTTCTAAGTAGGAGTTCATTGAGACTGGGTAAATCAGTATTGGTAGTGGAGCAGGTCCTTGTCTCCACTCCACCTACACCATGAGCAAAAAAAAAAAAAAAAAAACAGAAAAAAACATAGAAAAAAAGAAAATGGAATAAAATATCCCTGGGTGAAAACCTCTTGGAGGCGCCCAGGGTAGACAGTGAGGGTGAAAACCTCCTGGAGGCGTCCCAGCTGTCTCAAACTAAAAAAAAAAAAAAAAAGAGAATATAAACCTAACTTCTTTTGAATAAATTGCAGGTTGCAGGAAGGTCATTGCAGGTTGTAGGAGGATCGCACAAGACAAAAAAAGAAAGGACATGACCAGGCTGCATGCATCCCTCACAGTCCATTCCTCCATCACCATTACCCTTTCCCAAGTTTTGGTCTCATTTGGTCTGAAATTTCGCATCCTACAGGAAACTCTGTATCTTCTACAGGAGGATCCTGTAGAAACTACAGAAAGGCCAAAATCAATCTCAGAGGAGGACCCGAAGGTTGGAAATCTGTCTATGAGGCCTGTGAACCTCCCTGCCACCATCCATCTCCCTATGTCACCATTCCATCCCTGTACACCTTCATTGCACTCGTTTTTATGTCCCTGCACAGTCACACACAAAAATTCTGTTTCCTTCATGCTGCAAACAAAAAAAAAATTAATGACAAATAAAAGCAGCAGCCTTTTCACTCACCCCTACCTGATACCTTCCATCTGTGATTCCTTTTCAGCCGAGACCTTCTTCAGCAGTTGTAGCCCTACTCAGATATTAGCTTGAATTTTAGAAGGAGAAGCAACTATAGGAAATCCTACAGGATTCCTGTAGCAACTGATCCCTCTGAAAAGCATACTCCAGAGACAGGGTCAGCACAGTAGGGTGTATGAAACATGCAAGGAGCTCTGTTTGAACATGAGATCATCAACAAAAGCCCGAGGCCGAGCATGCAGAGCGCAAGCAGCAACAACAGTGAAGAAATGGGTGCCAAAATCTGAAATATGCATAACACGGTCGCGACTGAGCAGGTAAGTGCCTAAACCTATTCCTCGATTGCATGAATCATATTTCAAAGCTGCATGAACTATGGGAATGGTTACGATTGAATGGAATCGATGGCTAGTTAACTGGCCACACTCGTTCAATTACACACCCTCGTGCAATTCAAATGAGCCCAGTCAAATTCAAAACTGCTGATCAGATACGCAGTCAGCATGTGTGGTATGTCCATTCAGGAAAAAACATTTGGGACTGGTAGTGGTGGCAGTGGATAATGGGAGTAAGGGAGGTGATGGCGGTCAGACGGCATGCAAAACCATTATGACCGTGACGTAGGACCAACGGTCCGGATGGGGATAATGTACCCATCCGGCCACCTCATCTCCTCACCACGAATTACGCCAACAGTTAAAAGACAGCTCGGTTGAAGCCTTCGCCACCCTTTGTTCATTTTTCATTCACGACATTCTCGACTGCAGTACGCACCTACCACTTCCAGAGCAGCCAACCAGTCGTCCTCCGCCAGTTTTCTGCCAGTTTTTTTAAAACCCTCCCGCCTATCGGGCTCTACAGGAGCACTGTTTCATTCTACAGGAGCTGAGAGATTTCTATAGGAAGGTTTCTATAGGAAAGGCAGAGAACAGCTCTGCAGAAGGAAAACCCGAGATTTTCGTCGAAATTCAAGCTCAAATGAGGTAGGCTCGGGAAAACCTCTCTGCATATGACTTGTTTGAGTAAGGTGGTGAATTAAACACGACATTAGATTGAAAAAAGAGAGTGAAAGTCTGCCTGCATATTTTCCCTGAGTTCTACACAGTTTTCTATTTTCTTCTCTGCATCCAAAATCTGCCTCCTCCTTTTTCAAATTCTATTGTAAGGAAGATACATGCAACCGTAGAGGCCAACCTATGTGTGTGAAAAAAAACCGAATTTGCATATCTATCTACTTGCTGAAAAGAACCTGTGTCCTTATCCTCTGTTCTGTAAAAAAAAAAAATTATTTTCAAAAACAGAAAGTCAAATTCAGGATAACAACAGTTTAAAACAGGGGAATTATTGCAATTTGATGTTGTAAGGAGAAGCACACAGGAAATTCCTTCTTTGATTTCAGAAAAAGACAGAATTTAGCTATCCTCTGTTTCAGTTTTGCCTGCTTTTCTCACCTGAGCATTTTTTTTTCTGGTTAAAACACAAAAAGGAAGCACTCAACACCATGCCAGGAGGATTCATGAGAAAAGAACCTTTAAACTCTAGAAAATTGCATGAGCACCCTGAGGTGGTGGCCCTCTTCACCAGGGAAAACTGGATATCCTTCTTTGAAAGAATTCAGGGATATGATGAGGAGGTGACTGAAGAATTTTTGATGTCCCTAAGACCACATTCGAAGATACATGCCACAGTTAGTTTTAGGGGTCTGACCCCAGAGCTTACACCTGATTTCATCAGTGGAATCACCGGCCTTCCATTGGGGATCCCTTGGAGAAAAGAGGAGAAATCATTGGGAGAAGTTGCTAAGAAGACATTTTTTTCAGCCTGAGGAGCATCTTGTAGAAGATAAAAACGGGGTCAGAAGGACAAGCTTGCCTCCTCTCTAGAGTGAAGTCAGTTACAAAATAATGAAGTATATCACATGTGAAGGGAGGTTCAACATAATTTATGGTTATCATTTCAGGTTGTTGCATGAATTGAGATATGGGATGGACTTACCTCCAGCTAGAAAACTGAGCCTCCCATATTTCCTCCTCCAGTCTTTGATTGAATGTGGCACAAAGCTAAATGCAGGGGTCCTAGATTAGTTGGCCCACCATGGGCTCATCAAACTGTTGGTGGAAGATGCCTTACACACCTATACTATCCCCATAGCTTGGGAAATTTTCAGAAATATGTCCAGGGATGATGACATCAAAACTTTGACTGAGGACATTAGCCCATCCAGCAGTGATGAGGAGGAGCAAACCGAAGAAATTGAGAAGAACAATAATGAGGAAGCACAAGACATTCAAGCAGAGGGAAAAACAGAGGAGAAACAGGAAGAAAAAGAGGAATTTGACAAGACTACTACTGAGCCTAAGGCAGAAAAGGAGACAACCTCAAAAACAGAGAAGAGAAAAAGGACAAAGGTTGGGAAGAAAAAGGCCAAGAAAGCCCAAAAGAAGACTGCCACAGCCAAGGCAGGGACCCAGCAAGAAAAAGAAAAGACACACCCTGAGATATCAGTGACACAAGCAGAAACAGTGGACATAGGCAAGGTTGCAGGAAATGAAGAGCAGAAAGAAACATCCCCTGAAACATTGGCAAGGGAAGCAACAGCTGTGCTTGCTGCATTAAGCACACCTACAAAACAAAAAGGAAAAAGAAAAAGGAAAACCTCCATGTATTTTAAAGCCAGAAGAAGCACAAGGATCAAAGTGGGCAAACCCCAGCCACCATCAAAGGAACCAATTTTCATTGAGGATACACCCACTGAAAAGAAGGAAGAATCTCCTTCCAAGATATCTATCACCTATGAAAGAGGAAGCCCCAAAACCTCCACCTAGAAAGAGAGAATCAAGTTGATGGACTCAAAGGTAGTTCTACAGGAAGCTGAAACATCTCTACAGGAAACTCTAGCCAAGTTAAAAGAAATTGAGAAATTGGAGGAGAAAGTAGCCAAACAGTCACAAGAGGAGAGCAAGGCCAAAGAAATACCTGAACCAAGCCCTCATCCTAATTTAGGCTCCTTTTATAATCTATTAGAGGGTGGGAAAATCATCCCACAGAAATTTGTTGTGCCTCTATTCTTCGAATTGGAAAAAGAGAGGGTCAGAACCCACACATGGATGCAAATCGCTAAATCTAAAGGAGTTGAGGACATAGGGCACATGGAGGACAAGATAAAAGAATTAAGAGGGGAGTTGGCCATGGTAAGGCACATAGAAAGCAGTAAAAGAGCCCAGCTACAAGAAGAGAATGAACTGCTGAAAAAGCAGTTGCAGCAACAGGAAGTTCATAAGGGAGATAGGCTGTCCATTTTGGGAGGGCAGCAGCAGCAAGAAGGTCCTCTAACAGACAATGTAGCAACCAAGAAACAACAGAAAGAGGGAGAGCCACAAGCTGATGTGGAAATGCTAATGAAACTGCTGCAAGAAAAGGAGTCTCAGGCAGCAGAAGAAGTGCAGATTTTAAAACAGCAGTTATAAGAAAAAGAAGCCCAAATGGCCTGTGTTACACAGTAATTTGTCACTGTCTTCACTCCAGTCCTCCTACTATGTCATGTGTCCAAGTCAAACATGCTCATATTGAACAAATGCTCTCTTGTGCTACCAAATGACCCACTTTTCCTAAGTTATCTGCCTCATCGCGTCCGTGGACTAAATATACACGCTGAAAGGCGCCTATAAACAGTCCAGCCACACTGCCAGCGCGGAAGTACACCTGATTCCCGCGATGGTCCGATTTCATGTCCCAGCGCGAGGTTACTTGTAATCTTTAGCGATGACCTGACTGGCTGTATTACTCAATAGTGATGTCAGCACTATAGATCAGTTATGCCCCCGCGATGATCCAGATTGGGCGAATTTGTTCCAACAGTCGGCCTTCCAAATGACTCCAGACCTGGTTGTTGGCATAGTTTGTATCGCCCTCCTTTCTCTGGTGTGGTTGTTCCATCATTTGTGCTACCTTCCTTGGAGATAATCTCACTCTTCCACCTTTCATGGAGACTCCTTCTCCTATTTAAACTCTCACCATTGCTATGCATTGCTAGTTTCTGATAGTTGGCTAGTTGAGCAATGCTGTTAGTGTTTGTGAATTTGCTAGATAGCTGGTGTGAGTGTGACAAGTGTGGGATTGTTGATAGCTTGTGGAAGGTTGTGAAGTGCCCTTAATATTGTGTAAAACTTATGAGTGAGAGAGACTTACATGTTGGGAGATCCATCTTCAAAGAGTGAATGCTTGAGGAACACGCTGGCTAGATCCCTCTGAAAAGGCTTGTGACGTCAAGACTTTGGTTGTAAGATTACTCTTATTCCATTATTAATACAATCAATGATGTTTTCCTATGTCTTGTATGTAATGTACTTGCTAGCTCATGACTTCTTGACTTTGTGAATAAATAGATCATTGTTGTTTTCCGGTTACGTGCTTTGTTGTATTTCCTTTGCATTGTTTCAGGTTGATCACTCGTTAAGGAGAAGGAAGCGGAAGCTGGAGTAGCGCAATAGAACTCCATCGACCACCAGTTGAGGTAGGCCTCCAACTATGACTGTTTAAGGAAAGCTATTGTTGATCTATCCTTGTTTGTGACTAGACCCACTCTAGGGCTAGAGGGGTTGCCTCTGTCCACAGAGGGAACACTTTCCTGCATCACAAATTGGCGACTCCACTGGGGAGATTTGGCCTTTGTTCTTTTCTTGTTTACTCTTGTCTTGATTTTTGATTTGGTCTCTTTTGAAGTTTTGGGGATTAGTTACCAGTCTTTTGAGTTTCCTGGGTTGATCTGGGAAATACCCCTATTTGATTGAAGGATTGACTACTTTTGATTTGGGAGTTTTTGTTTGCCTGTCATTGTTTTGAAAGTCATCATGGATTTAAATTTAACAGTCGCGCTGTCATCGCGCTCACCCTTTTGTAATATTCTGTGCATCGCATAATTACGCCTCACAGTCACGACGGTTCTGGAAATCCGACCATCGCGGAAAAGTCGTGTACTTCCACGCTGACATTGCTTTGTTGCTGCGGCTAGTGCTTTATCAGCGCTTGTTGCTTGTGTATTACCCGCGCTGATTGCTGTAGAATTGATTTTCTCAATTCTACCTCCTGAGTCCATCAGTCCTGTTGGTCCCTTGCTTTTCTCACTTGCTTGATAACTTGTTTTTCACTGTTCATGGTTAAGGCACTCTCTTGTGAGCTTTGTTGAATGAATCTTGCTTTTTTGCTTATGTGACCTAGATCATTATTTCAAGTTCCTTGAATCTGTTGGCTTGGTTGCTTGTTTGCTCAAGGTTCGTTTGCAGCTTGTTGTTGGTTTGATTGAGCCTTCCCCTTTGCTTGTTCTTGGTTGATTGTTTAGTGACTGTTATTGAACCAATCTTTGGCATTGATTCGATTTCTTTTCGCTACCGAACATAGATCACAATTGTTTGGGTCAACCAGGTTTTTTCCACACTTGCTTGTTGCTTATTTGTTTCTTCTAGATTTAAAGACATCAAAATCAAAAGGATTACATTCATCTAGTGTACGAAAGTGAAAGTACATTTGCATTACGAAATTTCAGGTTTGAGAAATTGGAAAGCGAATTTTAAATCTTTCATTAGTAGTATCGATGCATCGTGAGATTAGTGTATTGATGCATTGTGTTTCTTAGTGTTTTCATTCGCTTATCTTGGTTTTCTTGTTTTGGGAATGATCACTCTACCCTCCCGTAGGTAGGTGTTCATCGAAGAAAAATGATTTTTCATTCATTCTAGTTGCATCCTATGATTTGTTGTATACATACGGTAAGGCCTAAAAACTGAAACATAATTCAAGATCAACTCTAAAATGAACTGAATAAACCTAACAATGCATTGGAACATAACGCACACTATTTAGAGGTCTAGGCTAGAGACGTGCTCCGGCGTCGTTAAACCTAGTCACTTTTGTTTTCACTCAAGGTTGGGTGATTCCTCCTTCTGTGACTCAATAGTGGTCTAGTACGGAATTGTGCTCCCATGTACCGTCGAGTATATGTTGGGAGACCCCACTAGGTTATCATCCTTTATCCTTAGGAATCCGTGTCTTCTGCCTTGCAAACCGTAACACACCGAACATAGCATTCGAGAAGATTGATTGTCGTACGGAAAGTCCTTGGTTTTCATACGATCGCCAAGGTGTATATGCAGTCTTATGGGTTGTTTGGTAAACCTTTTGCCTAGTTCTCTAGAGTAGTCACTTTCGTTCCTTTTCGGACTCCTTAAAAGAAAAGGTCCATTTGAGCACTTGTCCTTTCAGGCTCATTAAACCTCGAAAGAGATAGAGTCACCTTTTCGTCCTTTTCTCGACTCTTGAAACATGAAAAGGTCAAGTTTTGTTCCTGTGTCATAAAATTTACTGCCCACAAAATATTCCTGGTAATGGTTTGAGTTCTTAGTTGTGAGAAGAGTGTCTTTCAAGCTCGTTCTCGATGGCAACATTACCTGAGTCTACTGGCCAAGGTTTTCCCCCAGATGGAAATCCTAGTTTGTTTCCTTCATTTGGAAATGTCGGTGCTCCGTATATGGAAACATTGTCTTTCCCTGGGTTAACCATCGGTTTGCCCGTATGGTTATTTTCAACCTCGGTGGTCCCGAGTGTCATGAATCTTGTTCCACCATCTCCTTCGTCTGAACCACGACATGATGATTCCAAGGTTGAGCCTACGCCTTCTTCCCCTGTTTCTTCCTCCTCTCCTCCTTCGCTTGGTGATAGTTTCACATCTAGTACCCAGGAGACTAAGAAGAAGAAGAAGAAGAAGAAGAAGTCTGATAAATGCAAGGCCACCTGTGCAGTTATTGCTCTTAGTACATCTCAGGTCGAACCACCTCCTGCTCCTCCGCGGAAGGTTAAGTTTTCTTGTAAATTGTGCAAGGGTGCTAGGGTCCCACCCTAACCCCCTTATTTATGTAGTAGGATCGAGTCATAGTTATAGTTAAGTAAGGAGTCAATAAAGCCCATATTAATAATTGTAAGTGGTTAACCTGGAATTAATGATGGGACCACAGTTAGTTGCAAATGGGCCATGGTATTAGATAGATGGTATTAATAAGAACCAGGGTATTGATCCACGGTATTGAATGTATGAGTCATATATAAAGGATAGAGATTCCCTGCAAGGAGCATCGTGTCTTATTTTGTAATCGAGCTCTGCTCTATTGGAGGTTGCCCCCTCGAAGATGCAAGTGAACATTGCTTTCTGAATAATAAAATACTTGCTCTTGTTTCTCACTATTCTATGTTCTGGGTATATTTCTTCGCATATTTGGTGTTCTGGTAATCGTCTTGCAAGTTAAGAGCATAACAAGTGGTATCAAAGCACTTTCCAGGATAGGTGGGATCTCCATTTCATAGCAAATTTTTTTTTGGCTAGAGACGTGTTGCAGCATCTTTAAACCACGAGATCTGTAGTTGAGTGCATAAACCTGCGGATTTGGGGAGGCATGCACGCAGGAAATACAAGAGGTGGTCACGCTTGTTGGACTCCCTTGTAACCCCTGTGGGTACCCCTTCGAGTAGTAGCGCATTAGATAGAACCGCGCACATAATGACTTCCAAGTACCCTCTGGGTATATGGGAAGCCCCCTATCTCCTTTGAAACCTCACCATAGATAAACCGTCGGCCGTCTTGCTACTACAGTACGCCGAGAACAACACTCGGAGAGATTACTCGCCCGTATGATAGGGTAGTCGGGTTGTACGGCTAAGGGTACAGTTGATCCTCCTTAGTTAGAGCCCTGAAACATTGGGCCGAGTACTACTGTTAGACCCTTATGTATATTGCGATCTATAGCACCTGACACTCCTCGAGACCATAGTTCCCTTTTCTATCTTGGGATAATGCATAATCTCTGCCAGATCAGATCTCGCAAGGGGGTTTGCAGCAGCAGCAGACATCAGTCCTGCAGTTCCAAGTTAGCAGACTAGCCTTTCCGATCTATTAGATCCATCAGATCCGTAGCAGCAATCTGTCCACCGATCAGAGCTATCCGATCAGCAATTTAGATCTCTCAGATCCACCAGATCTGAGTAGTTGTGTGGGGTTCCTATACCGGGGCATGATTTTCGCAGGACTTTTGGCAGCATTGACATTTTGAGGATTCGGCTACTACAGTATTCCTAAGGAGCCCGGGGTGCTTATTGGTAATCTAGCCCATAAGAATCAGGATGACAAGCTGGGCAAGGTGGTACCATTCAATTGTTAGTGAAAAAAATTCGGGCGGTCCCAAATTTCAAGTACATCGGATCAGTGCATTGTAGAAACTAGAGCTTAAACTATGGCCAATGAGAAGATCGACAAACTTGAACAATCCTTGCAATCCATCCAAGCTCAGCTTGACAAACTAACTGACGCACTCTCTAAGGGCAAGGAGGAAGCCCACAGGGAGGGTGAGTCTAGCCACTCTCTTCACCTCTGGGGCACCCACCAACAATCCCGTTCACGACCTCCCAAGCTGGATATGCATAAATTTGATGGTTCTCACCCGGCCGCATGGGTAGCACAAATGGAGCAGTATTTCAATCTGAATAACATCTTAGATAATGAGACTCAACTTATGGTGGGGAGCATGTACTTGGACAATGAAAGATGGCAATGGTGGGAATGGCATCAACGTTGAAATGGAAGTTTTATGACTTGGGCCACCTTCAAAAAAGCTCTTACAGAGCGCTTTGACCAGGAATCTGCTTTTTTCGGTCGTCTCACTAAGCTCCAACAGACTGGCACAGTGGATGAATATGTTACAGCCTTTGAAGCCTTAGCTTTCTGCACTAGGGATCTCCCAGATGCGTTCTACATGGAATGTTTTATCAGCGGTCTTAAAGAGGCCATACAAGCCCACGTCCGACTGCACCACCCTCCCACATGGTCGGAGGCTTGCAAGGTAGCTCGTAACGTGGAACGTGCGTTAGCAACCCAGTCCATTCACCCAAATTTCACCGCCAAGGGTCGCCCCCCACAGGCTCACAACACGACTCAAACACTTAAGGTTCAAAAGGTGTCACCTGCAGAAATGGCCGAAAGAAGAAAGCAGGGATTATGTTACTACTGTGATGAAAAATACTCCCCAGGTCATAAATGCAAGGAGCCCAAATTTTTTCAAATTGATGCCACTGATTACAGCTCATTAAAGGAAGCCCCACCACTTGAGGAACCGGAGGAGGTAGAAGAGGACAACCAGAAGGACAATGTCCCTGACGAACCAGTTGTTTCGCCACATGCTTTGGCGGGGATTTCTTCACCTCATACTCTCAAAATCCGAGGTTTTATTAAACATCACCCAGTAATAGTCTTGATTGATAGTGGAAGTACACATAATTTCATCCATCAAAAAGTCGCGGAAGCAGTGCATTGTTTTGTACGAGCAGTTTCTAACTTCCAAGTCCAAATTGTGGATGGGGGAACAATGAAATGTGAAGGCCGCTGTGAAAATGTCAAACTTCAAATGGGGGATTATCAGTTGAAGACCCACATGTTTGCCATACACATGGGAGGGTGCGACATTGTCCTCGGTGCTGAATGGCTTCGCACTCTTGGGCCAATCACAATGGATTTCCAGGAGTTATATATGAGCTTTAAGCTGAACAACTCCACACATACCCCCCGTGGACTCCAGACAGGAGCTCCCTCTATCATCAGCTCACATAGGATGGAAAAATTGCTAAAAAAGGGCCATCATGGAGTTATAGCTCAATTTAATGCCATCCAGGCCATCGAACCCAATTCTCTGCAGATTCATCCAGAGATGCAACATATTTTAAATAACCATCTGCCAGTCTTTGACAAGCCTCATGAGCTTCCACCCTCGTGAGGGGAACATGATCATAACATCACCTTGGTTCCAGGGGCCCAACCACCAAATGTGCGCCCATACAGATATATGTTCACCCAAAAGAATGAAATAGAAAAAATAATCAAGGAACTTTTGGAAGCAGGTGTCATTCGTCCCAACATTAGTCCTTATTCATCACTGGTGGTCATGGTGCTCAAGAAAGATGGGGAATGGCGGATGTGTCCAGACTTTAGGGCCCTCAATAAGTTGACAGTCAAAGATAAATTTCCCATCCCGATTGTTGATGATTTGCTGGATGAACTCAATGGGGCTCAATTTTTCACTAAGTTGGATCTTCGCTCAGGCTACCACCAAATTCGCATGAAGGAAGTCAACATTCCAAAGACTGCTTTCAGAACTCATGAAGGCCATTATGAGTTCCTGGTCATGCCATTCGGTCTTTGTAATGCCCCATCTACTTTTCAGAACCTTATGAACCACCTTCTCAAACCATATCTCAGGAAAGTTGTCCTTGTCTTCTTCGATGACATCCTCATCTATAGTTGCACTTGGACTGCACATCTTTAGCATGTAGATCTGCTCTTGCAACTGCTCCGCAAGCATAAATTATTTGTTAAGATGTCCAAATGTTCTTTTGGCATGGAAGAAGTTGGGTATTTGGGCCACATTGTGGGGCGTGAAGCTGTCAAGGTGGACACCAAAAAGATCCGAGCAATGCAGGATTGGCCTCAACCTAAGACCTTGAAGATTCTGAGAGGATTTTTGGGTCTCACAGGCTATTATCGCAAATTTGTCCGCAATTATGGTTGCGTTGCGAAGCCCCTCACTCAACTCCTCAAGAAAAATTCATTCTTATGGAATGATGATGCACAACAGGCATTTACGGCTCTCAAAAATGCCATGTGTTCCACTCCAGTCTTAGCACTACTTGATTTCACCAAATCTTTTGTCATTGAATGTGATGCTTCGGGTACGGGTATTGGGGTGGCCTTAATGCAGGAAGGTCGACCCTTGGCCTTCACAAGCCAACAACTAAGTGGGAAGAATCTGGGACAATCTACCTATGAGAAGGAAATGATGGCCATCTTACATGCAGTAGATACCTGGCGACCTTACTTACTGGGCCGACGTTTTCAAATCCGCACAGACCATCACAGTCTTAAATATTTTTTGGAGCAACGCCTATCCTCCCCACAACAAAATAAATGGCTCGCCAAAATGCTGGGATATGATTATGAGATCATTTACAAGAAAGGGCGCGAAAATAGTGTAGCAGATGCATTATCTCGCCAATTTGAGGAGGAAAGTACCCTGCTCGCAATTTCCCTTCCCATTCCAGAATGGATTGAAGAGGCTCGTAGGGAATGGTTTTCACATCCCTGGCTCTCCCAACTCATTACTCAATTGCAGGCGGATCCAAATTCCACCAAGGGCTACTCGTGGCAGGATGAGATTCTTCGCTACAAGGATAGAGTCGTAATATCACCAACATCCACCCTCAAAAGCCGCATTTTGGCAGAATTGCACTCATCCCCCATTGCAGGACATTTAGGCTTTCAGAAGACATATGCTCACACTAGAAGATCATTTTTTTGGACAGGCATGAAAAAGGACATCCTTACTTTTGTAGCGGAATGCGATGTCTGTCAACGCCACAAAGGGGAGACAGTCAAAGCACCAGGCACATTACAACCGTTGCCCATCCCGACATCTATATGGACGGAGGTTTCTATGGATTTCATTACAGGTCTTCCAAAGTCAGGAAACAAGTCAGTCATCATGGTGGTTGTGGACCGACTTTCTAAGTATGCTCATTTCTGTGCCCTACCCCACCCGTTTACACCGACTTTGGTCGCTCAATCTTTCATGGATCAGATCTTCAAATTGCATGGCATGCCCACTTCTATTGTGTCTGATCGTGACCCGATCTTCACCAGTGATTTTTGGCAGGAACTGTTATAGACAATTTTGTGCCTTACAACAACAAGCATGAATTGTCAATAATCCAAGGGATCCAAAATTCCCTAAACATGATGTTCCTACCCCTAGAGGAACAAGGTCAGCAAACCAACAGCTCTCAGATCAGTTCTCCACCTGAAAACACTCAAAAACAAGCAATCCTGAAATCAAAGCAGGTGCTCCACTAGGTTTCTGCGCTGAAACTCAGTTGCTCCATAGTGTACCTGCGTTGCAAAGCAAGTGGAACAAAGGCCACCTGCGCTGAGCGAGATGGGACAAGTGGCACAATGAGTCATTGCTCTGGAATCTTCCAAAAATGACACTTGGATCAGGGATTTCGCCTTGTGATGAGTCAGAGGCTCTGTTTCTCCAAGTGGAAGCAAGGTTCTCCAAGTGGACTCAAGAACTGAAGATCAACTAAAGATTAACTGAAGAGAGAGAGGACACAAGGCAGCTACACATCAGTTGCAAGCTGACTCATCCTTTCTCAATTCATCTATATATTGAGCTCTCTCCTATGAGCTCAGGAGGCTGGAATTTGGTGCAAAGTAATGATATGCTGTTGGTTTCACTATAGAGCTATTGGGTGATTGTTTGAGAGAGGTGAAGAGGAGAAATTCTTTCTGCTGGGAGGTGTTGCTGGATTGGAGCCTCCAATGGTTGTAATACTCTCAGAACCTTTACTTCTTCATTAATAAAAGCTATTGAGGTTCTTCTATGTGCTCTTGTTTCAATAATATATTGTGATAATTGCATGTTTGGTTTACACTAATCCTTGAACCAGTTATGATTGCATGCTTCTTGTAGTTTCCTTCTTTGTTATTTTGCAGGATCTCATTGTAGCTGGGCCAGCAAAAGAGCAAGGAGCTGGGAGCAAGCAGCCAAAGAGAAGAGTTTGGATTCGACATTAAGCGCAAGGCAACGGTTAGTGCATTTCTCCATTCTCTTTTGCTTTCATAAAGAAGTAAACCTTAAGTAGTTTGTTTTACAGTTGTTGCTAAGGTACTATCACCCTTAGAGTGGGATAGGGTCATCCGAGTCGGATACTTTTCCCTACAACAAACTAGCGACTCCACTGGGGATCGTATCCGTTTGATTGTGTTTGTAGTATTTTGCTATTCATTTCCTGAACAAAAGAGTACCAAATCGAAAAGCTTTTGACTATATCAAAAGCGAAGTAGAGGGCAGCTACTCTAGCTCATTTCTGAGCAAGTTCATGATTTGAAGAGCTGATCTACAAAGATCCTTGTAAGCTCTTAGTGATAGCTTTTCACCTTCCTAATCATCCCTTTGAGTGTGCTTGACTGATTGTCTCTGATTTGAGCAAAAACTGTGCATTTTTGAGAAAATTATGACCCGGAAACTGTGAAAACGCAAGTTTCGTTTTCCAAAGCAGGTAGTACACAGGCTACCTGCTTTGCAACGCAGGTCCCGAAGGGGCTACCTGCGCTGAGAGCCAGATTGGCTGTGCAGCACCTGCGTTGGCCCAAATTTGCCTAGTGCATTTGGGGTTTCCTCACTTTCTCTTGCCTGTTTTCACTTAGATTTTGCTGCTAGGTGTCAGTCTTGTACCTGTTCTGAAACCAATATTACTTGCCATCATTCTGCCTCTGTTATATAACGAAATTGTACTTGTTCTTTGTATTTCTTACTCATTTACAATTTCCCATAACGAAGAGTAAACTAGTCTTGCTTTTGGCCTCTTAGATCTGAACCTGTGTTAGGCATTTTGCTGGTCTAAAGAGTTAGCTTGTTTGCTGTCCATAGCTGATTAGTCATTTTACTTTCGTCAGTATGGTTTGATTTCATATATTTCCAGTGATTAAGCAAGTGAATCTTAAGGTGTCTTTTGATTTTGGACAACTTGTTTGTTTTCGCTCTAAATTGAAATCAAAGTTATATAACCACTTTCTTTTTGTAACCCATCCACATTAAGAAAGGGAAAAGAAAATACATGCATTGTGCATTTTGCATTTGACTGTTTGCTTGACGATTTAGAAAAAATTTGCATTTAGTGTGTGCTCTATGATCTGTGAGAAAAGATTTGCCTTTCTCTTCCCTCAGTAGTTAAGGTTTTCAAAGTTGAAAGATTGAAAAGTTTGCTTCTCATCTTAGACTGCATTCAGGAATTTGTTATATACATCTCGTGGTGATCCTTAAAGGCAAACTGCTAAGCAAGATCAACATTAAAATAAATCCAATTTACATAACAACGCTTTGTAACATAACGCAAACACATAGAGGTCTAGGTAGAGACGTGTTCCGACGTCGTTAAGCATAGTGACTGTCGATCTCTACGAAGGTGGGTGATTCCTCCTGAGAGTCGGTGGCACTAATACGGACTTGTGCTCCCACGTACCGTCGAGTATATATTGGGAGACCCCTATAGGCAATTATCCTTTATCCATAGGAAGCCGTGTCGGCCGCCCTACTGATCGCGATGCAGTGAACACAGCATTCACGAAGATCGACCACCCGTACCGTAAAACGTATTCTGTGGTTTCGCGAAAAGTTTGGCACACCCTCTGCCTAGAACTCCAGAGAAGTTTCTTTTGGCCTTTTTCAAACTCTATAACTGAAAAAGTCCATCCGATCATTTGTCACTTCGGGCTCGTTAAAACATCGAAGGCGACTAGAGTCATCTTTAGCTTTTTCTCGACTCTTAAAACATGAAAAAGCAAGTTTGTGTCTAAAAGCGTCGTTAATAAAATTTATTTTAAACGGAACATAATCACCTGTTATTCCCACGTTGATCTTTCAATTGAAAAGTATGGAGCCCACCAACCAAGGAGGTAACCTTGGCGGAAGTCCAAATCCCTTCTCCTCTTGGGGAGATGTTGGTGCGCCTCATATGGCCACACTGTCACTTCCAGGATTGACAATCGGCCTACCTGTATGGCTCTTTTCAACTAATGTAGTTCAGATCGCCACTAATCCTGAGCAGTCGAATCAACAGTCAGACCAGTCTAAAACTACCCACCAGCCTTCCACTTCTTACAATTCTTCCTCTGATCCTTCATCTTCACAAGGTAGAGCCGGCAAAAGTCAGCCTCCCATGGAGAAGAAGGAAAAGAAGAAAAGAGAAAAGAAGCAGAAGGGGCCTATGGCGAAGGCAACTGGGGGCAAGCAAAAGACAGCTGACAAAAACCCACACACTGCACCGACCGGGCCTAAATCGCCATGTGTCATTTGCAAAGGGACCCACTTCAATCGTGATTGTCCTTGTATTCCCCGGATACTAAGGGACTGGTCCCCAAGGTTGCACAATCCGGTAGCATCGACCTCTGGTAGTCATGTTGATTGCAGTCCGTCAACTAGCGAGAGTGAAGGACGAAGAGGGAGACCAAGATCACCCTGTATGTTGTGTGAAGGCGATCATGCCATCCATCGATGTCCATTCTTAGATGAGGCAAAGAGAGTTTTGGAAGATCGTCCGGTTTCACCGTTACGACTTCCTCCTGGATACCAAAAACTCGTGCCTAATCCCTCGACAGTTGAAAATCCAGCTGACCCGCTCAAGTGGTCGGCTGAAGTGTCGGTCATTGAGAATGAACCTACTGAATCCAGACCAGACAAAAGTCTAAAGGTCGAAACGACAGTTGACCCGGTTCTTCCTTCAGAGGTTTCATCCTCCAATGACTCCGTCATTGAAGACCCATCTTCAAATGACACCCTCACTGAAGAGGATAAGGATGACACCGTCCATATTCTTTTCATCAACACAGACTCTGATGAGCATCAGGGCAATGTGCCCATTCCTTTATCGCAGGAAGGAACATCGTCAGGGTCGTATCCGGCCGTATATTCGGTCCCACCACCAAGCAACCTAGTCGTATCCTTTGATTGGAATCAACTAGGCAGACCCCGGTTACCAGCCAGTATCCCATTCAGAATCATAGTCCAAATCTACAGAATGGTGATGGCTGGAACTATCATTGATGAAGGGGCATCTGTGAGTATCCTTTCCTCTATTGCTTGGAAAGCACTGGGTTGCCCGGCGCTTTTACCTGAGATGAGAAATCTATCAGGTTTTGATAAAGGAACCAGTCACCCGTTAGGGATTCTCCCCAATGTTCCAGTTACATTGAAAGGGAAGACAGTTCATATGAACATCATGGTCGTCCAGGGACCCTTGGTTTATAACTTACTCCTTGGACGAGACTATATATATTGCATGGAGGCAATAGTGTCCTCGCTCTTTAGAGTCATGTGTTTTCCGCACGAAGGAAGAATGGTCAAGCTCGTAGACCAACTTTCATTTCCAGGATCACGCATCGCAAATAGTCAAATACCATCCCTTAACGGTTTATTCACTCAAGGAATGCCACCACCCCCGGTTCTACTTCCCGATGAATGTGAGTAATTCGGAAAGAAAGAACTGGGACCCAGGGGGCATGCACCCTGGCCTGCCTTGGGCAGAGGAAACCTTAGGTATAAAGTTAATTTCCGCAGAAGAATGGACTAGTCCGTACCCCGTCCGAAAAAGGAAGAGAGGGTTGTTCTAGAATAAAATTCTTTTGTCAAAGTTATGTGAAGCGGAAGAATCGCTCCCTTTGTCTAAAAAAGTAGGCTCTCCTAAGGAGGAGATCTATTTGTGGCAGCAAATAGGCACCATCTTTGAATGTCAAGCCTCACCCATTAAAACAATATGTTTTGAAAGAGAGTAGGGGCAGTCTTCAAAGAAAGAGAGGAAATTGCTGCAACAAGTAGTCACCATCCTTAGCAACCTAATGATAGACATCGCCGAAAAGAGAGTTTAATTTGCGGCAGCAAACAAAACCATTTTTCGGATAATAAGTAAGAGGACAGAATCTCGAAATTATACTTTATACCTGGGGGCATGCAAACCTTTTGGAGTGCAAGCACGGGACGACTATTTATTTTTTTTAAATTTTTAGGTCCTCCCTTTAAACCTGTAGGTCTAACCTGTTAAACTCGTAGGATTAGCCGTTTCCAGCTTGCATAAAGAAAGGATGAAAGGCAAAAGTTAAAACCTGCCAAATTGGAGTAATTAGTGAGGTATCGCTCCTTAAATAAGATTACCTCACCTAAAGCATTCCTTGTATTAAGACTGGTATAAATTGAGCAGTTTTAGCAATGTTCATGCTCGTTAAAAAATAAACGCAAGAATTGAGCAGTTTTAGAAGAGTTCATGCTCGTTAAAAAATAAACATAAATTGTGAGCAATCTTTCCCTAGCAGTTCAAGCTCACTCAGAAAAAATGAACCGGTAAATAACCATTGAGAAAAGTAACCTTTGAAAGCCATATTAAAAGCTCTTGGTCGTGTTTATATGCCATCACCTCCATCCGTTCATTTTGGCCAATCGTTCATCTCCATATGTGTGTTTACCCATTTTGAGGAACAGCTGCGAAGAGTGATTTCACTTAGCCATCCTTGTGACACTGCCGTGATTGGAAAATTCCAACCTGTACCTGGAATCTGCTGCTATCCCTGTTTATCACTCGTTCCTCAAAAGACGAGTCTTCTTTGAGCTCTTTTCACTGACTCGTAAAATATGAAAAGATTGTCGAGTTTTGGCCTTCCAGCTCGTTAAAAGGACCGGAAGAGCTATCCCTCCTCTAGATTTTAATCTTTTTGGACCTGAGGGATTATTGCACAAAAAGATCGAGTGCTTGTTTTGTTCGGCTCGTTAAAGAAATCGAAAATTCATCCCTTCTGTATGGTTTTATACTTTTTCGGACTTAAGGGATTAGATGACGAAAAAGGAATTTTGGAGTTAACTTTTCGTACCTTTTCAGACTCTCTAAAAATGAAAAGGACCGAGTTTTCCTTGTCATTAGACTCGTTAAAATGATTAAATAGCGACAAACTTGTCTTTAGACGAGAACGAGTTTCCCTATCGCTAGGCTCGTTAAAACATAGCGATGGGCTTGCCCGAAGGGCAGGTTATAGAACAAGCATATGTTATCCTCCTCAAGCTTGACAAAAATAAAGAGGTACTGGTCAGCAATGACTGGGGAAAAATTGGGAGAACCTCACAGCATTAATGGTAGCAAGTCGCTCTTGAACATGACACTTTGTCCTCCGTATCACATCGGGTTGGGTTGTTTCATTCACCGGTCTCATAACCATGGTCCTCGCCACACCATCCTCAATTGGGGTAATGCTACCAATCCATCACATCAGTGTCGTTATATGTTCAAGAGATGTGGTTCTGCAAAGAGTCAACCGTGTCCCATCCACTTCCATACATTATCCTTCATCCACTTCATGACCGCCACCCTGAATCATACATCACAGTTTGTTTTCACCTCATCACAATCACTAGCTCCGTTCCGTGTCACTGATGTGGGATTCATTAAGGCCCTCCTTTGACGGATCGCTCCTTGTCGACATCAGCTCATTATCCAAGGAGTTGATCTAGGAACACCCCCTTCAGTACTTTGAAGCTTGCATGCCTCAATGGCAAGTTTCTCACTTCCGGCGACAGGTATACATCAATGACCTTCGACCAGAAGATTTTGCATGGTGGTCGACGCCAAGTCCTTTATTCCCGCCATGTGAATTGTACTGCCGTACCTTGAGGGTCATCATCCTTATCGGTGATTCCTCTCGCGCTTGTTAACGGTTTACATCATTGACCGGTAATCAAGCGATGTCTTTCCATGTTCGACTTCAAAAAATTCTCACATGGATCGACTTGTACATCGAGTGAAGATCGGAAGAGATTGAAGACCCCGGATCTAGTTTCATCCATCCGGGCTGCGATATATATTCAGGACATAAAGACATTTGATATGTACATCATTACAGCAGATGATCATCCTTCTCAAAGGATGATAATTTCAGCAGAGGATTATCAGTCTACAATCAGACGATCGTCTGTTCTATGTACCAAAATGTATTTATAAAGCTGAGCATGGGAATGCCCGCCTCAGCTAGATCATGAAAATGTATGAAAAATAATGTATTGTATTGTATCTTATTACAAGACACTTCTCAGCAGATTGAATGAACTTCGGATCCTCTCAATAAAGCATTTCACCCGATAAACGACCTCATACTTTAGGGGGCATCTGTTATAGACAATTTTGTGCCTTACAGCAACAAGCATGAATTGTCAATAATCCAAGGGATCCAAAATTCCCTAAACATGATGTTCCTACCCCTAGAGGAACAAGGTCAGCAAACCAACAGCTCTCAGATCAGTTCTCCACCTGAAAACACTCAAAAACAAGCAATCATGAAATCAAAGCAGGTGCTCCACTAGGTTTCTGCGCTGAAACTCAGTTGCTCCATAGTGTACCTGCGTTGCAAAGCAAGTGGAATAAAGGCCACCTGCGCTGAGTGAGATGGGACAAGTGGCACAATGAGTCATTGCTCTGGAATCTTCCAAAAATGACACTTGGATCAGGGATTTCGCCTTGTGATGAGTCAGAGGCTCTGTTTCTCCAAGTGGAAGCAAGGTTCTCCAAGTGGACTCAAGAACTGAAGATCAACTAAAGATTAACTGAAGAGAGAGAGGACACAAGGCAGCTACACATCAGTTGCAAGCTGACTCATCCTTTCTCAATTCATCTATATATTGAGCTCTCTCCTATGAGCTCAGGAGGCTGGAATTTGGTGCAAAGTAATGATATGATGTTGGTTTCACTATAGAGCTATTGGGTGATTGTTTGAGAGAGGTGAAGAGGAGAAATTCTTTCTGCTGGGAGGTGTTGCTGGATTGGAGCCTCCAATGGTTGTAATACTCTCAGAACCTTTACTTCTTCATTAATAAAAGCTATTGAGGTTCTTCTATGTGCTCTTGTTTCAATAATATATTGTGATAATTGCATGTTTGGTTTACACTAATCCTTGAACCAGTTATGATTGCATGCTTCTTGTAGTTTCCTTCTTTGTTATTTTGTAGGATCTCATTGTAGCTGGGCCAGCAAAAGAGCAAGGAGCTGGGAGCAAGCAGCCAAAGAGAAGAGTTTGGATTCGACATTAAGCGCAAGGCAACGGTTAGTGCATTTCTCCATTCTCTTTTGCTTTCATAAAGAAGTAAACCTTAAGTAGTTTGTTTTACAGTTGTTGCTAAGGTACTATCACCCTTAGAGTGGGATAGGGTCATCCGAGTCGGATACTTTTCCCTACAACAGGAACTCTTCAGGCTACAAGGCACCCAACTAAAACTTAGTACTTCCTATCATCCACAAAAGGATGGTCAAACTGAAGCCGTCAACAAATGTCTCGAAACCTACCTTAGGTGTTTCACTTTAGAAAAGCAACATCTATGGGTACAGTGGTTGCCTCTAGCTAAATGGTGGTATAACACCAACTATCATGCCACCACCAAAGTGACTCCCTATGAAGCAGTTTATGGTCAACTCCCTCCTTCCCCTACTTCTGATATCAAGGGGTGCTCAAAGGTACAAGCAATGGATCAACTCCTACAAAACCGCACAACCATGCTCGCCCATCTTAGAGAGCATCTTCATCAAGCTCAAAACCACATGAAACAACAGGTAGATCAACATCGCTCAGAGCGCCAATTTCAAGAACAGGATCAGGTATTTTTGAGGCTACAACCATATAAGAAAACTTCACTCAAAGACAAGGGTTGTCATAAAATATCTCCAAAATTCTATGGACCATATCAAGTACTTCAGCGCATTGGAGAAGTGGCCTACAAGCTAGCTTTGCCACCCACTGTAAAAATCCATCCAGTTTTCCATGTCTCATGCCTCAAGAAAGTGATTGGGAACAATTGCAGAATTCAAACCAGTCTACCTAAATTGGATGAAGAAGGGTCAATCTGGCTCCAACTTGAACAAGTCCTAGACACACGAGAACGGCACCTGCGTGGCCGCATGATCAGGGAAGTCCTCGTCAAGTGGAAAGACACCTCTCTGGAAGATGCAACTTGGGAACCAACCACTATTCTTCAGCAGTTTCCGCAGCTTCAGCCTTGAGGACAAGGCTATTCTTAAGGGGGAGGGCATGTTAGGGTCCCACCCTAACCCCCTTATTTATGTAGTAGAATCAAGTCATAGTTATAGTTAAGTAAGGAGTCAATAAAGCCCATATTAATAATTGTAAGTGGTTAACCCACAATTAATGACGGGACCACAGTTAGTTGCAAATGGGCCATGGTATTAGATAGATGGTATTAATAAGAACCAGGGTATTGATCCATGGTATTGCATGTATGAGTCATATATAAAGGATAGAGACTCCCTGCGAGGAGCATTGTATCTTATTTTGTAATCGAGCTCTGCTCTATTGGAGGTTGCCCCCTCGAAGAGGCAAGTGAACATTGCTTTCTGAATAATAAAATACTTGCTCTTGTTTCTCACTATTTTATGTTCTAGGTATATTTCTTCGCATATTTGGTGTTCTGGTAATCGTCTTGCAGGTTAAGAGCATAACAAAGGGTGACCATCTTCTTCGTGATTGTCCTGGCATTTCTAGGATCTTAGAAGTATGGTCTCACAATCCGGCTTGTCCCTCATCATCCTCTGAAGCTCATGGCGATGCTACCCTATCAACTGGCAATGGTAAGAAGAAAGGGAAGATTCGATTCCCTTGTAGGCTATGTGAAGGCAACCATCCCCTTCACCTTTGTCTGCTCATGGATAAAGCTTTCGCCGTTTTGGAAAGTCTTACAGCTTCTTCACCCCAACTTCCCGTTGGTTATCAGAGGCTCTCTTCAGACCCTCTCTCGATTGACAAAGAGATTGACTTAGATTCTTCTCTTGTCTGTCCTCCTCCTTCCGAGCCTGGCTGTGCTAAGCCTGTTCCAAACCAACCATTGGTCGGGGAGAGTGTCAACTTAGGTTCACCACCTGTTGATCACTCTATTTCAGAAGAGTGTCATGCTCATGTTCTTCTCGTCTCGTCAGATTCTCCTGAGTCTAAGAATGACCCTCCTATCCCTGCTGATCACGAGAGTCCTTCTTCGGTTCCTGTAGAGCAGGGGGGCAATCATACGATACCCCCACCGAGTAGTTCAGTTTTTTCCTTTGACTGGAGTCATTTGACTGCATTCCACCTTCCATCCTATGTGCATTTTCAGATTACAGTACATGCCTATGATAAGGCAGTACCTGGCACTATCTTGGATGAGGGTGTGTCTATCAGTCTTATGCCTTCCACTACTTGGCAAGCTTTGAGCTCCCCACAGCTTGTGCTAGTCATGCAGAATCTGTTGGCATTTAACAGAGGAACCAGTCAACCTTTAGGGATCCTCCTGAAGCTTCCTGTTACTTTGGGGGGCAAAACCGTCTATATAGACATCATGGTTGTCCAAGGTGCTTTAGATTTTAGTCTTCTCCTTGGCTGTGACTATGTTTATGCCATGGGGGCCCTCGTCTCTTCACTTTTCCATGTGGTCTGTTTTCCACACGATAGAAGAATGGTGACCATAGATCAATTATCATTCTTTAGTCCCCCGGTGCCTCCTGCGCAACTGTCATCCCCTATCGGTTCTTGCTCACAAGTAGTACCTTCCTTGCCACAGGTCAATTATGTGGCTACCTGTTCCATCTCCGCCTCTACTGATGATCATGCAGATGGTTTGGTACATCATGTACTGGGGGCATTGGAACCTGATCTGTCATTAGCGCCTCATGACATGTATTCCTCCTAGAGTGCGTTTCTTCCATCCCGCGAAGACCTCTTGGGAGCCATGTTCTTGTATGGCCCATGAACAAGAGTCTCGAGGATAGTTCTTATCTTGTGTCGACCTCATTAAAAAATGAAACAAGGTGTACGAGCATAGTTCCCGATCTTGTGTCAAGCTCGTTAAAAAACGAAACAAGGAATCACGAGGATAGTTTGTTCCTGTCTCAACCTCATTAAAAAATGAAACCGGGTGTCACGAGCATTGTTCCTTGTCTTGTGTCAAGCTCGTTAAAAAATGAAACAAGGAGTCTTGAGGAAAGTTCTTGATCTTATGTCAACCTCATTAAAAAATGAAACAAGGGTTATGAGGATAGTTCTTTTACCGTGTCAACCTCATTAAAAAATGAAACAACTCCTCCTTTTCCAAATTGAGTCTTTGATTAAGATCTCGTAAAATCCAAGTCGAGTCTTTCCAAGATCTCGAATGTGAACCTTCATTCCATCCACCTTGTTGAATGCAATGAAGCTTGGGGGGCATGCACCTCAATTTGTGTCATTATGCTGGGGGCATGTGAACTTATAACAAGCATAGTTTTTCGTTTGAAGCTTGTGTAAACATGAAACCGAATCCAAGCAGAGTTCTCCATGGTTCAAGCTTGTGTAAAAATGAACCCATACCTAATTTACACCTCGTGATTGTCGTTTTTATCTGCTAAATTTTGCTAGATGAGCCTTGGTTGTTTCATTCCATCGCCACCATCTCTTTGGCTAATCATATGCTTTCACTTGGTTGTTTATCCTTTCTTGAGGAACTGTAGCGATGAGTGGTTTTATTAGCCAGCCTCTTGACCATTACATGTTTTGAGTAGTTCCACCATTGCCGGAACCAGTTGCTACCCTTTATACCACTCGTTCCTCTAGGACGAGTCACCTTTAAGCCCTTTTCTGACTCGTAAAAGATGAAAAGATTGCTGAGTTTTCCCTTTTAACTCGTTAAATGGAATTAAAAAGGCGGTCCCCTTTAAGCTCTTTTCTGACCGTGTAAACACGAAAAGATTGTCGAACTTTTGTCATTTCAGGTTCAATATTGGTTACGAAACGACGTGTCTTCGATCGCTTTTCTACTTTTTCGGGTCGAGGTCACTAATCACGAAAAGTACTCCTTGATCGTAATGGTCAAGCGGTTCTTTCAAGTATCATTTTATACTTTTTCAGGCTCGGGAGACACAAATCTATGAAAAAGAACCCCCCTGGAGTTTTCTTTTCCGTGTCTTTTTCAAACTCTCTAAACATGAAAAAGACTCTAAGTTTTACCTATGTCGGACTCGTTAAACCTTGACAGCATTGGACTCGTCACCATGACGAGACTCGAGCTTCTCCTCCCTAGGGCTCGTTAAACTATTACTAGGTTGGATTCAACAACAGGGTTATCATTGATTGTCCATGGCGGCTAGTCACTCTTGAACATCGATACTTTTGCTTCTTGTTGAGTTGGGACATCCATACATCATCATTTGGCCTTCTGCAAGTTTGGGTTGTCATTTAGCCTCATTCCATTTGATTCACACCATCTTCATCGAGCCTCTAATCCCTTGGTACCTAAATGTTGCCACCCTCCGGAGTCGTGTCGCCGACATGTTCAAGAGTATAATCCTTCTGCAGTTTACACCCTCGCCTTCTCCTCTGATACTATATTTCACCATATACCACTTGTTCCTTATCTCGTGTCGTTGATGGGGGAAACATTATGGCCCTCTTGCGATAGGTCATCTCCTGTCGACATCAGCTCATTATCTAGGAGATTGATCTAGAGATCCCCTTTGGTACCTTAGAGCTTGCATGCCTCAATGGCAAGTTCTTCGCACTTGACAGTCAACTTTCATCATTGGTCGTTGATTTGGTGATTTCACGAGTGTTCGACTTCAGCTCCTTTTTCACACTTCGTGGATTGTGCTAGCTAGTACCTTGAGAAGCATTGGCATTATTGGTGGTTTCTCTCGCACTTGTTAACGGTTTTCATCATTGACCGGTAATCAAGTGACTTTCTATCATGCTCGACCTCAGCACAACTATTCACATGCTAGAATTTGTACTATGATCGGATGGGTTCAAGGGCCCAAACTCAGATTACATATGTTCGGGCTGCGTGGATTGGTTTATGATTACATGACTCATTGATGGATCGCTGCGACCATACCTGAGTCTTCATGGATGGCTGCGACCATACCTTTATCATTATAATGGTCTCATTCGTTGGATGGCTGCGTCCATACCACAGACCTATTTCGTACGTCTCTTAAATGGTTGCGCCCATGCCTAGACTACATGTATTTCATTATCAGAGATATCAGTTCTACTTGCGTACAGGTTCTTCCAGATGGTGTTCCAGCTCAGTCAGTTTCGTAAAGAATTTCACCCCTCCCACTCTCTCGGGCTTCATACTTTAGGGGGCATCTGTTACACAGTAATTTTTCACTGTCTTCACTCCAGTCCTCCTACTGTGTCATCTGTCCAAGTCAAACATGCTCATATTGAACAAATGCTCTCTTGTGCTGCCAAATGACCCACTTTTCCTAAGTTATCTGCCTCATCACGTCTGTGGACTAAATATACGCGCTGAAAGGTGCCTATAAACAGTCCAGCCGCTCTGCCAGTGCAGAAGTACACCTGATTCCCACGATGGTCTAATTTCATGTCCTAGCGCGAGGTTACTTGTAATCTTTAGCGATGACTTGAATGGCTGTATTACTCAATAGCGATGTCAAGGCTATAGATCAGTTATGCCCCCGCGATGATCCAAATTGGGCGAATTTGTTCCAACAGTCGGCCTTCCAGATGACTCCAGACCTCGTTGTTGGCATAGTTTGTATCGCCTTCCTTTCTCTGGCATGGTTGTTCCGTCATTTGTGCTACCTTCCTTGGAGATAAGGTCACTCTTCCACCTTTCATGGAGACTCCTTCTCCTATTTAAACTCTCACCATTGCTATGCATTGCTAGTTTCTGATAGTTGGCTAGTTGAGCAGTGCTGTTAGTGTTTGTGAATTTGCTAGATAGCTGGTGTGAGTGTGACAAGTGTGGGATTGTTGATAGCTTGTGGAAGGTTGTGAAGTGTCCTTAATATTGTGTAAAACTTATGAGTGAGAGAGACTTACATGTTGGGAGATCCATCTTCAAAGAGTGAATGCTTGAGGAGCATGCTGGCTGGATCCCTCTGAGAAGGTTTGTGACGTCAAGACTTTGGTTGTAAGCTTACTCTTATTCCATTATTAATACAATCAATGATGTTTTCCTATGTCTTGTATGTAATGTACTTGATAGCTGATGACTTCTTGAGTTTGTGAGTAAATAGATCATTTTTGTTTTCTGGTTACGTGCTTTGTTGTATTTCCTTTGCATTGTTTCAGGTTGATCACTCGTTAAGGAGAAGGAAGCGGAAGTTGGAGCAGTGCAACGGAATTCCATCGACCACTGGTTGAGGTAGGCCTCCAACTATGACTGTTTAAGGAAAGCTATTATTGATCTGTCTTTGTTTGTGACTAGACCCACTCTAGGGCTAGAGGGGTTGCCTCTGTTCGCAGAGAGAACACTTTCCTGCATCACAGCCTGCATGGCCAGTTGGGCAATAGAAGCCTTACAATGTAGGAAACCTGCTAGATCCTATGCATTATATCTTAAAGACTAATGGCTGCAATTTCAAATTAAAACATTGGCCCAAAGGGGCACCATCCCATTCCAGAATTACAATCAGTTTATGCATTTGTGTGACAGTAGCTCAGCTAAAGATAAGGCCAAGTTAGCAGAATTCTATTTACACAACCTGACACTTCCTAACATGAATCTATGGGACCCAAACACTGTATTAGGAGACCTACAACTTGTTAGCACCTAAATCTCCCTTAGGTTGAAGGAAGGAAAAATTCAGGGTAACCACAAACCACGCTCAGTCTGGTAGCTAGCCCTACCAGAACCGGAGAGGGTTCTCTCCGAGTCACGCTCAGTGAATAGATAAATGAAACAGTCTGAGATGACTTACAGTGAAATATTGATCTTAGGCTAGTAAGTGAATATGGATACAAGAAACTTTTTTTTATGAATGACTGAGTTTCTGGGATGGTATGGGACCAACGGACATCAATGAACAGAGAATTTAATACAAAGGCACAGATTACTTCGTGAGGCAAGACAGGTGGAAAGTGTAGCAATTTAGTTCGATATAAGGCAGAATGGATAGATTGCTTAGGAGAGTGAAAAGGGCATACATTCATGAATCCTTTTCAACAGAAGAAGAACACTGAACATGAAATTTTCCCACAGGCAGAGCAATAAAATTGAATTCTACCTTATCTAACTCAGAAAATTTCATGGGAAATGGATATGTGTTGAACTATGAACATTTCAAAATACATAAGAAACAGAAGACACACATTTACTACACTCACAACCACATGAATCTCATGAAACAGAGCCACTACCTTTCATTAATTCGCTGTCAAAAATACACAGTGAAGAAACAGAGTTTCTTTCCCCACAGTCTCCCAGAAGTTACAAGCCAACCAACCCTTTTCAAATGGTTTACATACAATATATAGAATGTGCCATGAAGAGATAGAATGCCCAAGGGTTGGGGAGTTAATCGAATCATTACAAAATGGAGATCAAGAGCCAACCATCAGCTACAGGTGCAGCGTTGCAAACATGAAAAATGGCTTGGGAGACCTTTTGCCTTCTTTTGCCACTTGGATAGAAGCCAATCTAGAGAGAAAATACTTTAAATGCCACCTTAGGTGTAAAAAAACTGAAATGTAGATGAGCGGGCCCACTTGGAGAAGTCGTGAATCGAAATTTCGCGGAACGGAAGCAAATTTAGCAATTTTTCCTGTGTGCGCTACACTACTTTGGAGCCTAATTTGAGGCACTTTTAGGTGTCCAAAATGTTCCCAAGTGTGTTTTTTGGAAATCCTGTCCTGTCTACTTTCTAACCCAACTGGAATTTCTGAATTTGGTGCTCATTTGCCCCTCCAAATCTTCATTCTCCCAAGACTGCTTCCTGTGTGTCAAAGTAGGGGCAGAGAGATCATTTTTTGGGTGTTTTTGACCTCCTGGAGACTTAGATCTTGCCCAAATTTCTTGTCCAAGCATCAGCAGTTGTGATTTTTCATGCTGAATCCAAAAATGCAAACCATTCTTCATTTGGAGCTCCCAAATTTTAGCGCCGCGCCACAGGGAGAAAAAACCTGTTTGTGCACAAAAATTTGTCAAATGACCAAAAATGCCCCAAAAATTCTCCAAATTTCTTGGCCAAGTACCAGTGGTCGTGATTTTTCATGCTGAATTCAAAAATGCAAACCATTCTTCATTTGGAGCTCCCAATTTTGGCGCGGCGCATAGAGCCTGTGCATAGCGCTTTTTTCAGGAGATGTTTGGAGGCCTTCCCGGTGTCCCAATTGGGTGGAGGATAGCTCATTGGAAAGGTATTTCAGTCTACTTTACAACCCAACTGCAATTTTTCAATTTAGAGTTCATTTGCCTTGTCAAAATTCAAATCTCCCAAGACTGGTCAAAATGTGCCCAATGAGGCTGCCTCAAGGCAGAGTGATGTTGCAGTCAACTTGTGAAGGTTTTCCTCAACTCCAAATTGAGCTCATGATAGCTCATTGGAAAGATATTTGTGTCTAGTCATTGTTTGAATCATCAAGCAAGTCATTTGGCCAACCAAGCTAGGAGAAAACTTGATTGTCCCAAGGTCACTCCAGAGGTGCATTCAATTCCCTGAGGCAATGATAGTTTTTGACATTTCTCTTAAACCATGACACCTGTGTAAAAAGTGAAGGAGGTTTTTCTTCCTTGGCCTATTGTGGACAAAAATCTCTCTAAGTTTTCCAAAATTCATCTTTTCTTTCTTGGAAACATCATTTGAGTGAATTATTGAACCTTCCTCTGGCCTGCAAGTATTATTTGAGAACAACAATTTGCAAACCCTACACCTAATGACTGAAATGACTCTTGTCCATTAAAATATCAAACATTTACTATCATGGAACTTAAGAAATTTTATGAAAAGACCTAAGCCAGCAGATACAAGACATGAGGGGAATGAATTGACAAGACCCTTCCATCAGATTATGGCATGCCTCTAGCGGAATGCAGCTGAGTGAATGGAGCGAGACACCTAAAAATGAGATGCAGAAAGAGTTTTGATCTCTGACGGAGGACTGAAAAGACCAACTCTAACACAACTCATGGCTATGGCTTCTTGGTTAAGCCATGAGGAAAAGAGGGCAGTAGAGATTCAAAAGATTATGACCAGGGAACTAAGTGAGCCACTCATGATAAGGGCATAACTAGAAGATCCCTTAACTCTCATATATGCCCATCGGCACCTTGCAGATAACCCTCACATTGCACTTGACTATGTTGAAAGGCAAGCATAGGCCATTCCTCACGTTGAAGATATGGAAAGACTGTTTGGTGATAATTGTCTTCATGCTTGCACAAGAAGATAGAATACATTGTCCCATAGTCTGAAAATAAGAGAGTATCACTCCCCAACCAGAATGAGGGAGGCTATGAGAAGAGTACCCCTATACAAAAAATCAATGTAGAACTTGAAAGCCAAATGGATTGGCCTTAAGTTTAGCCCTCCACTACGGTTAGGCTGTTAGAAGGGGTTAAGGAAGAAGAGGAACAAAAACAATGGGAGGAAGTGGACAGAAAGACAGGTTTTCATGACAGAGAAGAGGACATCACCTCAGAGCCCTGTGATGTCATGGAGGTAGTCAAAGCTATCAAAGATGAAGAACTGGATTAGTTGCTCAGAGAATGAGCAACACATTCAGCAGGGGGTGATGATGAGCCCCGGAAATGGGTAACTATATGAGTTCGTTTTGCCTATTATTTTCATTTAATCCACCATTCTCCATAGTTTTGTGCATGCTTTTGAATATATTTATGTTAATTGAGTGAATGGGAATAGTCACTTTACCACAAAGTCTAATACGTGTTTATTGCATATTTTTGGACATTTTTGGACCAAGACCAGGCATTTATGAGCAGATTGGCAGCCAAACTCGAAGAAACAAGGCTGAGGATTTATAGGATGGGTGTCTCCTGCACTAAATGACCCCTTCCTCGAGTTCTCCATCAACAGCTCGAAGTTCAACAACCCACCAAAGATGATTTCAAGGGGCAGCCGAGCAGGTCTAGTGAAGTGGCTGTTATCTGCAGTTTTGGGCAGCCGAGTTCCTAAAGTTTAGGAGGACTGTTGGGAGTCCTCACTTACATAAATAGGAAGGCTTCAAGCCTTAGTAGTTTAGCCATTTGATAGTCTATTTTTGCACTTTAGTGCAGCCTTGTACTCAGCTCATTTTCGAGCTCCTTTTGCAGAGAGTTTTGTGATGTAACTATTATTTTTTTTTATCAATGAAGATGAACCTAGCTTTGAACCAGCACTAAACTTTCCTAAGGGGTTGTAGATCTTGGGGTTGGGCCCAACCCAAGCGCCCAGTACCTCCTTTGTGTACTTTTATGTGTTTTTATTGCATTCATAGAATAATTTCTGCTATTTAGGTTAAATCTTGCTTTGCTACTTAGGTTATTTTTGATGATTAAGATAGTTGTTCTTGCTTCAGGTTGATGTGATAGTTTGATAACAGAAAAGATCCACAAAAAGGCTACCAAGCAGGCCTTGATCTCCTTTCTCCCTCCTAGGGACCTGTTGAGGGCCCCGAAATCGGGTCAACAACAAGGGGGATACCCACCCGGTCGGGAACCTGGTTGGCGGCTCCTTGCCCGTTTGGTGTAGCGGGTCCGACTGGGGATAATGGGACCAGATTCCCAATCTAAAAGATGTGTGTGTGTGTGTGTAGATTTTGACGATGCTAATCTAAAGGTAATTTTAAGCTAATTTAATTCTAAACTCTAAACTGACTCTATGCTACTGTAATCTAACAAAAACATCACATCTAATCTATACTAACCCAGGGTAAAATTCTTTCATTATGCGATCTAAAAAGATTTCATATAACAACTGGTAATAAAGATCATTCAGCTATCATAAGAATATAAATCAATTAAGATAAACCATTCTGCATAAGAAGTTAGGCAAAACAGTTGTGAACAGCATATCACATAATCAGTTATTCATATGTCAAGCACAAACAAATGACTCCACCGTACAAAAGTGCCAAATGGTAACCCACACATTCATACATTAACATATAAACAACTCAGCTGTATATCACTCTAAGAATATGAGCAGAAATTAATCAAGAGATAAAAGTACCATTTATCACTGATTTCACTCACAAACTTCAAGCAATAACGATTTATCTCTACTTACTTCTAACATCTACTAAGAGTACAGAAGTGCAACATCAGTAGCAGACATTAAAATGCAAACATAAATAAATCGGGATCCATCCATTCATCAAAAACCCCCTTCGAGGGTGAAAAGTGCATGTTTTGAGGACAAGTTTTTTGACAAATTTCCGGACCCTTCTCCAAATGCCATGAGAAGGGTTAAATACTACTAACTAACTAATCTTAATTACACAAATTTAGGAAACAGCTTCAAATGAACGCCCTTTTACTAAAACAAATTTATTTCTAAAAATTGAATCTAATTTCTAACCGTTTCTGTATCTGCTCCTTAGTGCTGTAAGCAATGCAAGGTTCGCCTGGAAAGAGTCGGCTGGTTGTCTTTTTCCTTTGCTCGAGCGATAAAAGTAGAAATAACAAAAGCTGGCACCTCTCTCTGACAAACTAGAAGATATTTTTGAAAATCTTCCTCTGGCTGGGTGTATTTGCTGGGTGTATTTGCTGTGTGTATACTTAGTATAACCCAGATTTCTTTCAAACTGATTGTGCTGTTGCTATTTCGGTTTCCGGCCGTGCGAATGACTCAATGAGTTAGGGATTTCGTTGCCTGAACAATCTTACGTATTGAAAATTGCTTCCGTTCTTTGTTCCAGGCTTTTCTGAAGCATCATCCCTTTTTAGCGTTTTTCTTTTTGCTTTATCCAATCTGAGCTTCAGGATCTTTTGCAAACATGCTGCTTTTGTGCGCCTTTGACTCTGAGTCTTGGATAGTCTATTTTCATCAGTGTCTGTTGAGTGATACTCTGGAATCCGCGGCTCTGCTGCATGTGGCATCCATCTGCGAAGGCATCTCCTCTCTGTTCTTCTAATATTGGCGCTTTCCCCTTTTCCTTAGATGTTTTCTGCATATAGATTTATATTAGTTGCTACCTTACAGTTTACGCAAAGGAAAAGAGAATTGACGAAAAGATTGACATGAAAGCTTTAAGTTCTAATGAATGCATAATCATGACACTCATAATGACTTGACTCTTCGAAAAACGAAACACGATCATCTTTGGATACTCATGCGTGCAATCATTAATTTCCCTTAAGGTGCGCGCTCCATTTTGGGTTTACAGATCATGCTGAAGAGACTTTGCGATGAGTGGTTTCTGCGATTCGCATCGCAGCAATTTGATAGTCTCATTCGTCGCAGATCGTAAATCGCAAGATCGCAAATTGTAGGATCGCAGATCGCAGATCGCAATATCGCATTTTTCATTTGATCAATGTGCGCTGCTTATGCGACGTTGCGATATGCGATGTCGCATATCGGTCGTCGGCGATTCCTTTCTTTTATGGGCGCTTTCAAAATATGCGATGCAATGAATTTCGCATCGCTTCTTTGCAGCTTATTTACGCGCATAGGAAAACGCTTCACTCTCTCTTTGCGATGCGATATAGCTTTTAGGGAGTTAAATACAAAAATTTTGATAAAAATATTTTTGGGATTTTTTGTTAAGGGTCCACATTTGCTTGATGTTATTGCTAATATCAAACAAAGAGGGGGGTTGTTGGTGACCACAACAATGGCGATTCACTGTGAAGAACCAGTTATCTCTGTTTTTCTATTGACATTTCCACTTCCGAAATAGAAAAATTTTCATGTGTCTAAATTTTGTTATGGACAGATAGAGTAGAGTACCCCTTATCCTGTCAATGATACTTTGTCTCAACTTTTCTTTTATTCCAATTGTCTACTTCCTAAGGCTTAGTTCTTGCATTCATACCAGACATTACTCGGTCCTTTTTAAAGATAAAATAAAGTCTTCTCTGCGTATTGGCTTTAAAATATGCTCATTTGTCATAGGTAGAGCCTCTGCTGCCCGCAAGCGTCCATAGCCTCGACAGGGTTACCATGTTATCCAGCAATGATCATTTTTCCTGCTTGAGGTTATTTACAAAATTTCAGAGAAAAATCCTTTTTGAAACTTTTTCTTTTTTTATTCTCTAAAGAACAATGTCTTGGTTTGGTGGCCAAATTATGACACAGTCATTCACTTGATTTACACTTTTGCTGAACAAGCTGGCTCGTGATGAGACCCCTTGTCTTTTGATTGCAACAATCTTGAGTTGTTGCCCTGTTTTGATAGACAGTATTGGCAAAGTCAGCAAGTTATAATATCTGTGATCATGATAAGCCGGCTCGTGATGAGACCTCTTATTCTTTGAGATATAGTGTTTTCTCAGATTGTTCCTCTGAATGCTGCGGTTTCCTTTAGCAGGGAGGAAGTCATTGTTTTTCCTTAAGAAAGCTCTGGACGACAATAATAGAGTTTGAAAACAACAACTTTACAGAGAATATTTATTTTATTATTGATGATACCTTTCATTATGCTGGCATAAAACAATTTTTTACCAAAGGTTGTTCTCATCAAAGTTTTTTGAGAGGTTGAAACTAATATCAAATCCAGGTTAAAGTTAACTCTATTTGTCAATAATAAAAGTCAGATTTTTCGAAAAGTTTTGCTATTTGTACAAGTGAAATCAAAATCTGATAGAGAGTTGGTGTGCTCTTTCATGAATCCTTTTCAATGATCATTTACAACCGGTTTTATTTATAAGAAAGAGAAAAACAAAATAAAAAAAACTAAAACTATCCTACAAAAATAGAAGAATGATCTTCTATGGAAAATACATTTTAATAATCTGTCCATTCACAGGCAAAGAATCTCTTCTACCTGCCAAATCCTGCAACACAAACGTCGATGGGCCTATGACTTCTACAATCTGAAAAGGACCAAGCCACAGCTTCTGAAATTTCGTATGTTTGCCCTTTTCTTCATGAGCCTTATCCCATTTCAAAACTAAATCTCCCATCTGAAAGTTCTTTCTGGTTATGATGGCTGAGTCAAAAGAGGATTTTATTAGCGCTTGGTGGTGAGCATGGGTTTTCTTAGCTTGTTCTCGACGTTCTTCTAGTTTGATTATCTCCATTTGTCTCAATTGCAAAGAGGAAGTAGATACTTCATCGATGTGTTGTACTAAAGACAAAGAGGGAATGAATAAGTGAGTTGGAAGAACCACTTCTTTCCCATAAACTAAATTAAAGGGAGAAGTGCCGATTGAAGCTTTATTCGTGATTCTATCTGCCCATAAAGCATTTACCAGCGCTTTGTGCCAATTCTTTTGGTTTTGGTCGATTGTTCTTTTGATAATCCTGATTAGGTTTTTGTTTGTCGATTCAACCAACCCATTACCTTGCGGATAGTAATTGGCAGAATATTTCAGTTTGAACCCTCTTTTCAGTGCAAACTCAGTCATTGCATTTCCAGAAAAGTATGATGCATTATCAAACATTAAGGCCATTGGCAATCCAAACCTAGTGATGATAAATTGATCTATGAATTCAATAACGTTTTCAGAATTAACTGTCTTGAGAGGAACTGCTTCTACCCATTTAGTAAAATAATCTGTTGCTGTGAGGATATACCTATGCTGCTTAGAAGAGTGAGGAACGATCTCACCTATTATGTCCAAGCCCCATTGGTTGAATGGTTGCTCGATGTTAACCGGCTGTAGTGGCATGGACGATTTCCTTTGTTTCCCTGCAGCAGTCTGGCAGATTTGGCATTTCCTTACGTAATTGTATGAGTCTTTGAACAGCGTGGGCCAATAATATCCTGCACGTAAGATCTTATGCGCAGTAGCTTCTCCAGCATAGTGTCCACCTGCTGGTCCATCGTGGAGTTCCTGCAAAACCTTTTCGGCTTCAGTTTTCTCAAGACACCTAAGAAGTACAGAATCATAATTCCTTTTAAACAGAACATCATTTATGAGCTGGTATTGTTTAGCTTTCAACCTCAGAGCTCTTTTCTTGGTGTGATCCATGTGTAATGGAGCATACCCGTTCTTAAGATAATAAATGGTGTCCGCATATAATGATTCTGCGTCGTTTAGGCTTACCTCATACGTGTGTACCTCTTCAGATGAATTCTCAGGAATTTGCGACGCTCCAGCTAACATCTTGCAGAAGCCTTGACCCCTTACGATGTTTGCTGGTTTGATCTCAAGATCGTATTCTTGTAGAGCGGTAATTGATTCGAATTTAAATGGGAACGCAATAGATTATAGAGATAACCATAAAAACAGAGATGCAATAACCATAAACACAGAGATGCAGCGGAAATAATGCTTCATTTCATTAATGGAAAATACTGAAATATGCTTACAACCAGAAATGGAAATAAACCAGCTAGGGCGACGGTAGCTTATCTCTGAGAAGAGATGTGGCGGCTACATGCCTCTGAACTGTTCCAAAACTGTGTTACAATGAGGCTCGAAGGCCTATTTATTGTTGAGAAACAATGGAAAACCCTTCACATCCCGAAACCTAACCCTAGAAGATGAAACGCCAAATTGTGGGCCCCGTTTGGGTAAATTGGTACATCGATTTCCCGGGGTCGTAACTTTGGCATACGATCTCCGTTTGACGCGTACGATAGCTCGTTAGAAAGATCTATCCGAGTACTACCACTTTGAGAGGCAACATCGGTCCATGGACCCATGTTGCCCCAGAATCCCAAAAAAACGTCGTTTAGGGCCTCAAAACGGCTCCGGAAGTTCAGGACCCGAAAAACTGCTAAAAATAGTAAACTGTGCTACAATTTAGGAAACTGAAAAGACTGAAAGAGACAGTTGTGGGGGTCCAAATGGGTTGGTGGGTGGCCACCAACATCCACCTGGATCATTCCTCCCCCCTTAGGAAGCAATGGTCCCCATTGCGTTGAGTTCCTCCATCTGCTGAACTTGTCCTGCAATCTCTGATGTGTCCAGTGATGGTGGGAAGCATGGTCGACGATGGTCCACATTGAACATTTGGTGCAGGCGAAGGAATGGAGGAATGATGTGCTCCAAAGCATTGTTCCCCATAGCCTTGGTACTGCTGTAAGGACCATGTTGGAGTGATCTGAGCTTCTGATGGGTTCTGGTAAGGCGTTCTTTCTGCATATGCAACCAGACTTTGTTGCCCACCTGAAACTTGTGTGGTACCCATGTGGGTGAGGAGAAGTTGTTCCTGTGTTTTGTCATGACCGTATCCCTTTGTTGCTGCTGCTGCGTAGAGGAACCCTTTGCAGGGGTCATGGATGTAGCAACAATCTTCCCCTTATTTTGGGAGTGAACCAGATAGATGAATTTCCTGGTCTGGGAGATAAGCTTGCTGCCTTTCTTAGCAGTGATCAAAGATGTGGCAGTAGGTGGGGCTACCTCTGGTATCCTGTATAATGAATTATTCAAAGAAATAATGACAGCACGAGGCCTGGACTCATACAAAGCATGTCGCCTCCACAAGTATGGTTGGCCTAATAATACATCACAAACATCCAGAGGTGTAACATCACACAATACCTCGTCTGTGAAGGGCTTGATGCTGTAGGGAAGGCGGCACTGCTGGCGAACTTTGAGATCTCGTCCTTCATGAAGCCACCCGATACTGTACGGCTGTGGGTGTGGTGTAGTCGGTAGGCCCAACCGCTTCACGACCTCTGCTGAAACAAGGTTCTTTTGGCTGCCACTGTCGACAATGAATTGTAGCGGCGAACCCTTCACCCACATCTATGAGTGGAAAAGGCGCTCCCCTTCCTCTGGATTTTCGGGCTCATCTTTCTGGATCTTGGCAGTGGCAACAGTGGCGCTGGGATCCGCATCAATGATCTGCTTCCCTTTGCCATTTCCCTTGTCGGGTTCTGGCTCAGGGTCGGAACATGCATCTGATTCGGAAGCCTTCAACTCAGCCACCAGCGACTGCTTGGTCCGACACTCACTTGTGTTATGAGTGGGACTCTTGTGGAGCTCACACCACTTCCCTGTGTCCTTCTTTGGCTTCATGGTGTTGTTCTTTTCTTGCGGCTTTGACGGGTTGTCTTGGGTCACCCCGCCTTGGCTTTGTCCTTTGGGCTTCGGATTTGCAGATCCAAAGTCTCGCTTCTTCTGTTTGAACTTTTGCTCGATTTTGACAGCGTATCGGTATGCTGTGCCGAGTGAGGGGATGTTCAAAAACACCATCTCTTCCTGGATGTATCTGTGCAGGAAGCCACGGTATTTGAGTACCAGATGCAGCTCAGAATCTTTGATACCCAACTGTGTGCGAAGGGTATGAAAAATGTTTGTGAACTCCGGCACATCTTGGTCTCGTCCCTGCCGTAGTGTGGTCCATTTGATGTATTTGTCCTCATAGCTTCCGACAGGGTAGTACTGCTCCTTGATGGCATCCTGGAAGTCATTCCAAGTGGGTGCGGCTGAAAATAGTGAGCCTGTACTTTCATCCTTCTGCTCGCAGTAGGTTTCCCACCAGTCCTTGACGTGGGGGGCTGCTTTGAGAAGAGCGAAAACAATCTTTTCCCGACTTGAAAATTCATGAACAGAAAAATACCCATCTAGCAGATTTAACCATTTATCTATGGCATCTGCGTCTATTTGACCCTCGAAGATGGGGATTTCAAAATTAACTTGTACCTTGAAGGGTGTGGAATTTCCAGAGTCGCTGTTGGAAGCCGATGCGTCGCCTCTGGGTAGCCGCTGAAGAATCTGCGCAAAGCTATCCATCATCGCGTTCCTTTGCTGCTCGAGTGCTTCTTCGAGCAAGATTTTGATAGGATCTCCTACTCCCTCGTCTTTCTTCTCATCCCCCTTGGGAGGCCGTCGGGATTTGCCAGGCTGGTCTTGCAAAGGTTCGACCAGTTCAAGCCCTAACTCCTTATATCCCGACCTCGTTGGGGACATGCAAAGAAAAGCAGAGAAAAAGCAGACCGCTCTGATACCACTGATCCGGATTTAAATGGGAACGCAATAGATTATAGAGATAACCATAAAAACAGAGATGCAATAACCATAAACACAGAGATGTAGCGGAAATAATGCTTCATTTCATTAATGGAAAATACTGAAATATGCTTACAACCAGAAATGGAAATAAACCAGCTAGGGCGATGGTAGCTTATCTCTGAGAAGAGATGTGGCGGCTACATGCCTCTGAACTGTTCCAAAACTGTGTTACAATGAGGCTCGAAGACCTATTTATTGTTGAGAAACAATGGAAAACCCTTCACATCCCGAAACCTAACCCTAGAAGATGAAACGCCAAATTGTGGGCCCCGTTTGGGTAAATTGGTACATCAATTTCCCGGGGTCGTAACTTTGGCATACGATCTCCGTTTGACGCATACGATAGCTCGTTAGAAATATCTATCCGAGTACTACCACTTTGGGAGGCAACATCGGTCCATGGACCCATGTTGCCCCAGAATCCCAAAAAAACGTCGTTTAGGGCCTCAAAACGGCTCCGGAAGTTCAGGACCCGAAAAACTGCTAAAAATAGTAAACTGTGCTACAATTTAGGAAACTGAAAAGACTGAAAGAGACAGTTGTGGGGGTCCAAATGGGTTGGTGGGTGGCCACCAACATCCACCTGGATCAGTAATCCAATTTGCTCTCTTTTCGCCCACATCCTTCTGTACCAAAAGGTTTCTTACCGCTGGAAACGGTACTACGACTTTGGTATGGGCTTTAAGTAAGAAAGGTCTGAAATATTTGATCGCTTTGAAAACGACATATGCCTGTTTCTCCACGTCTGAATAATTGAGTTCAGCACCTTGTAAGTTCGAGCTAAAGAATACGATTGGAGCTTCCGCCTTCTCTTGATTTACTTGAGTCAAAATCGCGGCATAAGATTTCTCTGAGGCAAAAGTGTATAAGATGAAAGATTCTGAAAAATTTGGGGTAGCTAAAGATGGAGCGTTGATGATAACTTGTTTGATCAAGTTGAATGCTTCGTGCTCATCTAGGCCCCATTTAAAATTTGAATTCTTTTTTATCATATTTTGTAAAGGAGAAATAATACGTGAAAAATCCGGGACAAACCTTTTTACAAAATTGATCTGTCCAAGGAAAGATTGCATGGCCTTTTTGTTATGGGGTATGGATATTTCGGAAATTTCTTTGATTCTGTTAGGTTCAATGTGAATACCAGATTTCGACACTATGCATCCAAGCAATTTCCCTTCACTTAATGCGAAAAAAAATTTCTTTGGGTTAAGTGAAATCCCATACCTTAAGCATCTTTGAAAGATTTGTTTCAAATCTTTGAGATGGTCGCTTCGCTTCTTGGAGTACACTGTTATATCATCCAGGTAAATCACTACCGATTTATTGACTAAACCTTTAAACGCGATGTCCATGGCTCTCTGAAAGGTAGCGCCGACATTGATCAGACCAAATGGCATCTTCTGATATGCGTATGTGCCCCATTTGGTTCGGAATGTGGTTTTCAACTGATCATCGGGATGTACCAGCACTTGATTGTATCCTGAAAATCCATCCAGGAAAGACATTAATTCAGAGCCCGCTACTGCCTGTAGTATTTGCTCCATAGGTGGGAGGGGAAAATTATCTTTCTGACAGGCTTTGTTGAGGTTCCGGAAATCAATACAGATTCTAATATCTCCGTTTTTCTTTCTAATGGGCACCATATTGGATACCCATTTGGAGTGTCTGACGAGGAAAATTATTCTGGCTCTCAACAATTTATTTAGCTCAGTCTTTATCTGATTTTCTAAGTTGGGGTGGATTTTTCTGAGCTTCTGCTGGACAGGTTTTTCATTGTCAGTCATAGGGATAGTGTGTTGAATGATAGAAGTGTTGTATGTCTTCAGCTCATCGTAATTCCATGCAAAAACGTTTTTGTATTGTCTCAGAAGACGGATATATGCTGATTTTTCTTCAGGGGCTAGGTCGTGGCCTAGATTAACGTTTTGCGGCTTCTGATCGGTTCCTAGGTTCACTAATTCATAGTTCAGAGTTGAACTGTAGAGTTTAGAATTGGTAGACCTTTTAAACCGACTTTTCAAATCATATAAATCTTCTAACTTAACCACCGATTTAGGTATAGCATTATCAGTGCTATTTTGCTGAATTTGGTGATCATGATGGTCTTCGTCAATTATTTGATTTGAGTAGGAGCCTTCGGAAGTGAAGAAATTTACAATGTCTGGATCGTCGTTGAATACTCTCCAGTTGGTGATGTTGTCAGGGATGGATGGTCTAAAGATTAATTCTATTGAAAACCTATCTGGACTAAAATCTTCGGAGGGAATCAGTCTAGAGGCTACGTTAGCTAACAGGTCTGCGCTCGCATTTTGGAGTCTTGGGATTGACGAAATATTGAATGCTATGAAATGTGAAGTCAGATCTTGTACTAAAGATTGATAGTGCTTTAAATGACTTGACAGGCAATGTATGGTGTTACGTACCTGTTTGACGACAATTTCGGAATCTCCAAAGACTTGAAGATACTTAACATTCAACCCGATTGCTTTGTATAGGCCTTGCACCAAGGCTTCATACTCCGCTGTATTGTTTGTGCAATCGAACTCAAGTCTGCATGTAAGCATGATCTTGTTCCCATCTGGGTTAATCAGAACGCATCCTGCTCCTGCTCCCTCGTTAGATTTAGAGCCATCAAAATATAATTTCCAAAATAAAGATGTATTTACAGAGTTATCTAAAAAATTAAAACACTTTGAATCATCAGTTTGGGAAAAATTTTCAACTTGGGACACAACTGAATTTTCTAAGTAAGGTGAAGTGTGAGCATTGAAATTGCCGAGGAAAGAATCTACCGAGTAATTGCCTATGATACTGCTGTTGTATGCTATTGCTTTGTTCTCTCCTTCCAATTTTGTCACTATGTACTTTTGGTGCAACTCTCGCTCAACCTTTATTTGATTGGGTTTACCATTGTAGGGTAACCACATGTGCGACCAGTCGGTTGAGAAATATCCGTGGATTTTTTCGGACCAATCCCTTCTAAGAATTAAACCATAGAATTCAGGGATATCAGCTACTAGAATGTCAATAACCTGACATACTTTCGGGTTAGACGACAATCTTATGGTCACCTAGTTAAGTTCACCAATCACTTCGACTTGAGATCGATCAAGTTGAACTATGCGCACTGCGAATTTCTGAGGCTGAACATTCAATTTGGCACATATTGATCTGGGTAAAATATTCGTCGAAGCACCAGAATCAACCAAGCAATTGTGCACGTTTTTATTAAAAATTTCATAAGTGAGAAGAAAAGGAGGAGTATGGGATCTTGACCTTCCTCCAATCAAAGCAATATCATTCGGATCAATCTTATTGATCATGTTGGTTGGAGGTCTTCCCATGTTATGGGAAGCTACAGCTGTAGGTAAAGATGTAGTAGGCACGGCATGTAATTCTTTCATCATTATTTTCTGTTGATGTTTCAATTTGCTCAATTCGTAAAGAGTGATATTAGCCCTAGTCTTTTTCACGTCATCGATAATGTTATACTCCATTTCATCCGACACTATCAGTGTTCTTGATGGAGGTGCTTGATCTAATTGGACAGGGCTAAATTGGGTCGCTTTAGCAGTTGTTTTCTTTGTTGCGACCTTATCTTTTGTTGCAGGGCTTGCGCCCTTCTGTTTAGGGGTAGTTTGGGGAGGATCAAGTTGATTTTTGCTTCGTGTGCTAACCGGAAATGCTTCTTGATCCTCTTCTTGTGGGAAGATGAAATCCCACATTCCTTGTAGTTCCACAACTTCTTCATCATCGGTCTGCCCTTCAGTGGTATTCTCTTCTTCTTCTTCTTCTTCAGATTCGACGTTTGAGACAGCATTGGGTGGTTTCACCTCCATGGGAGGATTTCTTTTAAAAGATCTGTAGGGATTTTTTGAAGAAGCTTCTGCTACTTGCTTTCTTATATCAATCATCTTGTTGGACATGGCCTTTAACACCTTTTGTAATCCTTCCATATCGAAAGGATCTTTCGTTTGCTTCTTCTTGGTGTCTTCTTTGTAAGAGATCTTCTTAGATTTGCGTTCTTCTATTGCAGATCTCTTTTCTAGGGCAACTACGCGTTTTTCTACTGCTAACGCCTCAGTTAAGTTTTCAACTAAGGTCGTCTTGTTTGCCCTATCTACGAAGATAGCCAAGTTAGATGGTAAGGCCGTGATGTACCATTCACATCTTACTTCCTCGCTGGGTTGAGAAGCAGCGGGAATTTTGTTGAGGATCTTATTGAACCGTAAATTGAAATCTTTAATGGGTTCTCTAGCCTCAGCTTTAAGATTAGATAGGTCATTGATCAATGTCGCTGTTGATCTGTCATCGCCAAACTTGGTGAGGAATTGACTTTGAAAAATGTCCCAACTTGTGATGGACCCGGAAGGTAACGAAAAGTACCATGACCCGGCTGTTCCTTGCATTGTGTAAGGAAAAAGTCGGACGATAGCATCTTCGTTAGTAACTCCGTTGAGATTAACAGAAAGCATGAAATTATTGATATGCTCTTCAGCTAGCATGCCTGTTTCTGGATTGAACTTAGGTAGCCATTTCTCAGGATGGGCCGGTATTGGGCTCAGGGGTGGAGGCATTAAAACCGCCCCAGGATTGTTCCATGGAGACTGGGCCATCGTTGAGCTGCTAGTTAATGAAAGTGCAGAAGATAATCCCTGATGCTGAGAAGATGAAGATATTATGATCTTTGATGATTGAAGAGGAAGTGTTGTGGAAGATGGATGAGTGATTTGGGATGAGGATGTGGGTGGTTGACTTCGTGGTGAGGGTGTTGAAATGGACGAAGTAGATGAAAGAGTCTCTCGATTAGACTCTGGTGGTGCTTTCCTTGCTCTTTTCCTAGTAGGGAGAGGGAGTTCACTTGGTTGAATACCAAATTTTTCACTCTTCAATCTGGTCAGAGGATGAGCAGGATTGTACTGCGAAGTCACACTGTTGTTAGATTTATCAGACCTATGAGAAAAGATAGAGAATCCCTGGAGTTTATGAATCAAAGTTTGAATTTCAGGGGGTTCAATAATGAGTTGGTCTGATATATTAGAGTAGGTAGCAGCGGTGGATACTCGAGCGATTCCTAACTCCAGGTTTAACCGTTCTGGAGAAGTCGGGGGAGTTGATGAGGGTGATTTACTCTCGGAATGGCATTTAGATTTTGACTTAGTTGCCATTCATAGTTCGTGCCCTCCTTCTAGCGCCAAATATGTTGAGGGCCCCGAAATCGGGTCAACAACAAGGGGGATACTCACCCGGTCAAGAACCTGGTTGGAGGCTCCTTGCCCATTTGGTGTAGCGGGTCCGACTGGGGATAATGGGACCAGCTTCCCAATCTAAAAGATGTGTGTGTGTGTGTGTAGATTTTGACGATGCTAATCTAAAGGTAATTTTAAGCTAATTTAATTCTAAACTCTAAAATGACTCTATGCTACTGTAATCTAACAAAAACATCACATCTAATCTATACTAACCCGGTGTAAAATTATTTCATTATGCGATCTAAAAATATTTCATATAACAACTGGTAATAAAGATCATTCAGCTATCATACGAATATAAATCAATTAAGATAAACCATTCTGCATAAGAAGTTAGGCAAAACAGTTGTGAACAACATATTGCATAATCAGTTATTCATATGTCAAGCACAAACAAATGACTCCACCGTACAAAAGTGCCAAATGGTAACCCAAACATTCATACATTAACATATAAACAACTCAGCTGTATATCACTCTAAGAATATGAGCAGAAATTAATCAAGAGATAAAAGTACCATTTATGACTGATTTCACTCACAAACTTCAAGCAATAACGATTTATCTCTACTTACTTCTAACATCTACTAAGAATACAGAAGTGCAACATCAGTAGCAGACATTAAAATGCAAACATAAATAAATCTCAATCCATCCATTCATCAAAAACCCCCTTCGAGGGTGCAAAAGTGCATGTTCTGAGGACAAGTTTTTTGACAAATTTCCGGACCCTTCTCCAAATGCCATGAGAAGGGTTAAATACTACTAACTAACTAATCTTAATTACACAAATTTAGGAAACGGCTTCAAATGACCGCCCTTTTACTAAAACAAATTTATTTCTAAAAATTGAATCTAATTTCTAACCGTTTCTGTATCTGCTCCTTAGTGCTATAAGCAATGCAAGGTTCGCCTGGAAAGAGTCGGATGGTTGTCTTTTTCCTTTGCTCGAGCGATCAAAGTAGAAATAACAAAAGCTGGCACCTCTCTCTGACAAACTAGAAGATATTTTTGAAAATCTTCCTCTCGCTGGGTGTATTTGCTGTGTGTATACTTAGTATAACCCAGATTTCTTTCAAACTGATTGTGCTGTTGCTATTTCGGTTTCCGGCCGTGCGAATGACTCAATGAGTTAGGGATTTCGTTGCCTGAACAATCTTACGTATTGAAAATTGCTTCCGTTGTTTGTTCCAGGCTTTTCTGAAGCATCATCCCTTTTTAGCGTTTTTCTTTTTGCTTTATCCAATCTGAGCTTCAGGATCTTTTGCAAACATGCTGCTTTTGTGTGCCTTTGACTCTGAGTCTTGGATAGTCTATTTTCATCAGTGTCTGTTGAGTGATACTCTGGAATCCGCGGCTCTGCTGCATGCGGCATCCATCTGCAAAGGCATCTCCTCTCTGTTCTTCTAATATTGGCGCTTTCCCCTTTTCCTTAGATGTTTCCTTCATATAGATTTATATTAGTTGCTGCCTTACAGTTCACGCAAAGGAAAAGAGAATTGACGAAAAGATTGACATGAAAGCTTTAAGTTCTAATGAATGCATAATCATGACACTCATAATGACTTGACTCTTCGAAAAACGCAACACGATCATCTTTGGATACTCAGGCGTGCAATCATTAATTTCCCTTAAGGTGCGTGCTCCATTTTGGGTTTACAGATCATGCCGAAGAGACTTTGCGATGAGTGGTTTCTGCGATTCGCATCGTAGCAATTTGATAGTCTCATTCGTCGCAGATCGCAAATCGCAAGATCGCAGATTGTAGGATCGCAGATCGCAGATCGCAATATCGCATTTTTCATTTGATCAATGTGCGCTGCTTATGCGACGTTGCGATATGCAACGTCGCATATCGGCCGTCGGCGATTCCTTTCTTTTATGGTCGCTTTCAAAATATGTGATGCGATGAATTTCGCATCGCTTCTTTGCAGCTTATTTACGCGCATAGGAAAATGCTTCACTCTCTCTTTGCGATGCTATATAGCTTTTAGGGAGTTAAATACAAAAATTTTGATAAAAATATTTTTGGGATTTTTTGTTAAGGGTCCCCATTTGCTTGATGTTATTGCTAATATCAAACAAAGAGGGGGGTTGTTGGTGATCACAACAGGACCATGAATTGAGACCAAGGCACTCTTGCTGCCACAAAAACACTGGTGATGCCTTCCAATGCAATTGTTAGTGTTCGATTTTGAGTTGGAAAAGTTGATATTAGTTGTGTTTTCATGCTTAGATCTATTCTTGCTCAGTTTCCATAGCTTTCTTGCATAACTTCCTGTCTATAAAGTTCTTTTCATCACTTTTCTGGTTTTTAGGTCAGAATTAGGTCAAAATAGGTAAAACTCTGTTTTCTTAGTGTTTGCTTGGGTCAGTTTTGAAAAGAAGTGTGTAGAACACCTATAAGACACTCCAACCTATCCTTCCTCCATCATACAACCTGCTCCAGCCCCTCTCTCAAGATTTCCTTCACTCATTCGCCATACTTTCCCAAACTGCCCTAATTTCTACATTCTTGTGCAAAATTGCTTCCTTCACCTTTGAACAAATCCAACCATCTTCTTCACTCTTGAGCTTCATTTACCTGGTCCTAAACCCCTTAACATCTCTATCCATCCTTAATTTCCACTTTCCCACTGTTTTTCCACCTCCAACCCTCTAAAAAACCACTTTCGGCCACTTCCTGTAGAATTTCCTGTAGATCCCCTGCAGCCTCCTGTAGAAGTTCATGCGAGTAATTTTTCTAAATCTGAGCGCAGTGGAAATCTCCATAAGGGTACCAGGGACTCCTTAGGTCCTCCCCACACCTTCCCAACCTCCTACAAACGCCCACTCCATTTCCTTTCGCCTCTAAACTTCTGCACAGTCATAAACAGTTAAAACACAAGCATAATAATTCTACATAAAATTGCTCAGAAATACAAAAAGATGATTTTTCCATATTTTCCTTTAGAAGTAGCTTGAACACTTGCATTTTACCTTCTCAATAGTCAATGGCATCCATTTTAGTAGTTTACATCTCTTTTCTTGCATAAGTAGGGTTAGTCGGTAAAACTAGGGTTTGCTAGGGTTTGTGTTTCCTTTCAGCTTTCATCTTCTTTCTGCAAGTAGACTAGTCTCTTTTGAGTTAGCTTTCTTCCGTCACAGTTAAAAGCTTCTTCTGAGAACTCATAGAAGTTGGCTTAAGCTCCTAGCGAACTTGTGCCAGCTGAACAAGTGACAGCCTGCAGTAAGAGCTAGTACTTGTGCATATAGCACCGTCGCATCCAAGTTTGTTACGAACTACCGGGTTGATAAAAGTAAAGTAGGGAGTCTCAGGAGTTGCAACATCATTGTTGCAATACTGGAGCTCACCATGGTGCTGAAATACAAGCTTTAGAAAATCAAGTGTGAAAAGGGCGACACGATCTCTACATATCTGAACAAGCTCACCACCTATAGGGATGAGCTTGGAAGTGTAGGAATCACGACAGCTGATGATGACATGGTGAGTCTTGCTCTCTTCGGTCTTCTTAAGAGCTGGCATAGCTATCAAGACTCAGTGAATGGAAGAGAGAAACTGCCAGATTGGGAATGACTGTGGTCGGATCTCATGCAAGAGGAGATTAGGAGAAGCACCAGAGATGGTTCTTCATCAAAGCATGATGATGAAGAAAATCCAGCCTTAGCAAGTAAGGCGAGGAGAGGGAAAGGGAAGGCTTCCCATTCCAAATCGATTTCTTCCCATGGTGGGAAGAAGATTGACAAATCTAAAGTGCGATGCTTTAATTTTCATGAGGTGGGCCATTATGCAACAAATTGTCCATAGAAGAAATCCAAGAAGGGATCCTCGAAAGGATCAGATGGTGAGGCACTGGCCTCACAGTTCGAATTGGATTTCACCCTCATCGCATGCATGGTTTCATCGATGGTGGGTTGTGTTTGGTACCTGGACAGTGGATCCTCATTACACATGACCGGCGACAAGAGTTTATTTAGTACCTTGGAGGAGAAGGACCTCTAGATGCGCATAGAGATGGGCGATGATGGAAAGTACCGTGTTTCAGGTGAAGGCAAGATTATGTTTCAGAGGGAGCATGGAGCTCCTCTCACCCTGATTGATGTAAATTATGTGCCTAGAGTGAAGAAGAACTTGGTATCCATCGCAATGTTGGAAGACAAAGGCTATGATGTACTCTTCAGTAAAGGAAAGGCGTTCCTAAGACACATCGCGATGGGTCAGACCAAGAGGATTGGGATTCGAGTAAAGAATATCTACAAGCTGGAGGTAGATGACTGTGCTACATTGAGTTCCAAAGTAGATTTGGTGCAAAGCCAAGATATTGGTGAGCTATGGCATAGAAGATTGGGCCAATTGCACCATGGGGCCTTAAAGATCATGCAGCAGATTTCTATCGGACTTCCCAAGGGTAAACTTGAGAAAGTGGACACATGCAAAGGTTGTACCTTAGGTAAGTATGCAAAATCTTCCTTTCATGATCGAGACAGTCGAGCTGAAGCAATCTTGGAGTGAGTACATATAGATGTGTGTGGACCATTCTTGACAGCCTCCAATGCCAAACAAAGGTACTATGTTATTTTCATTGATGATTTTTCTCGTAGATGCTGGATCTATTTCATGTAGAAGAGGGATCAAACCTTCTCAAGGTTTTGTGAGTTCAAAGCCTTGGTTGAGAAAGAATCAGGAAAGAATACCAGGGCCTTGTGAAGCGACAATGGTGGAGAGTATGTCTCTCAAGAGTTTAAGGAATTCTGTGCAGAAGAAGGAATTAAACGAGAATTGATGACACCCCATAACCCACAGCAGAATGGGGTGGCCAAAAGGAAGAACAAAATGATTGTGGGAGCAGCTTGGGCGATGCTGCATGACCAAGGTCTACCACTTCATTTGTGGGCTGAGGCATGCAATACAACAGTATACTTGCAGAATAGACGCCCGCATCGCATACTTCGAATGAAGACACTAGAGGAGGCTTTCTCTCGGAAGAGACCAAATGTGAGTCAATTCAGGATCTTTGGCTCATTGGTATTTTTCCATGTGACCAAAGATGCCTGGAAGAAGTTAGAGCCAACAGCAAAGTTGGGGATACTTGTGGAGTACATTGATACTCCCCACTACTATCGGGTGTATTTGCCTACCAATCAGAGGACAGTGGTTCGCAGAGATCTTAAGTTCGATGAGTTGAAGGCCATGCGAGTTTCCCTTGAGAGGGAGCTCAAGTTGCATGCAGAGGAGGAACTTTTGGTTCCTAAGGAGGAGGAGCCTCAGACTGATGTGGAGCAGCCACATGCAGAGGATCCAGGAGTGGAGACATCCACTCATGCAGAGTCTTCTAGAGATGGGCGGAAACGCTCAAGGGAAGATGACAAATTGTTGATGGATGTGAGAGAGAATGTGGGAGAGCCATCTTCTTAGCGCAGACAGAGGAGGTCACCTGAGTGGTACACTAGGTACATGGCCCTTGTTGGGGAATGTATAGAGACTGAATCATCTTCCTTCAAGGAAGCAGTGCAACAACCAGTCTAGGTTGATGCTATGGTGGAGGAGTATGACTCCATAGTTCGGAACAGTGTTTGGGATGTTGTTCCAAGACCAGAGAACAAGTCAGTGGTGAGTTCCTGTTGGCTTTACAAGGTAAAGCAAGCAGCTGATGGTAGTGTGGAGAAACATAAGGCAAGGTTTGTTGCCCGTGGTTTCTCACAGGTCGAGGGGATCGACTATGATGAGACTTTTGCTCCTGTAGCAAGGTACTCATCTATCAGATCAATGTTGGCACTATCAACACAGATGGGTTGGAAGATCCATCAGATGGATGTGAAGACTGCATTCCTCAATGGCAAGATTGAGGAAGAGGTGTACATAGAGCAACTGGAAGGATTTGAGACCTTCGATCGTGAGTCACATGTGTGCCGACTCAAGAGAGATTTGTATGGGCTGAAGCAAGCACCTCGTGCTTGGTACACCAGGATCGACAACTATTTCACCGGGTTGGGCTTCACAAAGAGTGAAGCAGATGCGAACCTTTACCACATCATGGTAGAAGGTAAGCAATTGATCATTGTTCTTTATGTTGATGATTTGATATTGACAGGTGATGATCAATTGATCATGTATTGCAAGGAGGACCTTGCAAGAGAGTTCGAGATGAAAGACATGGGTCTCATGCACTACTTTCTAGGCATGGAAGTGTGGCAAAAAGATGGGGAAGTGTTTGTGTCTCAAGGCAAGTATGCCAATGAGATACTCAAGAGATTCCACATGGAGAAATGAAAGCCCATGTAGGCTCCTCTAGCAGGTAACTAGAGGAAGGAGGATGCTACTTCAGGTGAGGTAGTAGCTGCTACTGTGTATCGGTAGCTTGTGGGTTCATTGATGTATTTAGTGAACACACGACCATATTTGTGCTTTGCGGTGAACCAGCTGAGTCAAGCTATGGTTCAACCTACCAAGCTGTTTTGGAAGGCAGCTAAGCATGTGCTAAGATACCTCAGAGGCACATCTCAGTATGGATTATGGTACAGACGGACAGAGGGAGTGAATCTTTAGGGCTTCACAGATGCAGATTGGGCAGGGAGTCCATTAGATTGGAAGAGCACTTCAAGAGGAATTTTCAACCTTGGTTTAGTTGCAGTTTCTTGGTACAGCAGGAAACAGAGGTCAGTTGCACTTAGCTCAACAGAGGCTGAATACATGGCTGCAAGCCAGGCAACATGTGAGGCCATGTGGATGTGGAAAATTATAGTTGGATTATTTGATCAGAGGATGGATCCAACTATGATCTACTGCGATAATCAGAGTTGTATCAAACTCTTTGAGAATCTAGTATTTCATGATAGGTCCAAGCACATCGATATCTAGTATCATCATCTTCGAGACTGTGTGGTGAAGAGGATCATGTTGTTGTAGTATATTTCAACCGAGGAGCAGGATGCAGACATTTTGACTAAGGCATTGTCAAAATGCAATTTCGAGTTCCACAGAGACAGGATCGGGGTAATGGATAATCCCTTTCTTGTTGAGAGGGAGTGTTGAAAATAGTGACAAGAAATGCTAAAAATAACATTCCTATAGATAGCATTTCGGGATACATTTCAATTTTAATTAGTCCCTAAATTAAAATTGAGAATTAAAATTCGAATTTGATCTCAACAATTGTTTGTAAAATAATTAATTAATTCATCTTGAGTTAATTAGTTGGAGAAAATCAAACATGAAGTCTATGTGAAGACATGCAACAATTATCCCTTTGATTGAGGAAGTTATCCCTTAATTAAGGAGATCAGGCTGAGTTGTACTTTGAGTTGTAATTAGTTAGCTCAGTTAACTAAGTTAAGTCCAGTTAGATTAGTTCCAATAGTTTGTGGAACTGATTGTGAGTTTAGTTAGTCAATGCATGCATGCATGCAATTAGTGTACTTCAGATAGCTGAATATTCTCTCATAAATAACTCATGCATGTCAGTTCAGACAGAGACCTAGTTGAGATCAAAGGATGGGACAGTGTACTATCAGTTGTAGGAATATTCCCAGGAGGATATCTCTTGCATGTAGAAAGAATTCTTTCCTTGAGGATTGCGCAGTTATTTCAGAGGTTAGTGTGCAGTGCGTGAGGTAATTACACACAGGTGGAAACTTGAGGACCCAGGAGAAACTGCGCAAGGAAATAGGAGGCTTGGAGGGCAGAGGAAAGGCACATGTGTTGTCTATTCTGTCTATGAGCAGCAGTGAGGGATTGTACTGAGAGCTAGATAGCTTGTGAGCTAAAACTTTGTGTAATCCTGAGATATTTCCACTTGTATGATAATACAGATATCAAGGTTTTTAGCTGAGGCTTTCCCCAGAGTATTCTACTGTGTTCATGTGTGATTGATTTCTTCTTCATCTGTTATATGTGTTCTATTTGATCTTGCTCAAAATTGATTAAGCTTCTACAAGTTTGTTTGTAGAACTAGATCAAGTATTTTTCTTTAGTTATATTGCATTATCAGGTGATCTACAATGAGAATTTATACATAAAGCATGAAAGGTCACTTTGTGCTTCTAGATTAGCCCACAAAGTTTTCTTAGCCTCACAAGTATTCCTCCATTATCTCAAGTTAGGATGGTTGGTCATAGCTGACAAGTGTTAGATAGGCTTCACAAGGTGATCTCTACATTGATTTGAATAAGTGGGTCCTTCAATTCCCTCTAGGAACAACGCTCAGAGCGAAATTGAGGAGGGTTGTTGCAACTACAACACAATTAAAGGGCCAATGAAACAATGCTAATAAAAAATGAAGGTCCATTTGAAGAAAACATGTGTAAAATTGAATGACATGTGAATATGGTGCAACAATATTTCATTAAATTTCACTATACAACATGTTTTTTGATGTAGAGGTTTTTCACGTGATGGTTTTGAAAAATACAAACATGTGTCACATTACTCTAATGACCTTTCACTCAAATGTAATTGTACATTCCAAAAGCTCTCAATCAATGGGGTGTAAACCCATCAAAGAAAACAAGTGAGGACATGAAAGGGTTAGTTATAGTGAAAGGTATTAGGGGTATGTCTTAATGGAACCAGTTGTATTGTTGAATAGTGAGTCCATACAAGTGAGTTACTTTGAGTTGAGTGTGTGATAACCTGTTCAAAGTTTTTAATCAAACCCAACATTTCAGACTTCTACGTGAGCCCATCTTCAGGGGAATGCCAATTATTTTTTAGAAGATTAATCTGCTTGGTCTAGAGCTAATGAAAATTTGATCTCTCTCTCTCTCTCTACATATATATATATATATATATAAACTTATTATTATTATAATATATATGTCAAAAGGTAGTATTTAGTTTAAGTTGTTATTATGAGTAGTGTGTTTTAATAAAGGTTTCCAGGTGTTGCTAATGTTTAAACCCTCATCACAGTTCATGTTTTTTTCTTTTTCTTTTTTCAATTTCTATGGCCTCTTTAATTTTTATTTTTAGGTAATGCTCTTCTTTTTTGATAAGCTTTGCTTCTTCCATACAGATGTAGTGAGAGGATGAATTTGCATGTTCTTCAAGGGCATATGTTATAGTTTTGTTCCTTGATATTTTTGGAACATGTTATTTTAGTCTAATGTTAAATGATATACCGGTTTCACCTATGTATCTATTCCACATGAACAAGGAACTTTGTAAACCACTTTTTGCTAGTTAGGGTTTACAGGGTCTTTTGCAAAGTGTATTATTTTTCTAATGGTATTAAGGGGGGTGAAAATTATATTAATATTGTGCTTGTTTATAATTTTAGCAATTTTATCAGTGGTTCCTTTTATGTATGGCATGGATATTTTTGGTATGTCTAAGGTTCTTTTTACATTTTTCCTTTTTAGGGTTTGATGGATGGTTTTATCAATGATGTTTCTTTTGTATCCATTTTGTTCAAAGACTTGGCGAAGATGGTTGAGTTCGTGTTTCAAATGATTAGAGTCTGAAATTACGGTAGCTCTTGTATTTAGGGTTTTAATGATACCAGATTTTTGTTTGGGATGGTGATGAGAGTTAGCATGTAGGTATCTTTCAGTGTGGGTTTTCTCTCTAAATACTTTGAAACCAAGTTTTCCGTCCTTTTTGGTTAGAAGGATGTCAAGAAAGGGCAATTGGTTATCCTTTTCTAATTCAATAGTGAACTTAATGTGTTCTAAGAGACTGTTAATGTGAGATAAGAATTCTTCCAATTTTTATTTACCATGACTCCATTTTGCGAATACATCACCGACATATATTTTCCATTCTTCTGGAGTGTTAGGGAAAGATCTGAGGGATTTTTGTTCAAAGTGTTTCATATATATGTTTTCAATTATAGGAGATAAAGGTGAGCCCATGGCTACACCATGAATTTGTTCATAAATTATTCCTTTAAAACTAAAATATGAAGATTTTAGACAAAGTTTTAAGAGATCTACAGTTTCATTATCAGTAATTGTTCTCATGACATCGATGGCTTCATCTATAGGAATCATTGTGTAAAGGGATAATATTTCAAAACTAACCATGAGATTTTCATTATTCGTTTCTAGGTTTTTAATCCATTGTACAAATGCTGCATAATCTTTTATATATGAGGAGGTGTTTCCAAATAAGGGACACAATTTCTTAGCAAGGTATTGAGCAAGAAGGCAAGTGGGTTAACCTATGGTATTGATTATGGGTTTTAACAGGATGCCATCTTTATGGACTTTAGGAGCTCCATATATTCTTGGAGTGATGGAGCTAGTGGGAGTGATCTTCTTTTTTGTGATTGAGTTGAGAGATGATTCTTTGATTTTTTTGGTGACTTCTCGGATGATTTTTGTGCTTGGATCTCTTTTTATAATTTTATAGCATCCACTGTTGTTTAGGCACTCCTTCATATTTTTATTATCATATTGGCAATGTCTGGTCTTATCTCTTCACTTCGATTGAGTTAAGATCTTTTATGGCTACTTCTATATTGTTAATTAGATCTTCAATGGGAATTTTATTAGGTGTTATAGTGAAATTAAGACCTTTGTGTAGAAGGGATTCTACAGAATGGTTCAAGGCAATGTTGGACAAGTTGATGACCTTTGGTTTGTCAGGGTCTTTATTGATGATCGAATTTGTCAAAATTTGTGAGATGGACGTGTCCTGATATTCGATCTGGTGCGAAGATGAGTCAATGTCATCAATCTTCACTGTATTTACTGAGAATTTCGACTGAGTGTGTTTAGTGTTTGAGACTGACTGAGCTATGTTGACGTAGTTTTGTGATTTGTTACGGGCATCTTTCATATCTGGAGAATTCGTGTGATCAGACTTGGAGTCTAGTCTTCTATCGATGGTTTGTAAGATTTCCCAATGCGTGAGACTAGTTTCTGAATTATACGAGTTGTAAGTGGGGGTGATGACGTCTGATGAGCGATGTCATTTCCATGGCTAGATTTTTTTGTTAAATTTCTTGAACTAGTGCAGACAAGTTTGGGGGAGTGAGTGTTATCCTGGGTAGGAGGGATATCATTGCAATGGTTGGGGTTGATAGTCGAACAAGAGCGTACGGGATCAGAGGAGCGGACGAGTTTGGGGGAGTGAGTGTTATCCTGGGAAGGAGGGATATCGTTCCAAATGGATGGGGTTGATAGTTGAATAAGAGCATACGAGATCAGAGGAGAAAGTGTTATCTTGAGAACGTGATAGATTATTTATTTTTCTTAATTTCTTTTCACTATCTTTATCAAGCTACCTTTCATATTTCGTGTATGTGAGGGCATCTAGGGATTGCCATAAGTCAAATTAGAGAGATGAAACCAACGAGAGGTGAAGATTCAATAGTTCTTATGAGATTTTAATTAAATGGAGTCTTGTAGTTTTGATTTCATTCCTGATTAGGGTTTCGTTTATTTTGTTGAAGATGGATAAGTTATGGTCGCGCCGGAGAGGATGTTTACACATAACGAATTTTGGAATAATACTTTTGTCTCTGCAATGTTTAAGAAAGATGAGATTTGATAGGTTTTTAGCTCTAGATAATCAAAGCTTCTCAAAAAGGGTTTTGTTTTCCATCTTGTCCCTTCCATGGCACGACTTGATGATGTTGAGTAGTGAGTCCATACATGTAAGTTATTTTGAGTTTAGTGTATAACCTGTTCAAACTTTTTAATCAAACCCAACATTTCATACTTCTATGTGAGACCATCTTCAGGGGAATGGCAATTATTTTTTAGAAGATTAATGTGCTTGGTGTAGAGCTAATGAAAGTTTGAGATATATATATATATATATATATATATATATATATATATATATATATATATATATATATGAATTAGCATAAAAAAAATTTTAGGGGTCATCTTGATAAAATTGATTATTATTGATTTTATAGTTATTATTATTATAATATATATGTCAAAAGGTAGTAATTAGTTTAAGTTGTTATTATGAGTAGTGTGTTTTAATAAAGGTTTCCAGGTGTTGCTAATGTTTAATCATGGTTCATGTTGTTTTTTCTTTTTTCAATTTCTATGGCCTCTTTAATTTTTCTTTTTAGGTAATTCTCTTCTTTTTTTATAAGTTTTGCTTCTTCCATGCAAATCTAGTGAGAGGATGAGTGTGCATGTTTTGCACACTCATTGAAAAATTGAAACAGGTCCATCTCACAAATTTTGACAATTTCAATCAGCAATAAAGAGCCTGACAAACCGAAGATCATCAAATTGTCCAACATTTTCTTGAACCATTATGCAGAATCCCTTCTACACAAAGGTCTTAATTCCACTATAACACCTAATAAAATACCCATGGAAGATATAATTAGAAATATAAAAGTAGCCATAAAAGATCTTAACTCAATCGAAGCCGAATAGATAAGATAAGACATTGCCAATATGATAAAAAAATTGAGCACCTAAACAAAAGCATATGCTATAAAATTATAGAAAAAGACCCATGCACAAAAATCCTCTGGGAAGTCATAAAAAAAAATCAATGAATCATCTCTCGACTCAATCACAAAAAAGATGATCACTCCTACTAGCTCCATTACTCCAAGAATATATGGAGCTCCTAAAGTCCATAAAGATGGCATCCCATTAAGACCCATAATCAATCCCATAGGTTCACCCACTTACCTTCTTTGTCCATACCTTGCTAAGAATTTTGGTCCCTTATCTGGAAACACCTCCTCATATATAAAAGATTCTGCATCATTTGTACAATGGATTAAAGAACCTAGAAATGAATAATGAAGATCCCATGTTAGTTTTGACATAGTATGCCTTTACACAATGATTCCTGTAGATGAAGCCATCAATGTCATGAGAACAATTACTGATAATGAAGCTGTAGATCTCTTAAAACTTTGTATAAAATCTTCATATTTTAGTTTTGAAGGAATAATTTATGAACAAACTCATGGTGTAGCCATGGGCTCACCTTTATCTCCTATAACTGCAAACATATATATGGAACACTTTGAACAAAAATCCCTCTCATCTTTCCCTTACACTCCAAAAGAATGGAAAAGATATGTCGATCATGTATTCACAAAATGGAGTCATGGTAAAGAAAAAATGGAAGAATTATTAGCTCACATTAATAGTCTCTCAGAACACATTAAGTTCACTATTGAAGTAGAAAAGGATAACCAATTAGCCTTTCTTGAGATCCTTCTAACCAAAAAATACAGAAAACTTGGTTTCAGAGTATTCAGAAAGAAACGCACACTGGAAGATTGATGCGGGAGCATATGACTCAGAGGGGAAGAATCTTCCAAATTATTCCAAAAATCCAAAAAAATTTACAGGCAAGGGAGTGGGGTCCTTTAGCCTGCAATTTCTATGTTTTTTTAGTTAAAAATTAGAATAAATCTAGCAATAAATCATGCTAATTGTAACAGAGCTTTCAAGCTTTAAATCACCTGTAAAGCATGCTTTTCTTGTATTGGATAAGGACGAGAGTGCCTATCCTTAATTATAAATAAAATGGCAGCAAAGCTCTCATCAGACAGAGGAGAGGGGCGAGTGCCACAATATTGTTTTGAAAATTTGTTCTCTCAGTGTCTCTTATCAATGATTCTGTATATGCATGCCTGGACTATGAGATAGATAGCGTTAAATGGTTTTAATTCCTTCCGTTGCAACTACTGTATATAAATTATTGAATCATTTCTTTGCGTTTCTGGTTATGCTGGCTTTGAGTTTCATTAGCACAGCTATCTCTGTTTGTATTCAGCTTCTTGCGACTTCCTTAAAGTGACTGTAGTGAATGTTAGAACCTTATAAGTGGAATCCCCTTACCATCGAGGTTGTGAGGCATATTAGTGTAGAAAGGTTTGTTGAAATTGTTGCTTATACGCTCAAATTGCAAATTTTGCCATCCGAAAGGAGTCTTATCGCAACAGGGGACGAGTTCCAACCTTGGAGGCGAATTAATATAAACCGTTATACAATTGTATCGCTAGGTCCGGCATTCGGAGGTGGAGAAATTGTTTAGTAAGGCAACCACCGAATAGTGGAACCGCCGAGTCAATTAAACGTAGCTTATAATGGTATCGATTCCGGATGAACAGAGGAACATCGCTTGAGTAATCGCCAGGCAGCGGAACTAGCGAAAGTTTTAATTACTAAATAATAGTGTATCGGTTTCGCTTAAGAAACCTCTGCTGGAGCGATCGCCGAATCGTATAGGTGCGATGAACCAAGTATAAGGAGCGGAGATAGAATTGCTGTGTATTTCGACTTTAACTACAGCAAGCGGTTATATAGATTGACTTGGGTTTCGGTCCATGATTTAAGAGCCTTCAGCCGTGGCTAAAGCCAACGCATACAATCGTGTGATATATCTATACAAATGAGTCTAGCATATGGCAATACGTTATGATATCTCTTTATGTGCCTTGTCTTTGGTAAGGTCATTATAACATATGTACTCGAGCCTTGTTAATAATAAACGTGCTATGAATGTATATGTATAAGGTGGATATATGTGTGTTATGCGCATAAGTCCTCCAACGACATCTCTTTTAAAAATTCCTTTAAAAGCCACGGGTTGCTGTAAGGCTCGACGGTGAGGTTTTGAAATGAATATATAAGTTTGATGACTGAGGCGCTCAGACCTGAAGAACAGGGAATTGACGAAGGCATAGAAGACCTCGCTGACAGATTTGGAAAATTGACTTTAACACCTGCAACTGTTCCATCATTAGTGGTATCGGAGCCCACAACTGACATTGAATTGAATCTCAGGAGCAGAAGAAGGATGGCTTTCAGAGTTGGAATAGGACGAGGACGTGGTGGAAGAGGACGACCTGCTGCACATGCTGAATTATTTGAATCAGTGGAGGAACTGCGAGCTAGAGTAGATGCTTTAACTACAGATCGAAATATAGATGAAGGAGATGTCAGTGAGCCTGAAATGGAAGCTGCTGAAGAAGAAGAAGCTGTACAGGTTACTCCTGAGATGAGATTCTTCCAGTCAGTGTTAAAATCTACATCCAGGCCATGGAACCAATTAGTACCAGTATATCAAGGAGGATTGAATCCAGAAGAATTGATCGACTGGATTAACAACATGGAGAAATTCTTCGATTACGAAGAAACAGAGGATGAGAAGAAAGTGAAGTTTGATGTTACCAAATTAAAAGGCCATGCAGCACTTTGGTGGGATGGTGTGCAGGCGGAAAGGAAGAGACTTGGTAAGCAGCCAATCAAGAACTGGAGCCGAATGGTAGCAAAGTTAAGAGGTAAGTTCTTGCCAAGTAATTATCAGCAAACATTGTTTAGACAAGTGCAAAATCTTAGACAGAGAGCTTTAACAGTAAAGGAGTATACAGAAGAGTTTTATAAAGTGAGTACAAGAGCTGGAGAAGCCCAAGACACAGATGAGAAGGTGGCTAGATACATGAATGGCCTCAGAATGGACATTCAGGACGATATAAACCTGTTGTCTCCTAAAACAGTAGAGGAAGCTTATCAGATAGCACTGAAAGCGGAGGAAAAGCTCATAAGGAAGCAGTCTGCCAGAGGGAGAGGGACTTTCAGAGGAAAAGGAAGTCAAGGTGGTAGAGGTAGATCTACAACACCTAGAGAAGGAGCTAGCAGCAGCTCAACCCAGCATGCACCCAGAGAAGGTGATGCAAGAGGCAGAGGGAGTTTTTCCAGAGGAAGAGGAGGCAGAGGAAGAGGCAGAGAAATGAGATGTTACAGGTGTAACAAACTGGGACACAGAGCTTTTGAGTGCCCAGAGAATGCTAACACAAAGCAAAGAAATGCAATTGTTGCTCCAGCTGAAGTAGAAGCACCAGCGGCAGCGGCGATAGAAGAAGAAAACACACCAGAAAGGGGAGAATCTCTGGTGATAAATAAAGTTTTACTTAAGCCAGTGAAAGAGGTGACTTCTGAACCGCCGCAGAGGAAAAATTTGTTCAGGACAGTGTGCAAAGTCCAAGGGAAATGTTGCCAGATGATCATTGATAGTAGCAGCACTGATAATTTGGTCTCTACAGAGGTAGTGGAGAAATTGAAGCTGAAGACAATGAAGCATCCAACACCTTATAAGGTGTCATGGTTACAAAAGGGACATCAACTGTTGGTAAGTGAACAGTGTGAAGTGGAATTTCAAGTGGGCAAGCACAAGGATAAAATTGTTTGTGATGTGATGCCTATGGACATGTGTCACATGTTGCTCGGGAGGCCTTGGCAATATGACAGAGGAGCCATACATGACGGGAAGCGGAACACCTACAAGTTTGGAAAAGATGGTGTTAATCATACATTGTTGCCTTTGCAAGAAGAAGATGTATCAGGACAGAAGATTGATCCAAAAACTCTGTTGCTTGGAGGGAGAGAATACTTGAAGCAGATTGAAGAAAATGAGGTAAATTTTGCTGTGATTTGCAAGCCCAAGGTAATATTGACTTCTACTAAAATTTTTGAATTACCCATTGAAATTCAATAAATGCTGGAGAATTATTGTTATATTATTGTTGATGATTTGCCTAATGAATTACTGCCAATTCGAAAAATCAGTCATCATATAGACTTGATTCCTGGAGCAAGTCTACCTAACAAAGCCGCATATAGAATGACTCCTGTAGAGAATGAAGAAGTTAAGAAACAGGTGCAAGAATTGCTTGACAAGGGGTTAATTAAAGAAAGCTTGAGTCCTTGTGCAGTGCCAACAGTGCTGAGCCCGAAAAAAGATGGAGGCTGGAGAATGTGTACAGATTCAAGAGCCATTAATAAGATCACAATCAGGTACAGATTTCCATTACCCAGAATTGAAGATTTACTGGATTGTTTATCTGGCGCAAAATATTTTTCAAAGTTAGATCTTAAGAGTGGTTATCATCAGATAAGGATAAGAGAAGGGGATGAATGGAAAACCGCTTTTAAGACCAATGAGGGATTATATGAATGGAGAGTAATGCCTTTTGGGCTGTCCAATGCACCAAGTACATTCATGAGACTTATGAATGAAGTCCTCAAAGAATTCATTGGTAAATTTGTAATCGTATATCTGGATGATATATTAGTCTATAGTAGATCCAAGGAAGAACACTTGAGGCATTTAAATTATTTTCTACAGAAGCTGCAGCAAGAAAAATTATTGTTGAATCTGAAGAAGTGTTTATTTATGAAAGAAGAGCTGGTGTACTTGGGATTTGTTATCTCAGCTGAAGGATTGAAGATGGATCTAGAAAAGATCAAAGCAATTGTGGAGTGGCCTTCACCCAAGAGTATTTTTGAGGTAAGGAGTTTTCATGGTCTTGCTAGTTTTTACAGAAAATTTATTAAGAATTTTAGTAAGATTAATGCACCTATTATTGAGACCATAAAGAAAGATAAACAACCATTCAAATGGACTGCTGAAGCAGAGAGAAATTTTCAGCTGTTGAAGAGGAAAATAACTGAAAAGCCTGTTTTGGTTCTCCCTGATTTTAACAAAACTTTTCAAGTTAAGTGTGATGCCAACGTAGAAGCAATTGGAGGAGTTTTGAGCCAAGAAGATAGACCAATAGCTTACTTCAGTGAAAAGTTGAATGAGGCAAAAAGGAAGTATTCCTCTTATGATAAAGAGTTTTATGCAGTTGTACAGGCACTAAAGAAGTGGAGACATTATTTAATGTCAAAGGAATTTATTCTTTACTCAGATAATCATGCATTGCAGTTTATAATGCAGCAGCCAAAACTCAGCCAGAGACATGCTAAATGGGTAGAATATATTCAAGGCTTTCATTTTGTGTTGAAACATATAACTGGACAGTCAAACAAAGTTGTAGATGCCTTAAGTAGGAGGAATATATTGCTGCAAGAAAGTCAAATCCAAGTGTTGGGTTTTGATTTTCTTAAGGAATTATATGAGACCGATTCAGATTTTAAGGAGGCATATGAAGCTTGTAAGAATCCTGTTTTGGCGGACAGAAGCAAGTGGCTGGATTATTTTATACAAGATGGACTGTTATTCAAGAAAAATCAGCTGTGCATACCCAACTGTTCAATGAGAGAAAATTTAATCAAAGAGAAGCATAGTGGAGGACTTGCAGGACATTTTGGTAGAGAGAAGACCTTTGAACAGCTTAACAGATTTTACTTCTGGCCGAAAATGAAATCTGAAGTAGAGAAGTATGTAAGGAATTGTAAAGTCTGTCAGTATGCAAAAGGAAGGAGCCAGAATACAGGGTTGTATATTCCATTGCCAATTCCAGATAGGCCTTGGGATATGATAAGTATGGATTTTGTGTTAGGATTACCAAAGACTCAAAGAGGCTATGATTCAATTTTTGTGGTAGTGGACAGATTTTCAAAAATGGCACACTTTATTCCATGTTATAAAACTAGTGATGCTTCTCATATTGCTAACTTGTTTTTTAAAGAGATTGTAAGATTACATGGATTGCCCAAAAGCATTGTTTCAGACAGGGATTCAAAATTTGTTGGACATTTCTGGAGAACGCTATGGAAGAAACTGGGAACTAAATTAAATTTCAGTTCTGCCTATCATCCACAGACTGATGGACAGACTGAGGTGGTGAATAGAAGTTTAGGCAATCTTTTGAGGAGTTTTACTGCAGAGCATCCAAAGCAGTGGGATCAAGTGTTACCACAAGTTGAATATGCATACAATGATTCACCGAACAGAAGCACAGGACAGAACCCATTCCATATTGTCTATGGAATGCACCCAAGGGGAATATCTGAATTAAGAAATCTGGGAAAAGAAGAAATAAGAAGTGCAGAAGGTGAAGACTTTGCTTCAAGAATGCAGGCAATACATGAGCAGGTGAAACAACAGCTACAGGACAACAGCATTAAATATAAAACCAGAGCAGACATGAAGAGAAGAGAAATGAATTTTGAAGTTGGAGACTTGGTTTTAGCACACCTCAGAAAGGAGAGATTTCCAAAGGGAGAATATAACAAATTAAAATCCAAGAAAATTGGACCATGCAGAATACTGAGGAAATTCTCTGCAAATGCTTATGAGATTGAATTACCACCTGGTGTGGGAATATCACCAATTTTTAATGTTTCAGACCTGTACAAGTATGAGAATGAAGCTGCAGATGATACAACACAAGATCAAGAGACTCCAGAGATTGACTGGGTAAAACAATTACCCACAGCCAAGAATTTACAGCCATAAAGAATTCTGGACAAGAAATTGTATAAGAAGACAAGAGCACAGGAGTATTTCCAGTATCTGGTGAAATCGAAGGGACAGCCGATTACTGAAGCTACTTGGGTTACAGAAGACATTCTACAGAAATTGGGCAAATCTGTAGATAAGCTCATGGACAGGAGCCCATGAAGAGTTTTGTCCTCAAGAGTCTGATGCGGGAGCATATGACTCAGAGGGGAAGAATCTTCCAAATTATTCCAAAAATCCAAAAAAAATTACAGGCAAGGGAGTGGGGTCCTTTAGCCTGCAATTTCTATGTTTTTTAGTTAAAAATTAGAATAAATCTAGCAATAAATCATGCTAATTGTAACAGAGCTTTCAAGCTTTAAATCACCTGTAAAGCATGCTTTTCTTGTATTGGATAAGGACAAGAGTGCCTATCCTTAATTATAAATAAAATGGCAGCAAAGCTCTCATCAAACAGAGGAGAGGGGCGAGTGCCAAAATATTGTTTTGAAAATTTGTTCTCTATCAATGATTCTGTATATGCATGCCTGGACTATGAGATAGATAGCGTTAAATGGTTTTAATTCCTTCCGTTGCAACTATTGTATATAAATTATTGAATCATTTCTTTGCGTTTCTGGTTATGCTGGCTTTGAGTTTCATTAGCGCAGCTTTCTCTGTTTGTATTCAGCTTCTTGCGACTTCCTTAAAGTGACTGTAGTGAATGTTAGAACCTTATAAGCGGAATCCCCTTACCATCGAGGTTCTGAGGCATATTAGTGTAGAAAGGTTTGTTGAAATTGTTACTTATACGCTCAAATTGCAAAGTCTGCCATCCGAAAGGAGTCTTATCGCAACAGGGGACGAGTTCCAACCTTGGAGGCGAATTAATATAAACCGTTATACAATTGTATCGCCAGGTCCGGCATTCGGAGGTGGAGAAATTGTTTGGTAAGGCAACCACCGAATAGTGGAACCGCCGAGTCAATTAAACGTAGCTTATAATGGTATCGGTTCCGGATGAACAGAGGAACATCGCTTGAGTAATCGCCGGGCAGCGGAACTAGCGAAAGTTTTAATTACTGAATAATAGTGTATCGGTTCCGCTTAAGAGACCTCTGCTGGAGCGATCGCCGAATCGTATATGTGCGATGAACCAAGCATAAGGAGCGGAGATAGAATTGCTGTGTATTTCGACTTTAACTACAGCAAGCGGTTATATATATTGACTTGGGTTTCGGTCCATGATTTAAGAGCCTTCAGCCGTGGCTAAAGCCAACGCATACAACCGGTGTGATATATCTATACAAACGAGTCTAGCATATGGCAATACGTTATGATATCTCTTTATGCGCCTTGTCTTTGGTAAGGTCATTATAACATATGTACTGGAGCCTTGTTAATAATAAACGTGCTATGCACTTCGGTGCACGGTGTAATGGTGAGGGCGGTTGCCTGTAGCACCCCCCACCCAGGTTCGAATCCTGCCGAGGCAGGCGAGTGATGGTATTGAGAGATGGATGTAAATGTGAGAGATTGATGTAAGAAAAATTGAGATTGATGTAAAAAATGGTCCTACCCCAGCCTACAAAAAAAAAAAAAAAATAATAATAAACGTGCTATGAATGTATATGTATAAGGTGGATATATGTGTGTATTATGCGCATAAGTCCTCCAACAGCATCTCTTTTAAAATTCTTTTAAAAGCCACGGGTTGTTGTAAGGCTCGACAGTGAGGTTTTGAAATGAATATATAAGTTTGATGACTGAGGCGCTCAGACCTGAAGAACAGGGAATTGACGAAGGCATAGAAGACCTCGCTGACAGATTTGGAAAATTGACTTTAACACCTGCAACTGTTCCATCAAAGATACCTACACGCTAACTCTCATCACCATCCCAAACAAAAATCTAGTATCATTAAAACCCTAACTACAAGAGCTACCAGAATTTCAGGCTCCGATCATCTGAAATACGAACTCAACCATCTTCGCCAAGTCTTTGAACAAAATGGATACAAAAGAAACACCATTAATAAAACCATTCATCAAACCCTAAAAAGGAAAAATGTAAAAATAACCTTAGACATACCAAAAATATCTGCATAAAAGGTACCACTGATAAAATTGCTAAAATTCTAAACAATCACAATATCAATATAGATTTCACCCCCCTTAATACCATTATAAAAATAACAGGCTCCGAAAAAGACCCTGCAAACCCTAACCAACAAAAAAGGGGTTTACATAGTTCCTTGTTCATGTGGAATAGAATACATAAGTGAAACTAGTAGATCAATTAACATTAGACTAAAATAACATGCTGCAAACATATCAAGGAACAAAACTACAAATTATGCCCCTGCAGAACATGCCCACTCATCCTCTCACTAAATCTATATGGAAGAAGAAAAACTTATCAAAAAAGAAGAGCATTACCTAAAAAGAAAAATTAAAGAGGTCATAGAAATTGAAAAAAGAAAAAACAACATGAACAATAATGAGGGTTTAAACTTTAGCAACACCTGGAAACCTTTATTAAAACACACTACTCATAATAACAACTTAAACTAATTACTACCTTTTGACATATATATTAATATAATAATAACTATAAAATAAATAATAATCAATTTTATCAAGCTGACCCATAATTTTTTTTATGCTTATATATATATATATATATATATATATATATATATATATACACACACACACACACACACACATCAAACTTTAATTATCTCTACACCAAACACATTAATCTTCTAAAAAATAATTGGTGTTCCCGTGAGGATGGACTCACGTAGAAGTCTGAAACATTGTGTTTGATTAAAAACTTTGAACATGCTATTCCACACTCAACTCAAACTAATTATATTTCCCAAAGGCCACTACTATCTCTCTCGAGTACAAATATAGCCCATAATTGCCACCTACTTAGAAATCCTAAATTTTGGCCACTAAGATACATTTTCAAGTGTGGTAAAAGGAATCTTACCCTTCATCAATCAAGGGTCATAACCAAATGGGAGCTAGGTGGTTTAATGGTAAAAACAACCCAATATCAACCTATGCTCTGACAAGTTATTTCCTTGACTTGAATTTTGCACATTTAAAGTAAAGGATCTTAAACTCCATAAAAAAACTAGCATGTTTACACTAAGAAATGAGTATGGGGAGTTATTGAGATGCCTATCCCCGTAATCATAAGTTAGAATATCACTTATTTTTTACATCAAATGGAGGAATTAAGATTGTTATATGCTTATGTTAGTTAATTTAAGGCAGCTATAGTGGGATCATGAATTAGTGGATTTATTTATGGTGTGGTGAAGGGGGTGTTTTAGAATTTTCACCTTTTCTATTCACCAAGATCTTTTGTGGGAACATGATGCAGAGCATACTTGGGATAAAAGGTGACTCATTATGTTCTTCAACTATGTGCTTCAAATGGTGAAACAATAATGCTCAACAATGGAATGCATGAAGCTAGATTGCAAAAAGCTTTTAAAGAAATTTGATGAAAATAAAATATGTGAACGTTTGAGCAATTAATTTCTAAATTTTATAAACTTTTGCAAACAATAAATCACACCACATATGAAAATGTGTTAATGGAGGCATTGCACTCTCTAATATTTTTTTAATTTGCCAAGGTTGCTTGTGAGTGTAAAGACAAGAGCAAACTAGAGGTTGGGAGAGATTTTAGGTCCATTGTTTGTGTGATTGTGATAATAACCAAATAAATATTTTTCTAAGCTATGCATCCATGTCTATCCACAAGTAAAATGCTAGGAAATGTTATTCCACCTCCTAGCAATTATGTGATTTAATTACAATGCAAAACAATAGCTAAAACCATTGATCATTTCTAAGAAATTAGAACATGCTATTTAAATTCCAAGGAACATTTTCTGGATGCCTAAAAATATATTTTAAGCCTACTTGAATGGATTGTTACAAGGAAAATCACATTGTTTCACACAGTGATAGCTACACTAACAATGAAAGAGATTGACATGGAAACACTAAGTTGAGCCATAAAAGTATCATAAAAATTGAAGATTTTCCAAAGTAATTGAGCAAAACAAATAAAAATGGTTAGGAAAATAGTCAAGATTATGAAGAATGAAAATTTTCAAAATCCAACTACTAATGGTGGTTGTTAAGTGAAGCTATACAATGAATAATGATCCTACAAGTCACTAGCGGTTAGAAATCAACTAAAAACAACCTAATAGGTAATATTAAATAATTTAAACCAAAATTATTTGCGCTAAGGACTTGTTGCATTAGTTAGTGAAATTGGTATGATTTAACTAGGTTGTAAGCTAAACATCATACAATGTTTTTTGTTTTTGTTTTGGCATCTAAAGGAATTTGTAATGGCTTGTACTTGCATGACACAAGGTTGTTGCCACTATAACCTCTAGGTGAACTCATATGCACTACCATGCACAACCCACACTGTAATTTAGGGGGGATTTAAACCTCACCTTACATTGGTTAGTTGCAAGACAAGCACAAATATATTACAATAGAAAATAAGCAACAAAATAACATACATGAGAAGAATAACTAGAGACAAGTGTGCTCCAACACTCATTGGGATGAGTCTTTTTTATTCTTAAAATCATTGGTTTGTTGAAAAAAGAACACATGAAAGCATGAGGGTAATGCATGGTAGAGATGAGAGAGCGAGATAATTAGTCTTCAAACTCATAATTTCCTCTAACATAACTTTGCAATTCTTCTTCTTCTTAAAAACCACCCATGGACTTTATTTATATGCAAACTTTGAGCTCAAATGAAGAATCACTTCTAATGTAAATGCTCTTCATTGAGATAAAATCTCTAATACTTGATAGAGACCCTTGAGAGACCAAATTACTTAATTAATAATATCAAAGTTCAAATTTACGTTATACACCATTTTTTATACACATTTTTTTGGGACACATGAGCCAGACCTATTGGCAATTAATGTGCAAAGAGATCACTCACACGTGCTTTGGAAAAATTGCATGGGCATCAAAGGATATCCATGCAAGGTCACAAGCGAAAGAAAACACTACTCATGAGAATGAATAAAAAACTAGCTTCTACCGTTGGTTTCACTCATGTTAAGCAGCGTAAGATAATGTTGTTATGATACATTAGGGCTCACATGTGAAATTGATATAATAATAATTTTTGAAATGATTTAGGTTTTATTGGATATCTATTCTAAACAATTTAGGTAGGAATTTTTCCTTTGTAAATAAGCTTGCAACACCTAAAACCATTTATGTTAGAAATTTTCTTTTCTTATAATAGGGTGCGGTTGGAAATTAGATTTTACCTTAATTTTAACATTTAACATTTTTATTGTGATTGGTCAACATAAAATTTAACGAAAATTATTTATTGTATAATATATTATTTCTGAAATTCAACTTCTTTGTATTTATATTTAATTTCATTGAAGTTCTCACTTTCTTGTAAACCATTTTTGTTGAAAAACAAGATAGTTATTGAAAGTTTATCCTGACTCAAAATTGGAATAAAAGAAATTGTTATCATCTCCAAAAGCCACTATTAAACTTGTGCCTTGCTTTGTCATAATTTTATATAACCATCAAATCAATTATATAAAAAATCGAACTAATTGGGAAAAAGTTAAATTTTCGATTCTAACCTGGTTTTAATGTGTCACGGTTTCAGCGATTATCTCTCGACATGACCTGAGAATGGCAGAATTATTTGCCTAGCAGACTTGACTGTTGAGATGAAATTCAAACCTGGTGGCTGAATTTTCCACACTTTACTAAAATATTGCAAATTCAAGAATTATTTTGGAAAATTTATGTATGGCGCGAATTAATAGCATACAGTGAAAAAGAGTAGACTCGGAATCTTAAAGACTATGAGGGCACGAATGTAGTACAGTAAGTTGATTGGCTTTCCACTTTAATATTATTTTATTTTTATCTAACCGATAAAGATGGAAAAACAGTAAACAAATGATTTATTTATGGTAATTAGTGTTGGGGATCGACTCCATTTTAGATGGATAGTCTGGTCACACCGTGTGAACATGACAATAAGTTTCTATGAAAGTCACTTTGTTCACCTTCCCTCGGCAGAGTCTTCAAGTATAGATCACTGTTCAGTTCTTTTCAAAAAGATAAAGGCGTGTGGAATTTATTGTTAAGCAACCAGCGCAGTGGACCGGAGAAGCCACACGGCTAGTTCGTGGAATTAAAAATCACGGGATACCAGATTTTTCGCGTTACAAGAAGCAAATTCTGGTTCATCTCCTTCGTCTTCTTTGCAGAATTCCGTATTACTAAGTTCCTGATCCCCAAAATCAGAGCAGAGTATGGGAGTATGTACTCTGCTTCTTACCAATTCAATGTCTCGCACTGCTTCTGAACTTTGCTTTCTGGCCATTGCAACTACCCTTCTCCTCCCCCTCCTCTGCATCCCAACATTATGTCTGGGTAGTGAGTACCATGGCTGTCTCTGGGATACATGTGGAGATTTTGAATTCAGCTATCCTTTTGGGAAAATTAACAGTGGCTGTGGTGATCCTCAGTTTCAGATACACTGTGATCAGAACAGATATCCTCTGCTGAACATCAATGGAGACGAGTACCTTATCTTGCAGCCCTCATTGTTTCAAAATGGCATGAAGAATCCTAGCATCACAGTTATTAATTACAATCTGTCTAAGATTTTGTGCGGGAAGGAGAACAGTCCTTCAGGTAATTACTCTGAATTTTGGTGGCCTGTCTCTCATTTTCATGTCGCCGGTGCATACACCAATCTCACGCTTTGGAAGCACTGCAATGAAAGTATTCATGGGGAGAGCTTTCAAAAATGGCGTGTGTGTGGCCATGATTGGTACTCCATTTCCAATCCAGAATCTGGGAGACGATTCTGCCAAAGCAATATTCAACTGCCAGTTACTAACAACCTTCCAATCACACAGAATGGGGATCTGATCACACCCCCCTCATTCGGCTTTGAAATAACATGGAATGTGGACACCAACAGAGATCGAACCTGCAGCGCTTGTTTGGACAGTCAGGGTGGTTGTGGTTATGACGCTCTGAAACCCACAACATTTCTTTGCTACTGTTCCGATGGCACCTCGCATCTAGACAGATGCCCTGCCAATACTACTGGTACATTTCCTGACCGCCTTCTACCTTCTTTATTACAAACCTCAATGCTTAAATAATCAAAATATTGAAAGAGGTACTCTGTATTCTCCCCATTCTGCAACTATTCTTGAACCCAGGGGCGTTCTCCCCATTCTCCAACTATTCTTGAACCCAGGGGCATCTGCCGATGTGTTTCCCTATGTAAAGTACTCATTCTCTTAGCCAAAACCATGGATTGGTGCCCCGATACTCATAATAGTTGTTATGGCTGTGTTGCAGGTCGAAAAACCAGGTCTGCCATTGTAATAGGTAACTATGATTTCTTCATATTGGCAAACAACACTGTGAATTTGTCTCTTGTTTTCACTATTCTCATTAGGGTTACAGGACAAAACCGGTGTATTGATATTGATTTTTCCATTGCATCTCAGGTTGCTCCTTCGGAATAATTGTAGTGGCAACGTTAGCAGTGCTGTTATTAATTTTGTGTGTGAAGAGAAGAAGACCTGCTCCTGGTAGCTCTATTCCCAAGGTGGAGAATTACCTAAAAGAGTATGCTTCTGAAATGCCAATGGCAGCTAGACATTCATTTTCTCACTTCAAGAAGATCACAGACAGGTTTCCAGAACCAAAGTAGGGTTGATAATGTTACTGTTTTAGATATTCCTGTTTTCTTTTAGAGGCTATCTTTGAATTTATATGTAAGATTTAATCTCATTTATTTGTTTTTAAATGGTGAAGTTTGAAAATTTTGAAATTTGACTTGATTTTTTTTCATGGTGATGATATATAATAGAATTAATGTATATAATTTTAGGTTTATATTTTTTATATTTAAAAATATTATCTTTAATTTTATAATTATAAACTGAAATGAGATTTATTTATTTTACTAATTCTAATAAAGATATTAAAAATTTAAATTTTATATTAAAATTAAACTTTAATTTATCAAAAATTATCTTTTCTCTGTTTATTTATAAAATAGAGATTATATTACTTGAATTCATTTTTAAAATATTCATTTAAATTAGTATAATGATAGTGATTATTTTTTTTTTCTTGAGATTTGATAGACCGTATTGCTTTAAGTGAAAGTTAATTATCATCATCATTAATATATTGGTTTTAGTGGATTGTAATTATCATCATCATTAATACAATGTGATAAATAAAATGTGATTTGAGTTTGCCATATATTTTGTGTGATTTTATTAAATAATGAAATTAAATATTTTGATTTATCTTATTAGTTAAATAAATAAATTATTTGAAAATAACTTTTTTAATTAAAGAAATATAAATTTAATTTTACATTAAATATTTTTATTATTTATTTTTATAAATAAAAGATTAAATTTTTTATTTATTTTATGGTTTTGTAAACTCTTTTATATAAAAATGTTTAATTTCTTATTGATACTAAATTTCATTATAAAATTTTATCTTTACTTTTTTTAAAATAAGAACCATGAAAAAATAATGTAAAGTTTTTGTCATCCACTTTATTTCCAGAGTGTAAATTCTGTATGTAAAATTGAAACTTTGTAAAATTTGAAATTTCATTTTAAAATTTATAAAAATTTAACCATCCAAATATGATTTCATACTCAATCAAAACATCATGGGATTCCCATTTTCAAGAAGAATAAAAAATTCTCAGCTTCTTAAAAAACTTCTTTCAGAAATTTCTCTTTATATGTGTGTGCACTCTGTGTAACCACTGAAAAATAGACATTTTCTTTGGAAAAATAAATAATTTTAAAACAATGTATCAAATTTATGAGAAAATAAAATTTTGGCATGTATGCCTGGTTTTTGTTCTTGTTTGTGGCAGCAAAGGCATCACAGTTTGAAATAATTCTTTCTGTCTCTGACAAAAATATGCCACTATCTTTTCTTACCACAGTACAGCATTAAACCCAGGCAAAAAATTCTTATAAAAAGAAAACTACTACCACAAATTGCACAATTCTGCTCATTCTCCAAGTTCAAATGCATTCACTTCGGATCAAATCCTCCAGATATGCTAATCATATAGAATTCAAATTCCCTGTTACGTCATTCTGTTTCTGGCATCATTCCTCAAATGGTTGTTGGGTTGAAACACCACTTCTGTTAAGTATTTCTGGTTTTCTTTGTGTTTTGGGTTCTTCAAGTTCCTTTTAAAATAGCTTTTTTTTTTCCGTATTTAACCGAGTGAGTTTCATTTTTTCACAAATCTTCTCTGCGTGGGCTCTTATATTGGGCTAAAAACAATCGATCACATCAAAATTAATTTCCCTGTATTACCGAGTTTTAACAAATAAACTTCTAGGCGATTCCTATTTTCAACACCATACAAAATTTATTGCACCTGACATGCGCTGGAGATAGCCCTTTATAATGTTGTTTTTTTTTTTCTTTATAGTCATTTACGCATGTGTTATATCTGTTTATCTCCGTCGCATGTCAAGGCGTAATAAATTTTCTATAATGTTGGAAATAGAAATCCCCAAAACTTCTATTTCTTAATCTCAATCACTAAATTTATATTCAAATTATACTCAGAGATAGATTGATTGACTTAAGATTTTGTTGTTCAGAGTAATTTAAATTATCTTGATTGATTTAAAAAATAATTTGAACACTATGAAAACAGATTCTATCACCAACATTAATCTCTAAAATTTTGATATTTAAAATCAATTTACAGTAATCCATTATATATATTATCATAACCTAAAACCATCTCTAATCCTACTCCAGACTTACAAGTACAAATACCTTTTTTTAGACTCCAACCAAGTGGATTCAATATATTATACTTTTGCATGTAAAATAAATTGTGCTATATATTATATAACTGAGTTCATTGACTCAGCACATAATGCACCTTGTCCATTTTACATTAATTCCTCGTACATAGTTAAGATATTGAATCTTGTACATATGATATTAATTACTCATCTTACATGTATCATTAGGTCGTTAAACTGTCAGGCTGATTCCAACATTCTATCTTACTTCAAAAAGTCACCCAATGCTTATAGTGAAGACATTCAAAAATAATTCACGAGTGCTGGTAATATTTAAAGCCAATAAATGGCTTCAAGCTATGATTTTGAATACCATTTCACTACACTAGGAGTATAGTCCACATTGGATGTGAATATAAAGTAGATTACTATTAATTTTTTCTTTTTTTTTTTACCTATAAGTTATAATATATTTAATACTTTCCTGAATTATTGTCGTTTCATATGCATGAATAATCGATTCAATAAAAAGAATTTAATAATAGTCTTTATTAATGTTCATATTAGAATCTCTTTTAATTTATATCATGTAGGGTAAGTTTTTTTTTCAATTATTTCATTTTTTTTCATAATATTTTTCAATTTTTCTATTATTTAGTTTTACTAATTTTTTTGCAGTAATTATTTATAAACTTTTTTGGAAATTACATTGTAATTATGTTTTTAATAGTACTAGCAGAGGTACAATCTAGTTCATAAAACAAAAAATTGCATTATGAAAATAGTTTTGAATTTATAATTTGGAAAAAAAGATATTTGCTTCTTACAAAGTTTTCTTGGTTTCTATTTAGATATAGTATGCCATTTTTTTTATGACAATAGTGTGACTACAAAATGAATTAAGATAATAAATATTTATTATAAATTTAACACCTCATATGTTATATCTAGAAATTAAATTTGAATAGCTATGATAACAAATTTTTTTTGGAAAATTATTGTTATCATATTAACATGAAACAAATACTTTATTGGGAAAAATATTGTTATTAGAAACTAAATCAAACTGACATGAATTTTATCTTTCTTATCAACAATATATAGAATATATAAATAAATTTTATCAAAAATCAATTAGTGTAACATTCCATATAAATTTAATAAAACATAAAGATACTAATAACATATTCATTTGCCCATAAAAATACCTCAGTTGATGATAAAACAGCTCAATTAATAATCTCCTTATTATGTAGTATTTTACGAACCATAAAATTCAAAATTAAAATCCATTTTAGTCAAACATACCTATATTCTTTTACTAACCTTTTAATTTATTATTTTGAAAAATATAATATTGATTGTATTTTTAGGAAACCTAATCGGGATTACATTTTAGGAAATTTGAAAATTTGATATTCTTAAAATATCATTTGATATATATAATTAGTAATGAATACACTATGACATGTTGCATCTATTTTATTTAGAAATTGTGAAACAAATTCAATGATTTTTATTTAATATTTTGAAATAAAATTATCTTCTTATATATTATAATTTTATTAAAATAAATAATAAATTTTAAACTAAAATAGATAATAAAATTAAAACAAAATATATAAACTTAAAAATTAAAATTTTAAATACATTTAGTTTATTTAAGGTTTGGGGTTGCAGCATCTACAGAGAATCATGGAGAAAGATTGAACAAATCCAAAAGCGTTTTATAACTTATAACGTGAAAATTAAAAGTAATACTCCCTATCCTATTCTCCTTATAGAAGCAGGTCTTTCCCCTATTGAGAGTCTAGCTATGCTTAGTTTTTGTTGTACAAGCACAAACTCAATAACATAAACGATCATAGACTTCCTAAGCTAGCTTTAAATTCCAGCCAAAACCACCTAAAGCTCAATCGAGGGTGGCATAAAGACACAAGGGCCTGGTTAAACTATTGGGAGATCAACGAAAATGATGCATTGAAAAACATAAATAACATTAAAGCTATTGTTACTTCTAAGTTCAAAGAAAAAATGTGGTGTGAAAAAGATTTAGCGCCTAAAAGAAAATTAAGTTATTATAAGAAGATCATCAACCCCACCCTAGAAGATCAAAAGTATCTCTCTATTGGGAGATCAACGAAAATGATGCATTGCAAAACATAAATAACATTAAAGCTATTGTTACTTCTAAGTTCAAAGAAAAAATGTGGTGTGAAAAAGATTTAGGGCTAAAAAAAAATTAAGTTATTATAAGAAGGTCATCAACCCCACCCTAGAAGATCAAAAGTATCTCTCTATTTTAACTAGCTCAAAGAAGAAAATTAATATAACAAAGATTAGAACGAATTCTCATGAGCTCCATAGTGAAACAGGTCATTGGGCAGTTCTTAAAATGCCATGGATGGAAAGGATCTGCCATATATGTGAGAATAGGAACATCGAGGATGAAAACCACTTCCTCTTTGAGTGCCCCTCGGTACAACCACATTAGATCTCAGTTTCACAATCTTTGTTATAATACTGACCTTCCTAGCCTTTTACAATGTGATGCAGAGCATCCAGCTCTGAGGAGACAGAAGGTGGTTGGCAGTCTCATGGAGAGACCAGAACACACAGTCACATATGCATAGTTGGACAGGTGTCAAAACTTGTTGGTTGTTTTATTTTGTTTACTTGTTTTATTTTCCAGAAGGTCGATAGGACCCGGTAAATTAGAAACTGTGAACTGTTATTTTTAATTAGGAATTAGCATCAGAAAGTAGAGTGTTAATTAGTTAGTGTCTTTATGAAATGTATTAGTTAAAAATAGTTACAAGTTGTTGGCAGTTATCCATTCTGTTGGGGTAGTTCTACCTTAACAGAACTGTAGTGTTTCAGGGGTTTTAAAAAGAGAAACGATAAACATTGTAGGGGATTCCCCAGCAAGACAAAGAAAGAGAAATACAGTCATTCCCAAATTTACATTTTTCATTATTCAATTTCACAATTATTGCACCACTGTATAATTAATTTTTTTCATGCATCATAACCTAATTCCTGTGTGACAAGTTGGTATCGGAGTAACAGAACAGCGAGTAAACAAGAGTAGCGAGAGCCACAAATTATCACCTACAAGCATAGAAGAACGAAGGACTGCGAGTGCAGATAGAACCCATACGGAGCAAATAACCAACAGCGTAGAGTACAGTTATACAAACATCGTTTCCAGGAGGAATCGAGCGAGAGTTCGGCATTCAAATACATTTTCAGGTAACCAAGAAAATCAAACCCTCACATCTTATTTGAGAACAGAGCAAACCACGGCTGTAGCAAATAAGCATTTGAAATATTTCTTTAACCTACTGTAAATAATTAAATACAGTCCAAGAGACGCACATTTCTTGCAAATAAAAGTTTCATTAAAGGAATAGACCAGACAAGTACCAAACAGTGCAAGGCTTGAAGCCATAGCATACCCATAAAGGGTTTAAAGAAAAGCGAAGTGACAAATTACAGAGTTCAGGCCGAGACCAAAATATAACGAAGAGGGTTACACAGACAACAGAGACATTCCTTTTGCCGTTCAGGAAACGGACCACCAACAACGCCATACCTAAAAACTACAAATAAATTACAGTCGACTACAATGGGGAGACACTACCCGTGAAGAAGGAGCTCGAACGTTTGCTAAGACGCGAGGAGCACATTGAGTCACAGACCCAGCTACCTGGAACCGCCTACCACAAAAACAAGAATAAGTTAGAAGCTGTGAAAACGTAAATAACCATTTGGAAATCGAAATCTGAACAGGGTTGGAGTAAAACCCTTACCTGAGCTAAGGGAAACATATAGAAGACCAGCATAACGACCACAACCTGAAAGACCCGTAACAAGCACGTCAGAGCCGGAGGGAGAAGGTTTACAAATAATACAACAGGGAACCATTGTTACCTGAAACACGAAGTGAAGTGCGGAAACGTGGAGGAGGGCCTGTCACAAGATAAATCCATTAACCCAACAATAAAAATCGCATTTGCATACAGAAAAATCAGTTAAAAACGCAAAGAAACAAGACCATTATCGTGCGGAGTAGAGGGTGCTCTCACAGGCCGCGGAACCTTACCTCCATAACAGTCAAGAACCAGAGACATCCATATGAATAGGCATTCGAAACTAGAACCACGAAGAACAGGAGTTCCCATACAGTTGCAGAGCTAACGTTTTCGGCGCAGGAGGAGCGAAAGTGACGAATGGAATGATTAGAGTTGACAAAAGGGTAAGGTATATGCAAGGGAACCGGCAAGTGTAGGTGGGTAACTGGTGAAGCCTGGCGAAACCCTAAACCGAATACCAAGGAAGCGTACAGTTCATTAAAGTCAACCATAAAGTTCATCCAGGACGCGGGTACAGTCGAGCGGAGATATCTCATAAACGGCGGGAGGCCATCATAAGTGGTATCAGAGCTAGTTTCTTGAGTTAGAACCAATGGAACAGGTAGAAGGTGAAGGTGAAGGAAGAGGAAGAGGAAGAGGAAGAGGAAGAGGACGAGTAGTCCGTAGGGTAGTAGATGATGGACTTCGAGAGGAGATTCGAGTTTTGCGTGAAAGATTGGCAGTGGTGGAGGCTGGGGGAAGGAGAGACCCAGCAGATGACAGTGATGAAGAAGTAGTTGAATCAGAGGACGAGTTTGAAGGAGTGACACCGGAACTTAGATTGTTGAAGTCAGTTTTGCTGTCCAGTCATAAGCCAAGGCATGAGTTGCCTACTTATGACGGAAGTTTGTCTGCAGATGTGTTATTAGATTGGCTGAGTGAAGTCAATAAATTTTTTGAGTTTGAGGAAACCAGTGAGGACAAACAGGTGAAGTTCGCCGCCACCAAACTGAAGGGACATGCGTCCTTGTGGTGGGACAACGTTCAGGCGGAAAGGAAAAGGCTACACAAACAGCCTATAAAGAAGTGGGCCAGAATGGAAGCAAAACTGAAGGAGAAGTTCCTGCCAAAAGATTACCAGATCATGTTGTACAGACAGGTACAGAACTTGAAGCAGAGGGGAATGACTGTTAAAGAATTTACAGAGGAATTTTATAAGTTGAATTTACGAGCAGGATATGTGGAAGACACCCCGGAGAAAACAGCCAGATTTGTGAATGGCTTAAGGGGGGAAATGTTGGATGAAATTGGTATCCTTTCACCTCGGACATTGGATGAAGCCTATCAGTTTGCGCTGATGGCAGAAGAAAAAATTAACCAGAAGCAAAATGCCAGAAGAGGAGGTGGAACTGGCAGGGGGAAAGGTAAGATGTTTGGAAGAGGCCGAGGTGCAGGTTCAGGTGAAGAAAGCAGTAGCTCTAAATCTGCTGGAGCAACAGAAAAAGACAATAGCACTAGAGGAGGACGACCACCTCAACGGGGGCGAGGATATGGTCGGGGCAGGGGAGCTGTCCAGTGCTATCGCTGTCACAAATGGGGACACAAGTCGTATGAATGTCCTGAAGGTGAACCAGCAGGTGGGAGAGGAGCTTATGTTGCTCAGCCAGAGGATGTTGAGGAGACACCTCAAGAAGCAGAGAATACACCAGAAACAGGCGAAGCCTTGGTGTTAAATAAAGTGCTGTTAAAACCAACAAAAGAAGTTGCAGAACCAGATCAGCGAAAGGCTTTGTTTCGCACTGTTTGCAAGTCGCGGGGTAAGTGCTGTAAGTTGATTATTGACAGTGGGAGTACCGATAATTTAGTAGCTGTGGAGATGGTAGAAAAGTTGGGATTAAAGAAGTTAAAACATCCTACTCCCTACAAAGTATCGTGGCTGCAGAAAGGGCATCAATTGTTGGTTGACGAACAGTGTGAGGTGGAGTTTCAGATCGGTAAGTATAAGGACAAGATCCTTTGCGATGTTATGCCAATGGATGTCTGTCACTTACTGTTGGGACGACCTTGGCAGTTTGACAGAAGTGCAGTTCATGATGGAAAAACCAACTGCTATAAGTTTGTGAAAGATGGGATCAAGCATACGCTTGTACCCATCAAGGAGGAAAATACAGCGGAAGCTAGTGGAGTGAAAGCACTGTTGTTAGGCGGAAAATAATTTATAAAACAGATTGAGGACAGTGAGATAAACTTTGTTGTCATAAGGAGACCAAAGGTAGTGGTACTTCATACACAGGTTTCAGATTTGCCTGAAGAAGTTCAGAAGTTGTTGCAGGATTTTGGAGACATTGTGGTAGATGATCTTCCAGATGAATTGCCACCAAGGAGAGGTATTAGTCACTGCATTGATTTTATACCAGGAGCAAGCCTGCCAAACAAAGCAGCTTACCGCATGAGTCCTAAAGATCATGAAGAAATTAGGAAACAGGTCCAGGAGTTGTTGGACAAAGGTTTGATTCGAGAGAGCATGAGCCCATGCGCAGTACCAACTGTTTTGGCTCCAAAGAAAGGAGGAGAGTGGAGAATGTGTACAGATTCCAGGGCTATTAACAAAATTACTGTTAGGTACAGGTTTCCTTTACCTAGGATGGACGATATGATGGATTGTTTGAGTGGAGCGGCTTATTTTTCGAAGATTGACTTGAAGAGTGGATATCACCAGATCTGGATTCGGGAAGGAGATGAATGGAAGACCGCTTTCAAGACGAACGAAGGCTTATATGAGTGGCTGGTGATGCCTTTCGGTTTGAGCAACGCTCCCAGCATGTTCATGCGTCTGATGAATGAAGTGCTGAAGGAATTTAATGGTGAGTTTGTAATAGTTTACTTGGATGATATTCTGATTTTTAGTAAGACTAAGGAGGAACATTTCAGACATTTACAGAGTGTGTTGAGGAAGTTACAGCAGAACAAGCTGTTAATTAATTTGAAGAAGTGTACCTTTTTTCAGCGAGAACTAGTGTATCTGGGCTTTGTCATTGCAGAAAATGAACTAAAAATGGACCCAGAAAAGGTGACAGCTATAGTTAGCTGGCCTTCTCCGAAAAGTTTATTTGAAGTTCGAAGTTTCCATGGACTAGCCAGTTTTTACAGGAAGTTTATCAGAAATTTCAGCGAGATTTGCGCACCAATGTTGGATACGATCAAGAAAATAAATCAGCCATTTCACTGGACTGAAGCAGCAGAACATAGTTTTCAGATCTTGAAAAAGAAGATTACTGAAAGACCAGTGTTAAGACTGCCGGATTTCAACAAACTGTTTCAGGTTTGTTTCGATGCCAGTGGTACAGCCATTGGGGCAGTCCTTAGCCAGGAGGACAGACCGATTGCTTATTTCAGTGAAAAGCTAAATGAGAGCAGACAGAAATACTCAACCTACGACAAGGAGCTCTACGCCATTGTGCAAGCTTTAAAACATTGGCGACATTATCTGTTAGGTAACGAATTTGTTTTATTTTCTGATAATTCTGCGTTACAGTACATTATGCAGCAGCATAAATTGAACCATAAGCATGCAGCTTGGGTTGAGTACTTGCAAAGTTTCACATTTGTACTAAAACACATTAGTGGGCAATCAAATAAGGTAGCAGATGCACTTAGTAGGAGAACGTTGCTTCTACAGGAAAGCACGATGCAGATTTTGGGATTTGAACATTTGAAAGAGCTGTATCCGACCGACACCGAGTTTATGGAGGCCTATGAGGCTTGCCAAAACCCGCTGTTACGAAATGACAGCAAGTGGCTAGACTATAATCTACAGGAAGGATTGCTGTTTAAAGGAGGGCAGTTGTGTATCCCCAACTGTTCTATGCGGGAGAACATTATACAGGAAAAACACAGTGGAGGCCTGGCGGGACATTTTGGAATTGACAAAACGATTGCTCAGGTACAACATTTTTATTTTTGGCCAAAGTTGCGGCGGGATGTGCAGAGGTATGTGACTAGGTGTAAAATTTGTCAATTGGCAAAAGGTCACAGTCAGAACACTGGACTTTATATGCCATTGCCCATCCCTAGTCGACCTTGGGATTCAGTTAGTATGGATTTTGTACTTGGTTTGCCGAAGACACAACGAGGCTTTGATTCAGTAATGGTTGTGGTAGACCGATTTTCAAAGATGGCGCACTTTGTACCATGCAGGAAAACCAGCGATGCTACTTACATAGCACATCTTTTCTTTACAGAGATTGTGCGGTTGCATGGACTTCCAAGATCCATTATCTCTGACAGAGATGTAAAGTTCACTGGTCATTTTTGGAGAATTCTGTGGAAAAAGTTGAATACCCAGTTGCAGTTCAGCTTTGCTTATCATTCGCAGATGGATGGACAGACGGAGGTAGTAAACCGAAGTTTGGGAAATTTTCTTAGAAGTCTAACAGGTGAAAATTCCCGGACTTGGGACCGTGTACTTGCTCAGGCGGAATTCGCATACAACGATTCCCCTAACCGCAGCACAGGATACAGTCCATTCCAGATTATGTACGGCATGCATCCGCGAGGAGTGCATGAGTTACGAGATTTGGGGAAGCTTGAGAAACGGAGCGCTGATGGGGAAGATTTCGCCCAAGCTATGAGCAATTTGCATGAACAGGTTAAACTGAAATTACAGGACAGCAGTCAGAGGTATAAGCAGCGAGCTGATACAAAGCGTCGGGAAGTTTAGTTCAACGTAGGGGACGAAGTCCTTGCGTACTTACGTAAGGAACGATTTCCAAAGCGAGAGTACAGCAAGCTAAAATTCAAGAAAATCGGGCCCTGCAAGATCATTCGCAAATTTTCTGCGAACGCCTATGAATTACAGTTGCCACCAGGGATTGGTATTTCCCCTATTTTTAACGTGGCAGATCTGTTTCCTTATGTCACAGGTTCAGCAGATAATGCAGCAGCAGAGCCACCGCGGGACACCAAATGTGAAGGAGATTCGTGGACGAGACAGATGCCGATGGCACCACCCGTTGAGATCGAAGGAATTCTGGACACACAGGTAGCTAAGTGCACACGCATGAAGGAGTATTTGTGGTATTTGGTGAAATGGAAGAACTGTCCAATAGAGGACAGTTCGTGGCTTAACGCGACGCAAATACAGAAGGCAGGTTACTCTGTCGACGACCTCATGGAACGGAACCATGACTTTTTGCCACCCCGGGAGCCTGATGCAGGAGCATCCAGCTCTGAGGAGACAGAAGGTGGTTGACAGTCTCATGGAGAGACCAGAACACACAGTCACATATGCATAGTTGGACAGGTGTCAAAACTTGTCGGTTGTTTTATTTTGTTTACTTGTTTTATTTTCCAGAAGGTCGATAGGACCCGGTAAATTAGAAACTGTGAACTGTTATTTTTAATTAGGAATTAGCATCAGAAAGTAGGGTGTTAATTAGTTAGTGTCTTTATGAAATGTATTAGTTAAAAATAGTTACAAGTTGCTGGCAGTTATCCATTCTGTTGGGGTAGTTCTACCTTAACAGAACTGTAGTGTTTCAGGGGTTTTAAAAAGAGAAACGATAAACATTGTAGGGGATTCCCCAGCAAGACAAAGAAAGAGAAATACAGTCATTCCCAAATTCACATTTTTCATTATTCAATTTCACAATTATTGCACCACTGTATAATTAATTTTTTTCATGCATCATAACCTAATTCCTGTGTGACAAGTTGGTATCGGAGTAACAAAACAGCGAGTAAACAAGAGTAGCGAGAGCCACAAATTATCACCTACAGGCATAGAAGAACGAAGGACTGCGAGTGCAGATAGAACCCATACGGAGCAAATAACCAACAGCGTAGAGTACAGTTATACAAACATCGTTTCCAGGAGGAATCGAGCGAGAGTTCGGCATTCAAATACATTTTCAGGTAACCAAGAAAATCAAACCCTCACATCTTATTTGAGAACAGAGCAAACCACGGCTGTAACAAATAAGCATTTGAAATATTTCTTTAACCTACTGTAAATAATTAAATACAGTCCAAGAGACGCACATTTCTTGCAAATAAAAGTTTCATTAAAGGAATAGACCAGACAAGTACCAAACAGTGCAAGGCTTGAAGCCATAGCATACCCATAAAGGGTTTAAAGAAAAGCGAAGTGAAAAATTACAGAGTTCAGGCCGAGACCAAAATATAACGAAGAGGGTTACACAGACAACGGAGACATTCCTTTTGTCGTTCAGGAAACGGACCACCAACAACACCATACCTAAAAACTACAAATAAATTACAGTCGACTACAATGGGGAGACACTACCCGTGAAGAAGGAGCTCGAACGTTTGCTAAGACGCGAGGAGCACATTGAGTCACAGACCCAGCTACCTGGAACCGCCTACCACAAAAACAAGAATAAGTTAGAAGCTGTGAAAACGTAAATAACCATTTGGAAATCGAAATCTGAACAGGGTTGGAGTAAAACCCTTACCTGAGCTAAGGGAAACATATAGAAGACCACCATAACGACCACAACCTGAAAGACCCGTAACAAGCACGTCAGAGCCGGAGGGAGAAGGTCTACAAATAATACAACAGGGAACCATTGTTACCTGAAACACGAAGTGAAGCGCGGAAACGTGGAGGAGGGTCTGTCACAAGATAAATCCATTAACCCAACAATAAAAATCGCATTTGCATACAGAAAAATCAGTTAAAAACGCAGAGAAACAAGACCATTATCGTGCGGAGTAGAGGGCGCTCTCACAGGCCGCGGAACCTTACCTCCATAACAGTCAAGAACCAGAGACATCCATATGAACAGGCATTCGAAACCAGAACCACGAAGAACAGGAGTTCCCATACAGTTGCAGAGCTAACGTTTTCGGCGCAGGAGGAGCGAAAGTGACGAATGGAATGATTAGAGTTGACAAAAGGGTAAGGTATATGCAAGGGAACCGGCAAGTGTAGGTGGGTAACTGGTGAAGCCTGGCAAAACCCTAAACCGAATACCAAGGAAGCCTACAGTTCATTAAAGTCAACCATAAAGTTCATCCAGGACGCGGGTACAGTCGGGCGGAGATATCTCATAAACGGCGGGAGGCCATCACAATGTCAAAATTATAGTGAGCTTGGGAGGCTTCTCTCCAAGCTTTTTGAGTATAGGAATAAAATCTTAAATAAAAATAAATAATTTGTTTCTTGAGGTCTGATAGACCATTGTTTGGTCTCAGTCGACTTTAACCACAACCACCACCACCATCATCATATATATATATATATATATATATATATATATATATATGCATATCAATTTTATTCATTCAAATTTATATTTATACAATATATACATGGATATTGATATTCAATATAAGTTATATTGAGTTTAAGAAAAAAAATAACTTCAATTTTATTACTAGATTTATATTATTTCATTTTCAAAATTATAAGTCCATAAAAGCATGTAGATTGTAGGAATAATTGATAATTTTTATTTTAATTGTTATAAGTAGTTGTGAAATTTTTAATGGAAAGTTATGTAAGTTAGTAAAAAACAAAAGTAAATGTGAGTAAAGGTTTTACTTATCCATAGCCTCATGTTGAGGGTGAGGTGATTCATTTAAGGTTATAGTGGTAGTAGTTGGAATGGAACATGTGTCAACACTAAAGACCTCATGACCTAGTCACCCTGTGTCAACCCTAGAGACCGTGTGACCCAATGTCATTCCTCACTCTAGAAACCCTTTGTCATGCTACAAACCTTGTGACATACAAGACCCTTCTTCTAACAAGTATGAAACTGACCCAATTGTTTGTTCATCTAGTCATAAGAAAAAAGAAAAAAAATGTAAAATGATTTAATGAATTAATGTAATATCCAATTTTTAAATTAACAAAAAGTGAAAAATAAATTTCAAATCAATGACACACCATCTTATAAAATTTAAAATTTATTTTATTGAGCTGAGAGGCTCATTCTATAAGGTAATCCATCATCAAAATTGAGATTTTGTTCATATTAGCCAAAATAAAAACGTTTAAAAATCTAAAAATAAAAATAAATAAATAATATAACCTCGTGTAAAATTTTACACGTGAAAAAATTAAATCCTCTCAACTCATATTAAATTTGTATTTAAAATAAATCTTTTATATGTTTTTATTAATTTTATTTTATATTGTATTATAAAATACGTTGGGTAATAACATTAACTTAATATGTGTCATTGGTATCCCAGCAAGGTTATACAACAATATGTCTATATATAGGGACTATACAACAGGCATGTCTGAAGCCGTGACAACCGACCATGTTTAATAAGGAGAATATAATATCTTTAAAGTTGGAGGAGTAATCGTGGCCACTAGAAGCCATATCTTCACCCTTAGCCAACTTGAAATCCGAAGGGAAAACTATAATATAATTTTAGAGTATGAAGTTGTATACGGTGTTTTTCTCTAGGAATTTATGGGATTTATTTGAAAATAGTTATCCATTGCCACTTGATCAAGCCTACGTGGAACCAGGTTTAAAATAATTGGTTGAAGAAAATGGAAACATGCTTTTCTGTATTCAATATGCCATGTATGATTCAAGTTTCTTAAAAATTGTATCAATAACTATGTTAAAAACGAATTATGAAGCGCATATAAGTAACAAATAAGTTAAAATAATTGGACTTCACATGATAAGGATATATTTTGAGAATATGCTAATGAATGAAATCAAAATATATAAAATCGTTATTGGTCTTTATTTAACATTATTGTAATCGAAATGGTCTTTTACTGGTTATCCTATATATTAATAAATTTAAAAAAACAAATAGAAGAGAAATTATTATAGAGAGATTTATTCAAAAACAAATTGTATATTATTTATTGACCCAAATTACAAGCCACATAAATAGTGTTATGAGTTCCAACCAATTTTAAATAAGAAGAATATTGTTGAGAAAATTTCTCAACAAATTCTAATAAACAACAATCTTAATTTATCAATTTATTAATGTAAGCATTATCTCCAAGTTCCCCCTTTAATGCTTACATTACATCATTACAAAGATTAATACAGAAATGAAAAAGTACAATTCATATGTGACATCTATCTTACTGTGTTCCTGGACACTTATCCCCACTTATCCCCACTTTGAAGTTTCAAGGACAGTTTTTTTCACCACCACAATCTTCGAGCTTCCCATTGAACTCATTTAAGACATAACCACCTCTAACCATCTTTGATGAACTTTGTATAATTGACGCTTCTCGATCTCCCGAAGGACAATCTCGATATTGGACTGTATCCAATAGTCAATTATGCAACTGACCTTTCTACACACGGATCTCCTAATATAACTTGTAACTAATATTCGAGATTGGATTGTATCCAATATACAATTATGCTACTGACCTTCCTACACATGAATCTCATAATATAACTTGTAAGTGATATTCTTGAAGTCTTAAGCACAACTAGATGCATCAACATATAACATATTTACACAATTAATCTAGTGATACATTCTCTCAACACCGAAAAACAATAACACCCACTGATTTAATTATGTTTTGTTGTTCATTAATTGGTTCTACATTGTTATATTTTACAAAACAAAATAACAACGAAGCCCACCAATTACAAAAACACAACATAAAAGAACTAAGAATGTCGAGCTAGAATCCCTTATAAATCTTATGGGCATGAACCTTCTTGCCCTCTCCAAACTTTCTGATATCGATGCAGAACTATAAGAGACAACTGTAGTTGTTAGAGCTCATGGGAATGCTTCTATTGTCGACTAAAGTCAAAACCTGATTCACTAAGTTCTCTCCCACCATATTGGCTCCCTCGCAGTTTGCACTTTGCACTTCAACACACTTGCAGTAGTGATAACTGTGCGGACTTGGCGGACCATTGTATTTATGATGAGCATTGTGCCAGATCTTCAGATGCCCACTCTATTATGGTGATAAATGTACACACCCTGCAAGAGGAGATAGTGAATCCAGAGCTCTCCTTGTACACATATTTCTAGAACCGACATAATTTGTTTATCCATACGCAAGTTCATATAAATTCAACTTATAATTTGATTGTTGCGGAGTGATCAAAAGGGGCAACGTCTTGACAACTTCATTTAATTGAACCGTTGCGATAGGTCGATGGTGATTCCTTTGTCCCATCATGAGGCGAGTGCATCCCATGCATGCATGCCTTTCTATCAATCTTTGTATAACCTATAACCCTAGAGCAGTTAAGGCCCTCACATCGCCCCATTCAAACCGTCATGCTTCTCAGATTCAATGACGTTGCGTCCGTCTCTGTCAAGAACAATAGCCTCTGCTTCAAGTGCCAGTGGCCTACTGATGCTTGAAGTCTGCAATCCACTGTTAATAAACAAACTGACAAAGTTGGAGAAGTCGCGATGCATAAGGCTTCCACGTAGGCATATACACAATGTTGTAATCAGATCCACGCTATGCATGAGCCCGTCCATGTATTTCCCATGTTCGGCAAGCCGAACAAGGAAATAACGCTCACATAAACACTTTGACTTCACACACGGAAATTAAACCATACACTACCTTATTTATTTACACAGAATAAAATCTCAAATTTCTTCCATCTTTTTGGGCCCTTTAGTGAGGGAGTCTAACCCATATGGGCTCTGATAACAACAAAGAAATTGGAAGAGAAAACATTGTGGATAGATTCACTCAAAACAATTCATATATTACTTGCAAAGTCAAATTACAAGCCACATAAATAGTGCTCATGAGATCCAAGAGATTCTAAACAAAGAGAATATTGTTGAGAAAATCTCTCAACAAATCTAATCTATAAATTTACTAATGTAAGCATTATTTCTAAGTACTTTTTAAGTTTTAAACTATGGTTAGTAAAATATTATGTCTCTACCATTTTTCTCTACCAATTAAGTATACCAATGGTTTTCCTTTTACCAATAAATAAAATCTTCTTCTTATTTGGCCTCATATCGAGGCAAAACTTAGGATAAATGTAAGTTATGAAGAAAATTTTAAAATTTTATATTTACATGAACTAATTTTGCAATGAACTTTAGCATTACTTTTAATTTTTTTTATGTTAACAAACATCCCCATAATACGGGGGGGAAGTGACACGATTCTCATTACACGTAAATGACAGGCTTGAAAAGTGACACTATTCTCATTACATGTAGATGGAATACGTGTCAACACTTTTACAGGGATTCGTCTTATCCTTGGCATGCTGGCTATCTTGCATTGTTATTTAAGCATTAGCTTCTGATCATGGCCATGGCTTATTTTCATGTAAGTGGAGTTACCAAGAAGCCATATACCCAGCGACTAACAGGGTGGATGCATCAAACTATATAGTCGAGCATTGTTGTGCAGACAATCCTTTTTGTGTACATAAATGATCCCTCTAGTCTTATGGGAGGATCTAGTAACAAACGAATATAAATATATGTAAACTTTCCTAGTTTATACTAGAAAACACAAAGGAGGATAAATGACCTACCTCACTTTGATGCTAACATTCGTTGGTGCCGTCTTTGATTCTTTTGTTTCCAAGCTCAATCTCCTCGTCACCGTTATGGGTGAATACCTGCAAGGAAGATCACGTGGAGCCAAAAAACGCATACATAGCAAAATTCATTCCAATATAAACCATGTAATAGATCAAGGAGTATTACACTAAATGACTAATAATTGACACATATATTGAAATCAAACACATAATGTATTATTAATAGATAGTAAAGGGAGGATTACAACCACTTAAGCTTTGATGTTGGAAGCATCCCTATAACCAACCCGTCGTTCTCGAGACTTCTAGTAAGAGAAGCTTCTCCTCCATTTTGGGAAAAAATCCTTGAAGAGGACTAGCACGATTTTTCATGATAAAAGTCACGTTGAAAACGCTAGGAGAGCATGATGCAACAAGTGATCAACACGGGTCACTAGTTATGAAAAACACGCTGGTCTTGAAAAACAAGGTTTTTGACAAGCTCTTCAAAATGCTTTCAAGGCAAGTTTTCTTCCTTTTATTCAGGGATGCTCCAAACATGTTTCATGGTGAATAAAATGTCTGCGACAACTTTCATCAATTTACGACACTTGTGACATTGACGACACAAAGTGTGACACTTCAGGATACAAGATTGGGAGTGCGACAAAATACTGTATAACAGATGCCCCCTAAAGCATGAAGTCAGAACGAGAAGTGATGGCTGAAATTCTTTACAATAAAAGGCAAGTACTTAGAGAATCACCGTCAAGAGACCTGCAAATCACACATAATACAATATATCTGACATATTTGATGTAAGTATGCTTAAAGTGTAAGCATCTAACAATACATGGATCCACGACATGGATGCAACCATCTGTATAGAAAGGATCATGTTTACAATCATGAATACTTAATAACTCCATGCAGCCTGGATTTATCAAATGAAACCCAGGGTCTTCATCTCTGTCTCGATCCAACCAAAGTATGAATCTCACCATGCGAATAAATGGTTGTAGTCGAACATGGTAGAAACCACTTGATTACCGGCTAATGATGTAAACCATTAACAGGCATGAGAGAAACCACCAATGATAATAATGGCTGTCAAGGGACAATAGCACAATCCATGAGTGTGAACAATGAAGCTAAAGTCGAGCACTCATAGAATCAATCGATGAAAGGCCAACGATGTGAACCTATCGTCAATACGAAGAACCTACCATTGAGGTATGCAAGCTCCAAGGTACTAAAAGGGAGTTCCTATATCATCTTCCTGGATAATGAGTTGGAGTCGACAAGAAGTGATCCGTCGAAGGAGGGCCATAATGTTTCCCACATCATCGACATGAAACATAGGATTTTTAAAAGTTGGCAAGAGTGATTTAGGATTGATGCAGAAAAAGTCAAACATGATATAAGTGGTTTGAATTTGCAGGTGGGACTTCTCTTGAACATATCAGTGACACGACTCCAGAATTTGACAACATTTGACTCAAAATAGGATCAGAGGTCATGGTGAAAATAGGATATAATCAGATGAGAGGAAAATTTATTCCCCAAACCTAGTAAAGCAAGTGACAAAGTGAGGATAACGCAAACCCAACACGAGATACAGATAAGTGTCATGTTCAAGAGTGACATACTGCCTTTCATACAAAATACATGATATATGTTTCTTTCCATTCCCCCCCACTATTTCTAGCAAGTACCTCTTTATTTTTAATCTCAAGCTTGAAGAGGATACCATATGCTTGTTGTATAAGTTCATCCTTTGGATGATCCATCCTAGTATTTTTAACAAGCCCTAGGAAGGAGTAGCTTTGTCGTGTCATGGTGGCAAGCCCTTTTTCGTTTCAGTTTTACGAGTTTGACTGAGGGGTAACTTGACATATTTTTCATGTTTAGAGAGTTTGAAAAAGAGGCGAAAAGAAAAATCTAGATGTCCCTTTTCGTAGATAGTCTCTTAAGTCCAAAAAGGTAAAAAACAATGTTGAGAAATGGCAACAAGAAATTCTAGTTTAATCTGTCCTTGAATTAAACTGAGAATTAAAATTGAATTCTATTCTCATATCAACTTGTAAATAGTTAATTAAGTTTAATTAACTTAATTAGCTTAGAAATTTCGAGTTGGAAGTCTTTTTGTAGTCATGGATATGTTCTCCCTAAGTTTTAGGGGTCCAATATGAGTTTAAATTGAGTTTGAAATTAGATGACTTAGTTTACTTAGTTAAGTTCAATTAAATTAGTTATAAATTATTTTAAGAACTAATAGAGGATTAACAGTCAGTTGGTGCACTAATGCGTCCACTAGTGCTATTTTAGTTAACTGAATATTTCCTCATGAGAAACTCATGCATGTTAGTTTAGAGAAAGACCTTGTTGAGACTAGAGTGCAGGACAATGAACTATCAGTTGTATGATTTATTGAATTGTAAATCATACAACCAAGAATTTGACCTAGTTTGGATTGCGAAGTTTTGGAAGCATCGGATTCCAATTAATATGGGCTATTCAACAATAGGAATTGCGCAAGGAAATAGGGGCTTGGAGAGTTGCAGAATTGGCTAAGTGTTGGCCAAGAGCTTGCTTGTGAGCTGAGAGAGTTGAACATACTTGTGCGGAATTGTTCTAGTGAGAACAAGCTTTATATCTTCACTCATATTTATGATATATTCAATACAGATAGTGGGGTTTTGAGCAGTGTCTTTCCCCAGATACATCTTGTGTTATGTGCCATTAATTTATATTCTTCCTTTTCTTATTATTTTTATCGATCTATTGGCTTCCACTGGTTGAAAGTAGAAGTAGATTCTTGTCCTATGCTTTATTAAATTACATGAGCTTGTGAATCTATAGGAGTTTTCTACGAAGAATACTCAAAATAATCTCTTAGCCATGTTCAACTAAGATATTCCTTTTTCGAAGCTATTCTAACTCACTCTGGAAAAGGATCAAACTTATATTGAGTATATGTCTTTTCATTTACTTTTATGAGTTTGAAAAGACAATTGCTCAACAATATTTTCATATTTTGGATTCTGAAAAGAGTTAAAAGAGGAATCCACCTAGAGGAACGAGTGGTATAAATGATAGCAACTGGTTTCGGTCATGATGGAACTGCTCAAAACATGTAAAGGTCAAAAGGCTAGCTAATAAGACCACTCATCGCATGTAGCAACCTTGGTGGAAATTCCATGTAATAAAAGTAAATAAAGGCAAAATAATAACCATAGATGATGGGACACTTATTCCAAGCTGAATGTTGGGCAAAATCCTAGTGATGGGGATTACATGAGATTGTTTATGGCTAAGGAAATTGGCAAAGGTAATGGCTAAGGCTTTGGAAAGGCAAAATGACATTTTTGGCACAATTATTTATGAAAATAATGGAAATTAGTAGAAAAGGGAGGTGAAAGGTCACAGGTTGCATGTGAGGAGGAAAATGAAGGAAAATAATGGAAAATAAAGAAAATAGAGGCCCCATTCATAAAAAGGCTTTAGACGATCAGTTGGTATATTTTTGTCATATCAGTTTTGGAGCTCTCTCATTATTATTTCTCTTTCTCATACTCTTGGAGACTTAGAGTTTTCTTGGAGCACTCTTGGTGGGTGTGGCATACTTGTATTTTTGGAGCAAGAAGGCAAAGGAAGAGCAAGAAAGAACAAGAAGGCATTACGATCAACAAATACATCAGATTTTCTTGCAGGTACTGAGTTGCATGTATGTTTCCTTCACTAGTTTTGGCATGCATGGCACATGCATGTGGTTTCTTGAATGTGATTTGTCAATAGCATGGAGGATTGCCTGGATTGATAGGGGATTGCCTAGCCTTGCCATTTCTTGGATAGCCATGGTGATTGTGGGTTTATTCTCATTGTTGTGTTTTTGGTTGGTTCTCATGTTTCCTTAGCTGGGGTTGAGTTATTAGTTTCTGGAAGCCCTGGTCCGAAAAACGCTCTAGAAGCCTTGTAACATCTTGGGTTGAGTTACTAGTCCTGGAAGCCTTGGTTGGACAAATGCTCTGGAAGCCCTTGGTGGGTTGAGTTACTAGTCTTAGAAGCCTTGGTTGGAAAAACGCTCTGGAAGCCAGATGGTAGTTGTGGGTTGAGTTACTAGTCTTAGAAGCCTTGGTTGGTGTAATCACTCAGATTTTCCTTGAAGTTGTCAGAAGAAGGAAAGGGGTCTGAGGTAACCACAAACCAACTTTTAAGTACATAATCTAGCCAATCTGTACTCAGAGAGGGCTCTCTCTTTATGATTTAGCTTTGTTTATGGGATATTAGGCTAGTTATGAAAGCTTAGGGGGTTTTGATTTTATTTGGTGGTGGAATTCAGGAGAAGATGGGTAAAACAAGGTATTTCAGGCCATTGGGCTATGGAGTCAACTGGAGATGGCTTAACTGGATCAAAATGATTCAACAAAGGAGGGATTCACAGGGAAAGATAGCTAAACATGATACAAATGATAACTTCAAAGGATGAAATGGTCTTGAAAGGGAAGAAGGAAATTAAGAATCCTTCAACAAAGTCTTAAGATGAGGGAAAGTGGGTGATCACTAACAAAAATCAATTAAGAATTCTTTATTAAGTGGCCACAATGATTAAACTAAAAAGCAGGGAGCAACTAAGAATTCCCTACCTATGATAGCTTGGAAGAAAACATTGAGAATACAAACGATTTTAAAGACAAAATGCAGTAAAGCACTTTCTGAAATATACTTTTCCGTTTATCATTCAGATATGAAACACGCGAAATATTTAAACAAGAGAACTATAAAAACATAAGATATAGAATACCTATTTGTTTCTCGTTTGACACATGAATCCTGTAAAATTCCTTTGCTTTATTACTTTGCCCAACCAGCCATACAAAAGTTGTTCAACAACACTTTGTTCCAAAATAAAGAGTCTACAGGGATGTCTAAGAATCCACTCTCAATACTTAGAATGAGGGAGTATTTATACAAAATTTACAACAAAATATATCTTAACTGAGAGAGATATATTCTAGGAAAACTAACTATTTTTTACATGAATATAGAGACAGATGGTCTTAAAAATAGAAACTGAAAGTGAACTTTTGGGTTGCTGTCCCTGTTTTTGTTGAAGGAGCTGGAGGTAGGCCCTATGATTGTGCATCTTGCTGTCTTGCTCGTAATTCTGTGCTGGCTGATTGTTTTCATCTTTTCACTGATACTCTTTTACCTGTGGCTGATACTCTTTACCTGCTTTATCATCATTCACCTTCTTTTACCAAAATTGACTATGGTAAATACTTCAATTTACTTTTTACCAAGGTAAATTATAAGATGTCTGTCATATCGGTCCACCAATCATCCCTTGGTATCTTGGTCCTTGTTAGCTTTCTAAAGATTTCATCAACTACTGTGTATTTTACAAAATTAGGTTGTACTGGAAACAAGTGTTTCAATTCATGCTCAACATAGAAAAGGTTCTCCAAACTATCGTAGAGAACTCTCCCTGTGGGTAATGCTTTAGGTGCAGATGAACTGGCTTGGTTATTTGCATACTGATCCAATTTGTCAATATAATCATCCTACCTCATTAAATTATCTTTTATGACTAAAGGACTTGGAAGTCCTTTACTCAGTAAGTTGCCAAATTTTCCATAAATTCATCTATGTCTTATTGCATGCTTTGACATTTTCTTTCTAGGTTTTGCATGAGAGTCCTTTTTGTCAAAACTTTCTTGATTTCTAGGATGGTTCTAGTTCTATCTTCAATATTCAGCTGTTCCAATTGATGCCTGTTTCTTCTATTTAGAAAGTTTATTAACCTGATAGCTTCTTTAGGTTTTCCTCCTAGCTCTTCCTTGGTTTTTTGAATCTCTTGAAGAGAAACTTTGACTAAGTCAATCTGTTCAAAAATAATTTGTATTGATGACCAAACATCATTGATTTATTGATTGATGTTGGCCCATAATATTTTTCTGATATCTGATAGAGGCTTTTCAAATGTGGGATCTTTTTCCAGTGTTTTTACTTGTTGAGCCAAGCCTTTGTTTTTCCTCACTTCTTCAGCAAAATTGATCTTCCATTGACTTCATCAATTCTTCAGTGCTTTGACTTGAAGTTCCTACCTATGCTATACCTGTACCTGTACCTGTAACTCCAATAGTTTTAGCTGCGGCCAAAGAGACATTTGGTGCTAGTGCAGTTGCCAACGTAGAAGGGACTTTTGTAGAAACCACTGGTACTACATTTTGAGGCTGAGAGATCGACTCACTCTGCCTGCTTCGTAGTGTTTTTTCTAATTCCTGTTCTGTCTCCTTTAATTGCTCATTTAGCTTCAGGACCAACTCCATAATCTCTTCTTCATTCTTCTTTTCAATTATTTCAGCAGTGTGTGGATGCATAAGGGGTGGCAATTTGAACTGCTTTCTCAGGGAAGCTATATCTTCACTTTTCTTCTTTATTAGGGCCTCTGCAGCTTTGACATCCTTTGGGTTATGGCCCTATCCAATAATCAAATCCTCCAATGATTTGATTCTGTTGTCCTTTTCCTGTGAGGAGGCTCTTTCTAACTGCAATTGAGTAGTGGTATTGTTTAGCGAATTTTCTAATATGTGTGCCATCATGGCCTTGCTTGTCAATGTGGAATAAACCATTTCCCCTATCTGCTTATGCAATTCTATTTGATCTATGGGGTGAATATATTTGGCCAAGACCTCAAAATCAGTTTTGAGGTAGTCTGCAATTGATTTGGGTTGCTGTACTATAGGCTTTAGAAAAATCATCTTCATTTTGCCTTCTTTGATGTCATAAGCTGACATCAACCTGGTTTGATTGGTAAGAACCATTTTCAAGTATTGAGTGTAAGCTTGGAACTTTAGTTGTTCATTTTTGGCCTTTATCTCCTTGAATTTTTCTTTAATGTCTAAGGTCTTTTCAAATGAATACCTGAAAGATGAAACTTTAGTACTTTGCTGTCTTTCCAGCTCCTGTCTTTGTGAACTAGAAGGTGTCCCACCTACTGGGAATGTATGCAGATTGTCTCCACCTTCTTTCCTCAAACTCCCTGTTGTTTCTTCAAAAAATTCTTCTTCTGAGTGTGGATTTAGCCTGTGCCTCTTAGCACCAGGCTGGTATAAAGGACCACTGGCAGGGGTAGCTACTTCCCTGTCTCTTTTTAATACTTTTTCCTCATTCAGAGGAGTTTGCAAAACTAGGGGATCTCCCATATTAACTTGAGATGGATGGGTCTGTGGTTGAGCCTGTTCTTCAGAGATTTTAGGTTGCTTTGACATGTCTAATTGCCCTGATGCTGGAGTACTGGTTCCTTGTTCTTTCCCCTGTGATGGTTTTGCAAGGGGTGCACTAGTTTCCTTTGAGTGCCTTTGAGAAGTATTTGCTGTAGAGGCACTAGTTCCTGGTGTTGGCTTCTGAGAAGTTCCTACTGGTACCTATTCAAAAGAGTCCAGGTCAAGTCTCTTTTGTAGATATTTCAACACATTTTCTACATTGACCTGATCACTATCCATCTCAACTAGATTCCTTCCCTCCATTCATCCATATTTGCATATTGCTCTATTTCATGGATTTTGTGATGAAAATATGGTGATAAATTGTTTTTCATTCTCCTATCACAAATGAAACTTTCAGGATCATATCTCCAACCAAAACTTTTATTTAATTTCATGTGTTCTAGGATTTCTTCTGCTACTTTGCCTGCTTCTCTATTGTTGCAGACAAATGGGCCTAAGTGATCTTTAATTCTCAACTGTGCTTTCTTCTTGGCCCTGGTGAAGTGAATCTGATGAGAGTCTATCATTTTCCTATAATATTCCAATGCAAACAACCTCATAGGAACATATTTTGGTAGTTTGAATGGAGGAAGTTCATAGCCATATATTCTGATCTCTGTGTGATTTTGATACAAGTACCAGTCACCTATTTTGTACTGCTTGGATAGCTGAAGGATCCTTTTGATTTCATCACTAATCCTAGGAGGAGGATTTCCTGCCAGCATGGTGGTCACTGGGTGGACAAACTGGTCAATGAATTCATTGTATGGATAAGGACAAGCAAATGAATGGTGGAAGATAGAAGTCCAAAAAATTATTGATCCAGGATTACCCTTTGTGTCAAGTTTATTTACAGAAAATGGGAACTTGTCTGACTGATAGTAAAGGATAAGGTGATATATGAATGTGGAATACTTGAATACTTTTTCATTTTCTAGCCTCATGAACTGGTCATGGATTTTCTCAGCAATGAATGCAACATAGTTATACTTGACAGCAGGAGGCTAACCAGGGGTAAAAATGGACATTAAAACTAGGGTCAATTCATCCACATACTCACTAGTATTGAAACCCATGACTGCAGCTATCATATCAACTATAGTTTTGCCTATCTCTTTGAAGAAAATTGACAAATAAGGAGGAGGATCTTTGGGTTGATGCTGCTTATCTATGAAAGTCTGGCAAAGGTGACTGAGTTCAGACTGGGACAATTTAGATGATCTTTCTAGCAAATCTCCAAGGGAAATGGGGGTGAGGTTTTGACTAGGCTGAAACTGAAGCATCTCATTGATTGAGTTTGCAGTAATTGTGAAGAGAATAGTTTGATTGGGGGACATTACTGCTCTAAGGTTGGGATCATAATTGGCATGACACTAATGGATAATGTCAGGGAAAATGCGCACAGAGGGGAGAAAGTACATTGGGAGATTTGATTCCCAAAGTCCTATGGTATCATAGCCATTCAAGTAATTGTCCCAGCATTGGCAAAATACTTTCAGATGGTCTTTATTAGTATCCAGGTCTTTTATTTGAAAATATTTATCTGCTAAGGGCAGATAATCCAAATCACGGTGAGGGGTAGTGATAGGTGCTATATTGAGGGCCACGAGGGTTTCCATTCTGGTTCTTGTGGATTCAGATAGGAAACTGGTGTTTTTATGTGAAATTGGTGAAAACAGAGGGCCTTGGGAAACTTGAATTCTAAATGCAGCAACTAAATTATGATGAAGTTTGGGTTTTCCGATTAATTATAGAGGAAAGCAAGCATTTACAGGGTTTCTAGATGGAAACTAGTAAATACCTATTTTTAGTGATGGGCAATAGAATGCAGGTTCACTGGGTGCGAATCGCAAACTCGGAGCGACGTCGAATTGCAAGTTTGAGGATGGTTGACGGTTGGGTGTACGACCTGGTTGACTTCAACATTCAGGTTGCTGCATGCATGCGTTTTCAGAAATAAGAACGAAAAATTGATTCTCTTTGTTTTTTATGCAAAGTCAACTTTTGGCGGGTTTGGGATTTGGACAGATGGCGTCAGCGGGAAAATGATTTGATGTTTTGTCGGTAGCGAGAGGCGGTAAGCGGTTTTAATCGCACCACTAATGGAGGGAAGGTGGTATTTGGGTGCGATCGCGCGATTCCATACGATGAGTGACACGTAGCGATGGCACTGTTCAGAAAACCGCTCGCCATTGCACGGTAAAGCTCGGTCGCGGAGGGCCGTGCGATATGCGCGACAACCGTTGGATCTGTGGGATCCGATCGGATGGCTATCGGGGAGTTGAAATGACTAGTGGTTAACAGAGGGCAGGCCCAACATAACTAAAAGTTTTTAATTACATGAGGGGCAATGTGATTGGTCGAAGAAGTTATTAATTAACCGTGGGGGTTAATTAATCCTTTTATTAACATGGCAGGAATCGGGCTCTTAATTAACTACGAATTAGTTAATTAATCCCATTTATTGACTGTATTATGGTTATATTTAACCAAAGGGCGGGATATGTAAAATTTGGGGTTTTTTGCTATATTTATAATAATATGGGAATGGGTAATGTTTATATAGGGGAACTATATCGTAATATGAATTAGTGGTTAATGTGATTTTGTAAGATATGAATGCGTGCTAAGTTAAAAATGTTTCTGAAAGAATTTTCATCATACACATTTAAGACTTAGGCTAAGTGAACATGAGGGTTTATATGGAAAATGTTTTTATTTTTCCTAAGTAAAATAGGATTTTACTTAGGAAAAGATTTATTAGGGAAATGAATGAGCTATGAAGGGGGGTGAATATTGATGAAGGGGTTTAAGAATGCTCTGAGCCCCTCTAATTTGATAGATACCTTGGCACTTAGGGGAAATTAGTGAAAATTTAGGGAAATGAGTAGGGAAGTTAATTATTTTTGACTTTGCTTGCTTGATGTGCCTTCCATGTGATACATGCCTTTGCCTTGTGATGAAAGTAAAAGATTTACACATTTAGACTTATCATTCACCACATATTATTCTGCAATCATCATCTACTTACCCTACCTACTTAACCTAGCATTTTTACTTCTTTATTAGGGTGCACTTAGACTGGCAAACCCTTATCAAACTTTCTTTTATTTTACATGGTGATGCCTATCTAAGTCTACACTTATTACATCTAAGGGCTCAGATTAAACTGTTGAGCTTCTTTTTCACTATACTTATCTATTTATCTGCCAAGATTACACTGTTTGGTCAGATCTTTATTCTCTACTTCTAAAACATGAAATTGAAAATATGAACTAGTCAAGTTTAAACTATTTGACTATTCATGAATTGTGGCATAGGTGACAAACTGCACACAATTTTTATTATACAAAAGTGAAAAGAGTAGTGGCATTTAGACTTGCACACTTTCCTGGTCTTTTCTTTTGGTGGGGTTCATTTTCTTTCATTTTTTGACCTCTTTTTATTTCTTTTCATCCTTTGATTTTTCTTTTAGGGTATACCCTCTTCACATTTTTTAATTTTTATTTTTATTTTTTACAAATATGGAAAACCTTTGCAACAAGTAAAGGTATGAACATATTACAAAGCTAAACCAAGTCAATCATGATATATGACACCTATTGGTATAGGGGCATAATAGTTGGAATAGACGCTCTGGAAGTCCTGGAAGGCTTGGATGGAGACCAATCTAATGATGGTTTTGTGATGTATGACCATGAGATGGAATCACTTTTTGATGGGTTGAGGTGGATGGCCTCTGGAAGCCCTGAATGATTTTTGATTGACGTGTTCAATGAGATCCCACATTCATGCTTGGAATATGCCACAGGGGTGAATGGATGAGCCATTCTATGGTTGGGTGGAACGTGGAAGTCCCATCGCGGGTTTGTATTTTGCATCATTAATGAAAGGTCATTTCTCCTTGTATTTATATGAGCATTTTGATGGATTGTATGTGATCTATATGCCAGATGTAATTTCATGAGTATTTATGTCCCTATTATGTTGGTTATGTATGTGTTTTATGACAACATCCATGTATGGCTTTCCTCATGTTTTTTAATTATAATTGAATTATCAATGTATCTATGACCTAATGGATGGAATGGCAGTTGATGTGTTGAGGTATCAATGGTTCTCATAGATTCTCAGCTAAGTATGAGACCCCTTTGATCAAAATTGATAATTACACATGTAGATTACACATTTGCAATATGTTTGACAAAATGCCTGTCATGCCTAGTAGGGGTCCAATCAAGGTCTCGAACAAGTATTTTCTTCAGTACTATCATTTACATGTTATTTCACTGATATGAAGAGATGGTTCAATAATGGGTAGTGACCTGGGCTATGGGCCTGAAAAAATGGCTCTAATCTCAGAGTCGCTGGCATAGCATTGACAGTTTTGGTCTTTGGTCACTGGTAGGCAAGCCCGTGAGAGCGACTTTAGGTTGTTGGTCGCACTCATGCCCATGGCATGGGAGCGACTAAGCCTTAAAGTATTGGATGGTTCCTGAGGGTCCTGTAGCTGATTATTAATGTGTGTATGGTGTGTTTTCGTCAGTTCCACTTCCTTAACATGACTTAGGAGGTCGAATCATATCATAGTGGTCTCTCGTCGCAAGTTTACCCCGATTCGCCAGTTGCTTGGGTAGATGTGGGAGGAGGGTGTTACAGAGTGGTATCAGAGCATGGTTCACCCCTAAGACTGGATGGGCTATGTGTTGGTCATGCATGCGTGTCAGTTGCATGTGTGTCTCTCACCCTTGCATTCCATGTGCTTGTTGCATTTGCATGACATTGTTCATGGTTGTAGTGATGTCGTCATGTGAAATTTGAGGTGTTATTGTGGAATGCATCATTGTGAGTGTATGATTGGTTACATGTCAATTTATGTCTCTTACATGTATCATTGTAGTATGATTGGTTACATTATTACATGTTTGGTTACATTCTTGTATGCTTCGTTATGTGTATCATTCTTGCAGGTTTGATTTCAAGTATTGTTCAATCATGCTTGGTCATATGTGTTTATGCATATATGTGGATGCTTATGCATCACTTATGCATGTTTATGTTTGCATGTGGTCAAGTGTATAGTGACATAACAATGGTGGTTATCATGCATGAGGTCACGGTGTGTGTTGTTGTTGAGGTCATGCATTGATGACTCGACTCTAGCTAGAATGGTAGTTGCATTGTCATATGCTTATGTTTTATGTTTCTATATGTTGTCATGATTATGTTATACATATATCACATTGGTTTGTTGATCTTGCAGACAAGGTATCCTCCCCGAGCTATACTAAGGTACGTTGGTTTATTGTGATTTGGTTTAGCTGAAATGATATACCTTGCAGGAAGAAATATCAAATGGCTATCAAGATGGTTAACTACAAAGACTCTCCCTATGAATTCGAAGAGTAGAATGCAATGTTGGGAACCCTTCCGATTTAGCAGTTTCACTAAGAAGCTTAAAGGAAGAAATAAGGAGTTGTAAGGAAGATAATGACAGAATCATACAGGCACAGGAGAAACACACAGAGGTAAATGCAGTAATATTTCAGAGTTTGTCAGATTTGGAATGATAGGGACCATGTCAGATCAGCTATGAGCAGGAGGATATAACTAATGGGGCATATGGTAGTCGGTCGCATGGTGGTCACAAATCAGATAGAGATGCCAGATTGTTGGATACTCTAGATAGGAGAGGGCATAGACACATGTATGATTCTAGTTCTGATTCAAATAAGCACTATGATCATCATCGGTATCATCCTTACAGGAGGAGTGATAGGGGATATTTTCCAGATCAAAAGAAAAGACACCAACATTTGATGGAGAGATGAAGAAACCATAAGATGCAGAGCCATGGTTTCTTGGCATGCAGAAATTCTTCAAGTTGCATGACTATTCAGAGAACATGAAAGTTAGAGTGGCTACCTTTAGCCTCAAAGGTAAAGCATACATTTGGTGGGAAGACGTGAAGAATGTGAGATGAATTCATGAGGAGTATTTGACTTGGAGTGATTTTGAGCGGCTATTCAAGAAGAAGTACTTGTTAGAGAGATGCTTCGATGACAGAGAAAAATAATTTTATGAGCTAAAGATGGGTTCCATGACAGATGATGAGTACACTAGCAGGTTCTTAGAGTTACTAAGGTATGTGCCTTATTTCATAAAGGAAAAGGCCAAGATTCAAAGGTTCATTAGGGGGTTACCGATTGCATTTAAAGATAGAATTGAGTTCGATGAGCCTATATCATTGGAGGAGGCCATTCGGAAGCTAAGGAATTGTTATGAACAATCGAAGCGCATAACCGAGACTAAATGAGACTGCTAAGGTAATGTAAAGAACAAAGGCAAATAGGACAAAAAGAGAGCAAGGCCTCATGATACAGGTAACAAGGAGAATGTCACACCACCTAAGAAGTTCAATGCATCATATAGAGTACAAGGATTCCGATAAGGAGAACAAAACAAGGAGACATGCTGGAAGCCTATAAAGTGTTGGATTTGTGGCAAGGATCATCGCAGGAGATGTTTCCCATAGAATTAGGGTGGTATACCTCAGATATATAGTGCATAGGAGGTAGAGACTATTGGGGATGTTGGTCAACGTATTCCATGTATCTATGCAACATTGGATAACAAACATGCAGATCATCATACATCTATCATTGAGATGGACGATAAACTTTGTGATCAAGTTATTTCTATTTTGATTGACCCTAGACCTAATTATAACTATGTTAGTCCCTACTTGGCGGATAAGTGTGGTTTGAGTAAGGAATTGCATGCAGAATCTTGGTTAGTATAGTTGTCTATAGGTACAAAGAAACGAGTTCATCATTGGGTAAGAGCTTGTGCATTTGATTTGAATGGTATGCCTACCACAACACATTTGAATGTATTACTGTTGGGTTCATACAATATGTTGTTGGGCATGGACTGGTTGTATCTTTGTAGAACCAAGGTAGACTATTATGATAAATCCATTGAGTGTGTTGATGATAATGGAGAACCAAGAGTCTTACAGGGTAAGAAGAAAGCTACATCAGTTAGGATGGTGACAACTATGCAAGCAAATCGTAGGTGCAGGAAAGGGTTCAAGTTATTTGTAGTGCACATTTCTAGTGATAAAGGTAAGGAAGTTGAGGATGCATATGTGTTGAGTAGATACCCAGTTCTACAACAGTTCAAGGATGTATTTCCTTAAGACATTGCAGAGTTTCCACCTCATAGTGAGGTAGAATTTTCTATCGATTTAGTGCCAGGGGAAGCTCCAACATCAAAAGCACCTTACAGAATGAGCACACCTGATTTGGTTGAGTTAAAGTTGTAGTTAAAGGAAATTTTGGGAAAGGGATACATTAGGCCAAGTGTATCACCTTGGGGTGCACCGGTCTTGTTTGTGAAGAAGAAAGATGGTACTCTCAGATTATGCATTGATTACAGGTAGTTAAACAAAGTGACAATCAAGAACATGTACCATTTGTTGAGGATTGATGACTTGTTCGAGCATCTGAAGGGAGCAACAATGTTCTCGAAGATTGACTTGAGATCCAGATACCATCAGGTACACATCAAAGAGGAGGACATTTACAAGACTGCGTTCAGGACCAGGTATGGGCATTATGAGTTTGTTGTTGTTCCATTTGGCTTAACTAATGCTCCAACTACATTTATGTGTTTGATGAATAGCGTGTTGTGTCCATATTTGGATAAGTTTGTTGTTATGTTCATTGATGATATACTCGTATATTCTAAAAATGAGGAATAACATGCCGAGCATTTAGCAACAGTGTTGGGGTTGTTGAGAGAGCATCAGTTGTATGCTAATCTCAACAAGTGTAGTTTCTTTTAGACTGAGGTACATTACTTGGGGCATGTTGTCTCCTAGTAAGGCATTGCAGTAGATCTAGAGAAGATAAGGGCCATCATGGAGTGGGTAGCTCCTAAGAATGTGGGTGAGGTGAGATATTTCATGGGTTTGGAAAGCAACTAGAGGAGGTTCATCAAGAACTTCTCACATATTTCTTATCCTATCACATCCTTGCAAAGGAAAGGTAAGAATTTCAAATGGACTGAGGAGTGTGAGGCTAGATTTGAGCAACTTAAGTAGTTTTTGATACATGCACTAGTGCTATAGATTACAAATCTGGAAAAAGAGTTTGTGGTATGCACAGATGATTTCAAGAGAGGACATGGTGGAGTCCTTATGCAGGATGGACAAATGATATGCTATGAGTCTCAGAAAATAAATGAGCATGAGAAGAACTACTCGACACATGATTTGGAGTTAGGAGCGATCATACATGAATTGAATATGTGGAGACACTATATTCTTCGCATGAGGTTTGTACTTATGTGTGATCACATTGGGTTGAGGTATTTATTTGACCAACAAAATCTGAATGCTAGGTAGGCTAGATGGTTGGCCATGATCAACGAGTTTGATTTCAAGATCAAGTACATAAAAGGTAAAGAGAACATGGTGGCAGATGCTCTCAGAAGATGGGTACAAGTAAATCACTTGGTAGCTATGAGCTCATATGGGACAGACTTACAAAATAGGATCTTGCAGGCAGGTCAACAAGATCTCAGATATATGGAGATTGTGCATAGCTTGCAGCAGGATGCTGGTACAAGTACTTGTATAAGTATAGGTAGTGGTATAGGTATAGGTAGCAGTACAGGTACATGTAGTGGTACACGTATAGGTATAGGTAGTAGTACATGTACAAGTACGGGTACATGTACATGTGCAGGTACACAGGGTATGGATTATTGTCTTATAGCAGATGGATTGGTTAGGTTCCGAGACATGATATATTTACCGGCTAACAGTGAGCTCATGAAGGTGTATTGAGGGAGTTTCATGAGAAACCTTATTCAGGTTATCAAAAGACACTAACAACAGTAAAGAGATTTTACTATTGGCTGAATCTGAAGAGAGATGTAGCAGAGTCCATGGCTAGATATTTTGATTGCCAGCGAGTGGAAGAAGAATGTAATAATCCAAGTGGATTGCTACAACCGATCACAATTCCAGAGTGGAAATGGGAGGCCATTTCCATGGAATTCATCACAGGGTTGCCAAAGAAAGTAAGAAAACATGATTCCATCATGGTCATTGTGGACAGGTAAACAAAGGTTTCACACTTCATTCTGATGAAGTCTATGTTCTCAAATAGTGATGTGGCACAATTATTCATTAGAGATGTAGTTAGACTGCATGGTGTTCCGAAGAATATTGTGTTAGACAAGGATACAAAATTCACTTCCAAGTTTTGGAAGGAGTTATTTGCAGGTTTGGGCACAAAATTTACCTTTAGCACAACTTATCATCCACATACATATGGAAAAATAGAGAGGGTCAACATGATATTAGAGGACATGTTGAGGATGTATGTGATGCATTAACAGAGGATGTGGGAAGAGTACCTTCCTTTGGTAGAGTTTGCATACAACAACAGTTATCAGGAGTCATTTAGATTGAGTCTTTTTGAGGCATCGTATTGGCGGAGCTACAAGACTCCCATCAGCTGGAGTGATCCAGTTAGCAGGATTTTGATTGGACCAGATATGTTAGAGGACATGGAACAAGAAATGCAGGTGATCAAGAAGAATCTAAAGGCAGCACAGGATAGACAAAAGAGTTATGCAGATAGGAAGAGGTTTTTAAAGGAGTTCCAGGTTGGGTAAAATTTGTACTTGCACATCAAACCAAAGAAGAGATCCTTGCGGATTGGACCTTGTGCCAAGCTGGCACCACAGTTTTGTGGATCCTTCAGTATCATTTAGAGGGTTGGGCCAATAGCCTATCAACTTGCACTGCCTCCGACAATGAAATTCCATGATGTTTTCCATGTGTCATTTCTTAAGAAGTATGTTAAGGATGTTGATCATGCTCCAGAACTGAGAAATCAAGAAAGTTAAGGTGAAATGGAAGCACTTTGGACCTGATGAAGCTTCATGGGAGATGTCAGATGAGATGCGGGCTATGTATCCTTCCTTGTTTGTCGGTTGAGGCAAAGAAGTTTTGGCTTGGTGTTTTGGTATATGTTTCGATGATGTTGGTTTATTTACACATGTATATCGATGTAAATACTGCGATGAGCTATGTTATAAAGCTCCACTATGCGGTATGTTGTTATGATGTCAAGTTATTATGTTGTTATGTTAGTTCACTTTCAACAATATGATCATTGTAAATACTGGATCGAGCTAAGTTATAAAGCTCCATCGGTATTATATATTTTTCTTATAGCCGTTTTGTGGTTATAGGTGTTGTTGAACACCGAGGATGGTGTTCCACCAAGGGGGAGGGTTCTGTAACAGTCCTGATGAAAATTCCATGTAATAAAAGCAAATAAAGGAAAAATAATAACCACGGATGATGGGACACTTATTGCAAGCTGAATGTTGGGCAATATCTTAGTGATGGGGATCACTTGTGATTGTTTATAGCTAAAGAAATTGGAAAAGACAATGACTAAGGATTTGGAAAGGCAAAATGGCATTCTTGGCACAATTGTTTATGAAAATAATGGAAATTAGGAGAAAAGGGAGGTGAAAGGTCACATGTTGCATGTGAGGAGGAAAATGAAGGAAAATAATGGAAAATGAAGAAAATAGAGGCCTTATTCATAAAAAGGCTTCAGAGGATTAGTTGATAACCTTTTGTCAGTTCAGTTTTGGACCTCTCTCATTATTCTCTCTCTCTCTCTCTCATACTCTTGGAGACTTAGGTAGTTTTCTTGGAGCACTCTTGGTGGGTGTGGAATACTTGGATTTTTGGAGCAAGGAGGTAAAGGAAGAGTAGGAACGCACACGAAGTCATCGACATCAAATTTTCTTGCAGGTATTGAGTCATATGTATGTTTCTTTCACTAGTTTTGGCATGTGTGGCACATGCATGTGGTTTCTTGGTTGTGATCAGTCATTGGCATGGAGGATTGCCTGGATTGACAGTGTATTGCCTAGCCTTGCCATTTCCTGGATAGTCATGGTGATTATGGGTTTATTTTCATTGTTGTGTTTTTGATTGGTTCTCGTGTTTCCTTAGCTTGGGTTGAGTTATTAGTTCCTGGAGTCCCTGGTTGGACAAATGCTCCGGAAGCCCTGTAACATCTTGGGTTGAGTTATTAGTCATGGAAGCCTTGGTTGGAAAAACTCTTTGGAAGCCCTTGGTGGGTTGAGTTACTAGTCCTACAAGCCTTAGTTGGACAAACGATTTGGAAGCCTGACGATAGTTGTGGGTTGAGTTACTAGTCCTAGAATCCTTGGTTGGAACAAATGCTCTAGAAGCCCTGAAAGGCTTGGATGGAGACCAATCTGATGTCTGACCGTGAGGTGGAATCATTGTTTGATGGGTTGAGGTGGTTGGCCTCTTGAAGCCCTAGATGAGTTTTGATTGACGTGTTCTATGACATGATGCAGGAGCATCAAGGGCGCTTTTTTATTTTGTAAATATGTTAAAAGGGGGTGTGATGATTTTTAATATTTTATTAAATTAATTTGAGTAAAATAGGAAAATGTGAGGATCTATTGTAAATATCTTTTTATTTAATAAAAGGATATGAGGGAATTAATTACTGGAAGGATTTTAGGGATAAAGAGCTATCCTTTAGGGATGTTGAGATATTTAGGGGTTTGTTGAGGAATTGAAGGGATTGATCATTTAATTTAATGATTTTTTAAATTGTATAAATAGGAAGAAGTTTTAGAGGAAAATACATTGAGATTGTGAGAATTTGTGAGATTGAGAGCAGGCTTGAACAGCAAGGCTGTAAGCCTTCAGTAATTGTAAAGGGCCATGAGTGTTGGATATCAGGCCAAAGATAAATTTGTAAGTAGTCTCATCTTGTTTATATGAAATATTGCTTCATATTATATATTTTGATTGATGGATTGAGGAACTTTATATTCGATTTCTGAAGTGAGATTTTGGAGTAAATTATGTATGTGAATTGTGAAAAGTAATATGGCAATTTTGTGAAGAATAACAAGGAAAGTTGCGTTGGATTCTGGTTAAATTCATATCTACTATTGGAGATTCGATTAAAAGAAAGTGTGCAATGAACAGATCGATATTTATCTAACAATTGTTACTGTGTAAGCTTATTTCTGAATGGTTATTTTAAATCGATCTGTAGTTTGTAGCCAACACCAGAATGGAAATAGAACAACGGGTTCCCTGAAGTTACCAGTCATGGTATGAGTGCATGGCACTGTTGGTTGAATGATATTGAATGTTGGATATTGCAAAAATTAATTTGGATTGATTGTTAAAAAAAATCGATGCATGAAGAAGACCGATTGGAGCAATTTGGGTATTTGTTATATTGAAATTATGATTGAAGTCTATGCTGCAGGCTTAGATGTGATCGACTTACAGAGTTGAAAAAAATAGGATAGCGCAGATTCCAAGTTGACATTTGAACAGAGGACGTAGAAAAATCGAACATCTTAGAGAAAGGATGGGTTTGGATATCAATTAAGAGGAGATTGATCCACGGCTTTGGCAATTTCACTTTCCGGAATGGTGAAATCATTTTTGAAAATATAAACAACTGTTGTATTTGCTGATATTAATAATGTGTTAACGTTTTACAGAATGGAACGATTGCAGTCCTTAGCAGAGACAGAGGAGGTACTATGCAACAGCAAAAGAACTTAAAGGTATACATTCATATTCAGTCGATCTGTGAGTGAATTGGATTACGGAAGTATGAGTTTGTCACAGTGCTTTTATGGTTAAATCGGGTTGTAGAATCCGTGATATAGTCAGATTTGGTCATGATTTATTAAAGACAAAAGGTATACAATTCGAGATGGAAGAATTGGCGGAATTCTAAGGCATGATGAAGCAGAGCACTTTAAGATATGCAGAAATTATATGTAAATATTTTATTAAAATATGAAATTACAGATGATGAATGTTTACAATGGGTTTCTTGGCTTATATACCACCATGGGCACCCTTTGGGAAAGGGCATGATCTTATGATCGTGCCCTTTCATCTAATTAAACCTAGAATTAAATAATAACCTAAAATTAACTAATTTTTTTTACATAACATTTCCTTCCTCTCGAAAGAATGCTTTGTTAACTAATTTTTTTACATAACACATGATTGGACTGTAAAGGCGTTCCAAGGCGCAGTTAGGAAAAGGAATCATAAAAAAATTACAGTCAATATGATAGTTGATGCAATTGGCTTAACGCTGCACAGCCCAGGTATGGTTTATTACCACTAATGGTCTTTTGAATTAATATAATGAATCGAATGCTGAGATCTGGAATCTAAGGCGCGTTCTGAATTGTATAGCCCAGTTGTTTTTGACATTCGATATGTAACAGAACCTGAATATTGTAATTTACCATAGCTGGAAATAAATACACAAATGTGTTGGGTTTAATAAATCAAAGATGGAAAGTTTTAAAGGGGACAGGTATATTTTTACCAAGTCAAAGATTTGATTTCAGAACTGAAGACCATATATTATTGAGAAAATTGAATGTGGATCGATTTGCCATATGTTGAAAGAAGAGTGACCGTATTGTGTTATTTGGCATTTTGAATTCTGGTCGAACAGGAAAAGTAAGGGCGCATTCTTGAATCAAGCCATATGTGAATGAGAAGTATTAAGATTGCTTATGGAAGCATTGAATGTTTGATGTGATTTGAATGATGATAAGTTTTCTTGTGTAATGATTGTTGGGTCCTTATGTTAAAACATAAAATGAAAATAGTTTCCACAAGATAATGGCCGAGTGTGAGTTTGCCAAGTATTGGGGATTTGATTTGGGGAAAAAGCTGTGATGTAAGTTGATAAACAACAGATGTTTAAGATCCTGGTATTTGCAGGCTCCTGCCTGTGTCATGACATCCCACATTCATGCTTGGAATATGGCATGGGGGTGAATGGCTGAAGAGAGATTTGGCTCATCCATTCTATGGGCGGTTGGAATGTGGAAGTCCCATCTCAATTTTGGATTTTGCATCATTAACGAAAGGTTATTTCTCCTTGTATTTCTATAAGAATTTTGATGGATTGTATGTGGTATATATGGTTGTATTTTCATGAGTATTTATGTCCCTATTATGATGGTTATGTATGTGTTTTATGACAACAACCATGTATGACTTTCCTCATGTTTTTTACTTGTAATTGAATGATCAATGTATCTATGACCTAATGGATGGAATGGAAGTTGATGTGTTGAGGAATCAATGGTTCTTAGCCATTCTCAGCTAAGTATGAGACCCATATGCTTAGAACTGCTAATTACACTTGTAGATTACACATTTGCAATATGTTTGACGAAATACCTGTCCTGGCTAGTAGGGGTCTAGTCAAGGTCTCAAACAAGTATTTTCTTTAGTATTGTCATTTCCATGTTATTTTACTTATCTGAAGAGATGGTTCAATTATGGAAAGTGACCTAGGATTTGGGCCTAAAAACGTGGCTAAAATCCCGAAGTCGCTGACATAGCATTGATAGTTTTGGTTTCTGGTTGCTGGCAGGCAAACCTGTGAGAGAGAATTTAGGTTGTTGGTCACACTCATGCTCATAGAATGGGAGTGATTGAGCCTTAAATTATTGGATTGGTTCCTGAGGGTCCTGTAGATGATGATTAATGTGTGTATGGTGTGTTTTTGTTGGTTCCACTTCCTTAATGTGACTTAGGAGGTCGAATCATATCATAGTGGCCTCTCGTCGCATGTTTACCTCAGCTGGTCGGTTGTTTGGGTAGATGTGAGAGGAGGGTGTTACATCGCAGATGTTCATTAGGCAAGGGTAAAATAACCACATGAAAGCATATGATTAACCAAAGAGATGGCGACGATGGAATGAAAAGACAAGGCTCATCTGGCAAAAACAAGTTGATAAAAATGGAAATCACGGGAGTTAAAGAGGGAATGGTTTCATTTTTAAACAAGCTTGAAACATGGGAAACTATGCTTGAGGATACTTGAACATGGTTTCTTTTTTTCACAAGCTTGAAACATGAGAAGAAACTATGCTTGAGATAAGTTTTCATGCCCCTAGCTTAATAACTCAATTTGAGGTACATGCTCCTCAAGATCCATTTCATTCACATAAGTAGAATACTGGTTACTAATAGGTGGATGAAATGAAGGTTCATTTACGAGATCAAGTGAAAGACTCGACTGAGATTTTACGAGATCTAATCAAAGACTCGAATTGGAATGGTATTTTTTTCATTTTTTAACGAGCTTGACGCAGGAAAAGAACCATGCTCATGAAAACTTGTTTCATTTTTTAACAAGCTTGACACAAGTAAAGGAATTCTACTCTGAGAACCTTGATTCGTTTTTTAAAGAGATTGACACAAGAAAAATAACTTTACTCCAAGCACCTTGATTCATTTTTTAAGGATCTTGACACAAGGCAAAGAACTCTGCTCTGAGAAGCTTAATTCATTTTTTAAGGAGCTTGACACAAGACAAAGAACTCTGCTCTGGGAACCTTGATTCATTTTTTAAGGAGCTTGACACAAGAAAAGGAACTGTGATCCATGAACCTTGATTCATGGTCCATAAGAGGCGATGGATTCCAAGAGGTTCTCATCATATGGGAGAACAACGCTTTGTAAGGGATACATGTTAAGGGATGTAATGGAAGGATCAGGATCCAATGCCCCTAGTACATGATGCACTATATCACTAACTAGATCATTATTATATGCAAGCATGGAATAGGTTAACACATAATTATTCTGTGGTGGGGGTGATACCACTTCCATACAAGGACCATTTAGAGATGCTGGTTGATTGGGAGTCAAATTAGGACCAACGAATGAAATTTGATCAATGGTCACAATTGTCCCTTCATGCGAGAAACATATTACTCGAAAGAGAGAAGAAACAAGAGCTCCCATGAAATAAACATATTCATGGACGAGGGGTAAATTAAAGTCCAAAGGGTCTTGGACAACAATCACATTGATATAGATGATCTTTCCTCCCAAAGTAATAGGAAACTTAGGAAGGATCCCTAACAATTGACTGGTTCCGTTGTTAAAAGACAACAGATTATATGCAACATGCACAAGCTGCGGAGAACCTAAATCTTTCCAAGTAGTTGAGGACATAATATTAGCAAATGCACCTTCATCTATGATTGTGCCAGGTATGGGTATATTATAAGCATGTACTATGATCTGAAATGGCACGTAAGAAGGAATACACTATCCTACCAGTCGACTCCAATCAAAGGAAGTGACCATACTACTTGGAGGGGGTGCCATGGGAATGGGATAACTTCCCCCTTGCATTATGGTAACGGGAGGATCGCCCCCCTGTATTGTGGGAACAAGAGGATTTCCCCCCAATTCATTGGATCTAAAGAAACAAGAAGAACCTGAGCGGTATGAGACTCACTCTCTATGACAGAGGTACGATAAGGTGCAGGTGGAATTGAGTCAACCATTTTCTCAACTAATGGCTGGTCGGGAATAGACTCATGGGATTCACATTTAGAGAGACTTGGATTTACTAGAGATGAATTCTAATTAATCACTTTGTCAACTAGTGGAGGATAAGGTAAATGTTTTCGATAACCAGTCAGAAGACAATGCTAAGAAGCTGTAAGATTTTCCAACACTTTTGAGGCTTCGTCCATATAAGGACAAAGGTGAATAAGATGATTCCCTTCACATAACTTACATGGAAATTTGACTTTACCCTTTTTCTCATGGACGTTACTATCACTACTTGAGGGTTTGTCACCAGCATGATCCCTAGAGGCTGATGACGAAGGCCAATGTGAGCCTGTAGTTCACACTTCTAATACCTTGGGAATACCAGGACAATATCTAAGAAGGTGGTCACCCTTACAAAGCATGAAAGGGAATTTAAAATTTTCAGGTTTATTGGAAGGTTTCTCCACATTAGTTGCATTTGTAGTAATGGCAACTTGGTTTCCTCCTTACTTATTTTATTCTTATTCTTATCCACCTGGTTACTAGCTTTCACTCTTTCACCAGACGAAGAGGAAGAAGACAAAACAAGTGAAGAAGGTAAAGAGTCAACTTTAGGATCAATAGGAGGTTGATATTGTTCAGGTGGAGGAGAACCCAGTTGAGAAGCAGTTCGGACATTCGGAACCATAGGGGTTGAAAATAACCAAACTGGAAAACCAATGGTAAATTCAGGAAGAGAAAAAAATTTCATATAAGGAGCACAAACGTTTCCAAAAGAAGGAAAATGACCATGATTCCCAGCAGAGGGGTTTCCTTGATTGGTAGACTCAGGAACTGTTTCCATTAGTCTCAACCTAAGATCTATTAAGGAGTATTTCCATGGGAAGGATGTTATTCCAATGTCAATTAATTTTAGAACTTAACAAAAAAAAGGGGGTAACTAGGCATAAAGGTTTACTAAGAAACTGTGAACTACAATATACACCTTGGTGAACCAAGGAATTAACGTACGACAACAAATATCCCTAAATTTTGTGTTCGGTATATCACGGTATATAAGGTGGAAAACTCAGTTACCTATGGATGGATAACAACCTATTGGGGAATCCCAAAATATACTCGACAATACGTAGGAGTGCAGTCTGTAGTAGTGCTATTTAATGCATAACTGTTCGATGAGAGTGTTCCTTTATACTTTTCATGCTTGGAGTGCCATCTGATATACTCGAAGGTACATGGAGAATGTACACTTACGTACGTGGAACGAGATTTCACCCCGGGAATGCAATGTTGGAAAACAACAAAAACTCCTACGTTTAACGATGTTGGAACATGTCTCTGGCCTAGACCTTTATATTTTTTTGTTAATGTTTCAAATTCTCCTTAGGTTAATTGAAATAAATTTTAAAGTTGATCCTGAATTATCTTTCAGTTTCAAGGCTGAAAAATCGATGTCACCTAAACACACCTACGATGAAACTAATATGAGAAAAAGACTCCTTCCATTTCAATGAAGGCTATCTAGCATAGGGAAGAAGTTCAAACATTGATACAACAACCAAGCATGCAACAAACAAAGATTCATAACTAGAACTTTCACTTTCACTATTCCAATGCACCCACCAAAAGTAAAATGAATTTCAATTCACTAAAATGCACCTACATAAAAAATTTCACTTTTTATTTTCAGTGAATGAGAATGCTCTTTTCAACTTTCAACACTAAACAATGTAATCTATTCTCAATGATAATCCCAAAAACAACTTTTCAATGCAATATAATCTAATGAAATTTCGAAAAGTAAAATTTATAATGAAAGCTAAGAAAATGCAAATTTCATTTCTTTTATGGTTTTCAAAAGGACTAATAATGATTTAACCAACAACAAATCAATATTCCTTCCACACATACAAGTATCAAATGGTAAATTTATTTGACCCAAAGAACTAAAGACTCAACCAAAATTTTCTTTCACTACTTCAGACAATGGGATGGAATTTTACAAACCACAAAGAATCTAACAAAAATAATTCAAAATTCTATGCACACAGAGCATGAGAAAGACTTTATAGATCAAGACATTCCATATATTCTGTCAAAAACCCTAAAAAAAACTCATTTTTTGGACCAACGCGGCTGTAATGGTCAAAATTTGTGCTGACAGGGTCTTCAACACCACTGTAAGCAGAAACATCCATGCTAGCAGCACCCTCTTTTGTATAAAAAAATGCTTTGGGCAAGAAAAGCTTAGGAAAAAACAAACAAAGTTGAAAAAAGACCTAGATTTGACAGTCTAAACTACACACCACTCAGAATGTGGATCCACAATCAATCAAAGTTATGGATCACTAAGAGGTTGTCCAAACCTATCAAAAGAGACCAAATACAAAGGAGGCTTGAAGAGTTATGTACTCCCCAGTGGAGTCGCCATTTTTTGTGTGCAGGAAATCCTTTATGCGGACAAAAACGATCCCTCTAGTCCTATGGGAGGATCTAACAACAAACGAACACAAATATATGTAAACTTTCCCAGTTTATACTAGAAAACACAAAGGATGATATATGACCTACCTCACTCTGATGCTAAAATTTGTTGGTGTCATTCTTGATTATTTTGTTTCCAAGCTCAATTTCCTCTTCACCGTTATAGATAAATAACTGGAAGGAAAATCACTTGGAGACTACAAACACATACATAAACAAATTCATTAAAATATAAACCATGTAACAGTTCAAGGAGTATTACACTAAATGAGAAATAATTGACACATTTATGGAAAGCAAACACATAATGTATTTATTATTAACATATGGTAAAGGGAGCATTACAATCACTTAAGACTTGATGTTGGAAGCCTCCCTTAGGCAAGTTTCAAAGTACTAGCCTTAACCTTCAAGCACTCCTTTCTCCTTAGCAAAATGGGCAACAATTGGGCATAGTTCAGCACTAGGAAGGAAACCAATCATTAGCCAACCATTAGTGGATAGTAGGGATCTCATTTATAGGGAAGGAGAGGGAGTTGAGGATCCATGAAAGGAGGGAGAAGTTCCACATCTCAAGGGAAAGATCCATGAAAGTAGGATCAAGGACCAGGAATGGGAGGTATCATTCCAATATTTATTCACTTATAACGAGTTTCTCGTTCTCGAGACTTCTATAAAGAGAAGATTCTCCTCCATTTTGGGAAGAACTTCCTGAAGAGAAGTAATGCAGATTTTCTTGATAAAAGTCGCGCTGACAACGCTAAGAGAGTAGGATGCAACAAGTGATCAACATGGGTCACTAGTTATGAAAAACACGTTGGTCTTGAAAAATAAGGTTTTTGATAATCTCTTCAGAATGCTTTCAAGGAAAGTTTTATTCCTTTTATTCAAGGATGTTCTAAACATGTTTCATGGTGAATACATTGTTTGCGACAACTTTCATCACTTTGTGACATTGACGACACAAAGTGTGACACTTCAGGATACGACACTGGGAGTGCATCAAAATACTGTATAACAAGCGCCCACTCGAAAAAAGGGCCAATGGTGATTACAAAGTGCAATGGATCTGGACAAGGATCAACCAACAAAGGAGATGACATATATTTCAATTATCTCGGTCTTTGTTTTTGCGTTTGAAGTAATTTCTTTCCATCAAATTCTGTAGTATTTCTTCTACAATTTCATGTTCAAATGAGGTCTCTGGATTGTTGTAAGATGCATCAAACTACTATGGATATGGATATGGAGAAGTAGGGTCTTTATTTTTATTCTGAATCTGCATTGATGATATATAATAGTGTCCCAAACCCTGTAACTACTAATATGTAATAATGTATTTCAAGGGCCATGATGTGTATCAAAGTCATGGAAAATTTTAGGGGCCTATATTCACAGGTGAGCTAATTTTCCATGATTTTTCCAAAACAAATATTTGCCACTTTCCATTTTTTATAAAAACCTTTCACCCAAATTATACGATATAACATTATTTTACCTTAAAAATTGCCAACATTATATAGAGAGTATATATAAAATCATTATAAATTTGAATAATTTTACAAATACATCAATAAACATTTTATAGTTCGCAATTGTTTTTGGTAAACTTGGTGGTACTTCCTCTATTTATATTAGCTGTTCAAATTCAGAATTCCATTTGCTCCAGGTGGATTATTTGCCCGAAGGAAACCAGATAGCCACCTGTCTGCATTAAACCCTGTCCAAAATTTGAAAAGGTCTTTCTCTATCCATCTAGAAACATTATATTTACTATCTATACTACTGTTCAAATTAAACAAGTAAAATCTTTTCATCAAAATTTTATCAAAAATGTACTGTACATCTGCTTCAATCCTCGTCCGAGGATATTACTAGAGCTGGTGCTTTGGCACTGGAGCCAAGCATCTTGCTCCTCTTCATGTCTTGTAGTGTTTGCTCAATTCTTCCCAAAGCCAAGTTGTTTCTATAGGTTTGTATCTGGACTGTTGCAATTTCCCTGAGGAGTTCTGCCCTGACAGGATCCTTTTCCTTGGCGTTCTCCTTTACCTCTGATCCTTCGCTAGCTACTTGTTCTTGATTATGGGTCATGGCCCTTGACATCACGTTCTTCATGACCCAATGCTATTGTATTGTTTGTCTGAAGAGGGAGTGCCTTCCTCGAGAGTTCCCTGGATCTGGAACCAAAATTTCCCACTCCTCCATGGGGATGTCTTGGTTCCTTATAGTGTTTTTTAGTTCTCGCTAATCCCTCCACTAATCCCTACGCTGTCACCTTGGAATGGTGACCCTCCGACCTAATTACCACCTCCTCGCATTAACCCTCACTTACTCCCAGCTGCTCTTGCCGTATGATCACGTCCCTCGTCTTGCCACTTGCTGGCGTCCTTCTGCCCGCCCTCCTGCTGAACCCCTGCCGTATTCACTGTCCTCCTTATCCATCTCCACCCTCCTTCTCTCAGGGGTTGTTCCCTCTCTGCCCTTCCCGTCCACTTGCCTTCGCTCCTATCCTCTCACTCCATTTCCCTCGTCTATCCTTTCGCACACTTGGACTCTTCCTCCCCCTTCCTGACCCCATCTCTCTTGGTCCCTCTTCCTTCCTTGTGTTACACCCTGATCGAGGGTTTATAGTTTGCATATTAGGGACTTGTGAGATTCACCAATATTTCTAAACTTCAAGATAAGTTTCCATCCTTAAAATTTCCCCTGATCAAAGTATTTCAAATAATGTGATAGCTATTAGAACGTGAGATCTAAAGCACTATAAAATGATTAATATTAGTGTATTTAAAGATCCCTTGATATACATCACATGAGGATATTTCAAACATTGTAAGAGTTACCCAATCTGGCATATCACAAGTACAATAATGTATCTCACAACTCTATGCAGGTTATAGTTTTAAAATGTGCACACAGGTCCTTTTATACCATGTAAATTTGTCTTTTCATTACATTGCAATCCATGGCCCAGGTCAATGGAGTGCTCTAGCTAAAGCTTGTGGTAACATGTTCGAATCTCATTATGCTAATCATCTCATATTCAGTAGTTAGCTTTAAAGTTATTTCATATTGAAAGAGGGCTGTATTAATTAGTTTTTTGCAAGGCTTAAAAAATGGAAGAAAAGTTGCAGGATGAGGTGGTTAAATTATCTTCGCCCAGATCTCAAGTGAGGTAGCATAACTCCAGAATAAGGCGCACGATCTTGGATTTCAAGAGGCTGCACGTTGTGATGTATGAAAATGTAGTTTCAACACCTTAAGGTGTAATATATAACTCTTTTTTATTTTATTGTACTAGAGAGTTAACATTGTTAATGCTCTTTTCCAATGTTTTTGATGAATGATTGCTTAATCTTTTGGATATAGGCTTATTGGGTGTTTTTTTTTTTTTTCAAATTGTGTACTTGTTTATGTAATTGGGCTTTAGATCGGTGCTACTTCCATTGGTGGACAATGCTTCACAGACCCACTTTAGAGGTTTAATTTATTGGGTATTTGTCTTGGGGTTGTTCTCTATATTGGGTTTGTCTTGAATTTTGTGAGGAAATCATTATAGACCATGGATTTGGTTTTGAAATAGTATCCAGTAATCCCAAAATGGTGATTTGTTTCCATATTTGTATACATGTCAAGTAAGTTGGGAACATATTTGTATTGAATTGGAAAGATGTACAATACGGTCAAGTGGATACATGTTTATGACTATGTCCTTAATTTTCATGCACATTGACCATAGAATATAAAAATGAGGCTTTTGTCTTGTTTTGACAAGGTTGTCACTGAATTCGATCAATCATTGATGTGGAAAATTTTTGGGCAAGTAGTGGTTTAACTATTGGATAGTTCAATTTTCAATCCATTTTCTTTGGTGATTGCTTGTATGGTATTGGAATTTCCAAGCATTGTGTAATAATATGTATGCTGTCAAGTTTGAATCAGTCTTGATTTTTTGATCAAGATGTTGGAAATATGTTGTCATTGATGGAAAGGATGACTGATGGCAAGTGAAATGGAAAAGGTTAGCAAAGTCAACTGCAATGGTAAAAATGTTGTCATTAGTGGCCAAGGCAATGATTGATGGAAAAAATAATGGAAAAGGTGGCACAATAAAATCAAAAGTAAAGGCAATGACACTGGTGGCAAAGAAAAGGTGTAGGCGCTTTGGAGCCTATTCTGGAGAAGAAGATAATATCAGATGTAGGTGTAAGTCACTGATATGAATAAATTTTTGAAAGATATTTCCAACGATATATAGAAGGTTGAAATTGGCCTCCTAATTCAAAAGTTAGAGATAGTCAAATTTTGGTGACCCCAAGTCCAAAATAACAAAGTTAACAAAGGTTTTGGAGGACCTTTGGCACACAAACAAAGTTCGCACAAGTGCCAAGACAGGTGGAGCCTCTAAGCGAGAGCTTCGAGCTAACATGGAGAGACAAAAAAACAATAGATAAGGTTTTTATTGGCCAGAGGTGGTGCCCATAGTATAGGCTAGTTGACAGGCTTACCCCAAAGGGTTCATCTTGGTGGAAGCATATTATATCCTAAGACTAAGCAACCAGGTGGTTGTAGCTGGGACAACATGGTGGAACAATTACATACTCCCTAATGGGGACCGAGCAGGTGGAGACCACCCGACATTATCACCCTGATAGGTGTACCTCAGAGATGTGCAAAGGGCACACATATGTGTAATGATGGGAGGAATGGAGTAGGTGGAGCCCACCCAACCGATGTATTACTCGATGATAAAGTTATAGAGCCAAGGGCTAGGCGTCAGGCTATTAATGCATAAACACGGTAGAATTTTACAATGTAGAGGCACAACAGAGCAACCAATGAGGATTTAATAGCAGGAGGCCCACTTCACCAACTCAACCCATGTAGGGTGAGCCCAGAAGGAAAAAAATTGATGGTAAAAAAGAACAGGAAGTGCAGCAGAGAGCTGGCCCGGAGGATTTTGGCGTAAAAATAAAGGAAAAGGTTGGGAAGAAAAAAATCAAAATAATAAAGTATTGGGTTGTGAAATAGGCCTCAAGGAGGAATTTCTCTCTCTTATCTGACAAGGATAGGTGGCAGCATTTGATTGGACTAGACGATAGAAAATGATGACGCCAGCATGACCAATAGGAGCGAGACATGTGGCAGGAAAATTCAAAAATTTTGAGCACCCAAATAGCCCTTTTCTAGTGGACACGTGTACCACTCATAGATCGACACGTGGCATGAGTGATGTGATCCTGGCATCATCCCAAAGGTTGAAGCCCGATGATTTAGATTTTATGCGCAGAGAAGTGGCTGGGAAGCGGGTGATGGGACATGTAGGCATTAACAGTGGATAGTGGTAGCCAAAGAAAAGAGGGTCGATTGGATCCTACCGGCCATCTCATCGTGCTAGATAGATCCAGACAATTTATTAGTGGTGAGTGTAGCGAAACTATTGGGTAGGAGCAAGGGTCGCGACATGGTGATAGAGCAAAGAAAAATAGGAATGAGAGTGGGTGGACCCCATTGACAGATCATCTTTCTCATTGGATCCCAAAATATTTGAAAAGGATAGAAAGGGATGTGTCGAGATAGAGGAGCTATGGGCTAAGCGCCCACACACATCCCATGCAACTGTTAAGAGACCAGGGGTGCGGCGGAAGCAAAAGGAATATAGTTTTGGGAGTATTGGGCTTAGTGCTCAGACCTGTCTCTTGGTTCATTTCACATAGAAACAAGCCCTGGGGCAGAAGAAAAGAGTTGTGAAGGCTCTTGGGAGATCCAGATTAGCACTTGGACTTCACCGCTGGTTGTTTTGCATAGAAACATAAGAAAAGGATGACATTTATATAGATAATTGACCCGCGTAAGGCTTGAAAGGGCTTAGTGCCTAGGGCCTAAGCCAACGGTCACTGAAACATGGTCTTATGCCAAGGAAAATAAGTAAGGTGTTTGCGAAGAGGACCTAAAGGCCAAATTTTTCAAATATGCAGCAGTTCTATGTTAAAATAAGAAAAGGGCCATGAAGGCCTTTTGGGCTACAAAAAAGTGTTGTGCATGGAAATAACAAGTTGGCAGCATTTTAATAAAGTCGCAAATGCTTTGGCATGAACAGTCGACAAATTTGGCAAGTGACAAGTAGTCACTGTTTGGAAGTTAAGCCAAACATAAACAAAATAGCAGAATGCTAAATAGTGTGAATGAGTTCGTAGTTTGGAGTGTTGAGAGCAAAAGATAGGTAAGAGGCAGATTTAGTATATTTTCCAGACATAACAAGTTGACAACTTGTTCACCAACATGTTGGTGGAATTTTATGTTAAGAGGTAGTTTTGGAAAATTAAGCCAAGTTTGGAGGACTGGAAAACTTAACAAATACCAACTAAAACCTGTTAAATTTCCAGAACAATAGATTTGAGTAGAAAACTCAGAGGTTGAGTTCTGACCAATAGTATTGGAATCAAGGACTTGAAGAGAAGAATTATAAAAGTCAAATTAATAGGACAGAGGTAAAATTAAAGACTCATGCACATATCAAAGGAAAGATAACTAAAGATTAATTAAAAATTATCAATCCAAAATTCCTTTAAAGGAATAATTCGAATAAGCAGATTTTGGTTGAGTAAGTTGTAAGAGTTGTTGGTTGTTGCATAGGTGTGTGCAACAGAATGCTGCTAGGATGCTTCATGAGAGAAGGTTGTTGAGGTTGTTGTTGAGGTGTTTTTATGAGAGAACATGGTGTTTTTATCAACAATCATAAATTGTTGAAGATGATGGTGTTTGGGTCAGCAACTAGAGATCGCTGAAGGTGCTTTATGGTGGCTTTGGTAAGAGGTTGCAGTAAGAACAAATTTATTGGTAAAATGGCTATTGATCTAAGTTTGATAATGGATGAGAGATGGATCAATAGCGTTGACAAGTGGTAGCTTGCAGACTAGGGGTAACATCTCGTTCTAGCGGGTGCTAGTCAATCTTTGGGGGCAAGTGTCCCTTTCATGTAGGTTTTAACCCCGTACAGAAATTACCTGCATATGAATTCTAAAACACAGAAAATAAACAATGTGAGATAATGACACATAAAACACATATACATAGCGATTTTCCCTTGGATCCCAAAACTGGGACTACCAGCTTGATTTTTCATTATGTTCCTTCAATGTTACAATACATATATATACATGCCGAAGCATCCAATACCATGGACTGTAAAAGCATCGCGCCCAAAACCATGTGCGAAAACCATGCACACAACCATAGGTAGGTCTACCCACCTAATATAGGGTCCACCCCTCCACTGCACAATCAGCGTAATGAAGGGGGGGCTCTGGCCCCCCTCTAACTGCCCAGTTAACTAGGGGAGCTAGTCATGGAAAGAATATAACACAACCCAACATTCTCCCACATGTTTTTTTCTTTCCACAAGGGGCCATAGGATAGCATAGCCATTTATCCAGCCCTGTAATGCCCATTGTTTCTCTACACCAAGAGAACTTCTCAAAGCTCACAGATTTCCTTAATGTATCTGTAGCATTCTTCAAAGTGTCCACCTTTACCAGCAACACCTTTTTATCTTCTATCATATCCATCACAAAGTGATACTGAACATCAATGTGCTTTGCCTTTGAATGGTAAGTAGGGTTCTTTGCCAAGAAAATTGCACTTTGGCTGTCACACTCTATCCTTATAGTTCCCTGTACTAACCCCATACTTGAACACAATATCTGCAACCAAACTGCTTCCTTGCTTGCATGAGTGCCTGCCATGTATTCTGCCTCTGTAGTTGATAGAGCCACTACAGATTGTTTCCTACTCATCCAACTAACTGCAACTCCAAATAGGTTAAACACATACCCACTTGTAGATCTTATCCGATCCAGATCTCCAACCGAGTCTGCATCAACAAAGCCATGAATATCCAAAACTCTATCCAATCCTGGTCTTCCTTGGTAGCACAAACCATAATCACTAGTGCCACACAAACACCTAAAAACCCAATTCACTGTTGTCCACAACTCCTTCCTTGGTTTTGACATAAACTTTCTCAATACTCCCACTGAATGTGCAATGTTTGGTCTAGTACATACCATCACATACATCAAGCTACCGAATGCACTTGCATATGGAACATGGGACATGTCCTCTTCCTCTTCTTGTGTCTTGGTACACTTTTCAGTAGATAACTTCACACCTACACTGGTTTATTATCCTGCATATTAAACCTCTGCAGTATTGTCTCAACATACTTCCTCTGGTTTAACTAGATCTTCCTCTTTGCTCGATCTCTTTTAACTTCCATGCCAAAAATACAGTTTGTAGCACCAAGATCTTTCATGTTGAATTTGGAGGAAAATTTGGTCTTCAAATCCTGAATAATTTCTTTGTCATTTCCAACCAGTAACATATCATCCACATACAAGACCAGATAAATAGCACGGTCATCAATTAATTTAAAATACACATAGTGATCTTATTTTCTTCTGGTGAAGCCAATTCCTCGTATAAATGTATCAAATTTCTAATACCACATCCTTGGTGACTTTTTTAACCCATACAAAGAATTTTTTTAACTTGCATACCAATTCTTTCTTACCCTTCACCACAAAGCCTTCAGGTTTCTTTATGTAGATCTCCTCTTCCAGATCCCCATGAAGAAATGTTGTCTTCACATCCATTTGTTCTACCTCAAAATCAAAAGCAACAACATTAGATAAAAGTAATATAATAGAAGCTACCTTGGCAAGAGGAGAAAAAATATCACCAAAATCAATTCTCGGCACCTAGGAATAACCTTTTTCTCCCAACCGAGATTTGTATTTCTCCACCTTTCCTTCTACATTTGTGTTCTTCTTGAACACCTATTTCCTACCAATGGGTTTCCTTCCAGCTAACAACTCCACCAGATCCCAAGCCTCATTTTTGTGCAAAGATGTCACTTCATCAACCATGGCCTCTGTCCATAGTTTTCCATCCTTTGAATCTACTACTTCCTTTACAGTTCTGGGATCATCACCAGTAATAGATAAAGAAAATTTTGAACAGAAAGTAGATGGACTATACATTTCTGGTTTCCTTATTTCTCGAATTGATCTTCTCACAATTGGAGTTTGTGGCTCTTCATCTTCTGATTCCTCTTCTGCTGTAGAGTCTGATTCTTCCTCCTTAAGCTCAAACTCTATCTTCTCAGGTTCCTTTGTTTGGACTTCATGTTTAATAACATCTTTCACCTCTCTAAACATCACATCTCGGTTGTACACAACCTTCGTTATTACTGGGTTCCAAAGTTTATAACCCTTTAAACCATCCTTATACCTAATAAAGATGCACTTTTTAGATTTACTATCCAACTTTGTTCTTTTCTCCTTTGGAACATGTACATATGCATCACATCCAAATACCCCCAGATGTGAAAGAGAAGGTTTCTTACCAGTCCTTACCTCTTATGGACTCTTATCCTCCAACGCTGAAGAAAGTGATGTGTTGACCAGGTAACATGCAATCTCCACCGCCTCTACCCAGAATTCCTGTCCTAACTCGGCACAACTGAGCATGCTTCTTGCCCTTTCCATCAATGTCTTGTTCATTCTTTCTGCAAATCCATTTTTCTCAAGTGTGTATGGAGTAGTATTTTGTCGTGCTATACCACACTTCTTACAGAATTCTTCAAATTCCTTCTTGCAAAACTCTCCACCATTATTTGTCCGTAGCACCTTTATCTTCTTCTCTGTTTAGTTTTCCACTAGAGCCTTAAATTCTCTAAACTTGTCAATGACTTCATATTTCTTCTTAAGGAAATATATCCATGTATTCCTTGAGAAGTCATCTATAAATGATACATAGTACACATACTTACCCAATGATGGAACCTTCACAGGTCCAAACACATCATTGTGCACAAGCTCTAATATCTGTTTCGCTCTCTTACCACCAGAGGGGAAACTCACCCGATTATGCTTCCCATATACACTGTCAGACTCAGTCTTGTCAGTCCTCTGTCAGAGTCAAATTCACCAAGGTTCATTTCTTGTCATTTGCAGTCATCAAATGCCATTTTGGTCAAAAATAGTCATTTTAATTCTTGAGTCTAGGGTTTTGTCTCCGGAAGTGTGAAATAACGCTTGCAGGCCAGAGGGAGGTTTAGTAAGTTTTTATTTCAGGAATGTCATCGTCAATAATGCGAGATTGATTCTTCTTCAAAACCCCATTTTGAAGAAGAAATCATCAAATGTGTTTTTCTAATAAATGTGTAATTTGTCAAAGTGTTTCAAAGTTGTACATCTCTTCAATGGCAGCAACTTTAGCTGCTCCTATCCCTACAAAAGCACAAACAAAAAGAACATCATCAGCACAAAGAGACAAAGCAAAATCAAACAAAACAAAGTTTGCATTCAAATGCCAGAATGCCAAAATTATACAACTTGGTTTGCCGAATCAGAAGAAATCAAAGTCATGTCTTTGTGAAAATGTTTCTATGTGTATCAATGTCAATTTGGTATTCAAAGGGTCGATTGAAGTCGAGGTTTAGTGAAGAGAAGGCAAATCTTGCAAATTTTCAAGCCGTGACTGTGTGAAATCTTGGTGCGGCGCATTGGAGAACAATGTGGCGCATAGAATGCGCACGACACATTGGGCGCTCCTCCGCAATGTAAATTAACACTGGCGTGGCACACTGGGAGTGCGTGCGGCACAGAGAGCCCCAAGGCCGAAATTCATCATCGATTCATCAAAAACTCAATTTGTTTCAGCTCAATTCTTCTCCAAGTAAGTCGATAGGGCCTGTTCAGTGATTTTATTCATGTATGATGTGTTTAGAAGCGAAAACATTGGAGTTTAAATGGTGAAAGACTTCGACCTGTTTTGGATATTCGAGTATCTGTGAGGGGAGGGTGAGTCCAGTGCTCAATGCGGCTGCCTACATCAGCATTCACTATATTGTCGAAATGGAAGTGTGCATGGACTACATTGGATGTGATCAAAAAGTATGGAAGGCTTTGTCAAAGCTTGAAGGAGTGGACGCGATCGACATAGACATCCAGCAGCAGAAAGTGACAGTGACCGGATATGCCAATCAAATGACCGTTTTAGATGTTGTGAGAAGTACTGGTAAGAAGGCCGAATTCTGGCCTTACCCATATGACAGTCACTACCTTTCTTATGGTCCTCATTACCATTATCAACAAATTAGTACTCCTGCAGCTTCCACGTACAAATACGAAACGCAATACCATTATCAGCAAATTAGTACTCCTGCAGCTTCCACATACAACTACGAAACACATGGATATAACAATGGGACTGTCGATGACTACTATCATTCTGAGCTTCCTTCTTCCTCTGCAGTCATGAATGACAAAGCAGCCAGCCTGTTCAGTGATGAGAACCCACATGCCTGCAGTGTTATGTAAACCTTTGCGGTGGCTTGTAAATATATATAGGAGAAGTTCGTTTTATATCCTATTTTTAATGATCAGCACCCTCCTTTGGCTGACCCGGAAATTGGAGGGTTTAACACAATATCATCGACATTCTGCCTCCAAAATCAGCTTTCTGGCTTCAATGAGTAGACAATATTTACAATTTGGCTTCCTAGATCTTCTTGGCACTGTTGAAACTATAAAGTTAGCGATAATCAACATGAGTAAGGAGTGGAGATAACTTTGGCAGATGATGTTGTCACAGGGCCACATACCACAAACTGTGAAGGGATGGTATTGATTGCTTCCTTGCTATGTTCATGCCTTAGAAGTGTTACGCTTACACAGTCAAGGAGGGGTGCTATACTGTTATTGCGAAACTGTTCATATTATATTGATGATGAGGCCCGGTTGCAACATGTTCTTCCTTATGTTGTCGCTATGCTTTCTGATCCAGCTGCTATTGTGCGGTGTGCTGCATTGGAAACTATCTGTGATGTATTATCATTAGTCCAGGGGTTCCCCCTAGTGATGCAAAGATATTTCCAGAGTATATTCTTCCTATGCTCTCAATGTTACCAGATGACCCTGAGGAGAGTGTCCGCATTTGTTATGCCGAGAACATATATAAGATTGCTGCAGCTGCTTCTCGTTTTCTAATAAGGTCACAGTTGCTGAATGAAATGACCATTTTAGATCGATCAAATGTTTCTAATAAGGCCAACAAAGTTCCATTTGGTCCATCTCAAGTTCCGGGGTCACAAACTCCTGGGTATCAACAGAATAGTAACGGCAATGCAGAACTTGCACAGTTACGGCAGACAATAGCTCAGGTTATACAAGATTTGGTGATGGGACCAAAAGCAGACAACACTTATTCGGCGTGCATTGCTGCAGCATGTAAAAGAACTATGTGATTTCTTTGGAGAGAAGCAATGTAATGAATTTTTGTTACCAATTCTTCCTGCTTTTCTAAATGACCATGATAAACAGTTACAAGCTGTATTTTTTCAACAGATTATACATGTATGTTATTTTGTTGGCCAAATGAGTGTGGAGGAGTATCTTCTGCCTTATATTGAGCAGGCTCTCAACGAACATGTAGAAGAAATCATTGTCAATGCATTGAAATGTTTGGCATTTCTTTCAAAAGAAAAATTACTCAGGAAAAGATTGTTTCTTGATGCAGTTCAGCGGGCTGCTCCTCTACTTTGTCATCCAAGCCAATGGGTTAGGAGTTCAACTGTTACATTTATTGCAACAAGCAGTGGGAGTTTACACCCAGTTGATTCTCATGTTTATCTTTCACCAATTTTGCAGCCTTTCCTTCGTCGGGAGCCAACATCTTTAGACTCTGAGACTGATTTGTTGTCGTGTTTGAAGTCTCCAACGTCAAGAAAGGATTTCCATAACGTCCTAGAAAAAGTCAAGAAATTGTAGCTTGGACCGTGGATTATTACAAAACCGTATATGTATAGGTGGAATGTCGGCATTCTTATGGCAATCAAATTCATGTCGCCGATGGATTTTATGGCAAAGTCTTCGTTCAAAGGCGTGTTTATTGAAAGGTTGGTTTTCATTCAAATGACAAATGTTGAGCGCACTGAAGATGAGAAATATGTCGTGGCAGATCGCAGTGGATTGTCCAAGGACTGTGCCAGATGTTACTTTCTTTCAGCAAATAGACATACAAGCATCCCTGGAGCGTATTCTCTATACATGGGGCTATTGTTATGAAAAAAATTAGTTTTATTCAAAGGGCCCAGGTAAAAGGAAAGTGAACAGTCACAGAATGAATGCCTACATTTAAAACAAAGACACCCATCATAGCAGAGAAAAAGGAACCGACGGTCTATTTTTAACTGCAGTTGCAATTCAAAGACTCTATGCTCCAGATTCTGTCTTTTAATTGGTCATCAACAAACAAAATGTAACGCTGCTCCTTTTTAGATCAGACTCTTCCTATTCTCATGATTTTAGGTGAAACGGCTCCTATTCTCAATCAATCTGTTTTCCCATTCCTGAGTTTATTTATTATATGAAAAATTATGTGTCAAGGGTTCTGAGTTTCTGAGAAAAAGTGTGGGAGGAAAAAATCCAGCATTACCACTGTACAGTTTTGACAGAGAAATAATTAAATGGTGCAGCTCTGATTTATAAGATTCTTGCGGTATGAGTTTTGGCATGTGTTTTTCTCTTTGTTTCATATGTATCATGTGTTGTTTTGCAGTCCATTCATGATCGTTTCCAGCTGAATACTTTCAAGTGAGAAAGGTATAATTCAGTCATTGCTCTGCCTCGAGGAAGTTTCAGATTTTATGTATTTTCTTCTGCCTGGAAAGGATTCATACATTAATTCCCTTTTCAGCTTTCTTAAAGACTTTCCACCTCATGTAAATTCAATTCGATTGCTAAAACCTCATGCCTATCTCGCCTTATGAAATATACTATGCCTTTGGTTAAATCTCTGCTCATGGTGTCCTTGTCCCATACAGCCCAGAAAACCCAGTCATTTTTCAAATTACCCGTCTCCTATCTATTTACTAGCCTAAAATCAGTTCCCATTTTTAGTCATCTCGCACCCTATTGCTCATTTTATCGAGATTGACTGGAGAGAGCCCTCTCCTATCGTCGTAGGGCTAGCTACGAGGCTGAGCTTGGTTTGATGTTGCCTTGAACCTCACCTTCCTTCAACCTGAGGCAGATTCGAGCGTTAACATACACAATTTTCACAGAAATCAAAATCTAGAGAGCTATTAGTCAGACGTTCTACCATACCTTTACCATGAAGTATTCGAAGGTCCTTCTCTCCAATATGTCCAAGCCTTTGACGCCATATCATGATCTTTTCTCCAGAGACCACTAGATTTTCTGCTCCACTTTTAGGGACCGCATAACTATTGCACCCATCAACAACAGTGCTACCTTGTAGCTTGTACATAGTTCCAATCTGAACTCCTCGTATCCATACCAGTGGTCCTCGAACCATCTTGCAGGTATATTTTTTGAACACTGTTTTTACACCTGCACCATCCATCTTGCTTACAGAAATCAGAATTTTGGCTAATGCAAGAATATGCAGAACACATGGAAGTGTTCTAATCCTTCCACCTTGCAACTTCAACTTGAATTTTTCAAGACCAAAGATTCTAGCCTTCCTGTCATCCCCCAAGAAGACATCACCACCATCATATTTCTCATACTCACAAAACCACTCTCTATGGGGAGTGAAGTGAAAGGATGCACCTGAGTCAATAAATCATGCCTGATAATCTACATATGTACTTGAAGAATCCAAGTACACATCCTCACCTTCATCTGAGGTGGTTTTTGCCTCTGCAGAAGGAGCATCATCAGATCCCATTCTTTTGTCAGGGGCTTTAGTTTTACAGTCCCTTTTGTAGTGCCCTTCCTTTCCACATTTCCAGCACACCTTTACAGGTTTTCCTAGAGATTTAGATCTCCCACTCGATGACTTGTTTTTGTTTCTGTTTTGGGACCTTCCTCATACAGACAAGGCATCACCATTCTAGCTCTCCATATTTTTCCATCTCATCTCCTCCATCAGTAAGGATGAGGCTATTTCATCAAATTGCAAGGCAGTTGCATTGCTACCTATTGCAATAACCAGACTATCCCACGAATTTGGTAGAAAACACAACAAACTGATGCAATTATGTTCATATGAAATTTTAATATATTACAGATAATAACTGACTTACCACATTATTAAATGCATTGAGATTCTCTGTCATCAAGTCTCCATCTTTCATCCTCAGGTTATACAACTTTTTCCATCGGAACAGTTTATTCACTAGAGACTTAGATTGGTACAAAGTCCTTAACTTGTCCCACAAAGCCTTAGTCGTAGCTTCCCCTGATACATTCATCAATACTGAATCTGAGACACACAATCGTATTGTGCTCTTTGCCTTTCGATCCAACTTCTTCCATTCTTCATCGGACACTCCCATTGGTTTAGTACTCGGATTTACTTCTATCCACTGATCTTTGTCTACCAACAGATACTCCACCTTGAGTTTCCACAACTCAAAAATATGACCATTAAATTTCTCGATCTCTATCTTTCCACTTCTCGCCATATTCTTTCACCACTAGAATCAATCCCGCAGATCTCCCATTGAACATTTTCTACCACAGGCCTAAGCAAAACCCCTCAGCCACAAAGGCGTCCCCTTGAAACTAAAACAACTTTGATGCCAAATGTAGGTTTTAACCCTGTACAGAAATTACCTGCATACGAATTCTAAAAAATAGAAAATAAACAATGCGAGAGCATAACACATAAAACACATATACATAGAGATTTTACCTCGGATCCCAAAACCGGGACTACCAGCTTGATTTTTCATTATGTTCCTTTCAATGTTACAATACATATATATACATGCCAAAGCATCCAATACCATGGACCGAAAACCATCGCGCCCAAAACCATGTGCGAAAACCATGCACACAACCATAGGTAGGTCCGCCCACCTAATATAGTGTCCAAAAAAAAATTTCCCCGAGGCGCTACCCCAAACCTTGTAGATGGGGGCTAACCACCCCCCTCAAACGCCTTATGATGCCCTCACTGCGCAACGAAGGGGGGGTTCCACCCCCACTCTAACCCTCCGGTTAACTAGGGGAGCTAGTCGTGGAAAGAATATAACACAACCCAAGATTTCAGCATAGACTGCAAAATGAGTAGGGGCAATTGTTCCTTTTAGTGAGTACTGGTAAACAAGTACTGGCAAGTGTCCCTTATAATGGGTACCAGTAAACGATAAGGGATAGTAGTCCCTTTCAGTGGTAGTTGATAAATAGGCAGGGATAGAAGTTCCTTTAATTAGCAGATGATAAACCTACAAGTAGTAGCTTGTGGGGCAACGATGTAATGAAGTTGAAACTTGAAATGAATAGAAGATTGGTGTATTTTCTATATGTGTTGCTCATGTGCATGTAATGTTCTATTTTACATGATTGTGTTCTATTTTTGATCCGTGATAAATTGCTAAGGTGATTGAAGAGTTAATTTGTTAAAATTTTATAATTTGGCCACACAACTGATTAACCCCCCCCCTCTAAGTAGTGTCCTGGTTTCCATTGTTTCTAACAATTCGTATCAGAGCTAGTGTCCTTCAGGATCAATTTAGCATTTGGAAGGAAGATCAGGGATAATGGAAAACTAGGATTGGATTACCTCAAATGGAGTTCCATTTTTGAATGACCCGAATTATACAACTTGGAAGGTGAGGATGAGAATCTACTTGCAAGATCTTGATTTGGATGTGTGGCTATATGTGGAGAATTGAGTAATAAATAATAAGTTTGATAAATTATCTAGGAATGAAATCATGATATGGTTGTCTAAGGTAGACATTGAGAAAATAATCTATTTTAAAACTGTAAAGGAGATATGGGAAAAATTGCAGTCCACCTATGAATAAGACATGCAACACTGCATGTGATGTCAAGAGGCTTTCCATTGACGATGAAGCAGACAAAGATTCAAAGAGTGTTGAAAATCATGAATAAGATGATGACTCTTCTTTATCAAGAGTTCAAATTGCTGATCAACACCTGTAGCAGATGCAAACTACAAGTAAGTTGTTGTTCTGTTGTTATTGTAGAACAATAGGTCATTTATTTTCAAACCGCTCAATTTCAAGTGGAATTATTTTCTGGTGAATAAGAGGAATGCCTAAAGTCATCAAGGGAAAAAACTCATGGACACACTGAGAGTGAGATTAACACTTGTTGTGAATCCAATTCCTCCTGTATTGACTTGGAAGATCTTGATGAAAATATATATTTGAAGATACAACTCATATAATTTATTGAGGAGAGAAAGAAAATAAAAGCCATCAATCTGGAGCTAGAACATGAGAAGACTATATTAAACGATCAACTGATGAATCGTCATTAGCATGTAAGGTATTCTGAAGTAATATTTAAAGAGAATCAAACAAGCCATTTTTCCTCTCAGGCCAAGAAAAAAATTGAAGATGATGACGACTCAGAAGCAACATTGAGGGTACCCACCATGAAAAGAATGCGACATCAAGGAGATGAAGGGAATTCCTGGAATCAAACTAAAGGAATGCAACCCCTTATATAATTTTATTTCAATAATGCAGAGAACTTTGCCTCCACATTTTCAGAGAGGAGATTTAAGGCGCAACAACATAAGTGGAATGCACAATTTCCACCACAACCATTCCTCATAAGAGAAATTTGACCAACCAAGCACAAAGATCCTTTTTCCCTCAAAGGAAATATTTTTAGTGGCCCAATAGTAACAAGAGAGAAAATTATAATCTAGGAATTGGACAGGCACAATAATCGGTAATAATTTTAATTCATTTGTCCCCTTCTTGAATAATATTGCATGCTATAGGTGTAAGAAATTTCGACACAAAATAGCTGCATGCAAATCTAGAAAGAAATTATTTTTCTAGAATGCTACAAATAGAGTTGAGAGCCAAAAAAAATGAACAACGTAGGAGATAATTTCAACACCTTAAATGGTGAATGGAGGCAACACAAAAAAATGTTTGGCTATGAAGAAAATAAACAAAAATTTAGCATATAAGATTATGAAATTCCTGTAGTTGACATCTCACAAAGACTTCAATTAGTTAAAAGAAGTAACATCAGACTTGACATTTCACTAAAGAAATATAGTGAGAAAGAAGAGAAAAAGTGGTATGCAGGCTCAGGAAATGGCAGAAATCCACCCAGTTAAGTAGACCAGTGCATGAAACAAGCTCATGGTGTTGAGATAATTTAGCATCTGCAGGCGTGGAAGAAACAGGAGGATAATCTACTCAGGGGGAGTAGATCCCTTGCTCCTCCTCATTGAAAAGAAGAGGTTGGCTTTAAGGGAAGCCATAAAGGTTAGATACAAGGATAAAAAAGAAATACGCCAAGGAATGCATCTGAAGGATAAAAATGGAAGTTTGCCATTTTTTATGAGAAATATGGTTGGTTGATCAATTATTAGTTTGAGCATGTGTAGTTTGGTGATGATCTATTTACAAGCTTCCTTAGTAAGTATTTTTTACAGATTTCAAATGAAAACATGTAGCATGGTCACATGGTGAGTATGCTCAACTCAATATTTGAGTATGAGACTATGCATTGAAAATTGGTATTAGTTGTGTGTTGCATTACATAGGCTAATTGTGTTTATGAATGGATTGACTGTTGTGATTTTGTTCCAATTGGTAACTGGTATCACATGGTATCAACGGTACTATAAATTGGTATTTACATTCATTAGACTCTTTGTCAAAAGAGAGGTGTATGTGTCTAGGTAGGCACTGTTATGAATGTAATCCTAGATAAGACTCAGACCAACAAGAGTTGTTTTTCATTGCTCAATTGCACAAGCATGTGTTGTTTCAATAAGAGATCCCTCTTGTTTGCTTGAGGTAAACATTGGGGGTAAATACTCCTTTCCCTTAGATTTAATGTTCTTCATAGGACAGAGAGGAAGCTTCTTGGATCAGATTAGAGGCATCTGAGTCTTTTTTGTAGCATATGAAGAAGCAATTGATAGGTCCACAAGATCAAAAGACAAAGGGAGATTGTTGACAAGGGGAGCATGTTAGTATCTTTTCCATTGATGCCAAAGGGGGAGAATTGTTTCTAATCAAACACAAGATGGTAAATGATCAATGGCAAAGAAAAGGGAGAAATGTCAAGATGGTAATGGTCAATGATAATGATGTGTTTTTTGATCTTGATGCTGCCATCAATGCCAAAGGGGGAGATTGTTTGAAATGTGTTGTCATTGATGGCAAAGATAACTGATGGTGAGTGCATTGGAAAATATTGGCAATGGAGGATGAAATGGTAAAAATGTTTTCATTGGTGGCAAAGGAAATGATTCATGGAAAATACAATGGAAAAGGTGGCACATGTAAAGAAAAAGTAAAGGTAATGGAAATGGTGGAAAAGAAAAGGTGTAGAGGATTTGGATCTTATTATAGAGTAGTAGATAATCTCAAGTGTAGGTGTAAGCCACCCAGATTGATAGAGCTCTAAAGGAGCTTTCCAACGTTATATAGAAGGTCAAAAATTGCCTCCTGGTTCAAACGTTAGAGTTAGTCAAAATTTGGTGACCCCAAGTAAAAAATAACAGAGTTAGCAGAGGTTTTGGAGGACCTTTGGCACACAGCCAAAGTTGTCACAAGTGCCAAGATAGGAGGAGCCTCTAAGCGAAAGCTTGAGGCTGACATGGAGAGACACAAAAACATTAATGAATTTTTGTATTGGCCAGAGGTGTTGCCCACAGTATAGGTTTTCTTGGTGGGCTTACCTCAGAGGGTTCACCCCATCAGAATCATGTTATAGCATAATTCTTAGCAACCGGGCGGTTGTAGTTGGGACAACATGGTGGAATAGCTATACGCTTCCCAATGGGGACCAAGCGGGTGGTGCTTGTTTGACGGTATCAACCCAATTGGAGTACCCCAGAGATGTACAAAGGGTGCACATATGTGTAGCTTCGGGAGGAACAAAGCAGGTGGAGCACACCTGATCGATGTATTACCTGGAAATAAAGTTATAGAGCCCAAGGCTATGCTCCAGGCTATTAAAGTCGGAACATGACAACATTTGACAATGCAACAACATGACAAAGAAAAAAATGAGGAGTTAAGAATGGGAGGCCCACTCTGTTAGCTCAGCTCGTAAGGAAAAACCCAGAAGGTAAAGCAGAACAGACAATGCAGCAGAGAGCCGACCTGGAGGATTTTGGTGGAAAAACAAAGGAAAAGGTAGGGAAGCCAAAAATCAAAATAACAAAGGATTGGGTCACAAAATAGGCTTCAAGGAGGACTTTCTCTCTCCTCTCTGATAGGGATAGGTGGTAGCGTGTGATTGGCCTGGATGTCAGCAAATGATGATGTAATCACAACCAATAGGAGTGAGACATGTGGTGGGAAGATTAGACAATTTTGGGCACTCGAATGGCCCTTTTCTGGTCGACACATGTACCACTTGCAAGTCGACACGTGGCATGGGTAACATCATCCTGATGTCATCCCAGAGGTTGGAGCCTGACAGTCTATTTTTTATGCGTAGAGAAGTGGTCAGGATATGAGAATTGGGACACATAGACGTTAATGGTGGATAGCGACAGTCAATGAAAAGAGGGTCGGATGGACCCTACCAACCAGCTCATCCTACCGGATGGAGCCCAACAATTTTTCAGTGGTGAGCGCATTGGAAGTGCTAGGTAGCAGCAAGGGCCAGATCAAAGTGACGGAGCAAAAAAAAAATGGAATGAGAATGGGTGGACCCCATTGATAGCTCATCCCACTCATTGGATCCCAAAAGATTTAAACATGGTACAAAGGAATGTGTTGGGACAAAGGAGCTATGGACTAAGCACCCATGTAGGTCCCATGCAACAGCTAAGAGACCATGGCATGGCAAAAGCAAAAGGCGTTGAGTTTTGGGAGTACCGGGCTTAGCGCTCGAACCTTTGTCTTGGGTTATTTCGCATAGAAATGAGCCTTGAGGCAGAAGAAAAGAGTTTTGAAGGCTCTTGGGAGATCTGACTTAGCACCTGGACTCCGTCGGTGGTTGCTTCCCATATAAACGTGAGAAATGGTGTAGATTCATTTATACGAACAATTGGCCCGCATAAGGATTGAAAGGGCTTAGCGCCTAGGGCCTAAGTCAATGATCACAAACACGCATTCTTACGGCAAGGAAAATAGGTAAGGTGCTTACGAAGATGGCCTAAAGGCCGAATTTGGAAGATATGCAACAAATTAGAGTTAAAATAAGAAAAGGGTCATGAAGGGATTTTGGGGTATGAAAAAGTGTTGTGCATGGAAAGAATGAGTTGGAAACATGACTTTTGGCAGAAAAAGCATGGACAGATGAATTGACAACATTTTAATAAACTACGAAGGCTTTGGCATGAATAATTGGCAACTTTGGCAAGTGACAACTAGTCACTATTTGGAAGTTAATCCAAACATAAACAAAACAACATAATGATAAATAACATGAACGACTTGGAAGTTTGGAAAGTTGAGAGAAACAGACAGGTAAGAGGCAGATTTATTATAGTTTCCAGAAATAACAAGTCGAAAACCAGTCTAACAATGTGTTGGTGGAACTGTCTGTTAAGAGGTAGTTTTGGGAAATTAGCCAATTTTGGAGGACCGACTAACTTAGAAAATCCCAGCTAAAACCTGTTAAATTTCCAGAACAACAGATTTGAGAAGAAAACTCAGAGGTTGAGTTTCGAATAACAATATTGGAATCAAGGATTTAAATACTAGAATTAGAAAACTAAAATTAATAGGATAGAGGTAAAATTAAGACTCATGCACAGATCAAAGGGAAGAATTCCTTTAAAGGAATAATTCAAATAATTTTTTTTTATTTGAGTAAGTTGTAAGAGTTGTTGTTTGCTGCATATGTGTGTGCAAAAAAATTGTGGGAGCAATAAACTGCTACTAGGGTGTTGCATGACAAAGGGCTACTAAGGTATTACTCGAATAGCAACAAAGGGTGCTGCAAGGGTTGTATGAGAGGTGGAATGCAACAAACTATGTGTGAGCTGCTAGTTGTTGCATAGGTGTGTGTAAAAAAGGATTTCTAGAGTTGTAGTTGGAGGTGGTTGTATGAGTGAGAGCGGAAGAGGGTTGTTGTTGTTTCGCAACAGAATTGTGAGAGAAAAATAATGATGCTAAGGTGTTGATGCTATTGGTAAAGAAGAGCATGGTTTTTTTATCAGCTATAATAAATTACTGAAGGCAATGGTGTTTGTGTCAGCAAACAAATATTCTTGAAGGTGTTTTATAGTGGCTTTGGTGAGCAGTTGCAGTAAGAAAAAAATTATTGGTAAAAGGCCTATTGATCTGAGTTTGAAAATGGATGAGAGCTGGATTAGAAGGGTTGGGAAGTGGTAGCTTGTAGAATAGGGGTAGTAGCTCCTTCTTATGGGCATTAGTAAATTTTTGGGGGAAAGAGTCCCTTTCAATAGAGACTAATAAAAGAGCAGGGGAAAGTGTCCCTTCTAGTGAGTACTCGTAAACGAGTAGAGGAAAGTGTCACTTCCACTGGGTATTGGTAAATGAGTAGGGGAAACAGACCCTTTTAGTGGTAGCTAATAAATGAGCAGGGATAGAAGTTTGTTTCAGTAGAAGCTAATAAACGTAGAAGTAGTAGCCTGAGGGGCAATGATGTAATCAAGTTGAAACTTGTAATGAATAAAAGATTGGTGTCTTGTGTATATGTCTTTCTCATGCGCATGTCATGTTATATTTTACATGATAATGTTTTGTTTTTGATCCATGAATAAATTTCTAAAGTGATTGAAGAGTTAATTTGATAAAATTGTATAATTTGGCCACACTACTGATTCAACCCCCCTCTTATTAGTGTCCTGGTTTCCATTGTTTCTAACGATTGGTGTCACAACTAGTGTCCTTTACGATCAATTTAACAACTGGAAGGAAGATCAGGGATAATGGAGAACCAGGATTGGATTACCTCAGATGGAGTTCCATTTTTGAATAGCTCAAATCATACAACTTGGAAGGTAAGGATGAGAATCTACTTGCAAGCTCTTGATTCAAATGTGTAGCTATCTGTGGAGAATGGAGTAAAAAATAATAAGTTTTATAAATTAGTCAGAAAGGAAATCATGTTATGGTTGTCTAAGCTAGACATTGAGAAAGTAATCTATTTTAAAACTACAAGGAGATATGGGACAAATTTCAGTCCATCTATGAAGAATACATGCAAGTTGCATGTGATGTCAAGATGCTTTCCATGGAGGATGAAGCACACAAAGATTCAAAGAGCATTGAAAATCATGAATCAAATGATGATTCTTCTATATCAAGAGGCCAAATTGCTGATGAACACCTAGAGGAGATCCAAACTACAAGTAAGTTATTGTTTTGTTGTTATTGTAGAGCAATAGGTCATTTATTATCAAACTGCTAGCTGCAAGTACTGGTGAAAGTGAGAGTTTCTCATCAAGTTGTAGTGAAGAAAGGACTACCTTAGTAGTAATAGCATATCTAGAAGAAAATGGGTCCACCTCTAGTGAAGAAGAGGAAGCCCTAGAGTCATCAAGGGAACAAAATCTTGGACACACTGAGAGTGAAATTGACACTTGTTGTGAATCCAGTTTATCCTCTATTGACTTGGAAGATCTTAATGAAAATATCTATTTGAAGATATAACTCATATCAGCTCTTGAGGAGATCAAGGAAATAAAAACCATCAATATGGAGCTAGAACAAAAGAAGAAGATATTAAAATATCAGTTGATGAATCTTCAAAAGCATGCAAAGTATTCTAAAGATATTATGGAGAATCAAACAAGCCATTGTTCCTCCCAGGCCGATACAACAATTGAAGATGAGGATGACTCAACAACAACATTAAGGGGACCCAACAACAAACAAACACAAAATCAAGGAGATGAAGGGACTTCCAGGAATCAAAATAAAGGTATGCAACCCCTTATGTGTTTTTATTGCAATAACGCATGGAACTTTGCATCCAAGTGTCCAGAGAGGAAATCGAAGGTGCCACAACATAAGTGGAATGCACATTTCTGACACAACCACAAATTCCTCAGAAGATAAATTAGACTAGCCAAGCACAGAGAACCTTTTTCTCTCAAAGGGAATATTTTCAGTGGCCTAATAGCAAAAAGAGAGAAAATTACAGTCCAGGAAATTGGACAAACATAATATTTGGTAAAACATTTAATTCCTTTGCCCCCTTCTTGAATAATACTGCATGCTACAAGTATAAGAAATTTGGGCACAAATTAACTACATGAAAATCTGGTAAGAAATTCCTTTTCTAGAATGTTGCAAATATAGTTGAGAGCCAAAAAAAAGAAAAATGCAAGAGATATTTCTGCACCTCAAATGGTGAAAGGAGGCAACATAGAATAATGTTTGTCTATGAAGAAAATCAATAGAAATTTAGCATATCATATTCTACAATTCTTGTAGTTGACATCTCACAAATAATTCAATAAGTTAAAAGAAGTAGCATCAAACTTGACAGTTCACCAAAGAAAGATAGTGATAAATAAGAGAAAATGTGGTTTGCATGCTTAGGAAATTGCAGAAATCCACCCAATCAGGCAGATCAACACAGGAAACAAGCTCATGGTGTTGATAAAATTCAGCATGTGAAGGTGTGGAAGAAACAAGAAGATAATCTACTTAGGGGGTGTAGATCCCTTGCTCCTCTTCATTGAAAATAAGAGGCTGACTTCAAGGGAATATAAAAGAGTTAGATGAAAGGAGCAGAAAGCAATATGCCAAGGAATGCATCTCAAGGATAAAAGGGAAGTATGCCATTTTTTATGAGCAGTATGGTTAGTTGATCAATTGGTAGTCTGATTATGTGTTTTTTGGTTATGATCTGTTTACAAGATTCCTTAGAAACTATTATTTACAAATTTTGAATGCAAGTAGGGAGCATGGCCACAAGCGGAAGTATGCTCAAATCAAGATTTGAGTATGAGACTATGAATTGACAATTGGTATCATTAACTACTATTAGTTGTGTGCCGCATTACAAGGCTAATGGTGATTATGAATGGATTGACTGTTGTGATGTTGTTCCAATTGGTAACTGCTATCACATGGTATCAATGGTATTGTCAATTGATATTTACATTCATTAGAATGTTTGTCAGAAGAGAGGTGTATATGTATAGATAGGTATTCTTATGAATGTAAACCTAGCTGAGACACATACCAACAGGGGTTATTTTTCATTGCTTAGTTGCACAAGCATGTGTTGTTTTAGCAAGAGATCCCTCTTGTTTGCTTGAGGCAAATATTGGGAGTAAATAATTCGTTCCCTTCAACTTAATATTCCTCACAGGACAAAGAGGAAGTTGGTTGGATCATATCAGAGGCATTTGATTTATTTATTTATTTATTTCAGCATAAGAAGAAGCAATCGATAGGTCCACAAGATCAGAAGAAAGAGGGAGATTGTTGGCAGGGGGAGCATTGTTACATGTCAATTTATCACCATGACACTTGATTAGTTTATGGGTCTTTTAACCCTCTGTGAACATGTTTGAACCGGCTCCCTCAGAAGTCAAACAACCCAACATATCTTGAAGTAGATGAGAAATTTTGGGAAAATAGTTGTCACACCTTGTTAAGTTCCACCTGTGCCGATTTTTCTAGAGTTTCCCATGCATTTGTTGGAATTAACTCTGAGAATAGCGCAGAGATGCGCTCTATCTGCCACTATAAAACCGCGCAAGTGAATTCAATAAAGTAAAAATAAAAGTTACATTCTAGAAGCATGGTCGAATATTTCCCAATTGAAAGCTTCCAGGTGATTAATATTTGAACTATAACCCTTAGATGATGCATGTTAATCCCTTCTCTCATGGTAACCTAATCCCTCAATGAAGGAGTATCATCCTCCTCTTTTGGATCTGAAACTTCTTCCTATTGGCTTATAAAATGACTAGAGAGTAGATGGATTGAGGAGGTCATAACTCAGAGAAGACAAACTTATGCTGTTGGTTTGAGATTGGAAATCTTGTCATCTAAGGAGGAGATTGAAGGCATTTGGGAGGGACCTCACGGCATCAAGGTGAAGGTTGTAAGGCGCCTCTTAATCTTTGATTAATACAAATAAACACTTTCTCTCGTTGATTTGTGTTGTTGAAATAATAAATGGTTTACAATTGTTTATAATGTTTACTAAGGAAAATTCAATTCCTAATCTACTTGATCATTAGGTTAAGTTGTTTGGATCATTATATTGCATGTGATTTTGATTCTTTTATGGTCGATGTTTTTAGGTCTTATCAAGCATTGAAGAGCTGCATCGAATCACAACAAGGGATCTTCATCGAGAATTTCGTGAAATAGGTAAGAGGCTCATCCATTAGCTTTAATTCTTATAATTCAAACAAGTTCAACTTAGGGAAAGGGTCAGTTCAATTGTCTTGCTTGTTTCTAGTTTCTTTCAAGGATCTAGGGATATTTCTCTTGCCCGCAAGAGGGATTTGTCCGATGTAACAAATTGGTGACCATACTGGGGAACATCTCTCTTCTCATCTTTTTCCTTAGTTCTTCTTTCTGATTCTTCTGATTTATCCAGACCCAAGTCTTTATAAGTTAATGACCTTTTAGATCTGTGTGGTTGATTTTTTGTTTTTTCTTATGTTTTTTACCCCTGCGCTATTTATGTTTGCTAATAGAGCGTAGTTGTACGCTATTTATGTTCGCTAATAGAGCACATTTCTGCGCTAGGTTTTCCTTAGCAACATAGCGCATGTGCTCTGTTTTTCGCTATTTACCTGCACAAGCCTTGAGAATTTTTGAAAATATAGGTTTTGCTTCAACCCAGACCTGATTTTTTTTTTCTGAAACTGTTATTATCTTTGTTTGAACTATGTTGTGTCTCTTCTGAACTCAATTGATTGCTTTGCTAATAATTTTTGAGAATTAGGCCTTTTTGAAGAAATTATTTGGGGTTTTTCTTGGTTGATTTGCTGATTGATCAAAACACGATAGATTCCCCTTTTGCTTATAATATTCTTATTTTGTTCTATCAAATACACCAGTTAAGCCTTAGTTGTTGCTTATTTGTAGTCAAACTCATATTGAATTGAAAATTAGTGTTTCTTGAGACGTAGTGCTTTTGTGAAGGAATCGTGGTCATTTTTGCTTGATAAAGGAAATTGTTGCTTTCATCTTGGAAATTTCTCACAATTAAACTGTTATTATCATTAAATCAAAGCATTCATAGGGAAAAATGTGTTTTCTCCAACTCTCTTGATTAATTTCTGTGTGCTTAAAAGTTTTGAGTGATTAGAGATAAAGAGTTTTTTGGCTTATTTCGTGTTTAGGGAAATATGGAATTTGGTTTTTTGATCGCATTTTCATTACATTATAGTGAAATTGGTTGCTTTAGGAAAATAGGAAAAGTTGTGAGTTTTTGTATTTCATTTCAAAAAATCAAAGAAACTCTTTCTTTTCTCTAAGTAGTATTTCATTGAATTTGAAAGTTTCTATTGCATTTTTTGAGTGCATTAAGATTTCGAGTCGTGTCATAACATCATAAGTTTCACCTTCATCACCTATTGAGTAAAGAAAAACTTAATAATATAGCGTTAATTAAATGTAGGGCTCTTGAAACTTACAATAGCTTAAGTGTAGGGCTTTGGACTGTCGGTACTTATTTGATTCGAGAAGGAGTCTTAGCCAAGAGCTATTAGGGAAGGAAGTAAAATTTCCAAAGCTACAAACGAACAATAGAATCTTGAGTTAGGGAGAGAAAATCCAATTATTTCTGTTTTGTTCTAGGAAGCTCTTCTTGTACATGAGTTAAGCATGAGATCATGTTGAATCTTGTGAAGCGATCGTACCCACTTCATCGAACATAGTTACCGATCAAACGAGAAAGTGAACTGGTACCCGTTTTTTTGAGATAGCAAAAAATCACCCAATTTTGAAAAGTGGCGATGCCAGAAAAAACTTTTTTTTTAGCATATTTTTGGCACTTTAAATTTTCTTATGTATAAAGTCTGAACATTTTTTTCGATGTTAGTAATTTTCATGCTGATTTTGAAAAATTTTGATGCAACATCAATCCCCTTTTTTTAGAGGGTTGTTTTTGAAACTTTACATTTTTTTTATTTTTTATGTAGCAAGTATGAACACCTTTTTTAAATGTTAGTGATTTTCATCTTGATTTTGAAAAAGGTTGATGCGGCATCAACCCTTTTTGTTTAGAGGTCTTATTTTTTACACTTTAAATTTTCTAATGTATTAAGTGTGAATATTGTTTTTAAATGTTCGCGATTTTCATGTTCATAATAAAACATAAAAAAAAAATTAAAAACATGACCAAAACAACTCAAATAATAAAAAACTATATAAAAAAACTATAAAAACACCCATAAAAATGTAAAAATAAAACAAAATTAAATTGTAAAATAAATAAATATTAAAAAATAAATAGAAAAAAAAAAATATTTCAAAAAAACATAAAATTTAAGATTTTTTTTTAATATTAATAAAACAAAATACATCCATAATGATCTTTTTAAGTTAAAAAAAAATGATGATGATGATGATGATGGTTAACGTCCACTGAGACCAAACTTTAGTCTAACGACCTAAAGAAACAAATTATTTAGTTTGATTTAAGATTTTATTTCTATGCTCAAAAAGCTTGGAGAGAAGCCTCCCAAGCTCACTATAATTTTGACATCGTAAAAGGCTAGGAAGGTCAATATTGCGACAAAGATTATGAAACTGAGATCTAATGTGGTTGTACGTGGGGCACTCTACGAGGAAGTGGTTTTCATCCTCGATGTTCCTATTCTCATAGAGATGGCAGATCCTTTCCATCCATGGTGTTTTAGGAATTGCCCAATGACCTGTTTCACTATGGAGCTCATAAGAGTTCGTTCTAATCTTTGCTATATTAATTTTCTTCTTTGAGCTAGTTAAAATAGAGTGATACTTTTGATCTTCTAGGGTGGGGTTGATGACCTTCTTATAATAACTTAATTTTCTTTTAGCCGCTAAATCTTCCCCACACTACATTTTATCTTTGAACTTAAAAGTAACAATATTTTTAATGTTATTAATGTTTTGCAATGCATCATTCTTGTTGATCTTCCAATAGTTTAACCAGGCCCTCGTGTCTTTATAGCACCCTCATTTGAGCCTTAGGTGGTTTTGGCTGGAATTTAAAGCTAGCTTAGGAAGTCTATGATCTCCTATGTTATTGAGTTTGTGCTTGTACAACAGAAGCCTAATCATAGCTAGGCTCTCGATAGGGGAAGGACCTACTTGTATAAGGAGAATAGGATAGGGTGTATTGCTTTTAATTAAAAAAAAACCACAACAAAATTATATAATTAATAATCATTAAAAAAAAACTAAACAAAATTATATAAAAAAAAATTGAAAAAAAAATATTTAAATTGAAAAAAAAGTTAAATTAAAAAACTAAAAAAAAATCATAAAAATTTTAAAATTAAAATAAAAAAATTAAAACAAAAAAATTAAAACAAAAAATGAAAAATAAAAAATACACAAAATAAAAAATATAATTGAAATAATAAAAATATTTAAATTGAAAAACAAGAAAAACAAATCAAAACCAAACCATTAAAAAAAAAAAGTTACAAAAAATTAAAAAGGAAATAAAAATTAAAAAACAAAAGTTAAAAAAGGATTAAAAAAATTTAATAGAATAAAAATTTGTGCACACTCGGGTAGGGTTGGCCACGGGCGCATGCGGGGAGGCGGTTGCTTGCAACCACCTCCCCACCTGTGCCCGTGACCAACGTCGCCCGAGGGGGTGGCAGGTTGATTTTGGGACACCCCCTGGGCAGGGTTGGCCGCGTGCACGAGCAAGGAGGCGGGCTCCATGCAGCCGCCTCCCCGTCCATGCCCGCAGCCAACCTCGCCTGAGGTTGCACTATATATATATATATATATATATATATATATATATATATATTTCTAGTTATTTATTGTTTTATTTTGATTTTGGATTTTATTTTTTAATGTTTTTTTATTTTATTTTATTTTTATTTTGTTAATTTAATTTTTTTTGTTAAATTATGTTTATTTTTTGTATTTTTTACTTATTTTATGTTTTTTATTTTTTTATTTTTTTGCCGAATTTTTTATATTTATAAGTTAATTTTATGTTATTTTTTACATTTTTTTTAGGTTATTTTTGTCTTTTTTTTTATAGTTGATTTTTTTTTCATGTTTTAAGTTTCTTTTTTTCATGGTTTTTTTTTGTTATTATTTTTAAATATATATGTGTGTGTGTGTGTGTTGTTGTTTGTTTTTTTTTTTTTCTATATTTGAATTTTTGGTGTTTTTGTATTATTTTTTTATGTTTTTTTTACTGTTTTTAATTCTTTATAACATTTAAAAAAAAAATATTTTGTATTATTTTTTGTGTTTTTTTTTTTTCAATATTTGAATTTTTTGTTTTCTTTTTTATTTTTTGTGTTTTTTTATTGTTTTTACTTTTTTTCAATATTTAAAATTTGCCTTCTTTTTATTATTTTTTTTGTGTTTTTTCTTTTATTGTTTTTTCTTTTTAACAATATTAAGAAAAAATATTTTGTATTATTTTTTTGTGTTTTATTTTTATTGTTGTCAGGGCAGGAGGTAACTCCTCAAATGAATTTGTATTATTCATTTAGGTTGTTCATTATTATATACAAGAGGGAGTGACTGTTCAGTTTCATCTTCTGATGACTCTCCATTTCCTCTATTATTTATGTACACTAATTATAGTTGTTCACCCAATCCCTATGATTAGGTGTCAACATTTCTCGCCTTAATCTGAAGGGATGTTGGTGAGTCCAAGCATCGTTTTGAATCTTTTAAGATTTTCTCTTCCAAGCGCTTTGGTGAAGATGTCTGTAATCTGCTCATTAGTGGAACAATGGCGAAGATGGATTGTTTTGGCCTCAACATGATGTCGAATCAGATGATATTTTGTATTGATGTGCTTTGTTTGATCATGGAACTTTGGGTTCTTGGCCAACTTTATTGCTGAGGTATTGTCAATCATGAGTGTAGTCGATTGTACGTGTTTTACCAGTAAATCTTCCAGAATTTTCCCGAGCCACAAAATTCCTTTTGTTGCCTCAGCTGCTGCCACATATTCTGTCTCTATTGTGGAATATGTTGGAACTGATTGTTTGCATGATCTCCAGGAGACAACTCTTGATCCAAGACTCATAGCATAACCCGAAGTAGATACCCCAGTTTCTTTGTCTCCATCGAAGTCTGAATCAGAGTATCCAACCAAGCTGAAGTCGCTCACTTGTGTATACTTGAGTCCAGAGTCTTGAGTTCCCTTCAAGTACTTAAGAACTCTTTTTGCATAAACCTAATATGGATCACAGAAGCCTCAATTCAACAACTCTTTTTGCAGCAGACCAATGTCCCTCACAAGGATTATGCATAAACCTGGAGAGGATTCCAACAACAAACGAAATGTCTGGTCTGGTAGTAGTCAGGTAGTTGAGATTTCCTACAAGTTGTCTATACTTTGTTGCATCCTCAAATACTTTTCCTTCAATGGATGTGAGCTTTATGTTTTGTTCCATTGGAGTAGTCAGAGGATGGCATTCAGTCATGCCAAACCTGTTCAATAGATCTCCAATGTACTTCTTTTGAGAAAGGAATATGGACTTCGGATGTTGAGTTACTTCAATACCAAGATAGTAATGAACATAACCCAAATCAGTCATTTCAAAACCTTTCCTCAATTCCTTCTTTATGGATGCAATGTAGCTCTCATTGTTCCCTGTCAACAAAAGATCATCTATATATACCACGAGATATACAACTATTTTTCTAACCTTCTTGACACATAAAGTTGCATCATCAAGATCATAATGTTTGAAATTGAGTTTAAGAAGATGCTCAATTAGTTTTTCATACTAGGCTCGCGATGCTTGTTTGAGGCCATACAAGGATTTCACAAGTTTGCATACTTTATGTTCATGTCCTTTCACAAAAAATACTTTAGGCTGGGACATAAAAACATTCTCTTTTAGATCTCCATTCAAGAAAGCAGTTTTTACATCCATTTGATGGACTTTCCAACCGTTCTAAGCTACTAGGGAAAAGAGTGTCCGGACGGTAGCCCATTTTGCTGTGGGGGAAAAAGTCTCCTCATAATCGACCCCTTCCTTCTGTGCAAAACCTTTTTCCACAAGCATGACTTTTTGCTTGTCAAGTAAACCATCAACTTTATACTTGTTCTTGTAGACCCACTTGAAAGCAATTGGTTTGGTTTCCAATGGAGGATCAAACAACTTCCAAGTGCCATTCTTTATCAAGGCATCATACTCCTTTTGCATTGCTTCTTTCCATTCATCATGAGAAGCAGATTCTTTGAAGGAAGTTGGTTCAAAATCTGTAGACAAATTCAATTCACAATCATAAGAGACATCCATATCAATAGGTGAATCAGAGTCATCTACATCACCTCCATTTTTTCGGGTTGAATTTCTAGTTCTTGTCTTTCCAACCTCATCAGGATGAACACTTTCAAGTGTCTTTGTCATCCACTTTGGTGGACCTTTCTGAGATGGTCGAGGCTGCTCCATTGATTAAGTTGGGACTGAATCAAGATTGATTCTCCCAATTCTATCAATCCCATCACTCAAAGTATCAACTGTTGTTGGAGTTTCATGCGAGGTAGAGAGTGCTTCAAAAGAAGATTCTACAGGTTTATCTAGTATAGGAATCCCCCCTTCAAGAGGTAGAATCTGATTATCAAATTCTTGAAATGATTTTGCATTTGCAAATCTATCCAAGCGATCAAGTTGCCACTCAACAACATTGTTGGTTTTGGATGATTCAAGAAAGATTACATCACTAGATACAACAAACTTTTTATTGACTTCATCATAGAGATGGTATGCTTTGGAGGTGTTTGAATACCCCAGGAAGATACACTTATGACTTCTTGCACCAAGTTTATTTCTATGTACCTTTGGTATGATGCCCTAACATGTGGAACCAAATACCCTGAGATGCTTTACCGAAGGAATGTGCCCATACCACATTTCATAAGGAGTCTTGTTTCTAATAGCATTAGATGGACATCTATTCTTTACATATACAGAACATAGAACTGGATCAACCCAAAACATCAATTTTAAATTTTTGAAAAACATCATGGAACACACCATATTTAAGATTGTGCTATTCATTCTTTCAGCTACTCCGTTATGTTGGGGATTATAAGGCACAATTGTTTGATGTTTGATCCCATGTTGGCGAACATAGTTTTCAAATTCATTTGAAGTGTATTCTTTTCCATTATCAGTGCGAATAGAGCCAATATGAGATTGTGCATCATTTTCAATCCATGTATGAAAGTTCTTGAATGTTTGAAAAGCATCAGATTTTCTCTTCAATAAATAAGCCCAACACATTCTGGTGTAGTCATAAAAAAATGTCATCATATATTTATTTCCATTTGCAGAAGGAACAGGCATTGGACCAAATAAATCTGAATGAATGAGTTCAAGTTTTCTATGTGCTTTGGAATGTGAATCATGAAAAGATTGTTTTCTATAATTTCCTATAATGCTAGCATCACATTGCTTAAGCTTCCTAGGAATTGTAGGCAAATAAGTAACACCATTTTTTTTCAAAAAGTGGAGGCTGTCATAGTTCAAGTGTCCAAATCTAGCATGCCATAATAAACTTGATGGAAATGTACCTTCTTCATAATGAGAATTGTTTTGCACGAGCAGAGGTACCCTACAGCTTGAGAAGCCTTTCTTATTCTATCCCCGTCATGACAAGTGAGTGGTTTGATTCTTTTCTCACCTCAAGCTTTCCATCAAACATATGAATGGAGTGTCCTTGCTGGTGGATGTGGACCAAGGACAACAAGTTTCTCCTCAGCTGTGGAAGATATAAAACATGATGTAGAAGAAAGTCTAGAAGACCAGGCAATTTAAGTCTGATTGTACCAAGCCCAGATGGCTTGAGTTTTGATTTGTCTGCAGAGTATACTACTCCATCAACATTGTCAGTAAATTCTTCAAACAAATCTATTCTAAAAGTCATGTGGCAAGTTGCTCCTGAATCAAGCAACCAATCATTTTTCCAAGAAGCAAGTGAAGCATTAAATAAGTCTTCATTTACTCCAATATTACAGTGTGCCACAACATAGTGAGCGGATTCAGGTGCTTTACCTTTCTCTTTGTCATTAGTTTTACCTTTGGGTTAGTTTCTTTCCTGCTCAATTCTATCCCAAGGAAACTTGCATGTGGATGCATCATGTGATCCATCTCTTTTGCAGCGTATGCAGTGAAAATCTGACTTTTCTCCTTGAGAGTGTCTGCGCCCCTTGCCTCTGAAATTTCTTCCTCTTCCTCTTCGACCACCTCTTCCTCTGGAAGAATCTTGAGCAAGATTCTTCTCTCTATGTGCAAGACACATAGCCTCTTCAGCAGACTGAGGAGCTATCTTCATCTGAAAAGCTTTCTCTCTTTCAGCAAATTTTTTCACAAGGGAGTCAAAGGTAATATATTTGAGGATTCCATTTGCTTGCAATGACTCAAGATAATTTGAGTAAGTGGGATAAAGTGCCTTAAGAAAAGCTATCAGAGGAATGTTCAGTTGAACATTAGTGACTTTGATATCATGCATAATATATTTTACTTCGGATGCAAGAGCAAGAGGATCATCATTTTGTAATTCAAGGGTGAACAATTTAATCATGAGTTGAACAACTTCAAGTGCAGAGTGTGAGTCATAGAGTTCCTTCAGTTTTTGTAAGGCTTCGAAAGCATTTGAAAATGGCGAAATATGGCAACTCACCTCTTCATTTACTGATGCTGCAATCAATGCATAAGCCTTGTTGTTCTTATTTTCCCAAATGGCGAATTCCTTGTCTAAGGTAGGCTGTTCTGGCTCTTTGTCTCCATCTCCAACACACACTCCTTTCCACAGCTCATTAAAAATGAGAGTGTGTTTTATTTTCCGAGACCACTCAGGATAATTTTCCTTGCAGGTGAGAACCACTCCCACAATAGATATCAATGAATGCATTTTAAAAAATTTTGTACTATAAAAAAATACTTCTGCTACCAATGTATAAAATTTGCACTTCTGGTGGTATAAAATGCAGTTCTGGTGTAAAAAATTACAATCTAATGTATAGAGCAGAGGTGTTATATGGGGGAAGACTTATATGGTGGAGGGAATATATGAGGGAGGCACACAATATTTAAAAAAAAAACACACATAATAAATCACATATGACAGTCGGGAGGTGGTATATGGTGACAACGTTAATAAAATTCCAAGATACCACACAGAAAAAAGTGATACCACACAACAAAAAAATCGTGGGTTGAGTAGTCGACAGTGCGTATGGTGTTGTATGTGGAGTTTGTGCCTGTGACTTGAATTTATTTTTTAACGCTGCACATTATCAGACTCATTAACAATGATTTATAAATCAGAAGAGCCACAAAGGCTTTGGTACCTGGAAGCACAATGTCAGGCCTCAAAACCAGCATTCAGTTCCGCAGTCGAATAGATGGGAAGGGCTGCGATAAACCAATTTGGAAGTCATAATGTTCTTCGGAGCCATCGCCAATGGAACTCAACCGAAGGTAACCAAAAACAAGAGCTCAGAGGTTTGGAGCTGTGAGCGCCTCTTCCTCTTCTTCAATGCCACGAAGTGACCAACGTATGAAGAGCACCTTTGAACGTAGTGGAGTGGGGATATTAACGTAGTGGTATGAATGTGGAGGTAGTGCACAGTTGGGATATTAATATTGAAGGCACAGTGTGTTGGGATATTAATACCAGATATTAATATTGATACCACAATGTGGAGTATTACCATAGTGAGCAGGAAGAGAGGTGGTGGGAATCTGAAGTATTACCAAACGCATACCATTCAATAAAAATAACGTAGGGGATAGAGAGCATGGCAGTGGAAAAAGAGCATGACAAACTGCAGAAATGGCAGAAGGGAGTTACAAAAAAACTAATTTTGGGAGCTGGCTCTGATACCATGTCAGGCTAGGAGGTAACTCCTCAAATGAAATTGTATTATTCATTTAGGTTGTTCATTATTATATACAAGAGGGAGTGACTGTTCAGTTTCATCTCCCAATGACTGTCCATTTCCTCTATTATTTATTTACACTAATTACAGTTGTTCACCCAATCCCTATGATTAGGTGTCAACAATTGTTTTTATTTTTTTTCAATATCTGAATTTTTGTTTTCATTTGTATTTTTCACTTTTATTTCTTTAAACATTTAATTTTTTATTTTAGTTTTTATTTTCATTTTTTTTTTCTATAGGGTCTGTGTCGATGCTCATCTAACAACCCAATCCCATTATGGGCAATTTGAGAGTTGATTTTTAAATTTTCGTTATAATGAATCGAGTATGCCCCCACAATGTATCAATTTCATGGTTGGCCTTTAAGTTTTCATTACAACGGGTCGAGTTCACCTACACCATGTGTCAATTTGATGGTTGATTTATAGATTTTTGTTGCAATATATTGAGTTGTTTTAGGCTAAGATTTTAAGATCACCATATATTTTGCATTTAAAAAATAAATTCCTCTTGAGCGTTCATTTTTAAAGTTTTTTGTCATAAAGTTTTTTCATAATGTCATGCTTGAAATGTTTTGAAAACTTGAGATTTTTTTGTAGTCATAATCTTTGGTTTTAATTGCATGGTTGAAAAATTGTCAAGATTTTAATGTTTTTCTAAGTCATGATATTTTATCTTTAATGCTATGGTCGAAAACAATTACAATTTCAAGGTTTTTTAGAGTTAAGATATTTTATCTTTAACAACATGGATGGAAATAGTTGGAATTATCAGGATTTGAGACATGATATTTTATCTTTAACATCATGTCCGAGAATTGTTGGAATTTTACAGTTTTTCAAAGTCCGGATATTTTCTCTTTAACTCCATTTCTAAAAAATGTCAAAATTGTAACCCGATTTTTTTTTTTTGTTATTCCAGAATAAACATTTTTTTTAACGGTGTTTTTTCATCCATTTTTCAAAAAAAATATTGCTTTTACCTCCATTTAAAAAAATTGTTGAAAATTTACCCTAAAAAACATCGTTCTGGAATAAACAATTTTCATTTTTGGATTGTTTTTTCATGTTTTTTTGGGGTTTTTGGGCTTGAGTACCCGTTTTGAGGTAATAGTTCTTGTTTCATCTGTAACTATGTTATCGGCCTAGATATAGTTATTTTCACATATTACAATGGTGCCAAAAGGTACTTGGGGTCACTTGAAAGGAAACCTCCAATTGATTGTGTGGAGGATCCTTCAAGGGGATTGAGCTTGTTACTTTGCCCTTACGTGTACATACGATTTGTGACTTTCCCCCCAAATAAAATTGTTGTATTTGGTAAAACTAGTGACTATAATCCTAGGGATATACCTTAGGTGATGGCAGAAGGAAGGTCCTACTGTACTTGGAACAAATGTTGACTAGACTCACATGGAATTTTTGAAGGGTAATCTTTGCTCGAGATGGTTTATAGCAAAGTTACTTGCACTAGACCGTTTCATTAAGTAGGTTGTTAGGGTAACTGGTTCCAAATGCTCATTTCTATAAATCTTTTCACCTTGATCACTGCGGCGTTGGATTTCATCTCCAACTAGTAATTATTGATCTTTGTGAAGAGTCAGTTTGTATGGTTTGAACTCCTAGATTTTTTAGCTCATGTTACTTTCTGTGTTTTTTTATTATTATTTTTAAGATACTTTAGGTGTAATTTAGATATTGTGTAATTGATCAATTGAAAAATTTTCATTGTGGCAGAATTTCCAAGACAATCACATAGAATACTCGGGAACCCCCTTGAGTATACACCGAGTCAGTTAGAAAAGATAAAAGCGAAAAATATAAGTTATTAGGATTCAGAACTACAACAGAACTAAAATTCTACTATTATAGACTCTGATGTAAAAGGAATTGAAGTTAATCAACCAATAACATCTACTATTTTAGGCTTTGAAGTGAGAGAAATTGAATTTTATTAATGATCTGAATAGAAAATGGCATCAACCCATGGTATTCATCCGCCCATGTTATTCATCCACCCATGGAATTTACCCATGGTATTGTAGGTGGCATCCACCCATGGTATTGTAAGTGACATCCACCCATGGTATTCATTCACCCATGGTATTTGCACATGGTATTGTGACATCCACCCATGGTATTCATTCACCCATGGAATTGACCCGTGGTATTGTAACATCCACCCATGGTATTCATTCACCCATGGAATTGACCCGTGATATTGTAACTGAAAAATATTATAAGTAACAAGTCGCATTTTGTAAAAGGACAATTTTTCCACCACAATGTAGCTTTACAATTATTCTTTGTTTTAATAAAACATTTCTTTGTGGTTTTGTTTATTGGGCATTATCCTTTTTTTCTTTCGGCATTTCAATTTTTCAGATCTTGGGGCCCTCCTCCCCCAAGATCCATTTCAATTTTTCAGATCTTGGGGCCCTCCTCCCCCAAGATCCATTTCAATTTTTCAGATCTTGGGGGCTTCCCCTCAAGATCTGGATCAGTGGTATCAGAGCAGGTTATGATTCCATGGGAATGAGGGTTTTATGCATATTTAAGTTTCAAAATTTGTACCAATATTCAACAAACTTCAGGCATGTGCTATTTCCTCCATAGAGCATTTTATTGGGCCAAGTAGAAAGAATTTTTATTTTTTCATTTTTTTGCAGGAATGTTTTTGGGCAGCAAGTTTGTAGATCAGATCTGAAAATTTTGGTGCAAAATTTACATATATATATATATATATATATATATATATATATATATATATATATGGATTCCTTGCGAAAAAATACCCAAATTCAAAAAAACAATCGGTCGAATCGGAGTCTGGATGAGGGAGATGTCGCTGATTTAAAATCAGCTATGTTACAGAAATGTTTCTGACGACAATTCGTGGACGAAGACTCTTCTATATTTTTTGATTGCTGCAATTTAGTGCAGAATTTCAGAAAAGTGATTTTATATTTGTGCTCCTCTCGAAAAATTTCTCCATTTCAAAAAAAAATTGGGTCGAATTGGAGTTTGGATGTAGGAGATATCGCTGATTTAAAATAAACTATTTTTTCAGAACTTTTGTGACAACAGAAAATTTGCAGCGCGAATATGAGATTCTAGAGTGTCCATATAAGGATTTCCAACACATGGGAAGATGAAAAATGGTCATTCTATTTCCAAAAACAGGTTATAATAAATATTCTAAGTTATATTCTCTGAGTTATGTCCATTTTAATTTTGGAGTAGCATTTAGAGTGGGTTACCTTTGGAGACGTGCCTTCTCACCCCGCTTTAGTAGGCACCTGCTTCACATTCATCAGTTTCAGCATAGCAGCATTCAGCTTGGTTTCTTTGGAGACATGCCCTCCCACCCCAGGCTATGTAGACACCTTCTACTTCATCAACAACCAATATCATGGTTATGGGTCAACCACACAAAATCCTTGTCATCGAAGTCCATTTGATAGGCCACACACTGTTAGTATCACAGTTGGTCTCAAGCATTACATGGTATCTCTATCCTCGGATCTTCATTTTTCATGGTTATGGGTCATCCACAAACCCACACTTCATCGAAGTCCATTTGCAAGGCCACATATTGTCAGTATCACAGTTGGTCACAAGCATTACAGGGTATCTCTATCATCGGATCGTCGTTCATCATGGTTATGGGTTAACCACACAAAACCCTTCTCTTCAGTGGCACTTCATATTCAACAAAGGCTTCGCAGGAGGGAAGTTCATGCAATGGGGACCATTGCTTCTTAAGGAGGGAGGAATCATCCGAATAGAAAATGGCATTAACCCATGGTATTCATCCACCCATGTTATTCATCTACCCATGGAATTTACCCATGGTATTGTAAGTGGCATCCAACCATGGTATTGTAAGTGACATTCACCCATGGTATTTGCCCATGGTATTGTGACATCCACCCATGGTATTCATTCACCCATGGAATTGACCTGTGGTATTGTGACATCCACCCATGGTATTCATTCACCAATGGAATTGACCCGTGGTATTGTAAATGAAAAATACTATAAGTAACAAGTCACATTTTGTAAAAGGACAATTTTTCCGCCACAATGTAGCTTTTACAGTTATTCTTCATTTACATAAAAAAATTCTTTGTGGTTTTGTTTATTGGGCATTCTCCTCTTTTCTTCTTGCATTTCAATTTTTCAGATCTTGGGGGCATCCCCCAAAGATTCAGATCAATCAAGCTCAGAAATTAACATCACATTCAGAAGGAGTTGATTTACAAATTACTGAACTCGTTCAAACTGAATAAGATACTAGAGACTTTTCATATACAAATCCCATTTCTGAACCAAATATTGACAAACATGAGTCTGATATTTCTAGGTATGAGACTTATACACTTGCTACATCCCATATTCCAGATCCTCCACATTCACCGCGTGTGAAACTTATTATTGTTGATAGTCTCCCTCCTGGTCTCATTGCCATTGAAGAACTTATTTCAGACAAAGAGGAAGAACCAATAGTTTCTACCAGTGAACCTACATATATTTAAGTATTAGGGGTTTACGCAGTGCATTATATTAGATATCATTTTTTGGATTCAACTGCGTTAAGTAAGTCATTAACGTATGACCATTTCCATGAGAGGTAGTCGTAATTGACTAATTTCTCATGATTTTTGAATTGTTCACTTAGCACTCATTGCATCGGGTGATGCTCACAGGGGTGAAGAAGTGGGATTGAAAGCGAGTGAAATGAATCACAGAGCGTCAATCGTCACTTCCGGGGTTTGCACCGGGTAACCAGGACTTCCCGGGAGGTCACCCATCCCAGATCTCCTCTGGCTCAAGTGCGCTTAACTGTGGAGTTTTCCCCACAATCAAGCCCACTTAGCTTGCTACCCCATTTGAAAAACCTTAGCAAGTATTGGGCCTCATGAACCATTCAACTAGAGATCCCTTCACTCTTTTTGAATTTAAGTATAGAGGTAGTCGACTAATTTCTCATGATTTTTGAATTGTTCACTTAGCACTCATTGCATCGGGTGATGCTCATATGGGTGAAGAAGTGGGATTGAAACTAGTGAAATGAATCACATAGCGTCAATCGTCACTTCCGGGGTTTGCACCCGGTAACCAGGACTTCCCGGGAGGTCACCCATCCCAGATCTCCTCTGGCTCAAACGCGCTTAACTGTGGAGTTTTCCCCACAATCAAGCCCACTTAGCTTGCTACCCCATTTGCAAAATCTTAGCAAGTATTGTGCCTCATGAACCATTCAACTAGAGATCCCTTCACTCTTTTTGAATTTAAGTATTAGGGGTTTACGCAGTGCATTATATTAGATATGTTTTTGGGATTCAACTGCGTTAAGTAAGTCATTAACGTATGACCATTTCCATGAGAGGTAGTCGTAACTGACTAATTTCTCATGATTTTTGAATTTTTCACTTAGCACTCATTGCATCGGGTGATGCTCACAGGGGTGAAGAAGTGGGATTGAAACTAGTGAAATGAATCACATAGCATCAATCCTCACTTCTGGGGCTTGCACCCGGTAACCAGGACTTCCCGGGAGGTCACCCATCCCAGATCTCCTCTAGCTCAAGCACGCTTAACTGTGGAGTTTTCCCCACAATCAAGCCCACTTAGCTTGCTACCCCATTTGCAAAAACTTAACAAGTATTGTGCCTCATGAACCATTCAACTAGAGATCTCTTCACTCTTTTTGAATTTAAGTATTAGGGGTTTACACAGTGCATTATATTAGATATCGTTTTTGGGATTCAACTGCGTTAAGTAAGTCATTAATGTATGACCATTTCCATGAGAGGTAGTCGTAACCGACTAATTTCTCATGATTTTTGAATTGTTCACTTAGCACTCATTGCATCGGGTGACTCTCACAGGGGTGAAGAAGTGGGATTGAAACTAGTGAAATGAATCACATAACGTCAATCGTCACTTCCGGGGCTTGCACCCGGTAACCAGGACTTCCCGGGAGGTCACCCATCCCAGATCTCCTCTAGCTCAAGCACGCTTAACTGTGGAGTTTTCCCCACAATCAAGCCCACTTAGCTTGCTACCCCATTTGCAAAACCTTAACAAGTATTGTGCCTCATGAACCATTCAACTAGAGATCCCTTCACTCTTTTTGAATTTAAGTATTAGGGGTTTACACAGTGCATTATATTAGATATCGTTTTTGGGATTCAACTGCGTTAAGTAAGTCATTAACGTATGACCATTTCCATGAGAGGTAGTTGTAACTGACTAATTTCTCATGATTTTCGAATTGTTCACTTAGCACTCATTGCATCGGGTGATGCTCACAGGGGTGAAGAAGTGGGATTGAAACTAGTGAAATGAATCACATAGCATCAATCGTCACTTCCGGGGCTTGCACCTGGTAACCAAGACTTCCCGGGAGGTCACCCATCCCAGATCTCCTTTGGCTCAAGCGCGCTTAACTATGGAGTTTTCCCCACAATCAATCCCACTTAGCTTGCTACCCCATTTGCAAAACCTTAGCAAGTATTGTGCCTCATGAACCATTCAAATAGAGATCCCTTCACTCTTTTTGGATTTATGTATTAGGGGTTTACGCAGTGCATTATATTAGATATCGTTTTTGGTATTCAACTGCGTTAAGTAAGTCATTAATGTATGACCATTTCCATGAGAGGTAGTTGTAACTGACTAATTTCTCATGATTTTTGAATTTTTCACTTAGCACTCATTGCATCGGGTGATGCTCACAGGGGTGAAGAAGTGGGATTGAAACTAGTGAAATGAATCACATAGCGTCAATTGTCACTTCCGGGGCTTGCACCCGGTAACCAGGACTTCCCGGGAGGTCACCCATCCCATATCTCCTCTGGCTCAAGCGCGCTTAACTGTGGAGTTTTCCCCACAATCAAACCCACTTAGCTTGCTACCTGATGAGCCCCAATTTTTGGTAACAATTTGGGCTCATTTGGCCTACTTACCTTGCTCGACCCTTCATTTTTTATCACTTATGCATCATTTCTTAGTATATTCGTGTTATTTGTAGGAAGAAGGGCAGTCATTATGCCTATGTGGCTAATACATGATGATTTCAGGTTTTTTGACATTAAATGGAGCAAAGACCACGCAAATGAAGACAAGGAGATAGCCAAGGTGGCATTGCGGGTTTATAGGGAGGTTGTCCACAGCCTCGAATGACCTTCCTCGTGATCTCCACCCTAACTCCGAGCTCCAACAGCTATCACCACCGAGCTAGAAGGCAGCCAACGGATTCTACAGGAACAACAGTTTACTTTTAGTTGGACAGCCAAGCCCCACTAATTGGGGAGGCTAGCTTGGCCCTCATCATGTATAAATATTGAGGTTGTAGCCTTCGATAAGGACTCTTGAACCTTTGTCATAGATTTTGAATCACGAGCTGTAGCTCTGTTTTTGCTCTTTGTAAGCCAATTTTGGCATGTTGTTAGACTCATGATTATGATCTTTTAATAAAAGGCAGGCAGATTTGGATTCAATTTTGAGTTCTTAGAGGAGCTATAGCTCTCAGGTTAGGGCCCAACCTAAGAGCAATAGACCTCCTTTTCTTTGTATTCTTACTTGTCTTTCTTTTATCATTGCATTTCTTTCCTTTACATGCACTTGGAAAACACAGTTTGCTGAGTTGACTGTTTCGGTTTGGTTATGTAGGTTAGTTTCATGAATGCAGTTGTTTCAGTAGTTCAGAATTAGCGTAGGGAGATTGAAGTTACGTTGAGTTCAAAAAAAAGGTTGAATGCATGCTCACTTTCACCTCTGTTTGGGGACCGGAAGTGTAGACCGTGCCAACTGCCAAAAACACTGTTTTAACATATGCATGCAAGTATTGATGTAATGTTTTCGGTTGAAGAATTGTCCATACAATGATATCTTGAGTAATGACTCTTTGGTTCAGCATCATGCACGGTTTCCCTTGAACTTACATTGTTGTTCTTTGATTCCTAATAAAACAGTTAGAATAGGTTGGTGAACTTTCGTATTACATGCAAGATAAGGGTGATTTGTTTCATTTACACTACGCAGCACCACTTCATCGTGTTCTTATCCTTCTAAACCGTGCCTAAGCCACCTACTCATCCTCTGTTCAGCTCATTTGCCTTCCAACCCTTCTACTTTCCACGTCGCTCAATCTTTTTGACCTTCCACTACTACTACCCTCCTCTAGACCAACCAGCTTTACACACACCTTCCCCATCTCATCTCTCTGTCCATAGGCCATCTCAAGCTCCCCTTTCATCTTACCTATCCACCCATATATCTCCTTCACTCCTCCATCACCCAAAACTCCGACTACAGAACATCCTGTAGAAGTTAGCAGACTTCCTGTAGAAATCCCGAGCTTCCTGTAGGATCCCCTGCAGACATCCTATAGAAGCCTGCAAACACGGTTGCCAAGCACCTGAATGTTGTGAACTTCTGTGGAATGATGTTATGGATCCCCTAGAACCTCTCCGAGTCCTCCTGACCTTTCCCAAGCCTTCCTCCCCTTGAACTACCCCTGCACAGTCAAGACCCAGTAAGAAGCACAATCATAATAACTCCACCCACTTGAGAAAAAATACAAAAATGTGTTCTCTTCAATGGAAGTAGTTTAAATTCATGCATCTCATCTCACTAGAAGTAATGGCATCATTTTTAGAAGTTGCATTCCCACCATTGCATCATAAGGGTTAAGCTAGTCAGATTAGGGTTTACTAGGGTTTCCATGCTTTGTTGGCTTTCAGTTCATTCTTGCAAAGTAGGTTAATTTCCTTTGAGATAGCCTTCGTTCATCATTTAGAAAGCTTCTTCTGAGAACATATAGAAGTTGGCTTGAGCCCTAGCGGACTTGTGCCAGCTGACCAAGTGACAGCTGCGACAAGAGCTAGTACTTGTGCATACAGCAGCGTCGCTTCCAAGTTTGTTACGAACTACCGGGTTGATAAAATTAGAGAAGGAAGCTCCAGGAGTTGTAGCAGTATTGCTACAATACTGGAGCCCACCATCTTTTTGGTGCCGTTGCCGGGGAAGCGTTAGAGTATTAGTAATTGTTGCTTTTCTTCTATTTTCCTACTCTCGCCTTCTGCCAAGTAGCTTATTTCATTTCCATTCTTCAAAAGTAGCATAGACATTTCCTACTTTCATAGATTAGCATTTCAATTCCAGGCCTTGAGGACATTGTCAAGGAAGAATTGCAAAAACTGTTGGATGTCGGATTCATTTACCCCATCTCAGATAGTGAATGGGTGTCCCCTCTGGTGTTGGTTCCCAAGAAAAATGGGAAATGGAGAATCTGTGTGGACTACCGAGAACTGAACAAAGCTACCAAGAAAGACCATTTCCCTCTACCTTTCATAGACCAAGTGTTGGATGGACTAGCAGGAAATAAGTTCTTCTCTTTCCTGGATGGTTTTAGCGGGTACAACCAAATCCGAATCAGCCTGAAAGACCAAGATAAAACCACCTTCACTTGTCCTTGGGGTACCTTTGCCTACCGAGTCCTTCCCTTTGGGCTATGCAATGCTCCTGCTACCTTCCAGAGAGCTGTCTTGAGCATCTTCTCGGAGCTGGTCCATGATGCGGTGGAAATCTATATGGATGACTTCACTCCTTATGGGTCCAACTTCCAGGAAGCATTGTCCAATCTGGAAAAGGTCCTAACCAAATGCATTGAGATGAACCTGTCCCTTAGTCCTGAAAAATGTGAATTCCTGATGACTGAAGGGACCGTGCTAGGCCATACCATTTCTTGCCAAGGGTTGCAAGTGGATCCTAACAAAATTGCTCTCATCAAGAAGGTTCCACCTCCCCAAAAGGTAAGGGATGTCCGGAGTTTCTTAGGATTAGCAGGGTATTACCGGAGATTCATTAAAGACTTCAGCAAGCTAGCCTCGTCATTGTTTGGCCTGTTGGCAAAAGCTGTGGAGTTTAAATGGACTGACGATTGTCAGAGGGCGTTGAATGAATTAAAGGACAAGTTGGTGTCAGCCCCAATCTTGAGAGGTCCAAACTGGGCCCTACCTTTCCACATCCACACTGATGCCTCGAACAAAGCCATAGGGGCAGCTTTAGGACAAGTTGAACAAAAACTTCCATATGCCATTTAGTTTGTTAGAAAAAACTTGTCCAAAGCCGAACTGAATTACACTGTGACCGAGAAAGAATTCTTGGTTGTGGTCCATGCACTGAACAAGTTCCGACATTATATTACTGGATATCAAACCTTTGTACATACAGATCATGTTGCAATTAGATATTTAATGAATAAACCAGATGTGAATGCTCGTATTATTAGATGGTTACTTTTTTTGCAGCAGTTTGATTTGACCATTGTTGACAAACCAGGTAAAGAAAATGTTGTTGCTGACTTTTTATCTAGATTGGATTTGTCTGCAGATGAGGATGGAACAATAGATGACCAAATGCCCGATGAACATCTGTTTGCTATCTCAGTACTCTCTCCATGGTTTGCTGATATAGCAAACTACCTTGTTTCAGCACAGTTCCCTCCGCACCTATCTTCAAGAGAGAAGAGCAGAATCATCAGAAAAAGTGCCTCATTTACTTGGATCGGGGGCAATCTGTTCAAGCTTGGCCCTGCTCATATCTTAAGGTGTTGTGTAAGGGAGGAGGAAGTCTTTGATATCCTCCTCACCTGTCATGATGGGCCTTGTGGAGGACATTTTTCAGCAAAGAGGACTGCCTTCAAAATCCTGCAGGCAGGCTACTATTGGCCCACACTTCATCAAGATGTCAGAAGATATATCAGCCAATGTGATCGATGCCAAAGAATGGGGAAACCGACTCCAAGGGATGAGATGCCTCTCCAACCTCAAGTGACTCTTAAGCCATTTTAGAAGTGGGGTATGGATTTTGTGGGTCCAATCAACCCTCCTTCAAGGCAAAGGTCTTACATCATTGTGTGCACTGACTACCTGACAAAGTGGGCAGAGACTAAAGCAATCAAGGCAGCAACAGAAGAAAAGGTGGCTGAGTTCTTAAGGGAGAACATCTTCTACAAATTTGGCTACCCAAGAGAGCTGGTCAACGATCAAGGGAGCCAGTTCACATCCAACTTGATTGAAGACCTACTAGCTCACCACAAGATCAAGCATAGGACTTCCACCCCCTATCATCGACAGGCAAATGGGCAAGTGGAAGTCACCAACAGAGCACTGGAAGGGATTCTGACTAAGGTGGTGAGCAGCAGTAGGAAAGATTGGGCAGATCGCCTGGTTGAGGCCACATGGTCTTACAACACCACCTGGAAGACCACCACCGGCTTCACACCTTATGAGCTGGTCTATGGGAAGAAAGCTTTGCTGTCCATTGAATTTGAATACAACACTTTGAGGATGGCAGCTCAGCTGGACCTAGATCTCAGCCATGCACAACAAGAAAGGTTATTACAGCTGAATGGATTGGACGAGCACCGGATGCAGGCCCTCCTTCACTCAGAAGTGGTTCAACTTCAGAGAAAGGTGTGGCATGACCAACACCTCCATGACAAGCAATTCCAGCTGGGAGATTGGGCCTTGTTGTATGACTCCAGGTACAAAGATTTCAAGGGGAAGCTGAGAACCAGATGGCTAGGACCATATGCAGTGGAAAAATGCCATGACAATGGATCTATTCTTATTCGAACCATTGATGAGGAAGCCATCCCCATGCTTGTCAATGGGCATCGATTGAAGATCTACAGTAAACCTCTCTCAAGACAAGAGTTCATCAAAACTATGGAGAAATCAGTGTTGGTCATGCAGAAGGGTTCTGCCTCTGCTTTGGGCATACCCTGAAAGATCTAAAAAAAATAAAAAAATAAAAAAAAAAATAATAAAGATCCTTGGGTGAAAACCTTTCTGAGGCTCCCAAGGCAAGTGGTAGGGGTGAAAACCTCATTGAGGCGCCCCTATTGTCTTTCAAAAAAAAAAGAAGGATTTAAAAAAAGATCCTTGAGTAAAAACCTCTCTGAGGCACTTAAGGCAGATGGAAAGGGTGAAAACCTCATTGAGGCACCCCTGTTATCTTTCAAAAAAAAAAAAGAGAAAAAAAAAAGCAAAAAAGGCGAGGAAAGCAAGTTTATAATGTGAAAATGCATGCACGTTGTAGGTGTTCTATGAAGGAGAGGAGGTCTTTTAAGGAAAAGCCAAAGATCCTTATCATGCTGCCAAGAGACCTCACCAGCACCTCCTCCAAGAATACTCATTTTCTCCAAGGTATGTGCACAATTTCATCACGGCTTGAGTCTTCTACAGGAAGATGCAGACTTTCTACTGGAAACACAAACTTTCTACAGGAAGTTCTGTATTTCTACAGGAAACTTCCTGTAGAAGTTCGGGACGGCCCAGAATTCATTTTATGAGGAGATCTAACGACCAAGGATCGGTTTGGATGCATGCAAGCTACTGTTGGCACCCTCATACACTGCTGTCACCTCTTTCTACCATCCCTGTCGACATGCAATGAAGTTACCTGCACCATCAAAGCAGATCATTGAGTTATCAAGAGAAAAGCAATTTTTGAGATGGGAAAAAAAATGTTGAGATGTCATACCATATCCATCCCAGCCATCCATGAGCTCTGTGAGCGTGATCGTGGGGCCATTGCCTTCGTCGTGCAGCATGCACCTGAGGAGGAAAAAATCTGTTACAAGACATCCTGCAGGAGTCCCGTAACAGTTAAGCCCGCTAGAGTGCACACCATTCACAGCTTTTTCCATATACAATGAAAACGCGGGTGCATGTAGCCGAAGCATCAAATCCATTGTCAGCGGCCAGTGAATATGAACCTCCGGGCCTGTGCAAATCCACCAGCAGCAAATAAATCCACTCATCATCGTCCAAGAACCGAAAAATCGCATTGCGGCCGCACAGGTAAGTGTCTCGACCCTTTCTTTCGTCGAATTGCATGAATTTTACTCTGAAAATGTTTGCAAGTGTGAAGTGAATGGGTTGAGCGGTTGTATGGCCATTCGAATGGCCACGTCGATCAGTTAATGGTCTAGTCGTATGTTTGGGTGGCGGTCGTGGCAAAAGAAACGGGCAGTACACACGTGAGAGCAATCCCGTAAAAAAAAAACGAGTTTAACAGAATAGACGGCGGCGGATCTGCGGGGAATGATGCGGCAGTAAGGGAACTCGTAGGCAAATGATGGGATGACATCGTCCAACAGTCCGGCAAGGACAGCTCACCCCCGCGCCACGGATTCCGCCGATTCAAATCTAATCGGCTAGATTGCCACCCCATGCATTTATCATTCACCGTTTGAGACTCGAGTGATCATCCGGATCCCTTTGCAGCTCGATACTCCGAGTCTTTGGCCATCAGAACGCCTGTGAAGCAACACCAAGAGCGCAGACCCACTGCAGTATCCCTCGGAAATCACGCGCTGCTCCTACAGGAAAGCTGTTTCTACAGGAAGTCGGGTTCCTCACGTCAAAAGGTGGCGGATTAAAAAGGTAAGCCTGAACTCTCCATGCAATTGGTTTTTGAGGGTGGCAGAATCGTCGTCTACAGTCTGGTCGTAGAAAATTGTTGCAAATGTTGTCTGCCGTGCATGAACTGTCGTCCTATAAGATGTCAGTGTAATTAGCTATGTTAAGGTTCTCAGGGGATAAGCTTTGTGAATTATGTGCATGACAGAGGCGTAATCCTACGCTCTGTCCCAGTAGACCAAATTTCTTCCGCATTTGCCACCTCCAGCTAACGCAGCAGTTTTTCACCATGCCGGGTGGGTTCATCAGAAGGGAACCAACTGATTCAACGAAGTTAAGAGAAAATCCTGAGGTGGTGGAGCTCTTCACACGAGCGCAATGGATATCCTTCTGTGACAAATTGCAGGGCTATGACGACGAAGTGGCAGAAGAGTTTTTGCAAGCTCTGAGGCCGAAATCTAAAACATTGGCCACCATTAACTTCAGGGGTTTAAGCCTCAAACTCACCCCACAATTCATCAGCCGAGTTACGGAGCTCCCAATGGGATTACCATGGGATAAAGAAGAAAGGAAATTGGGCCAACAAGCTAAGAAAGAATTCTTTCCACCAGAGGAGGAATTCTCAGAAGACAAAAATGGGGTTCGTAGAACCAGTTTACTGCCACCGTGGAATGAAGTTAGCCTGCAAATTATGAAGTACATCACCTGCGAAGGCCGTTTTAGCATTGTATACGGGTATCATTTTTGGTTACTCACTGAATTACTGCACTAGATGGATCTACCTGTAGAAAACAAACTCAGTCTCCCTTACTTTCTACTACAGTCTCTGATTGAGTGTGGAACCAAGTTGAAAGAAGGCACACCAGACCAGGTAGCCCACCATGGACTCATAAAACTCCTTGTGGAGGATGCGCTCCACACATACAAGGTTCCTCTCTCATGGGAAACCTTCAGAAATTTTACCAAGGATGGTGATATAAAGATGCTGACCGAAGAGCTCGGTTCATCTAGCAGTGAGGAGAAAGAGTCAGTGCCCGCAGTGAAGAAAGAAAAAGGCCAGAAGACCACGACCATGGAGCAGAAGAAAAAGCAAGAGAAGAAACGAGAGATAAAGGGTGCCAAAGAGAAAGATGACACACCCATCTTGACAGCAGGAGAGAAAAGGTTGCAAGGCAGAGTGGACAAGGCTGAGAAGGTCCACATCAGCAAAAGTGCCTCGACAGCGACCGCAACCAAGTCAAAAAGCAAAACTCATGCAGCAAAGCAAACCAAGGTGGTGACACCTGTTTCTACAGGAAAGCCGAAACTGGCTTCTACAGGAAGCCCGAAATTAACTGAACAAGGGTCTTCTACAGGAAGCCCGAAATCGACTAAAACAGGGTCTTCTACAGGAAGCCCCGAAAAAGTGAAACCCAAGGAGAAGAAAGCTGACATTCGTGAAAGGGAGGCAGCAGCTGTGCTGGCCGCCCTCAGCACACCTCCTAAGCCAAAGGAGAAGAGAAAGAGGGAGACCCCTCTATACTTTAAAGCTCGAAGAAGTGTGAGAATAAAGACGGGCAAGCCACAACCTCCGTCCAGCAACCCGATCATCATTGAAGATGCCCCTACTTCGCCCAAGGAAAGGTCCCCCTCGAGGATATCAGTCACCTATGAGAGGGGGAGCCCGAAGAAAACTACGTGGCAAGAAACGTTAGACCAATTGACTGAAAAAGCTCGGCTACAGGATGCTGAAGATGCTCTACAGGAAACCTTAGCCAGGCTTAAAGAAACTGAGAGAATGGAAGGAGAAGCACCCTTATCACCACCAAGGGAGGGTGAAGTAGAGCTACCGAAGGAAGTGGAGAAAGAGCATATACCAGAGCCCAGCCCTCAGCCAAGTCTTAGTTCATATTACAACTTTTTAGAGGCTGGCAAAATTATATCTCAAAAATTTACTGTGCCACTGTTTTTTGCATTAGAGGAAGAAAGAGTCCGTACACACACGTGGATGAAAATAGCCAAGTCAAAGGGTGTGGCGGACATAGGTCCCTTACAGGAGCAGCTCAAGGAGGCCAGAAGTGAATTGTCCATGGCTAAACACGTGGCAAATTGCCAACGCGTGTTCCTACAGGAAGAAAACCAGAAGCTGATATTGCAGCTACAGGAGCTGAGGACAGGGAGAGGTACATCCTCCAAGGACACCACAGAGGAACAACAAGGCAAAAAGGAACTGAACACCGGTCTTGGGGAGCTAACCACACTTCTACAGGAAGTAGAACAGCAAGCACAAATTGAGGTGCAAGCTCTCAGAGAACAGCTGCAGCAGAAAGAAGCACAATTGGCCTGCATGGCCAGCTGGGCCATGGATGCTATCCAATGCAGGCAGCCGGCCAAATCCTATGGCTTGTACTTGAAGGACCAATGGCTACAATTCGAAATCAATACCTTGGCGCAAAGAGGTATCTCTCAGATCCAAGAGCCGCAACAATTCACTGAAGTTTGCAGTACTAGCTCATCAGAGGATAGGGCCAAATTAGCGGAGTTCTACCTCCATAATCTGGCCCTGCCTAATGTAGTTTCATGGGATCCCAATACGGCCTTGGGAGATATGCAATTAATGGCATTTGCCTCATGGCTGAACCATGAGGACAAAAGGGCAGCAGAAGCCAAAGCAATCATGAACCGAGAGCTGAACGAGCCATTTCTCATCAGACCAGAACCAGGGGATCCAGTTGCACTAATCTCGGCACACCAACATTTGTCCACTGACCCTCAAGCTTCATTAAGATATATGGATCAACAGGCCCTAGCCATAGCTCATTTTGAGGACATGGAGAGACTGTTAGGAGACAACGTTGTCCAAGCATGCACACGCAGATGGAATACATTGGCACACAGTCTGAAAATCCGGGAGTACCATACCCCAACTCGGATGAGGGAAGCTCTGGTATGGGTAGCCCTCTATAAGAAATCCATGCAAAACCTCCAGGCCAGCTGGATTGGCCTTAAACTCAGCCCACCACTGCTGCTAGGATTGATGGAAGGCAGCACAGAGACAAATGATAATGAACAGTGGGAAGAGGTAAACAGAAGGGTTTGGTTTCATATCAGCAAGGAGGACACTACTACAGAGGCTTGGGATGTAAGGGTAGCAGTAAAGGCAATGAAGGATGAAGAGTTGGAAAAGTTGCTCAAGGATGAGCAAATATTTTAGCTGGGGGGTGATGATGAGCCCCAATTTTTGGTAACAATTTGGGCTCATTTGGCCTACTTACCTTGCTCAACCCTTCATTTTTTATCACTTATGCATAATTTCTTAGTATATTCGTGTTATTTGTAGGAAGAAGGGCAGTCATTATGCCTATGTGGCTAATACATGATGATTTCAGGTTTTTTGACATTAAATGGAGCAAAGACCACGCAAATGAAGACAAGGAGACAGCAAAGGTGGCATTGCGGGTTTATAGGGAGGTTTGAATGCATGCTCACTTTCACCTCTGTTTGGGGACCGGAAGTGTAGACCGTGCCAACTGCCAAAAACACTGTTTTAACATATGCATGCAAGTATTGATGTAATGTTTTCGGTTGAAGAATTGTCCATACGATTATATATTGAGTAATGATTCTTTGGTTCAGCATCATGCACGGTTTCCCTTCAACTTACATTGCTGTTCTTTGATTCCTAATAAAACAGTTAGAATAGGTTGGTGAACTTTCGTATTACATGTAAGATAAGGGTGATTTGTTTCATTTACACTGCACAGCACCACTTCATCGTGTTATTATCCTTCTAAACCGTGCCTAAGCCACCTACTCATCCTCTGTTCAACTCATTTTCCTTCCAACCCTTCTACTGTCCACGTTGCTCAATCTTTTTGACCTTCCACTACTACTACCATCCTCTAGACCAACCAGCTTTACACACACCTTCCCCATCTCATCTCTTTGTCCATAGGCCATCTCAAGCTCCCCTTTCATCTTACCTATCCACCCATACAGCTCCTTCACTCCTCCATCACCCAAAACTCCGACTGCAGAACATCCTGTAGAAGTTAGCAGACTTCCTGTAGAAATCCCGAGCTTCCTGTAGGATCCCCTGCAGACATCCTGTAGAAGCCTGCAAACACGGTTGCCAAGCACCTGAACGTTGTGAACTTCTGTGGAATGATGTTAGGGATCCCCTGGAACCTCTCAGAGTCCTCCTGACCTTTCCCAAGCCTTCCTCCCCTTGAACTACCCCTGCACAGTCAAGACCCAGTAAGAAGCACAATCATAATAACTCCACCCACTTGAGAAAAAATACAAAAACGTGTTCTCTTCAATGGAAGTAGTTTAAATTCATGCATCTCATCTCACTAGAAGTAATGGCATCATTTTTAGAAGTTGCATTCCCACCATTGCATCATAAGGGTTAAGCTAGTCAGATTAGGGTTTACTAGGGTTTCCATGCTTTGTTGGCTTTCAGTTCATTCTTGCAAAGTAGGTTAATTTCCTTTGAGATAGCCTTCGTTCATCATTTAGAAAGCTTCTTCTGAGAACATATAGAAGTTGGCTTGAGCCCTAGCGGACTTGTGCCAGCTGACCAAGTGACAGCTGCGACAAGAGCTAGTACTTGTGCATACAGCAGCGTCGATTCCAAGTTTGTTACGAACTACCGGGTTGATAAAATTAGAGAAGGAAGCTCCAGGAGTTGTAGCAGTATTTCTACAATACTGGAGCCCACCATCTTTTTGCCGCCGTTGCCGGGGAAGCGTAAGAGTATTAGTAATTGTTGCTTTTCTTCTATTTTCCTACTCTCGCCTTCTGCCAAGTAGTTTATTTCATTTCCATTCTTCAAAAGTAGCATAGACATTTCCTGCTTTCATAGATTAGCATTTCAATTCTGCAATTTCAATTTTGCAAGCATAGATTAGCATTTCAATTCTGCAAGCGTAGACTAGCATTTCCATTCCTGCAATTCCATTTGAGCAAAGTAGATTAGTCCTTTCTTCTTTCATTTCAATTCTGCATTTTTATTTCAGCAAGATAGTTAGTTGTAGATCAATCTGTTTCAGTTTTGCAGGTACCAAAGAAAAAAACAAAAGCAATCAAAAAGTCTTTCCATTTCATGCCTCGTAGGAATCGAGATAAAACAGGCAAATTCCTACCCAACACCCCCACCACATCACTGAGTCACCCTTCTCTCTTCTTCGGTGACAGTGATCCAGAAGAACCTATAGGTGAACCTCCTGAGATATACGAAGATCCTATAGCAGAAGAAGAATTTGATACCATCCCATCTGATGCTATGGCTGACAATAGAGGAGAAGATGAGAGAATAGAAGGTGCCTTCCCCATCCGAGAAACCAATGGAGACATGAAAATGAAAAACATTAGCCCCTCCGCTCTGCCTTACTTCCATGGACTGACTACTGAAGATCCTGATACCTTCCTGTTTGAGTTTGCTGTCCTTTGTAGAACCTATGACTCTACTGAAGATGAGCAGAAGCTGAAACTCTTCCCTTCAACTCTTAAGGATGCAGCATTACGCTGGTTCATGGGCTTACCTGGGAATAGTATCACCACTTGGGCTCAGATGCAGCAAGCTTTCAATACCAAGTACCGGGACTACTGTAGGTCCAAGGAAACCAAGGGAGAAATCTTTCGGATGACCATGGGAAATGATGAGTCCTTAGAGGATTATGAGGAGAGGTTCCAACTTAGCTATAAGCGGGCCAGGTGCACACTTGACCCTGAATCCCTCAAGTTGGTCCTGCTCTGAGGAGTCCCTGAAGACCTTTTAGATACCCTTCACATGTTAGCTGGGGGAGATATTTACCAACTGCCTTATGAGGACATCAAGACTGTGTTCAGAAACCACTCTAGGGCAGCACGAAAACGAGGTGGAGGAAACCTTCTCTCAGCTGGTATTCCTTTCTCCAAGCATGAGTTTGCAAATCAATTAGAAGATCTTAAGAGTGAGGTGAGACAGACCATTGCTATGCAACTGGACACATTCAGGATCCAGGAGAAGAAGGAAGAAGCTGAGAGGGCCTTGGCTATCTTCTGCCCTAGATGTACAAGGAGACACCCTAAGAACGAATGCCCATTGCATTCGGTCGAAGTGTGCTTCGTTTGTGAGGAGGACCATCCCACAAATCAATGCCCAACCTTACCTGGACTTAAAGCTATGTACCAAGGGATAGAAGCTCCCACGGAACCTCTCTATTTCCTCAACCAAAGGAGGCCACAAGGACCTAGACCTTACCAGCAGGGGATGCAAGGGGCACCTCAAGCTTATTACAGCCCCAACAAATCGACTCTTATGCCTTCTTGGGGTACCCCTGCTCGTCCTTCCTGGTCTATGCCTCCTCCATGGTCTTATCCACCTCAGTACCCTACTCAACCCACTACTCATTCATATCATTCACATGCCCAGCCACAGCCTCAGTGGAATGCACCTCCGTCGGGGTGGAGGCCCCAGTACAACACTCCTCCCGCCATTTTGCCTCCACCACCAGTTCAACCTCAACCATTACCTCCTGCTCCTCCAAGGCAACCTCAAATGCCTGCTCAACCGAACCCGAACCCCAACAATAGACAGGCCCAGCAGGTATACACTAGGGAAACATCATGCCCTACCTATGCTGTGGAGATCTAGGTGATCAATCTTCGATCTGGAAAGACTCTTCCGGATCGCCAACCCCCTCCCCCAGAGGACGAGGAGGACAAACAGGAAAGTGAACCAAAGGCTATTCCACCATTTCCTTAGATACTAACAGCCACCACACAACCCAACCCAGAGGAGGATGAGCTTCTGGGAGAGCTCAAGCAGTTGTGTGTGAAAATACCACTTCTCCAAGCCATCAAGGATGTGCCAATATACAACAAACTAGTTAAGGAAAAGTGTTTTAAACACCCAGGCAGGCGAAAGAGAGATGCTTCAACCATCAATGTCTTAGGACAACTGTCTGACCTTATGTTAGGACAAGTCATCTGCCCAAAGTACCTAGATCCTCGGAGTCCGGTAGTAGATGTCCACATCAATGGCACCATCATACCTCACACCTTGATTGATCTGGGGGCTGCCATTAATGTGATGACCAGGGATACCATGCTCAAACTCAATCTTCAGGGTTCCTTGAGGAAGACCTCGACAGTATTGCAACTAGCAGATCACTCCATTGTGACTCCCGAAGGGATTGTGGAGGATGTCTTGGTCTCTGTCGACTCTTGGGAATACCCTGCAGATTTCTTGGTTCTACAACCCAAGGCAAAGCTTACTGGATATCCTCTTATTTTGGGAAGGCCTTGGTTAGCCACTGCAGATGCTTATATAAGTTGTCGTGCAGGAAACATGACCATCAAAAACAGTCCTATGTCCAAGCAGCTAGTCCTATACCCTCCTGCCCAACCCTCCTTAGAGCATGACTTACCACTGTGGTTGGAGGAAGGAGAAGAGGATGAGGTGTACTCAACACCTTTGTGCACCCTAGATACCACTAGAAGAGACCCCCCAACCGAGGATGACTTGATTGAGACTTTGATCGAGAATCCACCTTCCAGTGCACTATCCTTAGAGAAATTGGTGGAGGATGCCCAAGTCAGCACCTTAGTGGACCTTTGTGCCACCAACCCTGTCACTCCCAGAGTCAAGAATGTGGAGATCGGCCCTGAGAGAATGTTAAAGATCAGCTCCTCCCTATCTCCTTCCCAGGAAAAGGAGCTGTGTAGCCTGTTGGCCAGTCACCTAGATGCTTTTGCTTGGAGCTATAAGGAGATGAAAGGAGTCCATCCTTCGGTCTGTACCCATCACATATACATCAAAGAGGGTTGTAAACCGGTTAGGCAACCTCAGAGGAGAATGAATCCAGGCCTTGAGGACATTATCAAGGAAGAATTGCAAAAATTGTTGGATGCCGGATTCATTTACCCCATCTCAGATAGTGAATGGGTGTCCCCTCTGGTGTTGGTTCCCAAGAAAAATGGGAAATGGAGAATCTGTGTGGACTACCGAGAACTGAACAAAGCTACCAAGAAAGACCATTTCCCTCTACCTTTCATAGACCAAGTGTTGGATGGACTAGCAGGAAATAAGTTCTTCTCTTTCCTGGATGGTTTTAGCGGGTACAACCAAATCCAAATCATCCCGAAAGACCAAGATAAAACCACCTTCACTTGTCCTTGGGGTACCTTTGCCTACCGAGTCCTTCCCTTTGGGCTATGCAATGCTCCTGCTACCTTCCAGAGAGCTGTCTTGAGCATCTTCTCGGAGCTGGTCCATGATGCGGTGGAAATCTATATGGATGACTTCACTCCTTATGGGTCCAACTTCCAGGAAGCATTGTCCAATCTGGAAAAGGTCCTAACCAAATGCATTGAGATGAACCTGTCCCTTAGTCCTGAAAAATGTGAATTCCTGATGACTGAAGGGACCGTGCTAGGCCATACCATTTCTTGCCAAGGGTTGCAAGTGGATCCTAACAAAATTGCTCTCATTAAGAAGGTTCCACCTCCCCAAAAGGTAAGTGATGTCCGGAGTTTCTTAGGATTAGCAGGGTATTACCGGAGATTCATTAAAGACTTCAGCAAGCTAGCCTTGCCATTGTTTGGCCTGTTGGCAAAAGATGTGGAGTTTAAATGGACTGACGATTGTCAGAGGGCGTTGAATGAATTAAAGGACAAGTTGGTGTCAGCCCCAATCTTGAGAGGTCCAAACTGGGCCCTACCTTTCCACATCCACACTGATGCCTCGAACAAAGCCATAGGGGCAGCTTTAGGACAAGTTGAACAAAAACTTCCATATGCCATTTACTTTGTTAGCAAAAACTTGTCCAAAGCCGAACTAAATTACACTGTGACCGAGAAAGAATTCTTGGCTGTGGTCCATGCACTGAACAAGTTCCGACATTATATTACTGGCTATCAAACCTTTGTACATACGGATCATGCTGCAATTAGATATTTAATGAATAAACCAGATGTGAATGCTTGTATTATTAGATGGTTACTTTTGTTGCAGCAGTTTGATTTGACCATTGTTGACAAACCAGGTAAAGAAAATGTTGTTGCTGACTTTTTATCTAGATTGGATTTGTCTGCAGATGAGGATGGAACAGTGGATGACCAGATGCCCGATGAACATCTGTTTGCTATCTCAGTACTCTCTCCATGGTTTGCTGATATAGCAAACTACCTTGTTTCAGCACAGTTCCCTCCACACCTATCTTCAAGAGAGAAGAGCAGAATCATCAGAAAAAGTGCCTCATTTACTTGGATCGGGGGCAATCTGTTCAAGCTTGGCCCTGATCAGATCTTAAGGTGTTGTGTAAGGGAGGAGGAAGTCTTTGATATCCTCCTCACCTGTCATGATGGGCCTTGTGGAGGACATTTTGCAGCAAAGAGGACTGCCTTCAAAATCCTGCAGGAAGGCTACTATTGGCCCACACTTCATCAAGATGTCAGAAGATATATCAGCCAATGTGACCGATGCCAAAGAATGGGGAAACCGACTCCAAGGGATGAGATGCCTCTCCAACCTCAAGTGAGTTTTGAGCCATTTGAGAAGTGGGGTATGGATTTTGTGGGTCCAATCAACCCTCCTTCGAGGCAACGGTCTTACATCATTGTGTGCACTGACTACCTGACAAAGTGGGCAGAGACTAAAGCAATCAAGGCAGCAACAGAAGAAAAGGTGGCTGAGTTCTTAAGGGAGAACATCTTCTACAAATTTGGCTACCCAAGAGAGCTGGTCACCGATCAAGGGAGCCAGTTCACATCCAACTTGATTGAAGACCTACTAGCTCACCACAAGATCAAGCATAGGACTTCCAACCCCTATCATCCACAGGCAAATGGGCAAGTGGAAGTCACCAACAAAGCATTGGAAGCGATTCTGACTAAGGTGGTGAGCAGCAGTAGGAAATATTGGGCAGATCGCTTGGTTGAGGCCACATGGGCTTACAACACCACCTGGAAGACCACCACCGGCTTCACACCTTATGAGCTGGTCTATGGGAAGAAAGCTTTGTTGTCCATTGAATTTGAATACAACACTTTGAGGATGGCAGCTCAGCTGGACCTAGATCTCAGCCATGCACAACAAGAAAGGTTATTGCAGCTGAATGGATTGGACGAGCACCGGATGCAGGCCCTCCTTAACTCAGAAGTGGTTCAACTTCAGAGAAAGGTGTGGCATGACCAACACCTCCATGACAAGCAATTCCAGCCGGGAGATTGGGCCTTGTTGTATGACTCCAGGTACAAAGATTTCAAGGGGAAGCTGAGAACCAGATGGCTAGGACCATATGCAGTGGAAAAATGCCATGAAAATGGATCTGTTCTTATTCGAACCATTGATGAGGAAGCCATTCCCATGCTTGTCAATGGGCATCGATTGAAGATCTACAGGAAACCTCTCTCAAGACAAGAGTTCATCAAAACTACGGAGAAATCAGTGTTGGTCATAGAGAAGGGTTCTATCTCTGCTTTGGGCATACCCTGAAAGATCTAAAAAAATAAAAAATAAAAAAATAAATAATAAAGATCCTTGGGTGAAAACCTTTCTGAGGCTCCCAAGGCAGTTGGTAGGGGTGAAAACCTCATTGAGGCGCCCCTATTGTCTTTCAAAAAAAAAAATGATTTAAAAAAAGATCCTTGAGTGAAAACCTCTCTGAGGCGCTTAAGGCAGATGGCAAGGGTGAAAACCTCATTGAGGCGCCCCTGTTATCTTTCAAAAAAAAAAAAGAGAAAAAAAACAATAAGCAAGAAAGGCGAGGACAACAAGTTTATAATGTGAAAATGCATGCAGGTTGCAGGTGTTCTATGAAGGAGAGGAGGTCTTTTAAAGCAAAGCCAAAGATCCTTATCATGCTGCCAGGAGACCTCACCAGCACCTCCTCCAAGAATACTCATTTTCTCCAAGGTATGTGCACAATTTCATCACGACTTGAGTCTTCTACAGGAAGATGCAGACTTTCTCCCGGAAACACAAACTTTCTACAGGAAGTTCTGTATTTCTACAGGAAACTTCCTGTAGAAGTTCGGGACGGCCCAGAATTCATTTTATGAGGAGATCTAACGACCAAGGATCGGTTTGGATGCATGCAAGCTACTGTTGGCACCCTTATACATTGCGGTCACCTCTTTCTACCATCCCTGTCGACATGCAATGAAGTTACCTGCACCATCAAAGCAGATCATTGAGTTATCAAGAGAAAAGCAATTTTTGAGATGGGAAAAAAAACTCTGAGATGTCATACCATATCCATCCCAGCCATCCATGAGCTTTGTGAGCATGATCGTGGGGCCATTGCCTTCGTCGTTCAGCATGCACCCGAGGAGGAAAAAAACTGTTACAGGACATCCTCCAGGAGTCCCGTAACAGTTAAGCCCGCTAGAGTGCACACCATTCACAACGCTTGCCATATACAATGAAAACGCGGGCGCATGCAGCCGAAGCATCAAATCCATCGTCAGCGGCCAGTGAATATGAACCTCCGGGCCTGTGCAAATCCACCAACAGAAAATAAATCCACTCATCATCGTCCAAGAACCGAAAAATCGCATTGCGGCCCCACAGGTAAGTGTCTCGAACCTTTCTTCCGTCGAATTGCATGAATTTTACTTTGAAAATGTTTGCAAGTGTGAAGTGAATGGGTTGAGTGGTTGTATGGCCATTCGACTGGCCACATCGATCAGTTAATGGTCTAGTCGTATGTTTGGGTGGCGGTCGTGGGAAAAGAAACGGGCAATACACACGTGAGAGCAATCCCGTAAAAAAAAAACGAGTTTAACAGAAGAGACGGCGGCGGATTTGCGGGGAATGATGCGGCAGTAAGGGAACTCGCAGGCAAATGATGGGATGACGTTGTCCAAAGGTCCGGCAGGGACAGCTCACCCCCGCGCCACAGATTCCACCGATTCAAATCTAATCGGCTAGATTGCCACCCCATGCATTTATCATTCACCGTTTGAGACTCGAGTGATCATCCGGATCCCTCTGCAGCTCGATACTCCAAGTCTTTGGCCATCAGAACGCCTGTGAAGCAACACCAAGAGCGCAGACCTACTGCAGTATCCCCCGGAAATCGTGCGCTGCTCCTACAGGAAAGCTGTTTCTACAGGAAGTCGGGTTCCTCACGTCAAAATGTGGCGGATTAAAAAGGTAAGCCTGAACTCTCCATGCAATTTGTTTTTGAGGGTGGCAGAATCGTCGTCTACAGTCTGGTCGTAGAAAATTGTTGCAAATGTTGTCTGCCGTACATGAACTATTGTCCTACAGGATGTCAGTGTAATTAGCTGTGTTAAGGTTCTCAGGGGATAAGCTTTGTGAATTATGTGCATGACAGAGGTGTAATCCTACGCTCTATCCCAGTAGACCAAATTTCTTCCGCATTTTCCACCTCCAGCTAACGCAGCAGTTTTTCACCATGCCGGGTGGGTTCATCAGAAGGGAACCAACTGATTCAACGAAGTTAAGAGAAAATCCTGAGGTGGTGGAGCTCTTCACACGAGCACAATGGATATCCTTTTGTGACAAATTGCAGGGCTATGACGACGAAGTGGCAGAAGAGTTTTTGCAAGCTCTGAGGCCGAAATCTAAAACATTGGCCACCGTTAACTTCAGGCGTTTAAGCCTCAAACTCACCCCACAATTCATCAGCCGAGTTACGGAGCTCCCAATGGGATTACCATGGGATAAAGAAGAAAGGAAATTGGGCCAACAAGCTAAGAAATAATTCTTTCCACCAGAGGAGGAATTCTCAGAAGACAAAAATGGGGTTCGTAGAACCAGTTTACTGCCACCGTGGAATGAAGTTAGCCTGCAAATTATGAAGTACATCACCTGCGAAGGCCGTTTTAGCATTGTATACGGGTATCATTTTCGGTTACTCACTGAATTACGGCACCAGATGGATCTACCTGTAGAAAACAAACTCAATCTCCCTTACTTTCTACTACAGTCTCTGATTGAGTGTGCAACCAAGTTGAAAGAAGGCACACCAGACCAGGTAGCCCACCATGGACTCATCAAACTCCTTGTGGAGGATGCGCTCCACACATACAAGGTTCCTCTCTCATGGGAAGCCTTCAGAAATTTGACCAAGGATGGTGATATAAAGATGTTGACCGAAGCGCTCAGTTCATCTAGCAGTGAGGAGAAAGAGTCAGTGCTCGCAGTGAAGAAAGAAAAAGGCCAGAAGACCACGACCACGGAGCAGAAGAAAAAGCAAGAGAAGAAACGAGAGACAAAGGGTGCCAAAGAGAAAGATGAGACACCCATCTTGACAGCAAGAGAGAAAAGGTTACAAGGCAGAGTGGACAAGGCTGAGAAGGTCCACATCAGCAAAAGTGCCTCGACAGCGACCGCAACCAAGTCAAAAAGCAAAACTCATGCAGCAAAGCAAACCAAGGCGGTGACACCTATTTATACAGGAAAGCCGAAACCGGCTTCTACAGGAAGCCCGAAATTAACTGAACAAGGGTCTTCTACAGGAAGCCCGAAATCGACTAAAACAGGGTCTTCTATAGGAAGCCCCGAAAAAGTGAAACCCAAGGAGAAGAAAGCTGACATTCGTGAAAGGGAGGCAGCAGCTGTGCTGGCCGCCCTCAGCACACCTCCTAAGCCAAAGGAGAAGAGAAAGAGGGAGACCTCTCTATACTTTAAAGCTAGAAGAAGTGTGAGAATAAAGACGAGCAAGCCACAACCTCCGTCCAGCAGCCCGATCATCATTGAAGATGCCCCTACTTCGCCCAAGGAAAGGTCCCCCTCAAGGATATCAGTCACCTATGAGAGGGGGAGCCCAAAGAAAACTATGTGGCAAGAAAAGTTAGACCAATTTACTGAAAAAGCTCGGCTACAGGATGCTGAAGATGCTCTACAGGAAACCTTAGCCAGGCTTAAAGAAACTGAGAGAATGGAAGGAGAAGCACCCTTATCACCACCAAGGGAGGGTGAAGTAGAGCCACCGAAGGAAGTGGAGAAAGAGCATATACCAGAGCCCAGCCCTCAGCCAAGTCTGAGTTCATATTACAACTTTTTATAGGCTGGCAAAATTATACCTCAGAAATTTATTGTGCCACTGTTTTTTGCATTAGAGGAAGAAAGAGTCCGTACACACATGTGGATGAAAATAGCCAAGTCAAAGGGTGTGGCGGACATAGGTCCCTTACAGGAGCAGCTCAAGGAGGCCAGAAGTGAATTGTCCATGGCTAAACACGTGGCAAATTTCCAACGCGTGTTCCTACAGGAAGAAAACCAGAAGCTGAGATTGCAGCTACAGGAGCTGAGGGCAGGGAGAGGTACATCCTCCAAGGACACCACAGAGGAACAGCAAGGCAAAAAGGAACTGAACACCGGTCTTGGGGAGCCAACCACACTTCTACAGGAAGCAGAACAGCAAGCACAAATTGAGGTGCAAGCTCTCAGAGAACAGCTGCAGCAGAAAGAAGCACAATTGTTCTGCATGGCCAGCTGGGCCATGGATGCTATCCAATGCAGGCAGCCGGTGAAATCCTATGGCTCTTGCTTGAAGGACCAATGGCTACAATTCCAAATCAATACCTTGGCGCAAAGAGGTATCTCTCAGCTCCAAGACCCGCAGCAATTCACTGAAGTTTGCAGTACTAGCTCATCAGAGGATAGGGCCAAATTAGCGGAGTTCTACCTCCATAATCTGGCCCTGCCTAATGTAGTTTCATGGGATCCCATTACGGCCTTGGGAGATATGCAATTAATGGCATTTGCCTCATGGCTGAACCATGAGGACAAAAGGGCAGCAGAAGCCAAAGCAATCATGAACCGAGAGCTGAACGAGCCATTGCTCATCAGACCAGAAGTAGGGGATCCAGTTGCACTAATCTCGGCACACCAACATTTGTCCACTGACCCTCAAGCTTCATTAAGATATATGGATCAACAGGCCCTAGCCATAGCTCATTTTGAGGACATGGAGAGACTGTTAGGAGACAACGCTGTCCAAGCATGCACACGCAGATGGAATACATTGGCACACAATCTGAAAATCCGGGAGTACCATACCCCAACTCGGATGAGGGAAGCTCTGGTATGGGTAACCCTCTATAAGAAATCCATGCAAAACCTCCAGGCCAGCTGGATTGGCCTTAAACTCAGCCCACCACTGCTGCTAGGATTGATGGAAGGCAGCACAGAGACAAATGATAATGAACAGTGGGAAGAGGTAAACAGAAGGGTTTGGTTTCATATCAGCAAGGAGGACACTACTACAGAGGCTTGGGATGTAAGGGTAGCAGTAAAGGCAATGAAGGATGAAGAGTTGGAAAAGTTGCTCAAGGATGAGCAAATATTTTAGCTGGGGGGTGATGATGAGCCCCAATTTTTGGTAACAATTTGGGCTCATTTGGCCTACTTACCTTGCTCAACCCTTCATTTTTTATCACTTATGCATAATTTCTTAGTATATTCGTGTTATTTGTAGGAAGAAGGGCAGTCATTATGCCTATGTGGCTAATACATGATGATTTCAGGTTTTTTGACATTAAATGGAGCAAAGACCACGCAAATGAAGACAAGGAGACAGCAAAGGTGGCATTGCGGGTTTATAGGGAGGTTTTCCATAGCCTTGAATGACCTTCCTTGTGATCTCCACCCTAACTTCGAGCTCCAACAACTATCACCACCGAGCTAGAAGGCAGCCAACGGATTCTACAGGAACAACAGTTTACTTTTAGTTGGACAGCCAAGCCCCACTAATTGGGGAGGCCAGCTTGGCCCTCATCATGTATAAATATTGAGGCTGTAGCCTTCGATAAGGACTCTTGAACCTTTGTTGTAGATTTTGAATCACGAGCTGTAGCTCTGTTTTTGCTCTTTGTAAGCCAATTTTGGCATGTTCTTAGACTCATGATTATGATCTTTTAATAAAAGGCAGGCAGATTTGGATTCAATTCTGAGTTCTTAGAGGAGCTATAGCTCTCAGGTTAGGGCCCAACCTGAGAGCAATAGACCTCCTTTTCTTTGTATTGTTACTTGTCTTTCTTTTATCATTTCATTTCTTTCCTTTACATGCACTTGGAAAACACAATTTGCTGAGTTGACTGTTTCGGTTTGGTTATGTAGGTTAGTTTCATGAATGCAGTTGTTTCAGTAGTTCGGAATTAGCGTAGGGAGATTGAAGTTACGTTGAGTTCAAAAAAAAGGTTGAATGCATGCTCACTTTCACCTCTGTTTGGGGACCGGAAGTGTAGACCGTGCCAACTGCCAAAAACACTGTTTTAACATATGCATGCAAGTATTGATGTAATGTTTTCGGTTGAAGAATTGTCCATACGATTATATATTGAGTAATGATTCTTTGGTTCAGCATCATGCACGGTTTCCCTTCAACTTACATTGCTGTTCTTTGATTCCTAATAAAACAGTTAGAATAGGTTGGTGAACTTTCGTATTACATGCAAGATAAGGGTGATTTGTTTCATTTACACTGCACAGCACCACTTCATCGTGTTCTTATCCTTCTAAACCGTGCCTAAGCCACCTACTCATCCTCTGTTCAACTCATTTTCCTTCCAACCCTTCTACTGTCCACGTTGCTCAATCTTTTTGACCTTCCACTACTACTACCATCCTCTAGACCAACCAGCTTTACACACACCTTCCCCATCTCATCTCTTTGTCCATAGGCCATCTCAAGCTCCCCTTTCATCTTACCTATCCACCCATACAGCTCCTTCACTCCTCCATCACCCAAAACTCCGACTGCAGAACATCCTGTAGAAGTTAGCAGACTTCCTGTAGAAATCCCGAGCTTCCTGTAGGATCCCCTGCAGACATCCTGTAGAAGCCTGCAAACACGGTTGCCAAGCACCTGAACGTTGTGAACTTCTGTGGAATGATGTTAGGGATCCCCTGGAACCTCTCCGAGTCCTCCTGACCTTTCCCAAGCCTTCCTCCCCTTGAACTACCCCTGCACAGTCAAGACCCAGTAAGAAGCACAATCATAATAACTCCACCCACTTGAGCAAAAATACAAAAACATGTTCTCTTCAATGGAAGTAGTTTAAATTCATGCATCTCATCTCACTAGAAGTAATGGCATCATTTTTAGAAGTTGCATTCCCACCATTGCATCATAAGGTTTAAGCTAGTCAGATTAGGGTTTACTAGGGTTTCCATGCTTTGTTGGCTTTCAGTTCATTCTTGAAATGTAGGTTAATTTCCTTTGAGATAGCCTTCGTTCATCATTTAGAAAGCTTCTTCTGAGAACATATAGAAGTTGGCTTGAGCCCTAGCGGACTTGTGCCAGTTGACCAAGTGACAGCTGCGACAAGAGCTAGTACTTGTGCATACAGCACCGTCGCTTCCAAGTTTGTTACGAACTACTGGGTTGATAAAATTAGAGAAGGAAGCTCCAGAAGTTGTAGCAGTATTGCTACAATACTGGAGCCCACCACTACCCCATTTGCAAAACCTTAACAAGTATTGTGCCTCATGAATCATTCAACTAGAGATCCCTTCACTCTTTTTGAATTTAAGTATTAGGGATTTACGTAGTGCATTATATTAGATATCGTTTTTGGGAATCAACTGCGTTAAGTAAGTCATTAACGTATGACCATTTCCATGAGAGGTAGTCGTAACTGACTAATTTCTCATGATTTTTGAAATGTTCACTTAGCACTCATTGCATTGGGTGATGCTCACAGGGGTGAAAAAATGGGATTGAAACTAGTGAAATGAATCACATAGCGTCAATCGTCACTTCCGGGGCTCGCACCCTGTAACCAGTACTTCCCGGGAGGTCACCCATCCCAGATCTCCTCTGGCTCAAGCGCGCTTAACTATGGATTTTTCTCCACAATCAAGCCCACTTAGCTTGCTACCTCATTTGCAAAACCTTACCAAGTATTATGCCTCATTAACCATTCAACTAGAGATCCCTTCACTCTTTTTGAATTTAAGTATTAGGGGTTTACGCAGTGCATTATATTAGATATCGTTTTCGGGATTCAACTGCGTTAAGTAAGTCATTAACGTATGACCATTTCCATGAGAGGTAGTCGTAACTGACTAATTTCTCATGATTTTTGAATTGTTCGCTTAGCACTCATTGCATCGGGTTATGCTCACAGGGGTGAAGAAGTGGGATTGAAACTAGTGAAATGAATCACATAGCGTCAATCGTCACTTCCGGGGCTTGCACCCAATAACCAGGACTTCCCGGGAGGTCACCCATCTCAGATCTCCTCTAGCTCAAGTGCGCTTAACTGTGGAGTTTTCCCCACAATCAAGCCCACTTAGCTTGCTACCCCATTTGCAAAACCTTAGCAAGTATTGTGCCTCATGAACCATTCAACTAGAGATCCCTTCATTCTTTTTGAATTTAAGTATTAGGGGTTTACTTATAATGCACTGCGTAAACCCCTAATACTTAAATTCAAAAAGAGTGAAGGGATCTCTATTTGAATGGTTCATGAGGCACAATACTTGCTAAGGTTTTGCAAATGGGGTAACAAGCTAAGTGGGCTTGATTGTGGGGAAAACTCTACAGTTAAGCGCGCTTGAGCCAGAGGAGATCTGGGATGGGTGACCTCCCGGGAAGTCCTGGTTACTGGGTGCAAGCCCCGGAAGTGACAATTGACGCTATGTGATTCATTTCACTAGTTTCAATCCCACTTCTTCACCCCTGTGAGCATCACCCGATGCAATGAGTGTTAAGTGAACAATTCAAAAATCATGAGAAATTAGTTAGTTACGACTACCTCTCATGGAAATGCTCATACGTTAATGACTTACTTAACGCAGTTGAATCCCAAAAACGATATCTAACCTACATATATCTGAGAGATTTTGATTAAATCTCTTCACCCTGACCCTTGGTATTTCACACCCTTGAAATTTTTAGGACAAGGGATTCCATGATACATGACTCCTTATTCTAACATACCAGGTTTTGACTAGTCTATGATGGCTTCTAGAAGTACCTAATTAGACACATCTATGTTTTCTACTTCTCTGAAGTCAACATTGTATGTTGGTTTTCAACCACCTGGATATCACTCTCTTGCGGGAGCTTATTTAGGATCTTCTTCCTTGAACTCATCTTCAAACATGTCAACTGGTGTAATTAACCCTACCAATGAAGGTTTGACATCTAAACAATTTATTAATATTATTTCTGGTCATGTTGGTAATCCACAAACCAACCCAACATGTGGTTATTACCCGCCTGCGGGGAAACCGTCATATCCTCAACCCAGAGGACAACCTTTTGCTAGATCTTACCCTATAGCTGGGGGGCAAATCTCTGCCAGAAATTACCTTAATTATGCTCAAATGCCTCAAACTGGTTTTGGTCAGCCTGTTATGCCTCAACCCACCATTGGAATGCCTTACCCTGAAATGAATACAATCTCGAACCCTTTGTTAAAGCAACAATCAATTCTAGTTTCTTCTCAAGTGCCTTTATATCAACCTGTTCAACCTATTGGACAACATATACAACAATTACCTTTTCAAGTCCAACCAACTGTCCAGGTCAATCCATTGACACCTACCCAACAACCACTTTAGGATCCTATCCCGAGTGCTCCTCAAACCTTGGTATAAACTACTATACCAATGACTGTTCAGAACCCAGGTTCAGGTTCGCCTCAACCTCCCATTCGAGGAGTATCACAAGTAACTGTCCCACTTATATCACAAGTAACGGTGCAACCCCTTGTTCAGTATTTATCTCAAGTATCTGGTTTTCAATATATTCCTACAATTCCGTCAATACCCCAAAATACTTTATGTACAATCTAATGTCCCATATATGCAAGTATCCTTTCAATGGAAACCTTTCCAACGTTTACCCAAGAGCCAGTTTGTTCAAGGTCCACCTTTTCAAGCTCAATTTGTCCATGGTCGACCTTTGCAAAATCAACCCTTTCAAGGATAGTTCATTCAAGGTCAAATGGGCCAGATTCTCTCTTTTCATAATCAACCATACCCAGGGCATACGTTTCAACAACCTATACAACTGAAATATGGTATGGCTCATCCTGGATATCCAGGAGGTATGCAGATTCCAACTGCTTAGTCTATTCCAGGATATCCTGGGTATCCTCCTCCCAGTATGGGACTTGTCCCTCTAGATTATCAGTATCCAACTTTGGATTTGCCTGATCTCTCTCGGTTAACTAATGATCCACTTATTTATTTACCATTTTGGTAATCCATTCCTACTAAGTTGCCCAGTGATATTCCTAAGTTTGAAGGTAAGTTAGGCGAAGATCCATCCAACCATGTTATGACCTGTCATCTTTGGTGTGCGTCCAACTCATTAATCAGCGATTCTATTAGATTATGACTTTTTCAATAGACCTTAACTAGTTCGGCAGCCAAATGGTATGTAGAATTGCCACACGCTTCCTTCAGCACATTTAATGCCCTTGCTACAACTTTTTTGACCCATTTTCAGTTGCCCGTTCGATATGATAATGGAACTGAACTTTTAACTTATTTAAAGCAGTCAATGTCAACCCATATCTCAGATCACATTCATGAATGGAGACAAAGACATCACCTGGTTAAAGTTTACATTCCAGACCAGATTTTGGCCGAATGGTTCATAAAATCTCTTTTACCGGCAATAACTAAATATGTGGCCATAGGAGGTGTTGTAATTGAAGAGCAAGTAATTTCTTGTGCTCAATGCCTTGATCTTGTTTATACTTAGTCTGGTACTTTGTATGGAAAGATCCCAGATTTACCCCGACCTAGTCAAACTAATTAATCCCTTACAGGATCACATCTTGCAGATGGCATGATTGGTTATGTGAGCCAAAAATCTAAGAACAAAAAGAAAAATTCTACTAAAATTCAGATTTCGGCTCTATCTAATTCACCTGAAGAAGATCCTTCTCCATAAATTAATTTGGAAATTAACGTCATAGAGTCATTTACTGATAAAGGTAAGCAATCCAAAAATAAGAAAAGGGGAAAAGGAAAAGCTAAACAAGGCACTCATTCTAAGGAGAAATCAAACAAGAATGAATCGTCTAATGAAAAGAAGAAACCTGGGTATCCTTGCATAATTTGTGATGAAGATCATTACAGCAAGGAGTTCCCAAATCATGCCAAAGTTTCCAAATTTGTCAAAAATTTCACCCACTCTCGCTGTTTTAAAGGATTGTTTTCCTCCCCAAGACAATAAAATGGTTTCTCGTGACCAATCCTCCTCATATGCATCGACAGATATCATGATGATGTCTTCCAAAGTTATGGTAGCAACGAGGTCCAAAAATTACATGTCAAAGAGTTATGTTGAAGATGGAGATGACCCCAATCCATCTTGTCAAACTTCCGCATCTACTCCTCCTTCTTCTGAACTGTTGCATATTGAAAAACCAAACCCTGATATGATAATTCGTATGCCTTTTAAGGGTATTCTTCGAAAGTCAACCTTTAATCCTCATGCTAGGGTTGCTTAGAACTATAACATTGTCGAAGATTTGGTTATGTCACCTTCGACAATGTCGGCTCTTGAAGTGCTGCAGACTTGTCCAACAAAAAGGAAGTTATTATTATCAACCATAGGAGCAGTAAATCCTCATGACTCCAATTTGATTGTTTTTGATCTCGAAAATCATGTACTGTGTCTCCCGCACCAACTAGATTTTTAGATACTAGTTCATGTCAAAACTCGATGAGTTTTTCGAATAGTGATTGACGAAGGAGCATCGACATGTATTATGTCCATTGCTTATTGGAAAGCTTTGGGTTCTCCAACAATCAATCAATCTCCCATGACTTTGAAAGCCTTTGATGGAAGAGGTTTTCATCCATATGGAATTTTAAATGATTTTCCAATCGAATTAGAGGGAAAAATGGTTACAATAGACGTTGAGGTTGTTGATGCTAAACTTGAATATAAGCTTTTGCTTGGTTGGAGATGGACTTATGCCATGGTGGCAGTAGTCTCGTCATATTTTAGGATGATCATGTTTATTCACAAAGGAAGAATTGTGAAAGTAGACTAATTATCCTACTATACCTCAAACCCCAATTCCACTGGTAGTGTGCCTTTTGTTGGAAAATCATTGACTCCATATGAAGAAGTTGGTGTTGGTCTCCTCAAAGGGTCATCTTTGATGGGAACTTTCACGTTCCACCCACCCAATTTCCCTCATAATGATGCCCATATTAACATGATTACATCAAGTACTTTCGAATCAGGAGATCCGTGGAAAGTACCTTTAGAATCAGAAATGATCTTATATGACAATTAAATGCCTCATATCCCTTTTGAGTTAGCCTATGAGTCAATTTCGTCCTTAAATTACAACTCATCAACATCTGAAGACAATCGAATAAATACGATTATTGATGAATATTCTCATTTGTCACGCTTGGAACCAATCTTTATGCCTGCTCCTTCTAAAACATATTTTTTAACTGATGAAGGGATTATGGAAGTTATGACCTTGGATGAAATGCCATGAAACAATACTCATCATCATTCAACCTTATTTCCATTCTTTGACACAATTGAGAATAATTTCTCATCTATGTTTTCATCTAAGACCCTTAGTGATCCTCAATGTCAAATATCTACACTTTCTTCCAGTTCTGAATAGAATTTAGGGAACATATTGGCAAAAATGCCCATAGATATCTCAGCGTAACCCGGGATAACTAAAAATATTCATATAGGAGCTTCTTTTTCTTTTGAAGAGATTCAAACTTACAAAGCCCTATTTCAGGAATTCCGCGACATCTTTGCCTGTTCATACGAAGAAATGCCTTGAATCAACCCTATCATAGTTGTACATGAAATAAAAATGTATTTGTATGCTAAGCCCATTAGGCAACGATTACATCCTATACATCAAGAAAAAGCTGCCGCTATCAAGGCTAAGGTTGAAAAATTGTTGAGAGAAGGATTAATATACCCCCTTCCTTTGACTAATTGGGTATCAAATCTTGTGCTTGTTAATAAAAAAAAAGAAACTATTCGAGTATGTGTTGATTACCAAGATATTGTTAAATATTATCCCAAGGACAATTATCCAACTCCGTATATCGACCAAATTTTCGATGACTGTGCCGGGAATGAAATTTTTTCATTCATGGATGGATTTTCTGGCTACAATCAGATAAACATACTTCATACCAATCAATATAAAACTGCATTTATATGCCCATGTGGAACTTTTTCTTATCGTAAACTCCCATTTTCCCTTCAAACCGCTGGCGCAACGTTTCAACGAGCCATGTCTTATGCATTCCACAATATCAAGCATATTGTTCAACCTTATTTAGATGACCTACCGACTCATTCAATGAAAAAGCAGGATCACCCATTGCACTTAAAATTAGTTTTCATTAGGTGCAGGCACTACAACATTCGCTTGAATCCGCACAAGTGTGTTTTTTGTGTCCAATAAAGTCGGCTTCTAGGTTTCATCATTTCGAAAGAAGGCATATGTGTCAACCACATCAAGGTAGAGGCGATTCTAATTTTTCCCGCTCCTTCTAGCCTTACTCAACTCCAAAGTTTGCAAGGAAAAGAAAACATTTTGTGTAGATTCATCCACAATTATGCTGAACTAACCCAGGGTTTTACTTGACTGTTGAAAAAGGGCATTCCATTTCTTTGGGATGAGCTTGTTTATAAAGGTTTTGATGCATTAAAACATGCACTGACCAATGCGCCATTACTGCATCCACCCGATTATCATCGATATTACTTTCTGTACTTAGCCGTGTTCGATGCCACCATTGACATGGTGTTAGTCCAAGAGGATAATTATAGCAACAACATGTGATTTTCTATTTGAGTAGAAGTCTCACTGAAACCAAGATTAAATATGCAAATGTGGAGAAGCTAGCCTTGATAGCTGTACAAGATGTTCAACGATTCTGTCATTATATACTTCTCTGAAAAAAACAGTCATTTCATATTGCAACCCTATGATGTATATTCTCACTAAACGATTGCTAGGGGGAAAATACTCCAAGTGGATAGTTATCTTACAAGAGTTTGATTTGCAATTTGAAAAATACAAATCAAAGAAATATTTCATTTTCACTGAACTATTGTGTGACTTTCCTCATATTGATATAGAAAATGTAGAAGAAGATTATTTTGTTGACGAATCTCTCTTTCTTATTAGTACATCAGATCCATGGTATGGAGATATCATTATATATCTCCAAACACAAACTTTTAGGCCTGAGTTATCCAAAAATAATCGTCATCGAATCTGATACCAATCCCAACAATACAATATTATTGGTGACACTCTTTACCATTTCCATATCGATTCTATATTATGATGTTTTTTGACTCTCCAAGAGGTCGAAAAAACATTAAATGACTACCACGCTCAAGCATGTGGTGGTCACATGTCTGGGTATGCTACTACCCAAAAGATATTACGTACTGGTTATTTTTGGCCGTCAATGTTTAAAGATTGCATTACTACAGTATGCAAATGCCATAATTGCCAAATATATGATCACAAAATGAGAGTTGTTGGCCCTTTTTCCAAATGGGGCATCAACCTTGTCACCTGTAAGCCTCACTTGGCCAGGCTGCACGGGTATATTATCCCTGTAGTTGATTACTTTATGAAATGGGCCAAGGTGATGCCTACATATAGAGATGACGACGAAACTACATCAGTTTTCATTTTCAATCATGTGATTTCTCGGTTTGGTGTTCGACAATCTATTGTTATAGAACATGGTAGTCATTTTCGTAAATTTATGATGGTCGAACTATTCGCACAACTCAGCTCACGCCATGATAGCTCTACTCCATACTATCCATAAGCTAATGGTCAGGTCAAAGCTGTTAATAAATTTTTAACCAATATGATTAAACAAATAGTTGGTATTCATAAAGGAAACTGGCATTCTATGCTCTTTTCAGCACTGTGGGCTTACCGTACTACTGCAAAAAAATCGATTGACTTTACTCCTTTCCATATTGTTTATGGTTTGGAAGAAGTATTACCCATTGAATGTGAAATCCCATCCCTAAATCTAGCTATCAAATTAGTACCTGCTACTTGTGCAGACGAAGAACACTTTGTACATTTAGCACATTTATATGAAAATCATCTTGATGTCGCACTGGCTAGCGAGGCTCACAAAAAATGTGTCAAAGCTTAGTTTCATCAAAATGTTAATCCACATTCATATTCAAAAGTGACCTAGTCTTGGTTTATGATCAAGCTCATGACAAGTTAGGCGTAGGAAAGTTCGAACCCATGTGGCATGGCCCTTAAACCATAAAATGTGTATTAGCTAAAGGAGCCTATGAGCTAGTTCATTATGATGGTATTCCTTTGGGAAAGCCCAGAAATGGTCTTTACCTAAAAAAATATTATGGATAAATTTTTTTGGTGGAGATCTGTACATTATTTACCATTTTTTAGGTATGTGTGATAGTTAATGTTTTTCACATTTTCTACTACTTCTCCTACTTATCTAGTTTTTACACCTGATTTGCAGATGTTGACATTCTCTCAAACTTACATTAGCTTTGCTGACAGCACTAGTTGTAGTACTCAGAATTTATCTTCCGTAGCCTGGGTTATCTATTCACCCAGTGATGAGCTAGTCTCTATTTGTGGAATATGTCTCGGTCAAACAAAAAACAACATAACAGAATATAGCGCAGTCATTGAGCTATTATCTAATGCCATCACATTTGGTATCCAACGTTTAATCATTACGCTAGATTCCCAGCTCGTGGTATTACATTTAAACGGTGTCTATACAGTAAGGAGTCCAACAATGTTAAGAGTATTTTTACGAGTCCGTCTTTTGGAAAGGCAATTTTATTATATCGAATATCAACACATTCTGAGATATTTAAACACATTGACAAATGCATTGGCAAATCATGTGTTAAGTAGAAATTTTCAACATTTGTAAATTAAAAACAATATTCATTCATACATTGATCAAGATAAGAAATAGGCAAAAGTAATAGTTTTTCATTAAAATAGAGTTTGTATAAAAGTGTGTGTCTACAAAATATGTCATCCAAGGACATAAGGCTCTGTGGCTTTTTATTTTCCCAATATGCTGACACCAAAAATAAAAAATGCGGTCCTATAAACTAGAATAGCTAAGCATGATGATGCTCATGATAACAAATGATAGGACGAGCAACTTGAGGCAGCAAATGTATAAGGGGCCCTGGAACTCCAACTACATGTCTCTGATAAGCACGAGGAATGTCATTGGTCCCAGTCTCTAGGATGTTCGAAGTCAACTTCTCAAGGATGTGCTCCATCTCTGTCAAGATATCCTCTGCCTCTGGGTTAGCTACCACAATGGCTATAGGTTGCTCGCCTTGTCTATTAAATCATCTCAGCCCTATTGGTTGGGTTGGGCCCACGTTTGCACATGCATTTCGGATAATTAGCCTTTGAAGACAAAAAACACATAAAAAATAAAAAATTTGGAAATATGTCAAAATGAAAAAATCTCACCTAGATCACCCCACTGAGTGCCGACTGGAAGTGGGATATCAGGATCACCTTTGTAATCCATCCTGACATACGAAAATTCCTTAATCGGAACAATCTGTTGGCCTAACTAGTCAAAAAAACTCTGCAATATACCTCACTATTGTCCATCACCTCCATGGCGTGCCATCAGTGCAACCAACCTCATCATGCGTGGATCCCTAGGACCCCCCTCATCTGCTAGAATCTGTTGTGGTCAGAGAATAGGAATCCTCTTTAGGGAAAAGGCAACAAGAATGGAACCATAACTGGAATTCTTTATTTTTCCATTCTTACATCTAGTCAACTGACCCTTTATGTTCACCACCACTGCCTTGCACCAGTTTTACATCATGAATTCCCAACATTCCACAACCATCTGCATCTGTGCCCGTGTGACTAAATGAAGGCCAGCGCTGCCACACAGTTTGCAAACAGTAAAGGTAATGGTCCTCAGGGGAAAAATCTCAATGGTTTGAATATCAATTCTCCCATCCCCTGCAAAAGCGTCGTAGATACCATTCAGTAGTATCTCCTCCCGCCCTCTGTCTAAATAATGAAATATTGGCTCCCTGATGAGATAGCCCAGTCAAGAAATAGATGTCATCAACGTCAATGGTAACGCAATGATCGACAATCACAAAACACTGTTCCCGGAAATTCTAGGTTCTTACCATCCATGTCATCAAATCTAGTTGATCTTTCATCCTATGAACGAGCTAGTATTTTAGGAGGCCACAAGTCTTGAGAGACAGCATGGTGTCTGGTTCTTCCAAAGTTGCTAAATCATTGGCTTCATGCTCTCTTTCCCTCCACTCCATTTTGAACAATCAAATGACCTGAAATGACCATTTTAAAAGGATTATAATCATTTTGGAAACCCATCTCATGTTTTTTTTGGCCCAAAACTCTTTAAAAATAAACCCTCGGCGGCTATGCAGCCTCTGTTTTATGGATAGGGCGCAGTGACACATATTTTTCTAGTAAAATTCTGCGCAGTTCGTGATTTTCCATATGGAAAAATTTATTGGCATGTGTGGGGCCAACTGAAACGAATCAGCGCAGGGCCAAGGGCCCATTTTTAAACATACCTTTTCCCCAAAAAATAAATGGAAGCTTAAAATGAAATTTTAGATAGATGAAAAACTAAGTTAAGGAGAGATCTTCTACCTAGAAGAAGCGGCGCGCTATTTCCTCCATCGGTTAGCTCAGAATCAGTCCTAGAATTCTGGTGGTAAAAACTCCTCTCTCTGCTCTCAAAATGGTAAAAATGAAAATGGTGAAAATAATTTACCATTCCCACTTTTATAAGTTTTTTTGTTATGAAACCAACTCACGAAAAGATAGAAAAGAGAGATAAACGCCTTAGGATTTAGCCTCTTCGAGGGGGCAACCTCCTGTACATTACACAAATGAACAATTCTTGGATGATACAAATGACAAGACCTCCTTTCTATATATAGGAGTCTAAGGGGTCATAATAATCAGAGCCGACATAACAATAATAATGTAAGGGAACAATAATAACAATAGTGGGCTTCTATGGGGCACAATAATAACAATATGGGGAATACATGGATAAAACAATATAATAAGGGGGTTGTACTAATAACAATAAGGGGTTACACTAGTAGTATAGGGGCCTAACATTTTTGGAGCTAAAAAATATTATTTTTTATATTTAAAACCTTTTAAGAGGAAAAATGACATTTTTGAGCAGTTATGTCGAGTTATTGAGTTTAAATGTGCAGGACAGGTTACAGAGCGAGGATGAATCATTTTGACTATTTAGCAGACTTTTATCACTTTTCATGCTCTTAAAAAATTACAAAAAGCGAAAATCATGGAGTCCTCTTTTAAGCCCTTTTCAGACTCTTTCAAGACAAAAATATTGTCGAGTACTTGCTTGTTCAAACTCGTAAAAGTAAATGAACAACCGTCCACTTAGTATAATTCTACCCCTTTTACTGATTGAGTTAGGACTATTTACGAAAAGGGTATATGTTGACCGAACATGGTCAATAGAGTTCTCTCCTATATTATTTTATAGTTTTTCAGACCTAAGAGACTAAAACTTATGAAAAATAACTTGATGGAGTTTACTTATGTTTTTCTTATGACTCTCTAAAACTATAAGACACTGAGATTTACTTTCTCTGGGCTTTTTAAAATCTTACGGTAAAAGAACTGAATGAGTTTCCTATTTGTGTCTTTTTCAGAATCTTAAAAGAAAACGACATTGAGTTACTCCTTTATGGGAAAAGGTATCCATTTTATATTTTCATTTTTTAAAAAGGTAGTAAGTCGCTCTTGAAAAGGGCACCCGTCACAGTCATGTTCGGGTTGGGAAATCCATTTGTCTAACAATTAATCGAGCCTAGTTTGAAATTATTCATGGTTTTTGTTATTATAATTAATTCAATGCTGCCAAGTCAATTGTCGTGTCGTTATGTGTTCAAAAGAAGTTCAACCTCTGTTCAAAACCCCTTTGCAAATTCTAACCTTCAATTGTGTCAGCCATCCTTGAGTCAGTCCTTGCAAACTATTTTCAAAAATTGACATTATGTTTTGTGTTGTAGGCTTTCCTACGACGTGTCGCTTCCTATCGACTTCAACTCATTATCTAGAAACCTTCAATACCTTGAAGCCTGCATGCCTTAATGGAAGGTTTCTCTCTTTCGACGACAGGTTCTTATCATTGGCCTTCGATCAAACAATTCTAGGCGTGTTCGACTTCAGATCACCTATTCATGCTTCATAGATTGTATTAGAAGTACCTTGAGAACCATTGTCATTATTGGCGGTTTCTCTCGTGCTTGTTAACGGTTCACATCATTTACTGGTAATCAAGTGGTTTTTACCATGTTCAACTTTGAAAAATTCATTCTCATGGTTAGATTCGTACTGTGGATCAAGAGATGGAGATCAAGACCCTGGATCTAGTTTCATCAATCCAGGTTGCGAGGAAATTTTATATTCATGATTATGTAGACAGATGGTTGCGTCCGTGCTGTGTCTACCATCTATACGATTTTGGTTTTTCCATGCTTGCTCATTGAGTTCGCTTTACTCTGATTTATGGGAATGCGTACATCAAATATGATTTTTTATATATATTTGCATTGTAATCCTTGAATGTTCCCTGCAGGTTTCTGACCATTACCTCTAATCCGATCCTTGGAATGATAAAGCGCTTCAATGTTTTAATTGTATTTTATAGAATTCGCACTTTAGGGGGCAATCTATTACATGTCAATTTTTCACCATGACACTTGATCAGTTTATGGGTCTTTTTACCATCCATGAACATAATTGAACCAGCTCCCTCAGAAGTCAAACAACCCAAAATATCTTGAAGTAGATGAGAAATTTTGGGAAAATAGATGTCACACCTTGTTAAGTTCCACGTATGCCAATTTTTCTAGAGTTTCCTGCACATTCACTGGAATTAACTCTGAGAACAACGTAGAGTTTCACTTTGTCTGCCACTATAAACCAGTGCAGGTGAATTCAGAAAAGTAAAAATAAAAAGTACATTCTAGAAACATAGTTGGTCGAATATTTCCCAACTGAAAGCTTCCAGGTGATGATTATTCAAACTATAACCCTCAGATGATGCATCTTAATCCATTCTCTCATGGTAACCTAATCCCTAAATGGAGTCTCATCCTCCTCTTTTGGATCTGAAACTTCTTCCTCTTGGCCTATAAAATGACTAGAGGGTAGAGAAGACAAACTTATGCTATTGGTTTGAGATTGGAAATCTTGCCATCTAAGGAGGAGATTGAAGGCATTTGGGAGGGACCTCACAACATCAAGGTGAAGGTTGTAAGGCTCCTCTTAATATTTGATTAATACAAATGAACACTTTCTCCCATTCACTTTTCTTATTGGAATAATGAATGGTTTACCGAGACGGATAGAAAAAATAAAGCCAAACAATATAAATCACCAAGTTCTAGAACTACAATAGAAACTGAAAATTCTACTATTATAGACTCTGATGTAAAAGGAATTGAAGTTAATCAACCAATAGCATCTACTATTTTAGGCCTTGAAGTGACAGAAACTGAATTTGATCAAGCTCAGAAATTGACATCACACTCAAAAGGAACTGATTTATAAATTACTGAACTCATTCAAACTGAATCAGATAATGGAGACTTTTCAGATACAAATCCCATTTCTAAACCAGATATTGAGGAACCTGAGTCTGATATTTATGAGCATGAGACTTATACACTTGCTACAACACATATTCCAGATCCTCCACATTCACCTTGTGTGATTTTTTTTATTATTGATAGTCTCCCTCCTGGTCGCATCGCCATTGAATAACTTGTTTTGGACGAAGAGGAAGAACCAATAGTTTCTACTAGTGAACCTACTTATATTTCAAAGATTTTTTATAGATCTCTTCACCCTGACCATTGACATTTCACACCCTTTAACTTTTTAAGACAAGGGATTCCACGATACATGAATCCTTATTCTACCATACCAGGTTTTCTACCACCTGGATATCACTCTCTTGCGGGAGCTTATTCAGGAGCTTCTTCCTAGAACTCATCTTCAAACATGTCAAATGGTGTAATTAACCCTACCAATGAAGGTTTGACATCTAAATTTTTTATTAATATGATTTTCGGTAATATAGAGCCCAAGGCTATGCGTCTGGCTATTAACGTTAGGACACAAAAACATTTAAAAATGTAGTGGCACGACAGAGCAACCAATTATGAGTTAATAGTGGGGGGCCAACTCTGCCAACTCAGACTACACTAGGTGAACCCAGAAGGAAAGACCTGGAAGGTAAAACAAAACAGGTAGCACAATAAAGAGTTGTTTCGAAGGATTTTGGTGGAAAAACAAAGGAAAAGGTCAGGGAGCCAAAAATCTAAATAACAAAGGATTGGGTTGCAAATAGGCCTCAAGGAGGACTTTATCTCTCCTGTTTGATAGGGATAGGTGGCAGCCTGTGATTGGTCTAGATTGAAACAAATGATGATGTTAGCACAACCAATAGGAGCGAGACACGAGGCAACTAGATTCGATAATTTTGGGCACCCGAACGGCCCTTTTCATGTGTGCTGGATGTGGAGCTTTATTACCATCTTCATTCAGGGGTATTGCCACATTGGACCCTAGTTCATAACAGGGCGATAACGCCACCAGTTTAATTTCCATCAGGGGGTCTAGGGGGGCTGACGATGATTTTATGAGCCCTCCCCCTGGCAGGGGTTCGGGGGCATCACCCTCGAAGCTAAAAGTAGATGTAAAATTTCCATGTAAAATATTGTGATTTAATAGTCAATCTGGGATGCTCATTAGGCAGATGATATGACAATAGAAGTTATGTTAATTTATGGTATTTTCCCCTAAAAGGCAACCCTCAACTTATATGAGCGAATTGTATTGCGACAGTATATGTGTATTCTGAGCAAGAAAAAGAGAGGATATTATGTGAGAGCAAAGAGAAAATTACATCAGATCTACTGTAGGTTTTATCTCTTCATTTTTCTGGATAACGTAAAGGAAGGATTGGCAGCTTCTCCGTGGATGTAGCCCAAATTGGGTGAACCATTTATATATGTGTCTCTCTTGTTTTCTACGCTTTCTGTGTTTATGTTTCTGAAATATTTTGTGTGTTCCATTGCTCTATAATATATGATTTTATAAGAAATTGGACACGTAGACCACTCACAGGTTGACACATGGAATGGGTGATATCATACTGACATCATCCCGGAGGTTGGAGCCCAACGGTTTAGTTTTTATGCGCAGAGAAGTGGTCAGAAATAAGCACTGGGACACGTAGGTGTTAATTGTGGATAGAGGCAGCCAATGAAAAGAGGGCTAGGTGGACCATTCCGTCTTTCTCATCTCTCTGGATGGAGCCTGATAGTTTTTTAGTGGTGAGCTCAATGGAAACACCGGATACCAGCTAGGGCCAGTACACAGTGCCATAGCGACGAAAAATAGGAATGAGAGCAGGAGGAACCCATTGATAGCTCATCCTTCTCATTAGATCCAAAAATATTTAAAAAGGGTACAGAGGGATGTACGGGGACAAAGGAGCTATGGCGTAAGTTCCCATGCAGGTCCCATGCAGCAATGAAGAGACCAGGGGCGTGGCAGAAGCAAAAGGAGCCAAGTTTTGGGAGTACTAGGCTTAACACTCAGACCCATCTCTTAGGTCATTTCACGTAGAAATGAGCCTTGGGGCAAAAGAAAGGGGTGAGGAAGTTGCTTGGGAGATCTAGCTTAGCACCTGGACTCCGCCGCAGGTTGTTTCACATAGAAGCATAAGAAATAGCGTGAATCCATTTATATAGAATATTGGCCTACGTAAGGCTTGAAAGGGCTTAGCACCAAGGGCTTAATCTGATGGTAAAAATGGTCTTATGCCAAGGAAAATAGGTAAGGTGTTTGCAAATAGGGCCTAAATGCCAAATTTTGCGGATATGAAGCAATTCTGTGTTAAAATAAGAAAAGGGTTGTGATGGCCTTTTGGGCTACAATAAGCATTGTGCATGGAAAGAATGAGTTGGAAACATGACTTTTGTTAGAAACAACATGGATGGATGAGTTCAAAGAATTTTAATAAATTCGTGAAGTCTTTAACATGAACAATCAACAAATTTGGCAAGTGATAGCTAGTTAATGTTTTGCAGTTAATCCAAACATCAAAAAAAATTAGAATGCTAAATAGCATGAACGAGTTGGAAGTTTGGAGTGTCGGGAGTAGTACAAAGGTAAGAAGAAAATTTAGCATATTTTCCAGAAATAACAAGTCGAAAACTAGTCTAACAACTTATTGGTGGAATTCCCTGTTAAGGGGTAGTTTTGGAAAATTAAGCCAAGTTTGGAGTCCCGACAAACTTAGAAAATCCCAATTAAAACCTGTTAAATTTCTAGAACAACAGATTTGAGTATAAAATTCAGAGGTTTGGTTTCAAACAACAATATTGGAAACAAGGACTTGAAGAGCAGAATTAGAAAACTCAAATTAATAGGACATAGGTAAAATTAAAGACTCATGCCCAAATCAAAGACAAGACAACTTAAGCTCAATTAAAAATTATCATTCCAGAATTCCTTTAAAGGTAGAATTAGAATAAGAAAAATTTGCTTGAGTAAGTTGTAAGAGTTGATGGTTGTTATGTAGTTGCGTGGAATAGAATTGTGGGAGAAACATAATGTTGCTTGGGTGTTGCATGAGAGAGGGTTGTTGAGGTGTTATTTGAATAGCAACAAAGGGTGTTGCAAGGGTTGTATGAGAGGTGGAATGCAGTAGACTGTGTGTGAGTTGCTGGTTGTTGCATAGGTGTGTGCAGCAGAGGCTTACTGTAGCTGGAGTTGGTGGTGGTTGTATGAGTGAGAGAAGTAGAGGGTTGTTATTGGTGTGCACAGTCAAATTGTGAGAGTAGCAAATTGATGATACGAAGTTGATGCTATTGATAAAGCAGAGCATGGTGTTTCTATCAAAAATCATAAATTACTCAAGGTAACGGTGTTTTTGTTAGAAACAATAGACTGCTGAAGGTGCTTTATGGCAGCTTTAGCGAGAAGTTACAGTTATGCCCAATCTCCCATGATGACCTGATTATAGACTAGTTCAGTAGAGCAAAACTAGGGGCGATTCCTAATTTCAAAATGGGGAGACCTGCACTGTAGTGGTCTCCTATCCAGCTTCGCATCACCAATCAGTGGTTCAATTTCTGCGTGGTGGTACCTTCCATTGCCTTGCTTGTTCCCACGCTTGGATCTGATGGGTACAACCACTCCCCTAACCATTTCTCGAAAATTTCCTGGACATCTGCCTCACCAACAGGGCAAGGCAACTTATGCCATATCTTCTTTGAATCCCGTCTTGCGCGAATGTGTGTGTTGTGGAAGTCATCCTTGAAGTTGACGTAGGGCTCAAGTTGATCATGTAAGGTAGGTGACAGCCTCGGCCTTTGGCTGATCACCATGCACATATCCATTTCCACTAATACCCAGAACATCTTGGTCTCTGTGACCCACGCTACATCTTTTGTTTCCCAGAGCAAAGGGAACTTCGCTGCTTCCAAAAGGTCTGCTTCTTGAGGAGGAAACTGGCTGTCCTCTGACATCCTCCATGCTACTAATACTATTAAAAGTAACAACTAGGCATAATGAAATGCCTTACCCTCATCCTGGGCGTCTTGATGATTCGCCAAGAACTCCTTGCATAGGTACAAAGCCTAGTTGTACTGGACTCCCTAGAAACATTGCGCATCCAAGGAGATCACTAACGTGAGAACCTTATCCATGCGAAAATTTCACACGATTTTGCATGCCAATATCTGCGCGATGAACTGCACTGCGGGGTCTGAAATGGAGCAAATGGAATATCCGCGCGACTTCTTGACGAACCCGAACTCACTCTTCATCTAATTGGTGTGTTGCTTCTCCTTTGTTTTCCCTCCAAATTCTTCTGCTGGATCCAAAACTTGATAGGGCAGCAAGGTGATCCAGTGGATCAACATGTTAGTAATAGGGATGGGTTCTCCTAGCTAGAGACACCCATCATGCACCAGGGTGAGTAATTGCCTAACACATACAATGTTAATGGTTGTACGACTGAAGTGATGGACCCAAAGCATGTTGAGAAGCCTCTCTTTCTCAACTCCCACGACCCACTTCATAGGTTCTAAGCATGTAACCCTAGTTTCCTCATAATAGATTTTTGCCAAATATTTTTTCGGTGCAAGTTGAGGGAACTTCTCGTGATCCCCCAAATCACAATCCTCCATCTTGAGTAACAGAACGTGTCCCAATAACATGCCCTCAAGCACCACTCTGGCAGCAGTGGTGTAGAGATCATGAATTTGGCATTATCCGGGTCTTTAGGCACCTTGGTTGTGCCCTTGCGCGGTGGGATGTACTTCGGGAGCTAATTCATAGGCTCACCCTCTTCAGAAACCATCTCCTCAATGCCTCCACGAAGTTCTTCTTCATCTGAATCAAGGGGCTCATGTGGCTACTGCTCTTTTTCCATTTTACCCTTCTAGTAGATCTTTGTGGGAACTTTTCACGGTGATTGCCTCACCGGAACTTGTTGTGGCTTTTTCTAGTTTTAATCAGCTGCAGAGGGCTTAGGTCTAGCATACCTAGGCATCATAGTCGAAACTCTCATAGGAAAAGAGGGCATTGCTTCAGTGGAGGGTGTAGCTTTAGAGGGCGTGACTTTGATTGCAGGTGGAGTGGCAGTCATTCTCTCAAAGATGATCTCAGGACACAACTCAGGTAAGTTTCCAAACTTTGGCCATGCTAGGATGTCCTCCCAAACCTTCTCAAATATCTAGCATTCATTATGGTAGAAAATATTAAGGAAAACTCATTGAAAACAAAGTGTTCGAATGCTAGGTGACCTGCTAGATTTATAGGTGAATTTGAATTCGAATCCAACCGTTCCCTCCAAATTTTGATCATTAATGCATCTTGGGCAGCATATTTCCAAAGATTTTCCCCATAAATGCACCCTCCCCACTCCTCCTAATGAAAAATTTTCCATCCAATCATCTATAGTGTGTCCAATGGCTATTTTTTACCAGGTTGCACAACACTAACGTTTGTGGTGCAACTCCCCTTGGTACCCTACTTTCTTCCATCGTACAACCTTCTTATGTCAGCTTCTCAATTTTTAGGCAGTGTAGTTTATAGTCCCATACTTCGTTGCAGCTACCTAGAGTACTAATACTATCTTGTCATTATATAGTCATTGCATAGGGGTGGGATCACCCTTGTACAACTTCAATCTACTGCCATTGACTCTACTTGGAAACAATTCCCCATTCAACTTTGCAAGTTGAATTGTGCCACCATCTGTAATTTCCTTTAACACATAGGGTCCAAGCCAATGCATTTGAAACTTTACAGGAAATTTTGTAAATTTGTTGTCATATAGTATGACCAAATCATTAACTTGGAAGGTGTGCTACTTTATATATCGATAGTTCCATGCATTTTCACGCTCCTTTCGCTCCTGTTGGTTAAATCCTTCTAAAAATTGATCCTCCTCCAATTCCAACAGCTGCAAGAGCTGTTCCTCATGGTCTCGTGATCAGCCATATTGGTCAGTTCTGCAATTCGCAGACTCAAGACAATATATTCCATGGGCATCATAGGCTCCTTCCCATAGACCAACCTGAAATGGGTTTGGCTTGTTAGCTTTTTACAAGTGGTTCTATATGCCCATAGGACTACTAGTATGCGCACATCCCAGTCATTTTTCTTTGCATTTCAAACCTTCGTTAAATCGCTCTCTAGGATTTTGTTGAAGGTTTCAACCATACCATTAGCTTGAGGATGATAGGGCGTACTTTTCTGATGATAGACTTGGAATTCTTCAAGAATTGTGACAATTGTTTTGTTCAAGAAGTGCATGCCCCTATTGCTCATTAATATCTTAGGGCATCCAAATCGGGACAAGATAAATTCAAAAATAAACTTCATAGCAGTAGTTGCGCTACAGTCCTTTACCAGTTGATCCTCCTCCCAATGCGTCAAGTATTCAGTTGTTGTGATGATATATCATGATCCAGTCGTTTTCCTAGGCGGATGGATTGGACCCACAAAATAAATCTCCCACTTATCAAACACCTGCAAAGTTATCTGTGGATTTAAGGGAAATGCATCCCTCCACGATGGTTTCCATGGCCACTAGATTCCTGCATACATGGATATTCTGCGTGGTCTCTCTTCCTGGATAATGGCATCTTGCTACTCCTCCATGTGCTTCTACAAGGATGCTTGGTCGTTCAAATTTTTGGGACATATCAGTGCAGTATCTCATCGCAACTCATTTTATACAGGTGTCTAGCGATCACAAAAAAATCAGCTGCGTGAACCACCAACTCCTTTTTATGTTGTGTAGAATATCCCTCTGGGGCTATGTTAGTTGTTAAGAACTGGATTATATCAACAAGTGATCATCTTTGACACGAACAACAAAGAGTTGCACATCAAGCAACCCTTCTTCCAAACTAGTAGGCTCATCACCCATATCAATCTAGGAGAGATGATTGGGACCATCATTCAACTGTTCGGGCTTCACAATCACCTCAAAATTGTACTCCTACAAGAGAAACAGCCATCTACAGATCTCCCCCCCCACAACACAAGGTTATTGACCTGGTAGTTTAGAGAAGAATGGTTTGTATACATCTTGAAGTGTGTGCCTAACAGATAGTGCCAGAATTTATGTAGCATGTACACTATAGAGAGTCCTAGGTGTGGGAGACTTTGAATTAGGGTCAGGACCCAACAAGCCAACATAAACATAGCCATGCACAAGGAGTAATTTAAAATCCAAAGGGCCTTGGACTACCATCACATCTTTATAGACAATATTTCCTCCCAAATTAATGGGAAACTGAGGAAGGATCCCTAATGGTTGAATGGTTCCTCTATTAAAATCCAATATATTATGGGTAATAGGCAGAAGTTGTAGGGAACCAAAACCTTCCCAAGTAGTTGAGGAAAAAATACTAACAAATTTTCCTTCATCTATGACTATGCCAGGTACAGGCATATTATAAGCCTGTACTATAAGCTGGAAGGGAACATAAGGAGGAAGACAATATCCTGCCAGTCTACTCGAATCAAAGGAAGTGACCATACTACTTGGAGGGCGTGTGATGGGAATGGTAGATATGCCCCATTGTGCTATGGGAATGAGAGAAATGATCCCTTGTATCATGGGAATGCAAGGATTGTCCCCTTGTGTTGTTGGAATGAGAGGATTTCCCCCCAATTAATTGGAATTTGAAGAAACGAGAATAACCTGAGCGTATGGTGGTCACTTTCTATGGGAAAGGTACAATCAACTAAAGGTGGAATCGAGTAAACCATTTTCTCAACCAATGGTTGGCCATGAATAGACTCATGGTATTCATGTTCAGAGAGAGTGGGATTGACTGGAGACAGATTGTGATCAATCAATTCATCAACTAGTGAAGGATTGTTAGAAAGCTTTCGATAACCAACCAGAAGATGATACTAAGAAACTGTAAGGTTTTAGAACATTTTTGAGACTTCATCCATATAAGGAAAAATGTTAATAGGATGGTTTCCTTCACATGATCTATAGGGAAACTTGAATTTACCCTTTTTCCCCATGGACCTTACTATCACTAGTTGAAGTTTTGTCACTAGCATGATCTCTAGAGGTTGATGACAAAGGATGATGTGAGCTATCGGACCACACCTCTAATACTTTGGGAATACAAGGGAAATATCTAAGAAGGTGGTCACCCTTACATAACTTGCAAGGGAATTTAACTTTGTGGGGCAGATTGGAAGGTTCCTCCATACTAGTTTCATCTGTAACAATGGTTGCTTGGTTAACCCCATACTTATTTTGGTTCTTCTTCTTCTTAGATTCCTGGTTACTAGAATCAATACTTTCATGAGGCAAGCAGGAAGAAAGGGATGAAGAAATAACAGGTGAAGAAGGAAAAGGGTTAACTTTAGGATATAGTTGAGGTTGATGTTGTTTAGGTGGAGGAATACTTTGTTGAGAAGCAGTCTGGACATTTGGAACCAAAGAGGTCGAAAATAACCAAAATGGAAAACCAATGGTAAATCTGGGAAGGGACAACATTTCCATATAAGAAGCACCAATATTTACAAAAGAAGGAAAAGAACCAAGATTCCCGTTAGAGGGGTTTCCTTGATTGGTAGACTCTGAAAATGTTTCCATTAGTATCAACATAAGATCCACCAAGGATTTGTTCCATGGAGAAGATGTTATTCCACTCTCAATTAATTGATTTTAGAAATTAAAGACACAAAATAAAAATAAAAGGGGTAAACTAGGCATATAAGGATTACCAAGTCAATATGAAGTATGATATACCACCTTGGTAAACCAAGGATCTATGTATGTGTGGGAAATATCCCTAAATGTTGTGTTCGATGTATCATAGTGTAGAATGTGCATACTCGATTACCTAAGATGAGCATAGAAACCTAGTGGGGACTTCTAAAATATACACAGAGATACATGGAAGCACAATTTGTAGTAGTGTTATCTAATTTGTAACTTTTTGATGAGAGCGTTCTCATATACTTATCATGCTTGGAGCACCATCCTATATACCCTATGGTACATGGAGAATGGTCTTATACACTTACATACGTGGAACAGGATATCACCCCTGGAATGAAATGACAAAAAAATTGATAGATCCTACGTTTAAAGATGTTGGAACACGTCTCTAGCCTATACCTCTATGTGTGTTGCTAAGCTTCAAATTCTCCTTAGTTTAATTGAGTGAATTTTAGAGTTTATCTTGAACGATGTTTTGATTTCAAGGCTCAAAACTCGATGTCATATAAACACACCTATGGTGCAACTAATATGAAAAAAAAAATCTTTTCATTTTCCTTTTAACAATGAAAGGCCTAACTAAATAGAGGAAGAAGAAACCAATCAACAATGCAACAAACAAGTGATGCATCGATCAATCTCCTCAACTTCACTATTCCAAACAAAATCAAAGCCCTATATGAAATTCAAATAATTTTTTTTCTTTTCTTTTCCTTTAATGATTCAAATGCAAAGAAACATATGAATACAAATTTATTGATGATGAAAAGAAACCACACAAAATTTAACTGTAATCTAAAAGTTACTTTTGAAATTCAACAATCAATCTATGCATACAAATCTTAATTGGAAAGAAGAAAGAAAGAAAGAACAAAACAAAATATTGTAAAAAAGGTGATGACACGCAGAGGTGATAAACATTCATACACAATTCACCCATCCCCTCGGCGATTGAGGGAATTTTTTTTTGCAAAAATGAAAGAAAAAACGCGCAATTTCACACAAGGGATTGACTTTACAGAGCCAGGGACACACTTAGAGACACAAGGAAAACTAACTGGAACAAAGAAGATCAGAGAGAAAGACAAAAAAATGATTTTTTTTGCATTTAATAGGGGTCAACGCAGGTGCATAAAGGGCACTAGTGCTTTACATCGCAGGTGCAGAGAAGGATAGGGTGTGTTTCCATTCTCTGTCTCTATACCAAGGGGAGTGCTGATGCAGATCCGACCAAATTACGACAAAAAATCAATTCAAGCTCAGAGAAAGTTCTTCCTAGGGTCAATCCAGATCTGAGTGAGGAAATGAAGGTTCATTAAAGAGCTGAAACAAGAGCTAAGGTTAAGGAAACCACTAAGCGAAAGAAATGTCCCTAGTGGAGCAACCAATTTGTTATGCAAAATTTACGATTGTGGACAAAAGTATCTTCCCTAGACCTAGTGGACTGGTATAAAACAATATAAATAAAAGAATATAAAGTTTCCCTTAGAGAAATTGAAGAATGGGAAAGAATCTTACATGTAATCCGTCATAAGATTTACTTTCCTCTCGGTTTGTAAGCTACAATCGTAGCTCTAATTGATATAATTAGAACCTGCACATACATTCAAAACAAGCCAAAGATCCACAACATCTACATATCATAATTCAATTACTCTATTCAGTGGATCAACAAAGACTTGAAATACATGAACGTAAATGTAACATAACACATAGAGGAAAATTATATACTCTATGTATTAAGAGAAATAGGAGAGAGTTTTCAACCAAGAATAGTAGATGATATTGTAGAGATCTCCCCAAGTTGACTTGTCATTCCTTGTCACAAAAAAAAACCTCAATGTCACCTTAATTCATGAAGATGATGACTCTCATATATTCGAGGCAACAACATGAGGGCATGATTAGTCTCCAAAATCCAATCCTGATGTTGTAGATAGCAGTAAATTTATAGGAGAGGGATGATAGTTTAGGAATTCTTATCCATTTACTAATCTAGGCTTGAGATGAACTTAAGAAGGTGTTGATAGTGTTGGGCCCACCAACATGTCAGGGGATCTCCATAGTAAGAAGTCCCAATTAGACCTCAGAACATTTGGTGTAGGAGTCCCAACAGTGGGTTGTACGGTAATGCCTTGACTACGATTTCGCACAGAGGAAAGTAAGATAATGTTGGGTGCATGAATTGCACTTAAGCAAAATCCTCAACACTTAATTGTCAACCCGGGGGTTTCATAAACTTAGAGACGAAGCACAGGCAATGCCAGAAGTGGTATGAACTTTTCCTATTCTTAATCCTACTTCTTAAAGGAAATGTTTGTAAAATCAGACAGAAAACAATCTTAAAGGCAATTGACACCAAAGCAACTCTAGTGCTGGAATATAAAAGAACAATTTGCAAGTAAATCAAGTAAAGGAGCTTTCACACAACTGAAGCAATCTTAAATGCTGGAAGGAAATGCTATGTTTATCTTCAAATAGATGGCTAACAGTTTGACAAGTGGGCCCTTGTAGAGATCTGTTTTCCTCTTGATATTCCTTCTACACAAACAACCTATTCTTGTACTATTGCAATGTGCTTGCACTAGTGCAAGTACAATTCCTCTCTGTAAAAGTATATTTTACCTCCCTTACTAAAGATTTATGTCTTTGTGGAGGTGCTCTAAGCCTCAGGGCTTAGAGCACTCTGTTTCTGTGACAAGAGACCCTATCTTGCACCGAGGCAGAGTTTCCTTCACCAAGTTTAAAATTTAATTTAGAAAAGATTGAAAGACGTGCTGAAAATGAATTGCAATTGCAAATGAAATTCTAAGATAAATTATCTATGGAAAAGAAATGATTTAATTAATTAAATCTTTCAATGGAAGTAAACTTCATGAAATGAAAGCAACTTGAAGTAATCAAAGCAGTAGTCTAAGTGATCTACATTTATCATCTAACGTCAGCAACCCACTTAAAGTGTTTCTGTTCCTTGGTTGTAAAGTGTAAAATGCAAGCATAACATGTCTATGATAAATTCATGCAACTGTTCTCAGATCCTTCAGAAATATACTTTTAATGTTGAAAACAATTACTGAAATTTGCAGTCCATTTGCTTGCAATAATAACTGAAATGATAATCAGGGAAAGAAATGCAATGTTCGCTATAAAATAAATGACTGAACCGGAGTGCAGGAAATCACATGCATTGGTACAGGAAAAGGGCTTCCTACACGATCCAAGCAGAAGCAAATCGAGACAAGAACTATGAGTAAAGAAATGCGAGAAAGGAATTACAGAAAAGAAATAACTCAATTAACTCCCAAGCCACAGATCCATTTCACACTTAACTCCGAAATAGATTTAAATCAGAACTTCAGAAATAAATATAAAATTGTCACACCATGCAACTGCAAAGGGAAATATCCACACAGTCTTTCTGAATAACGAAAGCACAATGGTAAACGAGCTGGGTTGGTTGGGCCCTAGCCAACCAGCTCGTTTCCCATTTAAGAAGTGAAATTCAGAACTCAAGTATGCATCAAAGATAAATTAAACACGGTGCATGAATAACATGGTGGATTTTGTTGACACCTAATCCGAAACGGATGGGTGAACTGGAAAGTCATGAAGAAGATGAACTGATCTGTCATATGTATGTATATAAATAATAGTTAGCTAATGAATAATATATCAGTTCTTTCTTCCGCTCATTTATTCTGGAGTTACCCTGGCCTGACATGGTATCAGAGCACAGGTCCCAGTCCTCAGAATAGTCGTAACTCCTTTTCTCTGGCGCACCAGCGCTGCCTCTGTCTTGACATGATGTTCTATAGTGCACCAGCGCTGCCTTTGTAACGTGAGTCTGTCCAAGATGTTCTCTGGCGCACCAGCGCTGCCTTTGTAACGCCTGTCTGTCCATAAACGTTGGCCTGACACTGACATGCTCCTCTCATTCCGTTTGATCTCTCATTTGCCCAGCTTGGCTCACATTCCCCCGGTTCTTGAAAGGTTTCTTTCGCTCCGCCCATCCGCCCAGAGGTCGAACCGAGCGTCCTATGCATCCTTCCACGTCCATTTTTTTAATTAGTTCATAAATAATATTGGCATGCCCCTGGGGTGATTTCAATTTAGGTTCCCGGAACCAGAAAGCAGAAGAGGGGCCGACGAGGGCCTTCCCCTTACGCAGCGGAAGCATGCCCAAATCTAAAACGCATTGAGTCCCTGGTGACAATGATCATATCGTCTGCAAATCTGACAGCTCCATCTCGCTGTAGGTATTTGAATTAAAACATCAAAAAAAAAATAAAAAAATTAAGTCGGGATTATGTAATGGAACATATCTTCTGCAAACTGAGCAACTCCATTACTGTGTATGGTTTTGAATTAAACTGTCAAATAGAAATTGGTGTATTTTTTGTCTAAAAAAAAATGGGCCACTGCCGCGGGTTGAAGAGACCGGAGCCCTCAAACTTCCGTCGAGACAAAGGAGCAGCCACAGTGGATTTTGGACAGAAATTTTTTTGAAGCAGCTAAAGGGAATCAGAAATACGTTTTGAGATATTTGCACAAGAGGAGCGATGTTCGATCTGAGGTTTGCAGTTTGGGTGAGGGTGAGCATCAACTTCTGTGTGTCATGTTTCTCTCTAAATACACATTGTATCTGTATCATACATTGACTGCTCTCTATATAAAGGCTGGCATAGATTCATTTAAGCAAGGGAAAGACATCGAGTACACTGTCTCTGCGCTTGCAAGAGACTCAATGTGTTGTAACAGTGAAGACTGTGAAGATTAAAATGCGCAGTATCATTCAAAAGTTTTATATATTGCGTTTCTTTCATAACAGTTTTGCATTGATATATATTGAAGTAATATATATTGAAGTGATATATCCCTTATGCGTTTTGCATTGATTGAAGTGATATATCCCTTGCGCAGTTTTTTCAATTGCATATATATTGATATATTGAAGTTATAGAATGAAGTGATGTGATCCATTGCGCATTTTTCAAACATAATAATATTGCAGTGATATAAGAAATGTTGATGCTTCTATCAAACGTAGGAAGAAAATAAAGTGCATAAGGCTGTGGCATAAGGATTTTTTTTTAGCAGAAGTAATTTTTTATAGAATGCATTCAATCATCTCTATGGTCGGAATAGTTCTCACTGGCAAGGAGAACTATTCTGAATGGTCTCGGATGGTAAAACACACCCTCATCTACAATGAGTTGTGGAAAGGAGTGTGTGTCGGAGAAGAAGACAAAGACCCAGTGCAGCCTACATCAGACAAAGAACTCACCATTTAGGAAAACAAGAACAACAAAGCCTATGCATTGATCGCAACATCTGTAAATGAGGAAGTAAGTCGTCATATTTCATCCTATTCCACTGCCTTTGAAGCTTTACAAAAGCTGAAAGAACTCTATGATACACATTCTGCACTTGAAGTTGTTCAGCTCATGATTAAACTCTTCACTCTTGAACTGAAAAATAATGATCCTCTTGCTCTTGCATCTGAAATAAAGTCTATAATGCATGATATTAAATCCACTAAGGTTGAGCTGGATATCTCTCTTATTTCCTTTCTCAAAGCACTCTATCCTACCTACTCCAACTATCTTGAGTCATTACAAGCAAATGGAAATCTTAAAGATATAACCTTTGACTCTCTTGTGAAAACGTTTGCTGAAAGAGAGAAAGCCTTTGGAAAGAAGACAGTCCCTGAATCTTCTGAAGAGATTGTTTGCCTTGCTCATAAAGAAAAGCATCCTGCTCAAGATTCTACAAGAGGAAGAGGTGGATGAAGAGGAAGAGGAAGATACTTCAGAGGAAGGGGGGGCAGACATTCTCAAGCAGAAAAGGCAGATCTGCATTGCATTCGCTGCAAACGAAATGGATCACATGATGCTTCTACATGCAAGCTTCCATGGGACAAAGTTGAGCAGAGAAGAAATCAGCAGAAAGGTAAAATTGATGACACAGACAAAGGTAAAGCACCTGAATCCGCTCACTATATTGAGGCACAATGTAACATTGGAGTAAATGAAGATTTGTTTAATGCTTCACTTGCTTCTTCGAAAAATGATTGGTTTCTTGATTCAGGAGCAACCTGTCATATGACTCATAGGAAAGATTTTTTTGAAGATTTCACTGACAATGTTGATGGAGCAGTATACTTTGCAGATCAGTCAACAATCAAGCCATCAGGGCTTGGCACAGTCAGGCTTAAACTGCCTGGTCTTCCAGACTTTCTTCTGGACCCTCTTCTATATCTCCCACAGCTCAAGAGAAACTTGTTGTCCCTGGTCCACATCCGCCAGCAAGGTCACTCCATTCATATGTTTGATGGCAAGCTTGAGGTAAGAAAGGCATCTGACCACTCACTTGTCATGAGGGGTATAGAAGAAGAAATACTTCTTAAACTGCAAGGAACTTCTGCTCATGCACAATATTTCTCATATATTTCTCATCATGAAGAAGGTACACTTCCATCAAGTTTATTATGGCATGCTAGATTTGGACATTTAAACTATGATAGTCTCAGCTTGTTGAAGAAAAATGGTGTTGCTGGTTTGCCTACAATTCCTAGAAAACATAAGTAATGTGATGCTTGCATTCTAGGAAAGCATAGCAAACAGTCTTTTCATGATTCACATTCAAGAGCACATAGGAAGCTTGAACTCATTCATTCAGATTTATGTGGTCCAATGCATGTTCCTTCTGCAAATGGAAATAAATATATCATGACATTTATTGATGATTACACCAGAATGTGTTGGGTTTATTTATTGAAGAACAAATCTGATGCTTTTCAAACATTCAAGAATTTTCATAAGTGGATTGAAAATGATGCACAATCTCCTATTGGGTCTATTCCCACTGATAATGGAAAAGAATATACATCAAATGAATTTGAAAACTATCTTCGCCAACATGGGATTAAACATCAAACAACTGTACCTTATAATCCCCAACAGAATGGTGTAGCAGAAAGAATGAATAGAACAATCTTGAATATGGTACGATCCATGCTTTTCTTCAAAAATGTAAAGACAATGTTTTGGGCTGATGCTGTTCTATGTGCTGCATATATAAAGAATAGATGTCCATCTAGTGCTATAAGAAACAAGACTCCTTATGAATTGTGGTATGGAAATGTTCCTTCGGTAAAACATCTCAGGATCTTTGGTTCCACCTGTTATGCTTTAATACCCAAGGTACATAGAAACAAACTTGGTGCTAGAAGTCGTAAGTGTATCTTCCTGGGGTATTCAAACACATCTAAAGCATACCGCCTCTATGATGAAGTAAATAAAAAGTTTGTTTTATCTAGAGATGTCATTTTTCTTGAATCATCCAAATCTGACAGTGTTGTTGAGCGGCAACTTGATCGCTTGGATAGATTCACAAAACCGAAATCATTCCAAGAGTTTGATAATCAGATTCCACATCTTGAAGGGGGGATTCCTATACTAGATCAACATGTGGAATCTCCTTCTGAAGAACAATCTCCCCTGCATGACACTCCAACAACGGATGATGCTTTAAGTGATGCAATTGATAGAATTGGGAGACTTAATCTTGATTCAGACCCAACTCAATCAACAGAGCAGCCTGGACCATCTCAGAAAGGTCCCCCAAAGTGGCTGACAAAGACACTTGAAAGTGTTCATCCTGATGAAATTGGAAAAATAGGAACCAGAAATACAAACCGACAAGATGGAGGTGATGTAGATAACTCTAATTCACCTGTTGATATGGATGTTACTTATGATTGTGAATTGAACTTGTCTACAGATTTTGAACCAACTTCCTTCAAAGAAGCTTCTTCTCATGATGAATGGAAAGAAGCGATGCAGAAGGAGTATGATGCCCTCATAAAGAATGGCACTTGGAAGCTGGTTGATCCTCCATTTGGAACCAAACCAATTGGCTGCAAGTGGGTCTACAAGAACAAGTACAAAGCTGATGGCTCACTTGACAAGCACAAAGCTAGGCTTGTGGCAAAATGTTTTGCACAGAAGGAAGGGGTCGATTATGAGGAAACTTTTGCCCCCACAGCAAAATGGGCCACCATCCGGACACTCTTTGCACTAGCTGCTCAGAACGGTTGGAAAGTCCATCAAATGGATGTAAAAAATGCATTCTTGAATGGAGATCTAAAAGAGAATGTTTTTATGTCCTAGCCTGAAGTCCTTGTATGGCCTCAAACAAGCACCACGAGCTTGGTATGAAAAACTAACAGAGCATCTTCTGAAACTCAACTTCAATCATTTTGATCTTGATGATGCAACTTTATTTGTCAAGAAAGTTGGAAAAACAGTTGTATATCTTGTGGTATATGTAGATGATCTTTTAATGACAGGGAACAATGAAAGCTATATTGCATCCATAAAGAAAGAATTAGGAAAATTTTTTGAAATGACTGATTTGGGCTATGTTCATTACTATCTTGGCATTGAAGTAACCCAACATCCAAAGTCCATATTTCTTTCTCAAAAGAAATACATTGGAGATTTGTTAAACAGATTTGGCATGACAGAGTGCAATCCTCTTTCTACTCCAATGGAACAAAACTTGAAGCTCACATCTATTGAAGGAAAGGAATTTGAGGATGCAACAAAGTATAGAAAGCTTGTAGGAAGTCTCATCTACCTCACTACTACCAGACCAGACATTTCATTTGTTGTTGGAATCCTCTCCAGGTTTATGCAAAAGCCTTGTGAGGGACATTGGTCTACTGCAAAAAGAGTTCTAAGGTACTTGAAGGGAACTCAAGACCTTGGAATCAAGTATACACAGGTGGACGACTTCAACTTGATTGGATACTCTGATTCAGACTTCGATGGAGACAAAGAAACTGGGGTATCTACTTCAGGATATGCTATGAGTCTTGGATCAGGAGCTGTCTCCTGGAGATCACGCAAACAATCAGTACCAGCAGATTCGGCAACAGAAGCAAAATATGTGGCAGCAGCTGAAGCAACGAAAGAAATTGTGTGGCTCAGGAAAATTCTTGAAGACTTGTAGGTAAAACAAATACAATCAACTCCACTCATGATTGATAACACCTCTGCAATAAAGTTGGCCAAGAACCCAAAGTTCCATGATCGTACTAAGCACATCAATACTAAATATCATCTGATCCGACATCATGTTGAGGCCAAAACAATCCATCTCCGTCATTGTTCCACAAATGAGCAAATTGAAAACATCTTCACCAAAGCGCTTGGAAGAGAAAAGCTTGAAAGATTCAGAACGATGCTTGGACTCACCAACATCCCTTCAGATTAAGGGGGGAATGTTGACACCTAATCCGAAATGGATGGGTGAACTAGACAGTCATCAAGAAGATGAACTGATCCGTCATATGTATGTATATAAATAACAGTTAACTAATGAATAATATATCAGTTCTTTCTTCCGCTCATTTATTCTGGAGTTACCCTGGCCTGACAGATTCCTTGTATTACTTGATCATCAAATATACATAGTAGTGCGAGTCCAGCCCAGAGCTGAGGGCAATACCAGATTACATAGAAAATGAAATTACAATCTAAGGATCGCTAGCTAGTTCTACCTACAATCTATAGTTTATACATCCTTTCGGCCTTAGTCGTATTCCACTAATTACAGTCATTTTCTTATTCAGGCCTTTCAGCCGAACAGACTAACAACCGAACATTACAAAATCAGCGAACAGTTATAATGGAACATGTACTTTGTTGGCCATAGACCATCCTTGGCAAACATCCCTGATTGTGCGCCACCGATACTCATCCTCAGTTAATCAACAACTGAACCCGGAGTCATGGATCAAAACGTCTGCGTGGAAAGATTCAACTCATGGAAATCTTGAACCAATAATCGTGGCGGTACAAGAATCTTCCTGCACTGATCATACTAACTCATAATTAACACTAAGTTCCTTAATTACTTGTAGGAAATTATCATAAGTTACAAGAGGTACTTAATATGAATGAAATCTATGTAAAAATGATTAATAAAGAACTTTAATAAATCTTAATGTAAAATATGAAGCATATGCAGGAATAGGTAGTTTTCTTCGACTAGTGCAGGAAAGAGAGGTTTAAATTGAGATAAAATAGAGGTTAATGTTTATAGAAATGGGGTAAAAATAGGGCAATTTGGGACACCAACATCCTCCCATCCCTAAGCTGTTGTGTGTCCTCACTCAACATTTTACCTTTTGCAAAAAATCCTCAAAAAATGAGTAGTTAGCTCTTAATCTTGAATTTCAATGCTTATTCCTGCTTTCACTATCTTCGACTTTTTCCCTTGGGATCTTCTCAACTGATTCGTCACCTTCTTGAGGCGTTTGTAGCATTTGGAAGCCCAATACTTCAACACTTTTACTTGCTGCTTTTGCCTTTTTACTTCTGCAAGTAGCTCCACCTCGCTTTGCTTCTACCAACTTTGTTCCTTCATGACCTGGTTCAAAGCCTCTAGGTTATGAACTTGCTGCTCTAATTCTACTATTTGGCTATTGAGGTAGAGAGTAGACGGTGTTGTGCTAATATCTTCAGGTGTAAATTTCTTCTCTGCAATGGAATCGAAACAGGTCCCATCATCATCAAGGTCAAGGTCGTCAAATGTTTGCATTATGACATCAACGAGGGTTTCTACACTTGGGGTTTCCTTGTCACAGAGGGTTTTGATGCCCTCCACAATCTTCATGCCAAGGGTTTTAGTATCTTGTGCATGCAAATCCTCAGGGTTTTAATGCCCCATTCTTCCAGTTCCTCAGGGAACTCAATACCCTGTCCATTGAGACTAGAAGGGGTCTCAGTACCCTGTCTTTCTAAAATAGTAGGGGCTTCAGTACCTCATTCTTCTAAAACAGTGGGGGTTTCAGTACCCCATTCCTCGAAAGCACCGAGGGTTTCAATGTCCGGTTCACTGAAATTATTGAGGGTCTCTATATGCTACTCTTCTTCATCCTCATGACCCTTTGTTTGGACTTCACTGGTACTCAGTGTCATCTTCCTCTTCCTTAATCTACTGACAAAAGTTGACAACAACACGTCGTCTTCCACGTTCTCTTCATCTTCCACAGTATGTGCTGCCGCATCTGCAAACATTGAGAGATTATGAACTTTAGGGGAAACTTGGGGTGATTCATCGATTATAATCAGAGAGCTTGACTGGTTCATCCCTTAGGAGACAGTCTTCCTCCTCACCGAGGTTCTGGTCTTTCTCTTCTTAGCCGAGGGTGGAGTATTTTCAACAGTCTTCTTCCCTGCTTGCACTGGTGTGCTTTCATATTTCTTCTTGGTAGGAGACGATGTCTCTGCTTTCCTTTTCTTACTTGTACTCATGCTAGCAGACTTCTCTACACTCCTTCCTCAAAACTCCTTCAAGAATGCTCCCCAAGTTACTCCTTTTTCTTCCAACTTTTTCTTGACCAGAATCATGATAAGCCCATGATGGTAGAGCTTGTTTGCAACTTGGCTTGCGTTTCCACTATGCACACCCTTCACCATTTTCTCAAGACTCTTGAGTAGGTATTAAGGGAAATTAATAAATTTTCCCAACTCAAAGTGCAGCAACAACCGAAGGTGATACACGAATGCCAATGTATAATGTCCCTCTCCAGTCACGAATTTCTGCAGTATGAATAGGAGGTATCACCACTTCCTAATCATGGCACTCTGCGGAAGTCCCTTCCTCCAGTCAACCTTAAGATTTTTGTCAACCACGAACTGGTGCCATCGTTTCTTCCCGAGCCGCTCCTTTTTAAACCAATGCCCTCCTGTAAGTGGCGAACAGGTAGCTTGCACAATAGTTTCTTCTGTAACTTTGAACTTTAATGATCTGACCCTGACTTGACCTCCTTTGAATGTCCTTGGGAAATCCAGTACCACAACCATGTCAAACCCATCAAACTTCTGTAAGAATGGTAGGAACCTGGATTCTTGCAATACTACAAGACTATTCCGGTACTTTATGGTTTGCTCAATCTCCTACAAAGACAACGACTCACTCCTTACGGGTGCCATTTCGAACTACACTTCACCTTTCTGATCACACCCTCGAAATAATTCTAGCGAGTGACACCAATGCTTTGCCGAGAGCTTTATGTTGGAGGTTCGTCACCCTCCGTCTTTTCAGTCCCACTCACCCAGTCATGATGAAAACAACTCTTCGTATTAGGCATAGATTCATATCAACCCGCTGCAGGTGAGTCATAATGATTGGGTGGAGTGGAGGTTTATGCGGCGATGGTGCAACAGTTACAATGATCGGGTTACGGGGTAAGGTAATAATGGACACGCAATGCGTTATTTCAAGGAAGATGAATACAAGAAATCGGACAACAGTACTATCCAACAGTCCACCTCGTAATTTAATCAAGACATACTTCAGCACTTATTAAAAAAATTAGATTTCAAAACCCTATACACCTTGCACTTTAAAGATTTTTCCTAAGTCAGTAAATGATGAAACAGAGTATTAATTGAAACATGCAATGCTATGATATATCAGTACTCATGTGCAGGAAAGTAAATATCCATAAATATCCTTGATAAAACACTCTTGGATTATGTGAATTTTACTTTCTTTCACAGTCAGTTGCGTTCCTGCACTAAACTTGCTTGCATTGCATTGTGCTTGCACTACACATCTTGCACCAGGGACTTTTACCAAAACAGAAAATCTGATAGAACATAATTCTGTAGCTGGACTTAAATTTTTTTGCCTCATTATACAAGAAAAATTTATTCTCCATCCTTTGGTGTTTCACGAGCATGCCTTCTGGATTGACTGCATCAAATTCTGCAATCAATTTATGAGGGAATAAAGAAGTGGGAAGGGGGGTAAAATTTTTAGAATGGGAAGGAACATTATAGCAGGGATTCCTGAAACAATATCACCAAGAGGGATAAACAAAATGGGATGTGGGAAAAAATTCAAGGGAAAAGAGGGATTTTACGAAATCGGGCAAGGGTAGTTTGTTAAAAGAAAGAGGAAGGTAAATCATTGGGGATTTTAGAAATGAAACTAGTGGAAATTTTTGAAATGCGAAATAGAAGAAAGGCAAAGTTTTTACCTTGAAATCTGCCTGCACTGGTGCAGAAATAATCACTGCAGCAAGAAGTAAGCGTTTACTTTCATAAAAATGTCCATGCTAGTTACCCCAAACTTGGGTAAGTGCTCGGTTTCATGAACCTGCTTCTTCTTGGTGGCAGCCAACATATCTAAAAATCAAGTAAGGTTCCATTTTTATTAAAATTTTGATCTTCCTACCAGCATGCTGGTTTTTAGGTTGATCCTTCTGAAATCATCTCAGTCAACTGATTTTCATAATTACAGGAATTTTTTAATTTTCTTTTTATACTTTTTATTTTTGTCATTTTTTTTCTTTTATTATTTTTTCAGTAAGGACAAGTAGGAATCAAATCTTCAACAGGTTGGTGTTACTACCTTCCAACTCCTTTTCAAATGGTTGTTGGAATTGCTGCATAAAATCTCCTTTAGTAAGGGGCGGAAAATATACCTTCAATCTATGCCCATTTACTAGGAACACAAGATTCCATCCATCAATAGTTTTGATTTCTGTCGCTCCATTTTCGAACACTTTGACCACATCATAGGGTCCCATCCAGCATGTATGGAATTCTCCTTTAAAATATTTAAATCTAGAATTGTAAAGGAGTACCCAATCACCTGGTTGGAACTGCTTCTTCTGAATGGACTTGTCATGCCACTTCTTGTGCTGCTATTAAACCAAGATGTTCTGTTGAAAAACATCCCTTCGGAATTCATCTAACTCGTTTAACTGTAGAAGACGTCGTTGTTGTGCTTCAGAGAGATCTAGCCCCAATTGGACTGTAGTTTTGAAAGTCTTGATATGGAATTCTATCAGCAAGAGGACTTGTTTTCCATACACCAACTCATATTGTGTGTGTCATGTGTTGTTTCTCCAAGTGGTTCGATAGGCCCACAATGCTTCCGATAATTTGTCAGCCCAATCCTTTCTATACATATTTACTTTGTGAGGATGGACTCAATCACCTTATTCGTGGACTCCACCTGACCATTTGCTTGTGGGTGATACAATGTAGATTTACTGTGCCATATTTTATACTGCTTCATCACACCCTGTACCAGATTATACATAAACTGCGGTCCAGTGTCAAAAACAGTTTCTCTAGGCACACCAAATCTAGTAAAGATTTCAGTAAAAAGAAAATCAACAAAAACTCTTTCAGTAGCAAAAGAAACAGCTTTAGCTTCTAACCTTTTTGTAACAAAATCTGTACAAACCAAAATATGCTTGTTATTTGATGATGCTGGATTTATTGGTCCTATGAAATCAATGGCCCATTTTTCAAAAGGCTCAATCATAACCTGAGGACATAAAGGCATTTCATTGGTTTGATTAGGCTGGCTAACTCGCTGACAGCTATCACATTGCTTGACATATTTTTTGGCATCCTTAAACAAGGAAGGCCAAAAACAGCCAACTCGTAGCACTTTGTATGTAGTCTGCTTAAAAACGAAGTGACCCCCATAAGGTTCATCATGCGAAGATTTTAAAATATCAAACACTTCTTCCTCTCTTACACATTTACGGATAATGAGATCTGCTCCGTTGTAAAAGAGGTATCCTTGGATCCAGGAATATGCAACACTTTTTTGAATGATATTCTGCTTTTCACGAGTGGATAAGTGAGGTGGTAAATTTCTAGTGACTAAATAGTTTGTTATGTCAACAAACCATGGGGATTTTTTTGACATAGCAAAAATATGTTCATAAGGAAAATCATCATCAACAAGAATTGCTTCACCAAGATTATTTAACCTTGAAAGATAATCTGCTACTACAATTTATTTTCCTGGTCTATCAACAATAATAATATTAAATTCTTGTAACAATAGTAACCACCTAGTCACTCTATCGCTAGTTAATGGTTTATTCATCAGATATCTTATTACGAAATGGTCAATATGTACAAAGACTTCATATCCTATAATATAATGTCTAAATTTATTAATAGAAAAAATTACAGCTAAAAACTCTTTCTCATTAACCGTATAATTGAGTTCAGCAGGTGACAAGTTTTTACTAATGAAATAAATAGCATGAGATTGTTTATCTTCTTCTTGTCCTAAAGTTGTGCCAATAGAAGTATCTGAGGCATTAGAGGAAATATGAAATGGAAAGGACCAGTTTGGTCCTCCAAAAACTGGTGCCTAGACTAATTTTTCCTTCAATGTCTCAAAGGACTATTGACAAGCTGTGGACCAAGAAAACTCACTATCCTTAGCCAAAAGTCAGAAAATAGGGTAGCTATCCTTGAGAAATTCTCAATGAATCCCTTGTAGTAGCCCGCTTGTCCTAGAAAACCTCTCACTTCCCTTTGAGTTTTAGGTATAGGGAGACTCAAAATGACTTCTATTTTTGCAAGGTCAACCTGGATACCTTTGTCGGAAATAAGATGGCCAAGAACCACTCCTACCTTGCAAATTAATCTTCATTTCTTGTCACTCAAGGCGATATGATCTTCTTGGCAGCGAAGAAGCACTTTTTCTAGATTCTTGAGGGCTTCCTGAAACGAATCACCAAACATAGAGAAGTCATCCATATAGATTTCTACACACTCAAGGTCAGGAAAAATAGCCAAGACTCCCCTCTAAAAGGTAGTCGGGGCATTACATAACCCAAAGGGAAGCACTCGGTAAGCAAATGTACACCATGAACACGTAAAAGTGGTTTTGTCTTGATCCTCTCTTGCTATCTATATCTGGTTATATCCTCTAAAGCCATATAGAAAACAAAAGTACTTCTTACCAGCAAGGGTATCGAGTACCTGATCGATGAAAGGAAGGGGGAAGTAATATTTGAGAGTGGATTTATTCAATTCTCTGTAGTCAATAAAAATTCGCCATCTCCCATCTTTCTTTGGGACTAATACTAATGGAGAGACCCACTAGATGTCAGAAACGGGATAGATAAAATCAACATCTAAGAGTTTTTGCAATTCTTCCTTTACAACATCTCTTAGAGCTGGGTTCATTTGTTTTTGCGGTTGTCAGATAGGTCAGGCTCCATCTTGAATATAGATATGGTGTGTACAATTTTCAGGAGGGATGCCTTTCATATCTTCATAACCCCATGCAAAGGCATCGATATGGTTTTGCAACAAATTCACAGGTTGCTCTTGTTGAGAAGGATCCAAGTCTGAACTAATATACAAGGATTTGCCTGGACTAATCTCAACAAGAGTAGGATCAGGCTCAAGAGTACACAAAGGTGTCACTAGAGATGGTGGTGATGGAGGTAGAGATTCATATCTTTCCTGAAAATCTAGACTAAAAATCTAACTCAATGACTCAAAATTAGGCATGGTGTCTAGATTGTTTAAGAAGTCTTGAATCTCACCCTCCTGCAAGGACTCAACATTCTAATGTATCAAGGAAATAGGCTGAGTCTCCTCATCACTACTATAGTCTAAACATAAAGTGTCTTGGAGCTCTTGAATGGATCTAGTGGGTGGATATAAGGTGACATTCTTCTTGGAATCTCCATGGGAAATATAAATGTCACCAGAATGACATCTGATATAGGCATCGGCTGTAGCAAGCCATGGTCATCCCAATATCAAGGGATGCCCTCCCACAAGATTCTTTGGCTGAAGCACAATGAAATCTGCAGGATATTCCCCAGATTCTAGGGAAACGACCACATCGTGCAACACCTTGTCCGGTTTGATTTTATATATATCCACTAGTTCAAGCACAGTGGGAGTAGGACGAATATGGACCAATCCAAGTTGATCCATGGTTTTCTTGGTCATAAAATTAATGGTTGCCCCTAGGTCTATAAGTACATTGGAGACAAGGACATCACCTATGTGAACAGAGACAATAGGGTTTCCGGGGTCGGTATATTTTTCCATGTGCATACACCCCGTCATTAACTCTGTTGCTTTACCAACAAATTGAATAGTTTGAGGTTCCATTCTTCTCCTTCTCGGCTTCTTGAGATAGAGTTCTCTAATGATTTATGTACAAATGGGGATCTCTTTAATAGCTTGGAGCAAAGGTACCCTTATGAAAGGGTTCCTAAGCTCGGAAGCCAAGCTAGACTTAGGAATGGGTTCTTTCTTCTCCATAACTAACCTCTCTGGATAGGGAGGTCGATTGGAAGAAGATGACAAGGGCTCAGAAGTACAGGGATAGGCTGAATGGTGTCATATTTTTTAGAATGGTTAGGAGTTTCCTCCTCTCCTTTCTCATTGATAATCACCATAGGCTTCTTTTGATTTTTTGAGGTTACTACCTTCCTTGATCTCAATTGGAGATCATTGACTCAAACTAGCATAGTCTGATATCTGGATGAAGAAAGAGGGTTCATAGAATGGATCACTTCTACTGCATTATTATTGGGGTTAAAGGTTGAGCGGGCAGCTGAGAAGGTCGAAACAGTGGAGGTAAAGGTAATGGTGGCATAGGTTGACTCAACTGAGGTAATTATGGTTGTGGCATTGGGTAAGGTGCATATGTAGGAGGGTATGATTGCATAGGTGCAGGATAGGAATGATGTGAATGGTTTGGCCCTCTCCATCCTTGTTGCCAAGATTAGGAGGGTTTTCCATACTGATATTGGTTCCCATGCTGCCAATGTTGAAAGTGACCAGTGTTAGGATAGGAATATGAGTGTGCATTATAACCAAAAAAATGTGGTGGAGGTTCAGGAACCATACCTGCACTTACCTGGGGCAAATTTCTTCATGCTCCCATAGCATGTAGTGATTCGGCTTCAGTTTGTCCTCCTTCAAGGACAGCTTTCAGCCCAGGTATGGAGGGACAATTTTCTGTAGCATTGTTCTCTGCATAAATGGCACATTTATTAGTTTCCTTAATATCTCGAGGATATTCTCTTAAAGGATGATTTCTTCTACATCTTGGACAGAAAATAGACAATGACTCTTGCTCTTCTACAAGTTTTTTCTAAAACTTCAAAGAGTATTTATTTACTAACAATATTCATTATTTCAATTTTCATATTGTCCATTTTGTTTTCTAATCCAATAATCATAGCATTAGTAGATTTGGTTTTCCTGTTTCTATTATGAATTCCTTTATCGGATCTATATTGGTTCCTCGATAATTTCCTGCACAAGTCACAGATCTGATCAAAATATTTTTGAGCAATATCCCCTTGTCCTAATAGATTTAGATTATTCCTAGCATCATCAGTAATCCCACGTAATAACAAGGTTCTAATGGTACTTAGATCAAATTTGTTTTTTGACCTTTGGAGGATATACAAGAATCTCTCCAAGTAGTCCTCTAGTATCTCATCATCATTTTGCACAATAGTAAAGATTTCATCTTGAATATTTCTAGTTTTACAATATTCTGATATTTCAATAAGAACACTCTCTTCATTTTCTCCCAAGAAGTTGTAGTGTTTCCTCCTAGTCCCATGAATCAACAGAGTGATGTGTCCTTGAGAGTTGCAGGAAATAATTTTAACTTCTGGGCGTAAGATGAATAATCATAACTTCTACACAAAATATTAAACTCAAATAAGAAAGAATCTAGATCTTCATGTACCTTACCATAGAAATGAGGAAGAGCTGATGGTGGAATTTTTCATTTGTACTTGTGTATTAAGATTCACAATTGGGAATCCAAAAGTGGATTGTTCCTCATTTACCTGATTTTCACCACTTCCTTCTACATGGTCTTCCTCATCTGCCATTGTTGTTTTTCCACATGAACGGCTCTCAACAGGCTGAGAAGGTTGACTATGGATCCCAACAGTCCCCTTCTTCCCCTTTATGGGTTGTGTCATACCTGGACCATTGCTACCAGAGCCCAAGTGGACTGTTCCTGCGTGATGAGTTTGAGTTTGTTTGGAATTTTTGCCTGCAAAAGAAGGTCCATTATGATATTTTGTTTCAGATTTGTCAGTATTTCATTGGCCCCTAGTGGGCTTCATACCCCTACCTCTTTTAGGCATTCATTTCAAAAAATGACAAAACAAAATTCAAATAAAAATATACAATCTTCAAAAAAATAACTAAGTACCTATAAATTACTTCAAACAATAAAAGAACAATGTAGGAAAAAATAATAGTAGACTTACCCCTATTACAAAAATGGAAATTTCTTACCAATTCAAATTGCCTCCTAGGCAACGACGCCAAAATGTTGGGTGTAGGAATTGCACTTAAGCAAAATCCTCAACACTTAATTGTCAACCCCAGGGTTTCATAAACTTAGAGAAGCACAGGAAATGCCAGAAGTGGTATGAAATTTTCCTATTCTTAATCCTACTTCTTAAAGGAAATGTTTGCAGAATCAGACATAAAACAATCTTAAAGGCAATTGACACTAAATCAACTCTAGTGTTGGAATATAAAATAACAATTTGCAAGTAAATCAAGTAAAGGAGATTTCACACAACTGAAGCAATCTTAAATGCTGGAAGGAAATGCTATGTTTATCTTCAAATAGATGGCTAACAGTTTGACAAGTGGGCCCTTGCATATATTTATTTTCCTCTTGATATTCCTTCTACACAAACAACCTGTTCTTGTACTTTGCAATGTGCTTGCACTAGTGCAGGTACAGTGCCTCTATGTAAAAGTATATTTTACCTCCCTTACTAAATATTTATGTCTTTGTGGAGGTGCTCTAATCCTCAGGTGATCTGAATTTGAAACTACTTGAAATTTGTTTGCAAGGTATTCAATTCAGAATTAAACATGTTTAAAAGATTTCCATGTCCTGCAGAAAGAAAACACATGAAATTTTCAGCTGTTCATGACCCATTTAGGCATGGCAGAGTTATTTCCTTTTACTGTTAAACACATTAAAATGAATTTTTTCTGCAAAATAAATCAACCACAAATGCAAAAGAAGTTGATAAAGCAGTTCACCCCCTCCAGGGCTACATCTGCTGGGTCCAAAGCTCCCAACTGGGCTTGTCCTTGTTTTTATTAAATGCTCAAATTGAAAATACAGCTGAATAGAAGCATCTACAAATGAAATAGATGGTAAAAATAGATTCAGAACACTTGAATCCTTCAGGATTGACTATTGGATCACCTCCAATGGTTACCTGCAACCCTATCCAGTCTTCACAAAACTGGGCCCTAGTGGCTCCTAGAACTTTCACGGCTCCAAAACCTCTGCAAATGAGCTCAGATGGCTGTAATACCTACACCAGTGGCTTCATAAGGTCGAAAATACCCCAAATCAAAAAAAAAATCGTCCAAAACCGACTTTCCTAGCCAAAGTTATGGCCATTTAAAGTTTCTCCAGTTTTCCCCTAGAAAAACTCCAGCTAACTTTAATTAACTCCAGATAGCTCTGCCAATTATGGCAGGTCCGCCAAATTTGGCGCTCCTGCCAAAATTCCGCCAACTTAACTGCAGTTACATTTAATGTTTGATGGTTGCCTCGGATTTTGTGCCCGGCGGAATATTCCTTTTTTAATTTTTTTTTTGAAAACTTAAAATTTTTAATGTTATGGACAAATTCTTCTTTTTGCCATAACTTCCTCATACGGTGACCGTTTTTCGAACCGTTTGCGGCGCCGGAATTAGGAAGACAAGCAATTTTCAGTCATTCAACTTTGAACCAGTTCTAAGAACTTTAAATTTTCAGCATTTTACGACACTTAGGACATGAGCACCTGATCATCAGGGCTTAGAGCACTATGTTTCTATGACAAGAGACTATCTCTTTCACCGAGGCATAGTTTCCTTCACCAAGTTTCTAATTTACTTTCAAAAAGATTGAAAGACGTGCTGAAAAAGAATTGCAATTGTGATCCGGATTTAAACAGGAACGCAACAAATTACAGAGATAACCATATACACAAAGATGCAGCGGAAATAATACCTCATTTCATTAATGGAAAATACTGAAATATGCTTACAAACAGAAATGGCAATAAACTAGCTAGGGCGATGGTAGCTTATCTCTGAGAAGAGATGTGATGGCTACATGCCTCTGAACTGTGTTACAATGAGGCTCGAAGGCCTATTTATTGTTGAGAAACAATGGAAAAACCCTTAACATTCCAAAACCTAACCCTAGGAGATGAAACGCCAAACTGTGGGCCCCGTTTGGGGGTAAGTTGGTACATGAACTTCCCGGGGTCGTAACTTTGGCATATGATCTCCGTTTGACGCGTACAATAGCTCATTAGAAAGATCTATCTGAGCACTATCATTTTTCGAACGGGCAACACCAGTCCATTCCATGGACTCGTGTTGCCCCCGGATTCCCCAAAAAACGTCGTTTAGGGCCTCAAAACGGCTCCGGAAGTTCAGGACCCGAAAAACTGCTAAAAATAGTAAGTTGTGCTACAATTAAGGAAACTGAAAATGCTGAGAAAGACAATGGTGGGGGTCCAGGTGGACTTGGAAGGTGGCCACCAATATCCACCTGGATCATTCCTCCCCCCTTAGGAAGCAATGGTCCCCATTGCGTTGAGCTCCTCCATGAGATGAGGAAACTTCTGCTGAACTTGTTCCCTGGTGAGCCACTTGCCCTGTTGAAGGAGTTGGCCCGCTTTGACAACTCGATACAGTTGGATATTCTGTTGGCGAGTGTTATTGATCTGTGTGTCCATGATCCGATCAGTTTCCGCTTGTTCCATGCAATCTGGATTTAATTCTGTGGGTTTGAGCTGTTCTGCAATGTCGGATGTGTCTAGCAATGGTGGAAAGTATGGCCGAAGGCGGTCCACATTAAATACTGGGTGCAGGCCAAGGAATGGGGGAATGTTGAGCTCAAATTCATTGTCTCCCATAGCCTTAGTGATGGTGTAAGGACCATATCGGAGTGGTCTCAATTTCCGATAGGCTCCAGTAAGGCGTTCCTTTTGCAAATGCAACCAGACTTTGTCGCCCACCTGAAACTTGTGTGGCACCCGATGTTGATCATGTCGCTGCTTGTACTTGGCATTTGATTTCTCAAGAATGTCATGGACCTGCTGGCGAATATGTTGGATGCGCTCAAGGAAACTGGTGGCCTTATCTGTTTCGGACTGGACATGAGCTGAATTCATGTGAGTAGCTGCAAGTGGCATGGCCACATCAATGGGGCATAGTGGCTGGAATCCCAAACCCACCTGAAAAGGGCTATGGCCAGTGGAGCTGTGAAGAGCTCGGTTGTAGCTGTGCTGAACGTAGGGGAGGCTGTCGTCCCATGTGCGTGGATGCTTTGAGTTATACATGTGCAGAATGTGCACAATCATCCTATTGACAACCTCTGTCTGGCCATCAGTTTGAGGATGGAAGGCTGTGGACTTCGTGAGTTTGATGTCCAGCATTGACCAGAGACTGGACCAAAAGGTGTTGAGAAACCGACTGTCCCGATTTGAGATGATAGACTGTGGGATCCCAAAGTGCACCCACACTCGTTCAAAGAAGAGTTTAGCAGTGGCTTCTGCTGTGATAGTCTTCTTGCAGGCCATCATAATGGCCATCTTTGAGAACCTGTCGACGACCACAAAAACACAGTCATTTCCATGCTTAGTGGAAGGAAGGCCTGACATGTAATCCATGGAGATGGATTCCCAAGGTCGACTAGGGGTAGGCAACGGGGTATAGAGGCCTTGCTTCTTAATGGTCGGTTTGGCAATGGCACAGGTAGTACATGATCGGATGTACTTCCCAACATCCTGTCGAAGATTTGGCCAATAGAAATAGTTTTGCAGTACTGCCACTGTTTTCTCGACCCCGAAATGCCCAGCAGCCCGACTGTAGTGTGCTTCCCAAATCATCTTGGCACGCTCGCTTGAAGGAACACAGAGGTGACCGAGGTGGCATAATAGGGCATCCTGGAGGTGAAAATCTGCAACCTGCCGACCCTCCAAGAGTGTCTGGTATGTGTGGCCGAATTCTGGGTCGCTTTTGTAGAGAAGTGGCCAATCAGAAGTCTCGTGCCCGCAAGAGTTGAGCACGGTGGTTAGCGCCATGATCGGTGGTCGACTGAGGCAATCTGCAACATTATTGGTGCTGCCCTTTTTATACTTGATATTCAAGTGAAACTGTTGCAGGTATGTAGACCACTTCTGATGGCGGTCATTCTGCAATTTCCCTTGGGTCTGTATGAACTGCAGAGGTCGATGGTCTGTGTGGATGACCGTTTCCTTCCCCAAAATGTAATGCTTCCATTGTCGGCAGGCCTGTACAATGGAACACATCTCTTTATCATAAGTGGGGTACTTCCAGACTGTGTCTGAAAGTGTTTCACTGTGATATGCCACTGGATGTCCATGTTGAGTAAGGACTGCCCCAATAGCATAGTCAGAGGCATCTGTCTCGACCTCAAATGGTTGTTGTAAATCTGGTAACGCAAGCACTGGTGCCGTGCAGAGGCGATCCTTCAACTCCCTGAATGCCTTCTGTTGAGATTCAGACCAAAAGAATTTTGCTTTCGCCCCGCCCTTGGTGACTTGACTCAAGGGCCAAGAAATATGAGAAAATCCCAACACAAACCTGCGGTAGAAGTTGGCAAGACCTAGAAAGCTGCGGAGCTCTGTTAGAGTGGTTGGAGAGGGCCAATCCCGAATGACTTGGACCTTGGCTGGATCGACATGCACCCCTTGTTCATCAATGATGTATCCCAGATACTGAACCTCGGTCATGCCAAAAGTGCATTTCTCCAAATTGGCACATAGCTTGTGTTGCCGCAGTGTTTGGAGAACCTGTCGGATGTGGTGGAGGTGCTCTTCCCAACTCTGGCTGAAGATCAGAATGTCATCCAAGTATACTACTACAAAGGAGTTGGTGAATGGCCGCAAGATGTCATCCATTAGCCTCATAAAGGTTGCAGGAGAATTCGTCAATCCGAAAGGCATGACTAACCATTCGAAGAGGCCCTCCTTGGATTTAAAGGCAGTCTTCCACACATCTGAGGGTTCAATTGGTACCTGGTGATATCCTGACTTCAGATCGATCTTGCTGAAATATTTCGCCCCCTTTAGTTGGTCTAGGAGGTCATCAATCCGTGGGATCGGGTACCTATTACGGACAGTGATCTTGTTCAGCGCCCGATAGTCAATACAGAGTCTCCACATCCCATCCTTCTTCTGTACCAACACTATCGGGCTCCCACAGGGCGAAGAACTCGGACGGATGTGACCTTTCTACAGGAGCTCCTGAATCTGCCTCTTGATTTCATTGTTCTCCAGAACGGAGCGCCGATAAATTGGTCCATTGGGTAGCGGCGCACCTGGGGTCAGATCGATGGAGTGCTTGACTTGACAGTGCAGAGGAACCCCTGCCGGGGAGGTGAAGATGTCTTCGTACTCCTCCACAATCTTGTCCATCTGTAGCTGCCGTGCAGAGGGACCCCGTTTGGAGGCCGCAGCCACTGTCTTCTTCTTCCCTTGAGGGCGTATCATCAGGAAAACAAATTTCCTGGTTTTGGAAATGATCTTACTGCATTGTTTTGCAGTAATCAAAGAGATGGCGGCAGGTGGTGCTACCTCTGGTATCCTGAACAACTTATTTCCCAATGTAATAATAACAGCACGGGGCCTTGATTCATACACAGCATGTCGCTTCCACAAGTATGGTTGTCCTAGTAATACATCACAAACTTCAAGGGGAGCAATGTCACACAATACCTCATCCGTGAAGGGCTTGATGTTATATGGAAGGCGACACTGCTGGCTCACGCGAAGATCTCGCCCTTGGTGAAGCCACCCAATGGTGTATGGTTGTGGATGTGCTGTGGTCGGTAAGCCCAACCGCTTCACGACCTCTGCCGAAATGAGGTTCTTTTGACTCCCGCTATCAACAATGAACTGTATCGGGGAGCCCTTTACCCACATCTGGGAGTGGAAGAGACGCTCCTCCTCCTCTGGATCTTCAGGTTCATTTTTCTGGATCTTTGCGGTAGCAACAGTGGCGCTGGGATCCGCATCAATGATCTGCTTCCCTTTTTCATACCCCTTATCGGGTTCTGACTCAGAGTCAGAACATGCACCTGATTCTGAAACCTTTAGCTCAGCCACCAGTGACTGCTTGGCCCGACACTCACTTGTGTTGTGAGTGGAGCTCTTATGGAACTCGCACCATTTTCCAGTGTCCTTTCTCGGCTTCGCGGCGTTGCTCTTTGCTTGCAGCTTCGGCTGGTTGTCTTGGGCTGTCTGCCTTGGCTTTGTCCTTTGTTCTGTGGTTTAGGGGCACCTTTCCCTTGCTTTGGATTCGCAGATCCAAAGTCTCGCTTCTTTTGTTTAAACTTCTGTTCGACCTTGACGGCATACCGGTATGCTGCGTCGAGCGAGGGGATGTTTAGGAACTGTATTTCTTCCTGGATGTACTTGTGCAGGCAGCCACGGTATTTGAGTATCAAATGTTGCTCCGAATCCTTGATACCCAACTTTGTGCGAAGGGTATGGAAAAGATTGGTGAACTCCAGCACGTCTTGGTCCCTTCCCTCCCGTAGCGTGGTCCACTTTATGTATTCATCCTCATAGCTTCCGACAGGGTAGTACTGCTCCTTGATGGCATCCCAGAACGAATCCCAGGTGGGTGCGGCTGAAAATAGTGAGCCAGTACTTTCATCCTTCCGCTCGCAGTAGGTTTCCCACCAGTCCTTGACGTGGGGGGCTGCTTTGAGAAGAGCAAAAACAATCTTTTCCCGACTCGAAAATTCATGAATAGAAAAATAACCCTCTAGCAGATTTAACCATTTATCTACGGCATCGGCGTCTATCTGACCCTCGAATATGGGGATTTCAAAATTAACTTGTACCTTAAAGGGTGTGGCGTTTCCAGAGGAGCTGCTGGAAGTCGATGCGCCGCTTCTGGGTAGCCGCTGAAGGATCTGCGCAAAGCTGTCCATCATCGCGTTCTGTTATCGCTCGAGCGCTTCTTCGAGCAAGATTTTGATGGGATCTCCTGCCCCCTCGTCTTTCTTCTCGTCCGCCATGGGAGGCCGTCGAGATTTGCGAGGCTGGTCTTGCAAAGGTTCAACCAGTTCAAGCCCTAACTCCTTATATCCCGACCTTGTTGGGGACATGCAAAGAAAAACAGAGAAAAAGCAGACCGCTCTGATACCACTGATCCGGATTTAAACAGGAACGCAACAAATTACAGAGATAACCATATACACAAAGATGCAGCGGAAATAATACTTCATTTCATTAATGGAAAATACTGAAATATGCTTACAAACAGAAATGGCAATAAACTAGCTAGGGCGATGGTAGCTTATCTCTGAGAAGATATGTGATGGCTACATGCCTATGAACTGTGTTACAATGAGGCTCGAAGGCCTATTTATTGTTGAGAAACAATGGAAAAACCCTTAACATTCCAAAACCTAACCCTAGGAGATGAAACGCCAAACTGTGGGCCCCGTTTGGGGGTAAGTTGGTACATCAACTTCCCGGGGTCGTAACTTTGGCATATGATCTCCGTTTGATGCGTACAATAGCTCATTAGAAAGATCTATCCGAGCACTATCATTGTTGGAACGGGCAACACCAGTCCATTCCATGGACTCGTGTTGCCCCCGGATTCCCCAAAAAATGTCGTTTAGGGCCTCAAAACGGCTCCGGAAGTTCAGGACCCGAAAAACTGCTAAAAATAGTAAGTTGTGCTACAATTAAGGAAACTGAAAATGCTGAGAAAGACAATGGTGGGGGTCCAGGTGGACTTGGCAGGTGGCCACCAATATCCACCTGGATCAAATTGCAAACGAAATTCTGAGATAAATTATCTATGGAAAAGAAATGCTTTAACTAATTAAATATTGCAAAGGAAGTAAACTTCATGAAATGAAAGCAACTCGAAGTAATTAAAGCAGTAGCCTAAGTGATATGCATGTATCATCTATGATAAATTCATGCAATTGTTCTCAGGTCCTTCAGAAATATACTTTTAATGCTGAAGACAATTATTGAAATTAGCAGTCCATTTGCTTGCAAGAATAACAGAAATGATAATTAGGGAAAGAAATGTAATGTTTGTTGCAAAATAAATGACTGAATCGGAGTGCAGAAAATCACATGCACTGGTACAGGAAAAGGGCTTCCTACACGATCCAAGTGGAAGAAAATCAAGACAAGAACTGCGAGTAAAGAAATGCGAGAAAGGAATTACAGAAAATAAATAACTCAATTAACTCCCAAGCCATGGATTCGTTTCACACTTAACTCCGAAATAGATTTAAATCAGAACTTCATAAATAAATATAAAATTGTTCACACCACGCAACTGCAAAGGGAAATATCCACACAGTCTTTCCGAATAACGAAAGCACAAGGGTAAACGAGCTGGGTTGGTTGGGCCCTAGCCAACCAGCTCGTTTCCCGTTTAAGAAACGAAAAGATTCAGCACTCAAGTACACATCAAAGATAAATTAAACACAATGCATGAATAACATGGTGGATTCCTTGTATTACTTGATCAACAAATGTACATAGTAGTGCGAGTCCAGCCCAGAGCCGAGGGCGATACCAGATTACATAGAAAATGAAATTACAGTCTAAGGATTGCTAGATAGTTCTACCTACAATCTATATTTTATACATCCTTTCAGCCTTAGCCGTATTCCACTAATTACAGTCATTTTCTTATTCAGGTCTTTCAGTTGAACATACTAACAACTGAACATTACAAAATCGGCTAACAATTATAATGGAATGTGTACTTTGCTGGTCGTAGACCATCCTTGGAAAACATCCCTGATTGTGCGCCACCAATATCCATCCTAAACTCGGAGTCATGGATCAAAACGTCCTCGTGGAAAGATTCAACTCACGGAAATATCGGACCAATCATCATGGCGGTGCAGGAATCTGCTTGCACTGAATATACTAACTCATAATTAACACTAAGTTCCTCAATTACTTCTAGGAAATTATCATAAGTTACCAGAGGTACTTAATAGGCATGAAATTTGCGTAAAAATAATTAATAAATTACTTTAATAAATCTTAATGTAAAATACGAAGCATATGCAAGAATAGGTAGTTATCTTGGACTAGTGCAGGAAAGAGAAGTTTAAGTTGAGATAAAATGGAGGTTAATGTTTATAGAAATGGGGTAAAAATAGGGCATTTTGGGACACCAACAGATAACTCCGTTGGTATCAAGGGTGTGACAGTTGTAGTGAATCAAGGAAGGTGCATGGGAGGTTCTAACACATGGGGGTAGAGATAAGTGTGCCCCTTGGCAACCTGTAATTGTAATCAGCTTGGAAGCGAACACACGAGTGAAGATCCATCACAAGCTAGAAATAAAGTTAGCGAGCAATCCAAAGTGATGGTTAAACCAACATCACACTTCAGAAAGATTCATACATACTTATACAGAATAGTCCATACATGGATGCGTAAGAAAACAATACATATATCATTTAGAGTAAACTAGATAGCATAGAATACAATACAACATATGCATGAAACGTGTTGGCTCTTATTATATAAAGAAGTGTACGTTCCAGTCATACAATACATCCATGTCCAACCACTAGTCCCAATAGTGGAACATTACAGCCATATCCACCTGATCCTCCAAAGAGATGTACTAACTCTGTGTAGTGGAGAAGCCAAGGCTCATTACAATATTGTCCAAGCTCTCTCCAAGGTAGTCTTATCGGAAGCTTGGCTGACCAAAAGCCTATACAATGAGTTATGAGGGACTATTTATAGCAAAGGGTGGGGTGATCCTTGACATTCCCCTTTGTGACAATTCAACTACCCTCATGACTCTTCACCTACTCTATGACTGTTACATCAAACTATCACAACTTGAATTACACTTGACATGACATTACATTACAATGCACATGTACCCATGTGAAACAAAATGGCTTAAGCAAGCCAAGCTGGACATCACTCTGACATAGACAACCGTGGAAGTCCAACTCCTCAACATCCTCATGCTGATTGACCGTAACATAATGATGCCAAGATTGGTAGTCCTTGATGGTGTCTGTGTGCTCCACAGTGACATCTGTCTGAAACTCTTGCCTCCATAGCATCCGGGTAAACTACTTGGGTTCCTCTCTCCAACTCATCTGAAAACATGCGCATAATTTTCTTCAATGTAGCCAAACCAACAACATATGTTTTGCATGATGTCTGCATTGATGATCAAGTATGGGTTGGTGGCAATGCGCATCAACTCGTCGAAGTATGAGTCAAGCTATAGTTATACCTTTTTCTTTGCCTTCTCCTGGGTGAGAGTCCCAATAGATGGGATCACATGTGTGCACACCACAACATCCATACTCTTGAATACTCGTGCATGGGAAGCCTGTATGCTAGTGATGAGCTGCGTGAGCTCTTCATAGTTCCAGATCTAACTCTGGATATGTGCTTTCAGCTCGACCGCATTTGCCCTCATCAACTTAAGCAAGTGAAGCAGGGCTCCCTTGTATTTCATCGTCCATGTTTGCATGTCATCAACAACATCACGAAATTTTGTCAAGATACGTTCTCTTCTAGCACATCGTTGCTACTATCTACTGGGATGGATGAATGCCTTGTGCACGGTACCAAACTTGGAGTACAACGCTTGCACAACTGTGTCAAGGGACAATACTTCATCTAGTTTTTCCTTCTTCAGTTCAGCTTGGGCGAATGCTAACACCAAGTCTCCTCCTTGCTTGGTCATCTATAGTTCCTTCGCCATTCGCTCATTCTTAGCTATTAGAAAGTGAACACTCAAGCTAGTGGTTGCGGTATACACTCTGGTTGCATCGGCCAAGGTTGCTAGATTTTTGCGCACATCAGTCACGATCACACATTCCTCAACTTGTGCAGGAGATGTATTATTCTCCGGAGTTGACACTTTGCGAGACTGCACAACTCTATGTTTAGATTCGTCGAATGAGATTTTATGCATCTCTCCTTCCAGTTGATCACCAAGGATCTCAGTGCCTCCTTGGTCACTCGAGACTTGCTCATCATCTGGATGTGGTGAAGTGGGTAAGTCAACCTCTTGGTGATGAGGCATGAGGTTGCTGTCCTGTTCCAACTCCTGTTGCTCCATGTCTGCATCCAACAGTTGAAGTGCTTGTTTTATCTCATGAGAGAAGTATTGATCCTGTGATGGTTCACCCTGTCTGCCTGATGCCAGCTGTCCTGATGAATCCACTACCTGTATGGGAATTGTTTCATCTGTTTTCCCATGTTGTGCCCCCTCCTATATCTGTTGTTGTTGCGCTTCCCTCTCCTTTTTGTGCAGCTCTTATTCCTTTCGGAGTTTCTCCCTTAGATCATGCAACTAATTCTTTTCTTCTTCCATTCCTCTCTTATCTCTCTACCTCTGTGTGATTCGCATGTCGCGTTGATGCCTCTTTGCCTTTATAGCCATAGCCGCTTTCTCTACTAATGGGTCTACTAAGAACTTGCATCTTTTCTCCTCCTCCATGCGATCAACAATCTTCCTCTTACCTTTGTGGGGTACTGGTATACTTGCCTCTATTGCTATTGCTAGTGCTCTCCATGATGCTGCTTCAAGTTGCTTTGCTAACCACTCCACAACCATGCCGACTTGTTCATTGGGTCTGGAGAAACTGTAGAAAAATCTCCATGGGTCCTCCTAGGCCCAATGAAATTCCCCATGGATCCAGTTGAACTAAACTCTCGTGCAGTGATCTTTCAAAATGAAATGTGGTTCATACGGATTGTAATTGCAGAGGTTGAGTGGGTACTTCTTCATCTGTTCTACTTCGATATCTGCTTTCTTGATACTCTGGATCTCATATAACCCAATCTGCAACGGAAGAGCGAGCCAAGGTGCCTTCTTCTTCCGGTGAAGTCTAGCTATCAATCTTGCCAAGATGTGATATGCTACTTCCTGGATGACAAGTATGTCCAAGGAAAAATTTGGAAGAACATGCAGAGGCTTCTTCGCGCTAAACATTCGGATGAAGGTTCCGAATGGTGATGCATACCAATTAGCAATGCCTATCAGTGCCTCCACTTCTTCCTTCGACATGCAGGGTGGATCCTGTTCGAATATCATCTTGTACACTGGGATGAAAAAATGATCGCACAATCGTGTGATTACTCCTCTAAAGCTGCATTCGAACAACAACTTGAAATATGTGCTCACAGTAGTCTCTGCTGGTGACCATGCCCAATCCAAGCCCGGGAACTCCTGTCGGGCACAGATTGCATCTAAGATGTAGGCGGACATGTAAATCTCTACATGCATACCTCCAAGTGATTTTCAAGCCTTTGTTACCTGTTCCTTTAGCTGATGAGCCAACATTCTGGACCAATTACATGGTTTTCCTTCTCTAGCTAGTTGGTCTAGTGTGATCACCCAACTCTATGGGAAGGTTTCTGTGCTTTCTTGGCCACACAGTCGACATGAAAATATGACCAAGCATTGATACGTGTTACGTAATATCTTCGTCTTACAGATCTGGTTGGGTGTCAACCTAAATAAAGCCGACTCCTTTACCCAGTTCTTCAAAAAGTCTTTGGAGTTAGCACTACTATTGGGTAAGTTGAATGGAGTCTTCATGACAGTCACGAGCTCTGACATCCGATACATCTCATCATAATCTCGTGCCCTGAAGGTTGGAAGCTTCATCCCACTGACATTGTTTAAGGTCATCGTCTTGGGATCAATGTGAGAAATGATCCAGTGTATCATGTCCGTGCATGGGAACACGAGGTATCTACATGCAATTTGGTACAAGCCAGAATTGTGAATGTTCACATACAACTGACGATGTTCAAGGTCTTACTCAAAAGTGCCTACAAATGATTCATTGACCTCTTTCCACTTCAGCTTGATGTCCTTGTCTAGAAACAACTTTGTATCTTCATAGATCGGTAGACTAGAGGACACTCACTCAACTGCTGCTCCAGCTACCTTTCCGTCAGAGTCTTGTGCTCCCTTTCTCTTAGAAGCCATTGATTTGATACTGCTAAGAGGTGGATGAACACATGAAAGATCTGGAGACAAGTAACATGCATGGCAGGAAATCTGTCAGCCAAAACCAAAGCAAATTCTGGGAATGACATAACACATACCTGGGGAACTGATATGCAAGATTGCACAATTTCTTCTAGGAGGCTAGGTGGCTAGCCGCCAGAACTATGCAAAAGGTAGTATGGGTTGTCTGGGAGACAAGATTGGATACTGGATTTGTGAAATGCTCAATCCAAACTAGTTGCTGTCTATTGGGATTGTGGAATGTGCAATTCTAGATGGGAGTGGCTACAGGCTCAGGGACTGCATTGCGTAATTTTCTGGGCCAACAGTCACTGTCCCTCAGAAATGGATAAAAAAATCCTAGAGGAGAGTGGCTAGGCAGAAATGTGCACTTCTGGAGAGGAAGACAGAACCTTCCTTCCCCAGATTGCTCAATGTTGTGTCGGTGAAGGCAGAGTCCAGGCCAAGGTTGGCCAGACTTGCCGATGGGAAACTGAAAGAAAATATTAAATTGAATGCATGGCAACACTAATTGAAAGCAGAAGTGATTGAAAGTTCATGCATATATGAATGAAATATTTAGTAAACAGATCAACATGCATGTGGGTGAGGAGATTCGCCGATTCGATGACCGTTTGTGCAAAATAGTTTCATGCATCTGACAACAATGAGATAGCAGCGAAAACTAAAAAAATGCTAGGACAAGCTAGAATACACGTAAAAGATAGCAAGCGTTCAAAGAAATTAAGCAAACAACACTGACACAAGCGAAAACACAAAATCGACAAAATGTTGAAAAAGTTAAGTTGAGGCCACTTACCCGTGAATAACTGAACCGGATGCATCGAAGACTCTTGGATGTGTTGTGGGATGTTAGAGCTCCAAGATTGATGTGAAAGAATGAGCTTTGATGCGTCGAATAAATAACTTTTGAGCTCATGACGCACATGCCACAAATCTAGGAAAAGGCGACACTTGGAGGAAAGTTCCTAAACAAACTTTGCATGTAACCTCCAGCTGTTAAAAATAGCTCCCTAAATCATGGGATGCCTTTTGCATGTTTCCTTTTTCTATTCCAGTAAAACGCAAGCCATGCATGCAAGTCAAGTTTCCTTGGTCTCGGGTGGAACTGGTCAACCCAACTACTCATGCATGAGGTTGCTCAACTGCTGGAAGGAAATGTGTATTTCTGGCTGGGAGTTGGGCTAACTACCCTGGGGATTTGTGAAAATTTTGGGCAGAGTAGCTGACTACTGCTATATTTGCACAAATTCTGGGTTGAGCAGCCCTGCTGGGGAAAATTAGACAATTTTAACTGTGAGGGTTGACTGGAATAATTGCACAATTATGGAACCTAGCAGGCTGCCAGACAGGATTGCGCAATTTTTGGAGGGAAGGTTGGTTTCCCTCTAGAAATGTGCAATTTATTGGGGGATCTGGTCAGTCTGCCACTGGACTAAGTCTAGGTGAACGACCTTTGAGGGGAATGCATCAAGCTGTGATCAACAAGCTGCCTTTGTGCAAGAAAAATAGTGAAGCTTGTGTACTTGATGAAGCAAGACAAGGCATCATGAAAAGTTGGTAGGGAGGCTCCAAAACGAAGCTATGGAAAAAATTTTGAGGGCGGTTGTAGCCGCTACAACACTTGGCGACACACTAGTATAACTGCAGCTCTCTGAATGGACCTTGTTTGTGAAAAGCAAGTCTAACACCTCTGGAAGCTGGAAGTATGTACAAAAGTGTGCATACTTGGTAAGTCTGTCAACTACCACCATGATGACACTCTTTCCCTCAGACTTGGGTAAACCTGTGATAAAATCCATTGAAACCTCCTCCCAACGTTGGCTTGGAATGGATAAAGGTTGTAATAGACCCAGTGTCTTAATTGTTTCAACTTTATTTTGTTGGCAAACCAAACATTCTGCTACAAACTTTTGAATATCTGATTTAAGGCCATCCCAAAAAAATTCCTTCTTAACCCTGTGGTAAGTTTTTAAAAATCCTGAGTGCCCTCCTAAGGGAGAAGTGTGCAATTCCATAAGAATCTTTTGTTTTAGCTGGGAATTCTTACAGAGGTATAAGTGATCTTTGTACCATAACGAATCATTTTGCCAGCTAAATGTATCAGAAGTACTTGAATCTTGTTGTAGCTTTCGAATAAGTGCACACACTTCTTCGTCATTCTTCCATTCCTCCTTTGCTTCATTTATCCAATCTGGTTGGATAATAGAAATGGCACACAACAATGCTTCCATATCCTCATCCTTTCTTGAGAGTGCATCTGCCACCACATTTTGCTTCCCTTTTTTGTAGATGATTTCAAAGTCATAACCCAACATCTTTGTGACCCACTTTTGTTGCTCTTAAGAGGATAATCTTTGTTCTAAAAAGTATTTAAGGCTATCATGATCTGTTTTTACCTTGAAGTGTCTTCCCATTAGGTAGGGTCGCCATTTCTTAAGTGCATGGAGTATTGCCAACATTTCCTTCTCATAAATAGCTTTGCTTAAAAACTTTCCCTTGATTGGACGACTTTCAAAAGCAATGGGTCTTTCATCTTGCATTAGAACAACACCAATTCCATTTCCTGAAGCATCACATTCCACAATAACGGTTTTTGTGAAGTCCGGTGTAGCTAATATTGGTGCTTGGCACATTGCCTCCTTAAGATGTTTAAAGGCCTTTGTTGCTTCTGGAGTCCATGAAAATGAATCTTTCTTCAATAATGTTGTTAGAGGTGCTGCTATTCTCCCATAATTCTTAACAAACTTGCGATAATACCCTGTCAATGATCCAGGTGGATGTTGGTGGCCACCCACCTATCCCATTTGGACCCCCACAACTGTCTCTTTCAGCTTCCTAAATTGTAGCACAATTTACTATTTTTAGCAGTTTTTCGGGTCCTGAACTTCCGGAGCCGTTTTGAGGCCCTAAACGACATTTTTTTTGGGAATCTAGGGCAACATGGGTCCATGGACCGATGTTGCATCCCAAAGTGGTAGTACTCGGATAGATCTTTCTAACGAGCTATTGTACGCGTCAAACGGAGATCGTATGCCAAAGTTACGACCCGGGGAAATTGATGTACCAATTTACCCAAACGGGGCCCACAATTTGGCGTTTCATCTTCTAGGGTTAGGTTTCGGGATGTGAAGGGTTTTCCATTGTTTCTCAACAATAAATAGGCCTTAGAGCCTCATTGTAACACAGTTCGGAATAGTTCAGAGGCATGTAGCCGCACATCTCTTCTCAGAGATAAGCTACCATCGCCCTAGCTGGTTTATTTCCAATTCTGGTTGTAAGCCTATTTCGGTATTTTCCATTAATGAAATGAAGTATTATTTCCACTGCATCTCTGTATTTATGGTTATCGCATCTCTGTATTTATGGTTATCTCTGTAATCTATTGCGTTCCTGTTTAAATCCGGATCAGTGGTATCAGAGCGGTCTGCTTTTTCTCTTTTTTTCTTTGCATGTCCCCAACGAGGTCGGGATATAAGGAGTTAGGGCTTGAACTGGTCGAACCTTTGCAAGACCAGCCTCAAAAATCCCGACGGCCTCCCATGGCGGATGAGAAGAAAGATGAGGGGGCAGGAGATCCTATCAAAATCTTGCTCGAAGAAGCACTCGAGCGGCAAAGGAACGCGATGATGGATAGCTTTACGCAGATCCTTCAGCGGCTACCCAGAGGCGACGCATCGGCTTCCAACAGCGACTCTGGAAACGCCACACCGTTTAAGGTACAAGTTAATTTTGAAATCCCCATCTTCGAGGGTCAAATAGACGCAGATGCCGTAGATAAATGGTTAAATCTGCTAGATGGGTATTTTTCTGTTCATGAATTTTCAAGTCGGGAAAAGATTGTTTTCGCTCTTCTCAAAGCAGCCCCCCACGTCAAGGACTGGTGGGAAACCTACTACGATCAGAAGGATGAAAGTACAGGCTCACTATTTTCAGCCGCACCCACTTGGAATGACTTCCGGGATGCCATCAAGGAGCAGTACTACGCTGTCGGAAGCTATGAGGACAAATACATCAAATGGACCACACTGCGGCAGGGACGAGACCAAGATGTATCAGAGTTCACAAACATTTTTCATACCCTTCGCACACAGTTGGGTATCAAAGATTCTGAGCTGCATCTGGTACTCAAATACCATGGCTGCCTACACAGATACATCCAGGAAGAGATGAGGTTCTTGAACATTTCCTCACTCGGCACAGCATACTGATACGCTGTCAAAATCGAGCAAAAGTTCAAACAGAAGAAGCGAGACTTTGGATCTGCAAATCTGAAGCCCAAAGGACAAAGCCAAGGCGGGGTGACCCAAGGCAACCCGTCGAAGCCGCAAGAAAAGAATAATACCATGAAGCCAAAGAAGGACACAGGGAAGTGGTGTGAGTTCCACAAGGGTCCCACTCATAACACAAGTGAGTGTCGGACCAAGCAGTCGATGGTGGCCGAGTTGAAGGCTTCCGAATCAGATGCATGTTCCGACCCTGAGCCAGAACCCGACAAGGGGAATTGCAAAGGGAAGCAGATCATTGATGCGGATCCTAGCGCCACTGTTGCCACTGCCAAGATCCAGAAAGATGAGCCCGAAAATCCAGAGGAAGGGGAGCGTCTTTTCCACTCACAGATGTGGGTGAAGGGTTCGCCGCTACAATTCATTGTCGATAGTGGCAGCCAAAAGAACCTTGTTTCAGCAGAGGTCGTGAAGCGGTTGGGCCTACCGACTACACCACACCACAGCCGTACAGTATCGGGTGGCTTCACGAAGGAAGAGATCTGAAAGTTCGCCAGTAGTGCCACCTTCCCTACAACATCAAACCCTTCACAGACGAGGTATTGTGTGATATTACACCTTTGGATGTTTGTGATGTATTATTAGGCCAGCCATACTTGTGGAGGCGACATGCTGTGTATGAGTCCAGGCCTCGTGCTATCATTATTTCTTTGAATAATTCATTATACAGGATACCAGAGGTAGCCCCACCTACTGCCACATCCTTGATCACTACTAAGAAAGGCAGCAAGCTCATATCACAGACCAGGAAATTCATCTATCTGGTTCACTCCCAAAATAAGGGGAAGATTGTTGCTACATCCATGACCCCTGCAAAGGGTTCCTCCACGCAGCAGCAGCAACAAAGGGATACGGTCATGACAGAACACAGGAACAACTTCTCCTCACCCACAGGCGTACCACACAAGTTTCAGGTAGGCGACAAAGTTTGGTTACATCTGCAGAGGGAGCGCCTGACCAGAACCCATCAGAAACTCAGGCAACTCCGACATGGTCCTTACACCATTTCCAAGGCTACGGGCAACAATTCTTCGAAGCACAGCATTCCTCCATTCTTTGGCTTGCACCGAGTGTTCAATGTGGACCGTCGTCGACCATGCTTCCCACCATTTCTGGTCACATCAGAGAGTGCAGAACAGCTCACCAGAGACCCAGCTCAGCAGAAGCTTCCTCATCTCAGGGAGGAAGTCAACGCAATGGGGACCATTGCTTCCTAAGGGGGGAGGAATGATCCAGGTGGATGTTGGTGGCCACCCACCTATCCCATTTGGACCCCCACAACTGTCTCTTTCAGCTTCCTAAATTGTAGCACAGTTTACTATTTTTAGCAGTTTTTCGGGTCCTGAACTTCCGGAGCCGTTTTGAGGCCCTAAACGACGTTTTTTTTGGGAATCTGGGGCAACATGGGTCCATGGACGAATGTTGCCTCCCAAAGTGGTAGTACTCGAATAGATCTTTCTAACGATCTATCGTACGCGTCAAACGGAGATCGTATGCCAAAGTTACGACCCCGGGAAATTGATGTACCAATTTACCCAAACGGGGCCCACAATTTGGTGTTTCATCTTCTAGGGTTAGGTTTCGGGATGTGAAGGGTTTTCCATTGTTTCTCAACAATAAATAGGCCTTAGAGCCTCATTGTAACACAGTTCGGAACAGTTCAGAGGCATGTAGCTGCACATCTCTTCTCAGAGATAAGCTACCATCGCCCTAGCTGGTTTATTTCCAATTCTGGTTGTAAGCCTATTTCGGTATTTTCCATTAATGAAATGAAGTATTATTTCCGCTGCATCTCTGTATTTATGGTTATCTCTGTAATCTATTGCGTTCCCGTTTAAATCCGGATCAGTCAACCCAAGAAATCCTCGCAGATGCTTTATGGATGTGGGGATTTTCCATTCCTTAATGGCTTTAATTTTGCTAGGGTCTACCTTAACTCCTTCATGAGATACAATATGACCCAAATATTACACCTCCTGGACTCCAAAGAAACATTTGGATCTTTTTGCATATAATTGTTTCTCCTCCAATAGTTGTAGCACCTTTTCAACATGTTCAACATGATCCTTCCAAGACTTGCGGTAGATTAGTATATCATCAAAAAATACTAACACAAATTTTCTAAGGAATGGTTTGAAAATTGAATTCATCAAACCTTGAAATGTTGAAGGTGCATTGGTAAGTCCAAAAGGCATGACCAAAAATTCATAATGACCCTCATGAGTTCTAAATGCCGTTTTCGGAATGTCTTCAATCTTCATTCTGATTTGATGATATCCCGAACGAAGATCCAACTTGGTGAAGTAAATTGATCCATGCAATTCATCCAGTAATTCATCAATGACAGGAATGGGGAACTTATCTTTAATAGTGAGCTTGTTGAGCTCCCTATAATCTGGACACATGCACCATGATCCATCCTTCTTGTGCACCAATACTACTGGAGCTGAGAAAGAACTTTGACTCGGTTGAATTATACCAGCCTCTAGCATTTCTGCAACCATACGTTCAATTTCACTTTTTTGGACATATGGATATCTGTACGGCCTGATGTTTGGAGGAACACTTCCTGGAATCAGATGAATAGCATGATCATGATCACGCATAGGTGGGAGACCTTTGGGAGTCTCAAATACCTTGGAATGATTGTCCAGGACTTTTTGGAGATCTGGAGAAATAGATGATTCCAATGTGGAAACATCTAGCGAACATAATTGTGCAATTACACCTCTTTGCTCCTTTTTTAGAAGCTTTGTCATGCCATTAGAGCTGATTATCTTTCCTGGTTTCCCTGCAATTCCCCTTAATTCAACTTCCTTTCCTTCCACAGAAAATTTCATGAAAAGTTCTTGAAAATTAAAAGCTATTGTACCCAAGGATTGTAGCCATTGGACTCCTAGTACAACATCAGCACCTCCCATTGGAATGGAAAGCATTGGGCTAGTCAATACATATTCTCCCATGGATAGCTTGATATTATGGCACTTTCCAGAACAATTTATTGTTCCTCCATTTGCAATCATCACTTGACACTCTGGTGCTGGATATAGGAAGCAATTCAATTCTTTTGCTACCCTACAATGAATAAAATTGTGGGTGCTTCCTGAATCAATCAACACTATTACCTTTTTCTTCTTGATTTGTCCTTCTATCTTGATGGTTTGAGGAGTGGTAATTCCAGCCAATGCATTACAAGATATGGTCGGGTTTATTTGTTCTTAATCTAGGCTTTGTTCCTGGAATATATCCTCTTCTTTTGACCTTTCTTGCTCCTTTTCTTCTTCCTCTTCACAATCTATGTAGAATAATTTCTTCTCAGCACACTTATGACCTTTTGTGTATTTGCTATCACAATTGTAACAAAGCCCTTTTGCTCTTTTTTCTTCCAATTGTTGTGGTGTCAACCTTGTAGGTTGAGGAAGACTATGGGCAACAACACTTCCGTCTTTATAGTTTTGAATGGTATGCTTCCTAGTTGCCATAATTTTTCTTTCCATTTTTCTTGCTAACCTGAATGCCTTCTCTAATGAATCAGGTTCCCAAAGGTGCACATCATGTTGGATATTATCCTTTAAAGACCCTATGAACACATCGATCCTATGCTCCTCTGGAATATCTTTTACCCTTATGTTCAATTTTTCGAACTCCTCAATGTGCTCCATTATTGAACCCTTTTGTTTGAGACTTATCAATTGGCTAAAAAAAGTGTTGCTTTTTGTATCCTCATAATGTGCTATAAATTCTTCCGTAAAAATTGCCCAAGTGATAAACTGTTTACGAGAACAAAGCCATTGATACCATACAAACTGATTTGGTTCCAAATATAAAGTTGCCATACGTACCTTTTGTGTGTTTTGCACATTATTGAGATCGAAGAATTGCTCCATCTGTAATATTCATGTGGCGGGATCCTTGCCATCAAACTTCCTCATATCAATTTTTGGAACATGGTGAGTCTTCGATCCAACATTAGAGTCTATGGAATCATGATTAACATTTCTTTTGTTCTCATCATGAGTTTCCTTTAGTACTCTTTCACCCTTAGTGACTATTTCTTGTAGCAACTTATCCATCTTATCATCCATGCCATCAATTTTAGCGTCCATGCCATTCACCTTAGCTTCCATGCCATCCATCTTAGTTTCTACACCTTTCTTTAAACCATCCATCTTAGCTTCTACATCTTTCCTTAAACCATCCATTTTAGATTCTGTTGCTTTTTGTACAAGTGACACTCGTTGCACTTGTTCTTGTAATTTTGATATATCATATAGCATTTCTTCTTCTTCTTCATGAGTCATGCTAGAGCTTTCAGGCTCCTTACTAGGTGTTTTCATTTTTTTTCCTCGGGGCATCAGTTACCGATAATAATTCTCTAATATGCCCTTTGAACTCCTTCAAAATAAATTTCCAACCAAGCTTAAGAAAAAATTAAAGAAAATCTACACACATTTTTTTCACTTTGTAGGAGCTCGATATTGCCTCCAATGTATCTCTGTACTTTATAATTATCTAGTTCTGAATTTGTGACCTGTAGTAGCCCTCTGTGTCCTCTTTCCAATGCCACAAGTCTGACCCAAATTGGATTCTCCAAGGAAGAGTTATGCGAAATCTCCCACAGTGACTTGATTATAGACTAGTTCAGTAGAGCGAACTTGTATGACGTGCCACGTGTCATTGTTTCAACTTTTGACTCTGAAAAATATATAAAAGCAAACTACAGTTCGTCCTCTTTCTGTACCTTCTTACGAAATTTCAATCTGATGCTCAGAAAGAAAGTTATGACGATTTTCCCCAGGTCACCTGTTTTGAGTGTAATTCAGGAGTCTGCAAAAAGACCAACTTCCTCAGATCATATCTCCGCAAATATCGCGCGAAAAACTCTGAAATTTGGACCCAAGGTTTAGTGCGATTTCTTCTCAAATGGGTCTTTTTTGCGACTTCTGAAACGTCACAGAAAAAAAGTTATAGCGAAAATTACACGATGACCTGTTTGGAGCAGCGAAACCCTAGAATCCAAAGCTCTGATACCAAATGTTATGAAACCAGCTCAAGAAAAGATAGAAAAGATAGATCAACGCCTTAGAATTCAGCCTCTTCAAGGGGGCAACCTCCTTTACATTACATAAATGAATAATTCTTGGATAATACAAATGACAAAACCTCCTTTCTATATATAGGAGTCTAAGGAGTCACAATATAATCCAGCCGACCTAACAATAATAATATAAAGCCACAAAAATAATAATAGAGGGATTCTAAGGGGCACAGAAATAACAATATGTGGGTAATAGGGGCACAACAATATAAATAAGGGGTATAACTACAATAGTAATGGGGTAATCACTAGTATTATAGGGACCCAACAACGACCTTTGAGGGGAATGCATCAAGCTGTGATCAACAAGTTGCCTTTGTGCAAGAAAAACAGTGAAGCTTGTGTACTTGATGAAGCAAGACAAGGCATCATGAAAAGTTGGTAGGGAGGCTCCAAAACGAAGCTATGGAAAAAATTTTGAGGGCGGTTGTAGCCGCTACGACACTTGGCGACACACTAGTATAAATCCAGCTCTCTGAATGGACCTTGTTTGTGAAAAGCAAGTCTAACACCTCTGGAAGTATTGTTCAGTTCTCAGCTCATCTTGGTTTCACACTAGCTTGATTTTAAGATGTAGCATCCGCCAAGCTCTTGGTCGATTAACACATTCCAAGCCAAGGTAACAAATTTGTTTCAATTGGGGTTGAGGGGTATATTGGTGCACAAGTAGTATAGTCTGCAGAGTCTTAGTTTCATCTCTGGTGTTGCTCCGCTGCCAGTAGGCCTGGACAGTACTCCGACGGAGTCACATAGGAACACAAGCATGGCTTCGCTGCCAGCGAGCCTGGTCAGTACCCCGGTAGAGTTACTTCCATAACCTCTCTGTGCAGGAAGCCTTTCTCTTCTTTCACCTTATTCATTTTTCATTTTTTTTTAAATTTTTCACTTTTCATTTTTCATTTTTCATTTTTCATTTTTAACTGTGCATAGAACTTATTCATTTTAGAAGCGGAAGAGGGATCCCGAGTTATTGATATTAGAAGAGGTTGTTCCAGCAGAGAGGTAATTTATTATATCTCTGACAGGCTTGTTAAGGTTTTCCCCCTCACCTTACTCTACTTGACTGAGATGACAAGGGTTAACCCAAAAACAACCGACTAGAGTAGGTGACACTAGTTAGCACATAAGTGTTGTGCTTTCACCAAGGTTCACTTCGAACAATACGTATTTTCCTTTGATGTATCATGGACTAAGAGTAACAATTTCTGCATACAGAGGCAAGATGAGAGATAACCAAGTAGTGATAGTTGTACAAGCCCTCTTGTACTTTACCCAGCTCGTTTCAAGAGTCATACATGGTTTCATGCGAAGTTAACCTACGAACGAAACAAGCGAACTAACAAAACAAAGCAAGAGTAGAAGAAAAAGCGAAAGCAACGGGAGTAAGAAAACAAACAAGCAAACAAACAAACAAACAAAGCAAGTAAGTAAACAAGCATGCAAGCAAACTGACTGAAAGCAAAAACTACTCCTACTTCTAAGCTAATGGTGCATGGGCCTTATCACATGAAGTGATATTTCCAATGCATCCATCGAGGCATTGGTTGACCCATTTTGGTGAAGGCTTGGTCTGTGAGCAACCTAGTTGTGCGAACCAACAAGTAAGAAATATATAACAATGAAGATAACAACACTTCGTTTTTCAAAGTGCCCACATGACATAATGAAAAATCAAGCTGGTAGTCCCGGTTTCTGGATCCAGGGGAAAATATTTGTGTATGTGTGTTTTATGTGTTATGCTCTCGCATTGTTTATTTTCTGTTGTTAGAATTCGTAGGAATCTAATTTCTGTATGGGGTTAAAACCTACAGATTCCTTCAATGCATGAGCGATAGGATCATGTAGTTCAAGTGGAGAAAGTATGAACTATGAGTGAGATTGATCTTTAATGCATACAAATGAGTGATGAGGAGCATTGGGTGATTGAACAATTTCCTGATAGGAAGTGAGACTAACCCCAAGAGAGCGAGGATCTGACATAACCATCAGCTCGGGCTAAAGTGCCTCAACATTCTTTGATGTTTCAACTTCATCATCAGATAGATCATCATAAACCAGTGGAAAAGATCATTTGCGATAGAGTCATGATCATGATCAAATATGGAAGCAAATGGATCACGATTTCCATGGTCAAAAAAATCAATAAGCTCATCGGCATCCTCATGATCGGATGAATCAAATATAGGGGTAGATGAAAAGTGAACAAACTCATCCTTTTTGTTTCCTGAAAAGACAGATGAAAGATCAAGTGGATTTTCAATGAATAACTTATCCTCTCCATTGTCGAATGATGGACCAACATCTGGTGTGTCCTGTGAGTGATCAATAATGGGTGCATCCATGGATGGAGATACACATGCAAAATCATGGATGGAAGGTCCACCAAAGATGTCAGGAAAGAACGGAGGATGCTCGGACGAAAGGGATTCATCCTTCACCGATCATTGATTCTAAAGCTCCCACTCATACTCTTCATGAATGACATCTCATGTTGGTTGTGCAACACCAACTCTGTCAGTGGCTTGTTCCTCATTCACAAGAAGTGAATAGTCTAGAATGGAACAACACAAGACAATATCATCTGGAGGAACAACTGAGTGCGAAGATCGAGGTTTCGAAACAGAATGCATATGACAACTCGAAGGACTCACAACCAAATCTGCGTGAAAATTAAGTGAAGTGATGTTGGGAGGATGTGAAAGTTGAACAGGTGTGTGAGCATGATCCTCAACATCACTCGATAGTGGTGGAGCTGTTTGATCAGGGGATGATGGATAGTCAGCAATGGAAGTGACTGCATCCGAATGAGATTGCACAGTTCACCAGTGAAGAATGTTGAGCGAGTCTTGATTTCAAACTTCTTCTGGGGATGGGAAGATTTCTTAAGGAAATAATCAAATCAGTCCCAAAGATAGGAAAATTTCATCTGGCTACTCAGAGCTTGAAACTACAAGTCACGGAAGCACTGCCAAAAATCCATGATCGATTCATGCGGAGCCTTCCATTGTTGTAACAGTTTTTAGTCAAGATGGTTTGGATCAAAATGATAGAAAGTGTCTTCAACGAGATCACTGAAGTGCTCAAGTGAGTGCATGTTGTCGGCCAATAGGTTGAACAACCATCGAGGTGGAGATTTGTGAAGTGTGTATGCAAGACAAAGGCTGGCATGTTCGTCAGAACACCCATATTCCTCATGAAGCATGGAAACAAAGTCATGTAAGTACTCAAGCTAGGCCACTTCACCTTCACCATCATACGTGTAAGTGAAAAAGTGATAAAAAATATCCCTCATGATGGTGACATCTTCATGATTCGAAAAACATCACGGAGGGGGAATAGTACAAGAATCCATGAAAGATATGCAAAGGTTCAAAACCGGATGAGAGGACACAACTTGTCATCCGGCCCTCCTTCTAGCGCGAGACATGTTGATGGTGCTAGACCCACCAACATGTCAGGGGATCTCCCTAGTAAGAAGTCCCAATTATACCTCAGAATGTTTGGTGTATGAGTCCCAGTAGTAGGTTGTACATTAATTCCTTGACCGCAATTTCACACAGAGGCAAGTAAGATAATTCTATTGGAGCAAGGGTGTGACAGATGTAGTGAGTCAAGGAAGGTGCCTGAAAGGTTCTAACACGCAGGGTTGAGATAAGTGCGCCCCTTGGCAACCTATAACAGTGCTCGGCTTGGAAGGGAACACACGAGTGAAGATGCATCACAAGCTGGAAAGCAAGTTAGCGAGAAATCCAAAGTGATGGTTAAACCAATAGCACATTTAAGAAAGATTCATACATAATTATATGGAATAGTCCACACATGTATGCGTAAGCAAACAATACATATATCATTTAGAGTAAACCAGTTAACATAGAATAGAATACAACATATGCATGAAACGTGTTGGCTCTTATTATATAAAGAAGTGTAAGTACCAATCATACAATACATTCATGTCCAACAACTAGTCCCAATAGTGGAATGTTACAACCACATCTGCCTGCTCCTCCAAAGAGATGTACTAGCTCTGTGCAATGGAGAAGCGAAGGCTCATTACAATACTGTCCAACTTCTCTCCAAGATAGTCTTATCGGAAGCTTGGCTGACCAAAAGCCTTTACAATGAGTTATGAGGGACTATTTATAGCAAAGGGTGGGGTTACCCTTGACATTCCCCTTTGTGATAGTTCAACTACCTTCATGACACTTCACCTACTCTATGACTGTTACATCCAACTATCACAACTCGACTTACACTTGACATGAATTTACATTACAATGCACATGTATCCATGTGAAACAAAATGGCTTGAGCAAGCCAAGCTAGACATCCCTCTGAATTAGACAACCATGGAAGTCCAACTCCTCAACATCCTCATGCTGATTGAAAGTAACATACTGATGCCAATATCAGTATTCCTTGATGGTGTCCGTGTGCTCCGCGGTGACATCTATCTAAAACATGACTCTTGCCTCCATAACATCCGGGTAGACTACTCGGGCTCCTCTCTCCAACTCATCTGAAAGCATGTGCATCATTGTCTTCATTGTGGCAAGACCAACAACATACTTTTGTATGATGTTTGCACTGATGGGCAAGTCTTGGCTGGTGGCAACAGGCATCAACTCGTCAAAGTATGAGTCAAGATCTATTCGGACCTATTTCTTTGTCTTCTCCTGCGGGAGAGTCCCAATAGATGGGATCGCATGTGTGTGCACCACAACATCCATACTCTTGAATACTCATGCATGGGATTCCTGTATGATAGTGATGAGCTATGATATCTCTTCATAGTTCCGGATCTAACCCTGGATACATGATTTCAGCTCGATCACGTTGGCCCTCATCATCTTAAGCAAATGTGTTACACAACATTTTGTCACTGTCCCTGTACTCCCTGTTCCTTGATCTTGGAAGACCTCTACAGTGAACCCTACATGCTTTCCCATCATGAAGAGTCTACCTTTACATCCCTCTTCATGAGCAGAAAATTTCCCTTTTGCATCATTTCCCAAGAATCTTCCTTTTATCCCAATTTACAAGATCGACACTAGTGCTCAATTCCTTCCTCACGCCGATTTGCAGAGTTTGAAACCAATCTTAGCACCATACGGTGCAAGTGAGCCCTTCATCACTCGCGTTGATCCTCTTTTGGCAAGTTTTTATAAATGGAGTCGAAGTTTCGTAACGGAAGTTTGGTAAATGGTTGGGCTGGATAGAGCCAAGGAAGTCAATCTAGGATCCTTTCCCCTATTAAGATGGAACAAACCAAAGAGATAATCCCTCTCCCATCATAAGAGGAACCATATCCCCTCCACCAAAGCTATATAAACTTCTCCTTTTCTAAGCTGAACTAGTCTTTTTTGGAGCTTGAATAACCAACAAGATATCTATAGCTTTTTGCCTTCTAGTTTATGTGTGTAAAGGGAGAATAGTGTGTTTGGTTTGGTTTGGAACTAAAGGGAAGAAGCCTTAAACTTCCATTGTTGAGGCTAACCATGCAATGCTAGAAGTGGTGTTGGAACCCGAATACGTCAGAGGAGACCTGCAATGTCAAGGCTTTGGTTTTATCTCTTTCTGAGCTTTATATCAATACACCTAATGATTTTTTTCCTACATTGAGTGTCATATTACATTTTATGGCTTAAGATTCCTTGAATTTTTAAGTAGATTGAATGTGATTGTATGCTATTACATTTTCTGTTGTCTCTTGTGTATTTGTTTCAGGTATTTGAAAGAGAAGAACGAAAAGAAGTTGGAGCAAAGGAGCGAGGTCAACATCAAGCAGATTAGTGTTCTAAGAGGTAGGCCCTCTTATTCAATTCTAGTATAAGGAAGTTTTCATTAGGTTGTTTTGTTTGCAGTTAGACCCTCTCTTGGGCTAGAGGGATCACCTTTGTCCACAGAGGATATTTACCTACTCCACAAATTAGCAACTTCACTGGGGAGCCATCCCTCTTTTTTGATTGTTTTTTATTTCGTGGTTTGTGTGAACTTTTTTTGTATCACCCTTTCCCTTTGGTTTTCTGTGTTTTGCATGGTTTACTGCTTTGGTTCTGAAATTTAGAGTGACAAGTCTGGTTTTGACATTTTAAAATTTTTATTTTTTCTTTTAAATCCCTGATCAACGTGTTTTATTTTCTGACAGTCACACCTACTAGCGCAAATTGCTCTTAAACAGTTGCGTCATACCCCCTTGTGGCGCTTGTTGTCAGTTAGGAAATCGCGTCGATTCCTGTAGGTGAAGATCAAGGTTTCTATTGAATCATAACCAGTGTGTCTTTCCCTCATAATTTCTGCCTCTTAGCCTGTTTTCCTTTGTTCTCCCTAACTACAAAGCTTCATTATCTTGTTTTGTGTACTTGTTTGGTTTGAGATTTCCTTACTTTATTTTTTGGATATTGGATGGTTTGTGTCCCTAGGGCATCTGTTGGAAATAATATTGAGAGGAGGGAGGGGTGAATCATTATTATCAAATTAATAAGTTAGTTTTCAAGACTGATTTGTATATGCTACTTCAGCTAAGTGAACTAGCGTGTATACGCAACTGTACTTAAGGCAACTAGCGTATATGCAGAGATATTTTGATTTACACAAATTATCATGTATTGAACTTCAACCAATATATCAGGAATTCATTAGACAGTGCAGTAAAAGCAGAATAAAGCATCACACATAAGCAACACACATGAACACCAAGATATAAGGTTAAAACCACCTGCTGTTGTCGTCTATGTCTTCTTTTAATAATAAGAAAATTATGTTTACAATTTTTGTACTAGTGCAGTCTTATACCAGTACGCAGTCTTCTACCTGCAGAAGGCTACAACCTTCTCTAGTTCTCCAGGTTCTACTGGAAGGGAGCTACAACCCCCTAGCTCTTACACTAGCTAATATGTTTACTAGTACGTAGGTGCCGACCTACAAAATGCTACGACCTTCTTCTTCCTCCAGGGACCACGTTTCATAAATTTTCAGACTGGATCCATCAACAACATCAAATATATCAGCATTAACCAATCACCTTTTGAACCAATCACAACCAAATCAATCAATCAATTTGACAACCCATCAATCTGATTATTCAGAGTACTGTCACCGGACTACAGTAACTAGAACCCAGAACTCTGCAACAGCAAATAGCAGCAACTAAAACATATTTTATAAGGTATACGCTACTTTCATGTGTCGAACCTGCGTGTATATGCACTTTTCTCAAAGCCAACCAGCGTATACATCTGCAAACATTAGTTCATAATTTTGCAGCTATTCCATACTTCAGTTATACCCAGATCATATCATTTATAGAATAATATATGTGTCAATATTCAGATCTAGAATATTCATGAGCAAAAACACATAATGATAGTTCATTTTACACCTTAAGATCCCGATCCATCATTAGATCTAGTTCCTCATCATCTGCTAAGGTTCATCCTTGGTTCAGATCTAGCAAAGCACCATAACCCAATAACCTGCATACTAGATCTCACACTTCATCAGATATTCAATACTTGCACACCTTGGCCTAATGATCTTCTCCTCCTTTTATAGTTTTAGGCCTTCCTCAATACCATGGACCAAAACCACTTAGGACCAATAGCTTGGACCAAATACCTAGGGTCAATATCTCGGACCAAATACTTTGGACCAATACATGGATCACAATACCATGGACCAAATACTTCGGACCAAAAACTTAGTTTTCCAAGGTATACGCACTTTTCCTTCTGTGAAGGTGCGTGTGTACATATACGCACCTTGTATACAGTGCACCTGCATGTATACGCAACTTGGTCAATGGTGAACCTGCGTATACCTCTTTTTCTTCATTCTGTGAAGACTGATCTGTAATTATTTGTTGTTTTCCTGCTATACTTTGATCTTTCATCTGAGTGAGTTGCCATAAAGGACAATACTTGTATCATAATGCCAACAATCTCCCCCTTTGGACTTTATGGCAACACCAAGTCACTCTCCCAATTTGACATCAAGGGAAAAGAGTCATACTCCCCCTGAGTACATGTTGAATTCTCTGATATGTTGAAGTTTGTTGATTGAGTTCCCATGATCAAGTCCATGCTCCCCCTGAGCACAAGCAAGGTCTGCAAAAATATGTTCTAGAAGAATAACATGACTCTATACATACATCACCAATGACCTTCCTATCACCAATGACTCATACATACATCCATCTCCCACCCAAGTGGGGATATACCAAATTTGACTCATCCACCCAACCAAGTGGGGATATACCAATTGTTTATACATGACAAAAACAATAAACATTAAATCATCCGTCCCATGCATAGTGGGGTTACAAATTAGGTATTCTCATGACCTTTACATTAAATGATATATATGACATATATAACAAAGACCAAATATCTTAAACAAGACCATGATAGTCATCTATCATCAACAACTTCTGTCAATCAACATCCAGACCAACAACTCGTAAATGTCCATTATTAGTTCCCAAAATATCATCAACCTGTGTCAAAGTATGTCGGAATATCACCTCATCCTCTTGATCTCATTAAGGTAAATTTTCTTTGTTCCCTTATCATAACCTTCAATGAATCAACTAAGCATATGTCATATCTCCAAGTGGTAGCACAAAATCATATCATATGCATGTGAAAATACCATAGACATTTTTATCAAGAACTGCATGATGTTTCCACCAGAACCTTCATTATATCATCACTAGGGAACATCCCATAACATCAACCATGATAATCAACATATGTGAGTATCAACCTTTCATCATAAAGTAAGAACTCATTAGGTACCAAAGACTTCTAGACATAATGCCAACAATGCTTTATTAAAAGCATACCATGTTCTCCCCCTAAACCTGTTCCATCTGTTTACTGTCAGATCTGATCATTGCATATGTCAGTAAGAGATATCAAAGCATCATCATCAATCAGATATACATCAAGTTATTAAAAACTTTATGAGGACCAACATATTTCCACATGTTATCAGTAGATTGAAACCATCATCAAATAGAGTAGATAATTAACAAAATCATAGCAGACCCCTTTTTTTTAGTCTAGCCCACTGCTTTTCTTCAAACCAACATATATGCGACTATGCCCACAAAAACCCTCGTATGTACGCAACTACGCTTTATGAAACTCGTGTATAACCACCTTTCTCTGAAGAAAATAGGATTTAACAGTAGGATGATGCAGCAACTACTCCCAGCTTTTGTCTGAGATATTCAAATGTCTCTTTGGGCAGTGGTTTAGTGAATATATCAGCAACCTATTCTTTGGAGGGAACATACTCTAATTTTACCTTTTGTTCAAGCACTTGTTCACGTAGAAAATGATATTTGATGGGTATGTTCTTGGTCTTGGATGCATGAATGGGTTCTTTGAAATACTGATGGCACTTGTATTATCACATAGAATGGAGATGGGTGGAGTACATGTGATCTGAATGTCTTGCAAGGTTTGCATCATCCAAAGTAGTTGTGTGTAGCAAGATGCAACAGCCATGTATTCTACTTCAAATATAGATAATGAAATTGAACTTTGTTTCTTGCTAAACCAAGACACTAACCTGGAACCCATATAGAATGCACCACCACTAGTTCTTTTTCTGTCATCAACACTTCCTGCCCAATCTGCATCTGTATATGCATGAAGTGTAATATCTGTATCTCTAGGATACCATAAACCAAAGTTCTATGTTCCTTGAATATATTTGAAAATCCTTTTGACTCCCTGAAGGTGTGATTCCTTTGGATTTGCTTGGAATCTTCCAACTATTCCCACTGCATGCATGATGTTGGGTCGGGTACCTTTTAGATAAAGTAGACTTCCAATCATGGATCTATAAGTTGGTTGATGTACTACTGCTAATTCATCATTTGAGCTAAGACTGCATCCTGTTACCATTGGGGTACATACTGGTTTAGAATCTTCCATGCCGTAATTTTTTAGGATCTGTTTGAGATATTTGGTTTGTGAGAGAAAAATACCATCTTTATTTTGTTGAACTTGTAGACCAAGAAAATAGGTAAGCTCACAAAGCAAGGACATTTCAAATTCTTGCTGCATTACTGAAGCAAAATTATGACTCATGGATTCTTCATTGCTACCAAAAATGATATCCTCAACATAAAAAACAAGTATTAGCAATTTACTAGTGTCAATCTTTGTATATAGATTACTATCTACTGACCCCTTTGAAAAACCCTGTTGGTGGAGATATTTGTCAAGACGGTAATACTAGGCCCTTAGAGCCTGTTTTAGACCATAGAGAGCCTTTATGAGTTTGCATACAAGTTTTACATCATTTCCAAGAATGAATCCTTCTGGTTGTTCAATATAGACTTCTTCTTCTAAGTCTCCATTAAGAAAGGCAGATTTTACATCCATTTGGTATACTTTGAATTTCTGAAAACTAGAAAGAGCAAAAAACATTCTTATGCCTTCAAGTCTAGCAACAGGTGCAAAAGTTTCTTCAAAATCTATACCTTCTTGTTGAGCATATCCTTTACAAACAAGTCTGGCCTTGTTTCTAATAACTTCTCCATTTGCATTCGGCTTGTTTTTGAATATCCATTTAGTTCCTATGATATTTTTGTCATGAGTTCTGGGAACTAATTCCCAAGTATTATTCTTTTCAATTTTCTCAAGTTCTTCATTCATGGCCTTGACCCAACATTCATATTTGCATGCTTCATTTACATTTTGAGGTTCGGTGGAAGATAGTAATGCTAGATAGCTTGAAGCTTTTGTAATAGTTCTTCTTGTCTGCACACCTACCCCTTTATCCCCTAAAATTTGAGTTTCTGGGTGATTTTTCTGAACATACCTGGACGGAGTCTTTTCTTCTACTGTTATCTCTTCTTTGGTGTTTCATTGGTTTCTTCTTCAGAATCAGTGTGATTTGATGTGGGAAAATGATCCTCATCTTCTTCATTGTCATAATCTTTGGTTTTTATCTGTTTTGGATTTTTGAATGCTTCATCAACCACAACATCCATACTTTCAATAATTTTACAAAGTCTTTTATTATAACATTTATGTCCTTTACTCTGGGAAGAGTAGCCAAGAAGAATACCTTCATCTGCTCTGGGTTAAAACTTACCAAGTTTTTCATCAGTCCTTTTGATGTAACATTTGCTTCCAAAAACTTTGAATTATTTTACAGTAGGAGTCTTACCATACCAAATTTCATGTGGAGTTTGAGTGTTGTTTACCCGAACATTTGCTTGGTTGAGAATAGTGACGACGGTGAATGCAGCTTCACCCAAGAAGGTTGCAGGATTTCTAGATTCATCTAGCATAGCTCGAGCCATTTGTTGAATAGTTCTATTCATCCTTTCTACCACTCCATTTTGCTGAGGAGTCCTTGCGGTGGAGAACTTCCTTTTTATTCCATGTTGTTCACAAAAGTCAATGAATTCATCCAAGGTAAATTCCCCTCCTCGATCAGATCTGAGGCATTTGATTTTGCAAACTGATTCATTTTCAACCAAAGCTTTGAAGGCTTTGAACTTTACAAATGCTTCATCTTTATGCTTTAGAAGACCTATCCAACACATTCTAGAAAAATCATCAATGAATAATATAAAGTATTCTTCTCCACGAGGTGACTTTTTCCTTGATGGTCCACATAAATCAATATGAACAAGTTTAAGAGGCTTACTAGCTGACCCTTCCTTTTCGACGAAGTGAGATTTGGTTTTCTTACCGAATTGACATGATTTGCATATAGTATTTTCAGGAATGCTGATATTTGGAAGATCGTGAACAACCTGGAATCTGCATGCTTTTCTTATTTGAGAGAAGCTTAGATGTTCCAATCTTCTGTGCCATAGCCAGTTTTCATCATTTTTGCTTAGATAGCATTGCTTTTGTCCTCCCTTGAGTATGTATAGGTTGTTTGGAGTTCTTTTACCTTTGATCACGATTTCTCCTATTTCAAGCTCACTAACAACACATCCATTTGATCGAAACACTACTTCATTTCCTTGATCACACATTTGACTCACACTCAACAGGTTATGCTTTAAGCCATCAACATACATAACATTCCCAACTTTAAATTTTTCTTTCAAGAAAACAAAGCCTTTACCTTTTGACGACAACATGAATGTCATTTCAAAATGAGACATTCTTTTCCTTTTCTAGGACATTATATGAGTGTAGTTTTTCTTTGTCACCTGTCATGTGTTTTGAGCATCCATTGTCAATGTACCACTGGTTTTCTTGTCCTTTTGCATACAAGGCTATACCACATCTTTTTGTTTTTGGTTCTTTCTTTCTCCATATTTTGGGATCTAATGGAGTTTTCTCCTTTTGAGATATTTGCCCAAATTTACTTCTGCATTTAGATTCTTCATGGCCAAAGTTGTTACAGATTGAGAATTCTATTATATGTTCAAGAAGAGAAAAGTTATTATAGGAACTTTTCTTGATCCCTGTCACATTCCTTCGATTTTGTGTTTCTCTAGTCATGATGGTTTTGCAAGCAACACATTGAGCAGCTTTGTGTCCAAAATTATGACATGAGAAACATTGGCCATTAAAGAAGTTCCTGCAATTATCGAATCTACTAACCTAGTGATTATAGTTTCTATTGATATTCATCTTTGAAGCAAATTGAGTATGATTTACCTGAGTTTGGTTGTGGCTTCTATTAATCCTTGAAGTAAATTGAGCCTGATTTACCTGGTGATCTGCTTTATGCCTTTGCTGACGATTGTCAAATTGTTCACTGCTCTTTGCTGCATCAAGATATATTTTAGTGGAGGTTGAGGCTTCTGTGATTGAGATGCTTCTTCAGTATATCCAAGACTTGTCTTTATCAGAGGAGAATGCTGCACTTTGATAATTTCATTTAAGGTTTCTAATCCTTTAGCAAATCTAAGATTGAGAGCTTTTGTTTTCTCAAGATCCTTTCTTAGACCCACAGTTTCACATTCTAGTTTTTCATTGTGTTTTTCTCTTTCAGTAAGTTGGTATGTCAAAGTATCTATAATCATATTCTTTTCTTCTAAACATATTTTGAGTTTAGAGATTTCTTCATAAAGGTCATCTTCATCTAAAGCATCCCAAAAATTATCATCTTCATAAGCCATCAGAAGTCTATAGTCATTACTATTTTCATCTTCATCACTATTTGATAAACTATCGCTATCTTCATGAGTATAGTAGCTCCTTTTACTTACACTTTGTTTTTTGTTCCATTTTGCAGATTCCTTCCCTTTATCATATTTATATTTATGAGGATATTTGACAGCATAATGACTGACTCTACCACAGGCAAAACATTTGAAAGGTAGTTTACCTCTGAATCTTCTGGAACCCCGTTGAAGCTTCTTGACAAAGTTTACTTCCTCTTCTTCTGAAATATGTCCTGATTCACTGAGTTCTTCTTTTCCTTTTTCTAAAGCTTTAAATGTGGCTTCTCTCATATCTGATGGACCCCCTTTTCTCATCTCAAAGGCAGTTAAGATTCCATGAAGTTGTGTCATAGTAATAGTCTGTAGATCCTGCTTTTCTTCTATGGCAGATACTTTTGATTAAAATTTAGCAAACAAGGATCTTAAAACTTTTTCAACTAAGGTAACTTCCTTTATCTCTTCACCCAGATTCTTCATGCAATTAACAACCTCATCCATAAGTAAGAAGTAACTAGCTATACTTTCATCATTGTGCATCTTGAGAGTTTCATATTGAATTATGAGAGTTTGCAGTTTAACACATTTTACCTGAGAGTCTCCTTCGTAGCTTAGAACGATTTTGTCCCATATTTCTTTGGCTGATTTGAGCTGCATAGCTTTGACAAACTCTGATTGTGACAGACTTCCCAATAATGTATTGACAACCTTAGCATTGGTTTCATATTGCTTTTTACCTGTCGTATCTGTAGGAATTGCTGATGGAAATGTATATCCTCTGATTTCCCAGACATTTGTTCCAAGTGATTGAAGATAGGCTATGGTTCTTATCTTCAAATAAACAAAGTTGTTCCCATCAAATATTGGCGGTCTGATGGATCCCCGCTTTCTTGATTACTCATAATGATGGATCTTCCTTCAAGCGATCAAACTTCTTGTGAAGGACCTACTCTGATACCAATTGTTGGAAATAATACTGGGGGGGGTGGGGGGTGAATCAGTATTATCAAATCAATAATTTAATTTTCAAAACTGATTTGTATATGCTACTTCATCTAAGTGAACTAGCGTGTATATGCAACTATACTTAAGGAAATCAGTGTATATGCAGAGATCTTTTGATTTACCCAAATTATCATGCATTGAACTTTAACCAGTATATCAGGAATTCATTAGACAATGTAGTAAAAGCAGAATAAAGCATCACACATAAGCGACACACATGAACACCAAGATATAAGGTGGAAACCCAATGTGGGTGAAAACCACCTACTGTTTTCGTCTCTGTCTTCTTTTAATAATAAGAAAATTTTGTGTACAATTTTTGTACTGGTGCAGTCTTATACCAGTACGCAGGCTTCTCCCTATAGAAGGCTACAACCTTCTCTTGTTCTCCACCTTCTACTAGAAGGGAGCTACAACCCCCTAGCTCTTGTACTAGCCGATATGTTTACTAGTATGTAGGTTTCGACCTACATAAGGCTACGGCCTTCTTTCTTCCTCCAGGGACCACGTTTCATAAATTTTCAGACTGGATCCATCAACAACATCAAATATATCTACATTAACCAGTCACCTTTTGAACCAATCACAACCAAATCAATCAATCACTTTGACAACCCATCAATCTGATTATTGAAAGTACTGTCACCAGAATACAGTAACCAGAACCCAAACCAGAACCCAGAACTCTGCAACAACAAACAACAACAACTAAAACATATTTTATAAGGTATACACTACTTTCATGTGTCGAACCTGCATTTATACATGCTTTTCTCAAAGTCAACCAGCGTATACATCTACAAACATTAGTTCATAATTTTGCAGCTATTCCAGACTTCAGTTATACCCAGATCATATCATTTACAGAATAATATATGCATCGGTATTCAGATCTAGAATATTCATGAGCAAAAACACATAATGATAGTTCATTTTATGCCTTAAGATGCCGATCCATCATTAGATCTAGTTCCTCATCATATGCTAAGGTTCATCCTTGGTTCAGATCCAACAATGCACCCTAACCTAATAACCTGCATACTAGATCTCACACTTCATCAGATATTCAATACTTGCACACCTTGGCCTAATGATCTTCTCCTCCTTTTATAGTTTTAGGCCTTCCTCAATACCATGGACCAAAACCACTTAGGACCAATACCTTGGAGCAAATACCTAGGGTCAATATCTCGGACCAGATACTTTGGACCAATACCATGGATCAGAATACCATGGACCAAATACTTCGGACCAAAAGCTTAGTTTTCCAAGGTATACACGCTTTTCCTTCCATGAAGGTGTGTGTGTACATATATGTGCCTTGTATATATTGCACTTGCGTGTATACGCAGCTTGGTCAATGGCGAACCTGCGTATACCTATTTTTCTTCATTCTGTGAAGACTCATCTGTAATTCTTTGTTGTTTTCCTACTATACTTTGATATTTCATCTGAATGTGTTTCCATCAAGGACAATACCTGAATCATAATGGCAACAACATGTAGGTCATCGTCCATTCAGTTGTTTGTTTTCTCATCAAGTCAAGTTGTTGTTTAGACCACCCTCTGATGTGTTACGTAAGTTCTCTTTTATTTTTTCTTTGAATCCCTTGATTAAAACTATTTTTAGCCAAACAATCGCGCCAATCAGGGTATCAACACTAGTTGTAGCCTGGCCAGTAATGCTGATCAACACCAGTTTCAGCCCAAAAAGCGTGTTGATTTCTGAGTTAAGAAAAAATCAGAATTTTATCTCATTCCAGTGCCAGTGTGTCTTGACCTTCAAACTCTCTTCTTCCACCTAGAAGTGGCTAGGATGCTTTGTTTTCTTGCTTTGATTGATTGATTGACTTGAAGTTTCATTGCTTGATTTTTTGAGTTTTTTGGATGGTTTCTATGATCCTAGGGATTCTAGGTCAATTAACGTTCATTTGTTAACTCACTTATTGTTTCAAGTTTCTGATTTGTTGCTTCTTTTAATCCATCTTTCAGTCACAACATCTTCATTGCTTCATTTTCAATTGAAAGAGTGAAAGAGTCTCGTTTGTTCTCTTATTTCGAGTCTCTCTTTTCTCTTTCCAAGCATAGATTACATTTCTTGGTTTCTCGACTGAAGCATTTATGTGTTTGGTTTGTTTGGTTCAGGGAAGAATTTGCTTTTAGTTTCATTTATCATGCTTTGGATTTGATTGATGGTTATTTGTTTAGAATTGTTAAATTTTCATTAAAGTGCTTTATGTGAAATATTAATTTTGCATTTTATGAAAAGAAGAACATCATTCTAGTTTACTTAAGTGAAAATATTGCATTAGTAGCATTATTGAGAAGCTAGAATTGCATCATCATAAACATTGGAAATGAAATGAAACTTCTTATGTTGTTATGGGAAGACTAAGTGCATTTAGGACATGTATTAGGGAAATATTTCATTCTTTGATTGTTGCATTGATTGTGTGCTCTCTATCCCTCAATTAGTGTTAACTTTCATCGAAGACGAAGATTTATTTTCTCATATACCTGCATATAGGAGTTTTCAAATGACATGCATACGAGGATGGAGCTCCCGTTTGCGCCGCACAGTCTAGGGTTAGGGTAATCTGCAACTTTATTGCAGTTTCAGTTTTTACCCTGTAATCCTTCTAACAACATCCTCGTCCGCTACCGTCTTCGTTGCAGCTGCCCCCTGTCACCAGTTTGTCTCTAAGTGTCATCTTCTTCTACAGCTCAGGATGGATTTTGACATGGATATCGAGGCAGTTAGCTACTCGCCGGATCCATTTCCCAGCCAGTCTATCTTTAGGAGACCTAACCCTAACTGGTCCTTTTCTGTCACTTTTGTGCCCTCCGTATCCGCTCTGATTTGCTCCGCTCCTGTGGTTTCCCTTCCGGGCCTCTCTGCTTCCTCTCTACACTTCGACACGCTCTCCATCGACTCTCCTACATTAGAATACTCGCCGCTTTCTCCGGGTACCCTCCATCTGCTCTTTGTGGCCTCTCCACCCTCTCCATCTTTTGAACCAGCCCCCCCAAAGGCCTCTTACCTCAAAACCACCTCCCCTCTGCCCTGGGATCAAGTCTCGTCTGGTGTAGCTAGAAACCCTAATTCAGGACCTTCTCATCAGGATTTTCTCCCGTCCACTGCAGCCATTAATTCACCATCAGGCTGCTTTGAAACCCCAGTGATTAAGGTAAAGTTGGCCACACAGACTCAACATGAAGGTCTCCCAACCTCGGACCCCTTGCAGGATCATCCCACCACACTGCGAACCTGCAAAAGAAAGGTCAAATGCATTAAGGCCACTTCAAGGGACTTCACTATAAATTTTGGTGACGGTTTATCAATGGGGGTGATCACGGATAAGTCTAGCACGGTCCTCGTTGGTCGTGTCCGAGGAAGAGAATACTCAGCAGTACGATTAACTCTCTGGGTCCAAGAAATTTAGGGAAATACACTGAAAGAATTCCTGGAAGTGCAGCTTTTGCCGTGAGGATGGTTTGCATTACATTTCACAAAGGAAGAATACACTCATCTGGTCCTTGCTCACTACTGGCATATTGAGATGGCCCTAGTACATCTCAAGCACTAGAACCCGATGTTTGATCCAGAAAGGGAACAGATAGGAGCAAGACCTCTCTGGGTTTGTTTGTCGGGGATCCCTCTTCAGTAATGGTCGAAGGATGTATTCGTGCGGATTGGGAACACACTAGGTACTTACCTCAACTACGACAAATCCTACATCTAGTCAAATAATTGAAACCCTAGCTTGAATCCTAGTACATTTGGACAGTCGTGAGGGTTTGGAGGAGAAAATTACACTTCGGTGGAAAAACGTCACTCGGGTGTAGATATTGGACTATGAGGGAGTCCCATTCCACTGCAGGAGGTGTCACAAGGTTGGACACATTTTCAAGGAATTCCCACTGGTCAAGAAGGCTCTTGAATCACCGACCCCAGTTGCAGGAGCTAAGGGACAAGCTGCCTCTCACCTGGATTTCCCTCCCAATTCGACTCCCAGGGCCTATGTTCACGCAGTCTCCCCCCAAGCAGTAGAAGGCTCGCGCAGAACATTGTTTGCTCCCATGACACGATCTAGGGCAGCCACTGAGTCCATGAGGAAAGAGGGTACCTCTTCTCAACCCATCTCCTCTATTTTTGTTTCATGTAATGTTGCTCAGATCACATCATTACCTCTACATTTCATCCCCTCCATTCCATGTTCTCTCTCACTCCCTCTGCCTTATTTCTCCACTACCGCTCCATCAATCCCCTTGGCCTCTACCTCCCATCCCTCATCCTCCATGGATGGCTCTGAACCCTCGCATTCATATAATCTCTGCTCTCGCTCTCTCTAGGTCGATTCGTCATTATCCATATCCGGCCTTGGACTATCCTTACTAGGATCCCTCTCCAAATCCTCTTGTGGTCGCAAATCCTTCCTCTCCAAGGCCATCCAAAAATCTAGGGCCGACATCGTATCAGGAAGAAAATCCTCCATTTATCCGGTACTTAGAGCAATGTACACCCAGGGATCGTTTCCCTCATGAAATGCTTATCTTTTAATTGCAAGGGTTTGGCTAGTGCACCCAAAAAACTAGCCCTCATGAGACTCTTCGGGTCTGAGCCAGTTGACATCATCATTCTACAAGAAACCATGGGGGAGGACAATACCATAACTAGCTCCCTAGTATCCCTTAAACCTGGATGGATCTTTCACTCTCTTGATGCCTCAGGGCGATCTGGTGGTCTTGCCATTGGGTATAATCCCAGAACCATCAAAACCCTCTCTGTCTGGGGTGGGCAAGGGTTTATTGGGCTAGACATTTTTTCTGTAGAATTAGGTATGGAGCTTTGTATCATAAACATTTATGGGCCGTGTCACAGATGAGAGGAATACTGGCTCCAGTTTTTAAACCTTGCCATTACATCTTCAAATAATATTATTATCGGGGGGGATCTCAATTTCTCTCTGGGGTTTGGAGAATCGTGGGGTTCACAAGCACAAGTGGATCCTATATCAGACACCATGAGGAACTTACTAGACCTCCACAATCTGGTAGACATCTCGATGAACAAGCCCCTACCCACTTGGAGGAACCGACGGGTTGGGGAGGCAGCCTTAGCCAGGAGGCTTGACCAGCTCATAATCAAGATTCCCTTGCTACAGTCTCTGCACAGATACAGACAGTGGGTGGGAGTTGGGGGCATCTCAGACCACTCTCCTATTTTCATGGAGATCCTTGGTCCTCATGCAAAGCCAAAACCTCCTTTTAAATTCAATCACACTTGGCTTCAAGACCCTAGCTTCACCAAGATGGTTACTGAGTTCTGGAAAGCTAATCCCATTTCCGGTCACCGAACCCTGGCTGAGGGTTTATGCCATAATCTCACCCTGCTGAAGAGATTAACTATTAATTGGGCTAAAGAAAAATCTTAGAGGGAGGACCATATTCTCTCTCAGATTGAATCAGAATTGAGAGACCTATTGGATGATAGTAATAGGGGGTTCACATCTATGCAAGACAAACTCCACCTAATCGAGCTTGAGAGATCGAAGGAAAGGATACTCAAAGAGTGAGAGGAAACTTGGCGACTAAAAAGCAGAGCACTGTGGTTAAGTGCTGGGGACGACAACACAAAATTCTTTCAGAACTATGCCAAGGGTAGAAAAGTCTCCAATTCTATCTGGAACCTCCTCTTACTTGATGGGGGTCTGGCTGACACATACAACAAATTAGCTCAGTTGGGCACCTCTCACTTTCAAAACCTCTTTAAATCCCCTCCTGGGACCAACTTAGCTGAGATTATTCAATTTGCAGGCCTTTTCCCACGATTTGTGGGCGAAGATACGAAGGCAGAACTTAACTCACTTGTCTCGCCCGTTGAGATGGAGGGGACCCTGAAGTGGTTCAAGAAAGATAAAAGTCCACGGCCGGATGGATGGACGATCGAGTTTTATCTGTCATTTTATTAACTATTGGGACATGACCTGCTCAATGTGATTGAGGAATGCAGAACATCTGGAAAATTATATGATGCCATAAACTCCACTTTCATTGCCCTTATCCCTAAAACAGATTCTCCCTCATCTTTCAACAATTTTAGGCCCATCTCTCTGTGAAATTGTTTATACAAAATCATCTCTAAAATGAGCAAACCGAATCCGTCCCATCCTCTCTCAACATATCTCCCCTGAGAAATTTGCTTTCCTAGAAAACCATCAGATCCATGAAGCCATTGGTACTGCCCAGGAAGCCATTCACAAAATTCGGTCTAAGAAGCTAAAAGGCATCATATTAAAGATTGATTTGGCAAAAGCATTTGATCGTGTCAGCTGGCTATACATCAAAATGATGCTTATACACCTGGGCTTCCCTCATGGTTTCATCACCTGGATCATGTCCTGCATCACATCTGCTTCATTTAGTGTTCTTATAAATGGATCAGCATCACATTTCTTCCATGCAGAGAGGGGCCTTAGACAAGGGTTCCCTCTTTCACCGCTCCTCTTCCTTATTGTCATGGAAGGTCTCAGTAGACTTCTTGACCAGGAGAAAAGAAATGGAAGACTTTTCGGGCTAAAGGTAAGTGATCACTACTCCATCACTCATCTTCTATTCGTGGATGATGTACTCATCTTCCTTGATGGCAGTATCCAAGACTCAACATCTTTTGCAAATTCTCTATCACTTTTCTCAAAGGCTACAACCATGCTAGCGAATAATGGGAAATCCACTATCACCCTAGCCTTTACAACCATCCAAGAGTCTCGGTTTGCCTAACTCCACTTCCCTTATAACATCCTTCCACTTGATTAGGGTTTCAAATATCTGGGATTTTGGATCAAACCACTGAGTAAAAAAATCGCTGATTGGATTTGGTTGGTCATCAAATTTGAGAAAAGGTTGTCACGTTGGAGCCATCGTTTATTATCTCAGGCAGGCAGGCTGATCCTCGTCAAATCTGTGCTGGAATCGACGCCAGTATTCTAGATGTCCCTGGCTTGGATCCCTAGAAACATTCTTGCCTGCCTCCAACAAATTTGCAACAGATACCTCTGGAATGGGCATCAAGAAAAGAAGATATTTGCATGGATAAGCTAGAAAAATATTGCTCTACCAAAACATTGGGGTGGTTGGGGCTTAAAAGACCTTAGCTATTTCGCACAGGCTTTGGCCGCCAAAATGGGGTGGACCCTCCTCATGGGACAGAACCTCTGGACCACTGTCTCTTACCACAAATACATCTGGCCCATGCAGATCATGGATTGGGTGCGACTTCCTCAATGGAACAATCTTGGCATCTCCTCGGTATGGAAAGTAGTACTACATTCCCTACCTATCATTCGAAATCATTTGGCTTGGAGGATAACAATAGAACAAAATCTCGCATTGGAATGGATCCCTAGTCAGGAGGAGGAGCCCGATATAATCTACCGAGAGATCTAATACATCTTTTAAATCAGAGGAACATATCAGTCATTGCACACATTGCTGATTGAGCTAACACAACCATCCTCTCATAGGCATGGAAGACAGCAGAAACCCTTGACATTCCCAGTCAATGGCACCATACTTGGCAATATTATATAGACGCTCTGACCGAATCCCATATCAGAATCATGGAGGGTGCTGTTGAACTGATCTAGAGCATTGCTGACAATGGTATTTATACGCCCAAAGTCGGTTACCTCGCCATCAACAATCACAGGCAGCCATAATTTTCACATGCTTGGTGGTGAATAATATGGAAATCACAATCCCCCCCGAGGACCAGACTTTTTTTCTAGTGCATGCTCAGTCACAAAGTTCCAACTAATGACCAATTATCTCATCGTGCCTTCTGCGGCCCGATCTGGTGCATCCTGTGCAAACAGTCCACTAAATCCACGGATCATCTATTCTTAAATTGTGATTTCTTGAAACATCTATGGGAATCCATTTCAAATCCTCTACAATCTGGTAGATGGGAAGAAAATAATGTTAATAATGCCTGGCAAAATCAGTACATTGCAAATCATGGTTCCAAACTGATCAACCTCCCCTTGCTCTTTTGCTGGTCCATCTGGCTATGTAGGAACAAAATCATCTTTAGCGAAGGGAATGCAAACAGGCATGTCATGGCTGCTAAAATATTATCAGCATATTATGAATTTCCTGATATCAAACCACTCCCTCCTCGCCGACCTATCGCCTCCGCTCCCATTGATAAATCCATCCCATGGGCCTATTTTGATGGGGCCGCACAGGAACAAGGCTGTGGGGGGGGGTTCATTCTACATCTAAATGAACATCACAAATACAATGTAAAGCTGGGACTTGGAGGAGGAACAAACAATTTTGCAGAACTTATTACCCTCCGACATCTATTGCATTTCTCTCTGGGTCATGATTGCATTAATCTGCAGATATTTGGCGACTCAAAAATCATTATAAACTAGTTCAATAATGTCTCTGCATGTCATGCACATACTCTTAGACATATACTGGATGAAGTATTTTTTTTCAAATCACAATTTGACAGAATCTCATATCAACACATCTACAGGGAATATAACCAAAGCACTGATAGGCTATCCAAGGAGGCCTCGCTATTACCCAGAGGACAATGGATGATTCAAGAGCAGAATGGAGCTGAACAGTACCAGTATTATCATCGACCGTACATAGACCAAGCATATCATAGGGAAATCAGGCCCTAGTCTTCGGTTTTTTTATTATACAGTTTTTTATTTTACATTGTAAATATCACTGCAACTACCATTTTCATACTTATATTTTATTTACTCTCACCCTGCATGGTGAACGACATTGTAATTATCTCAGCTATGTTTATTACAGACTATATTATGCTACATGCCCTGCATGGTATGAGACCAGTTTTCAGCACCATTTTTGTATAGTCATGGTGACAAAAGGAGGTATTCATTACACATACATGGCAACAAAGCCAATACTGCATATGCTATCAGCATCTACTATATGTAATTTTTTCAAACATAAATGAAAGATTACGATTTTTCCGATTGAAAAAAAGGAGTTTTCACATGACACTGGTAGGGCTTTGGAATTGAAACCTAATTCAAGATCAACCATTAAAATTTATTGAACTAACCTAAGAAATCATTGAAACTTAATGCTCACATTTAGTGGTCTAGGCTAGAGACGTGTTCCAGCGTCTTTAAACCTAGCAGCGGTCATTCACTTCAGCACTAGACAATGCTAGTACGGACTTGTGCTCCTTGTTTCATCACATATATAAAGGGAGACCCCACTAGGTTTGCAATCCTTTATTTGTAGGAAGCCGAGTCTACCGCGTTGTAAACATGATACACCAAACACAACATTCTGGGAGATTGCCTGCCCATACTTCTCGGTTTGCCGGGAGGTATTCTGCAATTCACAGTTACTTGGTAATCCTTTTGCCTAGATTATCTTAAGCTGTCATTTTGGTCTTTTTGACTCTTTAAAATTTAAAATATCACCAAGCACTTGTCCTTTTGAGCTCGTTAACTCCGAAAGCGACTAGAGTTATCTTCCTTAGTGATTCTTTAGGGGCATTTCCAATGGAAACATTTCCAGAGTCTACCAGTCAAGGATTCCCCTCAGATGGGAATCCTGGTCCTTTCTTCTTCTTTTGGAAATGCCAGTGCTCCTTATATGGCAATGTTGTCCCTCCTTGGGTTAACCATTGGTTTACCTATCTGGTTATTTTTTGACTTCGGCAGTACCGAGTGTCCCAAATCCTGCCTAGCCATATCCTTCATTTGAACCACATCGCGTTGATTCTAAGGTTGACCTCTCACCTTCTTCCCCTATTTCTTCACCTTCCTCTTCTACTTCGCTTGGTGAAAGTTTGAAATCCAGTAACTAGGAGGCTAAGAAGAAGAAGAAGAAGACGAAGAAGAAGAAGTCATATAAGCGAGAGGCCGACCATGCAGTTGTTACTCCAAATGCCCCTCCCGTACACAAACCTTTTGATCCTCCACAGAAGGTAAAATTCCCTTTCAAGTTGTGTGAAGTGTGACCATCTCCTTCGAGACTGTCTTGGCATTCCCGGAGTCTTAGAGGTATGGTCTCAAGACCTGAATTGACCATCCTTGTCAACCTCTGGAGATCATATCGATGATATGCCTTCGGCTAGTGCTAGTAAGAAGAAGGGAAAAATTAAATTCCCATGTAGGTTATGTGAAGGAAAGCATATTCTTCACCTTTGTCCTCTTATGGATAAAGCTTCCAATTTTTTTGAAAACCTTACAGCTCCTCAACCCCAACTCCCTATTTCTTATCAGAGGCTTTCTTCTAACCCTCTCCTAGTAAAGAGATTGACTTGGATTCATATCTTGCATGTCCTGCTCTTCCTAAGCATGACTCTCTTCTGTCTGTTCCCGACCAACCATTGGTTGAAAAGAGTGTCGACTTGGCTCCATCTTTAGTTGTTCACTCTGTTCCTGAAGAGAGTAGTGATTGTGCTGCTCATGTTCTTCTTTTCTCCTCAGATTCTCATGAATCGAAGAGTGACCCTCTCGTCCTAGTTGTTAAGGAGAGTCCTTCTACTATTCCTGTAGAGCATGGGAGAAATCATATGATACCCCCACTAAGTAGTTCTGTCATTTCTTTTGATTGGAGTCAATTTACTGCTTTCTGCCTTCCATCTTATGTTCCTTTCTAGATCACAATTCAAGCCTATAATATGGTAGTACATTGCACTATATTAGATGAAGGCATGTCTGTTAGCATCATGTCTTCTACTACTTGGCAAGCTTTGGGTTCCCCACAACTTGTGCCTGTCACCTAGAATTTGTTGGCTTTCAATGGAGGAACCAATGAACCCTTAGGGATCCTTCCGAAGTCCCCTATTACTTTGGGAGGAAAGAACGTCTATATAGACGTGATGGTAGTCCAAGGTCCATTAGATTTCAATATTCTCCTTGGAAGTGACTATGTTTATGTCATGGAAGCTCTTGTTTCTTCGCTTTTCCATGTGGTTTGTTTTCCACAGGAAGGGAAAAAAGTGACCATTGATCAATTTTCGTTCATTGCTCACCAAGTGCCTCCTATGCAACCATTGTCCCCTATTGGTTATTGTTTCAAGTAGTACCCTTTCCGCAATAGGTCAATTATGTGGCTACCTGTTTCGTCTCCACATTTTCTGATGATCACATAGATGGTATAGTGCATTATGTACTAGGGGCATTGGAACCCGATCTGTCATTGGTACTAGTTGACATGTATTCCTCCCAGAGTGTAGTCCCGTCTAGTGAGGACCTCTTGGGAGACATGTTCTCGTATGTTCCATGAACAGGATGTACAAGGATAGTTCCTGTTCTTGAGTCAACCTCGTTAACGAATGAAACAAGGGGACATAGCATAGTTCCTTGTTTGTGTCAAGCTCGTTAAAAAATGAAATAAGGGTTATGGAGTAGAGTTCCTTGTCTTGTGTCAAGCTCCTTAAAAAATGAAACAAGGAATGTGAGCATAGTTCGTTGTCTTGTATCAACCTCATTAAAAAAATGAATCGAGGAGTCCGAGGATAGTTCTTTTACTGTGTCAACCTCATTGCAAAATGAAAGAACTCCCTTTTCCAAATCGATTCTTTGATTAAGATCTCGTAAAATCCTAGTCGAGTCTTTCTTGGATCTCGAAAGTGAACCTTCATTCCATCCACCTAGCTGAACGAAATGAAGCTTGGGGTGCATGTACCTCAAATTAATTCATTATGCTAGGGGCATGCAAACTTAAATCAAGCATAGTTTGTCTTTGTTTCAAGCTTGTGTAAAAATGAAACCAAACTCAAGCATAGTTTTTCATTTCAATCATGTGTAAACATGAAATCGAATTCAAGAAGAGTTCCCCATGGTTCAAGATTGTGTAAAAAAGAACCCATGCCCAATATACATCTCGTGGTTTCCGTTTTTATTAGATAATTTTTGTTAGATGAGCCTTGGTTTTTTCATTCCATCGCCACCATATCGTTTGGCCAATCATATGCTTTCACTTGGTTGTTTTCTCCTTTCTTGAGGAACAACAACAATGAGTGGTTTTTCTAGCTAGCCTCTTGACCTTTCAGTGTTTTGAGCATCTCCCCTATAACTGAAACCTATTTCTACCCTTTATACCACTCGTTTGTCCAGGAAAAGTCACCTTTAAGCTCTTTTCTGACTCGTAAAAAATGAAAAGATTGCCGAGTATTTTTATTTTTTAGACTCGTTAAAGTAAATAAAAACGGGGAGTCTGTTTTAAGCCCTTTTCAAACACTCAAAACATGAAAATATTTCCGAGCTCTTGTCGTTTTGAACTCATTAAAGTTTGCTCATTTATCCCTTTTTCGGGCTGGGATAAACTATTTACAAAAAAGGTACACCTTAGTCGAACCTGGCTAGGAGGTTCTCTTGCGTATTGTTTTCTACCTTTTGGGGCTCGAGGGACAACTTTACGAAAAGGGACCTTTTGGAGTTTTCTTTTTCGCTTCTTTTTCAGACTCTATAAACATGAAAGAGATGTCGAGTTTCAACTTTTTCGGACTCATTAAAATATTAAACGACATAGGACTTGTCATTATGACGAGACCAAGCTACTCCTTCCTAGGGCTCGTAAAACTTACCAGGATGGATCCATCCGAAGGATGGACTTATATTATAAGAATATGCTATCCCCGTCAAACTTGTATAAAAATAACTAGGTACTCGCCAGAGATGGTGGGGGAAAATTGGAAGTGTTTCATCAATTGTATTCTTCACTTGAGGCAACATGTCACTCTTGAACATTGACACTCATCTGCTGTTTGTGTCGGGTTTTGGGACACCTCACTTTGTCACTTGCCTCCCTGGGTTTTAGGTTATCCATTTTAAACCTCTCATATGATCTCTACCACATCACCATGACCTCTGATCCTATGATCTCAAATGCTGCCAAAATCTGGATTCATGTCATCCACATGTTCAAGAGAAGTCTTCCTACATGTACATTGTTTGATCATATGTCAACATCTCGGATTACTCTCATTCATTGTGTTTCCCGCTTCGTGTCGATGATGAAGCATTCATTATGCCCTTTCTTTGACAGGTCACTTCTTGTCGACTTCAACACATTATCTGAGAAGTTGGTCGAGAGATTCCTTTCCAGTACCTTAGAACTTGCATGCCTTAATGGCAAGTTCTTTGCACTCGACGAAAAGTTCACATCATTGGCTTTTGATTGGGTGATTTCATGGGTGTTCGACTTCTATTCCTTATTCACATTCCATGGATTGTGTTACTGGTACCTTGAGAGCCATTGTCATTATTGGTGGTTTCTCTCGTGCTTGTTAACGGTTCACATCATTGACTGGTAATCAAGTGACTTTCTAGCATGTTCAACTTCGATGCATCTATTCACGTGTTAGAATTTCTACTTTGATCGAGTCATGGTGGAGCGCAAGACCCTGGGCTCAGATTTTAAAGTCTAGGTTGCAAGGTGATATGACATGATCATTCTAATATACATGTCTCTTTCAGATGGATAGCTGCGACCATACAATGAGTTGTTATATGTGATTCTTCTCATTATTGGATGGTTGTGACCGTATCTTGGGTTCGATATGATCCTCTTTACTGGATGGTTGTGCCCATACCTTGGATCCATTTACATGATATTTCTCTGGACAGTTGCATCCATACCATGATTCATGTATCATTTATTAGAGTTTTCAGTGATGTATATGTATCTATTCTTGCTTGCAGGTTTTTCAACGACCGTCTCTGTTTCCACGCATCTAGTTGTAAAGAATTTCACCCCTCACTCTAGTTCGGCCTTCACACTTTAGGGGGCATCTATTACACATCATTTTGTCACTATCCTTGTACTCCACATTCCTTTATCCTAGAGGACCTCTACAATGAACCCTACATGTTTTCCCATCATGAAGAGTCTACCTTTACATCCCTCTTCATGAGAAGAACATTTCCCTTTTGCATCATTTCCCAAGAATCTTCCTTTTATCCTAGTTTACAAGACTAACGCTAGTGCTCAATTCCTTTCTCATGCTGATTTGTAGAGTTTGAAACTAGTCCTAGCATCATACGGGACAAGTGAGCCCTTCGTCACTCACGCTGATCCTCCTTTGGTAAGTTTTTTAAAAATGGAGTAGAAGCTTCCAGGTCTAGAAGCTTCGTAATGGAAGGTTGGTAAATGGTTGGGTTGGATAGAGCTGAGGAAGTCAGTCTGGGCTTCTTTCCCCTATTAAGATGGAACAAACCAATGAGATAAGCCCCCTCCCATCATAAGAGGAACCATCTACCCTCCACCAAAGCTATATAAACTTCGCCTTTTCTAAGTTGAACTAGTCTTTTTTGGAGCTTGAATAACCAACAATATTTCTATAGCTTTTTGCCTTCTAGTTTATGTGTAAAGGGAGAATAGTGTGTTTGGTTTGGTTTGGAACTAAAGGGAAGAAGCCTTAAACTTCCATTGTTGAGGCGAAACATGTGATGCTAGAAGTGGTGTTAGAACCCGGATACGTTGGAGGAGACCTGCAACATCAAGGCTTTGGTTGTATCTCTTTCTGAGCTTTATATCAATACAGCTAATGATTTATTTCCTACATTGACTGTCATATTACATTTGATGGCTTAAGATTCCTTGACTTTTTAAGTAGATTTAATGTGATTGTATGTTATTATGTTTGTTGTTGTCTCTTGTGTATTTGTTTTACGTATTTGAAAGAGAAGAACAAAAAGAAGTTGGAGTAAAGTAGTGAGGTAACCATCAAGTGGATTAGTGTTCTAAGAGGTAGGCCCTCTTATTCAATTCTAGTCTAAGGAAGTTTTCATTAGGTTGTTCTATTTGCGGCTAGAAACTCTCTTGGGATAGAGGGATCACCTCTATCCGTAGAGGAGATTTTCCTACTCCACAAAGTGAAGCGAGGCTCCCTTGTATTTCATCGTCCATGTTTGAATGTCATCAAAAGTAGCATGCAAGTTTGTCATGATACATTCTCTTCTAGAAAATCACTTCTACCATCCGTTGAGATTGACGAATACCTTATTCATGGTACCAAACTTAGAGTACAACGCTCACATAACTATGTCAAGGAACAATAGTTCATCTAGTATTTCCTTCTTCAGTTCATCTCGGGTGGACGTTGTCACCAAGTCTCCTCCTTGCTTGGTCGTCTGTAGTTCCTTCGCCATTCACTCAGTCTTAGCTATTAGAAACTGAACACTTGAGCTAGTGGCCTTGGAATACACTTTGGTTACAACGTCCAAGGGTGTTGGATGTTTACGCACATCAGTCACGATGACTCATTCCTCAACTTGCGCAGGAGATGTATGATCCTCTGGAGTTGACACTCTGTGAGACTGCATAACTCTATGTTGAGATTCGTCGAATGAGATGTTGTGCTTCTCTCCTTTTGGCTGATCACCAAGGATATCAGTGCCTCCTTGGTCACTCGAGACTTTCTCATCATCTGGATGTGGTGAAGTGGGTAAGTCGACCTCTTGGTGATGAGGCATGAGATTGGTGTCTTGTTTCACCTCTTGCTGCTCCATGTCTGCATCTAACTGTTGAAGTGTTTGTTCTATCTCATGAGCAAAGTCTTCCTCCTGCGATGGTTCACCATGTCTGCCTAATGCTAGCTATCCTGATGAATCCACTACCTGTATGGGCATTGTTTCATCCCCTTTCCCATGTTGCATCCCCTATTGTATATGTTGTTACTGTGCTTCCCTCTCCTTTTTTCGTAGCTCTTGTTCCTTTCGGAGTTACTCCCTCAGCTCATGCAACTCCTTCTCTTCTTCTTCCATTCTTCTCTTATCCCTCTACCTTTGTGCAATTCACATGTCGTGTTGATGCCTCTTTGCCTCTATAGCCATAGATTATTTCTCTACTAATGGATCTACTCGGAACTTGCACCTTTTCTCCTCCTCCATGCGATCAACTATCTTCCTCTTACCTTTGTCGCGTACTGGTATGCTTGCCTCTGCTGCTACTGCTACGGTTGTTGCTGGTGCTCTTCGGGATGTTGCTTCATTTTGTGTCACTAACCACTCTAGAGTGAAGCCAACCTGTTCATTGGGTCTAGATAAACTCTAAAAATATCTCCATGGGTCCTCGTCGGCTCAATGAAATACCCCATGGATCTAGTTGAACTGAACTCTCGTGCAGTGATCTTTCACAATGTAATGTGGGTCATACAGATTGTAACTTCGGAGGTCGAGTGAGTACTTCTTCATCTTTTCTACTTCTACATCCACTTGCTTGATACTCTGGATCTCATATAACCTAATCTGCAATGGAAGAGCAGGCCAAGGTGCCTTCTTCTTCCAGTGCAGTCTAGTTGTCAATCCTGCCAAGATGTGATATGGTACTTCCTGCATGATAAGTATGTCCAAGGAAAACACTGGAACAACATGCGAAGGCTTCTCTGCTCTGAACATTTGGATGAAGGTGCTGAACGATGAGGCATACCAATCATCAATGCCTATCAGTTCCTCCATTGCTTCCTTCGACATGCAGGGTGGATCCTATTCGAATATCATCTTGTACAATGGGATGAAAAAATGATTGGAAAGTCGTGATATTACTCCTCTGAAGCTGCATTCGGAAAACAACTTGAAATATGTGTTCACAGTAGTCTCCACTGGTGACCATGCCCACTCCAAGCCCAAGAACTCCTGTCGGGCACAGATTGCATCTAAGATGTAGGCAAACATGTAAATATTTGCATGCATACGTCCAGGTGACTGTCGAGCCTTGTTACTTGTTCCTTCAGCTGATGAGCCAGCATGCCGGACCAGTTACATGGTTTTCCTTCTCTAGCCAGTTGGTCCATTGCGATCACCCAACTCTATGTGAAGGTTTCCGCGCTTTCTTGGCCACACAATTGACATGAAAATATGACCAAGTATTGATACACCTTCTGCAGTATCTTCATCTTATAGATCTAGTTGGGTGTCAACCTGAATCGAGTCAGCTCCTTTACCTAGTTCTTTAGAATGTCTTTGGAGTTAGCACTACTGTTGGGTAAGCTAAATGGAGTCTTCATGAAAGTGACGGGCTCTGACATCTGATACATCTCATCATAAATGCGTGCCCATAAGGTTTCAATTTTCGTACCACTAACACTGCTCAAGGTCATCATCTCGGGATCAGTGTGAGAGACGATCTAGTGTATCATGTCCGTGCATGGGAACACGGGGTATTTACATGCAATTCAGTACAAGACGGACTTGTGAATTTTCACATACACCTGATGATCTTCGAGGTCTTCCTCAAAAGTTCCTACAAATGCTTCATTGAGATCTTGGCACTTCAGCTTGATGTCCTTGTCTAGAAACAACTTTGTATCATCATAGATCGGTAGACTAGAGGACACTCACTCAACTGCTGCTCTAGCTACCTTTCCGTCAGTTTCCTGTGATCCCACTCTCTTGGAAGCCATTGATCTTGTACTGTTGAGAGGCAGATGAACACCTAAAAGATCTGGAGACAAGTAACATGCATGGCAGGAAATCTGTCAGTGAAAACCAAAGAAAATTCGGGGAATGACATAGCACATACCTGGGGAAATGATAGGCAAAGTTACACAATTTATTCTTAGACGCTGGGTTACTGGATGCTAAAACTGCGCAAAAGGCAGTCTCGGTTTTCTGGGAAGAAAGACTAGTTGTTGGATTTGTGCAATGCACAATCCAAACTGGCTACTGGGATTACACAATGCACAATTCTAGGTTGGACTGACTGTAGGCTCAGGGAATGCATTGTGCAATTTTCTGGGCCAATAGTCACTGTCCCTCATAAATGCGGAAAACAGTCCTGGAGGACAGTGGCTGGGCAGAAATGCACACTTCTGGAGAGGAAGACTTAGCCTTCCTTCCCCAGATTCTGCATTGATGTCTCAGTGAAGGCAGAGTCTGGGCCAAGGTTGGCCAAACTCGCCGACGGGAAACTAAAAGAAAATATGAAAGTGAATGCATGGTGAAACTAAGTGAAAGAAGAAGCGATTGACAGTGCACGAAAACATGAATGAAAGATTCAGTAAACAAATCAACATGCATGTGGGTGAAGCGATTCGTCGAATCGGCGACCGTTCGTGAAAAATGGGTTCATGCATACGATGACAATGAGATAGCAATGAAAAATAAAACAATGTTAGGAAAATCTAGTATACATGTAAACAACAACAAGCTTTCAAAGAAATCAAGCAACCAACACACACACAAGTGAAAACACAAAAAGCGACAGAAATGTTGAAAAAGACAAGTTGAGGCCACTTACCTATGAATAGTTGAGCCCGATGTGTCGAAGAGTCCTGGATTAGCTGTGTGAAGTTAGAGCTCCAAGATAGATGTGAAAGAATGAGCTCTCATGTGTCGAATAAAATATTTTTGATCTCATGACGCACATGCCACAAATCTAGGAAAAAGTGACACTTGGAGGAAAGCTCCTAAACGAACTTTGCATATAACCTCGAGCTGCTAAAAATAGCTCCTTGAATCATGGGATGCCTTTTTCATGTTGCCATTTTCTATTCCGGGAAAAGAAAATCCATGCATGTGAGTCAAGTTTCCTTGGTCCCGGGTGGAACTGGTCAACTCAACTGCTCATTCATAAGGCTGCTCAACTGCTGGAAGGAATTGCACATTTCTAGCTGGGAGCTGGGCTGATTTCCTAGGGGATTTATGCAATTTCTAGGTAGAGCAACTAACTGTTGCCCATATTTGCACAAATTCTGGGCTGAGCAGCCCTGTTGGGGAAAATTGCACAATTTTCACTGTGAGGGTTAACTAGAAGAATTGCGCAATTCTGGAGCCCAACAGGCTGCCATATAGGATTGCGCAATTTCTGGAGGGAAGGCTGGTTTCCCTCTAGAAATGCGCAATTTCTTGGGGGATCTAGTCATCCTGCAGTTGGACCAAGTCCGGGTGAACAACCTGTGAGGGGAATGCATCAAGCTGTGAATGACAGGTTGCCTTTGTGCAAGAAAAACACTAAAGCTTGTGTACTTGACGAAGCAAGACAAGGCATTGTGAAAAGTTGGTAGGGAGGCTCCAAAATGAAGCTAAGGAAAAATTTTGGAGGGTGGTTGTAGCCACTACAACAGATGGGAGGATGAGCTCAAGGGATATGAGGTGAAATCTCCAAGGTAGGATCATATAGTATTCGAGCTTCTTATCCAAGGTAAATGGTTAAAACAACACCTAGAAGCTTCTGGAAGAGGAATATTTGGAATCCTTTTTAATTTTAGAAAATTACTAGAATCAATGCACCCCCAACAAGGAGAAAGATGTTGTTGATCAACGTTGGTATAGAAAGGAGAAATATTCTCCTAGATGTAGGTATCTAAAGGGGTAGGGTGCGCTGGGCCTTACAAGCATTGATTTTTGGCAGCCAGACCCAAAAATTCAGTTATTTGGAAAGGTCATGCTTAATTACTTGTGTATGGATGATGATAACATGTTCACTTATGATGATTGATCTAGTTTGCATGCATATTGACTAGATGAAACAAAATGACCTATAACACCCCAAAAGAAATCTATTCTCATATTTGCTTCTTCATCATCTGAATCATTGACCTCTTCTTCATCATGATCGTTATCATGATTTTCTTGGGTTATGAAAAGAACTTCTCTTGCTTCTAGTTAATTAGTATACCTTTTATTTGAAGAGTTTTTGTCTTCGTTAGAATAAATATTTTTCTTGTGGAAGCTTTTATTTTCCTTTAAAGGACATCTCTTAGCATTTGACCTATTCTGCCACAATCGAAATATTTAAAGGGTAACTTACCTACATGTTTTTCAGTTCCTCTTTTGAGCTTCATGGTGAAATTTTCTTGTTCTACATCTAATTCATCATTTGGAGTTCCTTCGACCTTGAGTTCTTTGTTTCTTGTCTTCGTTTTGGCTTTAAAATCTTCTTCTCTGGTTGATGATCCTTCTTTTGTATCCATTCTCATTTCACATGTTGTAAGAGTGTTACATAATTCAGTCATTGTCGTCTTAGTCAAGTCCTTGGTTTCTTCTACGATAGATACCTTAGCATTGTATCTCAAGGGAAGCGATCTTAGGACATTTTGTATGATCGAGTGATATTTAATTTCTTCTCCTAATCCTATGATGGAGTCGACAACTTCATCTAATCTGAGAAAATAAGTTCCAATATCTTCTTTTGCATCCATTTTTAGGCTTTCAAATTGAGCTCTATATTTTTGAAGTTTGACCTGCTTGACCTTATTATCACCTTAATACCTAGTTTTAAGTTTATACCAAAATTATTTAGATGTAGTGCAGGACATCACTTTGGACATAATGGTTCTTGACAATCCACATGTGATGGCATGAAGAGCTTTTGAATTGCAATTGAAAAACTTCTTCGCATCAGGATCAATGCAGAATTTTTAGGAAATTTGTAGCCATTTATGATGGAGAGCCCAACATCCACTTCTATATCGTTCAAGTAGGTTTCCATGCAACTGCTCCATAGTGGATAATAATTTCCATGAAATATCAAAATTGTCCTTGAATAGATGCCTTCCATACGATCCACGCTTGTTTACAATCTTCCATCCATTGATTAGATTGTTAGAGGGTAACCTACTTTGATTCCAATTGTTGGAAATATTAAGAGGGGTGTGAATCAGTATTTCACCTTTTATTTCAATTTAGTATCAAACCCATTAACTAATAACATCACACCAAAGGAACACAAGATATATATGAACAATATATTTATCTTACAAGGGAAGCTACAACTTTCAGTTTACCATCTACAACTGGATGGGCCAAAACCCAATATATTTACCAGCCACTACTAGAAGGAACTACATGATCTGAATGGAAAATGGCATCAACCGATGGTACTCTTCCACCCATATTATTTATCGACCCATGGAATTTACCCATGGTATTGTAAATGGCATCCACCCGTGGTATTGTAAAATCCACCCATGGTATTCATTCACCCATGGAATTGACCCGTGGTATTGTAACTGAAAAATACTATAAGTAACAAGTCACGTTTTGTAAAAGGACAGATTGTCCGCCACAATATAGCCTTTATAGTTCAGAGGCATGTAGCCGCACATCTCTTCTCAGAGATAAGCTACCATCGCCCTAGCTGGTTTATCAAGCATTACTATTTTAAATAAAAGTTTCTTTGTGGTTTTGTTTATTGGGCATTATCCTCTTTTTCTTCTAGCATTTCAAGTTTTCAGATCTTGGGGGTCTCTCCCCCCAAGATCCATTTCAATTTTTTAGATCTTGGGGGCCTCCTCCCAAGATTTGGATCAATGGAATCAGAGCAAGTTATGATTCCATGGGAATGAGGGTTTGATGCATATTTCAGCTTAAAATTTTGCAGCAATATTCAACAAACTTAAGGCATGTGCTACAACCTCCACAGAGCACTTTCTTGGGTCAAGTAGGAAGAATTTTTCATTTCTCATTTTTTTGCAGGAATTGTTTTTGGGCGGCGACTTTGAAGATCAGATCTGAAACATTTGGTACAAAATTTACAAAAAAAAATACCAAATCTGGATTCCTCTCTAAAAATCACCCAATTTCAAAAAAAAAAGGGTAGAATCGGAGTTCGGATGTGGGAGATATCGCTGATTTAAAATCAGATATTTTATCAGAATTTTTGTGATGGCGGAACTGTTGCAGCACGGATTTGACATCTCAGAGTGTCCAGATAAGGATTTCCAACTCATGGGAAGATGCAAAATGATCCTTCCGCTTCTAAAAACAGGTTATAATAAATATTCTGAGTTATATTGGCCGAGTTATGTCCATTTTAATTCTGGAGCAACATTCGGAGTGGGTTTCCATTGGAGACGTGCCCTCCCACCCCACTTTAGTAGGCACCTGCTTCACATTCATCAGTTTCAACATAGCAGCATTTGGCTTGGGTTATTTGGAGACGTGCCCTCCCACCCCAGGCTATGTAGACACCTGTTACTTCATCAACAACCAACATCATGGTTATGGGTCAACTGCATAAAATCCTTTTCATCGAAGTCCATTTGCTAGGCTGCACACTGTCAGAATCACAGTTGGTCACAATAATTACAGGGTATCTCTATCCTCGAATCTTCGTTTATTAGGGTTTTTGGTTAACCACATAAAACCCTTATCTTCAGTGGCTCTTCATATTCAACAAAGGCTTTGCAGGAGGGAACTTTACGCAATGAGGACCATTGCTTCTTAAGGAGGGAGGAATGATCTGAATGGAAAATGGCATCAACCCATGGTACTCTTCCACCCATATTATTTATCGAACCATGGAATTTACCCATGGTATTGTAAATGGCATCCGCCCGTGGTATTGTAAAATACACCCATGGTATTCATTCACCCATGGAATTGACCCGTGGTATTGTAACTGAAAAATACTATAAGTAACAAGTCACATTTTGTAAAAGGACAGATTGTCCGCCACAATGTAGCCTTTACAGTTCAGAGGCATGTAGTCGCGCATCGCTTCTCATAGATAAGCTACCATCGCCCTAGCTGGTTTATCAAGCATTACTATTTTAAATAAAAGTTTCTTTATGGTTTTGTTTATTGGCCATTCTCCTCTTTTTCTTCTGGCATTTCAAGTTTTCAGATCTTGGGGGTCTCTCCCCCCAAGATCCATTTCAATTTTTTAGATCTTGGGGGCCCCCTCCCAAGATCTAGATCACTACAACCCCTTGTGTACTAGAAAACATTGGAATGAGGTGAAAACCTCCTGAATAAAGCTACAAATTTATTTCCTAGCACCCACCTTACCACCCTATAGAATAAAATATAAAATAAAATCTTCTTGGGATCTCGTACCAGGGACATTAACCCAATTACAAGATTCAAACAACTTTACTTCTACACCTTTTTCATATCCAATATGTAATCTGTAGATAGTTCAACAATAAAATGCATACCTTAGATTATCGAAACCACAAGTACTCGTACTATGTCCCTTTAACTCAACAACTTTATCCTAGCTTGCTTCAAGATTTCAACAATTGTTCCTTCCTGCTTCAAGACTCCTTTAGAATATCAAAGTATACTTCAGAACATCAAAGGTCTACTATAAATCACATATCCAATTCTTCTTCACAACTTTATCAAGGGGGATGCTTCAAGGATTCTCCAAACATCCACTTCAAATGAGCCAAGGATGAATTCAAAGTTTTGTTCAAGAATGACTTCAAGGTTTCTTCAAAAATGAATTCAATGTCTTCTTATCGTTGACTTCAAAAATGACTTTTAAGATATGCTTCAAATTATCTCTAAGAAGAGATTTGTTGTTCCAAAACACAACTCTCATTCTTCCTTACATAAACCTCCAAAAGAACTCTATTATGACCCAAAAATAATATTAGATCTGCCTTAAAGCACCTTGAAATACTCATAGAAGGACAAGATAAAAATGGAGATTGAACAAATTCCTTAGAACTCGAACTTGAATAGATATATAGCTTGAGGAAAGGGGCCAAAATTTAGCCTCTGAAACAGTTTTAGAAGAGGCCTTGGGAGGGTTGAAACTGGACTCATGAGCTTTCCCTAAGTAGGGCCAAAATTCTACCTCATAGCTAGTGTGAAATATGTCATAGAATTAGTACGAAGAATTCTTGAGACATAACCTTACAATCTTGGATGAAGGTGCCATAGAAAGGAGGTCGAAACTATCTTAGACATGCCTTAGAGTAGGGATGAATATACCCTTAAATCATGAAAAAAAATAAGCTTCAGGGAGGCCAAAATTCCTCAAAAAATAACCTCAGAGATGGACCTTAAACACATCACAAAAACTTGTCCAAACCAACAAGATCTCAATAGAATTTGAATCCAATTAAATCCACAGCCTTTAGAAACTTTGACCTTCCTTCTTCATATCTTTGTTAAGCACAAGGCCTCACACAACTTCAATGAATTACCTTGATCAGATCATGCCACACATTATACCCTTTGTGGTTCAACGACATGGATATATGTATGGTTTGGAGGGTTTCCTGAGCTGACCTATGATTTTTTCCACCAAAATATATAAAATATTTTCCAAAAATAGAACTTTGTCAAGCCAACCTGTAGGAGAGAAGCCAACTTGAAGAATGAGGCTTCAAATTTTTTATAATTTAGCTTGTATAATAGCACTTTTAGGGTTGACTTGAACATAAGAACTTAGGCTAGATTAAATTATGATTTTAACTTCCTTTTAGGAAAATAATGAAGAATTAAGGCCATAACTTTATGAGATAAAATTTGGTGCTAATCCCATGCATATAGGGCTTCAAACTTAAAAAATCAATATTTATCCAACTAGGAGACCACACAAGATGTGCCATCTATCAGACGAAATGACATGATAAGGGACACTAGTCTAGGAGGTACTTGTATCCAAATTCATTGATTTGTGCACGTAAATCACCGAATAAATGTTGGCCCTTTAACCCTTTGACATCAATGACAATTTTTCCCAAACAAGATTCACCCTTGCCAACCAGGAGTAAGTCAGGTTGGCGAGGAGGGGTAGTTTTTTGTGAAAGATAAATATGAAGAAAAAAAAGAGAGAAAAAAGAGAAAAAAAAAGAAAGAGAAAAAAAGAGGAAACAAAAGAGAAAAGTAAAAAGAAAGTGAAAGTCAAAATAAGAGGAATAGAGTCGGTTGAAACGACATGAGAATATATACTTGAGAAATAACTTGATGGAGGTCCCACGCATGTACATGTCATAACAAATAACGAACCGATAGTTAAAAAATAAAGAGGAACAAAAAACATAAGAAGCGACAAGAAATAAGGGACAAAAATTTTAAATAGAGATTAAAAACTAAATAAGTTCGAGAGTGTGAGAGAGATGATGCACGAGACTCCTAGGAAGGTAGCACACAATACCTAATGTTGAGAGGCATAGTACCAACTGCTCCAACAAGAAGTGATAGTATACATTTATGCCATGATAGGAATGTAGACAATATGTAAGTCGATGACTCTTGGCCAACGATTTTGTGTTCCCTTATCGCAAGTATATTTAGTCCTGTTATCATATAATTCCTCCAACAAAGACTCCATATTAATTCAAATTCGTCTATAGTTTGGTACATAATATATGAGAATGGAAATTTGAGAGATAGTGATGAAATTGGAATTCTCGCAGTCAACCAAAATTGGATAGACAATGAAGAAAATGAAGATATACTTCTCCATATTTGAAATTTCATGAACATACCCCCCGACACAATTATTATCTATTGATGAAGAAAGAAAGACAAGTAGAGATGATAAACTAAAAAAATATTATACGAACTAGTTCGTCGAATATATAGATAATGGGTGTCAAATCGATGGTAGTTTGATAAATTCCATAAGAGTTGAGACAACGAAAAGGAATGTACTCCATGTACAACTCAATCATCATCTATTGAGGTTGAAAAATCAAATTATCCAACTAACCCTAAGAAAATACTAAAATGTCCATCACCTATAGTAAAAATGGGGTTAAATCATATCCCCCTCTATGAAGGTGACAAGGATCCAAAAAAGCATTGGTTCCTTTGTGATAAATTCTAGATAGCTAATGATATAATAGATGAAGATGAAAAGATGGCACAATTCCTGTCTTCTCTCTAAAAGAGATCTCTCAGATGGTTTATGAATTTAATAGAGAAGTAACCTGGAAATAAAAGTGATATCAAGAGAATATTCTTCTCCTTCTCTAAAGCTCAGGATGTTAAAAATATTGCGACCCAAAAACTAAAAGAAATTAAATAACACTAGATGAAACATTTAAGGAATGTGATGAAAGATTTAAGGATTCTTAAGTCAAATCCCTTACAATATCAATGAAGCCCTATTGGTTCAGTGGTATGTTGCTAGGTTATTACAAAATATCTAAGGGCCATTAAGAATGCATGAAGTGTAATCATGTGAATAATACTTGAAAATGGCCCAACGAATTGAGACAAATGCTGACTGGAAGTCAAATTCCTCAGTTACTAATAAATTATTATAATAAAATATTGAACAACTACAATAGTCGTTGCTAAATTTATCCGTGTAGAAAAACAACCTTTGGTGCACTAATTGTAGGAATGAGGGGCACACCAAAGATAACTACAAATGTGTAGACTATTTTGATTATGATGTACGATGTGTCTAGAAAGACACACATTATGACATATGTCAAGTTGTGTCGAGTCATAGTACTAGAAAATGTCAATATAATTTAAGGAATGTAAAACCTAAATGGTGTTCCATTTGCAAGGATACTACTTATTCTACATAAGAATTCCAATTAAATGCTAATAACAAGCCTAATTACCATGTTGTCTATCACATTTAGGTATTCTAGGCCAAATATTTTGTTGGAAAAAGGACCATCCAGACAATCTGAAAAAGAGTTAAAACAATACTTAAAACACTAAGGAGGAAAGTGAGAAACCAGAAAACACTTATTTACCAAGAAATACAAATCAGGGACTATAAACTCTATGAGTTGAAGACTCTCAGCTGGATGGATGTAGAGATAAAAAAAGAAGTCAACATTTCAAATGATGACTAACCAAAAATATCCCAACTTGATGATCATTGGTTGGATAAACAAGTGATATAATTTATAACTTAATCAAAGAATATCAAGACATATTCTCCCGCAAATATTAATATCGAAAGGGACTTATAAAGGAAACGAGGGAGATGAAAATCAACCTCGTTCCAAGAGCTAAGCTAATAAAGAATAAACCATAAAAACTAGTTGTTATAGCACCATTTACCACCCTTGGTAGATTTGATTCACTCTATTATGGCCTAGGGCAACCCTTCCCTTCCAGACTTGGTCCAAATTATAAAAAAAAATGTTTTAAATCCCATACGTTGTTTTTCTCGGTATAAAAAGTGTGTACACTCGGGTCAGTGTATAGCCAATTTGCGCATATGTTTTAAAACATTAAAAATATATATAATCTCCTTAAATTCAGGAGGCATTTACGATTTTACCTGTTACTCACCCACTGTATCCCATGGCCCAACTATTTCCCAACTGAAAAACTAATTTGGAGAAGTATAAATAGACCTTCATGGGAAGGCCTAAGGGAGGAGAAAAGATTAGATATTGATCTTATAGTTGATTACATCCCTGATCAAGTCTGAATAAATCCATGTGCCTTCTGCACTCCCAAGTCATAGGTAACCTCTATTTCCTTCTTGAGATGTCCTTCATCCCTTTATGAAATCCTTGTGTATATCTCTAGAGGAGGATTGCTAAGGCCTGAGCAAGACGAATTCGGAGGATAGTTTCACTTGGAGCTGGCAGATGACTCAGGTTGTAGTTCTTCCGTACTTTCTTTTTTTTACATCAATATGTTAATTCTTATTTGCTTACATGCTTATATGACCTAACACCTATATGATGAAGATGCTTTCTATTATTGCTATTGTATATGCTTTTCTTGAATGTGTTGTAGGTTCTAAAGCATTGGAAGAAGTAGAGGGTTTGGACCCTACGAGAACGACCTCAAACGTAGGACCTCCGGGTAATACTTCTTCTTCCTACTTTAGTAGTTTAAGTATTATGACTTCTTGTTTTCATGTCCCTTTATGTTGTAAGCCCTTCACTCTGTTGGGGTTCTCAACCCAAGACCCTAGGGTGAGTTTACACGTAACAGAATTGGTGACTCCATGGGGGAAAACATGCTTGTTTTTCTTATATTGGGTTGTTTCTTCTTGATCAGGGCCTGTTTGATTGGTTTCTTGATTTTACAGTGTCTATGACCTTTTTTGCTTCCTCGGCATCAAGTCTGATCTTTTGGATTAGGCCAGGATTTTGTTTTTCTTGATTGAGCTTTATATACGCTTTATCAAAGGACACAATAGCGTATACATGCTAGTTTCTCCAAATAAACTCGAGTATACGTGAGTTTCCTCTGTTTTAGTTGCATATACACGCTTCTATGTCTTTACACAATTGTGTATACCTTATTTTGAATTAATTTTTCAAAATATTTGACCCAGTTAAGTTTGTTTCCTGCTGGTTTTTTCTATTTTCTGGTCATTCACTATCTGTAAAGCTCTGCTTTCATGTAAGTCTTCAATCTCTAATCTTCCTCTTGTTGAAAAACCTAGTTAAGCTAGGGTTTGCTTTTTGAGTAAGGTTTCAATTTGGGCTTTGGGTTCAAGGATTCTTGTCGAAGTTCTTGGTTGTTCTGACTTGGCGGAACAAGAAACTGATTGCAGTTTTGTTTATAACCCAATTTTCAAATTGCTTTACTTTGCTTTCCCTTTTTGGTTGACCTATTTTGTTTTTGATGGTTTTTGAGTGCCTCTTCGGTAATATTGAAAGTATTTATTGAAGTTCTTTTGGTTTTCTGAAGTTCTTTGTACTATTGTTCAAATCAATCTATGCAATCCTATGGTCCTTTATCGTTTCAAGTATCATTACATTGGTAATGTGCATAATTGGTGAATTTTGGGACTCTTTATGATTTTTTTTGGTCTTTGAAGTTTAGTAGTCCTTTGTGGCCTCAAAAATTTCTTGGGTTCTTTTAAAAGGAAAAATATAGGATTCCTCTTTCTCCTCCCTCTTGTAATGAGAGATCTAAAAAGAAGAGAAAGAGGAGGAGGAGGAAGAAGAATAATTCTATCCATGAATCATCATCAACCTCTGCTAGTCATGTTGGAGATGAGCTTCCATCTACTGCAAGTCATGTTGGGTGCATAAGTCTAGTCACTGCAAGTCATAATAGAAATTCATCACCAACCGCTGCAAATCATGTTAGAAATGAGCTTCTGACCACTGCAAGTCATGTTGGGGGCATAAGTCTAGTCACTACAAGTCATACTAGCAATGGGTCACCTACCTCTGTGAGTCATATTTATGTTGACTCACTTGCTTCTATGAGTAGGGATGGGGGCACAAGTCCTATCTCTCTTGGGAAAGAATCGTTGACCTTTGAAAGTCATGCTAGGGACTCTCCATCAACCACTGATAGTCATGTTGGAAGAATGGATGTTGATTAGAAACCTAGGCATAGAAGTTTTAAACCTAAGTTCCCTTGTAAGATATGTAAGGGAGACCATCTTACTCATTTGTGCCCTAGTATTCCAGTGGTACAAAGGATATGGTCTGAGTCTGAAGGTTCTTCTACTCCTGGACCTGTTATGGTTTCTCAACATTCTCTGTTGGACACAGATTGTCATTGATGTCAATATGGCAATATTCGAGGAGCAGACGGAACAGAGCCAAGAGGAGTAGACAGAGCTAAGAGGGGCCAAGAGGATCAGATGGAGCCAAGAGGAGAAAACAAAGCAACCAAAGGAACTAACAACAAACAGAGCCATTAGAGCCACAGAGGAAGCAGACAGAGTTATCGGGAGTCATCGGGAGCCATCAGTGGGCGATATGCCTCAAACTCATGTATTTACCCATTGACGACAAAAACCATATATACATTCACTTAACACTATCAGAGGCTCAAACAGAGGCCAAAGCATACATATTACAAATACAATATCAGAGGAGGAGCAGTATATTATATCGCCAAGTTCTATTAAGTGTCGCACCCGAAACCTCCGATTGTGATTGCAAGAGTGGACCCGAAACTGTGACTGTCGATATGCTGCGACTATGACTACCGATATGTTGCGATCGCCGATAGAAATTTTCACATTAGGAATGCGGAGCGAAGTCATACAGTGGTAAGCGACCCTTTTACGATCATCGATAGTGATGAACGTTGCGGACCCAACTTGGCTTAATATAATATCGCGTCCAGTGGTGAATCGGCCATTGGCCATCGACAATGTCACGGGCTCGACTTATAGGAGAACCTTTGAAAGTGGCAATTGTGATAATGTATGCAGAACCGATGGTCCTATTTATAGCACCCTATTGTTATATCGCATCCATAGGAGGATCGGCCCATCGGCCATCAGTGATATCATGAGGTTGATGTATAAAGGACCCTTGGAAGCCTTGAGTGCCAATTGCGACATACGCTTCAGATCCGATACAGGAATATTTGCGGGTGAATTAATATTGAAGTCCGCCCTTTAGCCATTTTGCCTGTGTTTCCTGTGTAAATGAATTTTTTGGCTTACACGGCGTTTAGAGGCAGAAATACACTACGGAATGCTCCCGATAGTTCAGGAGGCTGATTCATGGCGATAGTGATTGTGATTGGGACGTGGTTTTCCGTTAACCAAAGCTATCTCTAGGTATGCCCGTAATCATTGTTAAAGGAGCGTTGTTACAGTCGTAACCAATAAGATGTGTTCTACATAGATTATTTGGCACTCTCTTATGAATTAACGTGTCGTGTGAGCACAATGAGACAGAGGAAGCTACAACGACAGACAAGCCAGTGGTGAGGAAGCTGAAGCAGGCGAGGAGGAAGCCAAAGAGCCAGTGAGAAAGCGGAAACAAATGGACAAAGGCATGGGAATGTATAAAACAGTAAAAACAGAGAACTGTTGGTGTTGTTGGTGTGGTGAAGGACTAGAGTGTGAGGTAGTAGAAGCAACAAAGGCAAAAGAGGCTGCAGAAGCAGCGAAAGCTGTAGAGGCAGCAGAAGCAGCGGAGGCAAAAGAGGCTGCAGAAGCAGCAGAGGCTGTAGAGGCAGCAGAAGCAGCAGAGGCAGGAGAGTAGGAGTGAGAGAACCTCAGCTAAACAGAATGTAGTAGCATACCAATTTATACCAAGGTTGGGTTGGAGGCCAAGAGGTCGGAGCCTCAGAACTGAACATGATTAAAGTCATTAGGGGTAGGTGCTCCTAAGTGCAAAACCACTTCAAAACAGAGTTGGTGCTCTAGAGGTTGGAGCCTCACTGAAGTCCAAGTTGGAGCTTGGCAACCATTCACAATCAGATATATACTTATATTGTATTTATTTCATTGCATTGTCTTGAGTTTTAATAAAAGCATTTATTCCAGCTGTTGATTTCTGTGTTCTGTGTATACATATACATATCTATATATGCTTTTGGCAATCACTAGAACAATTAAAAAAAAAATACTGATTCACCCCCCCTCTCAGTATTTCCAACAATTGGTATCAAAGCAGGCTTCTTCATACTAGCCTAACAGCTTGAAGAAGGATCCGCAGCCATGATGAGAAATCACGAAGCATCAGGAAGACCTCCTTTGTTCGATGGCACTAACTTTGGTTTCTGGAAGAAAAGAATGACCTACTACTTAATGTCCCTTGGACCTGAAGTCTGGCATTTTGTTCAAAATGAATACCAAACGACTTCCACTCTTCCAACAGACCCAGACGAGAGGAAAGCCTACATCGCAAATGCAAAGGCCATGAACTCCATCACTAGTGGAATCACTGATTCCGAGTTTACAAAAATCATGCACTGTACCTCTGCCAAAGAAATGTGGGAGAAGCTAGTTGGCTTGTACGATGGAGACTCAAAAGTAAAAAAGGAAAAGCTTCAAACTCACAGAAGACAATTTGAAAGTTTGAGGATGGAAGATGAAGAAGATATTGCAGCATACCTCCTCCGAGTAGCTAAAGTGGTAAATTCCCTGAAAGGATTGGACAAAAAAGTTGAAGAAAGTACCATTGTTCAAAAGGTATTAAGGTCTCTTCCAGACAGATTTGACTCCAAAATAAGCGCTATAGAAGAAGAAAAGGATCTAGATACCCTCAAAATGGATGAACTCCATGGAATTCTTACTGCTTATGAAATGAGGAAAGGTGGCCCAAGCTCCAAAGATGCAACATTCAAGGCCTTAAAGTCAAAGAAGGGGAAAGAAAGGAATGACTATAGTGATGAGTCAGATGTGGAATCCGAATTGGCTCAATTTGTATGAAAGCTAAAGAGAGGATCTAAGCTTAAAGGCAAGTATCCTCTTATTTGTTTTAAATCTGGTAAAGTAGGTAATTATGCAGAAAAATGTCCTCATAAACATGACAGTGATGATGAAGGAAATTCTAAAAGAATGGCACACAAAAATAAAGGGTTCAATAAGAAAAACTTCTTCTCCAAGCAAGATGAGTCTGATGAGGATGAGTCTATGGTCAAAAAAAAGAAATCAGATGAGGAAAGTGATCATGATGAAAGCCAAGAAACATTATTCATGGCACTCGCAGATGATGATGACTTAGGGCTGGAAGGAAATGTAGATGAACTATTAATTAGCGCCATTGAAGAAAATGAAAAACTACGGAACAAACTCATTTCTCTCAAAGTGGAAAATGAGGAAATAAGAAGGAGAGAAGATTTCTTGGAAGCAAAGCTTAAAGAAAAAGAAGAGACTTGTGAAGAACGTGAGGCCGAAATAGTGTCTCTGAGAAAGGAGTTGGAGCAAATTAAAAAGGGCTGTAAAAGCTCTCAAATACTTGAGACTATTCTGAAAAATCAAAAACCTCAACATGACAAGTCTGGAATAGGTTTCAAAGGAGAATCCTCAAGCACTAAGAATAGTGCAAAAATCTATGCTGATGCACTTTCCTGCAACCCAAAAGATGAAAAAGTATGTTATCAAAAGTGCATCCTAGATCGCAAGAATGAAGAGAGAATTACTCCAAAGAAGAATGTGGAGTCGAATCATGGACACTACAGCAAATACAAACCTGTACTCCACCAAGGGCCCATCACAAATCCAAAGAACGAGGGAGGAGTAATTCCCAGGAAGGAAATCGACTCAAACCGTGGTTGTTTCAACAAGTACAAAACCATCTTTCTTGGACACTACTTTCACTGTAAAAACTTCAGTCATCAAGCCAGACATTGTATGGCTCGCAGAAGTGAAAAGACAAAGCTAAAGGACCGAATAATCAACTCATATGCCCCCAAAAGGCAAGGACAAATCAAAACCTTCAATTCATTTGATCCCTTGACCAAATTTGATATGATTTTCTCTTTCTGCTACAATAATGGACACTATGAACAAGACTGCCCACTCAAAGGAAGAAAGACGAGTAGCAAGAACTCCAACATGGACAAATGCGGCCTGGCTCTATATGCTCAAAATAATGGCAACCAATGGTTTGTAGATAGTGGGTGCTCCAGACACATGATAGGAGACAAAAGGAAGTTTGTCTCACTGAGCAAAAAGGAAGGGAATGTTTCCTTTGGAAGCGGATATGGTAGAATTGCAGGAAAAGGAATAGTTACTCTGATCAATGAAACGGAAAAGCTCAAGATGCTCTATTGGTTGATGGACTCAAACAAAACCTCCTAAGTGTCAGCCAAATCTGTGATCAAGGACATAAGGTTGTTTTCAGCACCAAAGGGTGTGAAATAAGGAACTCTTCCTCAAGGAAAGTTGTGGCAAAAGGGGTGAGAACACCAGACAACATTTACATTCTCAACAAGATTCGATAAAATAAATGCTACTTGAGTCAGACAGATGAGAGTTGGCTGTGGCACAAGCAACTTGGACATACAAGCTTCGAAAATCTTATCAATATCAGCAAGATCAAAGTTGTACGAGACATCCCAAGGCTGTTCAAACCAAATCAAGCAGTATGTGGTCCATGTCAACATGGAAAGCAGACCAGAATCAGCCACAAGACAAAGGAGCTCTCTACATCGAGACCCTTGGAGATCATCCATGCTAATGTGTGTGGGCCAACTAGAAATCAAGCACTCCAAGGAGAAAGGTACTTTGTGTTATTTGTTGATGATTATACTAGAATGATGTGGATATATTTCATAAAGTATAAATCTGAAACTTTTGAGTGTTTTAAGAATCTAAAAGCCCTTGTAGAAAATGAAAAAGATTCAAAAATTAAGTGCCTTAGAATAGACAGAGGAGGAGAATTCACATCAAACGAGTTTAGTGAGTTTTGTAATATTCATGGAATTAAAAGGGAATTCTCAGCTACCAGAACACCTCAGCAAAATGGGGTAGTTGAAAAAAGAAACTGAACAGTCCAAGAAATGGCAAGAACTATGTTATTAGCAGCAGACTTACAACCTAAATTCTGGAGAGAAGCAATAGGGACAACTGTCTATACACTGAATTGAACTCAATTAAGACCAAATTGTGAAAAAACTCCTTATGAGCTATGGAAAGGAAGACCTACTTCGGTGAAGTACTTCAAGATATTTGGAAGAAAGTGCTTCATAAAAATATATGATGGCTCACTCAGAAAGTTTGATTCTCGGGCTGATGAAGGGATATTTCTTGGATACTCTACATGGAGCAAGGCTTACAAGTGCTACAATTATCGACTGAAGAAAATAGTGGAAAGCATTGACGTAAAGGTTGATGAAGATATTCCAGAAAAGGAAATTGAAGAACATGAATATGACTCTCTCATTGAAGAAGAAGAACCTAAAGAAGAAGAAATAGATGAGGAAGAAGAAGAAGAAGAAGAGGAAAGAGAACCACCTAATACCCCTTCAAAGATGAAGTATATCCAAAGACATCATCCAGAAGAGTAGATCATTGGAGATAAAGATGAAGGTGTGCAAACCCGAAGAAGGATAACAATCACACCCAAGAGAAAAGGCATTGCCCTCATATCTATGATAGAACCAGAAACATTTGCAGAAGCAAGTAAGGATCCTCATTGGGTAAAAGCCATGGAAGAAGAAATGTCCCAAATTGAGAAGAACAAGACATGGGAGCTGGTACCTCTTCCAAAGGACAAAAATATAATAGGAACTAAATGGGTGTTCAAAAATAAAATGAATGAGGAAGGACAGGTTACCAGAAACAAGGAAAGACTTGTCTGCAAAGGCTATTCACAAATTGAAGGAATTGACTTTGAAGAGACATTTACACCAGTGGCCCTTATGGAAGCTATCAGGATGTTCTTGGCATTTGATTGCTCAAAAGGATTCAAAATCTATCAAATGGACGTGAAATCAGCATTTCTAAATGGGGAACTCAAGGAGGAAGTCTACATGGAGCAACCAGAAGGTTTTGATCTAACAGCAGGAAAGGACTTAGTCTGTAAGTTGAAAAAGGCTTTATATGGGTTGAAACAAGCTCCTAGAGCTTGGTATGCAAGACTGGATCACTATCTACAACACCAAGGCTTCAAAAAGGGAGTGGCTGGAAGCAATCTATACATAAAGACAAATCAAGGTAAGTTACTAGTTGCTCTTGTTTATGTCGATGATCTGATTTTTGCTAGTAATAATGATGAAATGAGCCATGAATTTTCTCAAAGCATGTCAAAAGAATTTGAGATGTCAATGATAGGAGAGCTGTCCCACTTCCTTGGACTTCAAGTATCTCAAACCAGAGCAGGATTGTGTATATCTCAAACCAAATATCTAAAATACATGCTCAAAAAATATGGAATGGAGGACTGTGCACCCGTGAGCACACCTATGACCACAAACTACAGATTGAGCAAAGATGATGACTCCCCTCTAGTAGATGAAACTCATTACAGGTCAATGGTTGGAGCCCTTCTATACTTAACAGCTACACGACCAGACATAATGCAAGCAGTAGGAATGGTGGGAAGATTTCAATCTGCTCCCAAACAATCCCATTTATTAGCTGTAAAAAGAATTCTCAGATATCTGAAGGGAACTTCTGATTTCAGTCTTTGGTACCCAAAGGACCCAACACTGACTATAACTACATACACCGATGCTAATTGGGCTGGAAGTATAGATGATCGGAAAAGTACTAGTGGAAATGCATTCTTCCTAGGATACTGTTTGGTATCCTGGCTCAGCAAAAAACAGTCATCCATATCATTATCCACAGCTGAAGCCGAGTATATTGCTGCAGCAGACTGTTGTACTCAGATACTATGGATGAAGGAAGCTCTAAAAGATCTTGACATATGTACAGATCAACCAATTACCATCTATTGTGAGAACACAAGTGCTATCAGTCTCAACAAAAATCCAGGGATGCACTCAAGAACCAAACACATACCAATCAAGTATCATTTCCTCCGTGAGCAAGAAGCTGAACAAAACATTGTCCTGGAATATATCAGTACTAAGGAGCAGATAGCTGATATTTTCACAAAACCTCTTCCTCGAGAAGCATTCGAACATCTGCATCAAAAGATGGGGGTTATTTCTTTATCATCACTCAAGTTCATTCATAAAGATGTAGCAGGACAGGGTGAGAAATTTGAGAGGGGGAGTCCGTATGCATTCCTTTGCCATTGATGTCAAAGGGGGAGAGAGCAGAAGAATATTGCCATCAATAACAAAGGGGGAGATTGTTGGACACAGATTGTCATTGATGTCAATATGGAAATATTCGAGGAGCAGACGGAGCCAAGAGGAGCAGATAGAGCCAAGAGGAGCAGACGGAACGAAGCCAAGAGGAGCAGATAGAGCCAAGAGGAGCAGACGGAACGAAGCCAAGAGGAGCAGATGGAGCCAAGAGGAGCAGACGGAGCCAAGAGGAGCAGACAAAGCAACCAAAGGAACTAACAACAAATAGAGCCATCAGAGCCACAGAGGAAGCAGACAGAGTTATCGGGAGCCATCGAGAGCCATCGGTGGGCAATATGCCTCAAACTCATGTATTTACCCATCGGCGGAAAAAACCATATATACATGCACTTAACACTATCAGGGGCGCAAATGGGGACCAAAGCATACATATTACAAATACACTATCAGAGGCGGAGCAATATATTATATCGGCAGGTTCTATTAGGTGTCACACCCGAAACCTCCGATTGTGATTGCAAGAGTGGACCCGAAACAGCGACTGCCGATATGCTGCGACTGCGACTACCGATATGTTGCCATCACCGATATCGATTATCGCATCGGAAATTTGGAGCGAAGTCATACAGTGGTAAGCGGCCCTTTTGCGATCGCCGATAGCGATGAACATTGCGGACCCGATGCGACATCACAACTTGGCTTAATATAATATCGCGTCCAGTGGTGAATCGACCATCGGCCATCCATAATTTCATGGGCTCGACTTATAGGAGAACCTCCAAAAGTGGCGATTGCAATAATGTATGCGGACTCGATGGTCCTATTATATAGCACCCTATTGTTATATCGTGTCCATAGGAGGATCGGCCCATCGTCCATCAGCGATATCATGAGGTTGATGTATAAAGGACCCCTAGAAGCCTTGAGTGCCGATTGCAACATACGGTGCGGATCCGATACAGGAATAGTTGTGGGTGAATTAATATAGAAGTCCGCCCTTTAGCCATTTTTCCTGTGTTTCCTGTGTGAATGAATTTTTTGGCTTATGCGGCATTTAGAGGCAGAAATACACTACGGAATGCTCCCGATAGTTCAAGAGGCTGATTCATGGCGATAGTGATTGCGATTGGGACGTGGTTGTCCGTTAACCAAAGTTCTCTCTAGGTATGCCCGTAATCATTGTTAAAGGAGCGCTGTTACAGTTGTAACCAGTAAGATGTGTTCTCCGTGGATTATTTGGCACTCTCTTATGAATTAACGTGTCCTGTGAGCACAATGAGACAGAGGAAGCTACAACGACAGACAAGATAGTGGCGAGGAAGCTGAAGCATGCGAGGAGGAAGCCAAGAGTCAACGAGAAAGTGAAAACAAATGGAAAAAGGCATGGGAATGTATAAAATAGTAAAAACAGAGAATTGTTGGTGTTGTTGGTGTGGTGAAGGACCAGAGTGTGAGGTAGTAGAAGCAGCAAAGGCAAAAAAGGCTGCAAAAGTAGCAGAGGCTATAGAGGCAGCAGAAGAAGCAGAGGCAAAAGAGGTTGCAGAAGCAGCGGAGGCTATAGAGGCAGCAGAGGCAGCAGAGTAGGAGTGAGAGAACCTCAGCTGAATAGAGTGTAGTAGCATACCAGTTTATACCAAGGTTGGGTTGGAGCCCAAGGGGTTGGAGCCTCAGAACTGAACAGGATTAAAGTCATTAGGGGTAAGTGCTCCTAAGTGCAAAACCACTACAAAACAGAGTTGGTGCTCTGGAGGTTGGAGCCTCACTGAAGTTCAAGTTGGAGCTTGGCAACCATTCACAGTCAGATATATACTTATATTGTATTTATTTCATTGCACTGTCTTGAGTTTCAATAAAAGCATTTATTCTAGCTGTTGATTTATGTGTTCTGTGTATACATATACATATCTATAGATGCTTTTGGAAATCACTAGAACAATTAAAAAATAAAAAATAAATAAGAAATATTGATTCATCCCCCCTCTCAGTATTTCCAACATTTTCATCAACCATTGGTTGATGAAGTGGTCAAGCCAGTGCAATCTCTGGCTAATTACACTCCTCTTTTGCGGGCTGAAGTGCCTAACAACAAAGTCTTCTTGATTTCTAGTACAAAGTCTTCTGGTCTAGGTTGCATTTCAATCTCTCTGAATGTACCCCTTCCAAGTTCTAGGAGTGTCTCCTTTGATTGGGATAACCTTGTCGAGCCTTGTCTTCCTTCTACTGCACCTTTCCAAATAAAGGTTAGAGTTAGTTCCACAAAAGTTTATCGATGTATGGTGGATGAAGGATCCTCTACAAGTATTATCTCCTTCTTGACTTGGAAATATTTGGGGTTCTCCAAAGTTGTTGGCATCTGATAAGAAGTTGTTAGCCTATGATAGAAGACCTAGTGAACCTATGGGTGTTCTTCCTCAATTGCCTATTACTTTAGGTGGGAAGATTGTCTTAATCGATATGATGGTGGTTGATCTCCCTTTAGACTTTAATATGCAACTTGGGCATGATTTTTTCTATGCTATGAATGTTGTGGTGTCTTCACTCTTTCGAGTGATGTGTTTTCCTCATAACAGAAATATTTTCACTATTGATCAACTTGCATCTGATAATAACCCCCCTAATTCGAATTTACTACAGAATACCCCTTAGTATGTTCCAAGTGTTCAGGTAGACTCTACCCAGCCATGGGTGAACTATGCGGCACTGAATCCTCAATGTTCTATTTCTTCTAAGAAGGATCCTACAAACTATTATTTTCTTTCTTAGGACTTGGTCCCAGCAATTGACCGAGTGATTTCTTCTATGGGGATATGGGACTCCTTAATTCACTCTTTTGATCCTTCTAGTTCTCATGATTTCTTGGAAGTTGATTTTCCTTCACAGGAAGAACTTTTTGAGGCCATGAATTTTAACTACCAAAGGAGTCCTTAGCTTGAGCCCCACAAGAGTTTTGTCCTGAAGAATTATTATGCGTAAGCTGCAAGGCTGCGTGGTTCCTTGTACCATATTGTACATATAAGGTATGCATTTTCAAGTTTTGTATTATATAACACAAGCTTTTATCTGAAGTTTATATATGGGATGTATTAACTTCTTGTCTAATGTTCCTAATTGTGTCTATAGAACTTGGAAGACCTCTCTTTTGGAAATTTTTATGGTTGATATGCTATGACAGGTATTGGTTCTCAAAACTAACATATAGGTTAGGATTTTTCACTTTCATTGTGCATTTATCAGTTTCCCTTTCCATTTTGGCCTTAGTATTGACCCCACCAAGATATGATGTAGAACCTTCTCATTGCTTATAAGTGTCATAACTTGTGTGGTAGTGTTGGAATTATGACACAGGTTAGCGCTATGACACAGGTATTGTCCTTGATGGCAACTCACTCAAATTACAATCACAGTTCAGTCCCTCAGAATGGAGGAAAAAGAGATATACGTAGGTTCCTCTTAACGAAGTTGTGTATACACGCGAGATCACCGATCAAAAGGCGCGTATACGTATGCACGCAATTTCATGCAAGGAAAAACACGTACATGTGGGAAAACTCATTTTTTGGTCCATGGTATTTAGTCCTTGGTATTTGGACCTATGGTTTTGGACCATGGTATCTTGTTCGAAGTGTTGAACCCAGGTATTGGGTCCATGGTTTTGATTCTCTATGGTTTTGGACCATGGTATTGATTAAGGCATAAGACTATAAAAGGGGAAGGAGATCATTAGGCAAAGGCATTCACTCAAGCATTGAATATCTGATGAAGAGCAAGATCTAGAATTGGGTTATGGTGCATAGTTGGATCTGAACCAAGGAGGAACCTGAGCACTAGAAGAAGGATAAGTTCTATTGATGGGTCAAGATCTTAAGGCTTGAATATTAGTATCTTTGTGTGATTTTGATTTGTTATATTTGACACATAACTTGATCTATAAATCTGATAATCTAGGTATAACTGATGTCTGAATAAGTGAAAAGGGTAAATTATGTTTTATATATCTATACGTAGGTTCGACACAGCAGAGGCGCGTATACACGCTATTTCAAAAAGTCAAAACAGCGTATATGCTAGTTGGCCTTGATACAGAAGCGTATGCACGCAGGTTCTACATATTGAAGTAGTGTACGTCTCTTGAAATATGTTTTAGCTACTTATGTTATTGCTGCAGTGTTCTGGGTTCAGGATTGGTTTCTGGTTACTGTTAATGTATTCTGGTTACAGCATTCAGAGAAGTGATTTCTTGATTCAGCTTTGGTTGGTGCAAAGGAGATTGGTTGATGCAGATACATTTGATGTTTGATTGATGTTATTGATGGATCGAGTCTGAAAATTTATGAAACGTGGTCCCTGGAAGAAAAGAGAAGGTTGTAGCCTTCTGTAGGTCAGCACCTATGTACTAGTACATCAGCTAGTACAAGAGCTAAGGGGGTTGTAGCTCCCTTCCAGGAGAAGCTAGAGAATGAGAGAAGGTGGTAGCCTTCTACAGGTAGAAGCATGTGTACTGGTATAAGACTACACCAGTACAGAAATATTGTAAAAAGAAGAAGTTTCTTATTAAAAGAAGATAGAGACGAATTGCAGCAGGTGGTTTTCACCCACATTGGGTTTCCACCTTATATCTTGTGTCCATGTGTGTGATGATCTATTCTGTTTTACTGCACTTTTTTATTGTTCTTATGGTTAATGAAGTTCTGATGCACTGATTAAAGGTCAACATTTAATGAATCATAAGTTTACTAATATACGTTGGTTGCTTTAGACACAATAGTGTATATACGCAGTTTCTCATAACTGAAGTAGCGTATACAAATCTGATTATGAAATGAAAAATAATTGATTTAATAATACTGATTCACCCCCCCTCTCAGTATTATTTCCAACAATTGGAATCGGAGCAGGTCCTTCAGATGAAGCTTGATTGCTTGAAGGAAGATCTATCATCATGAGAACCTACAAAAAAGAGGCATCTATCAGACCGCCAATCTTTGATGGGAGAAACTTCGTCTATTGGAAGGTAAGAATCAAAACCTATCTTCAATCTCTTGGTACAGAAGTTTGGGATATCGTGGAAGCAGGATACACATTTCCATCAGCAACTCCTACAGATACAGCTAGTAAGAAGCAGTATGAAACAAATGCAAAGGTTGTCAATACTCTATTATGGAGTTTATCTCAATCAGAATTCGTCAAGGTTATGCAGCTCAAAACCGCAAAAGAAATATGGGACAAGATCGTTCTGAGCTATGAAGGAGACGATCAGGTAAAACGTGAAAAACTACAAACTCTCAGAATTCAATATGAAAATCTCAAAATGCACAATGATGAAAGTGTGGCTAATTATTTCTTACGTATAGATGAGATTGTTAATTGTATGAAAAACTTGGGTGAAGAAATAAAAGAAGTTACTTTGGTTGAAAAGGTGCTAAGATCTTTGTCTTCTAAGTTTGAATCAAAAATTTTTGCCATAGAAGAAAAGAAGGATCTACGGAGCATTACCATGTCACAGCTGCACGAAATCCTAATTGCTTTCGAAATGAGAAAAGGGGGACCATCAGACAGGAGAGAAGCCACATTCAAAAATTTAGGAAAAAGAGATTACAATGAGTCAAGACATATGTCAGAAGGAGAGGAAGAATCAAACTTTGTCAAGAACCTTCAACGGGGTTCTGGAAGATTCAGAGGTAAGCTACCTTTCAAATTCTTTGCTTGTGGAAGAGTTGGTCACTATGCAGCCAAGTGTCCTCATAAAGATAAGCTTGACAAAGGTAAGGAACCAGTTAGATGGAATAGAAAACATAATGTAAGTAAGAAGAGCTATTATACTCATGAAGACAGTGATGGATTTTCAATTAGTGATGAAGATGAGCAATGTAATGATTATAGACTCTTGATGGCTTTTGAAGATGATGATTTCTTGGATGCTATAGATGAAGATGATCTCTATGAAGAAATTTCTAAACTTAAAATCTGTTTAGAAGAAAAGAGTATGATCATAGATACTCTAACATTCCAACTTGCTGAAAGGGAGAAACACAATGAAAAGTTAGAATGTGAAATTGTGGGACTTAGAAAATATATTGAGAAAACAAAATCTCTTAATCTTAGATTTGCTAAAGGATATGAAACTTTAGATGAGATTATCAATGTGCAGCGTTCTCCTCTAATCAAGACAGGTCTTGGATATTCTAAAGAAGCATCTCAAGCATAAAAGCCATCCACCTCCAAAAGTTATCTTGATGCAGCAAGGAGAAGTAAACAGGTTGACAATCAACAGCAAAGGCATAAAACATATCACCAGGTAAATCAGGGTCAATCTACTTCAAGGATGAACAAAGATCACCAAGTAAATTAGGGGCAACCTACTTCAAGGATGAACAGAAGCTACAACCAACCGCAGGTAAATCATTCTTAATTTTCCTCAAGAATGAATGTCCATGAAAACTACAATCACCTGGATGATAGGTTTAATAATCGAAGGAATTTCTTCAATGGCCAATGTTTCTCTTGTCATAACTTTGGACACAAAGCAGTTCAATGTGTTGCCTAAAAGACCATCATGACCAGAGAAGCATGAAATCAAGGGAGTGTGACTAGAATCATGAAAAGAACCTACAATAACTTTTCTGTTCTTGAAAATGAAATAGAATGTTCTATTTGTAACAACTTTGGTCATGAAGATTTTGAATGCAGGAGTAGGTTTTGGCAAACAACTTAGAAGGAGAAAGCTTCATTGAGTCCCAAAACATGGAGAAAGAAAGAACCATAACCAGAAAGATGTGGTATAGCCTTATATGCGGAAGGATAGGAAAATCAGTGGTACATCGACAGTGGATGCTCAAAACATATGACAGGTGATAAAGAAAAAATTCAATCATATAGTGCTTTAGAAAAGGAAAGGAAGGTCTCATTTGGAAATGACACCCCTGCACTCATAAAAGGTAAAGGTTCTATTCTTTTGAAAGAAAAGGTCAAAGCTGGAAATGTTATGTATGATGATGGCTTAAAGCATAATCTAATGAGTGTCAGTCAAATGTGTGATCAAGGAAATGAGGTAATATTTCGATCAAATGGATGTATTGTTCATGAGCTTGATGTAGGAGAAACAGTGATCAAAGGCATAAGAACTCCAAATAATTTATACATACTCAAGGGAGGACAACAACAATGCTATCTAAGAAAGAATGATGAACACTGGCTATGGCACAGAAGATTGGGGCATCTAAGCTTCTATCAAATAAGGAAAGCATGCAAATATCAGGCGGTTCGTGATCTCCTTGACATGAGAATTCCAAACAATACAATATGCAAATCATGTCAGTTTGATAAGCAAACTAGAACTAATTTCCATGAGAAGGAAGGATCAGCTAGTAAACCACTTGAACTTGTCCTTACTGATGTATGTGGTCCATCCAGGAAAATGTCACCTCGAGGAGAAGAATACTTCATATTGTTCATTGACGACTTTTCTAGGATGTTTTGGATAGGACTTTTGAAGCATAAAGACAAAGCTTTCGAAAAGTTCAAAGCGTTCAAAGCCTTGGTTGAAAACGAATCAGATCGCAGAATCAAATGCCTCAGATTTGATCGAGGAGGGGAATTTACCTCGGATGAATTTTTCGACTTTTGTGAAGAATATGGAATAAGAAGGGAATTCTCTACTATAAGAACTCCTCAGCAAAATGGGGTAGTAGAAAGGATGAACAGAATGGTTCAACAAATGGCTCATGCTATGCTTGATGAGTCTGGAACTCCTGCAACCTTCTGGGGTGAAGCTGCATTTGTTGTCATTACTATCCTCAACAAGAAAAACGTCCGGCTAAACAGCACTCAAACTCCTCATGAACTTTGGTATGGTAAGACTCCTACGGTAAAATACTTCAAAATTTTTGGAAGCAAATGTTACATCAAAAGGACTGATGAAAACCTTGGCAAGTTTGAACCTAGAGCAGATGAAGGCATTCTCCTTGGTTACTCTCCCCAAAGCAAAGGATATAAGTGTTACAATAAAAGACTTGGAAAAATTGTTGAAAGTATTGATGTAGTGGTTGATGAAGAAGGAAACAATCCAAGGCAGGTAAAATCCGAAGATTTCGAAGATGATGAGGACTATCCTTCAACATCAAATCAGACTTATGATGAAGAAGAAACCTATGAGGCACCAGAAGAACAGATAAGGGTAGAAGAAAAGACTCCATCCAGGTATGTCCAGAAGAATCATCTAGAGACTCAAATTTTGGGGCAGAAAGAGGCAGGTGTACAAACAAGAAGAACTATTTCAGAAGCTTCAAGCTATCTAGCATTGCTCTCCTCCACTGAACCACGAAATGTAAGTGAAGCATGCAAAGATGAATGCTGGGTCAAGGCCATGAATGAAGAACTTGAGCAGATTGAAAAGAATAACACTTGGGAGTTGGTTCCTAGACCAAATGATAAGAATGTCATAGGGACAAAATGGATATTCAAAAACAAACTGAATGAGAATGGAGATGTTATTAGAACAAGGCCAGACTTGTTTGTAAAGGGTATGCTCGACAAGAAGGCATAGACTTTGAAGAAACTTTGCACCAGTTGCTAGACTTGATGCTATAAGAATGTTCCTTGCTCTTTCTAGCTTCCAAGAGTTCAAAGTATATCAAATGGATGTGAAATCTACTTTTCTAAATGGAGACTAAGAAGAAGAAGTGTACATTGAGAAACCAGATGGATTCATCCTTGGAAATGATCCAAAACTTGTATGCAGACTCAAAAAGGCTCTCTATGGCCTTAAACAGGCTCCAAGGGCTTGGTATTTTCAGTTGGACAAACATCTCCATCAACAAGGTTTTTCAAAAGGATCAACAGATAGCAATCTATATATAAAAATTGTTATTGGTAAATTGCTAATACTTGTTATGTATGTTAATGATATCATCTTTGGTAGCAATGAAGAAACCATGAGTCAAAACTTTGCTTTGGTGATGCAGAAAGAATTTGAAATGTCCTTACTTGGTGAGCTCACATATTTTCTTGGTTTACAAGTCCAACAAAACAAAGACGGTATTTTCTATCACAAACCAAGTATCTCAAGTAGATCTTGAAGAAATATGGGATGGAGGATTCGAAACCAGTATGTACCCCTATGTTAATAGGATGCAGCCTCAGCGAAAATGATGAATCAGCAGCAGTACATCAACCAACCTATAGATCCATGATTGTTAGTCTGCTTTATTTGACAGGTACCCGACCAGACATCATTCATGCAATGGGAATAGTTGGAAGATTTCAGGCAAATCCAAAGGAAGCACACCTTCATGCAGTGGGAATAGTTGGAAGATTTCAGGCAAATCCAAAGGAAGCACACCTTCATGCAGTTAAGAGGATTTTTAAATATCTTCAAGGAACACAAAATTATGGCTTATGGTATCCTAGAGATACAGATCTCACACTTCATGCATATACAGATGCAAATTGGGCAGGAAGCGCGGATGATAGAAAAAGCACTAGTGGTGGTGCATTCTTTATGGGTTCCAGATTAGTATCTTGGTTCAGCAAGAAACAAAGCTCAATTGCATTATCTACAGCTGATAAGGTGTATATGGAGTAGTCTTCTGTCATGCTATACCACACTTCTTACAGAATTCTTCAAATTCCTTGCTGCAAAACTCTCCACCATTATTTGTCCTCAACACCTTTATCTTCTTCTCTGTATGATTTTCCAAGAGAGACTTAAATTCTTTAAACTTGTCAAAGACTTCAGATTTCTTCTTAAGGAAATATATCCATGTATTCCTTGAGAAGCCATCTATAAATGATACATAGTACATAGACTTACCCAGTGATGGAACCTTCACAGGTCCAAACACATCACTGTGCACAAGCTCTAATATTTGTTTCTCCCTCTTACTACCAGAGGGGAAACTCACCCAATTCTGCTTCCCATATACACAATTTTCACAGTAATCAAAATCTAGAGAGCTATAACTTATACCTTCTACCGTACCTTTACCATGAAGTATTCGAAGGCCTTTCTCTCCAATATGTCCAAGCCTTTGATGCCACAGCATGGTCTTCTCTCTAGAGACCACTAGATTTTATACTCCACTTTCAGGAACCACAGAGCTGTTGCACCCATCAACAACCATGCTACCTTGCATCTTGTACAGAGTTCCAATCCGAACTCCCCACGTCAATACCAGTGCTCCCTAAACCATCTTGCAGGTATCCTTCTCGAACACTGTTTTTACACCTGCATCATCCATCTTACTAACAGAAATCATATTTCTGGCTAATGCATGAATATGCAGAACACCCGGAAGTGTTCTAACCCTTCGACCTTGCAGCTTCAACTTTACTTTTCCATGACCAACGATTCTAGCCTTCCTGTCATCCCCCAAGAAGGCAATCACCACCATCATATTTCTCATACTCACAGAACCACTCTCTATGGGGAGTGAAGTGAAAGGATGCACCTGAGTCAATCAACCATGCCTCATGATCTACATGTGTACTTGAAGAAGCCAAGTACACATCCCCACCTTCATCTTAGGTGTTTTCACCTCTGCAGAAGGAGCCTCATCAGATCCCTTTCCTTTGTCAGGAGCTTTAGATTTATAGTCCCTTTTGAAGTGGCCTTCCTTTTCGCATTTCTAGCACACCACCTTTACATATTTTCCTGTAGATTTAGATCTCCCACTCGATGACTTCTGGGACCGTCCTCGTATAGACAAGGCATCACCATTTTGGCTCTCCATATTTTTCTGTCGCATCTCCTCTGTCAGCAAGGCTGAGACTATTTCATCAAACTACAAGGCAGTTGCATTGCTACCTATTGCAATAAGTAGACTATCCCACGAATCTGGTAGAGAACACAACAAACTAATGCACTTATATTCATCTGAAATTTTAACATCAATAGATGCTAACTGACTTACCACAGTATTAAATGCGTTCAAATGCTCAGTCACTGAGTCTCCATCTTTCATCCTCAGTTTATACAGCTTTTTCCGCAGGAACAGTTTATTCACCATAGACTTAGATTGGTACAAAATCCCTAACTTGTCCCACAAAGCCTTTGTTGTAGCTTCCCCTGATACATTCAACAATATTGAATCTAAGACACACAATCGTATTGTGCTCTTTGCCTTCCGATCCAACTTCTTCCATTCTTCATCAGACACTCCCGTTGGTTTAGTACCCGGATCTACCACGATCCACTGATCTTTATCCACCAACAGATCCTCCATCTTGAGTTTCCACAACTCAAAACTCTGACCATTAAATTTCTCAATCTCTATCTTTCCACTGCTCGCCGTCTTCTTTCACCACCAGAATCGATCTCGCAGATCTCCCACTAAACATGGTCTACCACAGGCTCGAGCGAAACCCCTTAGCAACAAAGGCATCCCCTTGAAGCCAAATATACTCTGATACCAAACGTAGGTTTTAACCCCGTACAGAAATTACCTGCATACAAATTCTAAAACATAGAAAATAAATAATGCGAGAGCAGAACACATAAAACACATATACACAGAGATTTTCCCCGGGATCCCAAAACCGGGACTACCAGCTTGATTTTTCATTATGTTCCTTTCAATGTTAAAATATATATTTATACATGCCGAAGCATCCAATACCATGGACCGAAAAACATCGCATCCAATACCATGGACCGAAAACCATCACGTCCAATACCATGGACTGAAAACCATCGTGTCCAAAAAACATGTGCAAAAATCATGCACAAAACCATAGGTGGGTCCACCTAACCTAACATAGGGTCCAAAACCAAAATTTTCTAGGGCACTGCCCCGGACCCCATAAAGTGGGGTTACGGGTGCCCTTCAATAAACCCCCTATTAACTACGTGGAAAGAATATAACACAACCCAACAGCCATGACTTTTGCGATGAAGCTTCATTTTCCTTCTTCTTCGCTATCTTTATGGATTTATACCCTAGAGGCTCCCACGTGTTGAGTTGTATTTTTACATTGCATGTTGACTATTTGTACCTTTTGGCCTTAAGCCAACTTCACTTGGACTCGTGTTTAAGCCACATTTTGGCCATGTCTTTTGCGAAATCAACCTTGAAATCACTTAGCCTCTGCAACTTAACACCCTCTTACTTGTGGAAAGAGCATTCCTTTGAGTGTCACTGACTAGTTTTGGGACCTTGCATTGAGCATAGGAATGTTTCCCTACTAGGAACTAGCGCATCTGTATTTGGAAACTCGTTCTTTCCACTATGTCGTAGGCATTCTTTTATTCTTTCTGAGGCTTTCTAAATATGAAAAAGACAATAGATATATATATATATATATATATATATATATATATATATATATATATATATATATATATATATATATATATTCCAAAAAGAGCGGGAATAGGACATTACTTCCATGATTGATGGTAGCTAGAGTCAGTTGTCTTGCCCTTGAACAAAGCACTCAAAATTAAGTCTTTCCTCCATTGGGATGGGATTTAGTTTGAATTAGGAGAGCCTTAACCTCGTTATTGAGTCAATACTCCTCTAATTGGTTATTTCTTCCAATCATATGGAGAGTTTGTTTGTGCCTCTTGCATGAAAAACTTATACAAAGTTATCATATGTTGCCAAATTGTCACATTTGAGTCGTGCTTTTGTTCAAGGGAAGTAAACCTGAATCGGCCTTTCTACGGTGTCTCTTAACTCATTCTTAGTCGGCCATCCCTGGTTGTGAGAGTCATGTTCACTATCACATCAGATATATGGTCCTGCGCTCTTACTGGTTTGAGAAGGTCTCCATTGACTTCTTGCTGGTAGGTCTTGCTCTTATCGAATACGACAAATTGCTCAAAGAGTAGACCTAGAGACGCACCCTAGCCCTATTTTCATTATTGATAGGTCACCTTGTGCTTAACATCGATCAGTATCATGGGTCTTTGACTCAGTGGTTTCCCTTGTGTTCAACGTCAGCTTTCAATATCACACATTGGGATTTGTGTAGTACCTTGGTTTCCATTTGAACCGATTGGTTGATTCCTTGCCTCTATGTCAGCTTTCATAATTGGTTGGTTCAGAGGGTTTCTATCGTCCACTAGCTACATCTTGTGTACGCCATAAATGTGCTTCAGTTGGGTTACTACATCTTTCTTCGTCTGATTCCTTCCACATTATTGGCCTATGGGTTACACTTGTGTTGGATTGATGAAGGATGCCTTAATGCATTCCTTCCAGCAGATATTTTCCCATCGACTTCAACTCATTTCTCTGGGAACAAGCTCTAGAGTCCATTCGGTAGTACCTTAGGGTTTGTAGTCATCAGTGGCAGATGTCTTCACTATCAACAATGGGAAAACATCATTGTCTCTTAATTGATAGATTCTTCCAAGTGTTTGACTTCGATTCATTTATTCACACTTGTTAGATTGTACTGGGTACCTTGGCTCTCATCATCATTATCGGTGAGTAGTCTCACGTTTGTTAGCGGTATACATCAATGACCAATAATCAAACGATTTCTCACATGGTCAAATTCAGATCATTTATTCCCATTGTGTAGAAATATACCATGGCAGTTGGTGAAGACCTTGGGTTTGCATCAACATTTGTTGGTTCACTTGCTAATCCCTTCTTTTTCTGCCAGTGATACCATCTACCTTATATGTTGCAGTTCGTTACAGCGACACCCTATATGTTGGCACCCGAGTTGTGTGTAGTTCCATTTTTTCCACTATTTTACTTGGTACTTTTTGGATCAGCTTTATGACTTCAGTGATCAGCTTTTTACTTCAGCATCATTGATTAGTTTCTTATATGTGATATTGAGACATGTACTTCCATGGATATGATCGGATGATCCACTATTTATTTTTAGTCCTTTTATACTTGTATACGTATTGGATCTGCTTTTGTATTTGATATGCAGACATGCTTTATTATCTCTGAGCATGGGTATGCCCACCTTGGACAACATATTTCTTTCTAATTTCTTCCACTGGCTTGGCAGGCTAAAATTTGGTGAACTCCTCTCAAGTCTTGGCATGATTCCGTCTATACACTTAATATATTTCGGCCATCATTTACCCCTTCTGACCTCATATATTAGGGGGAATCTGTTATAGCACCATTTACCACCCTTGGTAGATTTGATGCTATGTGTTATGGCCTAGGGCAACCCTTCCCTTCCATACTTGGTCCAAATTCTAAAAAAACAATGTTTTAAATCTCACACGTTGTTTTTCCCTGTATAAAAAACGTGTACATGTGGTTCAATCTATATCCAACCTGCGTATATGTGTTAAAACATTAAAGAATATATAATATCCTTAAATTCAGGTGGATTTTACTGGTTTTACCTATTACTCACCTACTGTAGCTCATGGCCCAACTGTTTCCTAACTGAAAAACTAATTTGGAGAAGTATAAATAGACCTCCATGGGAAGGCCTAAGGGAGGAAAAATATTAGATATTGATATTATAGTTGATTACATCCATGAACCTGTCTGATAAAATCCTTATTCCTTCTACACTCCCAAGTCATAGGAAACCTCTGTTTCCTTGTTGAGATGTCCTTCATCCCTTTATGGCATCCTTGTGTATATCTCTCAAGGAGGATTGTTAAGGCCTGGGCAGGACGGATCCGGAGGACAGTTTCACTTGAAGTTGATGAACGACTCAGGTTGTAGTTCTTTCATACTTTCTTTAGTTTACATCAACAAAGAGGTGTTGTCTTGTTCCTCCTGTTTATGGTCTTAATGCATTAATCTATGTTATGATTTGCTTATGAAATTTTATGCTAATGCTTATTTGCTTACATGGTTATATGACCTAGGCTAACACCTATATCATGAACATGATTTCTATTACTACTGTTGTATATGCTTTTCTTGAATGAGTTGCAGGTTCTAAAGCATTGGAAGAAGCAGAGGGTTTGGACCCTACGAGAACAGCCTCAAACGTAGGACCTCCAGGTAATATCTCTTCTTCCTACTTCATTAGTTTAAGTATTAGGACTGCCTATTTGCATGTCCCTTTATGTTGTAAGCCCTCTGCTCTATTGGGGTTCTCAACCCAAGACCCTAGGGTGACTTTACCTATAACACTAGCTCACAAATATAAGTTCATCACGAAAAAATAAATAGAAAGGATGTTGGCTACTGACATCTTCTATCCTATTGAAGTATCAGAATGGGCAAGTCCCCATGGTCATGCAACCTAAAAAAACGACCCAACCATATTGAGAATTTGTGTTTATTTTCACAGACTGAATAAATTGACAATAATTGATCCATTCCCTACTCCATTCAAAAATGAAATTATAAATGATATGGTAGGACATGAATAAATTCATTCATAGATGGTTTCTCAGGGTACATTCAACTACCCATTGCAAAAGAATATTAGGAAAACAATACATTTGTTACACAGTTTGGTTCTTTTTCATATAGAGTAATTCCATTTGGTTTGAAAAATGCACGTGCAGTTTTTCTAAAATAGTAGTCAAAGCATTTTAGGAATATATCTACAAAATGATGCCATTATTTTTCGATGAATGGGTTGTGTATACATTGTTAAAAGATCATATCATTGTTTAAGACTCATGCTAGAAAGTTGTCGACAAATCCAAATGTCTCTCGATATTAATATATGTATCTTTCAATACTCTAATAGGAATATTGCTAAGGCATGTAGTATCCAAAATTGATTCAGAGTTGTTAAGGAAAAACTTAAAGTGATCCTTGAATTAAAATCCCTTGTTAACCAAAATCATATCAAAATATTTATAAGGCATATAGGATAGTATAGGAAGTTCACCTGACATTACTCCATTATAAATTTCCCAATTAATGAATTATTAAATATGCTCCTTACATTTGGACTAAGGAATGTGATGAGTCTTTCCAATTACTTAAAAGAAAGTAGGTCAAATCTCTTAAATAAAAATTCCCTGACTAGTCGAAGTAATTCCATGTACATGTCGATGCATCTAACGTGGCAGTCGAGGCTATACTAACATAACCCTATAGTGATTTTGTAGACCATATGAAGGCTTATACTAGTTGAAAATTATTTAAAGTTGAATGAAATTATTTGACAACGGAGAGAGAGGCACTTGCCATGATATCCACTCTCCAAAAAATTTACCACTACCTTCTATTCAATCCTTTCATATTTTTTTACAAACCATTAAGGTTTGAGATACCTCGTCAATAAACCAATACATTAGGGTTGAATATATTTAAGGTTGTTTTTATTATAGGAGTTTGAATTCAAAGTAATAAGCTAACTGGGAAAGAAGAATGTTAGGCCTAATCATCTATCTTGATTGGAAAAAAGGGAGGATTTGACAAAACTTGAGGATGACTTACGTAATGCACACCTATTCAAATTCAAAGAAATGAAAAACTTGCAAACATCCCTCAGTTCTTGCATACATGGAAGGAACCTAATGGATTATCCAAAAATAAAAAGAAAACCCTAGTAATAAAAGAAACACTATTTTCACTGATAAATGGTTAATTATACAAAATGGGAACCAATAAGATACTTCAAAGGTGTGTTTTAGAACATGGAAGGAAGTTTATCGTAAATGAATATCACAAAAGAGGCACCATTGGACATTATCAATTATATACAATAGTAAGGAAAATCTTACAAGTCAGATTATGGTGGTCGAGCTTATTTCAATATTTTCAAACATAATTCCATAAATGTGATATTTTTCAAAGACTAGGTCAATTGTTTCCAAGAAACCAAATGGAAACCCACTCCATAAACCTAATGTTACCATTCAAGATTTGGGATATCAACTTTGTTAGCCAATTTCCCAAAAGTTCTAAGAGAACAGATGCAAAATGTACCATTATAGTAGTGGAGTATTTGACAAAGTGGGTAGAAGCAGATCCAATTGAATCTTGTATGAAGGAAATAAATGGTAAATTCATTTATGAAAACATAGTAACAAGATTTGGTTGCCCGTTGACTCTAATTAGTGATAGGGGCACACATTTTTTTAATGCTACAATCAAAGAAATGTTACATAAATTTATGATTGAGCATAGAAAAACAACAACATATCACTTGCATGCTAACAACACAATCTAATATTTAACAAGGCATGGTATAAATGACTGAAAAATATGAAATATAAATAGGGACGACAAAATCCTAGCCGTCCTGTGGGCATATTGAATGACATACAAACAATCAAATAGATATACACCATTTAAATTAGTTTATGTATAGGAATATGTAGTTCCATCACATTATACAATAAATGTTGCAAGCATATCGACTGTGCTTAAGTATGACGACATGAAAGTCAACAAATACTTACTATCAAGGAGGAAAACCTTCCAATCATATCAAAAATAAATGAAAATAAATGGAGCGAGGAGAATACTTAGTAAAATTCTTAAATAATAAATAATTTGAAAGTGAAATTCCAAGCCAACATCCATGACATCACGAAAAGAGGAAAGGGTGTTGAATTAGATTCATAGAACATTTTCAAAAAGAGGTTGAGTTGACCAAACACAGAGAAGAAAGACTAAAAATAAAATTACAAACAAACCAAACAACTATGTCTAATGAGGACACCATAAACAACATACATCACATTTCATTTAAAAAATCCCAATGATGAAAATTTTTCAAAAAGCAAACCAACCCTGAAATCTAGAAGGATAGCTTAGCAACGCGTTTATCACGAATTTATGGTAATGTAAAATGTTAGTATTAATGTGACAAGACACATGCAATGATAGGCCACAAATGAAATTAATAGTTCACTTAATTCCTCAGTTATAAAACCAAACGAGTGACTAGACTCACCCACTATTATTTTTGAATTTTCACCAACTGCAGCATTTGAGCTCACTAAACTCCAAAACTTACCAAGTCCATCGATTTCATATTTAGAGCTTCTTGAGTGCCTATGACAACATGAATTCGAAGAATATTTCAAGATGACTAGGATGTGAGTCCATTTCTAGGTCAAAGATAACCCTGCAGAGTTGAGAACCATAACATGATTCGATAAGAGAACCATGAAGAAACTGGAGGTTCGACATCATAACATCAAGTAGGCTGAAATTGATGAGCTCTCCTGGGAGAAAAACTTCATAACCTTCAATAAATGCAATGTGGTAGAAAATATATTGACCAAAAATGTTCATATGTTCCATCAAGATGACATTTAAGATTATTTGGGTGCACCCCTGGTTGCACACTTCTAAGGCTTAAAAGAGGAATTCATGAAGTACATTATCAATCAATATCATGATGACACCTTGTGGCTAGAGAAAACACTACACATTATAGCTACCACCATCTACAACATCATTACTTTGCCACACATCAAGGAAAAGATCCCAAAGACAGTCGACTCGACTACATGGGTTAAAGAATTCATTGGTGGAACAAAAAAAAATCTCAAATGGTTTAATTGTTAGCCAACCCTAGGACCCCCAGGTAAAATGGGCTTGTATTATTGTCTTGTTGAGCCTTACTCTAGCAGGATGAGCATCCAATGTAAATTTGAATATTCTTGAATCCATCGGTTAAATCACAAGGTCATGCAAGCAATAAAATTGGGTAGACTATGTCACTGACATGGTGAAACTCAATTATTGGGAATGCCAAAATTATGTAAAGGACCTATCTGTTTCCTATCCCTTTTCATATGTTTAGTGACGATGAAGCTCTTGCAGGTCAGCGAAGTAGCATTCACAAGAAAGAGTGTCCTATTTATGAAGAATTAGAATATCTTTGCCCATGGATGGTCAGGAACCCCTGAGTCAGTCTCCCCATAGGAAATATTTAGAAATTGGCTAATCAATTTAAAACTTGTGTCCAATACATGGAGGGTATCCCAACAAATTCGATGTATGTTTCCAAGTACTTCACATATAAAATTGGTCCTCAACATGAAGAAGGTCTAATATGTTGACTCCAATGACGTTCAACCTAATGAACTTCCATACCAACCTTCAACTCAACATATTTTGTGATGAATTAAGTCAAAAGATGAACACAATCTTCTCCATTCTAGTAGTTGCTTGGGAAATTCAAATTAAAGTTTTCCTACCACTTATAGATTGGGAACAAGAGGAAGAAAGGGAAGCCGAGAAGTACACAATACCTTTCAAGGTCGACTTGTTGGACCCCCTATCAAAGTCTTCAGAGTAGCCAATGAGTAAGGAGACTGAAAAAACAATTGAGGTCGAAAAATAAGAAGGCATGATTAATTGGCACAAAGTCGTAACATACATCATCCTTGATGATCTGAAACTACAAAAACCATCTCCATCAACCACAAAATGATTTTTCATCAACCAACAAACATGAATTTTCTTCTTCTCTTTCTTTCTCACTTCTATCCTCTTTCATTATACTTCTCAAATTTTGTAATTCCCCAAGTCTCCACCTTCTTCAGGACGAATAAGCCATTAGTCAAGTCAACATATGCAAGAATGTATTGTAAATAGCCGACTCTCTAGTCAATTTAATCGACCAAGTTGGTCTGGTCAAGTTGGTTGAGACAATTAAACTGTTGTAACTATCTAATTAGGAAATAAATATGCATGTACTTGACTTTGTATACTAATTATATTGGTTGTTGAGGATTTTAATTAATACAAGTGTTTCTTTGATGACTCTCAACAACTTTTATATCTCTTTACTCTTCCATGTATTGCATATGATTAGGTAGGTTAGTTGATGTTCCTTACTATTGATAACCAATGCATACATTTCTCTAGATTACAACACCTTCCTTAAGACTACGTATTGCAATTCTAAGTACTAGCTAAAAAGGTTATATGAGTACATGGAGATAGACATTAAACAATGAACTCATCTACACATAGTCTTAAAATATGAAACACCCAACGCCAAGTAAATTTCAAGAAGAAATAATGTTAGTGAAAACCAGGCCAGAAAAAAATCCATATTTTAAATATTGGAACCAATATTAAAATTAGCTTTTAATAAAAAATAAAAAAAATAATCCATCATTTAAATACTTATTAATACAACTTTAATTATAAATTTTGTAATTTTCATATTATTCTTTTAAAAAATATTAATATAATATAAACTAACATCAAATTCAAAAAAATAATCCATCATTTAAATACTTATTAATACAACTTTAATTATAAATTTTGTAATTTTCATATTATTCTTTAAAAAAATATTAATATAATATAAACTAACATCAAATTCAGGTCTAAGATCTCTCTATTTTGAGATTTTATTTTGTAATATATTGATTTGGTACTTTGAAAATTTAGCATATACACTTTTATAAATTAAGTAGTCAAATTGATGCGTTGAGGGGTTCTTTGTCTTAATAAGAACTTAGAGTCAAATTCATGTGTTGAGCGGTTCTTTGTCCTAAGAAGAACTTAGATATGAATTTGATGTTTAAATAAATTGTGACCTTAAATTTTAATGTTTTATAGAGAAAAGTAGAATAATATATTAAATATACAAAATTTATTATTAATAATTAAAATTATATTAATATAAAATTAAATTATGAATTTAATTTTTTTTTTTTTTTTTTTTATATATATATATATATTCCTCCAAAATTGGTGCCAAGCGTTTTATATAGAATTTGGACCTTTTCCTAACCTGCAAAATTACTCACATAAGACAATATCTGACATGTACTCACATAACTCAGTAGTTGACTTTTAAAATTATAATGCATAATTTTAAAACTACTTTATAATTATTATTCTCGTTATAAATATAATTTATAATTATTTTTATTTTTTGAAATTTCATTTAACCCACAATATTCATTTGTTTTTCTTAAATATGTTTTTATATTTTATTTCGTCACTATTTATGTTTTTTTGTTAGTCCTTAGAGTATGGTTAATTTTTTTGTTAAGTTATTTGAGTTTTTTAGAGATTACTTCAGACTTAACTTATGGTTTAATAAACCGTAGCTTAGGGGTATTTAAGTTGTCAAAATCACCCAGGGTTCGCATTTAGCCTAGGCCACACCAGCACTTAACATGGTTGGATTTTTGCCCACAAAGTTTCACACTGGTGATCTTCACATCACTGAGTGACTTTTAAGTACTCCCATCATCGTCTATTCTAAGCCCCATGAATATATATAATATTAATTTAAATGTTATATTTTAATTAATATTACATGTATATTTGGTTAAACAGTAGAAAATAATTCTTCTATAAATTATTAAAAGAAATATAAATAATAATAATAATAAATTAATTAATATTAAAAGTTAATAATATTTAATATTTATAAATGATAAATATTTTAAATCATTAAAATTATTTAACTCAATCTAATTAACATCGCGCTGCTTGCTGAAGGAGCTGCGCAGCCCTAGCCAACAAACACAGTAAGAAGCTCGTAGCTGCACACAGTTGCCCCTCAGCGGTCTCCTGCTATTGGGGTCTGAGCACTATGGACGCATCAGAGGATGAAGAGCCCCTCTCATATCAACAACAAGAAAATGAAAAAGCTTTCGCCTCTCTCATTTCTGCAATAAGACTGGCAAAGAACAGACATCAGTCACTAATTTTGTTAAACGATTTGAAAGGCATTCCTGAAATCTCACTCCCTCCTGCCCTTCCCCGTAGAGCAACACTTTCTTTGGCATAGGGTGGATTAGTGGGGCAGTTCATTGTGTTATGGCCATTGCCCAAAACTGTGCGAAAATGGGTAGAAAGGAATTGGACGACGTCAATAGATGGGAAAATCTCAATTAGGTTTTGTGGAAGAGGTTACTACACCTTTCACTTTGAAACCAAGGAGGATCGAGATCCGATTTTTAGGAATGGACCTTATTTTATGGATACAAGGGGATTGTATCTAAACAGATGGACACTGGATTTCGATCTAGAAATGGTTGTACCCAATTTCATCCCCATTTGGGTCAGACTGCCACACCTTCCCCTTCACTATTGGGGGGATGATTCAGTCAAAGCCATAGGAAATGCAGTTGGGAAATATATAGACAGGTGCGAGCCAAAGGAAAATATGCATGCATGCGCCAGAATCTGTGTAGAAGTGGATCTTGGGAAAGGGCTACCAGAAGCCATCAAAATCAAAGTGGACCAGTGAACACACATACAACAACTGGATTATGAACAAATTCCCTTCAAATGCAAGGTATGTCACAAATATGGTCATTTTGCAAATAGATGTACAAAAAAAAAATGAAAATGAAAAGAGTGAAGATCCGAAAAACAAATGGGAACAGGTTAAAAGAAAGAAGACAGTCCACAAACAACAAAATCTATCTTCCTCACAACCCTCTACATCCTATGATCTCCACCCCCATCACCAAAGGAAGATAATAATCCTCTTGCTAGCCTTAACCTTTTTGAGCCTCTGGATCCTTCAGCCCCCCCATCCCCTCGAATAAGATCCAGATCCAGATCCAGATCCCCACAACATAAACCTAACCCCCCTACATCCCCTCTGGCATCAAACACCCATACCCCTCCCCCCCCCCCAGTAAATAGAATCCTAACCAGAAAGCAGTCAAAGGAAGCACCCCAAAATGTAGAATATAAAAAAAAAAGCAGGAAGAAAGACAAATAAAGAACTCAGGGATGACGCAGCAACAAAGGAAATGGCATTAGGAATGCAACAACCTATGGAAACCTTCTTTAGGAAGGAGCACAGGAAACAACGAAAAAAGCCAACAAAGAGGGAAAGGAGCCATGCACCACCCAAAAAGCAAATAATGATAGTGGTCTCCTGGAATTGCAGAGGAATGGGATCATCCATCAAAGAAAATTCCACAAGAGACATTCTGGCAAAAGAAAACCCAGACATCCTTATGATTCAGGAGACAAAAAAAAATAGCCAAGGAACTGAAAATATAAAAAAAAATATTCAGAAATTATGAAGGGGGAGCAATACATGCAACAAGAGCGTTAAGAGGTATTTGCAAAATATGGAAAAAAGAAACCTGGGAATTAATAAAATACAAAAAATATCAGCATTGGATCCAAACGGATCTAATGCACATCAATACAAAAGAGAAGTACAGTGTCATAAATATATATGCCCCAAATCACTACAAGGAAAAAGAGCAATGTTGGGCCACCATAAAAGAAGCACTAAAAGAAATGCAAGTTGGGAAAATAATACTAGGAGGAGATTTAAATGTGGTAAGAAGTATAAAAGAAATGTTTGGAGGAACACAGACCCATCCAAGGATATTAAAATAATGAAACAACACAACTTAATAAACATCCTGCCAAGCAACGGGAAATACACCTGGAGCAATAAAAGAGTGGGCAAAAGCAACATAAAAGAAAGGCTGGATAGAATTCTGATACAAGAAAACATAGCAGTAGTGCACAACTCCATAAAATCAAAAACTACAGCATCTAACCATAAACCGGTGACAATAGTCATGGGAAAAATGGAAAAATAGGGACCGCTCTGTTGGGTGTGGAGCATGATTATCATCCTAATTTAGAGGTCTTTGTTTCAGCTAGATGCATACCCCAAGAAGATTGTACACCCCTCCATGCGGGGGGTGCGCCCCCGAAGCTAAAAACAGATGTAAAATTGCCTTGTAAAAGTATAGTAATTTCTAGTCAATCTGGGCCGTTCATTAGGCGGATGATCTGACGGTAGAATCTATGTTTAGTTTAGGGTTTTTTGCCCTAGAAGGCAACCCCTCTCTTTGTATGAGGGCATTGTATTGAGGCTGTGGAATATATGTGTATTCTAAGAGCGAGAAACACATAGGGGAGACTTTGAGAGAAAACAGAGGATATTACAGCGGATCTGCTGTAGGTTGTGTCTCTTCATTTTGCTGGATAATAGAAAGGAAGGACTGGCTGTTCGGGGTGGACGTAGCCCAAACTGGGTGAACCACGTATATCTGTGTCTCTATGGTTTTATGTGTTTGTGTTTTTCCGCATATTATATGTATTGCATTTCTTTGTCATATATAATATTTTTCTAACACGCTCCCATTTAAATACAGCTCAATTTGGGACAACAACAAAGAAATAAGTGAATTAGTCAAGGAAGCATGGGAGCCAAGAGTAGCAGGATCACCACAATATATTTGGGAAACAAAATTAAAAACTGCAAGAACCAAATTAAAGGAATGGGCAAGAGAAAATGAAATAAAAAGAAAAAATATTTACAGCAGAAAATGGACAGCATGCAAATTGAAAAAGAAAGCAAAGAAGAAGGCAAGCAAGATTATCTAAGAGAAAAGGAAATCTTTTGGGAAATATATAGGGAAAACAGGAAAGAAGAAGAAGAGGCAAGATTGAAATCCAGAAGTTTGTGGCTCAAGGCAGGGGACAAAAGCACATCATTTTTCTACAACACAATGAACATAAGAAGAGAAAGAAACCAAATAGAAAAAATACAAGTCGACAGCCAAGAGGTCAAAGGTGCGGAGGAACTAAAAAAAGTAGCCTATCAGCACTTTAAAAACTTACTTTTAGCCAACGAAGAAATGGCTGAAAGTGAATATTTCTTAAAGCACACACAAAAAAAAAGATCAAAATGTAGCAATGTGCAAGGATCCCACAGAAGAAGAGGTAGTGGCAGCCATATGGAGCCTACATCAGGACAAATCCCCAAGGATAGATGGTTTCACAATAGCATTCTACAGATTTCATTGGTATACCATCAGAAAGGATTTCTTAAGAATTGTGAAGAATATCTTCAAAAAAAAAAAAATAGGAGGCAACACAAAATCCTCCTATATTTCTCTAATCCCAAAGGAAGCAAACCCCTCAACTTTCAACAGGTTTTGCCCTATCTCTCTTTGCAATTCATCTTATAAGATAATAACAAAAATAATTGCAAATAGAATCAAGAAGTGCTTCCAATAATCATATCTGAAAATCAAGGAGGATTAGAGAAGGCAAGAAAAAGGCCTCATAATCAAACTAGATATGGCAAATGCATTTGACAGGGTCAGCCATCGATATCTAATGGTTGTCCTTCAGAAACTTGGGCTCTCAAGAGAAATAATGGAAGTCATACAAGCATGCATTTCTACTCCATGGATTTCCCCCCTCATAAATGGAAGGCCCAGTGACTTGTTTCAAAGCACAAGAGGCCTTAGGCAAGGTTGTCCTCTCTCTCCCTTCCTATATATTATAATGGCAGAAACATTAAGCAGGGCTCTAGAAAAACAAAGAAAGGAAAGAAGCATCACAAGGATTAGAATAGAAAAAGGAGTAAAAACAATAAACCACTCACTCTTTGCTGATGACACATTGCTGTTGGGAGTGGCATCAACAATAATAGCAAGGAGGTTCAAAAAAGTTCTAGATGATTTTTTACAGGTTTTAGGTGGGCTATTAAACAATACAAAATGCAGGATATATGGATGGAATACCCCTCCCATAACTATGCAAAGGATCTCACAAATCTTAGACATCCCTGTACAGGAAAAATGGACACATTTATTTTACCTAGGACTTCTAATCTCAAAAGATAACATGAAGGCAAAAATATGGACTTAACAAATTGAAAAAATGAAAAACAAAATACAAAGCTGGGGTATGATGTGGCTGAATATGGCAGGAAGGGTAATACTAATCAAAGCACTCCTTGCAGCACTACTTATCTACCAATATGCAATAATCATGGCCCTAGCAAGTGCCCACAAACAAATGGAGTAAATCTTAAGAAGCTTTTTGTGGCAGGGGGGGAAGTAAGAAAACAAAAAATTTAGCCTGGTCAGGTGGGAGCAAGTAGTACTACCTTATGAACAAGGAGGACTATCAATATGGATACCTGGGCTCATGAATGCAGCACTGGGAATGAAAATACTATGGAGACTAATTACATGAAAAGAGAGCTAGTGGAAAAATACTCTTATATCAAAATACATATCCTCGATCCTGATGGGAAAGAAAATGTCACATATGAATGGGGATTGGGACAAATCTCAAATAATAAGGCAGAAGAATACAACTTGTTGATGGGAACAAGAATAATAAAAAACAGAGAAATTCAAAATCCTATCATAATAGGAGACTCATCCATAATAATAGAGGCAATGGCAAGAAACAAAAGTCCAAGCAATGAATTTATGAACAGAATTTTTAGAAGAATGAGGAAGAACTTGGAAGGCTCTTACGAAGTAATCTTTAGACATGTCTTGAGAATTCACAATCAACAGGTGGATTATTTTGCAAACCAAGCAATGGAAAAAATGAAGGGCATGTTTGTGAAAACTAGGAGGAATATCAGAACTTTGTTCCTTAATAATCAGCAAAAATCACGAGTATAAAGCTCATTAAAACCAAGGGAAAAATCACAATGATAAAGGCAATAAATAAAAAAACAACAAAGGACGTATCAATATAGTAACAACTAGGAAATCATGGGAATGCAAAGGAAAAATCATGAAACTTCAGACTCCCGTATGAGTAACAGTAGGAAGGACGATTGCTATCCTAGTCACAAGAACCACGTTGCAATCTATCTCATCGAAAGCAGGTCTCGAGCCGCGTTAAAGCACTACAAGAATAGAGGGTGCATTCACAAAAATCACAGCAACAATCTTAGCGAATAAAGCTTCATTTTCCATGTTAGTATAGTGTTACTTTGGTTTCAAAGCCCCTCCCTGTCTTCTCTAATAGCCCGCAGTGTTTTCTCTATTCAGCGCGTAGACTTCATCTTAAGCCCCCACCTTTCTTCTCACCCAACTCACTCACCCCATATCCCTTCATTCCCTTCACTCCCTCCACTCAACGATACATTGTAACACAAAGCCCTTCGGAGCATCCACGCCCTCCATCTGTCCCTCCCATTATCTCAACCCTCCTCCCTAACTGTTATAACCATATTTTGGTCTTCCTTCAATTATGTCGTCCATAGGGACTTCAAATCTATCGGAATACACAGGAAAAACCCAACCGAGTGCTTAAACCGGGCTTCAAAAAATCATTCACCTGCAACTATAATTATCGACAGGTCCGCACTCCCAAGCCATTTCCGCTGTGCTGCTCCTTCCTTTCTCCGACCTCCAATCAAATCAAAACCATTGATCTAGGGCTCGAGCCGATGGTGGTCGCTTAACCTAATCAATCAAACTTGCACGACAATCCTCCACCATCGATCTGTACTCAATGGATTTGACAGTTCACATCGATTTCGGGTTGATATCAAGCACAGAGAACACCCGCCTGAAAACCTGTTTTCTCTCTCTCCTCCCCTGCTACGTGTCGCTCAGTTAGTGGAATCGGGTGACCACTCCCTTTTACCACTTATGGTTTCTACCCTGCCCGAAATACCACTTCCACATATAAATGCACTTTTACTTTTGGTTAACGTCCGGACTTGTTCACAACCTATGACCGTAGATTTCAACCATCAACGGCTGCGACGACTCCTCTAGATTCCTCTTCCTCCAACGCTTCTCGTTAATATCCACCGTTCATCCCTTGACTCCAATCTATGTGATTTAATCTTGACCGCTATTCATCTGACATTCTCACTCGTTGATCTCCGATATCCAACGGTTCCTATGTACGCCAAAAGGAAAGCGCTTAACATCAGTAGAAGAAGAAGTATCTCAGGCAAAACAAAAACCAAGAAGCACAACAAAACAAGGAGCAGTAAGCAGAGACAAAGGAAGAACAAGCAAACGAATCAAATGGAACTGAACTCAGGAGAAATTAGTCTACAAGCCATGAAAATATGTCAAAGAATCCATGACATGTAAATTTCTCTTTCTAGTAGGTCAATTTGTTAGGCAGTATACTAGGATTCTCATAAAAATACATGAAGTTTTGTACACAAGCTTAGGATAAGAGACTGCGTTCCTATCTCATGGCTTAGATGTTTTTCATGTTATAGTCGATTGTAATAGGAGCTTGCTCCATCAAAGCTTTTGGTAATATATCAACTACCCGACCTTGTTTAAAAAAAAAAAAAAAAAAAAAATATTTAACTCAATAAAATGAATAATAATTAAAAAAAATTATCTACTAAATATTTTTAACAATCAAGATTGTCTGAAAAATAAATAATGATGTGAGATCATGGTAATTGTTAGATTTACCACACCTTTTAGGTTTATCATATAAATTTAGAAAGTTGCTAAGTTGAGAGAAACATAGGAGGTGATAGAAGATATTGATTTGAGAGAGCTCTATAGAAGAAAGGGCCACTATCCCTATTTATTAAAACATGGCCATGGCTCTGGTTGGTTGCTTGGCCTACAAATTCCACGCAACCAACCAGATATCAACCTAAAGATGGCCTAAATATCGACCTGCTTGCCTTCTCCTATGTGCCTAAGTGATGAAGGCCATTGAAGATGACCAAACTCCTCTTCTAGAATGCATTATTGATCCTTTGAGGTTATCTTATTCAATTTAACTAAACACTCAATATAGTCTCTACAATGGGTCTTCCTAATAACCCTCATCTGATTTTCCTAAACTTCTTCAACTAGATTAGTTGGTAATTGTTCCTCCCATTTCATCACAATACCTACCTCGTCCTCATTTTTTCCTTCATGAAATTCATATGACCTAGAAAAGGTAAATATAGGAGAAATATTCTATTAAATCCAACTTATAGGAGTTATAAAAAATATTCTTGAAAGTCTCACATGGACCGATCTTCTTGTACTTGAGTTTGTTGTATGTTCATCAAGGGAGCTTATCCTTTCTTAGATGTGCCATCACCATATTTTTTTCCTTTAAAACCTTCAATATCCTTTGCAAATATGCCCTCTTCTTGTAGTTTTCATTACTCTATTATAATTCCTTCTAACATGTTCATATATTTCTTACATTCTCTTTGAAAAATTGTTTGCATTGACCCTCCTTTGATTCTTTTTCCGAAAACTTAACCAATTTCACAATTTTTTATGGAGTCCTATCATAAGATACTTGAAATGGACTTGTACTAAATTATTCACTAAATTATTGTAGATGCATTCAACTTGAAATAAGGCTAAATCCCATTGACCAAAAATCTAATTCCTCTCCTTGTTATTCTTCATTTTCTTCCTCATCTGCATATACCTCTTTTGTCTCAACATAAAATATTTCACCACCAGGGGCATTTTGTTGATTCTTGTTGACAAAGGGTCTGAATGGTCTCTTGGATGAGGATACCTCAGCTAGTTTTTCTTTGACACTCACCATTTCACTAGCTAAAGTTTTCATAACCTTTTGTAGAATCTCCATGTCAAAATCATCTTTATCTTTATTTTCCTCTTTTGGAAGAGTTCTCCTAACGGGTTGAGAGGTTTTAGGTTCTTCAGCTGATGACTTGTTTGCAATACCAGTCATTTCTTTCTCTACCTTTAAGGCCTCTTGCATGGCTTCATTGAGAGTGGCTTTTGCAGCACGTTTAACAAACATGGAAATAGACATAGGTAAAGAGGAAGTATAGAAATCTATTTGAATTTCAACTCCTAGTTTAGATGTATCAGGCATCTTGTTAAGAAGCTTGAGGAATCATTGGTTAAAGTCTTTAATCTTTTCTTTTGGGCCCATTTTGATCCTAGAAAACTCAACTAAGATAGTGGATGAAGTCTTGTCGTCTCTAAATTTCTTAATAAAAAGGTCTTCAAAAGTATCCCAATCCTGGATACTATTTGGTTGAAGGGAAAAATAACAAGCTAAAGCATCCCCTTCGAATGTGTGAGGAAAGAGTCGACATACAACATCCTCTTCATCAACTCTTCTTAAATTGAGGGATAACATGAAATTATTGATATGGTCTTCGGGGAGTTGTTTCGATTCAGGATAGAACTTAGGAAGCCACTTTTAAGGATTTTTAGGTAGACCATCTTGATCACCAGGAATATTAACTGCTCCCAGTTTTTCCCAAGGACGAATACATTGTGGTTGTTGACCATCCATATTGATGGGTTGATGAGGTGGAGGAAGAAGAAAAGATATGGGAAGTGGTGAAGGGGGTTGATTTCGACTACCACCACCAACAATATCAGGTCTTCAATGTGGATGAGATGGTAATGGAATTTCAAGGCATTTGATTCCTAATCTAAGGCTTTGAGAACTAGTAAGAACACCCGATTACACAGAAGAAGAAGCGGTGATACCAAAATCAGAAAAGATTCTTGATGATTGTCCTAGAATTTTTAATCCTTCAATTCTCTGTCTAAGAGAAGGTGAAAGAGTGTGTGATTGTTGAAGCGAAGTTTCAAAAGTAGAATTAATGGAACTGAAACATGGAGAAGTTACTTCAAAGGAAGCAGGGGAGATGGAAGAACATTTAGGTTGACATATAGGTGTGGATGAGGGTGAAGGTCTTGACTCATATATACTTAATGTTTGTTGAGACCTACTGGCTATTCATTTCCTAGTGGCCCTCCTTCTAGCACCAAAAGTGTTGAATTCTAGAAATGAATTGGCTCAACACAAGAGGAGCTACCCAGTCAGAATCCGGATTAGATCCTTTTCCATTGTTGGCAGACCTAACTGGAATTTTGGATCCAGTTATCCTTTGTGAGATGATGCTCCAACGAATGGAGACTTAATTTGAGAAAATGTATTTTTGTATTTTGAGAATATGATAAAAAAAAATGCAAAACTAAATTCAACTTTACTCTAAACTGCTGATGTATTTACAATGCATGAGTTAAACTTATTTTCATGGAAACGCAATATGAATAGCAATTTCAACAATTTGAAATTAATCGAAATACTATTATTAAAGCATAACTGTAGATACAAGATTTACAGTTATTCCATGAACAACAGAAAACATTAATCAAATGATATGTATGTGAAAACCAATGACCATTTGTGAGATATCAATCTACAAAAGAGAAATCTTTAAGTTTCACGGCAAGTTAGTAAATGAATGGGTTTGAACGATTTGAAATGAACTCAAAACAACCTGCAGCATCCACGCACATATAAATAACATGTAAGTATGCATAAAGAAAATAAACAAAATGACTAATAGATTTAAATCTATTAGTATGATGTCCATTGATCCAAGTTTGAGATCACCACCCTGAAAAACAAAAAAACTCGTTAAATCTAAAATACGAAAACATTAGATGACCGAATGTTAATTCAAAAGGACGAATAACAAGCTGAAGTGCAAAAGTTTTCCCTTTTTATTAAATATAAGATATCATGTTGTATAAAGGAGAAAAATATTTTGATATATATATATATATATATAAACAAGATACATATTAAAATGAAGGAGGCTATGCTTTGAAGCAGCTGGTCGAGGCATGAGAACAACTCAAATGAAAACAATATGTGAAGGAGAATACGCCCAACAATTTCAGATCTCTGAACCCCCTGCGATTTGAGATCCTCTGCCATTATATAATTGTGCACCCTTTACCAAACGCTTTCCCTGCTTCTCCAAAAGATGTGGCTCCAACAAACATTCGATTTTTAAACCAAATGCATTTTCCATTCGAACTAGAAATGACATATTCTAACTGTTCTTAATTCAAGAATCTACTTCATGCTTTCTGTTGAACCGAACCCCAGCTAGATTCAAAACCTTCTCCGCTCTGGTGAGCAGCTTGGCGTGGATTTCTTGTTGGGACAAACGACCCTTGAACAAACTCCGGGAATGGCGAATTGGCCAGTACCTCCTTCAAGCATGATCCTGCAAACACCAATTGAAATGGGGATCAACAAACGATTATCTAGTTGTGGTAGTTTTAACATTGAAATCGTTTAAACAAACAACAAAAAAAAATAAAATAACAGATGAGTCAGCATGAAATAACGCAGTTTGTTGGTGACCAGGCAGACAACACGAATTTTCTTTTGGCTTTTCTTTTAAAATCATAATGGAAATACCATACGTATTTGGATGACACATTGAAAGCATTAAATGAGTGTTAAAACAAAACTTTGAAATCCCCATATAAATTGTGAAATGATTTTTTTAAGTTTTTTTTTTCTTTTTTTTCCGAAGGTGGTAAAACCTATCAACTCAGGTGTCAAAACCAACAATGAGGACAGCCATCTCTGGCTGCTATCCGCGAATGCTGGGTTTGACTCATCACTGTTAAATAGGAAAACCACGCCACCTGGTATAACCCTGCTGGTGGTCCGTAATCGGGAGCAGGCTCTCACTCCTGCCAGATGCCTCTGGGTCTTGGGCTGTTAACCTGTTTCCTTACGTCCGAGGAAGACGAGCTCTTAGCCAAATTTTTTTTAGTTATTTATAAAGAGGTATTAAAAGAAACATTATTTACAAATTAAACGAATAATACAAAATAACAAACAAAATAACAATTTTATCCCAAAGAACAATGGCATAAAAAAACAAAAAAAAATAAAATAAAATATAATAATAATAAAATAATAATAATGAACAAAGGGTAAAAGAGTATATCTAACATCATTTATTTACAATGATTATTTATTCAACAAAACATTAGTTACAACCAAACACATAATGTGTCCAAATGAAGAGAAATAAACAATAACAACACAAAATCATTTCACTCTTTTTATATTTTTCGGGAGATTGTCATTCTCATTTATAATATGACTGATCTATTTTTCTTGATGCAGGTGTACCAGGTGAACATGTGATCCCAATGAAAGGTATATTGTATGAGACACACAAATGTTTCCTTGTAGAGAGGGGTAAAGCGACCAAGTGTCAAAAATGTTTTTTGATGGGAAGGAATACTGACGTAAAATTTCATTCTGCAATAAGCGAAGTGTAAGCAGAAAACAATAGTTTACATTAATAAGATTGAGACCGATATTAAAACTCAAATCAAAATGAGAATTTGATAGAAGAATGGTTCCCATTTATTGTTAAAAACACCTAGCCAAAATGGGAGTTGTTGGAGCTACGACAGACCTCCACTGTGGTTTCTTTGTAGTTTCCTTAATTGTAGCACAACTTGTTATTTTTTCTAGTTTTTCGAGTCCTAAAATTTCAGAGTTGTTTTGAGGGACTAAAATATATTTTTAGGGAAAACGGAGAGACTAGAAAAGTCCCAAACCAATTAACTTATGATTTTTTAGCCTCCTCTTCTAAATCTTTGAAATGAGGTATTATGATAGTGAAAGGGAGATCGTATGCCAAAGTTACGACCCTGGGAAGTTGATGTACCAATTTACCCAAATGGGGCCCACATTTTTGGTGCTTCATCTCCTAGGGTTAGGTTTTTGGATGCTTATGATTTTCCATTGTTTCTGAATAATAAATAGGCCTTTGAGCCTCATTGTAACATAGTTCATAGGCATGTCACTGCCACATCTCTTCTCAGAGATAAGCTACCATCGCTCGAGCTACTTTATTTCCATTTTTGTATGTAAGCATATTTTAGTTCTTTGACATTAATGAAATGAAGTTTTATTTTTGTTGCATATTTGTGTTTATGTGTATATCTGTGTTTTTTTATGTTCCTGCATAAGTCTAGATCACCTGCACATTGTATATCCTTCATTCATTTTTCTATTTCTAAGGACAATTTATATTCCTTTGGTTTTCTCGACAAGCCCAAAACTTCATATGTTATCCTCTAAAACACTTGGATTGTTCACAACAATGCTTCATCTTATGAATGGTCTCTTCCAAATTTTGTGGCTCATAAAACTCTATTATATCCCTGAATGCTTATGGTGACCCACAGTGATACCTTTGTATATTTACCTTCTCATCCTTGAGGTAAGGCACATACCTCAACAACTCAAATAATGTAGTTGTATATTCATCAACTATCAACTGCCCTAGTATTTTCTCACAAAATTCCTTGACCTTGTCATCACAATACCTTTTAGATAGGTAATTTTCTTAGAAATGTCCCTTAAATCTCCTCTATGACAACTCATTTTCTTTAATATTCTTCAAGTTTTCCCACCATATATCAACTCTACCCTTCAAGATGAAAATGTTCACTCTCGCTTTCATATTCTCAAAGTAATCATGCACTCTAAAATATTACTTCATTCCTAATATCCATGCCTCTTCTTCCTCTATCTTCTTCACTGATCCATCAAATGTAGGATTTGTCTCCTTTTAAATTCTTCTAGTATCAAATCTTTTCTTTTCCTTTTATGTCGACGGTGTGTTTTGGTTGCAGCACTAGGCAGTTGCTTGTTACTATATATGTTCTCCTCTCTAGTTTACTTAGTGCACACTTGTGGAGTTTCTCCTCTCATCCTGTCTTCACTTTCCTGCCTATGTCTCTTCTTAGATCGATTTTCCTCTACACCATTAATTCTTAATTCATGTTTTCCAAAACCTAATGGAATTTTCCTTCCTTTATTGTTTCCTAGGTAGCTGGAACCTAGATCATGTCGTCTCTACCTTTCCAAATCTAACATGCTTCAAAATATTTGTCTTTACCTCTGCTTGTTGTTATTGATCCATGAAAATCCTTTCATTGTCAACCTTATAACTTCTCAACTCAACCCTTATACTTCTAAAAGTGTTCATCCAATTATGGGAGTCTTCATCCATAATTTTTCCAATTGATTCTTCTTCCAGACACTATTATCAGTGTTGTGTTGCACCATTTTGCTGCTCATTCCCTTATTCTCATGTTGATATTTGGTGTCTTCTTATGTGTTTTCACACACACATAATTTTTGCTAACAATATATAAATAAACACATTTACCCATCACCTTCGATTACTTGCAATAAGTCCATGGACATAAGGCTCTATGAAACACCAAATTCCATGTTGGCACGTCTATTAGAAAACAATTAACATATTTGCATATCTTATCTCTATCTTTTCACAACTATGATATGCATATTATTCAATGTGCAATCATTGCACAATCAATAGTCAAAGTGCTACAGCCAACACCAATTTACACACAAAAAACAATGACTAGAAAACACCACACTTTGTAACAAAGCCTAACTTATCCTCTTAAGACCATTCAATCTAAGTGTTGAACCTAAGCACTTTGATATTGCTTTGTTACACTCCCTCCCACACCCTTGGACTTCCTGTTTAGTCAATTTAGTATGTCCTAAATTGCTACATTAATTATCAATCCGGGAGTCATAAACTGATGAAGTGTGGCACACTATATTTGCAAGATAGCCTCTTTCTTACTTTTTATCAATTTTATCTTGTTTTTGGGGTTTTATCTCGGTTTGTCTCCTAATGCAAATGATAATCCTATTCCTAAGTTTTAAGAGTACTTTAGAAAGCAAGTTTGGGTATATATTTTAAGGCAATTATGTCCTCTATAATGATTTCCAGAACTTAACACTTCAGAAGGTCTTAGAACATACTAGTGATGAAATTAATACTTGAACAGGAACGAAAATGTGCTGCTATTCAAATCAAAAAAATAATGAACTATTGATCATGGAATCATTATCTCTGCTGCTTATCTAAATATAGAAAGAAAAATGAGTTAAGCTATTGCACCCAACAAATCAAAAACTGCAAGCTAATAAAAGTAAAATCAAATCACATCATTCATAGTCCGATAGCTCGCCATGTAGTCTAAGATATGGCTTTAGGAGATAACGTCAATGATATGAGCAGTTTGATATCTAATTGCAGAAAATCAAATTACATCATTCATAGTCTGAGAGCTGGCCAGGTAGTCTAAGCTATGGCTTTAGGAGATAACGTCAATGGTATGCGCAAGTTGATATCTAATTGTAGAAAAGTAAAGCTAAAATCAAATCACATCATTCATAGTCCGAGAGCTCGCCAGGTAGTCTAAGCTATGGATTTAGGAGATAACGTCAATGATATGAGCAATATGATATTTAAACTAACTAATAAAGCAAGTAAATAAAACTAAAATCAAAGCATAACTGGAATTTAAAAAAAAACTAAGAAAAGCAAAGTCAGTAGAGAGGCTAATTTCATGTCACTAGTTATTGCAAAGATTGTATGAAAATGCCTGGGCCTACTCTATCCTGAAACACACACACAGACTGATCAGTGTTATCAACAATATACATAGCTGAAAAATCATGTACATAAATGAAATGTTAATACCATAACAAATGAAATATACATAGGTGGATAATGTTGGGTCCCTATAATACTAGTGATTACCCCATTACTATTGTAGTTATACCCCTTATTTATATTGTTGTGCCCCTATTACCCCCATATTGTTATTTATGTGCCCCATAGAATCCCTCTATTGTTATTTTTGTGGCTTTATATTATTATTGTTAGGTCGGCTGGATTATATTGTGACTCCTTAGACTCCTATATATAGAAAGGAGGTTTTGTCATTTGTATCATCCTGTTAGTGTCGGTCTTGCGCCCTCCATCGGTGATAAAAAGCTCTTTGCATATGCATAGGTAGGTGTCTCATCAGTGTCAGTTTTGCATCCCGTTAGGCATGCCATAAAACTGATGGAAGAGCTGGTCCTTGTCCCCTTCTTGGCTTTCCTGGATCAGGTCATGTCAGGTATTAAGCTTGTGTCATATTTGTTTTGTTTTGTCTTGAAGTCCCAAGTCTTAGGTCTAGGGTTTTGGTCAAAAATCACTGCAAGGTCATGAGTCAAAGGTCCATGAGTGCCCAGCAAGCCAGAAGGAGGTATGTACATATGTTCCATTGATATTTTCATCACGTACAGCTCATTTATACCTTGGATTTAAAAACCCTGTTTTTAAACCCAAGGTCATGTAATATTTGTAAAAAATAATGAAAATTTCAAAAGTCTTCAAAATTCCGGCAATAACCCTGGTCTCCTCGCCAGAGTCCATCAGATGGTCAACCTGCAAAAAGAATGAAGTTAAAGCGCCTCAAAAGCTAAATTCAGGACAAAGCAACTCAAAAAGCAATGTTAAAAGTGAATGTCAAAATAGAACATTAGAGAGTGGGTTTTGTAAATTAATTTTTTCAAATTGAACCTACAAGAGGTAAATTTCCCTCTAAACATCTTCATTATGACTCTATGAGCTAGCAAAGAAGAGCAAGAGGGCGGAAAGAGAGAAAGAGGGCGAATTGCAGAAAAATTAAGGAGATTTCTGGTGCGCGACCACTCGGAGCCTGCGCGCGACCACTCGGGCTCCCACTCACAGAGCCTTCCTAAATCCCCTCAAATTGCATTTTGGTTTGCTAATTGCTCGAGGTAGGCCTCTCTAATGTATTGAATGTTTGAAACATGGATGATGAGCTTGTGTTCATGCATTTTTACCATCAAAAATATGAAGAGAAATAGGTTTAGTGATTGTTTGTTCATGTAGGCAATTTTGCTAAGGTTGGTGTTTGCTTTCAAGGTTTTTAATTCCTCTTTATTCCCTCCATTACTCCTATTAGATTTACAATTGTCATAATGTGTCTCTATCTCATCACATTTGCAATGAATATCAATTCCCCATTCCCTATACCTAAAACCCTAATCCCTCTCATATGCATCCCTTAAACCCTAATTCCTTCCCCACAGCAATATTATAAATATATATATATATATATATATATATATATATATATATATATATATATATATAAACACAACAAGAATCAAAATAGTGATGTGTAAAAGGAAAGAGCAATTGCAATGGTAAAAATAATAAAACAAAAAAAAGACAAAAAACAGAGGAAAAGATTACTATGTGTAGCCAAGCCATTGCAAGAACAAAAGAAACTTATTGTTGTGCATAGTCCTCACAAATACAGTGAAAAGAAGGCTGTTTTATTCAAAGCAAAATAAAGCAAATACAGTTGTACATATTTATTAAAGGACATGCTGCTCTGAAATACTGTTTGCAAAAGAATGTTGCTGTGTCTCCAAAACCAAACCCTACGCATCCTTTTCCCTTCTATCCCCCTAATACCCTTGATGCAATGCATCTCCTTTCTCTTTTGAATTTGTTAAGTAAAGCCCTCCTCCCCTTATGACAAATGTAAATTAATTCCTTATTTCCCCTTAGCATCAAAAGTACATCAATCCCTTGGAAAAACAGAGTATGCCTAATAATGTACAGTCAAAGGACAAAATCTAAGAGCTATCTGTTGATGCTAGTAATCAGTGCTGCCCCATCTCCTGTATTACATGCTACCCCTTACCCCCTGTTGAAAAATGTATTTTCCTTTCCCTTGGTGACCTTATTACATGTCTTCCCTAATAAAGATATTTCTTTGCAAATGATTTCCCGATGATGAGAGATGAGATAACATGTTTGACATTTTGTGAATTATTCCTTAAAAGTTCCCTGTTTTTGTATATTTTCCCATTCCTTATGAAAAAGTCCCTCCCCTAACATTTCCCTCATGATTTTTTCCCCTTGAAAACAGCATACTTTTCAGCATTTTGCAGGCAGGGCAGCAGTCAACTTTGTCTATTTTCTCCACCTTGCTCAATAACACCATGTCAACCACTGAAACTAATGAGCAAGGTAATGACCGGTCTTCTTCTACGGAGGTTGAGGCACAGCAGAGGCCTCGTAGGGGTGGCAAAGGTGGTCATCATAAGAGAGAAGAGCCCACATCTTTGGCAGAATTGCAGGCCTGTCCTATGGCAGTGAATTGTTTCCGTTATATGTCATGTTTTCAGTTCTGTGAGAGGCTTGCCCAGATTCAGCACCACAGGGAGTTGGCCCGCTTATTTGTTTTGCACCTTCATGATGGGCATGTCACTCTTGCAGGGGTGAATTTTGTGCTATCTCCGGAGGTGATTTCAGAGGCTACCGGGATACCCAATGTGGGTGAGGTGTGGCCAAAGCGCAAATGGCTGGATTTTGTTTATTTTGAGCCATATGTCAGGCCAGCATTCGTACATCACATGTCGGGGTCTTTCCCTTCAGATTCCTCCGGGAGGAGTATGCTCCGATCATGCGGCTTATCATGCATTACTTCACATGTGAGGGAAGGTTTTCACGAGTCTTTGCTTGTCACATTCGCCTGTTGATGCACTTTACCCGAGTGAGGATGATGAACATCCCAGTTTTCTTCTTCCAGGACATTCAAAGGATGGTGTCCGTGTTTCAGAGGCAGTCCCGAGCTCAGCAGCATAGGAGTTTGTGCCATCATGGTCTCATCCAGCTCATTGTTTCCCATCAGTTGAGTCAGCAGGGCATTCCATGGGCAGACTTCATTTCTCATGAGTTCTTTACAGTGCCACCACAGCCACAACCAGAGCCAGAGGCCATTCATGAGGCGGGAGGTCCATCACATCAACCCGAGATTATTGTTCCGAGACATGTTGCTTCCCCACCGCAGCTTACATATCAGAGGGGTCATAGGACCTTATTTGCAGCAGGTCAGCGAGTGTTATCTCCACATCAGGTGGAAGGGGCCTCGCATTCTTCATCAGCATAGGCAGTACGGGAAGGCAAGCAGCCCATGGTTGAGGACAAGAGAGTTGGCGATACACATCATGATTTCATTGACCTTGATGCTCGCTCCCTCACTTCAGATTTGCATGAGATCATCAGACAGAGAGAGGAGGAGAACCTCGTGTTGCAGCAGAAGCTCGAAATGGCTCAATGGACCATCACTTATCTGGAGCAGCGCAACAGACAATTAGAGGCGGAGAAAGAACTTGATGAGCTATGGAGGATCCGCGGTAATCGAGGTTTGAACCGTAGGAGGCCCGGGGACCCATTGCCTGCTGACCGGGAGTCTTTGCTCATCCGGGTCAATGCACACTTGGAGAGGCTGTTGGCTAAGGCCAACCAAGAGAAGAAGCTGCTGAGAAACATGAAAAATCATTATTGGGCAAGGATGCATGTTTGCAAGGCGAAGATGAAAATATTCCAAAGAAAGTTGACCGAAGCTCTTGGGAAGAAGAAGAAGGCCAACCCACTCCGTATCTTGGCCGAGGCTTCTCTCACTCACCATGATACTCATTAGCCTCCTCCTAGCAGCAAACCCAAGAAATTTTGAGAGTTTTGAGGCATTTTTGAGAATTTTACAGGTTTTGGCCATTGGAGTGGTCTCACCCCGCGTGCGACCACTCGTGGGGACAGCTCAGAACGGGGAAAACTCTACATTTTTGGAATTTTCATGCAAAAATACACTTGCCTATGGATGGACTTCAAATTTTATGGAGATTTGGACTTCCAAAAGCTCAAAATACATGCAAATTTTGACTTTCTGCCCCTTTTTTGAGTTGCAGAAAGCTGCCTTGGGAGAAATGACTTTTGAGGGGTCAAATCAACTCCAAATTCAGAAATTCTAGTGGGGTTGGAAAGTAGACTCATAGACCTTTCCAACAAGCTATCTTGCAGCGGATTTGGACACCAGGAAGGCCTTCAAACACAGCTGTCAATGCGCGCGACCAGTCAAAGTGAGGGGCGCGACCACTGAGGGAAATTTCACTGTTTTGACCAGTTCGGCCAGCAAAACACTGTTTTTACTTTGGTTGACTTTTGAGGCATGTAAATGATGGATTTTTGTGTAATTTTCATAGCACTTGGATACATTTACTCTCCTTTGACACTTCTATAAGTTTCTTTGATGTAAATGGTAAATATTTAATGCATGGATAGGTTTCCTAAGTTTTAGAGGCAAGTTGTTTTGACTGCCTATTATCTAGTGCTCAGTTTAGAATTAGTTGAAACAGCTCCTAGGAAGCTGAGCTCGACCCCTAGAGGTGGGGAAAGGAGTTAGATCATCTATATTATGCCTTCTCTTGCTCATTTTCATGGTTGGACTCTTGAGGGAGAAGCTCTATTGTATATTTTACTTGTATCTCTGCAATTTGAGGAAAAGGAAGGCCAGGGTTTTGCAGACATCATTGTGGATTCTTGTGGATTATTGTGTTGATGGTGTGTTTCCTACTTGTCATTGTAAGTGTGTTTATGTGTTCCATCTCTTATTCTATTGCTGCTAATTAAACAAAAGAAGTGATAAAGTTTGAATTCATGCATGCCATGCTCAGCTTTCAATTTTGTTTAATATTTATGTTTTCCACTGTCTAAAGAGGATTCAAAGTCATTGTTTGCCCTCTTTAGCTCCCTCTCTTTCTTCCTTGATCATCCATCTCAGCTTAAGGCATCAGCACAAACTCCTTCCTTGCCCCAAAGACCCACCTGCAAAAACTGAGCTCAATCCCCACACCCTGAATTGCACTCCCTCCAATTGCCACCAAAAACCCCAAAAACTTTAAATCAACCCTCCTCATCAGTTTACTAGCCTAATATCTTTGATCCTAATTGGTCTGTTCACCCCATTGAGAAAATACCTTGAGTCTGACCGGAGAGAGCCTTCTCCTTCCTCGTAGGGCTAGCTACGAGTTGTAATGGTTTGATGTAGCCTTGAGATTTGTCTATCTCAGCCTAGGTGAAATTTCAAGCGCTAACATACTGGGGAGAACAAACTGATCTTTTGTTCATTGACGTGTTATTTCATAAGTCTTAGACGGAGCCTGAAGATACGCCAGGTAGCCTTCGAAAACGATCTTGTTTTACATCAGCGTAAGTAGATAAACGCTGCTTCAGTCAATCTCCGTGAGCTTGTGAATACAACACTTCACTTGCATTTTACCCCAGTACATGCATCACGTTCAGATCTGATTGTTGATGGTGAACAACGATCAGACACTGACAAGGCTGAAATCATTCACTTGGCGACTCCTTTCACTGAAGAATCCAGCAACCTATGCTTCATGGTGACTTCACTGCAGAGAGATCAGTAGCTTTGAGCTTTTCAAGATGGATCAGATTGCAAGAAGATATGCTCCCTTGAGCCGAGATCACATTCCAGGTTTTCCAAATAAAATTCCGAAGGTAGATTGGTCAAGGAATCTGCCTATATTTAAAAATGATGGTAAGAAGGATGCTTCTCTTCATCTAGTTAGATTTCATATGCATATTCGCAAGTTGAAGGTCGATTTTCCTGAAGATTGCTTGATGAAGATATTCTTGGCCACTTTGGAAGGTAAAGCTCAATCATGGTATGAAAGTTTGCCGCCTGCTTGTATTTACTGTTTAAAGGATTTTCATGCCTTGTTCATTGAAAGATATAAGGACTCTTATCCCTCATTAAATTTAGTTCATGACTGTTGCAAACATGCTTCAACTTTTATTGAAAGCCTTGAGAAATATTATGAAGATGATAATTTTATGGATGTTGAGATCATGGAAGCTCTGTATGAAAAGCCGTTTCAGCAGCACATAAAAATCTTAGAGGATACTTGTCAAGATCAGCAGGTTGAAAATGGCCATATGGATGTAATTGATGAAAGAGAAGAGCTTGTTTCAGATCTGCCCACAGAAGACAGCAGCATGCAAGTAAGTCCAGTGTTGATTGCAGAATCTGATAATGTTAGGACAACTACTTCAGAACAACATTTAGATTATGATGACCAGGGATATCTTGTACTGAAGCCCATCAAAGAGAGCTCTACTGTTGAGATCACAGACAGAGTCTTGGATTCAGATGTTCATGAACAACAAGGTGAGATCTTTGTGCAAGTAAGTGATGAATCTCCTTTCAATAACTTAGTAATAAATGATAGTTTGAGTGCCCTATCATATGAAGATAATTATTGTTTAAGCAGAAGAGAACAAAAGGCATTGTCTCCTTTGTCTGAAGAGGAGATAGATAAGCTTTTGAAAGGTCATGCTACAACCCAAGCTAAAGCAAATTGGCAGTGTGCACATGGTCACGAAAGTGTTGGTGAAACTTCTTCCTCTTTTGAAAATGATGACAGTCTTGTAATTAATTTTATAGATCAGCAAACGGATAATATTTTCTTTGATGAAGATGATGAGGCTGTCATGTTTGATGATCTTGAGGATTGTTTTCTGTTTAAGAATGACTTAGACCATGAAATTGAGGAATATAAGCTTGAGAGAGACAATATGTCAAAATTTCTCACGGTCAAGGAATTTACAGCCAACACTCATATGGCAGAAGCTTATACTTCTCTGTGCCTTCCTATCAATCAGCAACCCACTGTTCTTTCAGATCAGAATGAAGCGAGTACTTATATTTTTGCAGCTGGATCTCCAAACAAGGAAGTGCTTCAGGATTATCAAGATCCCTTTGGCATTCTTCTGCAAGCATTAGAAAAGATAAATGTTACCTGGTTCATTATCATAAGCTTTGGTTTCATTGGTTATTTTGAGTTGCCTACAGGTTCATCGTTTCGCCTGCTCGAGATAAGCGAGAGCAGAAATTTGGTATGTAGCCATCTGCTGGATTGGTTACATTGGAAAGCTCATTATACATGATTAGTATGCAGGTGGTTGTCATCATGATTTCACATCTTGATGGACTTCTGCCCTTCTCTTGTTTTAGTTAAGTCAATAAGGAGTCATTTGTGTTTGGTCTGTTGAGTGAGTTTTTTCAAGTTATTTCAGTTTGCCATCGAGTCGGTTTGAGTCAAGTTTTAGTTAAGTTTCAGTCAGTTTTCAGTCAAGTTTTCATTCAATAAATGTTTCAAAGTTTTGTGTCAAAGGTGTAAATAATGACTCCATCGCCCAATGGTTGCAAGCACTGGTCTGCTCTCCCAGAGGTCTAAGGTTCTTGGCACCTCCAAGGAGCTACCATCCCCATTGGAGCCAATGTTAGTGTCGGTCTTGAGCCCTCCATCGGTGATCAAAAGCTCTTTGCATATGCATAGGTAGGTGTCTCATCAGTGTCAGTTTTGCATCCCGTTAGGCATGCCATAAAACTGATGGAGGAGCTGGTCCTTGTCCCCTTCTTGGCTTTGCTGGATCAGGTCATGTCAGGTATTAAGCTTGTGTAATATTTGTTTTGTTTTGTCTTGAAGTCCCAAGTCTTAGGTCTAGGGTTTTGGTCAAAAATCACTGCAAGGTCATGAGTCAAAGGTCCATGAGTGCCTAGCAAGCCAGAAGGAGGTATGTACATATGTTCCATTGATATTTTCATCAGGAACAACTCATTTATACCTTGGATTTAAAAACCCTGTTTTTAAACCCAAGGTCATGTAATATTTGTAAAAAATAAGGAAAATTTCAAAAGTCTTCAAAATGCCGGCAATAACCCTGGTCTCCTCGCCAGAGTCCATCAGATGGTCAACCTGCAAAAAGAATGAAGTTAAAGCGCCTCAAAAGCTAAATTCAGGACAAAGCAACTCAAAAAGCAATGTTAAAAGTGAATGTCAAAATAGAACATTAGAGAGTGGGTTTTGTAAATTAATTTTTTCAAATTGAACCTACAAGAGGTAAATTTCCCTCTAAACATCTTCATTATGCCTCTATGAGCTAGCAAAGAAGAGCAAGAGGGCGGAAAGAGAGAAAGAGGGCGAATTGCAGAAAAATTAAGGAGATTTCTGGTGCGCGACCACTCGGAGCCTGCGCGCGACCACTCGGGCTCCCACTCACAGAACCTTCCTAAATCCCCTCAAATCGCGTTTTGGTTTGCTAATTGCTCGAGGTAGGCCTCTCTAATGTATTGAATGTTTGAAACATGGATGATGAGCTTGTGTTCATGCATTTTTACCATCAAAAATATGAAGAGAAATAGGTTTAGTGATTGTTTGTTCATGTAGGCAATTTTGCTAAGGTTGGTGTTTGCTTTCAAGGTTTTTAATTCCTCTTTATTCCCTCCATTACTCCTATTAGATTTACACTTGTCATAATGTGTCTCTATCTCATCACATTTGCAATGAATATCAATTCCCCATTCCCTATACCTAAAACCCTAATCCCTCTCATATGCATCCCTTAAACCCTAATTCCTTCCCCACAGCAATATTATAAAAAAAAATATATATATAAAAACACAGCAAGAATCAAAATAGTGATGTGTAAAAGGAAAGAGCAATTGCAATGGTAAAAATAATAAAACAAAAAAAAGACAAAAAACAGAGGAAAAGATTACTATGTGTAGCCAAGCCATTGCAAGAACAAAAGAAACTTATTGTTGTGCATAGTCCTCACAAATACAGTGAAAAGAAGGTTGTGTTATTCAAAGCAAAATAAAGCAAATACAGCTGTACATATTTATTAAAGGACATGCTGCTCTGAAATATTGTTTGCAAAAGAATGTTGCTGTGTCTCCAAAACCAAACCCTACGCATCCTTTTCCCTTCTATCCCCCTAATACCCTTGATGCAATGCATCTCCTTTCTCTTTTGAATTTGTTAAGTAAAGCCCTCCTCCCCTTATGACAAATGTAAATTAATTCCTTATTTCCCCTTAGCATCAAAAGTACATCAATCCCTTGGAAAAACAGAGTATGCCTAATAATGTACAGTCAAAGGACAAAATCTAAGAGCTATCTGTTGATGCTAGTAATCAGTGCTGCCCCATCTCCTGTATTACATGCTACCCCTTACCCCCTGTTGAAAGATGTATTGTCCTTTCCCTTGGTGACCTTATTACATGTCTTCCCTAATAAAGATATTTCTTTGCAAATGATTTCCCGATGATGAGAGATGAGATAACATGTTTGACATTTTGTGAATTATTCCTTAAAAGTTCTCTGTTTTTGTATATTTTCCCATTCCTTATGAAAAAGTCCCTCCCCTAACATTTCCCTCATGATTTTTTCCCCTTGAAAACAACATACTTCTCAGCATTTTGCAGGCAGGGCAGCAGTCAACTTTGTCTATTTTCTCCACCTTGCTCAATAACACCATGTCAACCACTGAAACTAATGAGCAAGGTAATGACCGGTCTTCTTCTACGGAGGTTGAGGCACAGCAGAGGCCTCGTAGGGGTGGCAAAGGTGGTCATCATAAGAGAGAAGAGCCCACATCTTTGGCAGAATTGCAGGCCTGTCCTATGGCAGTGAATTGTTTCCGTTATATGTCATGTTTTCAATTCTGTGAGAGGCTTGCCCAGATTCAGCACCACAGGGAGTTGGCCTGCTTATTTGTTTTGCACCTTCATGATGGGCAGGTCACTCTTGCAGGGGTCAATTTTGTGCTATCTCCGGAGGTGATTTCAGAGGCTACCAGGATACCCAATGTGGGTGATGTGTGGCCAAAGCGCAAATGGCTGGATTTTGTTTATTTTGAGCCATATGTCAGGCCAGCATTCGTACATCACATGTCGGGGTCTTTCCCTTCAGATTCCTCCGGGAGGAGTATGCTCCGATCATGCGGCTTATCATGCATTACTTCACATGTGAGGGAAGGTTTTCACGAATCTTTGCTTGTCACATTCGCCTGTTGATGCACTTTACCCGAGTGAGGATGATGAACATCCAAGTTTTCTTCTTCCAGGACATTCAAAGGATGGTGTCTGTGTTTCAGAGGCAGTCCCCAGCTCAGCAGCATAGGAGTTTGTGCCATCATGGTCTCATCCAGCTCATTGTTTCCCATCAGTTGAGTCAGCAGGGCATTCCATGGGCAGACTTCATTTCTCATGAGTTCTTTACAGTGCCACCACAGCCACGACCAGAGCCAGAGGCCATTCATGAGGCGGGAGGTCCATCACATCAGCCCGAGATTATTGTTCTGAGACATGTTGCTTCCCCACCACAGCTTACATATCAGAGGGGTCATAGGACCTTATTTGCAGCAGGTCAGCGAGTGTTATCTCCACATCAGGTGGAAGGGGCCTCACATTCTTCATCAGCAGAGGCAGTACGGGAAGGCAAGCAGCCCATGGTTGAGGACGAGAGAGTTGGCGATACACATCATGATTTCATTGACCTTGATGCTCGCTCCCTCACTTCAGATTTGCATGAGATCATCAGACAGAGAGAGGAGGAGAACCTCGTGTTGCAGCAAAAGCTCGAAATGGATCAATGGACCATCACTTATCTGGAGCAGCGCAACAGATAATTAGAGGCGGAGAAAGAACTTGATGAGCTATGGAGGATCCGCGGTAATCGAGGTTTGAACCGTAGGAGGCCCGGGGACCCATTGCCTGCTGACCAGGAGTCTTTGCTCATCCGGGTCAATGCACACTTGGAGAGGCTGTTGCCTAAGGCCAACCAAGAGAAGAAACTGCTGAGAAACATGAAAAATCATTATTGGGCAAGGATTCATGTTTGCAAGGCGAAGATGAAAATATTCCAAAGAAAGTTGACCGAAGCTCTTGGGAAGAAGAAGAAGGCCAACCCACTCCGTATCTTGGCCGAGGCTTCTCTCACTCACCATGATACTCATTAGCCTCCTCCTAGCAGCAAACCCAAGAAATTTTGAGAGTTTTGAGGCATTTTTGGCATTTTTGAGAATTTTACAGGTTTTGGCAATTGGAGTGGTCTCACCCCGCGCGCGACCACTCGTGGGGACAGCTCAGAACGGGGAAAACTCTACTTTTTTTGAATTTTCATGCAAAAATACACTTTCCTATGGATGGACTTCAAATTTTATGGAGATTTGGACTTCCAAAAGCTCAAAATACATGCAAATTTTGACTTTCTGCCCCTTTTTTGAGTTGCAGAAAGCTGCATTGGGAGAAATGACTTTTGAGGGGTCAAATCAACTCCAAATTCAGAAATTCCAGTGGGGTTGGAAAGTAGACTCATAGACCTTTCCAACAAGCTATCTTGCACTAGATTTGGAGACTAGGAAGGCCTTCAAACACAGCTATCAATGCGCGCGACCAGTCAAAGTGAGGGGCGCGACCACTCAGGGAAATTTCACTGTTTTGACCAGTTCGGCCAGCAAAACACTGTTTTTACTTTGGTTGACTTTTGAGGCATGTAAATGATGGATTTTTGTGTAATTTTCATAGCACTTGGATACATTTACTCTCCTTTGACACTTCTAGAAGTTTCTTTGATGTAAATGGTAAATATTTAATGCATGGATAGGTTTCCTAAGTTTTAGAGGCAAGTTGTTTTGACTGCCTATTATCTAGTGCTCAGTTTAGAATTAGTTGAAACAGCTCCTAGGAAGCTGAGCTCGACCCCTAGAGGTGGGGAAAGGAGTTAGATCATCTATATTATGCCTTCTCTTGCTCATTTTCATGGTTGGACTCTTGAGGGAGAAGCTCTATTGTATATTTTACTTGTATCTCTGCAATTTGAGGAAAAGGAAGGCCAAGGTTTTGCAGACATCATTGTGGATTCTTGTGGATTATTGTGTTGATGGTGTGTTTCTTAATTGTCATTGTAAGTGTGTTTATGTGTTCCATCTCTTATTCTATTGCTGCTAATTAAACAAAAGAAGTGATAAAGTTTGAATTCATGCATGCCATGCTCAGCTTTCAATTTTGTTTAATATTTATGTTTTCCACTGTCTAAAGAGGATTCAAAGTCATTGTTTGCCCTCTTTAGCTCCCTCTCTTTCTTCCTTGATCATCCATCTCAGCTTAAGGCATCAGCACAAACTCCTTCATTGCCCCAAAGACCCACCTGCAAAAACTGAGCTCAATCCCCACACCCTGAATTGCACTCCCTCCAATTGCCACCAAAAACCCCAAAAACTTTAAATCAACCCTCCTCATCAGTTTACTAGCCTAATATCTTTGATCCTAATTGGTCTGCTCACCCCATTGAGAAAATACCTTGAGTCTGACTGGAGAGAGCCTTCTCCTTCCTCGTAGGGCTAGCTACAAGGTGTAATGGTTTGATGTAGCCTTGAGATTTGTCTATCTCAGCCTAGGTGAAATTTCAAGCGCTAACACATCCAAGAATTGTTCATTTATGTAATGTAAAGGAGGTTTCCCCCTCGAAGAGGCTGAATTCTAAGGCGTTGATCTATCTTTTCTATCTTTTCTTGAGCTGGTTTCATAACATTTGGTATCAGAGCTTTGGATTCTAGGGTTTTGCTGCTCCAAACAGGTCATCGTGGAATTTTCGCTATAACTTTTTTCTGTGATGTTTCAGAAGTCGCAAAAAAAAACCCATTTGAGAAGAATTGGCGATGAACCTTGGGTCCAAATTTCAGTGCTTTTCGCGTGATATTTTCGGAGATATGATATGAGGAAGTTGGCCTTTTTGCAGACTCCTGAATTACATTCAAAACAGGTGACCTGGGGAAAATCGTCATAACTCTCTCTCTGAGGATCGGATTGAAATTTCGTAAAAAGGTACAGAAATAGGACGGAATGTAGTTTCATGTATGTGTGTTTCCGATTCAAAGGTTGAAACAGTGACTCGTGGCACGTTGTACAAGTTTGCTCTACTGAACCAGTCTAAAAACAAGTCACTGTGGGAGATTTCACATAACTCTTACTTGGAGAATCCAATTTGGCTCAGACTTGTGGCATTGGAAAGAGGACGCAGAAGGCTACTATAGGGAGAAATTTCAGAACTAGATGATTCGAAATTACAGAGATACATCAGATTAAATATCAGGCTTCTATAAAGTGAAAAAAGGTGTGTAGTTTTTTTTTAATTTTTTATCTAAGCTTGGTTTGACGGAATTCAAAGGGCATAGTAAAGCATTATTATCGGTAACTGATGCCCCGAGGAAAGAAAATGCAAACACCTAGTAAGGAACCTGAAAGCTCTAGCATGACTCATGAAGAAGAGGAAGAAATGCTACATGATATATCAAAATTACAAGAACAAGTGCAACAAATGTCACGCTCACAAAAGCTAATAGAAGCTAAGATAAGTGGCGTGGAATCTAAGACAATGGCGTGGAATCTAAGATAAAGGGCATGGAAGCTAAGATGGAGGATTCGATGGTAAATTTGAAGATAGATTTGAAGACAGACATGGAAGAATTGAAGAACTTGCTACAAGAAAGGGTCACTAATGGTGAAAAGGTAGTAAAGGAAACTCATGATGAGAACAAAAGAAATGTTAATCATGATTCCATAGACTCCAATGTTGGATCGAAGACTCACCATGTTCCAAAAATCGATATGAGGAAATTTGATGGCAAGGATCCCGCCACATGGATATTACAGATGGAGCAATTCTTCGATCTCAATAATGTGCAAAACACACAAAAGGTACGTATGGCAACTTTATATTTGGAACCAAATCAGTTTGTATGGTATCAATGGCTTTGTTCTCGTAAACAATTTATCACTTGGGCAATTTTTACGGAAGAATTGATAGCACATTATGAGGATACAAAAAGCAACATTTTTTTTAGCCAATTGATAAGTCTCAAACATAAGGGTTCAATAATGGAGCACATTGAGGAGTTCCAAAAATTGAACATAAGGGTAAAAGATATTCCAGAGGAGCATAGGATTGATGTGTTCATAGGGTATTTAAAGGATAATATCCAACATGATGTGCGCCTTTGGGAACCTGATTCATTAGAGAAGGCATTCAGGTTAGCGAGAAAAATGGAAAGCAAAATTATGGCAACTAGGAAGCATACCATTCACAACTATAAAGATGGAAGTGTTGTTGCCCATAGTCTTCCACAACCTACAAGGTTGACACCACAACAATTGGAAGAAAAAAGAGCAAAAGGCCTTTGTTACAATTGTGATAGCAAATACACAAAAGGTCATAAGTGTGCTGAGAAGAAATTATTCTACATAGATTGTGACGAGGAAGAAGAAAAGGAGCAAGAAAGGTCAAAAGAAGAGGATATATTCCAGGAACAAAGCCTAGATGAAGAACAAATAAATTCGACCATATCTTGTAATGCATTGGCGGGAATTACCACTCCTCAAACCATCAAGATAGAAGGACAAATCAAGAAGAAAAAGGTAATAGTGTTGATTGATTCAGGAAGCACCCACAATTTTATTCATTGTAGGGTAGCAAAAGAATTGAATTGCTTCCTATATCCAGCACTAGAGTGTCAAGTGATGATTGCAAATGGAGGAACAATAAATTGCTCTGGAAAGTGCCATAATATCAAGCTATCCGTGGGAGAATATGTATTGACTAGCCCAATGCTTTCCATTCCAATGGGAGGTGCGGATGTTGTACTAGGAGTCCAATGGCTACAATCCTTGGGTACAATAGCTTTTAATTTTCAAGAACTTTTCATCAAATTTTCTTCGGAAGGAAAGGAAGTTGAATTAAGGGGTATTGCAGGGAAACCAGGAAAGATAATTAGCTCTCATGGTATGACAAAGCTTCTAAGAAAGGAGCAAAGAGGTGTAATTGCACAATTATGCTCGCTAGATGTTTCCACATTGGAATCATCTATTTCTCCAGATCTCCAAAAAGTCTTGGACAATCATTCCAAGGTATTTGAGACTCCCAAGGGTCTCCCACCTATGCGTGATCATGATCATGCTATTCATCTGATTCCAGGAAGTGTTCCTCCAAACATCAGGCCATACAGATATCCCTATGTCCAAAAAAGTGAAATTGAACGTATGGTTGCAGAAATGCTAGAGGCTGGTATAATTCAACCGAGTCAAAGTTCTTTCTCAGCTCCAGTAGTATTGGTGCACAAGAAGGATGGATCATGGCGCATGTGTCCAGATTATAGGGAGCTCAACAAGCTCACTATTAAAGATAAGTTCCCCATTCCTGTTATTGATGAATTACTGGATGAATTGCATGGATCAATTTACTTCACCAAGTTGGATCTTCGTTCGGGATATCATCAAATCAGAATGAAGATTGAAGACATTCCAAAAACGGCATTTAGAACTCATGAGGGTCATTATGAATTTTTGGTCATGCCTTTTGTCCTTACCAATGCACCTTCAACATTTCAAGGTTTGATGAATTCAATTTTCAAACCATTCCTTAGAAAATTTGTGTTAGTATTTTTTGATGATATACTAATCTACAGCAAGTCTTGGAAGGATCATGTTGAACATGTTGACAGGGTGCTACAACTATTGGAGGAGAAACAATTATATGCAAAAAGATCCAAATGTTTCTTTGGAGTCCAGGAGGTGGAATATTTGGGTCATATTGTATCTCATGAAGGAGTTAAGGTAGACCCTAGCAAAATTAAAGCCATTAAGGAATGGAAAATCCCCACATCCATAAAGCATCTACGAGGATTTCTTGGGTTGACAGGGTATTATCGCAAGTTTGTTAAGAATTATGGGAGAATAGCAGCACCTCTAACAACATTATTGAAGAAAGATTCATTTTCATGGACTTCGGAAGCAACAAAGGCCTTTGAACATCTTAAAGAGGCAATGTGCCAAGCACCGGTCTTAGCTACACCAGACTTCACAAAAACCTTTATTGTGGAATGTGATGCTTTAGGAAATGGAATTGGTGCTGTTCTAATGCAAGATGAAAGACCCATTGCTTTTGAAAGTCGTCCAATCAAGGGAAAGTTTTTAAGCAAAGCTATTTATGAGAAGGAAATGTTGGCAATACTCCATGCACTTAAGAAATGGCGACCCTACCTAATGGGAAGACACTTCAAGGTAAAAATGGATCATGATAGCCTTAAATACTTTTTAGAACAAAGATTATCCTCTGAAGAGCAACAAAAGTGGGTCACAAAGATGTTGGGTTATGACTTTGAAATCATCTACAAAAAAGGGAAGCAAAATGTGGTGGCAGATGCACTCTCAAGAAAGGATGAGGATGTGGAAGCATTATTGTGTGCCATTTCTATTATCCAACCAGATTGGATAAACGAAGCAAGGGAGGAATGGAAGAATGACGAAGAAGTGTGGGCACTTATTCGAAAGCTACAACAAGATTCCAGTACTTCTGATACATTTAGCTGGCAAAATGATTCGTTATGGTACAAAGATCGCTTATACCTCTGTAAGAATTCCCAGCTAAAACAAAAGATTCTTATGGAATTGCACACTTCTCCCTTAGGAGGGCACTCAGGATTTTTAAAAACTTACCACAGGGTTAAGAAGGAATTTTTTTGGGATGGCCTTAAATCAGATATTCAAAAGTTTGTGGTGGAATGTTTGGTTTGCCAGCAAAATAAAGTTGAAACGATTAAGACACCGGGTCTATTACAACCTTTATCCATTCCAAGCCAACGTTGGGAGGAGGTTTCAATGGATTTTATCACAGGTTTACCCAAGTCTGAGGGAAAGAGTGTCATCATGGTGGTAGTTGACAGAATTACCAAGTATGCAAACTTTTGTGCATTATCACATCCATTTAAAGCCAGTACAGTTTCTACTGCATTTATGGAAACAGTTCAAAAGCTACATGGAAACCCAAAGATTATTGTAAGTGACAGAGATCCCATTTTCACTGGAAATTTTTGGACAGAATTATTTTCTTGTCTTGGTACTCAGTTAGCTCATAGCTCATCTTACCATCCTCAATCTGATGGGCAAACTGAGATAGTAAACAAATGTTTGGAAGGATATCTTCGTTGCTTTGTATCTGATACACAGACACAATGGGTCAAATGGTTGCCTCTGGCTGAATGGTGGTATAACACTTCCTTCCATACAGCAACAAAAATGACCCCATTTATGGTACTTTATGGGTATCAATCACCATCCATCACATCATATTTAAGAGAAAATTCTAAGGTTCAGGCAGTGGAACATCACATCGAACATCAACAACAAGTCCTCCAACTCTTAAAGGATAACCTCGTGTTGGCACAAAATAGAATGAAACAACAGGCAGATCAACATCGCAGTGAAAGAAGTTTTGATGTAGGTGATTGGGTATTCCTACGGCTACAACCATATAAGAAAATGTCCCTAAAGCAAGCTAAGAAGGATAATAAATTATCACCAAAGTATTATGGTCCGTACAAGGTGTTGCAAAAGATTGGTACTATGGCATACAAATTGGTGCTTCCTGCAGCTTCTCGATTGCACCCAGTCTTCCATGTTTCATGTTTAAAGAAGGTTATAGGTGACAAGCTTCCAATTCAAACAATATTGCCAGAACTTGATGAGGAAGGAAAAATTATATTGGAACCGGAAGCAGTCACAGAAACAAGAACTCGACAGCTATGAAATCGATCAATTTCAGAGTATCTTATAAAGTGGAAGAACTTATCCGCTGAATATTCCACATGGGAGGATGAGAATTTTATGCAGAAGTATCCATAACTACTCAAGTGTTGAGGACAACACTTTTTTGAAGGAGAGGGGCATGTTGGGTCCCTATAATACTAGTGATTACCCCATTACTATTGTAGTTATACCCCTTATTTATATTGTTGTGCCCCTATTACCCCCATATTGTTATTTCTGTGCCCCATAGGGATCTAGGAACAACCACGAATCCTTCACGTGTTTGAAAACGGAGTCATGTTGCTATAGGACTCCTCTGTTTGACCATTGCTTGACCACCGTTGACCACGGCTTTCCTTGATGAATCCGGCTGAACCAATAGGACCTGATCCATGTCCAGGTCATTTCTAACTTGCCCATGTGGCTTGTTTTGCCTGATGACACCTGCAACCTAGAGTTTAACAAAAACAGATGCGGAAAGTTGAATTAACTGCGGAAAGTGACTGGATTCCGCATCTAATGAGCAAAATCTAGTTCAAACAGCAAAAACAAAACATAGTTAGAAAACCATTTCAATGCTCTTTTAGAATCAATATGCAATGATTTTTGATAGCTTATGAGGTCCAAGTGAGGGGAAAAAGTCTAGGAAAGTGTGTAGGAGATATGTAGTTTCATGGCTCAACACTTCCCAAGCCTAGTGGAAGGTGTTACTTTAATATAACCCAACCTACATGGTTTCATCATGGAAATGGGATTACAAAATTTCTTCTTTCCCCTAAGTTGGTGGAATAAAATTTGAACAATACTATTACATCCAATTCGTCAAGTTCTTTCTAGAAATATAAATCTTTTCATGATCTAACTCCTAAATCAAAAGTTATTCCCAGCTGAAATTTGGGTCCCTTAACCCCCGCTACATCAGCTAGGACTTTCCATGTCGTATCCATGAGGCAGTACCACATCATGCATAAGCCATTGTGGCATCGCCACAATGCTATTATTCCATCATGTTGCTACTCCAACCTTAAAGAGTGTCCCAATCCCAAAATCTCATGTCGTAATAAACATCCACAATAAGTAACAGGGACAGTCTCCTTCCCGCAACTTCAATCAACCATGCCTTTTCATATGAAGTACACTACAAAACCTTTACAAGGACCTAAAATCTGCAATGATGTGGCTCTAGGCCACATCAAATCCTCGGCAAAACCATGTAGCACCCCCACACCAAGTGTTTCCATTGATGTCAACAACCAATATATTCCTTGTAATGTCTTATATACCTTGTAATGAGTTTAAAGAATTATATTGTTGGTTGTGACAATGTCTAGGTCTAGATGTTGATGTCCTAAAGTTGTGTTGCAAGAATGGGAGGATGATGGTTGAAATTTATATGCTTACAAAGTGTGTCATTGGCTTATCACAACATGTGAATAGTGATCTTCATTGGCTTATCATAGCACCCGCATGGCACTGCCAATTGTTGTAGGCTTCCCATTACATGACCATGGCATTTACTATAGATTAAAAATCCTTGATTTATGTGGATTGGAGGAGCCTCCTTAGCGATTGCTTCTAGATTCAAAAAAAATCTAGATGGGTTTCTTCTACTCTCTAGGGGTTTGATCAGAAAACTGAAATGTCAATTAATTGGATGCAATTGCTAAGTGGAAATGATGAATGAAATTGGCCGGTTGTTGGGCATCCTTATGGATTTTCACTGAACTTCCTTCAAATATTTTGGGATTCCCATATCCCTAAAACAAGCCTCATGGTAAGATTGGGATAATGTACTACAAAACATAATGAAAAGGGTGCACTCTTGGGGAGTTAGATGGCTCAATTTGGCCGGGAGAGTTACCCTCATCAAATCAATACTATCTTCCCTCCCAGTTTATTTGGGTGTTGGTCTCTTAGCACCAGGTTGCACTAATCAACAAATAAGCAGGCTCATCCAAAAATTCGTATAGCAAGGAAGCAAGGGCAACGACCACAAATTCCACATCGTTAACTGGAATTTGGTTAAGCAACCTAAGAATTTGGGACGATTGGCAATTAAGGATCTTGAACTAATGAATCTACTGTTGGTGGCTAAACTAGTTTGGAGGCGCCTCTCGGAATCTAATGAGTGGTGGAAAAAGGAATTTATAAGGAAATAAAAATCACCTCACTAGACCGAAGGATGATTCATGGAAAGGGAAAGGATAAAAAATCTAGAGACTATGCAAAGCCTCATCATCTCTCATTTTGAACCATCTTGGCTGGCTTCCTGGAAATGGGAAACACATTCTTCTTGGATCTGATTTTTTGAAAGGCATTGACCCCATTTTCTCAAGCTAGATGGTGGAGCATGGGTTATCCCACCTAGTGAATATCTCATGTTGGGATGATCAGGGTTTGTGGTGTGGGTGGATTCGTTTGGAATTTCCCAATCACCTCCTCTTGCACTGACATTTTTTGATCGAAAGTCTTAAAGGGTTCGCTCCAATAATCACTAGAAAACTTGACAGACGAACCTGGTTGGGAGGAAAATCTAAGAAATATTTTGTTAAACATGGCTATGCTCTCTTAATCAAGAAACCCCCCCCCTCCTTCTAAATTATGGGGAAAATTTTTAAATAGTGATGGGATTCCTAAGGTTAACATATTCTGTTGGGAATTGATCCACGAATAAAATCCTTATGACAGAGAATTTAAAGAAGAGGAAAGTAAGTGGTCCCTCTTGTTTTGTTATGTGTGGTAACATAGAGGAAACTATTAAGTATTTATTTTTCCATTGTCCCTTTACTATGGATGCCTGGAAAATTTCCTTAGCGCCTTTGGCTTTCGCCCCCCAAATTGCAGTTGACTGGAGTGACATGTTTATTAACTAGAAACATAAATCTCCCTATCCCCCAAACTCTTTGTTAAGACTTTGTTGGATGGAAATTCCTAAGTGTATGCGTTGGTCAATATGGTTATGTCATAATCAGCCTAATTTTCAAAATTAGTGCCATAATTCTAAAACTACAACAATAAAAGGAATGATGCTACTCTTTGAGGTTATTTCTTCCTAGGGTTTCGATGCTTCGGATATGAAAGAGTTGTCTAGCACTGAAAAATATTGGCTCATGATCTCCAATTCCAACCTGAAAGCTCCTCTTCAAAGTTTTATGGAATGAATTTACTGAATGGCAAAGGAAATTCGGGAACAATCAACTCTATTTTTATGGAGCTTCGAAAGGTAACCTAGGGGAGGTTGGAGAGGGAGGGGTAATTGTTAAGCTTGAAGAAAAAATAAAAACAAAGTATGCATGGGGACTTGGCATCGCGACAAATAATCAAGCAGAAACCCTTTCTCTTTGGCAGGATCTGAATATTAGCTTTGCTAATGGTATCAAAATTTTCTCTATATTTTGCGACTCCATGATGATCATACAAAAATGTATGAAGCTCCTCGAGAACGTCAATCTTCTCGATGATGAAACCTCCTCAATCATGGTTAGGATTATTTATTTACTAAAAAAGTTTGAAAAGGAAAATTTGTTCCATGTGTTGCGGGCCAATAACCACTTGGCTGATGGTGAGGTCAACGCAGGGGTGGTGCTGGAACAAGGTAGTTTATGTATCAATCAAGACATAATCTCATGTCATATCCCCTGTGTTGTAGCACCAGGTTGGCATTGTACTACGAGGGTACAGGTCTTCATAGAATAAAGTTGGCAATTAAGAAGGCTAGCTCTCTAATGTTCCTCTACAGTGCTTTGGAAGTTGGGATGGTAGGTATCAATTTAATGCATATCATGTATGAGGATAGGTGGGCGTCGAGGTCTTGGTTACTCACTGGAAGATGCAATATAGCTATACCTACTGGGAAAGCTAGTACCATCACAAATTGTTCCTGGTTATTTTTGGTGGTGGAGGAAATGGAGGGAAGTTACCGTGACAAGACTCTAAATCGTTTAGCATTTATGAAGGATAAGACCGGGAGTAATATTGGGGTTGTACAGGCTATTATACATTGTAGCTAGTTGCGGTCAGTTAATCATAGGATAACTATTTTCCATAGCCAGATTTTTGTGAAGATGGCCTCTGCAAGTAACGACAGTGGTGGAGGCTCAAGGTTCGGAAGCTCGGGGTCTGGTCATGGCAGTGGTGGAAGCATCGAGAATTTGGTAGATAATTCATGTAAACAAGTTATAAAGGAAATTATTAAGGAAATTAATGAAAATATGGCAGTTCTTTATGCTTAATTATCTGGATTGGGTAAAGATATGGAATTATTGTAAAAGACAATGGAAGGCATGTGTATCAATGTGTTGAGCGTACAACAGAAGGTGGAAAACATCGAAATAAAAGTGGAAATTGCTATTGTCGGGGTTTTAAAGGAAGTATTCGGGGTTGGGGAAGCCACGATATTCAATGTTGTTGATGTTGAGGTTGCTGCTACTGAGCGCGTCCTGGGTGTTAGAGAGGATGTCGTGGAGGAATTGACAACTACAATGGATGAACTTTCATGAGAAGAAATTGATCCCAGTAGCAGCTGAAATATTTCTGTTTTAGTATTATATATGTTATGTCAATGTATAGAATATAGTGTTGTTTTTTGGAGAGTTTACAGTTATAGTTATGTTCAAAGACTCTATGTAAATAAGGTTGGTAGCAAGAAGGTCCCATTTCAATGTAAATCAATGGAAATTGCAAAGAGCACAATGTTGAATTTTGTATGGGACCTGGCCCTTTTCCAATTTATATAATGAAAATACTACTCGTTTCTTTTTTTAAAAAAATGATTAGTAAAGCGAATTGGTTAGTAGTTATGGTGTGTGCAAGGTGAACCTAGTGCACATACAAAGTGTTTGTGATCCAAATCTATGAAGGAAAGAAATGAAATATAGATATAAATAGAAATATAGAGATACAACAAAAACAAAACTTCAATTCAATAATAACAAATATTAGAGGAAATTTCAGCCTAAAAGTGGCCTCCTAAGGAAAAATCAAGAACTTAATAAAAAATGGATAGTAGACAATTTTTTAATATTATTTTACTTTTATCTATGTTCCACAATATTTATTAGCATGAGATTTAATAAAAAAAAAGAATATATTTTCTAATTTTTTACTTTTATCGAAATCCCTCAATATATGGCACTCATATTAAAATAATTATTTATATATATTTTATATTTAAGTTTTACTATCTATATTTATATTTTATATTTAATTGTGTATATATATTTTATATTTAACTATTTTTTTGTGTTTTTTAAGACATTCTCTACTAAAGCCACACTTTCACCTTAAATATATATTTTTGGACGAATCTAGTGATTTGTAATTTCTAGAATACATATTTTTAATTATCTAATTATTTTATATTTTACTTTTTTAACTATTTAACTATTTTATATTTAATTATATTTAACAATTTAACTATATATTATATATTTTTCGCAGAATCCGGTAGTTTGTCTTTTTTGGAATACATTTTTTAACTATTTAATATTTAGCTATCTTATATTTAACTATATATTTTATTTTTTTGGTCAGAATTTGGTAATTTGTCCTTTCTCGAATACATTTTCTTAATTATTTAACTATCACTATATTTTATTTTTAACTATTTAACAATTTTATATTTTATATTTAACTACTTTTTAATTGTTTAACTATTTTATATTTAGCAATAATTATATTTTATTTTTAACAATTTAACTATAATTGTCTACAGTAAGAATTTTTCGGAGAAGATCACATCAAATTTTATCTGTCGATGGGTTTTGAACCATCTAGCGTGGTTCATCATCAGGACCAGATGATGAACCACACTAGATGGTTTGAAACTCGTCAACGACAAAAATTTAATGTGATCTCCTCCAAAAAAATTCTTACAATCAAGATATGGATCACAAAAGTCTTAATTCTAATATAATTATCTATATTTATTGATCTGAGTCTCTTCAGCTACTGTAATTAACCAAGATATTCTACTTTTGTGATGTTAGCATAATGGCATATGAAAGAGTATTGAACAATCACATGTGCATACTTCAAAGAAGAAGGAAAATGACGACAATCATCAAATCAAAGCACACAAACACAATGATAACGGAGTTCACCCAGTGTGGGCTATGTCTCTAGGTCCTCGTGTCAAGAGTGGGGAGGTCGCTTCAATAAATGTTGCAAATGATGATGATGTATGTTGTAGCATCCATTGTTATTTAAGTTTTATTTTCATTTTTATCACAAAATGAAAGAAAAGTTTTAAAAAATGAAAAAAATTCAAACCATTATCTAAAGGTCATGCAGGTTCAAGAGGCGCAATCAAGCGATAGCTTTATGAATACAATGAGGTGTGTTGTGGGGAAGCAATGAGCATGAGGATTAATTAAATCTCAACCCCCACAATTGACCATGATGTTAGCATGGTTGACCACAATGTGTGGCTTGAAATTATTGTGGGGGGTTCAACCTCATTGAAGCTCCTGTACATTCTTTACCCCTGCAAAGTTTAAAAGAAATAACATATTTTATTTAATTGATGGCTTTTGAATTTGAGAAACCTGTGAGAAGATCTAGGCCATCTAATCAACAGGCCAGAGATCCAACGACAATCACGTGGGTAACTAGAACGAAGTTTATTTCGAAAATCAGATGCGATGGTGTATCAAATAGAGTTTAATTCGATGAAGTCTGAAGTCTAGGCCAATCACAGCCGTTCATCGAAAGAGACGGGATCCGACAAATATCGGGTGGAAAAGTAATCGGGTTTTATCTTTAAAAGCGGACCCGATAGATCATTAATTGGCAATTTTTATTTCCTATCGGGTCCATATGGGAGTCAAACGGGTGTTGAAAAAGTGGACTCGATAAGGTTTAGTTCAAAAAGGTTTAAAGTTTTGTGAGTTCTGAAGGATCAGACCATTTACTGAATGAGTGATCGGACGATGATCGCGTACAGCTCAGGCGGACTCGACAGGTGTATGAACCAGATTGTTAATCCTTTTCAGTTTTGTGGTAAACTATGTTCTGCGTAAATTATCCAATTCCACTGTTTAAGAAAAATAACTAAAGTTAGAGGGAGATGATAAAAACTTCAAAGGGACAGTGATTGGTTGGGTTTCCTTATGTTTTGGCCAATCAAAACACTCCCGATACATACATGGGCCCAAGTCCACACATGGGGTTTTTTCAAATACATTTTTTTATGTTAAATTTAACCATTATTAAAGCATCTACAGAGAAACTTCATCAGCAGCAAAGCAACAAATCTGAAAGTGAACAATCATCATCATTTTTCTAAATTTTGTTACTTCTTGTTATTTTATTTATGAGGTGTCTTTTATCCTCTATGTAATATTCTGTAATAACTTTCACTTTAGACAGTTAGGAGAATAGTTAAGTAGTTTGACATTTTTGGTGATTACCAACTATCTCATAATGTATAAAAAGAGGAAAATTTACAGAGAAGGGGTTTGAACTTTGGAGAACCTGAAGACCAGGCCACTGTATTCCTGATACAACTGTTGAATAATGAAAGAATCAGAAGTTTTCCACACATTGCTGGGTATGATTTTGTGACTTCTCTGTTATGTGTCATCAAATGTTTTCTTACTTTAAGTATGGTAATGAAGTTGCAGGTCTTTATTTTCTTATGTAAATGAAGTTAAAATCCCTTAAAAGAGCACTCTTATACTTGAAGTTCCCACCTCTCCAATTCTTGTAAGTTACAGATAGTAGTTTCTGTGTAAGACAACATATTATCTTTAACTTTTCCAAGTGTCGCAGATAGTAGATTCTGTGTAAAATAGCATATTGTCTTTGACTTCTTCAAGCTTTCTTCATTCATCATTTATATTCAGCAATCAAATGGCATTCTGAGATTTTAATGTCACCTAAGTATTGAGGGTTTAAAACCAAGTCTTTCCGATCCTTCATTTGAGAATACAACATACAATTGAGTGACAAACAAGTGACAATAATTATAAACATTAATTTCTTAAGCACAATTTCTACACAGCCAGGAAATTGGTTTCTTAAGGTACAACATTAATTGGCGCCATTGCCAGGGAGAGAAGATAATTACACTTTTCCTTGGGTTTTAAATATTTTCCTCTGGTTGTTCTGTGAGGAGGAAATATTTGGCTATTTTGAACAAAATCAATAACTCTGGCTCCAAAGAGACCCCATACAAGGTCAGACACCTCACAGCAGAAAGTTCAAGCCCTTTCAGACCTTGAAAGGCTAGTTTCCAAGAGGGTTGGAAGGCCTAAAACTCCACTTACACCAAGTCCTACACTGTCTACACCAGGTAGCAATTCATCACATCTTTCACATTCATATTTTATTGACCAAGAGTCACCTTCTACATCCAATCCATTCCAAGAACCCAACTGTTAGGAAGAGTCTTTAGAGTTTGTTTCTTTTTTAGTATCTGCTATAGTTATTCAGCCTGAACCTATAACTACATTACCACCTTTGCACACTCCATTTACTCCTCAGTCAGGTTCCACATCTGCTGGTAATCAAGGTTCAGTAAATTTAGGAGAAAATATGGCAACACTTGCATTTTTGATGAATAGGTATGCACCTATTCAATTGCCACAATAGTTGAATCAAATGCCACAAGAATACTTGAAGATTCTTCCTCATTTCACAGGGGAGGATGAACAAACAACAGAAAATCATGTATCAATATTTTGTAATTTTGCAGAAAACCTAAATGTTGAACACCTAGATGTTGTTCTAAGACTTTTTGTCCAATCCTTGGATGGAGAAGCAAGAAAATTGTTTAAAGGGCTTCCTAATTACTCTATTACAACATGGGAAGAGATGGAACGCCTATTCACCCAGAGATGGGAAGAAAAAAGAGACCATGGGTATTCACTCATAGAGTTTAATGCTATCAAGAAAAAATCTAATGAAGGTGTTGTTGAATTCATCAGAATATTTAATAAGTTGTACAATAGTCTTCCAGTGGAGATTAAGCCCCCTCCTACTAGTGCAAAAATAAATTTTGCAGGGGCTTTGGAGTCAGATTTTGGATTTACATTGAGGGAGAGGAGATCCCCAATCCTTGATCAGATCCAAACAGATGCATTAGAGATAGAAGAAAAACTGGTGGTTGTAGGTAAGACACGAGATACACAGCCTATCCAAGATAAGGGAAAGGCTAAAGTTGAATCCTCTCAAATTCAAAAATTAGAGGATATGAGTAATGTAATTAAACTTTGTCAAATAAATTGATTAAATTAGACTTGGAAAGTAAGAATTCTCAAAGGAAAGCACAACAAAACATGAACTTTAATCCTCACTATAGAAGACAACCTCTGTAAATTTTGCAGAAGGAGAGAAAAGATCAAGATCAGATTCAAGCACCACTGTATATAGAAGCATATCCTGATGAAATACCAGAACATTCCAGGGACCATGATGATTAGATTTCTACATTGTATGCAGTAGATGAAAATGAACTAGGTGTTGAGGGAGAAGAATATGAATATGCTGAAACAGATGCCATTTATGATGATAATGAGATTGATGAGTATTGGAAGCAGTTTTCTGATTTTATGCAGGTAGAACTACATAAGAAATATGACTTGAGATCAAGGAAAAGGTCTAGAAGTCAAAAAGATGAAGGTGAGCAGCAAGTTCCAGCTCCCTCACAGAAGGCGACTCCACAAGAACCACAACCTGTAAAACAATTGAATAAAGGAAAGAAGTAGTAGAATACAAGTAGCAAGACTCAAATGCTTCAAGGTGAATCTTCTCAAGACAAAAGTGAAAAAATTCCTTTAGAAAAACTTGTTTCCATTCCACAAGAGATTTTAGTGATGAATAGAAGTGAAGATGAAAATGAGAAGAACACTAAACAGGGTCATGTGTTCAGTTTAACTAAAGAATTATAAAAAATCAGAATTCAAGTGCCCCTCACAGAGTTAGTCAAAACACCAATTTATCAGAAAGAGATTGCTGAGTTTATCAATCTAAGAGACAATGTAAATATAAATGACACTGTGAACCTACAGGAAGATAAACCAGTAGTGGTTTTTGGTCCACATGTGGAGGAGGTGGATTCTTCAACCCCTCCATTCTACATTTCTCTATTGATTCATGATTTCCTCGTGCACAATTGTATGTTTGATTCAGGAGCTTCACATAGTCTTATGCCATTATCAGTGATGAAATAGCTAAACTTACAAGTCACTAAACCTTACAGGGACTTGCATTATTTTGATTCAAATAAAGTCAAGTGTTTGGGGGTCATTAACGATATGGTGGTGTCACTATCCCAGATCCCGGCTAGAAGCTTGGTAATGGATGTAGTGGTAGCAGATATCATTGCTAGGTTTGGAATGTTGCTATCTAGGTCATGGGGAGCCAAATTGTGTGGTGTTTTGAAGCTAGATTTTACTTATGTTGTTATACCTGTTATCACCCCAAGAAACTCTCCTAGGTTGTATCTCAGAGATGCCGAGAACATTACAAACTCAAAAAAATGTTGGAGATGGATGAATGGAAAGAATGATGCATATTCAAGCCAGATAACCACTTCTACTATGCTTAACCCCAGACATGGGTGAACACCCCCAGAATACAAGGCTTTAGACAACCAATTACTCACAGTTTGAGGATTAGGTGAACATGGAGAATACTGACCACACCAGCAGATGCACAAGACCATGTGATGGCCGACTGCAACTAGTAAAGAGGTCTACAAATCTATTTCCTAATGCACAGACAGGAAGACAGTTCTCTGGCACTAAAATAATAGAAACCTGCATACACATTTAATGATACATACTAGATTCTAACACAGAGGTGGGATGACAACCCCTCTAATGCTAAACATCAAGAGCACATGAAAAATGCATAACAGGCACAACCTGGAACAAGAAGAAGTGGAAAGTGAGCAATTAACAGCAAAAGAAGCTTGTATTATGTTATGCTCTTAACTTGCAAAATGATACCCAAATACAGAATATGCGAAGAAAAGATACCCAGAACACAGAATAACAATGATTTTATTATCCAGAGAGTAATGTTCACTTGCCTCTTCGAGGGGGCAACCTCCAATAGAGCAGAGCTCGACTACAAAATAAGACACGATGCTCCTCACAGGGAGTCTCTATCCTTTATATATGACTCATACATGCAATACCACGGGCCAATAGTGTGGGCTTTATTAATACCATCTATCTAATACTATGGACCATTTGCAACTAACTGTGGTTCCGTCATTAATTACGGATTAACCACTTACAATTATTAATATGGGCTTTATTGGCTCTTGACTATGACATGATCCCATTACATAAATAAGGGGGTTAGGGTGGGACCCTAACATGCCCTCCCCCTTAAGACTAGCCTTGTTCTCAAGGCTGAAGCTGCGGAAACTACTAAAGAATAGTGGATGGTTCCCAAGTTGCATCTTCCAGAGAGGTGTCTTTCCATTTGACGAGGACTTCCCGAATCATGCGGCCGCGCAGTTGCTTGTCTCATGTGTCTAGGACCTATTCGGGTTGAAGCCAGATGGACCCTTCTTCGTCCAATTCAGGTAGACTGGTCTGAATTCTGCAATTATTCCCAATCACTTTATTGAGGCATGAAACATGGAAAACTGGATGGATTTTTGCAGTAGGTGGCAAGGCCAACTTGTAGGCCACTTCTCCAATGCGCTGAAGTACTTGATATGGTCTGTAGAATTTGGGAGAGAGTTTCTGACACCCCTTGTCTTCGAGTGATGTTTGCTTATATGGTTGGAGCCGTAAAAAGACCTGATCCCCTTCTTGAAATTGGTGCTCTGAGTGATGTTGGTCTACCTGTTGCTTCATGCGGTTCTGAGCTTGATGAAGATTCTCTCGAAGATGGGTGAGCATGGTTGCGCGGTGTTGTAGGAGTTGATCCACTACTTGTACTTTTGAGCATCCCTTGAGATACGAAGTAGGTGAAGGCGGGAGTTAACCATATATTGCTTCATAGGGAGTCATTTTGGTGGTGGCATGATAGTTGGTGTTATACCACCATTCAGCCAGAGGTAGCCACTGTACCCAAAGGTGTTGCTTTTCTGAAGTGAAACACCTAAGGTAGGTTTCTAGACATTTGTTGATGGCTTCGGTTTGACCATCTGTTTGCGGATGATAGGAAGTACTGAGTTTTAGTTGAGTGCCTTGTATTCTGAAGAGTGCCTGCCAAAAATTACTGGTGAAGATCGGGTCGTGGTCGGACACAATAGAAGTGGGCATGCCATGCAATTTGAAGATATGATCCATGAAAGATTGAGCAACCAAAGTTGGTGTAAACGGGTGGGGTAGGGTGCAGAAATGAGCATACTTCGACAGTCGGTCCACAACCACCATGATGACTGACTTGTTCCCTGACTTTGGAAGACCTGTAATGAAATCCATAGAAACCTCCATCCAAATTGATGCCAGAATGGGCAATGGTTGTAATGTGCCTGGTGTGTTGACGGTTTCCCCTTTGTGGCGTTGATAGACATTGCATTCTGCTACGAAAGTAAGGATGTCCTTTTTCATGCCTGTCCAAAAAAATGATCTTTTGGTGCGAGAATACGTCTTCTGAAAGCCCGAATGTCCTGCAATGGGAGATGAGTGCAATTCTACCAAAATGCGACTTTTGAGGGTGGATGTTGGTGATATTACGACTCTGTCCTTGTAGCGAAGAATATCATCCTACCACGAGTAGCCCTTGGTGGAATTTGGATCTACCTACAATTGAGAAATGAGTTGGGAGAGCCCAGGGTGTGAAAACCATTCCTTGCGAGCCTCTTCAATCCATTCTGGAATGGAGAGGGAAATTTCTAGCAGAGTACTTTCCTCCTCAAATTGGCGAGATAATGCATCTGCTACACTATTGTCTTTCCCTTTCTTGTAAATGATCTCATAATCATATCCCAGCATTTTGGCTAGCCATTTATTTTGTTGTGGGGAGGATAGGCGTTGCTCCAAAAAATATTTAAGACTGTGATGATCTGTGTGGATTTGGAAACGTCGCCCCAATAAGTAAGGTCGCCAGGTCTCAACTGCATGTAAGATGGCCACCATTTCCTTCTTGTAGGTAGATTGGCCCAGATTCCTCCCACTGAGTTGTTGGCTTGTGAAGGCCAATGGTCGCCCTTCCTGCATTAAGACCGCCCCAGTACCTGTACCCGAAGCATCACATTCAATGACAAAAGATTTGGTGAAGTCAGGTAGTGCTAAGACTGGAGTGGAACACATGGCATTTTTTAGAGCTTTAAAGGCTTGTTGTGCTTCCTCATTCCAGAAGAATGAATTTTTCTTTAGGAGTTGGGTGAGGAGCTTCGCTATGCAACCATAGTTGCGGACAAATTTACGATAATAGCCTGTGAGACCCAAAAATCCTCTCAAGCTCTTCAAGGTCTTAGGTTGAGGTCATTCCTGCATTTCCTGGATCTTTTTGGGGTCCACCTTGACACCTTCACGCCCCATAATGTGGCCCAAATACTCTACTTCTGCCATGCCAAACGAACACTTGGACATCTTGACAAATAATTTATGCTTGCGGAGCAGTTGCAAGAGTAGATCTACATGCTGAAGATGTGCAGCCCAAGTGCAACTATAGATGAGGATGTCATCGAAGAAGACAAGGACAAATTTCCTGAGATATGGTTTGAGAATGTGGTTCATAAGGCTCTGAAAATTAGAGGGGGCATTACAAAGACCAAATGGCATGACCAGGAATTCATAATGGCCTTCATGAGTTCGGAAAGCAGTCTTGGGGATGTCGACTTCCTTCATGCGAATTTGGTGGTAGCCTGAGCGAAGATCCAACTTAGTGAAGAATTGAGCCCCATTGAGTTCATCCAGCAAATCATCAACCACCGGGATGGGAAATTTATCTTTGACTGTCAACTTATTGAGGGCCCTGAAGTCGGGACACATCCGCCACTCCCCATCTTTCTTGAGCACCATGACCACTGGGGATGAATAAGGACTAATGCTGGGACGAATGACACCTACTTCCAAAAGTTCCTTGATGATTTTTTCTATTTCATTATTTTGGGTGAACGGATATCTGTATGGGCGCACATTTGGGGGTTGGGCCCCTGGAACCAAGGTGATGCTATGATCATGTTACCCTCGCGAGGGTGGAAGCTCATGAGGCTTGTCAAAGACCGGCAGATGGTTATTTAAAATCTGTTGCATCTCAAGATGAATTTGCAGAGGCTTGGTTTGACTACCTGGATGGCATTAAATTGAGCTAAAACTCCATGGTTGCCCTTTTTTAACAATTTTTCCATCCTATGCGAGCTGATGATAGAGGGGGCTCCCGCCTAGAGTCCACGGAGGGTATGTGTGTAGTTGTTCTACTTAAAACTCATATATAACTCCTGGAAATCCATTGTGATTGGCCCAAGAGTGCGGAGCCATTCAGCACCGAGGACAATGTCACAACCCCCCATGTGTATGGCAAACATGTGAGTTTTCAACTGATAATCCCCCATTTGAAGTTTGACATTTTCACAGCGGCCTTCACATTTCATTGTGCCTCCATCCACAATTTGAACTTGGAAGTTTGAAACTGCTCGTACAAAACAATGCACTGCTTCTGCAACTTTTTGATGGATGAAATTATGTGTACTTCCACTATCAATCAAGACTACTACTGGGCGATGTTTAATAAAACCTCTGATTTTGAGAGTTTGAGGGGAAGAAATCCTTGCCAAAGCATGCAACGAAATAACTGGTTCATCAGAGACATTGTCCTTTTGGTTGTCCTCTTCTAGCGGCTCATGTTCCTCCAGTGGTGGATCTTCCTCTGTTGAGTTGTAGTCAGTGGCATCAATTTGAAAAAATTTTGGCTCCTTGCATTTATGACCTGGGGAGTATTTTTCATCACAGTAGTAACATAGGCCTTGCTTTCTTCTTTCGGCCATTTCCGCAGGTGACACCTTTTGGACCTTAAGTGTTTGAGTCATGTTGTGAGCCTGTGGGGGGCGACCTTTAGCAGATAATTTTGGGCGACTGTATTGGGCTGCTAATGCACATTCCACCTTACGAGCGACCTTGCAAGCCTCCGTCCATGTGGGAGGGTGGTGCAGTAGTACTTGGGCTTTTATAGCTTCTTTAAGACCGCTGATAAAACATTCCGTGTAGAACACATCTGAGAGACCCCAAGTGCGGAAGGCTAAGGCTTCAAAAGCTGTAATATATTCATCCATTGTACCAGTCTGTTGGAGCTTAGTAAGACGACCCAAAAAAGATGATTCCTGGTCAAAGCGGTCTTGAAGAGCTTTGGTGAATTTGGTCCAAGTCTTAAAAGGTTCAGTGCAACGTTGATGCCATTCCCACCATTGCCACCTTTCATTGTCCAAGTACATGCTCCCCAACATAAGCTGAGTCTCATCATTGAAGATGCGATTCAGTTTGAAATACTGCTCCATTTGTGCTATCCATGCCGACAGGTGAGAGCCGTCAAATTTATGCATATCCAACTTGGGAGGTCACTGACTGGGTGGTGGGTGGGTGTGCCAGACGTGAGGAGAGTGGCTAGACTCACCCTCATTGTGTTCAGTGCCATTATACTCCTCCTCGTGGGCTTGCTCCTTGCCCTTCGGGACTATTTTCTCGACCATGTTACCTAGTCCAGTAAGATGAAGGTGGAGGTTGTGCATTGATTCTTCAAATTTGTCCATCCTTTCATTGGCCATCCCTTGAGCTTTAGTTTCTACCATACACCAACCGAGGTTTTTTAAAATTGGGACCACCTAAAAATTTTTCACTAAGAAGTGAATGGTACCACCGTGCTCAGCACGTCGTCCTGATTCTAATTTTTTTTTTTTAAACTCCTAACGGAGTTTTACTCCTTCCTTATCAATACTGCAGTGGCCAAATCCTCAAAATGTCAATGCAGCCAAAAGTCCTGTGAAAATTATACCTCGGTATAGGAACCCTTCACAACGACTCCGATCTGGGGGATCTGAGAGATCTGAATGGCGGATTTGATGGTGGAACAGAATGCTTCTGCGGATCTGTTGGATCTAATAGATCGGAATGGCTGATCTGCGAACTCGAGACTGCGGGACTGATATCTGCTGCTGCTGCACCCCTTTGCATAGGCGGATCTGGAAGAGATGTTGTGTGATCCCCCGATAGAAAAGGGAACTATGGTCTTGAGGAGTCTCAGGTGCTACAGATCGCAATATACATAAGGGTCTGGCAGTTACTTGGCCCAATGTTTCAGGGCTCTAACTAAGGAGGATCGACCGTACCCTTAGCCGTACAACCCGACTACCCTATCGTACAGGCGAGTAATCTCCCCGAGTGCTATTCTCGGTGTACTGTAGCCGCAAGACGGCCGACGGTTTATCTATGGCAAGGTTTCAAGGGAGCCTAGGGGGCTTCCGATATACCCAGAGGGTACGTGGAAGATAATTCGTGCGTGGTTCTGTCTAATGCGCTACTACTCGAAGGGGTACCCATAAGGGTTACAAGGGAGTCCAACAGATGTGACCACCTCTTGTATTTCCTGCGTGCATGCCTCCCCAAATCCGCAGGTTTATGCGCTCAATGACAGATCCCGTGGTTTAAAGACGCCGGAACACGTCTCTAGCCAAAAAAAAAAATTGCTAAGAAATGGAGATCCCACCGGCCCTGGAAAGTGCTCTGATACCACTTGTTATGCTCTTAACCTGCAAAATGATACCCAAATACAGAATATGTGAAGAAAAGATACCCAGAACACAGAATAGCAATGATTTTATTATTCAGAGAGTAATGTTCACTTGCCTCTTCAAGGGGGCAACCTCCAATAGAGCAGAGCTCGACTACAAAATAAGACACGATGCTCCTCGCAGGGAGTCTCTATCCTTTATATATGACTCATACATGCAATACCACGGGCCAATACCGTGGGTTTTATTAATACCATTTATCTAATACTACGACCCATTTGCAACTAACTGTGGTTCCATCATTAATTGCGGATTAACCACTTACAATTATTAATATGGGCTTTATTTACTCTTGACTATGACGTGATCCCATTACATAAATAAGGGGGTTAGGGTGGGACCCTAACATATTAGCTGAAAATGAAGACCAGACGCTGCAAGTATCACAATAGTTACAGTCTCCAGAAGTTGAACGTTACATCAAAACAATATCCATCAACCCTTATTACATCTTGTCTCTGGGTATATATAGAAGTCGATTACAAAAATATATGTTATCCTATGCGTGGAGGGGTCATAACCACATTAACTATCTAAAATGGAGTCTCTGCTGTTAGGATATACCGACACATAGGATATAGTTAAGTTCAACTTGGTCTAGTGTAGAGTTAGGTATAGAGTTAGGTAAAGTGTGTTTCTTTACCATTGTACATTTTGTAACTTACAATCCGACGGTCACGATATGTAGTGATCCGACGGTTCATTCTCTCCTCGGTATTACTGACACTTGATCCGTGGCTTCACACCCGATTGGTCCATGAGTTCTATTTAAAGCGCATGGAGGGTCATTGTTTGGGTAATCCGTGCATGAGAGAAGCTTATGTAAATTTTAATTCTTTGATTAATAAATTGCCTGTAGTACCTGATGAGCCCCAATTTTTGGTATAATTTGGGCTCATTTGGCCTACTTGCTTTGCTCAAACCATTCACTTTTTACTGCTTATGCATGCATTTCTTAGTTTATTCGTGTTGTTTGTACGAAGAAGGGTAGACATTTTATCTACGTGACTAATGCATGATGCTTTCAGGTTTTTGGCATTAAAAGGGAGAAAAAGACAACGAAAAAGGAGACAAGGAGACAATGAGGTGGCACTGCTGGTTTTTAGGAGAGGATGTCCACGGTCTTGGGGACCTTCCTCGTGATTCCCACCAAGAACTCTGAGCTCCAATCCATCTCCCCACCGAGCTTAGAAGCAGCCAGCTGTTCTACAGGAACAACAGTTATAACTGTTCTACAGGAACAGTAGTTATGACTGTCCTACAGGATCAGCAGTTAAACTTTAGTTGGACAGCCGAGCTCCTAAAATCAAGGACATCTGTTGGATGATCGTTTTTGCATAAATACTGAGGCTGTAGCCTTCCAGAGAAGCTTTTTGAACCTTGGCATTACTCTTGTAATTGGAAAGTACGAGCTAGAGCTCAGTCTTTGTTCCTTTTTGTAAGCCAATTTGGCATGACATCAGATTATGAATAAAGCAGGCAGATTTTGATCTAGTTCTGAGTTTTCTCAAGGAGCTATAGCTCTCAGGTTAGGGCCCAACCTGAGAGCAATAGATCTCCTCAGTGTTGTAATGTGTTTGCATTTCGTTCCAGCACTTTGAGTTTGTTTATTTTCATATGCAATTCGAATTTACAGTTTGTTAATTTAGTCGTTTTCATGAGCATAGATAGGACTAGTTTATGGTGATTTGCTTTCGATTGTTTAGTTAGACTAGAAGGTTGATAATGCATTGGAGCTCCAGCAAAAAAGGTTGAGGAAGTCTCCACTGCCATCTCTGTTTGGAGATTGGAGTGCAGCCTATACCAGCCACAAAAATACGCAGTTCTTCACTTTATACATGCTGCAACATAGTCTCGTTTATGATAGATCTTTCCATGCACTTCACTCTTGCACCATACACCTTCATCACCGCTTCATGCACATTCCTCTACACACTTTATATTGTTGTTCATTGAGTTCAGGTAGCATAGGTCAATGAATTTCCATCTTGGTGATAGTTATAAGCCATTTGTTCTATTTACACTGCTCTTTATCGTTCTATTACCTTCTTCTTCGTCTTGATCACGCATGCAACCACATCCTTGACCTCTGCTCCACTCTGTTATCTCCCAAACTCCTCCACTCCTCACGTAACTTCATTCTTTAGACATTTCATTGTTACAACCTTCCATCCATCAACCCACTTCATACACTCGTTCTCCATCCTACTTCTCCACTCCTGAGCCATCACCAGCTTTATTCCTACCTTGCACATCTCCCCCTACCATTCCATCACTCCACCATCACTTCAAACACCCACGGTAGGTCATCCTGTAGCAGTTTGTAGACTTCCTGTAGAAACCCCTGCGTTTCTTGTAGAATCCCCTGCAGACATCCTGTAGGAGGCCACTCACTCGGTTGCTGAGCCTCTGAACGTGAGGAACCTCTGTGGACTAATGCTAAGGATCTCTGGGGACCTCTCCTAGCCTCCCCAACCTTTCCCAACCTTTCGTTCCTTCCGCATCACATCTGCACAACCAAACCCTAATAAGCACAAAATCACAATCACTCCATCCACTTAAAGAAAAAATACAAAAACATGTCTTTTAATATGCAAGTAGATTAGATTCATGCATTTTCACTTATTAGAAGTAATGGCATCATTGGTAGAAGTTTCCTTCACATTCTTTGCATCATAGAGGTTAGACTAGTTAAATTAGGGTTTCCTAGGGTTTCCATGTTTTGATTCGCTTTCAGTTCATTTTTGCCAAGTAGATTAGTCTTCTTTGAGCTAGCTTTCGTCCATCATTTAACAAGATTCTTCTGAGAGCCTATAGAAGTTGGCTTGAGCCCTAGCGGACTTGTGCCAGCTGACCAAGTGACAGCTGCGACAAGAGCTAGTACTTGTGCATACAGCACCGTCGCTTCCAAGTTTGTACGAACTACCGGGTTGATAACATTAAGAGACAGGAAGCCCCAGGAGTTGTAGCATTATTGCTACAATACTGGAGCTCACCATCTTTTTGGTGCCGTTGCCGGGGAAGCGTCATAGTATTAGCAATTGTTGCTTTTCTTCTACTTTCTTACTCTTACCTTTTGCTAAGTAGTTTACTTCATTTTCATTCTGCAAAAGTAGCATAGCATTTCCTGCTTTCATAGATTAGCATTTCCTGCTTTCATAGATTAGCATTTCCCGCTTTCATAGATTAGCATTTCCTTTCTGCAAGCGTAGACTAGCATTTCCATTCCTGCAATTTCATTTGAGCAAAGTAGATTAGTCCTTTCCTGCTTTCAGGTAATTTTGCATCTTTCATAGATAGTTGTAGATCAATCTGTCTCAGTTTTGCAGGTACCAAAAGAAAAGCAAAGCAAAAGCAATCAAAGAGAAAAAAGAAAGTCTTTTCCATTTCATGCCTCGTAGGAACCAAGATAGATCAGGCAAATTCCTACCAAACACCCCCACCACATCTCTGAGTCACCCTTCTCTCCTCTTTGGTGGCAGTGACCCAGAAGAACCTATAGGTGAACATCCTGAGATATCCAAAGATCCTATAGTAGAAGAAGAGTTAGAGACTACTCCATTTGAAGCTATGGCTGATAATAGAAGAGAAGATGAGAGAATAGAAGGTGCCTTCCCCATCCGAGAGACCAATGGAGAGATGAAAATGAAAAACATTAGCCCCTCCGCCTTACCTCACTTCCATGGGTTGACCACTGAAGATCCAGATACCTTCCTGTTTGAGTTTGCTGTCCTTTGTAGAACCTATGACTATATTGAAGATGAGCAAAAGTTGAAACTTTTCCCTTCCACTCTCAAGGATGCAGCACTACGCTGGTTCATGGGTTTACCTGGGAATAGTATCACTACCTGGGCTCATATGCAGCAAGCTTTCAACACCAAGTACTGGTATTACTGTAGGTCCAAGGAAACAAAGGGGGAAATCTTTCGGATGTCCATGGGAAATGATGAGTCCTTAGAGGATTATGAGGAGAGGTTCCAACTAAGCTATAAGCGGGCCAGGTGCACACTTGACCCTGAATCCCTCAAGTTGGTCCTACTCTGAGGAATCCCTGAAGACCTCTTAGATACCCTTCACATGTTAGCTGGGGGGGATATTTACCAACTGCCTTATGAGGACATCAAGACTGTGTTTAGAAACCACTCCAGGACATCTCGGAAACGAGGTAGAGGAAACCACCTCTCAACTAGTGTCCCTTTCTCCAAACATGAGCTTGCAAACCAATTAGAAGATCTTAAGAGTGAGGTGAGACAAACCATTGCCATGCAGCTTGATACATTCAGGATTCAGCAAAAGAAAGAAGAGGCTGAGAGAGCCTTGGCTGTCTTCTGTCCTAGGTGCACAAGGAGGCACCCTAAGAACGAATGTCCATTGCATTCGGTTGAAGTGTGTTTCGTTTGTGAGGAGGACCATCCCACAAATCAGTGTCCAACCTTACCTGGGTTTAAAGCCATGTACCAAGGGACTGAAGCTCCCACAGAGCCTCTCTATTACCTCAACCAAAGGAGGCCAAAAGGATCTAGACCTTATCAGCAGGGGATGCAAGGGGCATCTCAAGCTTATTACAACCCCAACCAGTCAACTCCTATGCCTCCCTGGGGTCCCCCTGCTCATCCTTCATGGTCCATGCCTCCTCCATGGTCTTATCCACCTCAGTACCCCACTCAACCTACTTCTCATCCATATCACTCACATACCCAGCCACATCCTCAATGGAATGCACCTCAGTTGGGGTGGAGGTCCCAATACAACACTCCTCCTGCCATTTTGCCTCCACCACCAGTTCAACCTCAACCATTACCTCCTGCTCCTCCAAGGCAACCTCAAATGCCTGCTCAACCGAACCCGAACCCCAACAATAGACAGGCCCAACAGGTATACACTGGGGAAACCTCATGCCCTACCTATGCTGTGGAGATTCAGGAGATCAACCTTCGATCTGGAAAGGCTCTACCAGATCGCCAACCTCCTCCCCCAGAGGATGAGGAAGATAAACAGGAAAGTGAACCAAAGGCTATTCCACCCTTTCCTGAGAGACTAACAGCCACCACACAACCTAACCCAGAAGAAGATGAGCTTTTGGGTGAGCTCAAGTAGTTGTGTGTAAAAATCCCACTTCTCCAAGCCATCAAGGATGTGCCAATATATAACAAGCTGGTTAAGGAGAAGTGTTTCAAACACCCAGGCAGATGGAAGAAAGATGCCTCAACTATCAATGTCATAGGACAACTATCTGACCTTATGCTAGGACAAGTCATCTGCCCAAAGTACCTAGATCCTGGAAGTCCTGTAGTAGATGTTCACATCAATGGCACCATTATCCCCCACACCTTGATTGATCTGGGGGCGGCCATCAATGTGATGACCAGGGATACCATGCTTAAACTCAATCTTTAGGGTTCCTTGAGGAAGACCTCGACAGTACTGCAATTAGCAGATCGCTCCACCGTGACTCCCGAAGGGATTGTGGAGGATGTCATGGTCTCCATTGATTCTTGGGAATACCCTGCAGACTTCCTGGTTCTGCAACCAAAGGCCAAGCTTACTGGATATCCTCTCATTTTGGGAAGGCCTTGGTTAGCTACTGCAGATGCTTACATAAGTTGTCGGGCAGGAAACATGACCATCAAAAATGGTCCCATGTCCAAGCAGCTAGTCCTATACCCTCCTGCCCAACCTTCTTTAGAGCATGATTTACCACTCTGGTTGGAAGAAGGAGAAGAAGACGAGGTGTACTCAGCACCTCTGTGCACCTTAGATACCACTAGAAAAGACCCCCCAACCGAGGATGACTTGATCGAGGCCTTGATCCAGAATCCACCTTCTAGTGCACTACCCTTAGAGGAATTGGTGGAGGATGCCCAAGCTAGCACCTTAGTGGATCTCTGTACAACCAACCCTGTTACTCCCAGAGTCAAGAATGTGGAGTTCGGCCCTGAGAAAGCATTGAAGATCAGCTCCTCCCTATCTCCTTCCCAGGAAAAGGAGCTGTGTAGTCTGTTGGCCAACCACCTAGATGCTTTTGCTTGGAGCTATAAGGAAATGAAAGGAGTCCATCCTTCGGTCTGTACCCATCATATATACATCAAAGAGGATTGTAAACCGGTTAGGCAACCTCAGAGGAGAATGAATCCAGCCCTTAAAGACATTGTCAAGGAAGAATTGCAGAAACTATTGGATGCCGGATTCATCTACCCCATCTCAGATAGTGAATGGGTGTCCCCTCTAGTGTTGGTTCCCAAGAAAAATGGGAAATGGAGAATTTGTGTGGACTACCGAGAACTGAACAAAGCTACCAAGAAGGACCATTTCCCTCTACCTTTCATAGATCAAGTGTTGGATGGACTGGCAGGAAAGAAGTTCTTCTCTTTCCTGGATGGGTTTAGCGGGTACAATCAAATCCAAATCAGCCCGGAAGACCAAGATAAGACCACCTTCACTTGTCCTTGGGGTACCTTTGCCTATCGAGTCCTTCCCATTGGGCTATGCAATGCTCCTGCTACCTTTTAGAGAGCTGTCTTGAGCATCTTCTCAGAACTGGTCCATGATGCAGTGGAAATATACATGGATGACTTTACTCCTTATGGGGCCAACTTCCAGGAAGCATTGTCCAACCTGGGGAAAGTCCTGACCAAATGCACCGAGATGAACTTGTCCCTTAGTCCTAAAAAATGTGAATTCCTAATGACTGAGGGGACCGTGGTAGGCCATACCATTTCTTCCCAAGGATTGCAGGTGGATCCTAACAAAATTGCTCTCATCAAGAGGGTTCCACCTCCTCAAAAGGTAAGGGATGTCCGGAGTTTCTTGGGATTAGCAGGATACTACCGGAGATTCATTAAAGATTTCAGCAAGCTAGCCTCGCCATTGTTTGGTCTGTTGGCAAAAGATGTGGAGTTTAAATGGACTGACGATTGTCAGAGGGCTTTAAATAAATTGAAGGACAAGTTGGTGTCAGCCCCAATCCTGAGAGGTCCAAACTGGGCCCTACCTTTCCACATCCACACTGATGCCTCGAACAAAGCCATAGGTGCAGCTTTAGGACAAGTTGAGCAGAAACTTCCATATGCTATTTACTTTGTTAGCAAAAACTTGTCCAAAGCTGAGCTGAATTACACTGTAACCGAGAAAGAATTCTTGGTTGTGGTCCATGCATTGAACAAGTTCCGACATTATATTACTGGTTACCAGACCTTTGTACATACTGACCATGCTGCTATTAGATATTTGATGAATAAACCAGATGTGAATGCTCGTATTATTAGATGTTTACTTTTATTGTAGCAGTTTGATCTAACCATTGTTGATAAACCAGGTAGAGAAAATGTTGTTGCTGACTTTTTATCTAGATTGGATTTGTCTGCAGATGAGGATGGAACAGTGGACGATCAGATGCCTGATGAACATCTGTTTGCTATTTCAGTACTCTCTCCATGGTTTGCTGATATAGCAAACTATCTTGTTTTAGCACAGTTCCCTCCACACCTATCTTCCAGAGAGAAGAGCAGAATCATCAGAAAAGGTGCCTCATTCACTTGGATCGGGGGCAATCTGTTCAAGCTTGGCCCCGATCAGATCTTAAGGCGTTGTGTAAGGGAGGAGGAAGTCTTTGATATCCTCCTCACTTGTCATGATGGGCCTTGTGGAGGGCATTTTGCAGCAAAGAGAACTACCTTCAAGATCCTGCAGGCAGGCTACTATTGGCCCACACTTCATCAAGATGTCAGAAGATATGTCAGTCAGTGTGACCAATGCCAAAGAATGGGGAAACCGACCCAGAGGGATGAGATGCCTCTCCAACCTCAAGTGACTCTTGAGCCATTTGAGAAGTGGGGCATGGACTTTGTGGGCCCAATCAACCCCTCTTCGAGGCAAAGGACTTACATCATTGTGTGTACTGACTATTTGACAAAGTGGGCAGAGACCAAAGCAATCAAAGCAGCAACAGAAGAAAAGGTGGCCGAGTTCCTAAGAGTGAACATCTTCTATAAGTTTGGCTATCCAAGAGAGCTGGTCACCGATCAAGGGAGCCAGTTCACCTCCAACCTGGTTGAAGATCTCCTAGCTCATCACAAGATCAAGCACAGGACTTCCACCCCTTATCACCCTCAAGCAAATGGGCAGGTGGAAGTCACCAATAGAGCATTAGAAGGGATCTTGACTAAAGTGGTGAGCAGCAGCAAAAAGGACTGGGCAGATCGCCTGGTAGAAGCCACATGGGCCTACAACACCACTTGGAAGACCACCACCAGTTTCACACCATATGAGCTAGTCTATGGGAAGAAAGCTTTGCTGTCCATTGAGTTTGAATACAACACCTTGAGGATGGCAGCTCAGCTGGACCTAGATCTCAGCCATGCTCAACAAGAAAGGCTGTTGCAGCTGAATGGCCTGGACGAGCACCGCATGCAGGCCCTCCTTCACTCAGAAGTGGTTCAACTTCAGAGGAAGGTGTGGCATGACCAACATCTCCATGACAAGCAATTTCAGTCGGGAGATTGGGCTTTGTTGTATGAATCCAGATACAAAGATTTCAAGGGGAAGTTGAGAACCAGATGGCTAGGACCATATACAGTGGAGAAATGCCATGACAATGGATCTGTCCTCATTCGAACCATTGATGAGGAATTCATTCCCATGCTTGTCAATGGGCATCGATTGAAGATCTACAGGAGACCTCTCTCAAGACAAGAGTTTATCAAAACTATGGAGAAATCTGTATTGGTCATAGAGAAGGGTTCTGCCTCTGCCTTTGGCACACCCTGAAAAAATATCTGAAAAAAAAAAAAAAAAAGAAAAAAAAAGAAATAAAGATCCTTGGGTGAAAACCTCTCTGAGGCGCCCAAGGTAGGTAGTAGGGGTGAAAACCTCATTGAGGCGCTCCTATTGCTTTTGTTAAAAAAAAAAAATAAGAAAAAAAAAGAGAGAAAAGGTTGAAAAAGATCCTTGAGTGAAAACCTCTCTGAGGCACTTAGGGCAGATGGCACGGGTGAAAACCTCCTTGAGGCGCCCCTGTTATCTTTCAAAAAAAAACAAAAAAAAACAAAAAAAAACAAAAAAAGAAAGAAAAAAGAAAACACAATAAGCAAAATATGGTAAAAATTGCAGGTTGCAGATGCTCTATGGAGAAGAGGAAGCCCTTCAACTCACAGCCAAGGGTCCTTATCATGCTGTCAAGGAACCTCATCAGTACCTCCTCCAAGAGAACCCATGTTTTTCAAGGTATGTGCAATTTTATCATGGTTTGAATCTTCTATAGGAAGCTACTGTCTTTCTACAGGAAGGCGCAGTCTTTCTACAGGAAGGCACGGATTTTCTACAGGAAAGTGCAGACTTTCTACAGGAAGGCCGAACTTTCTACAGGAAGCTCTGTGTCTACAGGAAACTTCCTGTAGGAGTTTTGGATGGCCAGAATTCATCTTAAAAAGAGATTTCACGACCATGGATTGGTTTGGATGCATGCAAGCCTCTGTTGGCATCCTTGCATATTGCTGTCACCATGCTCCACCACCCGTGTCGACATGCGGCCAAGTCCCTGCACAAACAAAGAAAATCGATGAGTTCTCGCGGGAAAGCCATTTCCAAAGTTAACAAATGATGGAATCTCATACCACATGCATCAAGAGCTCCGGGATTGTGATCGAGAAGCCAGAACCGCCATCGTGCAGCATGCACCCAAGGAGAAAGGACTGTTACGAGACCCCTCGCGGGGATCCTGTAACAGTTCAACCTGCTCGAGTGGATACCATTCACAGCACCGCCATCCGAAATGAAACGCGGGCGCATGCAAGCAAAACCACCCACTCCAGCGTTGGCAGCCTGTACCCACGAGCTTCCGGGTCTGTGTAAGTTGCACGCAGCAGGTAGATCCGCTCACCATCGTCCGAGAACTGGAAAAAATCGTGTGCAGTCGCGCAGGTAAGTGTCTCCACCCTTACTTCCATCAAATCGCATGAATCTAACTTTGAAATTGTTTGCAAAGCGTAAAATTGAATGGTTGAGCGGCCGTATGGCCAGTCGACTGGCCACGTCGGCTAGTTAAAGTGTAATTGGATGTTTGGGTGGCGGCCACGACAAAGAGAATGAACGGCATGCACGTGGGAACACTCTCGTCAGAAGCATAAGTTTAACAGGAAAGGCGGCGGCAAATCTATGGGAATGAATGCAACAGCAAGTGAATACGCAGGCGGAGGATGGATGACGTCGCCCAACGGTCCGACGGGGACAGCTCATCCCCCGCGCCACGGATTGCGCCGATTCAAAATCCAATCGGCTAAATCATGCGCATGCATTTATCATCCAACACTTCAACTCGGATAGCTATTCTGATCTCCTCTGCACTTTGATACGCCGAGTTTTTGGCTACCAGAACGCTGGTCAAGCACACCGCGAGCGCGGCCAACTACAGTCCTCCCCGAGAATTGCGCACAGCTTCTACAGGAACGCAGTTCTACAAGAACGCAGTTCTACATGAGCGCAGCTCTACAGGAACGCAGTCTACAGGAACGCAGTCATCTACAGGAAAGCGGGTGCCTCGCGAAAAAAGGTGGCCAATTAAGGAGGTAACCCTGAACTCTTAATGTAACTGGTTATTAGAAGTGGCAAGACCATCGTCCACGGTCGGGTTATAAAGATATTGGTGGAATTGTTGTTTGCTGTGCCATTGCTACCGTTCTACAGGATGTTGGTATAAGTAGTCTGTGTTGAAATTTTGTATGTGCATGCTCTGTCTTCATAGACCAAATCTCTTTTGCATCTGCCACCTTTCGTTAAAACGACCGTGTTCATCATGCCGGGTGGGTTTATAAGACGAGAGCCCACGGATTCAACTAAACTAAGGAGAAACCCGGCAGTGGTAGAGCTCTTCACCAGAGCACAATGGATGCCTTTTTGTGATAAGCTGCAGGGCTACGATGATGAAGTAGCCGAGGAATTCTTGCAGGCTTTGAAGCCTAAATCCCAGACACTGGCCATAGTAAACCTCAGAGCTCTAAGCCTCAAACTCACCCCAGAACATATCGGTCGGATCACAGAACTTCCTATGGGTCTGCCGTGGGATAAAGAGGAGAGAAAGCTGAGTCAGCAGGCAAAGAAGGAATTCTTTCCACCTGAGGAAGAATTCTCGGAGGATAAAAACGGGGTGAGAAGAACGAGTCTATCACCACCTTGGAATGAAGTCAGTTTGCAAATCATGAAATATATTACTTGTGAAGGCCGGTTCAGCATCGTGTATGCATATCACTTTCGGCTACTCACTAAGTTGAGGCACCGAATTGACCTTCCTGTAGAGCAAAAACTGAGCATCCCTTATTATCTCCTGCAGTCCCTAATGGAGTGTGCTACAAAGCTAAGAGAGGGCATACCTGATCAGATAGCCCACCATGGGTTAATAAAGCTGCTTGTGGAAGATGCATTGCACTCATATAAGGTCCCCCTCTCATGGGAATCCTTCCGCAATTTGACCAAAGATGGGGATATTAAAATGTTGATCGAAGAAACGGGTTCCTCTAGCAGTGAGGAACATGAAGGAGTGGCCGAAGAACAAAAGAAGAAGCATGAGGAAAAGAAGGACCAAGAAAAAGGTGGCACACCTATCCTGTCAGCAAGGGAAAAGAGGATGAAGAGCAGAATGGACAAAGCCGAGGTGGCCCACGTCAGCCCAAGTACCTCAACAGCACCTGCACCCAAAGCAAAAAGCAAAACTCAAGCAGGCAAGCAAGCAGAAGTGGAGACACTTGTGTCTACAGGAAAGCAAAAACAGGCTTCTACAGGAAGCCCGAAAACACAAACTCAGGCTTCTACAGGAAGCCCAAAAATCATTGAAAAACAGGCTTCTACAAGAAGCCCGAAAACAAAGACAAAGGCTTCTACAGGAAGCCCGAAGATCAGTGAGAAACGGGCTTCTACAGGAAACCCAAAAGCAAAGACCAAGGCTTCTACAGGAAGCCCACAAACCATTAAGACACAGGCTTCTACAGGAAGCCTGAAATTGCAAAAATAGGCTTCTACAGGAAGCCCCAAAAAGGTAAAACCCAAAGAGAAGAAGGTGGATATTCTGGCACGGGAAGCAGCAGCAGTATTAGCTAGCCTCAGCACGCCACCTAAGCAAAAAGACAAGAGGAAGAGGGAGACCCCTCTGTACTTTAAAGCTCGGAGAAGCGTTACGATAAAAACGGGCAAGCCACCACCTCAATCCAGCAGCCCGATTGTCATCGAAGATACACCTGCTTCTCCCAAGGAAGAATCACCCTCCAGGATCACAGTTACCTACGAGAAGGGGAATCCAAAGAAGAATACATGGCAAGAGAAGTTAGAACAAACTCAGCTACAGGAAGCTGAAAATGTTCTACAGGATACTCTGGCCCGGCTACAGGAAACAGAAAAGAGGGAAGGAGAAGGGCCCTCATCACCAAGGGAGGATGAGGCAAAACCGCCTGAAGAAACAGCAAGAGAACATATACAGAACCTAGCCCTTCGCCCAATCTGAATTCATATTACACCTTTTTAGAGGCGGGCAAAATCATACCACAGAAATTTACTGTACCTCTATTTTTTGAACTAGAGAAAGAAAGAGTCTGTTCCCACACATGGATGCAAATCGCCAAATCAAAGGGGGTGGCGGACATAGGCCCTCTACAGGATCAACTCAGGGAGGTTAGGAGTGAATTCACCATGGCTAAACATGTGGCTAGTTTCCAGCAGGCGCTTCTACAGGAAGAAAATCAGAAGTTACGGTTGCAGCTACAAGAACTAAAGGCAGGGGCAGGAACATCCTCCAAGGACATCACAAATGAACAAGAAGGAAAAAAGGAGCTGACCACCAGTCTTGAAGAGCCAATGACACTTCTACAGGAAGCAGAACAACAGACAAGAATTGAAGTGCAAGCCTTAAAGGAACAGCTGCAACAAAGGGAAGCACAATTGGCCTGCATGGCCAGTTGGGCCATGGAAGCAATTCAGTGCAGAACGCCCGCAAAATCCTATGGATTGTTTTTAAAGGATCAATGGCTACAGTTCCAAATAAACACCTTGGCCCAAAGAGGTATTGCACACATCCAAAACCCACAACAATTTTCTGAATTATTCACTAATAGTTCGGCAGAAGACAAAGCCAAATTGGCAGAGTTTTACCTCCACAACTTGGCTTTGCCTAATGAAGTCTCATGGGATCCCAACATTGCCTTGGGTGATATGCAATTGATGGCCCTCGCCTCATGGTTAAACCATGAAGATCAAAGAGCAGCTGAAGCAAAATCGGTCATGAACCGAGAAGTGAGCGAACCACTATTCATTAGGCCGGAACTAGAGGACCCGGTGGCACGCATCTCAACACACCAACAGTTGGCTACGGATCCCACAGCTTCCTTGAGGTTTATGGACCAACAAGCCCAGGCCATAGCTCACTTTGAAGACATGGAAAGGTTGTTGGGAGAAAGTGTTGCCCAGGCTTGTGCACGCAGATGGAATACCATGGCCCACAGCTTGAAAATCCAAGAGTACCATACCCCCATCCGGATGAGAGAAGCTTTGGCAAGGGTTGACCTTTACAAGAAGTCCATGCAAAGCCTCCAGGCCAGCTGGATTGGCCTTAAACTCAGCCCACCACTATTGCTAGGATTGACTGAAGGAAATACAAAGGAAGATGACAATCAACAATGGGAAGAGGTAAACAGAAAAGCAGGGTTTCACATCTACAGAGAGGACCCTACCACAGAGCCTTGGGATGCAAGAGAAGCAGTGAAAGCAATGAAAGATGAGGACTTGGACTAATTTTCTCAAGGATGAGCAAATAGTTTAGCTGGGGGGTGATGATGAGCCCCAATTTTTGGTATAATTTGGGCTCATTTGGCCTACTTGCTTTGCTCAAACCATTCGCTTTTTACTGCTTATGCATGCATTTCTTAGTTTATTCGTGTTGTTTGTAGGAAGAAGGGTAGACATTTTATCTACGTGACTAATGCATGATGATTTCAGGTTTTTGGCATTAAAAGGGAGAAAAAGACAATGAAAAAGGAGACAAGGAGACAATGAGGTGGCACTGCTGGTTTTTAGGAGAGGATGTCCACGGTCTTGGGGACCTTCCTCGTGATTCCCACCAAGAACTCCGAGCTCCAATCCATCTCCCCACCGAGCTTAGAAGCAGCCAGCTGTTCTACAGGAACAACAGTTATAACTGTTCTACAGGAACAGTAGTTATGACTGTCCTACAGGATCAACAGTTAAACTTTAGTTGGACAGCCGAGCTCCTAAAATCAAGGACATCTGTTGGATGATCGTTTTTGCATAAATACTGAGGCCGTAGCATTGCAGAGAAGCTTTTTGAACCTTGGCATTACTCTTGTAATTGGAAAGTACGAGATAGAGCTCAGTCTTTGTTCCTTTTTGTAAGCCAATTTGGCATGACATCAGATTATGAATAAAGCAGGCAGATTTTGATCTAGTTCTGAGTTTTCTCAAGGAGCTATAGCTCTCAGGTTAGGGCCCAACCTGAGAGCAATAGATCTCCTCAGTGTTGTAATGTGTTTGCATTTCGTTCCAGCACTTTGAGTTTGTTTATTTTCATATGCAATTCGAATTTACAGTTTGTTAATTTAGTCGTTTTCATGAGCATAGATAGGACTAGTTTATGGTGATTTTCTTTCGGTTGTTTAGTTAGACTAGCAGGTTGATAATGCATTGGAGCTCCAGCAAAAAAGGTTGAGGAAGTCTCCACTGCCATCTCTGTTTGGAGATTGGAGTGCAGCCTATACCAGCCACAAAAATATACAGTTCTTCACTTTATACATGTTGCAACATAGTCTCGTTTATGATATATCTTTCCATGCACTTCACTCTTGCACCATACACCTTCATCACTGCTTCATGCACATTCCTCTACACACTTTATATTGCTGTTCATTGAGTTCAGGTAGCATAGGTCAATGAATTTCCATCTTGGTGACAGTTATAAGCCATTTGTTCTATTTACACTGCTCTTTATCGTTCTATTACCTTCTTCTTCGTCTTGATCACGCATGCAACCACATCCTTGACCTCTGCTCCACTCTGTTATCTCCCAAACTCCTCCACTCCTCACGTAACTTCATTCTTTAGACATTTCGTTGTTACAACCTTCCATCCATCAACCCACTTCATACACTCGTTCTCCATCCTACTTCTCCACTCCTGAGCCATCACCAGCTTTATTCCTACCTTGCACATCTCCCCCTACCATTCCATCACTCCACCATCACTTCAAACACCCACGGTAGGTCATCCTGTAGCAGTTTGTAGACTTCCTGTAGAAACCCCTGCGTTTCCTGTAGAATCCCCTGCAGACATCCTGTAGGAGGCCACTCACTCGGTTGCTGAGCCTCTGAACGTGAGGAACCTCTGTGGACTGATGCTAAGGATCTCTGGGGACCTCTCCTAGCCTCCCCAACCTTTCCCAAGCTTTCCTTCCTTCTGCATCACGTCTGCACAACCAAACCCTAATAAGCACAAAATCACAATCACTCCATCCACTTAAAGAAAAAATACAAAAACATGTCTTTTAAGATGCAAGTAGATTAGATTCATGCATTTTCACTTATTAGAAGTAATGGCATCATTGGTAGAAGTTTCCTTCACATTCTTTGCATCATAGAGGTTAGACTAGTTAAATTAGGGTTTCCTAGGGTTTCCATGTTTTGATTTGCTTTCAGTTCCTTTTTGCCAAGTAGATTAGTCTTCTTTGAGCTAGCTTTCGTCCATCATTTAACAAGCTTCTTCTGAGAGCCTATAGAAGTTGGCTTGAGCCCTAGCGGACTTGTGCCAGCTGACCAAGTGACAGCTGCGACAAGAGCTAGTACTTGTGCATACAACACCGTCGCTTCCAAGTTTGTACGAACTACCGGGTTGATAAAATTAAGAGACAGGAAGCCCCAGGAGTTGTAGCATTATTGCTACAATACTGGAGCTCACCAGTACCCACGTTGGGACAGGTCGTGGACTGTTTCCCTCTTTGAGGGTTTTAACCACGTCAAAAATACTGGTGTATTGATCTGTGATCTGGTTGTGAGCGGTGTCCTTTTGGTATTCTTTTTGAGGAACTTACCCTGTAAATTCCTACATGGTATCAGAGCTATTTGAGGGCCACGTCCGTTGGTGATCCAAATCTGAAGTCGGTAGAACTGCATGCGGTTGTCGTTTCCTAGATCTGTTGTTTCTGACTGCTTTCGGGCCGAGAGGACTGCTCTGTTGCGTTCGGAGCATCTGTTCCAGTGAGGAACCCCTTTCGTTTCACGCGAAAAGGTTTCCGGTAACCCTAGCTGCGTCATTTTTCAGATCGGGAGGTATACAGTGTTTTTTGCAGTTTACTGTTATTTTCTCTCTGCTTATTTCGGTTTCGGTTTATTTAGCCTTTTTTTTAACCGGATCTATACCTTTCATTTCTGCGTATGCTCTTTGCCCTGCGACTCTGTGCGATCTGGGCAAATTAGAAACAGAAAGGAAGGATTTTTCTCATGCGTATGCTCTTTTCCCTGCACCTTAGTGTGATCTCGGAAAATCAGAAACATTGAGAAAAATATTTAGTTTTTCGGCTAAAGCTAACTTTGAGATTTTTTTTAAAAATTTCTAGTTTTTTGGCTAAAGCTAACTTCGAGCCGCAAGGTTCGTTTTTCTTTGCATATTCGTGTTGGGTTTTGTGTTTTGTGTTTTGTAGGGAAAAAGAGCTTTCTCAAGGCAAGCACGCAAACCAAGCCCCCCCCCCCCCCCCCCCCCCCCCCCTCTCTCTCTCTCTCTCTCTCAAATTTTTTGTATAGATCAATTGGTTCAAAGCTATTTTAAGAGAGTAGAGGTCTTGGGTTCAAGTCTCCATTTTGTGGGGGCAGATTTTTTTCATTCGCGCACTTTGCCGGCAACGTCAACAATTGTTTTTCAAAAAGCCATAACTTCTTCATCCGGAAGCCTTTTTCAGAGCCGTTTTTTTTAAAACCGCCTATTTTTTCGAGATCTATCCATTGGAACACTTACTTTCAGCATCTTCAGCTTCAGTTTTGTTTTTTAAAATGGAAAGTCCATGCCAAGTCATTCTTGACAGCACTAACTACTTCCAATGGTTAGCCTACATGTAAGATTTACTTAGAAGTAAAGGTCTCTTCAGAATAGCCACGGACCAAGAGAAGAAACCAAAAGATAAAGACAAGGCTGCAAAATGGGAAAATAGACAAGATCAAGCTCATGGTTTGATAGGGATGTCTATTTCTCCCGATCTTAGATTCCACATTGCAGAACTTGAGAATCCTCATGAAGCATTGGAAAAACTCGTTAAAGTTTTTGGGATTAAAAATGAAATTAGAGCCCATCAACTTGAAAATGAGTTGCTTACTTTGGATCCTAATAATTTTTCTTGCATTGAAGATTTCTTGTCCAAATTCAAGACCCTTAGATATCTCTTGGAAGGTGTTAAAGTTAAGAAAGAAGATGGTAACCTTATTTATTCCATCCTTACTAGGTTGGGACCAGCCTACTCTGTATTTGTTTCCACTTTCCATTCTACAAGGGAAGCTTTCATTTGTCAAGGAAAAGACTACAAGGCCCCTTCCTTTGACTCCTTTTGTGATTCCTTAATAAGAGAACAAGAAAAACTCTTACACCTTGGTCTTCTTAATCTTGGAAACTCTTCCACGAAAGCGTTAGCCGCCCAGCAGCAGCCAAATTCAAAGAATCCTAAGAAGTCATATCCTCAAAAGAATGGTCCTAAACCAATTCAGCCTCAAAATGAAAGATCATTTCAGCAAAATGATAAGACCAATAAAAACAAATGGAAGAAGACTGATAGACATTGTAACTTTTGTAATCGAGATGGCCACTTAGAATCTAAATGCTTTAAGAAGATGGAAGCCTTGGAAGCCGCAATGAAGAAACATAACATCCATGTGGAGCCTACTTCAAATTCAACTTCCGGAATGGCACTTTCTGCATGTCGTTGTCAATCATCTCAGTCTGGTTATGCATTAAATGTATCTTCTTCTTCTTCTTATTCTCATGAGTGGCTCATTGATTCTGGAGCCTCTTATCACATGGCCAAAAACCAAGCCATGTTTTCTTCTTTAAATGATTGTAACACCAAAAATATATATGTTGGTGATGATAGATCTCTTAATGTTGGAACTGTTCATCTAGACAATGGTCAGTTTAATGATGTATTATGTGTTCCAACCTTATCCTGCAACCTTCTATCTGTCTATCAGATAACTCATTCAGGTGAAGGAAAAATTGTTGAATTTCACCTCATGATGTTGTAATCAAGGATCTAAAAGATCCTAAACAGATTCTAGCTACTGGTCTTGCTGATGATTCCACAAGGTTGTATAAGTTTCACAACTTTGGGTCATCAAATCTTCCCTCAGTATTTGTTGCTCATAATGATGAAGTGAGCAAACTTTGGCATGAGCGATTTGGTCACTTAAACTATCGCTCCCTTCAGCATCTATGTAAAGAAAATATGGTGACAGGTCTTCCTATGGTATCTTGCAGAGATGGTGTTTGTTCCGGATGTGTACTCGGAAAACATCATCGGGACAGTTTTGACAAACGTGCCTCTTGGCACGCCTCAGCCCCTTTACAGCTTGTGCACAGTGATTTATGTGGTCCTCTTCCTGTTGCTTCATTCTCTGGCTGCAAGTACTTCTTAACTTTCATTGATGATTTCTCCAGACGCACTTGGGTATACTTCTTAAAACTCAAGAGTGAAATATTTAACACATTTTTGGCCTTCAAAGCCTTTGTTGAAAAACAATCTGGACATCAAATTCTTAAGCTAAGAACTGATAATGATGGAGAATATGTTAAAAACACATTCATCAAATTTTGCACCGAAAATGGAATTCAAATGCAACATACTGTTCCATACACTCCACAACAAAATGGTGTAGCTGAAAGGAAAAATCGCACCTTAAAGGAAATGGCTAATTGTATGTTGCAATCTAAAGGACTCAGTCTTAGTTTTTGGGCCGAAGCAATTAATTGTGCAAATTATATAATCAATCGCACTCCTACTAAGGTTCTAGAGAATATCACTCCAGAAGAAGCTTGGAGTTCCATTAAACCAGATGTAAGTCAATTTTGTGTGTTTGGAAGTGAAGCATGGGCCCATATTCCAGATGAAAAGCATAAAGCTTTAGAACCTAAGAGTGAGAAATGTACTTTTGTTGGATATTCTGAAGATGTAAAAGGTTATAGACTTATTCCATTTAAGTCCAAAAATGTTATCATTAGAAGAGATGTAAAATTTGATGAAAATAAATCGGCCTGCGAGCCTAGTCCGGCGGATGTGCCACCTCTTCCTATCTCTTCTACTTTTGAAAAAATTTCTTCTTCAGATGATGAAAGCGAGGATGATAATCCTCCCCCACCTTCTCAGGATCCTCAACTTCCAAGATGGGTCCGTGCTACTCGGGATGCAGCAGGTGATCTTGCCGGTGATCCTATAGATCAGCGACGTACACGTTCTCAGTTTGAAAGAGCCTCTTCTTTACTGGCTCAAGCTCCAGTAAATCATGATCCTGACACTTTTGCAGAAGCTTCAGGCCATCCACATTGGGAAGCAGCTATGAATGAAGAATATCATTCATTGATGACAAATGATACATGGGATCTTGTTCCTCTACCAAAGGGACGCAAACTTGTTAGATGTAAATGGGTTTACAGAACCAAGTATGGACCAGATGGGAAAGTTGATAAACATAAAGCTCGTCTCGTTGCTAAGGGATTTTCACAGGTTGAAGGCATTGACTACAGTGAAACCTTCTCCCCTATTGCCAAAATGAACTCTATCCGCCTTGTTCTTTCCCTTGCTACCTCTTTAAAATGGGAAGTCCATCAGATGGATGTTAAATCTCCCTTCTTGCATGGGGACTTGTAGGAAGAAATCTATATGGAACAACCCATTGGCTTCATACAAACAGACTCCAGCCTTGTTTGTCGACTTAAGAAATCCCTTTATGGCCTCAAGCAAGCTCCTCGGGCTTGGTATGCCAAAATGGATAGCTTTCTTTTAGAATCTGGCTTTTCTAGGTGTCATTCTGACAATACTGTCTACACCAAGAAAGTGGGCAACTCTCTTATAATCCTTGTTCTTTATGTTGATGATCTTATTCTTACTGGCAGTGATCCCAACCTTATCAACCATGTGAAGTCCAGCCTTAAAAAGAAATTTGAAATGACAGACTTAGGACACTTACACTATTTTCTCGGTCTTCAAGTCTTGCAATCCAAGGAGGGTATTTTCCTTTCCCAGTCCAAGTATGCTTGTGATATTCTTCGTCATTTTCACATGGAAGACTGTAAGCCAGCCCCTTCTCCCTTTCAGTCTGGAGTCAAACTTTCAGTCTCTTGTACTTCTCCTGAAGTTGATGCTACCTTATACCGCCAACTTGTAGGAAAACTCTTGTATTTAACCCATACTCGTCCTGATCTTTCCTTTGTTGTTGGCCTTGTTGCTCTTTTTATGCAAAACCCCCGTGAAAGTCATTGGAAAGCAGCTAAAAGAATACTTCGTTACGTTCGAGGTACAGTACAGTTTGGGATTCATTACAGTGCCAAAGCAGCTCCTCTGTTAGTTGGTTTCACTGATTCTGATTGGGCTGGTGACCCTGATGATCGGAAGTCTACTGCCGGTTATGTCTTCACTCTTGGTTCAGGACCTATTACATGGGCTTGTAAGAAACAGGCTGCCATTTCTCTTTCGTCAGCAGAAGTAGAGTATCGTGGTGCCGTGGAAGCTAGTAAGGAAGCCTTGTGGCTTCGTCAGATCCTATCAGAGTTTGGCTTTGAGCAGCAGCATCCAACCACACTTTGGTGTGATAATCAAAGTGCCATTCAGCTATGCAAAGATCCAGTCCAGCATCAGCGCAGCAAACACATTGAACTACACATGCACTTCATCAGAAAGCTCATTCATGACCATGTTCTTGAAGTGCAATATTGTCCAACAGATGATCAGGTTGCATACATCTTCACAAAGGCTCTCACAGAGGCGAAGTTCACTAAACTTTGATATATGCTTGGAGTTTAGGAAGTTGTCACTAAGGGGGGATAGGCTCTAGTGCCTCCTTCCTTCTCCTATTGTGTCATATTTGTAAATCCTTCAATCCTATCCCAAGTTGTTCTTAAGGGGGGATGTTAGGATATTCCGACACATAGGATATAGTTAAGTTCAACTTGGTCTAGTGTAGAGTTAGGTATAGAGTTAGGTAAAGTGTGTTTCTTTACCGTTGTACATTTTGTAACTTACAATCCGACGGTCACGATATGTAGTGATCCGACGGTTCATTCTCTCCTCGGTATTACCGACACTTGATCCGTGGCTTGACACCCGATTGGTCCATGAATTCTATTTAAAGCGCATGGAGGGTCATTGTTCGGGTAATCCGTGCATGAGAGAAGCTTATGTAAATTTTCATTCTTTGATTAATAAATTGCCTGTAGTACCCACGTTGGGACAGGCCGTGGACTGTTTCCCTCTTTGAGGGTTTTAACCACGTCAAAAATACTGGTGTATTGATCTGTGATCTGGTTGTGAGCGGTGTCCTTTTGGTATTCTTTCTGAGGAACTTACCCTGTAAATTCCTACATCTGCTACCTTCTGCTTGCTTCAATAAATTAATTTGACATTCTCCGGTGTTCTGGTGCCCTTCTTGAGCAGGTGGAGTGTTGTATGAATAAATTTCCATAACTGCTGAAGGCATTTAACTACTCGAGAATTGTCCTTCTCTCTCTCGGCCATGTTGCTCTTGAATGCAGTTGTTGAAGAGTAATTGCACTGGGTACAGGTAGATCAACTTACAGGGGATATCGAGAGGTACGAGGACGGATAAACGAGGGTCATCGGATCTTATACAGGCAGATCCGACGGTGAACGGGGGCGAAAGTTGCACGAGAGATAACATGAGGGCACGGCGGTTTTGGTAGCGGGTGGTATTTATCACACCACCTATGGGGGAATGGCGATAAACGTATAGACCCACGTGATCCCATTCATTGGTTGACGTGTGGCCGATGGATCGGCGGCAAACCGCTTTCCCCACTGGCTAACGCGTGTGTAGATTACGGGCACGGGACAAGCGATTACCATTGGATCAGGAGATGGACGATCGGATGGCGGGAAAAATGCACATGATTTTTTGATTGACGTGACAAGGAAAAAGGCTTGCGAAAGGCGCTTGGTCAGGCTAATACAGTTACATGATGGTAAAAACTCAACACCTGGGAGCTAAAGAAAGTGTTCTATGCCGGGCTTTGGAAGAAAACAGGGATAACGGGGTTATGGGAGCGAAGGAAAAAATGAAGGAAGAGGAGGAAAATGGACTGCTGCGGGCTCCCTGCTTGCTAAAAACACACGACCATACCTGTTTTCAATCCACCAAAAAGCTCGTCTTATAGCAGAGTTAACACTAGCTCCTTCCGGGGATGAGATCCTCCCTGTGAGGTCTCAAGAACCTGCAGATCAATGCCTTCCTGATGAAAACAAATTAGCGAAATTCTTAGTGTTCCATTGGGCATTGAGTCTACTTTGCTTACACTAAACTGATAAAACAAAACATTTACAACTTTAAGGCCAAAAGACCTTAAATCACATAAATTTTGAGAAAACACCCATTAACTGGGCCATCAAAAACTGCTTCTCCTCCCATACTTTTCAGTATGAAGGTGTTGTTCCCTTGAATCTATGAAATAATAAAGGGCTTGTCCAGAAAGCATCAAACTTCCCATGATTTCCTTTCTTTTCTTTCAATGCATCCCACTTCAGCACCAAGTCTCCAACTTGAAAATTATTTGCTTTTGTCCCCTTTTCAAAGGCTTCCTTGATATTTTTCTGATGTGCTGCAGCCTTTTCAACCAGCTGTTCTCTAATATGATGTACCTCTGCTAAATCAATTATCCTTTGTGCCATGTCATCTTCCTCATTCTGCTCTTCTTGAATGAATTTTTCCATAGGGAGAGTTAAATGAATTGGGAAAATAGCCTCAGTGCCATACACCATCTTAAATGGAGAATTCCTTGTGGATCTCTTAATGGTCACTCTGTCGGCCCATAGTGCATACTTGAGCTTAGAATCCCAATTCTTTTTGTTGTCCTCTAACAGCTTCTTGATTATCCTTATCAGGCTTTTATTAGAGGATTCTGCTAGACCATTGCCTTGAGGGTAATATGAGGTGGAATGAACCAGCTTAATGCCCACTGAATCACACATTTCCACCAATTCTTTTGCTCTGAAGGTTGTTGCATTGTCTATGGTTAATTTATGTGGACAACCAAATCTGGTAAAGATATTTTCAATTAAAAATTTCATGACCACATTATGATCAGCCTTCCTGGTAGGGACTTCTTCAATCCACTTAGTGAAATAGTCAGTGGCTACTAATGTCCATCTATGCTGGCCACCGAAATATGGATTGATTTCTCCAATGAAATCCAAGCCCCACTACTGAAAAGGTCCTTTTGCATGTATTGGTTTTAAGGGTAAGGACTTCAATTGCTTCTTTCCTTCAAATCTTTGGCACCTGTCACAGGATTTAACAAATGAAAATACATCAGAAAATAAGGAAGGCCAGTAATATCCAACTCTAAGGATTTTATGAGTTGTAGTCTTCCAATAATGGTTCCCTCCACACATACTGGAATGAAAGTGTTGCATGACTTCTATTGACTGTTCTTTGTCCAAACACCTCAAAAGCACTCCAGATGGATCCCTCTAATAGAGTAGATTTCCATTAATACAATATTTTGCTGCCCTAAGCTTGATAGTTCTGGCTTGACTTTGAGTAAAGCCTGGAGAGATTTCTAGCTTTAGCAGGAATTTAACTATTGCAGAATACCAATCACAAGAAGCTAGATTTTCAGCCAGTGTCTGATTCTTTTCTGGTTCAGCTGCTTCCTCTTCTTCTATTTGACCATTTTCTGAATTCAATCACATGAGGTTTATGTCCAATGTTCTGCAATTTTCTTCAGCTAACAATCTGGCAAGACCCTGACCTCTGACCAGTTTAGTGGGCTTTAATTCTATATTAAATTCAATCAACTTTGCAATCCATTTTTCCCTTCTTCCATCAGCATCAGGTTGTGTTAAGACATCTTTTATTGCAGCAGAGGGTACGCATGCAATTATCTTGGAATGCAGAATGTAAACTCTGAAAGCTTTCAAAGATTTGATAAGAGCATATGCTTGTTTTTCAATGATATCATACCTCAGCTCAGCATCCCTTAATATCTTGCTAAAAATGCCACTGGATGCTCTGAACCTTCTTCATCTGCTTGCAATAACACTGTTGCAAGGGTGTCATCAGAGGCAAACGAAAATACATGGAACTCCCCGCTGTAATCTGGACTTATTAAAGTGGGAGCCTCCATAATAGCCTTCTTAATAGACTCAAATGATTTTCTTGCTGAATCAGTCCATTTTATCTCCGACCCCTTTCTCAACATGGAGGTAATATACTTCATTAACTCTGCAAAATTTGGTATAAACCTCCTCACAAAATTAATCTTGCCCAGAAAGGACTGGATATCCTTCTTTGATCTCGGGACAGACAAAGTTTGTATTTCTTTTACTCTTTCTGGGTCAATTCGGACACCTGCAGCAGAAACAACATGTCCTAATAGCTTGCCTTCTTCTAAAGCAAATTGTGATTTTTTAGGATTGACTGAAATCCCAAACCTTCTGCGCTTCATGAACACCTTCTTCAAATGTTGCAGATGATCTTGATGGCTGCTGGAGTATACTATTATGTCATCAAAGTAGATAAGGACAAATTTATCCTTCTCTCCCACAAATGCTATATCCATAGCTCTCTGAAAGGTTTCTCCAGCATTCATCAACCCAAAAGGCATCTTGGCATACATAAAAGGGCCCCAAGGAGTGGTGAATGTAGTCTTCTCTTGGTCATATGGATGCACAACAATCTAATTAAAGCCTGAAAATCTGCCCAGGAAAGACATTACTCTAGCTCCTGAGACCTTTTGCAACAAGTGCTCCATCTTCGGTAAGGGATAGTTGTCTTTCCTTGAGCACTTATTTAAATTTCTAAAATTGACACAAAGTCTGATTTCTCCACTTTTCGTCCTCACCACTACTAGGTTGGCTACCCATTTTGAATATCTGAGAGGGACTATGATTTTTGCAGCTAGCAACTTTTAAATTTCTTTTTCAATCAGAGGAAGGAGCATCGGATTTATTGGTCTCAGCTTCTGCTTGAAAGGAATGGTGTCTTTCTCTAGAGGGATTTTAAGCTGAATAATCTTTTTATCATAGGTTTTCAAATCACTATACTCCCAGGAAAACACATCATTAAATTGCTTCATTAATTTGCAATATTCAACACTTTGGTCAGCAGACAGACGAGTGGACAAATTTATATATCTAGGCTGACTTGGACTTCCTATATCATGCTTACAGACTGCAGATTGATCTTCTTTTTCGGCAGCCTTGTAAGGTACATCATTCTGGTCAAACAATATTTCTAGAGGAATTAAACCCTTAGGTATATGATTACTAGGAAGCTGGACAATACTATCTTTGCCAATTTTGTTTCTAAGCTTGGATTGGGGGCTCTCCTCCAAGGCTTCATTTTCTTGGTCAATTTTCATTTCAGAAAATTCATCAATGACTTGAAGGAACCTATTTAATTCAGCATCATCTTCAAAAACTTTCCAATGCTGGACATTATCAGGCAAGGATGGTCTATATTTCATTTGGACTTCATAAACTAGTCTGGGAGGCATGGGAGGGATAAATAGACTAGCAGACACAGCAAGGGAATCAGCAAGATGATTTTTGGCTCTAGGGATATATGAAATACAGAAATAATCAAAGGAATATTTGAGTCTCCACACCTCATCTCTGTATGCTTTCAACCTTGGGTGCTTTGCCTAAAATGTTTTATTTACTAGCTGAATGATCAAATCAGCATCTCCAAACACTTTTATGTTCTTGATTCCTCTGTCTTTAGCTGCATTCAGTCCTAATATCAGAGCCTCATACTCTGATATATTGTTTGTGACTTGGAAGGCCAACTTAAAAGACAGTTGTGTGCTTTCTTGTTGCAGAGATAACAGCACCACCCCTTCTCCTGCGGTCTCCCTGGAAGATGCTCCATCAAAGAACATCTCCCAAACCTGACTTCCCTGCTCTTCCTTGGCCTGAACTATTGGTTTCCTGGTCTGCATTGAGGCCTTCTGGGATTCTTCAATTTGGAGAATACATGCTCCAAAATCAGTGTCCACAACATATATGGGATGATTAGTAGGATTCTTCTCATCACTGATGATGTTTCCAGTTGTGCTTCTCTGTACAATCTCCTGCTTTCTCCCCCAAAAACTGGGACAGTGGCATAAGATAGATCATTATGTGATGTCCCACCTAGCCTCCTAATCCATCCCCTGGACAACAACATGCCAAACTTAGGAGGGACATCTGCTACCACAATATCCATCATCATACTCTTCATGGGTAGCTGAGTTAGGGTAATGACCAGGTCTTTGATTAATCCTAGGAATTTCACTTTCCTTGAATCAAAAGAGAATAAATCATGAAATGGTCTAGTGATGTCAAGGCCTAACTCCTCCATGACAGCTTTAGGCATCAAATTGTGGTTGGCCCCTGTGTCTAGCTAGCAATTGTGGAGGATTTTGTCATGAATGGTCAAGGAGACATAAAATGATGGAGAATTATTATGAGCAGGTTCAATCATGGCGCTAAGCACAATAGCAGGCTTATCATCTTGCAAATTGATGGAGTCAGTGGAGGTTTGTGTGGTTTCTAGCTCAAGAGCTTCAAGGATGGGCTTTCTAAACACTTCACTCTTTACCATTTCTATCAGAGGCACGGATATTTTTAATTTCTAGACTTTTGACTCAAAGTTGAAAGAGGAAGGCAACTTATCAGAACCTCTTACCTCTTGAACTGGAGCTTTGAGGATAACTGGATCAGCTGCTGGTCTTCTCTGTCTGATATTCTGTGAGTCTATTTGGACAGTAGCTCTTTGGGCAAGATTCTCCTTAACATTTTTTGCATGTGACCTCAGGTTATATCTTTGTTGTTCACCAGTCTGCAGAACAACCTCTCTGTCCCACCTTTGACTATCTTGTTCCTGCAACAAAGATTCTTCATATGCAGCCAACGTAAAAAAGGCAGCATTGCCTTTATCTTCCATGCAGTGAATTTCCTCCTCATCTTCAAACTGTTCCTCCTCCATGACTACATTCTGGAAAGGAGCCTTAACCTTTTGTTCTTCATTTGATTCTTTACCCCTCTGAATTATTTGTAACTGTTCATTTTCTCTTCTGAATAGATTGGGAATTCTTGGAGCAAATGTGTTCTGCTACCTTGTCTTTCCTGAATTCTGCTCAACCTTCAGCTTAGAAATTTCAGCAGCCAATGACTCTATCATCTTAGTAATTTTATCTAATTTAGGCTCTGAAGACGATGCATAGGAAGAAGGAGCCTCACCTCTCTACCTTCTTCTATCAGCACGACTTTTAAGCTTTTTTGCAGCCATAATATTGGATTCCACTTCTAGTGCTCCTTCCTGCATATCAGCTAGAGTGGCACATCTTCTTTCTCTCAACAATAGGCAGAAATCAGAGTCAAAAGCATTGGAATAAGTGAGTTTGGAAGAGGTAGGGGTTGGCTTTACTTTAGCTGGTATCTTACTATACATACGGTTAAATATTTTATTAAAATCAGGAAAAGACTCCCCATTTTCCCTCTTCAAGTTACCAAACTCAGTATGATAATATAGCAGGTCCCTCTTATCTCCCCATTACTTCAAAAATGCTTCATCTAAGGCTTCAATATCATCAATAGATCTAAGGGCTAGTTCTCTGAACCACTTTCTGGCCTCTCCATTGAGGCTCTGGACAAAAACTCTCATCCATACATCATTTTCACTGATATCTAAGTTATCAGCATAACTATAGAAAGCCTCAAGGTGTTCTTCTGCTATTACTCCCTCTGTACTAGTAAAATTAGGCATATATTTTTGATACTCTCCAGCAGGCATGGAATTCAAAGGAATAGGCAAAACTAAAGGCCCATACCTAGTAGCTATGATTCTTTCCATCTTCGTGGGAGCTTGCTGGCCTGCCATGACTGGGGTATGTGGGAGAATACTGGTAGATTGAGCGGTGGGAAACAATGTTATGGATGGCAGAGACAAAGGGATGTTATGGACTGTATGGGACACTTTCTTTGGACTGAGATTCAATGGGGAACTAAATGGATAAGGAGCTATATGAATCTCTGCAGGTGATTCTTCACTAGCAATACTAGGCTTTATATCTTCAAATTGTGTTTTCTCAACTACAAACTCCTCATGCAGAGATAGATAAGATTTCTTGGGCTTACTTGATCCTGATGCTAATTTATGCGATGTTTTCTTCGGTTTAACAATATTCTCAGGGTCAGGCACTGGAACAGTGGTGATTTCTGAGGATTTATTCGAGTATGTCTCACGAACTAAGCCAGGACTATAATGTGGAGTCGCCAAAGGTTGGTCTTCCTCCAGTGGAGTCGCCAGATAGATGATTACAACCAGAAATGTGCCCAGACCTTGTCTATCATCAAAATCTGGAACTATGTCATCTCCCAGGGAAGCTAAGCTTCAATCTCCTCTCCCTGGCAACGACGCCAATTAATGTTATCACCCCAAGAAACTCTCCTAGGTTGTATCTTAGAGATGCTCGGGAACATTACAAACTCAAAAAAATGTTGGGGATGGATGAATGGAAATAATGATGCATATTCAAGCCAGATAACCACTTCTACTATGCTTAACCTCAGACATGGGTGAACATCCCCAGAATACAAGGCTTTAGACCACCAATTACTCACAGTTTGAAGATTAGGTGAACATGGAGAATACTAACCACACCAGCAGATGCACAAGACCATGTGATGCCAAGCTACAACCAGTAAAGAGGTCCACAAATCTATTTCCTAATGCACAGATAGGATGACAGCTCTCTGGCACTAAAATAATAGAAACTTGCATACACATTCAATGATACATACTAGATTCTAACACAGAGGTGGGATGACATCCCCTCTATGCTAAACATCAAGAGCACATGAAAAGTGCATAACAGGCACAGCCTGGAACAAGAAGAAGTGGAAAGTGAGAAATTAACAGCAAAAGAAGCTTGTATTAGCTGAAAATGAAGACCAAACGCTGCAGGTATCACAGTAGTTACAGTCTCTAGAAGTTGAACCTTACATCAAAACAATATCCATCAACCCTTATTACATCTTGTCTCTTGGTATATATAGAAGTTGATTACAAAAATATCTGCTATCCTATGTGTGGAGGGGTCATAATGGACCACCAACCACATTAACTATCTAAAATGGAGTCTCTGCTACATTCTGCTTGCTTTAATAAATTAATTTGACATTCTCTAGTGTTCTGGTGTCTTTCTTGAGCAGGTGGAGTGTTGTATGAATAAATTTCCATAACTACTGAAGGCGTTTAACTGCTCGAGAATTGTCCTTCTCTCTCTCGGCCATGCTGCTCTTGAATGTAGTTGTTGAAGAGTAATTTCACTGGGTAAAGGTAGCTGGACACCTTCTTCCTTCGGGTCTACAAAATAGTTGTGGATGCGAAGACTACATGGAAAACAAATGAGCGGGATCGGCAGTAAACAATAGTCGTCGGACCTTGCAGATGGACGGCAGAGATCAACTTATAGGGGATATCGGGAGGTATGAGGATGGATAAACGAGGGCCGTCAGATCTTATACAGGCAGATCCAACGGTGAACGGGGGCAGAAGTTGCGCAGGAGATAACACGCGAGAACGATGGTTTTGGTAGCAGGCGGTATTTATCGCACCGCATATGGGGGAATGGTGATAAACGTACAGAACCGCGCGATCCCATTCATCGGTTGACGCATGGCCGAGGGGACCAGCGGCAAACCGCTTTCCCCACTGACTAACACATGTGCATATTACGGGCGTGAGACGAGCGATTACTGTTGTATTGGGAGATGGACGATCGGATGGCGGGAAAAACGCACATGTTTTTTGATTGATGTGATAGGGAAAAAGGCTTGCGAAAGGTGCTCGGTCAGGCTAATACAGTTACATGATGGTAAAAACTCGGCGCCCGGGAACTAAACAAAGTGGTCTATGCCGGGCTTTGGAAGAAAACATGGATAACGGGGTTATGGGAGTGAAGGGAAAAATGAAGGAAGAGGTGGAAAATGGACTGCTGCGGGCTCCCTGCTTGCTAAAAACACATGGCCATACCTGTTTTCAATCCACCAAAAACCTCATCTTATAGCAGAGCTAACAATACCAATTTTTGGTGGGGAAGAAAGGAGGTTGTATAGAGAAACTAGATTTGTAAAAACAATTACAAAAAATGGAGCAAGTAATTCACCTGTATATAGTCAAGAGAAAGATGATTTTTCTTGCTTCGTGTTGCATGACAATGCAAAGTTGGTTGAAGATAATCAGAGGCAGCTTACTTCAGCAAGTGTAATTACAGAGCTATAATCAGAAGGGATGTGGAATTTTTTTTTTAATGGAGCTTATTCTAAGGAAGGAACAGGTGTTGGTTTCCTTCTAATTGCACCTAGAGGTAATATGTTCCCTTGTTCTTTTAAATTGGAGTTTGAAGCAACAAAAAATGTGGCAGAATATGAGTCATTGATCATTGCTCTGCAAGCAACAAAACAAATGGGAGTCAAGTCAATTTTTTCTTTTGGAGATTCGGAGCTGATTAAAAACAAATAAAAAATCACTGTCAGGCAAAACACCCTAGACTTAGGGCATACAGAAATGAAGTATGGGATTTGATTGAGAACTTTTTCGAAGCTTTCAACATTCAATTTATTCCAAGGGATGGGAACAGATAGCTGACTCATTGGTTGTGGCTGCTAGTACTTTGAGGCCTCCTATTAATCCAAAACTAAGATATGAGGTAGAAATGAGGCAGAATATGAGTCATTGATCATTGCTCTACAAACAACAAAACAAATGGGAGTCAAGTCGATTTTTGCTTTTGGAGATTTAGAGCTGATTATAAAACAAATAAAAAATCACTGTCAGGAAAAACACCCTAGACTTAGGGCATATAGAAATGAAGTATGGGATTTGATTGAGAACTTTTTCGAAGCTTTCAACATTCAATTTATTCCAAGGGATGGGAACAAATTAGTCGATTCATTGGTCATGGCTGCTAGTACTTTGAGGCCTCCTATTAATCCAAAACTAAGATATGAGGTAGAAATAAGGCATAGACCTTTTATTCCTGATAATGTTAAATATTTGCAAGTTTTTGAAGATGATCAGCAGATTAAAGAATTTTTTACTATGGTTGAAGAGTTTCAGGGCACAGAAATTGATCAGGATGAAGATGAAACAACAGAAGTTGCAGAAGTTAGTGGTTTAAAAAATTCCATAGCTAATCGAAAAAATTTCAATTGAAAGATAATATTCTGCCAAAGGGACTTGTCCCTCTTGAAAGGATTTTTAACTCTAATGATGTAGCTGTTGGTTCAGAGGGAATTCCACAGGATGAGCAGATTCAAGATCACAATATTGGAACTCAGGAGGAACCCAGGTTAGTCAAATTATTCAATGGAGTTCCATCTAATTATAAGGAGAGATATATTAAACTTTTCAAGGACTATGTTGATGTTTTTTCTTGGTCCTATGAGGATCTTAAAACATATGATGTAAGTATTATTCAGCACAAGATTCCCTTGAAAGAGGGGATTAAACCATTTAAGCAGAAGCTCAAACTGAGAAACCCTCTACTTTTACCATTGATCGAGAAAGAAGTCAAAAATTTGCTTGATGCCAAGATTATAGTTCCACTTAGGTACTCTGACTGGGTGGCCAATTTAGTGCCCGTAAGGAAGAAGATTGGAGAGATAAGGCAATGTGTAGACTTTAGAAATCTCAACAAGGATTTCTTGAAAGATAACTATCCATTACCTAAAATGGATCATGTGCTGCAAAAGGTAACAGGATCATTCAGGATGTCAATGCTGGATGGGTTTTCTGGGTATAACCAGGTGGCTGTGGATAAAGAAGATCAGAAGAAGACTGCATTCACAACTCCTTGGGGAAACTTTATGTATGCTAGAATGCCTTTTGGGTTGATGAATGCAGATGTTACATTTCAGAGGGATATAGACATTTCTTTTGTGGGAGATAAGTTTGTAGTGATATACTTAGATGACATCACTATTTTCTCTAAGTCCGATGAGGAGCATATGGACCATCTTAAAAAGACTTTTGAGAAATGTAAAAGATATGGGCTTTCCTTGAATCCTAAAAAGCCTATTTTTGCTCTGTAAGAGGGCAAACTGCTAGGGCACATTGTTTCTAGAGATGGAGTGAAGATAGATCCAGTAAGGGTGCAAATTTTGCAGAAAATACCTTTGCCCAGGAGTAAGAAGGAAATTAAGAAATTTCTGGGTCAAATTAATTTTTTAAGGAGGTTTGTGTCCAATTATGCAGAAATTGTAAAAGAAATTACCAATATGTTGAAGAAAGAGAATGAAGTGCATTGGACCAAGGAATCTAGAGAGTCATTCTCCAGGATTAAAGAAGCATTGCAAGTTGCTCCAGTCTTAATAAGCCCTTATTATCAAAAACATTTCTAAGTTTTTTAATTTGCATCACCTAATTCAATAGATGTTGTTTTGTTGCAGAAAAATAATGAAGAAAAGGAGCATTTGGTTGCCTTCTTTAGCAAGATTCTCAAAGATGTTGAACTAAAGTATAATATTCTTGAAAAATAGGTATATGCTTTGGTAAAAGCCCTGAAGGCCTTCAGGACTTATGTAATGTAGTCACATTCAAATGATGCAGTAAAAGATGTATTAGTATAGGGTGATGTAGAAGGAAAAAGAGGAAAATGGATAGCCAAGATCCAAGAGTATGACTTTGAAATAAAACCCACAAAGTTGGTGAAAGTACAAGGATTGGAAAAATTGTTGACAGATTCGAACTTTCAGGCATTGGGAATCAACTTTTTGACACCTGTGGATGAAGAAACAACTGAAGAAAGTGACAAAAAGCCAGATCTAGGTATGAAGATCAGGTATAAATTTTTGTGTTCAAAATGGTACAAGAATATAGTCCATTATTTGTGTTTTCTCTCATGTCCCCAATCCTTGGATAGAACAACATATAGAGCATTAAATATCAAAGCACAACCATATGTGATTGTGGAAGACAGATTATACTGGAAGGATCCTATAGGAATTTTGTTGTTATGTTTAATAGAGGATGAATTTATAGAGACCATTAAATATTATCATGAGAAGTTATGTGGAGGACATTATAGTTGGAAGGCTACCACACAAAAAATCCTCCAGGCAGGGTTTTATTGGCCTATTTTATTTGGTGATACATATAAGTTTGTCAGAAGTTGTTAGAAGTGTTAGCTTTTTGCTGAGAAGAAGAGGTTAGCTCCCTTGCCTTTGATCCCAGTCTTCATAGAGGAACCATTTAGACAATGGGGACTGGAATTTGTTGGAGAGATTAACCCACCTTCAAATGGATAGCACAAGTGGGTTCTCACAGCTATTTATTAATTCACCAAGTGGGTAGAAGTTATACCCACTAAGAGGGAAAATGATTAGGTGGTGATGAAGTTCTTAGAGGAGAATATTTTCAGTAGATTTGGATGCCCTGTCAAAATCATAACAGACAATGCTCAAGTCTTCAATTCAAGTATGTTTATTGCTTTTTGTCAAAAGTATAATGTTATTTTGTCCCATTCAATAGCTTATCATCTGCAAGGAAATGGATTAGTTGAGTCCACTAACAAAACTTTGATGAAGATTGCAGAGAACTAGAAAGACTGGGATTCTAAGTTAAAGTTTGCTCTATGGCTGCTAGAGTGACTACAAGAAGGTCCACAGACAAATCACCTTTTGAGTTAGTGTATGGAACTCAAGCCCTATTCCCAATCAAACTTGTGAAGCCTGTGATTGAAATGATTCAGGAGGCAAAAGAAGAGCCGAATGCTCTGATAAGAAGAATGAATAAGGTAGTGGAGTTGAGTGAAAACAGGGATAAGGTAATGGACAACTTGATCATGTATCAATCAAAGATGAAGATTGTTTTTGATAGAAAGGCCGGAGAAATTGATTTTAAAGTTGGAGACCTAGTATTAAGGTGGGATACTAGAAGAGAAGATAAGGGCAAACATGGAAAGTTTGATCCTCTCTGGTATGGCCCATTCAGAATTATAGAAGCAAGGACAAATAATACATTCTTCCTAGAGAATCTTGATGGCGAATCTTTGCAGCTGCCTATCAATGGGCAGTACCTCAAGCATTACTTTCAGTTCTAAAGCATAAGCATCCTATCATTGTAGATACCGAAGTGAATTCAATGTACAAATGCCATAGAATTTGAATTGGTTAAGCAATATATGACTCCATGCCCAAGGTGAAGGCACTGATCTACAGTTCTTAGTGCTTCTATGGCAAAAGCACTATCCCTAGGTGGAGCTAGATGTTGTATCATCCATTTTTGTTTAAGTTTTATTTTCAGTTTTATCACAAAATGAAAGAAAAATAAAAAAAATGAAAAAAATCAAACCATTGTCTAAAGGTCATGCAAGTTCAAGAGGCGCGATCAAGTGATAGCTTGATGAGTATGATGAGGTGTGCTGTAGGGAAGCAATGAGCATGAGGATTAATTAAAGCTCAACCCCCGTAGTTGACCGTGACGTTAGCATGGTTGACCAAAATGTGTGGCTTGAAATTACTGCAGGGGTTCAACCTCATTGAAGCTCATGTACATTCTTTACCCCTACAAAGCTTAAAAGAAATAACTTATTTTATTTAATTGACGGATTTTGAATGTGAGAAACCTACGAGAAGATCTGGGCCATTAGATCAACATGCCACATATCCGACGACAATCGCATAGGTAACTAGAATGAAGTTTATTTCGGAAATCGGATGCGGTGGTGTATCAAATACAGTTTAATTCAATGAAGTCTAGGCCAATCGCAGACATTCATCGAAAGAGACGGGATCTGATGGATATTGGGTGGAAAATTAATCGGGTTTTATCTTTAAAATCGGACCCGATATATCATTAGCTGGTAGTTTTTATTTCCTATCGGGTCTGTATGGGAGTGAAAGGGGCATTGAAAAAGTGGACTCGATAAGGTTTAGTTCAAACAAGTTTAAAGTGTTGTGAGTTCCGAAGGATCGGACCATTTACTGAATAAGTGATTGGACGGTGATCGCGTACAACTCAGGCAGACCTGACAGGTTTATGAACCAGACCATTAATCATTTTCAGTTCTATGGTAAAATATGTTCCGCGTAAATTAGCCAATTCCATTGTTTAAGCAAAATAACCAAAGTTAGAGGGAGATGATCAAAACTTCAAAGGGACGGTGACTGGTCGGGTTTCCTTGTGTTTTGGCCAATCAAAAGACTCTCAATACGTACGTGGGCCCAAGTCCACGCACAGGGTTTTTTCAAATACAGTTTGTTATGTTAAAACAGTTTAACCATTATTAAAGAATCTACAGAGAAACTTCATCAGCATCCAAGCAACAAATCTGAAAGCGAACAATCATCATCATTTTTCTAAATTTTGTTACTTCTTGTTATTTTATTTACGAGGTGTCTTTTATCCTCTATGTAATATTTTGTAATAACTTTCACTTTAGACAGTTAGGAGAATAGTTAAGTAGTTTGACATTTTTGGTGATTACTAACTATCTCATAATGTATAAAAAGAGGAAAATTTACAGAGAAGGGGTTTGAACTTTGGAGAACCTGAAGACTAGGCCACTGTATTCTTGATACAACTGTTGATTAATGAAAGAATCAGAAGTTTTCCACACATTGTTGTGTATGATTTTGTGACTTTTCTGTTATGTGTCATCAAATGTTTTCTTCCTTTAAGTATGGTAATGAAGTTGCAGGTCTTTATTTGCTTATGTAAATGAAGTTAAAATCCCTTAAAAGAGCGCTCCTATACTTGAATTTCCCACCTCTACAATTCTTGTAAGTTACAAATAGTAGTTTCTGTGTAAGAAAACATATTATCTTTAACTTTCTAAGTGTCACAGATAGTAGATTCTTTGTAAAACATCATATTGTCTATGACTTCTTCAAGCTTTATTCATTCATCATTTATATTCAGCAATCAAATGGCATTCTGAGATTTTCATGTCACCTAAGTATTAAGGGTTTAACACCAAGTCTTTCAGGTCCTTCATTTGATAATACAACATACAATTAAGTGACAAACAAGTGACAATAATTATAAACATTAATGTCTTAAACACAATTTCTACACATCCAAGAAATTGGTTTCTTAAGGTACAACAATGTACATGGTATATTATTTGTCATTACAAGGATGAATACCCTCAACCTGAGTGGCATGTCTCTCCACGAGACGTTCTCCCTATAGGAACTCTCACTCAAGTGGGTCTTCCTTCAACATAAAAATATAATAAATCTCACATGATGTGGCATACAAGTATCCCTCAACATAATGTAAATAGGGATCTTAACAATAGAAATGTCGTCTCAAAAAATCAGAAGAAAAGCATGACATAACTGCATCAGAGACCTCCACTTTCGGGGATAGCCTAAAAATTCAAATCGCAGTTGCTGAACAAATATCACCACTGAATTCATGGCATGAAATCATGTCAAACAAGTATAAAATTTTCCCCTTTCTGACACCGTCAAATTCTAGACCCTTGGGCATCTTGAAGATTCCCCTAAAGATTCCTTCTTGAAGATGGCCAAAAAATCCATTGCTCGGATGAAGATTCTGAGCACACCACTACGCTCCCTACGAAATTCTGTGAAAAATGACTATAAAGTTGGCAACATTCTGCCTCGGTCAAAAATCAGCCTCCAAGGGAATCTTTTAGTTTCCACAAGATTCTCCAAAGATTCCTTGCTATTGGAAACCTAAAAATTTTCTACACAAATGGAAATTCTAACTGCACGGTTCGACGCCTAGCAAGCAAATGTGCAAAAATGGCTATCAACTTGTCATTTTCTGACACTAGCACCTTTGGCCCTTTAAGGGAATGTTTTCAGCATCAAAGAATATTCCTTGCAAAGATGTTGCCTTGAAAAGTGTGTCAGCATGGTTCTGCCTATGTGGATACGCTCATGGTTCCTTCTAGGCTTGGATCGGTGCTCCTCCAATCTACCCTTTGCTTTGCTGGTCATTGGGCAAATGAAGTGGGTTTTTATATTGAAGAGGTGGCGAAGTTTACAAACATGAGTCGTTGGCTCAATGGCTAAGATAGGCAGATAAATTGTGGGTGGTTAGGGGTTTTGACCCCATCGACCCCAAAATTGGCGTGTTTCTTAATTTATTAACTAGCGATGCAATGTGGAGCAGTTATGTTTCAACGGTTATGTGGCATTACATTATTTCAGTGTGGTCAACGTTTAACATGTATGCGACTGTTGCAATCACATATGGTTTTGGGTATTGTTTAAACACATGCGCATGTTTTGTGTGGTATGCGGTTATGTTGTGTGGTGGTGGGGTTTGACCACCCACCATATATAATATACATATAAATATATGCCGATGGCGGGGGTGGTGGGGGTGGAAGCCCGTCACCCCATTTAATAATTTTTATTTTTTAATAAACAAAATGGCTAAAATTTTCGACCAGTTTTTTAAGGGTCATTGGTGAAATTAAGTAGGCAAAAAATTCACATGTTCTGGTGGCTGGATTTCAAGCACTGGGATGCTTTCAAATTGTTGCCTCATTAATCCTACCACTTGGCCAAGTTTGACCAAAACTTTGACCGCAGATATCTAGAGCATACAAACTTAGATTTGAGTGTTGTTCACACCGTTGGAATTAGGGCGATGAGCACTACGATCTGGCCCCTAGTTACACTTCAATCTAAGGACTTTTATTTTTGAGCTTTTCCATAGCCACTACTGAATTTTGAGCGTGTCTAGAACCACTTGGATAATTCCTCCCCGCTGAGGAGCTTTTGGTCCTCCAAAAGAATGAACATAATCTACAACTGTTGTGTTACATTTTCTGCACCACAAGTGTCTTGATAGGTCACCCTTCCTTCTCCTTCACCTTTGTCCTTCGGAACCATAAGTGATGAACCAACACCTACATCCTCTGCAAACCTATATTAAAATCTCTTACAATATACATGCTCAATTACATGACCAACCATGACCCAAGCATATCCATACTTGCCAAGAGTTTATAAAACACACTCTTTGGTCAAGTTTACATCAGAATAGAAACAAATGCCCCAGCTATCAATAAAAGGCCAAACATCATCGTTAATTTAACAAGTGATGGAAAACACATCATCACTTATCCATTTATATCGCAACACATGATTTACAAAATGTGGTCATGACAAGCTACCAAATATATTAAAACCATCTCTTACTCAACAAAGTGAACCACGAGTGGTGTGGCAGATTTGCTTATTGAACATCTTCACCAATGGGCTTTTTCACAGCCGTTGTGTCCTAGAGACGTTACTCTAGATGGAGCCTCCAACATGTGGCTCTTTGATGTCCACCTATGTTGCAATGACTGCAAAAAGTCTTCTTCCTCCAGACTTGCTTAACCTGCTTCCTTCCCTGATGTGTAGAAGGCCTTTCACACTTCATCCTTTTTCTTGATGCCATTCTCTTCCAGTACTCAGCAACTGCATGGTTATGCCAAACCACAAAAACTACATAGTTTTCCACGCCATGATTTTTTTCATAATTAACAACATACTTGTAATCAAAATGAACTCTAGCATGCTGATATTTTTTTATACCTCTCTTGACTATCTCTGGTGTGATTCTCATGATGAGAGCTTGCCTTAACTCTCCCTTTGTGATGTGCACTGTCACGGGAGGATTGTGATGTGTTCCCATCATCCTCTTTTCTCAACGGTTTCAACAATGTCTTAGAAGCTTTTGACACCTTCGAGCACTCTCCTTTAGTGTATCCCAAAGTTGAAATCGATGTCTTTGTACCATCTCCAATGGTTGAGTCATTCCTTGGCCATTAACACCAAGTCCTCCTCCTTTATATTCCATCTAGGTAAGGAGTCTCAAGCCAGTTCTTAAAATGGGCTCCTCCATGTTTCCAACAAACATATTTTCACGTGAAAAAGAAATCAAAGAATGATCAACTTTGTTTACCTCAGTTGTAGATTCTAAAACAGGTGATGATGGTTTCCCTAATCCTTCGTTACGCTTCAATTTTTCCAAGCCATCTTCCATGAATCATAGTTGAAGTTGCAATCTATACTTCTCTTTTTCTTCTCATAGAAGTCTCCTCAATTCAACATTCTCTGCTTGAAGACTCCGATTGATCTCCTCATTCGAATGTTGAGAAGACGATGAAGAAGATGAATGTTCACTCGAGGGGGTATATGGAGCATCGTCATCTTCTCTTTCTTTCTCTCATTCCTCTCTTGCCATCTTCTCCTCATAAGCTGCATACATTATGTATACCATTACTTATATCATGTAGAAGACCTCCTACATATCTTTGTCCTCCATTTTCTTTCTTGTTGCATGTTCAATCATTCATACTCGCAATTCACATTAGCGAGAAGACCATTTTGATACCAAACTTGATCTGGATCTCTTCAACTACATGAATTAACCAAGATCTTTTACTTTTGGGACGTTAGTAGAATTTCATGTTAAAGAGTATTGAAAAATCACATGTGAATACTTCAAAGAAGAAGAAACATAACAATGATCATCAAATAAAAGCACACAAACACATCGATAATGGATTTCACCCAATGATCCAGTGGCTCCAAACACATGCAAAAGTCCAAGAGGACTCAGAAAGGGTCAAAATGAAAAGTGGTCAGATTTCTCTCAAGCTAGAACCAGATTGAAGTGCTCGTTTCCCTGATTCCAACAGTGTCAACGACACTCAAATCCGAGCTCGTATGAGGGAGATAGAGCCAGTCAAAGTTCAGGTTGACTTTGCCAAGTGGCAAGGTTAATGGACCTACAAATTTCACCGACATTGATTGTCAGAATCCAGTCACCGGTATCGGGAGAAATTGTTGCCTCTTTAATTTTCCTAATAACCTCTAGGTTCGAGAATTTTCAAAAATGGCATATTGTATATATATATATATATATATATATATATATATATATATATATATAAATTAAAAAAATGAAAGGAGGTGGCAGGCCACCACCCCTGCTACCCCACACCTCTCCATATAATGTAACGAATATATGGTCAAACCAACACTAAACCACATAACTAAAACTAGTGGGAGTTGAACCCACCACCAGTGGAATCGTCGGCCCCGCCCACGCGACGGTTCCACTTTAAACCATATTAAACCAAACACACAACGTCAACACAAAAAATGTTAACCGACGCCCATTTATAATGTAACAATCACTAATTTAGGGAGGTAGGGATTCAAACCCTGGCCTCATCCAACACATTCGCACCAGCCATCATTGAGCCACGGGCTCAGCTTTTGTGGCTCCGCCCAAAAACAATATAAACGTGCATTTCGCAGATGCATGGGGAGAGCACGGCAAAATGGAGAGCGACCGAATGAAGAGCAGAATCGTGACTGCACGAAACCATGAGACAGGAGATGAACCATGACACACTTCAAGAGGGAGGAACCATGATGGCACGCATTTTGAGACAAAGAATCTTTTGAGGAGAATATTCGTTGATGCCAAAGATTCCTTGGGAGGTAATTTTTCTCAGTGTTAGAATGTAATCAAGTTTACAGTCATTTTTCTTAGATTTTTGTAGGGAACAAAATGGTGAGGTTGGATTCACCTTTTGAGCAGAGTATTTTTAGATTCCTAGAAGAGGAGAATCTTAGAGAATCTTGAGGGAATCTTGCGGATTCCTTGGAGGCTGAAAATTCCCAGATCTAGAATGCAGCCACCTTTATAGTCATTTGTCTTAGAATTTCGCAATGATCTCAATGGCAAGATTAGTTTTTTTGTTTTGAGTTGCAGATCTCCAGTCAACCCAGAGGAGGGAATCTTTGAAGAATCACAGGGGAATCTAAAAGATTCCTATAGGCCCAGATTTTGTCGTTGTCAGAATTCGACAAATGGATATTCACTTTTACACCTCTCGACGACACAAATTCAGTGGTGCAATCATTTTTTGCAGTTGAGCCTTCTATTTTTCATCCATTTTCCATATTGGAGCAACGGTGTCAGATTTCAAAGCATGGAAAGTCGATTCTATGCCATTTGACACCACGATTTCGATGGTGCATTCAGATCCAGTAGCTGAGTATTCTATTATTCAACCAGCATCAGAGTTGAGGTATATGAAGTGTTGTTTTCATGTACTTCTTTGATCATTTGCTGTGAGATGTACTATGTTGTTTTGATTCCTGCTTAATGTATGATGCAGAATCTTTGTGTCTATTTCATGTGAGATGTATTCATCATGGATTGTTATGTATGTTTTGATTGAGATCCCTTTGTTTCCATGATGGTGGGATACTCATTGTCACCATCTGTAATATTTTGTCATGTTGATAGGAGGTCTATTGTGAGTGATAGTTCCTGTAGCAGAATGTCTCGTGAAGGGACTCTTCCACTCATGTAGAGGGTCTTGTATGATAGAAAACATAGTCTATGTGCATCTTCACCATTTCCAGAACTGAATGAAGTGACCAACACCATATTAACATTGGGCCTAGAGACGTAGTTCACATTGGACAAACTCCATTATCAACATCTCATGTTTATGATTTGCGGATCGTCATTATGTTTCCATTTGTTTATGCATTCATATATGTTCATTTATGCTCTTATAAAATGAAATTCTAACTACATCACGAAAGAAAAAGATCTTGGTTAAATCCGAAAGTTGAGTCAACTCGGATCAAGTTTGGTATCAGAGAGGTCTTCGCGCAAATGTGAATTGCGAGCATGAACAATGGAATGTGCAGCAATAGAGGATGAAAAAGAGATGTACGAGACCATGCTCATAGTGTCCAAAAAGGTGGACATAATGTATGAAGCTATACAAGAAGAGACAGAGGAAAGGCAGTGAGTGCAGCTTCAGTTGCGAGCCACAAAAGAGGCCCTGGAAGAACTGAAGCACAACAACCAGAGTCTTCAAGTAGATAATGCTGAATTGAAGATGCTTCTGCAAGAAGATAAATGGGAGAAATAGAGGTTGTTGTGACAACTGCAAGCTAAGGACGAGGCCTTGGAAAAGCTGCAGTGTGACCCTTGTGAGGTAAAAAGTAATTCTCTCACTTCATCTATGTTTCCTGATGATGATTTCGTTGTTTTTGAAAATCATACCACGGTAATTGGCTCCAAACTGCAGAAGAGGATGGGGTATGAAGGAAAAGGCTTGGGCATTAATGGCCAAGGCATTGTCAACCCCATCAAAGTAGAATAATTACCCCGTCAGGCAAGACTTGGGTATGTCGGGAAGGAAGTTTGGGAATGCACCAAGACAACCAACGAACCACCAACAATATATGATGAGAAGCCCTCATAAGTTTTTTCCAACTCGATAGTGGAGGTAAAAGATGTTGATTTCCATTCAATTTCATCTTCACATAGTATAATTTCTATTGTAAATGTGGAGATACAAATTACAGGGACAAACCTAGGGCTCCTTACCAGGATGAGGTACAAGGAAGAAGAAGAACTTGGTGTTAATAACCAAGGCATGACTCAGCCATTGGAGGTCGTGCAAAGACCTTGATTTGCAGGCTCGGAATGCACCAAAGGAGAATGCTCAAGGGTGTCAGATGCTTCCGAGACATTGTTGAAATTGTCAAGGAAAGAGAATGATGGGAACACATCACCATCATCCCATGGTAGTGCCCATTGCAAGGAAAGAGCTGAGGCAAGATCTCATCGCCATAATTACACCAGAGACAACAAGGAAAGGTATAACAAGTCTCAATATTCGAATGTTCATTTCAATTACAATCATGTTGTTAATGATGAACATAAATCATGGCATCGGAAAACATGTACTTTTTGTGGTTTACATAACAATGTATTTGATGAGTGCTAGAAGAGAATGACAGCATGAAAGAGGATGAGGCATGAAAGGCCTTCTCCACAGCACAGAAAGAAGAAGGTTAAGTAGATCTGGAGGAAGAAGACTTATTGCAGTCATTGCGACAGAGGTGGCCATCAAAGAGCCATGTGTTGGAGGCTCCATTCAGAGCAACACCTTAAAGATAAATCATCTGAGCATGAACCAGATGAAACAGTTGTTCAACTAGTGAATGCGCCACAAGGAGGCGACCCATTCACTTTGATAAGTGAGGAATGGTTCTTCTAGGTGTGGTAGAATGTCATGGTCTTATTTTTTCCAATCATTTGTTGCATTTTAAACTGTAAAAGTGATGATGTGTTTTCCATCACTTGTTAAGAAACAATGATATCTTGCCCTTGTTTTGATAGCTGGGGTATTTGTTTCCATTTTGATGTAAACTTGACCACCGAGTATGTGTTATAAACTCATGGTAAGTATAGTATGATTGGGTCATTAGTTGGTCTTGTAAATTAAGCATGTAATTTGGAAAATAATGTACTACAGGTTTGTAGACATTGTAGGTGTCATCTCATCGCTTATGGCTCCAAAGGACAAAGGTGAAGGAGAAGGAAGGGTGACTTATCAGACACTTGTGGTGCAAGCAATGTATAGAGAAGTTGCAGATTATTTTTTCCATGTTTTTAGAGGACCAAAAGCTCCTCAGTGGGGAGGATTGATCCAGGTTGTTTGAGACACATGAAGAAGTCCAAGAGGACTCAGAAATGGTGAAAATTCAAAGTGGTCATATTTATCTCAAACTAGTACTAGAACGAAGTGCTCTTCTCCCTCATTCTAACGGTGTGAATGACACTCAAATCCAAGCTCCTATGAGGGAGATAGAGTCAGTCGAATTTCAGGGTTGACTTTGCCAAGTGGCAGGGTTAATGGACCTACAAATTGCACCAGCATCGTTCGTCAAAATCCGATCACTGACAGTAGGTGAAATTGTTTCCTCTTTAATTCACCTAATAACCTCCAGGTTCAAGAATTTTCAAAAATGGCATATTGTTATATAAAAACAAGAAAAAAAAATAAAAATGAAAGGAGGTGGCGGGCCACCACCCCCACCACCCCACACCTCTCCATACAATGTAACGAATATATGGTCAAACCAACACTACACCGCATAACCAAAACCGGTGGGAGTCGAACCCACTGCCAGCGTAATCATCGGCCCCGCCCATGCGGTGGTTCCACTTTAAACCATATTAAACCAAGTAAAAAACATCAACACAAAAAATGTTAACCGACACCCATTTAAAATATAACAATCACTAATTAGAGGAGGCATGGATTCAAACCCTGGCCTCATTTGATGCATTCACACCCATAATCATTGAGCCACGGGCTCAGCCTTGGTGGCTCTCCCAAAAATAATACTTAAACGCGCATTTCGCAGATGCATGGGAAGAGCATGGAAGAATGGAGAGTGACTGAATGGAGAGCAGAACCATGACTACGCGGAACCCTGAGATAGGAGAGGAACCATGACGCAATGCCAGAGGGCGGAACCATGATGGCACGCATTTTGAGACAGAATCTTTTGCGAAGAATATTCCTTGCTGTCAAAGATTCCTTGGGAGGTAATTTTTCTCAGCATCATAATGTAATCAAGCTTACAGTAATTTTTCTCAGATTTTTGTAGGGAACACAATGGCAAGGTCAGATTTGCCTTTTGAGTAGCAGATTTTCAGATTCTCGGCAAAGGATAATTTTCGAGAATCTTGACAAAATCTTCTAGATTACTTGAAGGCTGAAATTTCCCAGATCCAAAATGCAACCAGCTTTATATTGTTGGCTTGTTGGGGCCTGACCCAAGTTCGGAGTTAATTAGCCAAACAAATTCCTGTACTACTAGCCCTTTTGGCAACAGTCCACGAAGCGCAGATTGAGGTCTCACCCGTAGTAGTATGGGGGGGGTCCTGGAACTAGGTTTCCACACCCTTGAGATATCTGAGGGTTTGATTCGGTCCAACTGCTCATCCCTATGTGCAGGTTTCTTCGCGCACTTTCTTGACCTTCGTGCCTTGATATACTTGCCTTCGCGCAGCCCGAACCAGGGGCTGTGGGGCTTCTGCGCTACTAGAGCAACGCTCTGCACTATTTTCCTAAGTTGCACCTAGGATCTTACCTATCTTCCTAGTTAGTTATCTTCGCGTAAATATAAGCCTTGTATTATATTTATTTATACAACACACACATATAAGTTCACGCAACAAATAAACAATACACTTGCAATTTATACCCAATAATATATTAAACAGGAAAAAGATACACATAATATGGTAAACTTATCTTTATTAATTATTTCAATGGTTACAGACTTGACCTGCCTTGTGCACTTAGTTGCAGGGGTCCACACACTTAGCTGTAGACTACTAAGCCTCTGCGCACTCAGCTGCAGATCCTTCTCCTACTCTACAACCCAAAGACACACTTTACACTTCAACTTAGTCTCTTAGACTCAACATGTTCTATTCATTTCGCTATATCCTCTCCTCTACACTTAGAGCCTCTCTCTATTTATACAATCCCATGGTCCGCGGACCATGGGTAGGTATATCAAGCCGACATTACATTACAAAAATGAGGGTGGACAACCCTGTGACTCTATTATGACTTCGCTCTCCACGCACACAATTTGCGAAGCTTTTACAAAATATTTGGTCAAAATGTGGGTTTTAAGCACCAAAACATGCCTTGGGGAGATTCCATGCGCAACAGGCCCCCAACACAAACATCATGACTCGCCCTCGAGTCACTCTATCGCCACGAAGATCTTTGCGCAGATTCCCTCCAACCCTTCTCGAACTGTTGCAAGGTCAGCAGTGCACTAAGTGGTTGCATGTTGGATCTCTTGTATGCGTTGTTCCGAGACCATGGTGTCGGAACTACTTCCCTACATCTGTGCCTATGTCCCCTACAATTTTGCGAGCTTGCCTTTAATTTTTGCTATGATGGTGAAGGCCTCGTTGATCCAAGGCTAAACGCATGCCTTCAGGACTGCTTCTTTGTGCTGTGTCGTGTCCACCTATTCTTTCAGCGCTTTGGCCTGTTGCATCTGCGTGAGCCTCTGAGTGAGGGCCACCATCTGCATAGTTCCTTTGATGTTGTCATACTTCTCCTGGAGTTCACGCACCTCTGTCTCTAAGTGCTGGATGTTGGTGTCCTCCTGCAGGTTGGTGAGGACCTCAAATGACTCCTCCAACATTCTGGTGTAGTCCCTTACTACACTGCCAATCTCATCTAGTCTTGCTGTAATAGCACTGGCGCACTGTTCATTTACTTCCGAAGGGGTGGACGGCTACGCCTTCAATAGCAGCTCTACAATCTGAAGGTTCAACTCCATGTGAACCTTAGTCATTTCTTCTCGTGCCTTGGGCACCTCTGCTACTAGCCCGTGGATGCGCGCCTCTACTGGTGTGTCTACTGGGATAGCCATCTCAGGGACACTTTGATAGGCTTCTTCCAATACCTGTACTAGTTGCCAATTCTACAACACTACTTCATTGCGCTGCAAGCTCAACTGTTCCTTGTTGATTTTTTGCTTGCTTAGTACTTGCAGTGCACGGCTCTCCCTCGCCCGCAGTTCTACAGTAATCCCATCCTGCATAAGTATAGTGTATCTTGTAGGAGTGCAGCCATGTTGATCTCGACACCCTTTAGTGTGCTAATCGTAGGCCTTTCGTTCTCATTTGTTGTCACCAATGCCCCTTCCGGCAACACTATTGTATTTTTCGTCTGCGCGCGTAGCATAGTCTCTACTGCAGTTGTGCCTACTGTGAGGTTGGTTGAAAGGGTACCAGCCTGAGAAGTGTGCACTTGCAACTCCTGCAACTATGCTCTGAGAGCCCCCAACACAATCTGGTTCTCTTGCGCAAAATTCTGAAGGGCCTCGGAGGTGATATCGCGCACTATCTCGCCGATATCATGAAGATCACCTTAAATAAGGGTGATCGGGTCAATAGACAACTTTGATTCCTTGACCTTCTTACGTGGCCTTGTCCTCTCGCGCAAGCACTGGCACTTCAGCTATGTTGACACGGTTTGTGGGTCTATGCCTTCCTCCTCTTCATCTACTTCCTACCCATGTGAAGATGACTTTTGTCCCTCGCACGCCTTCTCAGCTGCCTCCTGTGTTGTTGCTGCTGTTGTGGCCTTTTTATGTTCCACTGCTATCTGTGCAGTGTCCCGTGCCTCCTATGCTTCTGCTTCCGTTTCCTCCTTCCTTCTCTTCTCTGCCAATTGCGCCATGCGTAGTTTTTCCTCCTCTTTCTTCCTCTATGCCGCAGACTTCTCCATTGCTATGATGTCTGGAGTGCGCCACTCTGGCGGCCATGTCTCCAGTACATCAAAGATTACATCGTCTGTGGCTACAAAGGGTAACTCTCTCTATTGCTTGGTCGGGTCCTTGTGCACACTGATGTATATGCTGTGGAGGTTCGCTTTAAACTCTGCAAAACTTTGCAGCCTGTTGTAGACAGTGGGTGATAACCGCAGCTTGTGGTTAATACCCATTCTGAGGTTCATCTCTATGAACACCTAGAATATCTTACTGTCGTAGATATGGTTTGCATCCTTTGTGGCCCAAAGTGAGGCGTACTTCGCGGCCTCTAGCAGATCCCTGTCAATTGTGGGGAACTAACTATCCTCCAGCAATTCTCCTGTTGCGAGCACTATGGACAATAGAAGCCTTGCATAGTGGAATTTCTTGCCTTGTTCATGAGCCTTGCGACAATTTTCTAGGAACCCCTTGCATAGGAACTCAGACCAGTTAAACTGGACCCACTCTGGGCACTACTCAGCAAGTGCGACCACCGGCGTGGGTACCTCATCTGCGCGGCACTTCCGCATGACCTTACCAGCCAGTATCTTGGTGGCCACTCTTACTACTTTGTCGTTGATGTTGGATATGGTGCAGCCCCTCTTCTTCTTTTCTAGTTTATACTTCTTCTTCATGGCCTCCGCGATGGCCAGGTCACTGATTTTCCCCTCCAAGATAGTTGCGGGGTCATCTCCTTTACATATAAGCCGGGTAATCCAATGAATCAAGTGGTATGTGAAGGGGATGGGCTCCTCCAGCCACAAACACCCACCATGCACCAAGCAAAGCAGCTTCCTAATGATGAAAGTTGTTATTGGGGTGGGTGGAAATGCAACACCCAGAGCAGGCTAAGTAGCCCTGCCTTTTCCACTCAGCGCAAACAATTTCGCGGCTCTAATTCGGTAACCCTCGCCACGGTGTTCTACTTAGGCTTCATGAGATGTGCGGTCTCTAGGTGAGGGAACTTCTCGTGGTCAACAAGATCCCAATCTTAAAATTTCAAGCTAGGCACCTATCCCAGGTGCGTGCCCTAAAAAATGATGTCATCTGGGAGGAGTAGGGTCTGGAGAGAGCTCTTACTCCCATCAAGATCCTTGGGCATTTTAGCCTTCCCCTTGTGCAGGGGGATATAGGCGGGCAGCTTTGTTGGAGGGTGCACAGGCTCAATTTTCCTCCTCCATGCTTTTGTCCTCGTCTTCTTTAATGATAAGGTCCTCTAGGTCTTCCTCCTCCTTGTCGATTTCTATGTTAACGACTTTCCCCTTATCCTCCATTGTCAGCCTGGTGCATAGCAGCTTTCACGAGGACACACGTATAGGAACCATCGCCTGTTTGTCTTTCTTTGGCCTTGATGTGCACGGTGATTTAGGGATTTCTACCACAATCTCGGTGCCTTAAGGGGAATCCCCTACAGTCAGAGCCTACATAGCCTCTTTGGCGGTCATTTCTACAATTTCCATAACTTCCTCAGATGCTGCCATCATGTCCAACCAAAAATCTATCACTCACATAATCAGGGGATCAATTAACACTCTGCACAGGTAAAACAGGGTTCTGCTCAGGCTATGTAGGGTATACAACTGCTCAATTTGCAAATGACCAAGTGTCGTTTGCTGGGCAGCCCTTTCTAATTTATAACACCTTTTGAATTTGAATTCAACCATTCCCCCCAAATCTGGTTCATTAATGCTCTCTTGGTGGCAGATTTTCCCAGATCTTTCCCATAAATCACGTCTTAAATGCCTGCCGCCCACTCCATTTGGTCTCAAGTCGAGCATCACATCGTGAATAGTGACTCCAATGGTCATTTCCTGGCTAACCCACGTGCCAGCGCAACCCTCTTGCATGGTCACAGACCTTGTTAATTTTTTCTTCTGTGCGCAGCTCCAACATCGCGTAGCTCCAAGGCAGAATAGTTTATAGTCCCGTGCCTTCTTTCAGATGCCTAGAGTGCTAAGACTGTACTACCCTCAGCTAGTCAGGTGGCCACGCCATTGGTATATGATTTCCTTTGGTCATCCATCCCTCTTCTTGGAAAATATCAACCTTTTATCGTTACTAGCGTCGTCGTGCACTTTATCATCTACAGTGCACCATCCTGGTTGATCCGCTTAGTAATATACAGTCCAAGCCAAGACACCAGACTGATCAATTCACGACGATAGTCCTCAAAGTTTTCAGTGTGATCGTGTGCACCGTGTTTTATCACCCTGGTCTTCTTATTGAGAAAATCTTCTTTTATCTCATCCTCCAGCTTCTTGACTTCCGCTTCTTCCAGAGTGCTTTTCTTCCTTAATCACACCCTTTCTTTCTCAAGTTCTTAGAGACTAAAATTGCCCTGTTGGATTTCTCCCTTAGGCCCAAGCGTTCTACTTCATTCGGTTGTGTGATCCCTTCTTCCAAGGTTCTGCGAACCGTTGTATCTACCGGTGCTGCCATGCGCAGACTAGGTATTTTATGTTCCATGGGGATTACAGTGTTCGCACCATACTCTAGCCTCGGAGGTTCCTACGCCGTCAGTTTCTTGCACATGGTCCTACAAGCCCATAGAACCGTTGGTACGCATACTTCGTTAAAGACTTCTACATGGATAACCTTCTACGCACTTGGTCTTTCCATACCTCGTGCTTCCAACCGGAGGGGTCATTCGTGCCATGGCCTCACCTGCACCTACTTACTGACCGTGTCTCCGAACACGAAGACTGTGTGCACCTATGCAGGTTTCGTACCATATGATTGTATCCATCTGGATAGGTGGGTGCTCGGACCATTTCATCCGGAAATCTTGTCTGTTAATCGCATCTGAGGCTTTTCAAACCACATGCGCATCATCCTCCTACATTCGCGCCAATCCTCAAAACTTCTTTGGTGAGTACCCCACCACCTCGTGAGCGTAGTGTGAAGTACCCATTTCAAAGATTCGAAACGTTGTTGTTATGGTACTTCTCTTTCAAATCTATTCAGGAAATCATCCACTTCACTTAACCCATCATACATAGGCAGATCCCTTACCTTTGTCGATACACAGCATAGCAATCTCATCATCATATTACAGTTTAGCATGGTTACCTTGTGTAACCAGTTTTTCCATCGCTCTATCTCTTCATTAGAATCCGATGTGCAAGAGCTTTCGTGCTCCCATGAGATTCCTCCATCTGCGGTTGGATTCACCCAGTCTTGTTCTCGCTTCGTTATCTTGTAGATGCAATCCAAATCATCGTCGTTGTCGTAGTCGCGCACTGGCTCTGTGTAGCACGATCCTTCTACAGGGTCCAAAGGTACAACTACATGCAAAGACTTCTTTTCAAATATCACCTTATGCTTCTTCAGATTTGTCACCCCATTCATGTGAGCGACCCAATCTATTCCTAATAGCATGGGGTAGGTATTGTTATCATCAACAATCTCTATCACTTCAAAATATGCTAGCGCGCTTGCTCCTTCGATATCGACTATGATTCCCTGCAATCTCCCCATAGGTAGGATCTTTTGCTAGTTCGCCATTAACGGTTGGATAGGATACCATTGCAGTGTATGTCTTCCCATGCGCTCCCATGTCTGCTTTGGCAAGACATTCGAGTTTGACCCTAGATCCAGAATCCCTTGGTCCATCTCATATTCCCCAATCTGCACAGGCAATCATATCTCCCTTCCTGTTCACGTCGTGTGCTTTCCGAGCTTCTGACCTACACGCAGTTCTTTTGGCACGGTCCAAGTGCATCTATTTATGAGTTCATGCAGCCCCTTTACAACATTGTTATCGCACAACAGCTTCATGCATGGGAACATTGTGAGCATCGATGGGTCCATTTCTGGCTCCGGTTTGTCTCTAGTTCCTGAAGTGGAGGCATCAGCAAAGCTCTTCTTGGCTTCCATGAATGTTTCCTTAGCACACTTCAAATCAAAATCTAGTTCCTTCATTGGAGCCTTGCGAACCCAAGTACTTTCTTCGAGCTGCTTGCCTTTTTCATCCCTTGTCGTAATTCCACTTCGGAGCACAATATTTACATTAGGGTCTTCCTCACGCAGCTCAGACCTCATCATTTGCATGTTCTGAGTTAGGGGAGGTTGGAGTGCTTCTTTATCACAGAACCTCACTATCAGTGTGGGACAATCCTCCATTTGATGATCAAACAATACAAGCATGATGGTCACGTTGGATTTGGACAATCGCGGGGATAATGTCGTGGCCCTCCACAATTGTAACATATTAGCTGTCCGCGACCTCTTCCAGGTCCTCCTCCACCTCGGACTCATCCATGCCCCTGAAATCCACTTCACACCATCCCTACGTTCTAGTCAAGGGCCCACATTTTAGCTTGAACTCTATAGGTAGGAGTCCGATCCATCATTAGTTCATAACTTCTACGGGTGCGCTCATCATGTCCCACTGATCTACAGAAATTACAGAATAATTGTTGTGAATTCTGTGTATACTTCTGCAATAAATGGCAGTTATCTGTAGCATGCTTTCCTCCTATTTGACAAATCGCGCACCATAATGCAAGTGTCACACTGGGTCCTACTTGTGCCTCTGGTCTTAATGGCATTGGTCCTCCTCTCGCAAGGTAGTTCGCAAACACTGGGCAGTGGTCCTTGTCATGTCCCTAACCCTTGCACATTACGCACCATACCTCATTATGCACTTCTAGGCGAGTTGTCCTGTCTTGTTTCAAACTCTACATCTCAAGGCACAAGTTTTTCAACTGCTCATGAATCTGCTGAACTTCTAGGTTGGGATCCTGTATCGGGGTCTCATGCAATCTCATCACGACCTTCAAGGCCTCGGTGTTCCTTAGATGCGGCGTTAATGATGTTACAAACCATTCGTGGTGTTGTCCATCCGTCAATGTCACGTTAGCTTCGTGAATTGTGCTCTTCAATCTTTGATCCAACTCCCAAAGGGTTTCACCTGGTAGCATTGTTATTTCCTTGAACCCAATGATCGATTGCGCCTCTAACTTCGGCCTGCTAAATTCTTTGTTTAGCGCAGTTTGAATATCTATGATCCCTACATTTGGATTGTCATTGGAATTCTTAATGTACTAGGTCAGCGCACAATCCTGCAGAGCACTGACCAATGTTACTTTGTTCATATTGTCATCCGTGACTCCCTGTGCTTCCCATACAGCTTTTATCACGCACCAAAACTAGTCCGGATCTTCATTCCCTACTCCCTTGAACACTGGCAACTTTATTGCACTCACCATATTGATTCGTGATGGTGGCGGAGATGGTATGGGCGAAGATGGGGGTGAAGACGGTGAAATTGGTGGGGGTGTGGGTGGGGGTGGTATGCGCGGAATTCTCTGTCTTATCAAATTGGTCGCACTTCTTGGTGAGACCTTCACGAGCTCTTCTTCATCCCCGCACGGAGGTGAAATCAAGGGGCTAGTTTCTAGTTTTGTACTACCTTTATTTCTGTAGATTCTCCCACTTTGTGTAGCCCGAAACACCAATTTATTCGCATAACCCATTTTTCACACAGTAGAATTTTAATCCAAGTGTTCAAAGACTTAATGTACTTACCTTGCGGCCCTTTGAGGAAGCATCGTTCTGCCTCGTTATAGCTGACTGAGGTATCTACCGCAAACTCAGTGATGAATCCTCCTATAATTCGATCGAGCCAGTGATCAACAGCGTGCACGATATTATCCTCCGATGCTTCCAATTTGTGCACAATTCTGGAGTCCACAAAATAGGTCTGTCGAGCTTACACCTTCCTTAGTTGTTTGCTAGCTTCACGATCCACTTGTATAGATTAGTAGGGAAATATGCGAAGAAAATTTCGTGGATCTCTATGTATGAGTAGCAGCCTAACCACTGTTCCTTTGATAGTCATGGATTCTTGTTTTCCTACGCCGCGAACTCGTGAATCTTTCTATCCAACCAATCTTCAATTCCTTTCTTTGTTGGATTCCAGTGATACAACATCAGACATCTCTATGCAGATCCTAGTCCCGGCAACGAAACCATTTGTTGGCTTGTTGGGGCCTGACCCAGGTTTGAAGTTAATTAGCCAAACAAATCCCTGTACTACTGGCCCTTTCGGCAACAATCCATAGAGTGCGGACTGAGATCTCACCCGAAGTAGTATGGGGGGGTGTTGGAACAAGGTTTCTGCACCCTTGAGATGTATAAGGGTTTGATTCGGTCCAACTTCTCGTCCCTGAGCACACTTTCCTGACCTTCGTGCCCTGATATACTTGCCTTTGCTTAGCCCTAATCAGGGGTTGTGGGGCTTCCGCGCTACTGGTGCAACGCTCTGCACTATTTCCCTAAGTTTCACTTAGGACCATACCTATCTTCCTAGTTAGTTATCTTCGCGTAAATAGAAGCCTTGTGTTATATTTATTTATACAGCACACACATATAAGTTCGTGTGGCAAATAAATAGTACACTTGCAATTTATACCCAATAATACATTAAACAAGAAAAAGATACACATAAATATGGTAAGATTCTCTTTATTAATTCTTTCAACAGTTACAGACTCGACCTGCCCTGCACACTCAGATGCAGGGGTCCACACACTCAGCTACAAACTACTAGGCCTCTGCGCACTCAGCTGCAAAGCCGTCTCCTACTCTACAACCTAAAGACACATTTTATAGTTTGACGTAGTCTCTTAGACTCACCATGTTCTATTAATTTCGCTATATCCTCTCCTCTACACTTAGAGCCTCTCTCTATTTATACAATCCCGTGGTCCTTGGACCATGGGTAGGTCTTTTAAGCCGAAATTACATTACAAAAACGAGGGAAGACAACCTTGTGACTCTATTATGACTTCGCATTCCACGCCCACAATTCATGGAGCTTTTACAAAGGATTTGGTCAAAACGTGGACTTTAAGCCCCAAAACATGCCTTGGGGGGATTCCATGCCCAACATATACTCATTCTGAGGGAATCTTTGGAGAATCACAGGGGAATCTAAAAGATTCCTATAGGCCTAGATTTTTCCGACGTCATATTATCGACAAATGGATAGTCAATTTTACACCTCTCAGCGACAAAAATTCAGTGGTGCAGTTAGTGTTTGCAGCCAAGCCTTCTATTTTTCAGCCATTTTCCAGATTGGAGCAACAATGTCAGATTTCAAAGCATGGATAGTCGCTTCTATTCCATTCGACGCCACGATTTCGATGGTGCATTTAGATCCAATAGCTAAGTATTCTATTCTTCAACCAGCATCAGATTTGAGGTATATGAAGTTTTGTTTTCATCGACAACTATTTCACCAGGTTAGGCTTCACTAAAAGTGAAGCAAACACAAACCTTTACCATATTGTGGTTGAAGGTAAATTATTGATTATATTATTATATGTCGATGATTTAGTTCTAACATGTGATGAGAAGTTGGTCAAATCTTGAAAAGAGGATCTTTCAAGAGAATTCAAGATGAAGGACCTAGGGATCGTGCATTATTTCCTCTGCATGGAAGTATGGCAAGGAGATGGGGAATTGTTTGTCTCTCAGGGAAAGCATTCCAATGAGATATTGTAGAAGTTCCAAATGGCGAGTAGCAAACCCATGGAGACTCCTCTAGTAGGTAATTGGAGGAAGGAAGATGTTACTTCAAGTGAAGTAGTGGAGGCTACTATTTACAGGAAGGTTGTGGGTTCACTTACGAACTTAGTGAACGCACGACCGGGCATGTGTTTTCCAGTTAACAAACTTAGTCAAGAAATGGTTAAGCCAACCAAAATCTATTTGAATGCAGCTAAACGTGTTGATATACCTCATAGGATCCACTTAGTTTTGTCTTAAAGTACAGACGAATAGAGGGAGTGAAGTTCCAAGGCTTCACAGAAGAAGATTAGGCAGGAAGTCGATAAGAAAGGAAGAGCACATCAAGGGTAATCTTAATTATTGGGCCAACAGTAGTTTCTTGGTACAACATCAAGCATAGATTAGTTGCACTCAATTCAACAGAAGCAAAGTACATGGTTTCTAGTCAAGTAGCTTGTGAGTATATCTGGATGAGGAAGATCCTTGTTGGGTTATTTGGTCAGCATATGGATCCTATAGTGGTTTACTATGACAATTAGAGTTGTATCAAACTCTCTAAGAATCTATTTTTTCATGATTGGTCCAAGCATATCGACATCCGGTATCACCATCTCAGAGATTTTGTGTAGAGGAGAATCATGTTGTTGAAGTACATTCCTACAGAGGAACGGGATGAAAACATCTTGACTAAGGCTATGTTAAGAGGAAAATTCGAGTTCCATAGAGGCAGGATTGGGGTATCTAATAATCCCTTTCTTATTGAGAGGCAGTGTTGAAAATGCAACAAGAAAATCCTAATTTAATTTTCCCTTGAATTAAATTAGGAGAAAAATTGTAATTCAACATCACAAGACAACTTGTACGAGTTAACTAAATTAATTTGACTTAGTTTGCTCAGTTAATTCGATTTGAGGGTCTAAATTGGGTCATGTAGAGTGTCTCTTACTTTATAGGATCCCTGGTTGAGTTTATTTTGAGTTGTAATTAATTAATTCATTTTATTTGAGTTAAAGTCAAATAAACTAGTTCCAACTATTGGAGGAACTAGTAGGAGTTCTAACAGTGGGGTGTTTCTTCATGTATTCAACCAATTAACTAATAATTCAGCCACAAATAAAACATGCATGTAATATATGATAGTTACCTAGTTGATATTGGAGTTCAAGGGAAGTGTATTATCAATTGTATAATCATCCAAATTGTATAGGTGGTGCATGTAGTCAGAGGTAGGACTATGATGGATTTTTTAGTTCCAATTGAGAAATTTCCCTAATTAATAGGGGCTAATTTCCAAGGAAAAAATGCAAGGAAATAGGGACTTGGGAAAGCAAAAAATTGGTTAAGTATTGCCCTAGGATTGTCTAGGAAGTAGTTAGACATATAGAGGCAGTGCAGAGATTGCTCGAGCTTGAGCAAAGCATTGTAATCTTCTCATATTTTCTAACTAATGCAATATACAGATAGCAAGGGGTTTTAGTTGTGGTTTTCCCAGGGAATAATTATGTAATGTGTTGATTGAATTCTTTCTCTTGTATGCTTCGTGATTTCTTGATCTATTAATTGTTTCCATTGATGAGTAGAGTAGATTCAAGTCTTTTATTCTAGAAAATTACATAAGTAGTTTGAATCTATAAGGAATTTATACAAGGTAACTAACATTAATAAAATATTTCACGAATAACCAAATTAATAATAAAATATTTCACCGATACCAAATTAATAATAAAATATTTCGTGGATACCCAAATTAAACAATTTAACATTATTTAGGACGTGTACCACTTTTTAAATTTAAATGATTTTGATTGGTTTACATATTGTGACATGGAAATTACGTGAAAATTTCATTGCCACTTTTAGGCTGAAATTTCCTCTAATGTGACTGAAAATTGTTTACATGCAGAATGGAAATAAACTAGCTCAGGCGAGGGTAGCTTATCTCTGAGAAGAGATGTGATGGATACATGCCTTTTGGACTATGTTATAATGAGGCCTCAATGCCTATTTATTATTGAGAAACAATGGAAAACCCTTAACATCCAAAAACATAACCCTAGGAGATGAGCCGTCAAAAGTTTGTGGGCCCCATTGGGGTAAATTGGTACATCAACTTCTCGGGGTCGTAACTTTCGCATACGATCTCTATTTGATGCGTATGATACCTCATTAGAAAGATCCATCCGAGGACAACACTGTTTGACTGCAAATGTCAGTCAAAATTTTGTGTTTGCATATTTTCCCAAAAAAAATGTCATTTAGGGCCTCAAAATGGCTCTGAAAGTTTAAGACCCGAAAAACTGCGAAAAATAGTAAATTGTGCTACAATTAAGGAAACTGAAAGAAACAATGGTCGGTGTCCAAGTGGAATAGGTGGGTGGCCACCAATATCCACCTGGATCAGTTTGAGTTGCAAGTATATGTGAAATATATATTATATAGTTATAATATTTAGTTAAATATATATCTATAAATGGTTAATAAAATACAATAGTCATTTTTTAAATAATTTGATAGATCATAGGAATATTGTATCCATTTATTAAGTGAATCATTTGAAATTTTTAAAAATTAGTTCTTCTTAGCAATAATTTTTCCTTTCTTCAAGAGACTATCTAAATCCTAAACTAAAAGTGATTTCTACAACCAAGTGAAGCATTTCAAGACCTCTTTCAAATTTACTTATTCTTAGCAACAATTTTTTATTTCTTCAAAAGACTATACAAATCCCAAACTAAAAGTGATCCCTATTGTAACAAAGAAGTAATATATTTTTGTTCATATATATCATATACCTCCAATTTCAATTATTTAAATCCACTTTCAATTATTTAAATCCAATGTTAATTATTTAAATATATTCATTTGTATAATAATTTGCAAAGTTTTTGAACTAAATACTAATAGAAATTAAGTTTAAATTCTTATATAGGAAAATTCTAAATACATATTCCAAAGGGAATTATTACTCAAAGAACTTAATGATGTGGTGAATCTTTTGAATTTGAGAGAATGGGAGATACCTGAAAAAACAAGCTAGTGATTACCATATGAAGGGATAAATTTATTTCATGAGATAAAACAAAATCTATGTCTATAAATTTATACCTATTTGATCAACTCTAAGATAAATTGTGACTAAAAAACCATACAATACATAAATACACACTCCATGATACAATAAGGAGTCTATTAAACTAATTTTTAAATATGTAATATTTGAAAATGTACTCTACAAAATCAAGTTAGTTGGAAAAAAAATCTTCATTAGAAGAACCATATCATTTAATGTTTTAAAACGTGTAACTAAAATTACCATAAAACAATAGTAAGAAGAACATTCTTAAAGGAAGAACTTATCATAACTATAGAGAGTTTCACAATTCCAAATAAAACGTGGAAGAAATGTGGGATGAGAAGGAAAATGAAATTGTTGATAAGGAAACAAAAAGAAATCAAGAGATAGAGGTTTTGGTGGATTTAGAGAACAAGGAAGACGCTTCAAGGTCTTATCATCAATGAATGTGCATTGTTATCATTTGTGGTGAAGAGGGACACAAATGATTTGAGTGTGATTTTAGGAGAATACACATGGAAATTTTAGCACAACAATCAAGTAGGGGACAAGGAGGGGTTGTTGGGAATAATACTTGGGGGGGGGGGGGTAATCAATATTTATCAAATCAATAACTTTTTCATTTCATACTCAAATTTATATATGCTACTTCAATGAAGGGAACTCGCATGTGCACGCAACTGTCTTTAAGGTAACCAGCGTATATCTAGTGAATTTATGATTCAGTTAATTCATCATATGTTGATCTTTAATCAGTACTTTATTAACCATATAAACAGTAACCATGTGCAGTAATAATAGAATAAACCATCACACATAAGTAGCACACATGAACACCAAGATTTAAGTGGAAAACTAATGCGGGAGAAAAACCACCTGTTGTTGTCGTCTCTGTCTTCTTTTAATATATGAAAAAACTTGTTTACAATCTTGTACTAGAGCAGACTCATACCAGTATGCAGGAACCCACTTGCAGAAAGCTACAACCTTCACTCGTTCTCCAGCTTCTATTGGAAGGGAGCTATAACCGCCTAGCTCATGTACTAGCCGATATGTTTACTAGTACATTAGCGTCGGCCTACAGAAGGCTCCAACCTTCACTCGTTCTCCAACTTCTAATGGAAGGGAACTCCAACCCCCTGGCTCTTGTATTGGCCGATATGTTTACCAGTATGTAGGCACCAGCCTACAGAAGGCTACAACCTTCTCTCTTCCTCAAGGGACCACGTTTCATAACTTTTCATATTGGATAGTCCTGGTACACAACAACACAATATGTAGGCCACATTTCATCCAATTTTCACACTGGACCCATCAGCAACATTGAAGCTAAAAATCAATCACCACTGCAATATAACCAATCAATGAAAAACCATCGACACTGACGCAAATCATAATCAATCAATCTGAACATTCAGAACATTGTCACCAAAACACATAGCAGAACCCAGAACTTTTCATCAACAACTAGAACCAACTGCAACTTCAAACATCATTTCTCATAATGTATACGCTACTTTTAAGTACCAAACCAACATGTATACGCACCTTGACCAATGAAAACCAGCATATACATCTGCAAATACTAACTAAAAACTTCACAGCTATTCCAAACTTCAGTCATACCCAAATCATAACATTTACAGAATAAAACATGCGTTAGCATCCAGATCTAGATTATCCATGATTAGACCACATAATGATAATACATTTTAGGGATTATAATCATGATCCATTATTAGATCTCATCCATCATCAACCGCTTAGGTTCATCCTTAGTTCAGATCAAGAAAGGCACAAGAAACCCATAACATGCATATTTTCTCTTCATAAGATATTCATTACTTGCACACTTAGCCTTTTGATCTTCTCCTTCTTATATACTTAGATATTTTTTCAATACCTCGGACCAATACCTTGGACCAGAACCTTGATTTTCCATCCCATACACACTTTTCCTTCTATGAAAGTTCTTATGTACGTAAACGCTCCTTTTTTTTTGTTAACTCATGTGTGTACACTGCTTGGACAAAGTGAACCAACGTATACTTCTTAAACCATTATCTTTCTTCAATCTCTAGATTTTGATCTGTAATCCTTTGTTGTTAACCTATTGCATTGTGAACTACTATCATTCATAATATATGATAGTTTCCATCAAGGACAACACCTGTATCATAATGCCAACAATCTCCCCCTTTGGAATTGATGGAAACCATATTAGTGTTTATTACGTAAAGTTGTAGAACCTGATAGATATATCAAAAAACACCAAGATACTCTCCCCCTTTGACATCAAGGGCAAAGGGTGGACCAAGATATTCTCCCCCTTTGAGATACACTATTATGTCCATGCTCCCCCTGAGTACATGCAGAGTCTGTAGAGATATGTTTCAAAAGAATAACGTGAATCTATAACTCAACTAAGTGAGTATGACCTCCCTAAGACCGATGACTCATACATGCATCCATCACCCAACCAAGTGGGGATAAACCAAATTTGACTCATCCACCCAACCAATTGGGGATATAGAAAATGTTTATACATGACTGAAATAACAATTATTACATCATCCTTCCCATGCATAGTGGGGTTACAAATTAGGTCTTTACATGATCTTTACATCAAATGATATACATGGAATTTATAACAAGGACCAATGATCTAAACAAGACCATGATAGTCATCAGCAATTATCTTACACCATATATGATATGTACCATAAGCATCTGTTAGAAGCATCAAGATCAACAACCTGTATATGTCTGTCATCAAAAGAGTCATCTGAATCAAAGCAACTATGTGAATAAAGCAGTATAAGTATCATCATGTATAACGCCAACAATGCATTATTAGAAGAATATCCTCCCCTGAACCTATGTCAACTGTTCACCGTCAAATCTGATCATTGCATTTGTTAGTAAGAATCATCAAGGCATCATCATCAACTAGTTATTCATCAAGTTATTAATCAACTTATGAGGGCCAAAAGCACTTCTACATATCATCAACAGGCTGTAATCATCATCAATCAGAACAGAAAATATAATTGATAATTGACTGAACCATATTAGACCCCTTTTCCTGAGTCTGTCTCATTGCTTCTTCAACGAAACTACATATACGCGATTGTGCAGCTTCTAACTCGCGTATATACGTGACTTGTCTTCATGATAATTGCATATGAGAATTGGAGTTATAAATTCTCACACTTTTATCTCCCCCTGATTTTGTTATGTCTGTATACTGAGCTATGCCACATCTTTCTATCTGACTTCCTTCTTCTTCCATACCTTGGAGTGTGATGAAGTTTTCTCCTTTTGGTATGTTGGCCAAAGTTTTCTCCTGCATTCTTTTGCTATATGCCAAAACTTGTTACAAGCATAACAACTTATATGTTTCATATTCCCTCTATAGCAGTCAATGGCTTTGTGACCGAACATATTGTAAGAAAAACAATATCCCTTAAAGTACCTGGAAGTTGATGATCTTTCTGTGTGATGGTTATTTTCTTGAACCATTATACTTTTGCATCTTCCTGAAACATGTCCAAAATTATGACATCTAAAACATTCGACATTATTCATTTGATTAACACTTCCATAGTTAGGAGTAAATGATTTTCTTTGAATACTTTCTTTCCTTGGTTGTTGATGGGGTTGACCTCTTATCTCCTTGTTTATCATTTCATATTTTGCATCAAAGTTCCTTGCTTCAGTTTCAGAGCTAGATTCACCTTTAACAGTTTCATGAAAACCAAGACTAGATTTGATGGTAGAAGACCTTTGACTATTGAGAATATCATCCAAAATCTTAGTACTATCTTGAAATCGTAAAATTTTATCCTTTTCTTCTAATTTACCTTTTAGGATATTTACCTCAACTTGATATTTCTCTTCTTTTTCAAGATATTTCTTCTTCATGATTTCTTCAGTCTTTCTTCCTTCTTCCATTTGTTGCCTTAATTTGAGAATCTCATTTTCTTGTTCTTCATCTGATTGAGGTAGTTCTTTATTCTGCTTATTTGAATTTTCAAGATCTTCTTTTAGGGAGATGATCTCATCTTCAAGCCTTTCATAGTAACTGGATCTATATTTAAGTCTCTTGATTGTTTTACTCTTTTCATTTACTTCTTTTCTTAATGATGTCACTTCATCCTTTAGCTTTTGAGATTGATCTTCCTTTTCCTTGTACTGCTTGCTTACTTTGTTTCCTTCCTCCAACTGAGCTTTTAATCTAGTAACTTCTTCTTTGAAGGCACACTCCCTTTTGTTAAATAGATCTTATTGATCTCTAATTTTATCTATGAGTATTTTAAATTCTACCTCTATATTTATTTCTCTATCACTTTCAATATCTTCAACATTGCAGGAACGGAGAAAAGTATCACCAAAAGACCAAAAATTTGTACCTGATACTTTTTTTGCTTGTTCATATTCAATCTAAGGTGATTCTGAATCTAAATACTTGCTTCCTCCTAATGGAAAATTGTCTCCCCTGTTGTCACTGTTCCTTTGAGATGTCTTCATCTTCTGAGGCACTTTCTTCTTTAGCATATTTCCCATTGTTTCTACGGATCTCCTTCAAGCGATCAAGCTTCTGCCAAATGACCTGCTCTAATACCAATTGTTGGGAATAATACTAAGGGGGGGGGGAGCGTAAATCAATATTTATCAAATCAATAACTTTTTCATTTCACACTTATATTTATATAAGCTACTTCAATGAAGGGAACTCGCGTGTGCACACAACTGTCTTTAAGTCAACCAACGTATATCCAGTGAATTCAGTTAATTCATCATATGTTGATCTTTAATCAGTACTTTATTAACCATCTAAATAGTAACCATGTACAGTAATAACAGAATAAAACATCACACATAAGAAACACACATGAACACCAAGATTTAAGGTGGAAACCCAATGCAGGAGAAAAACCACATGTTGTTGTCATCTCTGTCTTCTTTTAATATAAGAAAAAACCTGTTTACAATATTGTATTGGTGAAGACTCATACCAGTACGTAGTCACCCACCTGCAGAAGGCTACAACCTTCTCTCATTCTATAGCTTCTACTAGAAGGGAGCTACAACCCCTAGCTCTTGTACTAGCTGATATGTTTACTAGTACGTAGGCGCCGACCTACAGAAGGCTCCAACATTCACCCATTCTCCAGCTTCTACTGGAAGGGAGCTCCAACCCCCTAGCTCTTGTACTAGCCGATACGTTTACCAGTACGTAGGCGCCGACCTACAGAAGGCTACAACCTTCTCTCTTCCTCTAGGGACCATGTTTCATAAATTTTCATACTGGATACTCCTGGTACACAACAACACAATATGTAGGCCACATTTCATCCAATTTTCACACTAGACCCATCATAAACATTGAATCTCAAAATCAATCACCACGGCAATACAACCAATCACTAAAAACCCATCAACACTAACATAAATCATAATCAATCAATTTGAAAATTTCGAACACTATCACCAGAATAGAGTCACCAAAACACAGAGCAGAAACCAGAACTTTGCATCAACAACCAGAACCAACTACAACTTCAAACATCATATCCCATAATGTATACGCTACTTTTAAGTACCAAACCAACGTGTATACACACCTTGACCAAGGCGAACCAATGTATACATCTGCAGATACTAACTAAAAACTTCACAGCTATTCCAGACTTCAGTCGTACCCAGATCATAACATTGATAGAATAAAACATGCATTAGCATCCAGATCTAGATTATCCATGGTTAGACCACATAATGATAATACATTTCAGTTGTTATGATCTGTATCCATCATCAAATCTCATCCATCATCAACTGCTTAGGTTCATCCTTAGTTCAAATCAAGAAAGGCACGAGAAACCCATAACATGCATATTTTCTCTTCATAAGATATTCATTACTTGCAGAATTATCATTTTGATCTTCTCCTTCTTATATACTTATATCTTCTGTTAATACCTCATACCAAAACCTCGGACCAATACCTCAGACTAATACCTCAGACCAAAACCTCGATTTTCCATCCCAAACACGCTTTTCCTTCTGTGAAAATGCGTGCATACGTATATGCTCCTTTTGTTATGTTAACTCATGTGTGTACATTTCTTGGACAAAGTGAACCAACGTATACTTATTAAACCATCCTATTTCTTCAATCTCTAGAGTTTGATCTGTAATCCTTTGTTGTTAACTTGTTGCACTATGAACTGCTATCATTCATCATATATGAGAGTTTCCATCAAGGACAACACCTGTATCATAATGCCAACAGAGGTAATAAGATTTTTAAAACTACATGTTTCTACAAGGAACCTTTTTTATGCACATACAAACATGGATATCCAATGCCTTTTATGTTTTCAATTATTTTCATCAAATCTTGACAAAGTTTAAAATAAAGAACTCTTTTTTACTTTTTAACCATATTTTGTAATATTTTTCACGATTACATGTTGAGAAACAAATAGATGAATTTAATCAACATTATATTTGTTGATACGTGGTTGTCATTGATGTCAACCCAAGTAGCACTAGGAGATACCCTGATCTTCCATGGAAAATTTTACATGGCAATTCTTGGAATCTCCTATCAATATCCTTCTAGATAGATTCTCCCCGACAAGATGTTTCTGTTGATATATGGTACATCTTGTGGTTCCTCTTGGTTTGAGGGAAAATTGAGTTTGGAATTGAAGACCCGTTTTTGTGGGATAAAACCCCAGGGGTAGAGACATGACACTTTATTCACCAATGATTGTTAATATATGACATGGATTTTCACCGTAATATCACCATGTATAAGTTAAATAAATTGAAAATCCAAAGATAGTAAACCAATCATTGACTTCACACTCGGGTAGGATCATATGCACTAAGCCAATCATTGATTTGCTTGCAATTAACATCAAATTTATTAAGAGTTATTAAGGGTATATCACTAATAAGAAATAATTTAAGGCAATAAGTATTAATACAAATATTAGGAAGAATATTAAAATAATTCACTTACCTTACAATAAAAATATACATATTTTAAAATATTTAACATTCTAAAATATTATGAATTACTCCTCCAACGTACATTAAGAAGCCCTTCTTAACACCCAACGGTCAAATGATCATGGTTTATTGTCACATAAGGAAGTTATGTCTCCTACAAACAAGGAGCCCTATCCAACGTCTAATTAATAACCTTATTAATTCCCTCATGGCCAGTGGCTCTCTTTCCTTTGTATGTAAGGTATTTATTATTAAAATTTTTAATTTATTATTAAAAGTTTTAATTGATTCAAGACCTTAAGAAAATTCAAATGGTCACCATTAAGAAAGACCTTCCATAATCTATATTCCTTCCTAAGTTGACTTGAATGAAGATTCTAAAAAAAGAAGTTGCTCTGAACTTATTGGGTATCCTTGGGCTGCTAAAGCAGTACAATTGTGAGGATAGGGTCTGTTTTGGAGTGTTCACAGCTTCGGTTTATTGCAGTTCCTTAAGTACAGGATATGATCTTCAAACGAGTCAAGGAATGATATATGTTACATCTACCTTTCAGATTCTATATTAAGCAATACAATTTAGAAGTCTAACCTTCACCGCATTTGAGGAACATAATATAAAGTCATACTTGTAACCAATGTCTTATTGCAAAAAGATACGTCAAACAATTTGTTATGTGAACCGATTAAGAATGGCATAAGTGGAAGTATTGAGTTGTAACTATTTTCAACATATGAACCTCTTCAATCAAAGAATCTAGGTATCGAATTCCTTTAAGTAGTATTAAACACAGGTTGTATGGTATCCCTTTTTGTTTGGTACTAAGTATAGTAACAAGTCTTTTGAGTCTTGTATTATGTTCAAAGTTCAAGGTCTATATAATAGCTAGGATTGAAACAAGTCAAGTTGAGGGCTTAATATGTTTATTATGATATGTTAAGGTTGGTTATGGGTTTCTATTTAGGACTTTGTTTGTCTTTAGATCAATGATTTTATACTGAGGTATTGTGAAAAGGTGGAACTTCATCACATCAAGGCAACCCAGGTTTGTTATTGTATTCATTGCAGAATTATTACAGTCATTATTGTTATTATTAAACTGACTTGTGATTGCAGGCAAAGGTAAGTAATTAAGGTTGGGATTTATTTTGAATTTTTCTTTTGGGTTGGGATGTATGGGCACCTTCTCTTGCAGGATTGACCATTACACTGAAGAAAAGAACAACAAGAAGTGAAGTACTAAAGAGGAATTCAAGACAAGAAGGCAGTGACAATAAGATCAAAAATATAAAAGCAGTAAGACTTTATTTAGCTAAGTACATCCTAAGAATCAAGAACAAGGTAGACATATTATTAAGGCAGAAGCATTATTGAAGGACAGGTTGTTGTGGGACAGTGCAAAATATTGGCATCTCTCAGTGTTGCAGTACATTAGATACATCAGTTTCAACACCAATTTTAAAATCAGTAACAAGGCAGAAGAGACAAGTCATTAAACAAGTCATTGTATAAACATTGTAAGTCTTGTAAGTAGTTTGTCCAAGAGTCAATGTTATTTGTCAAGCATTATACGTCATTGTAAATGGGTCAGTATCCCTTGTAAGGGAGCCCACATTTGTAAGGAATTTGTGTCATTGTGTGGAGTTGAAGAAGGAAATTTTGTTTTGGGATAAGGGCTTGTGTTACTATTAGACAAGGGTTCTTTTTTGTTGGGACAAGTGTTTATTTCCTAGTGTTGTTGGTCATTCAAATAATATTCATTGAAAAACATCATTGTAATGTGGATCTTTGACCCTGGTATGGGAATCCACACTTTTATTTTATTTTATCTTTATAGGGTGGTAGGGTTATGTTAGTCTGGTGAATGAAGTCACCTTCAGGTTGGGCCCTGTAAAGACTTCAGGGTGGTAGGGTGGTGCTAGGGCAAGTTGTGTCTCACTAGGGTGTTGGGGCTTCCATTCAATTGACTGCTGATAAAACCAGTGCATTGGGGCATCCTTCCAATGGCAGCTAGAGAAGAATGATTTTCTAGAGTTCTAGGATGTCCTTTCTTTCTTTTCAATTGGGGTTGAAGATTAAAGAACTTATTAGAAAAGAATTTGTTGGTTTTTGACCCAAAGGGGGGTTTTCCACCTAAAAATATTGTGCCTACTATCTCTATTTTTGCATTGTTTCTTACTACTCTTACTGAACAATAATAATAATAATTGAAAATAAACTAATGCTCTGAAAAGATTAATAAATTGCTAATTTCTAAGGAATATTGATTCAGAACCGCCCCCCGCCTTAGTGTTTCCTACAATTGGTATCAGAGCCTAGTTTCTTTAGTAGAAGTTTAACAACTGGAAGGAGATCATGAAATACACCAAGAATAGAGTTCATATATTTAATGGAGATATCTATGCACTTTGGAGCGGAAGGATGCAAGTTCATTTACTTGCACAAGGATACAAAGTTTGGGAAATTGTCGAGCAAGGATACACAACAACAAAAGATGAACAAGGTAAGAAAATTTTCGTAAATGATGCTAAAGAAAAGGATATTATTATAAGTGGACTCACTCAATCTGTTTATGTTAAGGTATTAGGTTGTGAAATAGCTAAGGAGGTGTGGGAAAAGCTTCAGAATATATATGTTGGAGAATCGAAGGTCAAGGAAAAAAAACTTCAAATTTACAGAGCTCAATTTGAAAAACTAAGGATGAGATCAGATAAGAACATCACAGCTTAATTTCAACGTGTAGATGAAATAACAAATTCCTTGGAAGGATTAGGAGAACCAGTTGATAAAAAGGTCATTTTTCAGAAATTCCTCAGAACTCTTCCACCAAGATTTAATCTGAAGGTTTCGATATTAGAAGATATATCATATTTAAGAACCTTGAGTATGGATGAACTACATGGGATACTTACAGCTTATGAAATGAGGATTGAAGAAGAAGAATGCTCGTCTAATAAAGAAACTACATTCACAATATCCAAGAAAACGAGGAAGGGCAAACAAGTATCCAAACCTAGATCTAGTTGTTGCAAAGAGGAAGAGGTAGAAGAATTAGGACTTGCAGATGAAGAATTTACCTACATTACAAGGAAATGAAAAGAGGAACAGGTAAGTATAAAGGAAAACTTCCATTAGTATGTTTTGAATATGGTGAGATAATTCATTTTGTTGCTAAGTGCTCTCATAAGAATAAAACATTTACAAAAGGAAATAAAGTTCAAAGAAATTTCAACAACCAAGGTAAGAAGAAAGGATTTAAGAAAAACATTCTCTCCAATGAAGATAGTTCCTCATATGAAGAAGAAAGTGACAGTGATGAAGAAAAAAAAGAAATACTATTATTTTTACTAAGCATAACAAGATGGAAGCATCTGACAAAGAAGAAGAAATTACTAAAATCGAATTTCAAAACAAAGTTGTCAGAATTATAAAAGAACTCAAAGCAGAAAGGAAAAATGTTAATTCTCTGGAAACCGAATTGAAAGAGGTAAATAATATCAACAAAAGGAATGAAGAAGAAATCATCAACCTCATATTAAAGTTAGAAGAAGCCAAAATAATTGAAGAATCACTCAAGGATAAGTTAAAAGAAAGCAACAAGGCAAGGGAAGAACTAGAAGCCCAAATAGTATATCTTTGAAAGGAAGTAAAAAAGGGAAATGTTCTGCAAAATTTTGCTAATAGTTCTAAAGCTTTGGATGAGGTCATCAACAACCAAAGGTCATACAATTACAAGACTAATCTAGGCTACAAATAAGTCCTTGAAAAGGGTTCAAACTTGGAAAGGAAAAATGCACATGTTGAAGGATCTACCAAGCAAGGATGTTTCCCAGCCAAAACAAAGGTTCAAGATAGACAAGAAGACTCTTGGAAAATGATTCCACGAAGAAGTTTTCCTCCTAGGTATCAACCCATCTTTTCTGGTTTTTGTTATTCCTATAGAAAGTTTGGGCATAAATTTATAGATTGTCGTACTTATGAAATAAAATTTGGAAGATATTTTAGGAACATCTATTCCAAAAATCCGCAAGCAAACCTCAGGAAAAATTATAACAGATTTCACTAGTTAAGAAATGAAGTAGAATGCTATAAACGCAAAAAAATTGGACATTTGGCTAAGGATTGTAGGTTTATTCTCCCCTCAAGGGAAGCACAACAGAATCAGAATGAAAAATTTTGGAAGAAGAAAATGAAAAGGTGTTCTCTTTCATTAAAGGCTCAAAGCAAAAATAATGTTTGGTATGTCGATAGTGGTTGTTCTACACATATGAATGGAGATAGGAATAAATGTATATCTTTAAATGAGGGAAAAGATAGAACGGTATCCTTTGGAAATGATGGATCTTCAAACTTCATAGGCACGAGTATTATCAAGCTTGGAAGCAAGGATGTCATAGCAAAATATTTGCTTCTTGTTGAAAATATGAATCACAGTTTTCTAAGTATAGGTCAAATGTGTGAGCAAGGACACACAATGTTATTTGACTCAAAGAAATGTGAAATAAGAAAAGAAAAAATCGATCAACTTGTAGCTATTGCAAGTAGAGCTCCAAATGACATATACACCTTAAATGAGTTCATTAAAGGATGTTTCTTGGAAAAAGAATATGGGAGTTGGCTATGGCATAGATAAATGGGACATATAAACTTTGAAAACATTTTTATAATTAGCAAAAAGGAAGTTGTGAGAGAAATTCCATTGATTTCAAAACCAACCAGCATTGTATGTGAGCATTGTCAGCATGGAAAGCCGAGAAAAGTCGAATTCAACACAAAAGAACACTTCACATCACAAACATTGGAATTAATACATATTGATCTATGTGGACCGATGAGGACTATAAGATTGAATGGTGAATTATCTTTTATGCTAATGATAGATGATTATACCAGGATGATAGTTGTTAGTTTCTTGAAGAAAATTATGAGGCATTTGAATGTTTCAAGATCTACAAGGAAATGGTTGAAAATAAACCTAATTTAAAGATTAAATGTTTGAGATCTGATAACAGTGGCGAATTTACCTCCAAATATTTTCAGCATTTTTGCAAAGAAAATGGAATAAAAAGGCAGTTCTCAACAGCCAGAACACTGCAAAAAATGGAGTTGTCGAAAGGAAGAATAGAACTATACAAGAAATGGCCAAATAAATGATAAATGATTCAAAATTAGATGAAAAATTTTGGGTTCAATCAGTTGATACAACTATATTTATTTTGAACATAATTTTTCTTAGAAACAATTGTGATATGACTCCATACAAACTTTGGAAAGGAAGACCATAATATGTCAAACATTTTAGGGTATTTGGAAGCAAATGCTACATTAAAAGCGAAGATCAGGAAATATGAAAGTTTGATTCTCGAGTAGACGAAGGTATTTTTGTTGGTTATTCACACAAAAGAAAAGCTTATAAATGTTACAATCAAAGACTTAAACGAATAGTTGAATGCATCAATGTAACATTTAATGAAGATTTTGGCTCAAAGGTTAATGAGGAATTCTCCTCTTCAAGAAAACTAAAGACACATGAGTCAAAACTAGAAAAGGTCTAAGAAGAAGTCCCAGAGAAAGAAAAATTGAATAAGAAAACAACCACCAACTAGGAAGAGGTAAGAGATGAACAACAGATTGAACAAGAAACACCCCAAAGGCCCCCAAAGAATGGTATCAAAAGAATCATCCATTAAATCAAATCATTGGGGATCTCAATGAATGAATTGGAACTAGAATAAATCGCTAACTTCATGTACCACAACAATCCCATCTTTCTCTCTTAGCTACATTTGAGCCAAACAATTTTGAAGAACCCAGTCAAGATGAATATTGAGTAGCTAATATGAATGAAGAATTGGATCAAATTGATAAGAATAAAACTTGGGAATCGGTCCCACAACCAAAAGATAAAAATTTTATTGGGACAAAATGGATTTTTAGGAACAAGTTAAATGAGGATGGACAGGTTACCAGGAACAAGGCAAGGTTGGTTTGCAAAGGATATGCACAGGTTGAAGGAATTGATTTTGAAGAAACATTTTCTCTCGTTGCTAGAATGGAAGCTATCAGGATGTTCTTGGCTTATGCATGTTCGAGAAAGATCAAATTTTATCAAATGGATGTGAAATCAACATTTCTAAATGGAGAATTAGAAGAAGAAGTATATATAGAACAACCTGAGGGATTTTTTCTCACTGAAAAGAAATATTATGTTTGCAAGTTAAAAAAGTCATTGTATGGTCTCAAATAGGCACCTAGAGCATGGTATGCCTGTCTTGATAGGTATTTGCAACAACAAGGATTCAAGAAGGGAAGTGTGGATAGAAACCTTTATGTAAGGATTGAACATGATAGTCTGACAATTATTGAAGTATATGTGGATGATATAATCTTTGGGAGTAATTATCATAGCTTAAGTAAAACGTTTGCTACAAATATGCAGAGTAAGTTTGAGATCTCACTACTTGGTGAGTTAACATACTTTTTGGGTCTTCAGATATCTTAGAAAGACAAGGGAATATTTATCTGTCAAACCAAATATATCAAGGAAATATTGAAGAGATTTCAAATGGAAGATTGCAAGCCAGTTCTCACCCCAATGGTGACAGGTTGCAAGTTGAGCATAGATGACTCATCCAAAGATGTAGATCAGAGGATGTATAGATCTATGATTGGTAGTCTTCTATATGTAACAACTTCTAGGCCAGATTGGATGTAGGCAGTTGGGAAAGTTGTAAGGTTCCAAGCATCACCAAATGAATCCCATGTAATTGCGGTAAAAATCATTTTTTGATATCTTAAGGGGACAACGAAATATGGACTATGGTATGATAAAGTAAATGAGCTAACCATCGAAGCTTATACCAATGCAGATTGGGCATGAAGTGTTGACGATCGTAAGAGCACTAGTGGAGAAGCATTCTACTTAGGTGGTTGTCTTGTTTCATGGCTAAGAAAGAAACAATCTTCAATCTCATTATCAACAGTAGAAGAAAAATATATAGCAACAACAACTTGTTGTACCCAAGTCCTCTAGATGAGACAAACTTTGCACAATATTCAAGTGAAGTTTGATGATCCCATTCCAATCTTCTGTGATAACACCTACGCCATCAATATATCCAAGAATGCAGTGATGCATTCAAAACTGAAACACGTTCTGATCAAGTACCATTTTGTTAGAGAATAGGTTGCCGAGAAAAACATCAAGGTTGAATATATTGGGATAAAAGAACAAATTGCTGACATATTTACCAAACCTTTACCATATGAGGCATGTAAGTATATTTGCCAAAATATTATGATTCTCCCACATTCCCATTAGACTATTCTTTTATCTAGTCAAGTCGAAAGGGGAGTTAAGGTAGGTTATAGGTCCGCAGGAGAGGCAACTTGTTAGGGGGATTTACCCTTTTCCATTAATGTAAAAGGGGGAGATAAATCATTAAGAATGTTAGAAGAATGATGTTAGGGGGAGTTACGATCACATGGGGAGTATGTGTGTTGCCATGAATGCCAAAGGGGGAGATTTTTGATAGGTGGTTGTCATTGATTTCAACCCAAGAAGCACCAGGAGCTACCCCGATCTTCCATGGAAAATTTGACATGGAAATTCATGGAATCTTGTGTCAATATCCTTCTACATATATTCTCCTCAACGAGATGTTTCTGTTGATATAGGATATGCCTCGTGGTTCCTCCTAGTTTGAGAGAAAATTGAGGTTGAAATTGAAGACCGGTTTTGTGGGCTAAAACCTTGGGGGTAGAGTCATGACACCTTATTCACCAACGGTTTTCAATATATTATAGGGATTCTCACCATAATCTCACCACGTATAAGTTTAATAACTTGAAAATCCAAAGATAGTAAATCAATCATTGACTTCACACTCAGTTAGGATCATATGCACTAAGTCAATCATTGGTTTGCTTGCAATTAACATAAAGTTTATTAAGAGTTATTAAGGGTGTGTCACTAATAAAAAATAATTTAAGACAATAAGTATTAATAAAAATATTAGGAAGAATATTAAAATTATTCACTTACCTTACAATGAAAAGATACATATTTTTAAATATTTAACATTCTAAAATAGTATGAATTACTCAAACGTACATTAAGAAGCCCTTCGTAACACCCAACGGTCAAATGATCATGTTTTATTGTCACATAATGAAGTTATGTCTCCTACAAACAAGGGTCCATATCCAACATCTAATTAAGAACCTTATTAGTTCCCTCATGGCCAACGTCTCTCTTTCCTTAGTATGTAAGGTATTTATTATTTAAAATTTTAATTGATTCAAGGCCTTAAGAAACTTCAAACAGTCACCATTAAGAAAGCCCTTCCATAATCTATATAAGGAGTACTTATCTCCTTCCTAAGTTGACTTGAATGAAGATTCTAAAAAAAGAAGTTTCTCTGAAATTCTTATGTATCCTTGGGCTACTAACGCAGTACAATTGTGAGGATAGGGTCTATTTTGGAGTGTTCACAACTTTGGTCTATTGCAGTTCCTTAAGTACAGGATCTGATCTTCAGAAGAGCGAAGGAATGATAAAGGTTACATCTACCTTTCAGATTGTAGATTAAGTAATACAATGCAAAAGTCTAACCTTCACCGCATTTGAGGAACATCATATAAAGTCATACCTGTAACCAAGGGCCTGTTGCAAAAAGATATGTCAGACAATATGTTATGTGAACCGATTAGGAATGGCATAAGTGGAAGTACTGAGTTGTAACTATTTTCAACATATGAACCTCTGCAATCAAAGAATCTTAGTCTCAAATTCATGTTAGTAGTATTAGACACAGGTTCTCTAGTATCCCTTTTTGTTTGGTATTAAATATAGTTACAAGTCTTTTGAGTCTTGTATTATGTTCAAATTTCAAGGTCTATATAATAGTTAGGATTGAAACAAGTCAATTTGAGGGCTTAATAGGTTTATTACGATATGTTAAGGTTGGTTAGGGGCTGCTATTTAGGAATGTGTTTTTCTTTAGATCAATAATTGTATACTAAAGTATTTTGAAAAAGTGGCACTTCATCACATCAAGGAAACCCAGGTTTGTCATTATATTCATTGCATAATTATTCCAGTCATTATTGTTATTATTAAACTGACTTTTGATTTCAGGAAAAGGAAACTAATTAAGTTTGGGATTTATTTTGAATTTTTATTTTGGGTTGGAATGTACGGACACCTTCTCTTGCAGGACTGACCATTACACTGAAGACAAGAACAACAAGCAATGAAGTACTGAAGAGGAATTCAAGACAAGAAGGCAATGACAATAATGTAGGAATTTACAAGGTAAGTTCCTCACACAGAACACTAAAGGACACCACTCACAAAAAAATCACAGATCAATACATTAGTATTCTTGACGTGGTTAAAACCCTCAAAGAGGGAAACAATCCACGACCTGAGCCAACACGGCCACTTCAAGCAATTTATTAATAAAATAATGAAAATTTACATAAGCTTCTCTCATGAATGGTTACCCTACAAATGACCCTCCATGCTCTTTAAATAGAGATCATGGACCAATCAGGTGTTAAGCCATGGATCAAGTGTCAGTAATACCGAGGAGAGAATGAACCGTCAGATCATTTCATGTCTAGAACATATCCTAGTCGTTGGATTGTAAGTTACAAATATACATAGTAAAGAAACACACTTTACCTTGTTGGGTGTGGAGCCTGATTATCTTCTATATTCAAAGGTATCGCCACATAGGACCCCAGTTCGAAATGGGGGCAGCAACGCCGCCCGTAAAATATTCGCTGCAGGGGGGGTCCAGGGGGGGTGGCTATGACCTTTGGGAGCCCCCCCTTGGCGGGGGGTTTCGGGGGCAGCGCCCCTGAAGCTAAAAACAGCTATAAAATTGCCTTGTAAAAGTATAGTAATTTCTAGTCAATCTAGGCCGTTCATTAGGTGGATGATCTGACGGTAGAACTTATGTTTAGTTTAGGGTTTTTTGCCCTAGAAGGCAACCCCTCTCTTTGTATGAGGGTATTGTATTTGAGGCTGTGTGATAGATGTGTATTCTGTGAGCGAGAAACAGAGAGGTGAGACTGTGAGAGAAAACAGAGGATATTACAGCGGATTTGCTATAGGTTGTGTCTCTTCATTTTGCTGGATAATAGAAAGGAAGGACTGGTTGTTTGGGGTGGACATAGCCCAAACTAGGTGAACCACGTAAATCTGTGTCTCTCTTGTTTTGTGCATTTCCCTTTGTTTATATTTCTGCAATATTTATGTGTTCCATTGCTCCGTAATATATAATTTTCTAACAACTGGTATCAGAGCCGAAGGTCTATTTGGCTGATAAACTCGCAAGAAAGAAGGGTTCCTGATTCGAGTGGGAGCAATGGCGGAAGATGGTAAGTTTAGGGTTGAGAAATTTAACGACAAAAACTTCTCGCTGTGGAAGATGTAGATGGAAGATTATCTGTATCAAAAAGATCTATACCTACCATTGGGCAGAAAATCAAATATGTCGATGGGTATGACAGACGAAGAATGGAACCTTCTCGATAGAAAGGCACTCGGAACAATACGGTTGTGCCTTGCTGCGTCAGTCGCCTTCAACATTTCGAAGGAAACCACAACAGAGGGTTTGATTCAGACGTTGTCGAAACTATATGAAAAACCCTCGGCCTCAAACAAGGTATTTCTTATGAAACGGTTATTTAATATGAAGATGTCGGAAGGTAAATCTGTTATAGACCATTTAAATGATTTTAATACAGTTACAAGTCAGTTAAGTTCTGTAGGGGTAAACTTTGATGATGAAGTTAGAGCTCTGTTATTCTTGTGCTCATTACCAGAAAGTTGGAATGGTTTGGTAATGGCCATTAGTAACTCCGTTTCTGGATCTAGTACTTTAAAGTTTGATGATGTTGTCGGTGCTATCCTTAGCGAGGAAATGCGACGGAAAAGCTCTGGTGAGACATCGGGAAATGCTTTGAGTGCAGAGTCTAGAGGAAGAAAAATGGAAAGAGGAAAGAGCTCAGGATATCGCAGTAAATCAAGGAAAGGCATATTCAAGTCCAGATCGGGGATAGTGTGTTGGAAATGTGGAAAGAAAGCACACCTAAAGAAAGACTATAGATCTCGGAAGGGAAAAGAAGGAGATGCACAGCAAGAAAACAATCATGAAGCAAATGTGACAGGTGAGGTGTTACAAGATGCTTTGATTCTTTCTTTCGAAAATATTACTGATTCCTGGGTGGTAGATTTAGGGGCTTCATTCCATGCCACACCTGATAAGAAATACTTTCATGACTATGTTCAAGGAGATTTTGGACAAGTTCGTCTGGGTGATGATAAACCCTGTAAAATCGTTGGAATGGGTAAGGTTCTTGTAAAATAGCAAAATGGAAACCAATGGCTATTAAAGGAGGTAAGGCATGTTCCAGATCTAAAGAAAAACCTGATTTCAACAGGGCAGTTAGGCGGTGAAGGTTGTGTGACAAATTTCATAGATAAAGCTTGGAAGGTCACCAAAGGAGCCCTGGTAATAGCAAAAGGTGAAAAGGTTGGTACATTGTATTTATGCAATGGAATTTCTAACTCTGTTAATGCTTTAACTTCCAAAGGAGCAGATGCAACATTATGGCATCATAGGCTCGGACACATGAGTGAAAAGGGGATGAAGATTCTTCACTCAAGGAATTTGTTGCCAGGTTTGAAGAATGTTGATTTGGACTTCTGTGAGAATTGTATTTATGGAAAACAGAAGAGAGTCAGATTTCTCAGAGTTGGGAAAGAAAAGAAGAATGAAAAATTAGAGCTTGTGCATACAGATGTATGGGGACTTGCTCAGGTATCATCTCTCGGTGGCTCTCGTTATTATGTTACTTTTATTGATGATGCAACTAGAAAAACTTGGATTTATTGTATTAAGAATAAATCTGATGTATTTTATACTTTCAAGAAATGGAAAGCTTTGGTTGAGATTGAGACAAGAAAGAAATTGAAGTGTCTTAGATCAGATAATGGAGGTGAATATTGCAGCAAACAGTTTGATAGGTACTGTTCAGAGCATGGAATTCACAGAGAGAAGATAGTTCCAAGAACACCACAAGAAAATGGTGTGTCAGAAAGGATGAACAGAACAATCATGGAGCGTGCAATGTGCATGAGATTGCATGCAGGATTGCCTTTACAGTTTTGGGCAGATGTTGTAGATACTATTGTTTATCTAATAAACAGAGGGCCTTCAAGTTCCTTGGATGGTGGTGTTCCAGAGGAAGCATGGACAGGTAAAAAAGTAAACTAATCTATTTTAAAGCCTTTTGGTTATGAGGCCTTTGTCCATATTGATAAAGAAAATAGAACAAAACTTGAGGCAAGTCAAAGAAATGTACCTTTATTGGATATGGTGTTAATGATTTTGGTTATCGCTTATATGATTACGAAAATCACAAAATCATTAGGAGCAGAGATGTAATATTCAATGAAAAGGTCTTGTATAAGAATCAGTTGCAGGAAAAGAAACAAGAAAAGGAAAACAAGGAATACGCAGTTCTTGATGAAATCACTGAAAAATTAAAGGTGCCTAAAAATAATAATAATCAACAACCACAACAACAGCAACCACCACAACAACAACAGGCACCCCAAACACCTGAAAGTGGTGTTATAAGATCTACCAGGATAAGTAGACCCCCTGAATGATACTCTCCTTCATTATATTATTTATTGTTGACTGATTCCGATGAACCCGAATGTTATGAAGAAGCAATGCAGGTTGAAAGCAGGAAGAAGTTGGAGGTAGCCATGGAAGAAGAGATGGGCTCCTTAATGCATAACCAGACTTGGGATTAGTCAGGTTTCCTGTAGGAAAAACTACATTGAAGAATAAATGGGTTTACAGGCTGAAGGAAGAAGATGGAGGAAAACAGAGGTATAAAGCTAGACTTGTGGTGAAGGGGTTTGCACAGAAGAAAGGTATTGATTTTGATGAAATATTTTCTCCTGTTGTTAAAATGACTTCAATCAGAACTATTTTAAGTCTTGTAGCAGCTGAGGATTTGCATCTTGAGCAGTTAGATGTAAAGACAGCCTTTCTCCATGGGGATTTGGAGGAAGAGATATATATGCAACAGCCACAAGGATATGAGGTGAAAGGGAAGGAGAAACTAGTGTGTAGGTTGAAGAAGAGCTTGTATGGCTTAAAACAGGCTCCAAGGCAGTGGTATCTAAAATTTGACAAGTTTATGTCTGAACAAGGTTATACTAGATGTCACTCTGATCATTGTGTTTATTTGAAAAAGCAAAATGATGGCAGCTATATTATATTTTTATTGTATGTAGATGACATGCTTGTTGCAGGATCTAACATGCAGGAAATAAATGTGTTCAAAAGAAAATTGGCAATTTCATTTGCAATGAAGGATTTGGGAGCTGCAAAACAAATCCTTGGTATGAGAATAACTAGAGACAGGAAAAATTGTAAATTAACATTGTCTCAGAATGAGTACATACAAAAGGTGTTGAAAAGATTTAACATGCACAATGCAAAACCAGTTAGTACACCTTTTGCTAGCCATTTCAAACTTAGCAAGGAAATGTGCCCAAAGACCCAAGAAGACATGGATTATATGTCTAAAGTTCCATATGCATCAGCAGTTGGAAGCTTAATGTATGTAATGGTCTGCACAAGGCCTGATATTGCACATGCAGTGGGAGTTGTAAGCAGGTACATGAAAAATCCAGGAAAGGAACATTAGATGGCAGTGAAATGGATTCTCAGATATTTGAAAGGTACCACAAATCAAGCATTATGCTTTGGTGGTTCAAACATCTCCCTACAAGGATATGTTGATTCAGATAAGGCAGGTGACAGAGATAACAAGAGGAGCACTACAGGATATGTATTTACTATTGGAGGAACAACTGTCAGTTGGGTTTCAAAATTCCAAAGTGTTGTTGCACTTTCAACAACAGAAGCAGAGTATGTTGCTGCTATAGAGGCTAGTAAAGAAATGATTTGGTCACAAAGGTTTATGGGTGAATTGGGTAAGGAGCATGATATGGGCATGTTGTACAGTGATAGCCAAAGTGCCATTCATCTTGCAAAGAACTCGGCATTCATTCCAGGACTAAACACATACAGCTCAAGTACCATTTCATACGATCAGTGTTGGAAGATGGAGAGTTGAAGCTGGAAAAGATACACACTGGCCAGAATCCTGCAGATATGCTAACAAAAGTTGTAACCAGGGAGAAACTGAGAATATGCTCAGTTTCAGTTGGTCTTCAAGGATGACGATGAAGATGAGAAACAACCAGGTCCAAAGAGGAGTCATTGTCTAGCAAATGGAGCAGCGGTGGAGTTGCTACAATCAGTCTCCAAGTGGGAGATTGTTGGGTGTGGAGCCTGATTATCTTCTATATTCAAAGGTATCGGCACATAGGACCCTAGTTCGAAATGGGGGCGGCAACGCCGCCCGTAAAATATTCGCTGCAGGGGGGGTCTAGGGGGGAGCTGTAAAATTGCCTTGTAAAAGTATAGTAATTTCTAGTCAATCTGGGTCGTTCATTAGGCGGATGATCTGACGGTAGAACTTATGTTTAGTTTAGGGTTTTTTTCCCTAGAAGGCAACCCCTCTCTTTGTATGAGGGTATTGTATTTGAGGCTATGTGATAGATGTGTATTCCGTGAGCGAGAAACAGAGAGGTGAGACTGTGAGAGAAAACAGAGGATATTACAGTGGATTTGTTGTAGGTTGTGTCTTTTCATTTTGCTGGATAATAGAAAGGAAGGACTGGCTGTTCGGGGTGGACGTAGCCCAAACTGGGTGAACCACGTATATCTGTGTCTCTCTTGTTTTTTGCATTTTATTTGTTTATATTTCTACAATATTTTATGTGTTCCATTGCTCCGTAATATATAATTTTCTAACATACCTAACTCTACACTAGACCAAGTCATACTTAACTACTTCCTATGTGTCGAAATATCTTAACATCCCCCCTTAATAACAACTTGGGATAGGATTGAAGGATGTAAAAATATGACACAATAGGAGAAGGAAGGAGGCATTAGAGCCTATCCCCCCTTAGTGATAACTTCCTAAACTCCAACCATAAATCAAATTTTAGTAAAATTCGCCTCTATGAAGGCCTTTGTAAAGATCTATGCAACTTGATTATCTGTTGAAAAATATTGCACTTCAATAACATGGTCATGAATGAGCTTTTTGATGAAGTGCATGTGCAGTTCAAAGTGTTTGTTGCATTGATGTTGGATTGGATCTTTTCATAGTTGAATGGAATTTTGATTATCACACCAAAGTGTAGTCGGATGTTGTTGTTGAAAGCTAAACTCTAACAGGATATGACGAATCCACAGGGATTCCTTACTAGCTTCTACGGCATCATGATACTCTGCTTCTACTGAATAAAGATAAATGTCACTTTGTTTCTTGCAAGCCCATGTAATAGGTCGTGAACCAAGAGTGAACACATAACCTGTAGTAGACTTCTGATCATCAGAGTCACCAGCCCAATCAGAATCAATGAAACCAACAAATAGAGGAGATGCTTCTGCATTGTAATGAATCCCAAACTGAACTGTACCTCGAACATAACGAAGTATTATTTTAGCTGCTTTCTAATGACTTTCATGTGGGTTTTGCATAAACCTAGCAATAAGGCCAACATCAAAGGAAAGATCAGGACGAGTATGGGTCAGATACAAAAGTTTTCCTACAAGTTGACGGTATAAGGTAGCATCAACTTTAGGGGAAGTATAAGTGACTGAAATTTTGGCTCCAGACTTAAAGGGAGAAGGGGTTGGCTTACAGTCTTCCATGTGAAAATGGCGTAGAATATCACAAGCATACTTGGACTGGTTAAGGGAAATACCTTCCTTGGATTGTAAGACTTGAAGACCAAGAAAATAATGCAAGTGTCCTAAGTCTGTCATTTTAAACTTCTTTTTAAGGTTGTACTTCACATGGTTTATAAGGTTGGGATCACTACCAGCAAGGATAAGATCATCAACATAAAGAACAAGAATGATAAGAGACTTGCCCACTTTCTTGATGTAGAGTGTATTATTAGAATGACACCTAGAAAAGCCAATTTATAAAAGAAGGCTATCCATTTTGGCATACCAAGCCCAAGGGGCTTCTTGAGACCATAAAGGGATTTATTAAACCAACATATAAGGCTGGAGTCTATTTATATAAAGCCAGTAGGTTGTTCCATATAGATTTCTTCATGCAAGTCCCCATGCAAGAAGGCAAATTTAACATCCATCTTATGGACTTCCCATTTGAAAGAGGCAGCAAAGGAAAGAACAAGGCAAATAAATTTCATTTTTGCAACAGGGGAGAAGGTTTCAGTATATTCAATGCCTTCATCTTGTGAAAATCCCTTAGAAACAAGACAAACTTTATGTTTATCAACTTCTCCATCTGGTCCATACTTGGTTCTGTAAACCCATTTGCATCTAACAAGTTTTCATCCCTTTGGAAGAGGAACAAGATCCCATGTATCATTTTCCTATAATGAATGATATTCTTCATTCATAGTTGCGTCCCAACCTAGATGGCCTGAAGCTTCTGCAAAGGTGTCAGGATCATAATTCACTGAAGCTTGAGCCAGTGAATAAGAGGCTCTATCAAACTGAGAATGTGTACGTCACTGATCTGTAGGATCACCTGCAAGAGCACCTGCTGCATCCTGAGTAGCATGGCCCCATTTTAGAAGATGAGGAGCTGAAGGAGGATCCTGAGAAGGTGGGGGAGGATTTTCATCCTCACTATCATCATCTGAAGAAGAGATATTTTCAGAAGTAGAAGGGATAGAGAGAGGTGGCACACCTGCCGAACTAGGCTCGTAGGCCAATATATTTTCAGCAAACTTTACATCTCTTCTAATGATAACAATTTTGGACTTAAGTGGAATAAGTCTATATCCTTTGACATCTTCAGAATATCCAACAAAAATACATTTTTCACTCTTAGGTTCTAAAGCTTTATGTTTCTCATCTGGAGCATGGGCCCATGCTTCACTTCCAAAAGCACGAAAGTGACTTACATCTAGTTTAATTGAGCTTCATGCTTCTTCAGGAGTGATATTCTTTAAAACCTTAGTAGGAGTGCGATTTACTATGTAATTTGCATAGTTAATTGCTTCTGCCCAAAAATTAAGACTAAGTCCTTTAGATTGAAGTATACAATTAGCCATTTCCTTTAAGGTGTGATTCTTCCTGTCAGCTACACCATTTTGTTGTGGAGTATATGGAACAGTATGTTGCATTTGAATTCCATGATCAGTGCAAAAGTTGATGAATTTGTTGTTAACATATTCTCCGCCATTATCAGATCTTAGCTTAATAATTTGATGTCCAGATTTTTTTTCAACAAAGGCCTTAAAGGCCAAGAACATGTTAAATACTTCACACTTAAGTTTTAAGAAGTATACCCAAGTGCGTCTGGAGAAATCATCAATGAAAGTTAAGAAATACTTGTAGCCAGAGAATGAACAACTGGAAGTGGACCACATAAATCACTATGCACAAGCTATAAAGGGGCTGAGGCATGCCAAGAGGCACATTTTTCAAAACCATCCCCATGATGTTTTTTGAGTACACATCTGGAACAAACACCATAAGATACCATTGGAAGACCTGTCACCATATTTTCTTTACATAGATTCTGAAGGGAGCAATAGTTTAAGTTACCAAATCGCTCATGCCAAAGTTTGCTCACTTCATCATTATGAGAAAACAAATACCGAGGGAAGATTTGATGACCCAAAGTTGTTAAAATTATACAACCTTGTAGAATCATCAGCAATGCCAGTAGCTAAAATCTATCTAGGTTCTCTTAGGTCATTAATTACAACATCGTGAGGTGAAAATTCAACGATTTTACCTTCACCTGAATGAGTTATCTGATATATAGATAGAAGGTTGCAGGATAAGGTTGGAACACATAATACATCATTAAATTGATCATTGTCTATATGAACAGTTCCAGTCCCTACAACAGTAAGAGATCTATCATCAGAAACATATATATGTTTGGTGTTACAATCATTTAAAGAAGAAAACATAGCTTTGTTTTTGGCCATGTGGTAAGAAGCTGCAAAATCAATGAGCCACTCATGAAAATGAGAAGAAGAAGATACATTTAGTGCATAACCAGACCAAGATGCTTGACAACCACATGCAAAAAGTGTTATTCCTAGAGATGAAGTTGAAGTTGAAGAGTGCTCCAAATGGATGATATGATCCTTCATTGATTCTTCCAAGGCTTCCATCTTCTTAAAGCATTTGGATTATAAGTGGCCATCTCGATTACAAAAGTGGCAATGTCTGTCAGTCTTCTTCCCTTTGTTTTTATTTGCCTTATCATTTTTTTGAAATGATTTTTCATTTTGAGAATGAAATTTCTTAGGACCCTTGTTTGGTTTAAGACCATTCTTTTTAGGATACTGCTTCTTAGGATTCTTTGAATTTGGTTGTTGTTGGGTGGCTAAGGCTTTCTTAGAAGAGTTTCAAAGATTAAGAAGACCAATATATAAGAGCTTTTCTTGTTCTCTTATTAAAAAATTCATAAAAGGTATCAAAAGAGGGGGACTTGTAGTCTTGTCCTTGAGAAATAAAGGCTTCTCTAGTAGAATGGAAGGTGGAAACAAACATAGAGTAGGCTGGTCCCAAATTAGTAAGAATGGAATAGATAAGGCTACCATCTTCTTTCTTAACCTTAACACCTTCTAAGAGAAGTCTACGGGTCTTGAACTTGGACAAAAAATATTCAATGGAAGAAAAATTATTGGGGTCCAATGTAAGCAACTCAATTTCGAGTTGATGGGCTCTAATTTCATTTTTAATTCCAAAAACTTTAGTGAGTTGTTTCATTGCTTCATTAGGAGTATCAAGTTCTGCGATATGGAATCTAAGGTCTGGAGAAATAGACATCCCTATCAACCCACGTGCTTGATCTTGCCTATTTTCCCATTTGGCTACCTTATCTTCATCTTGGGGTTTGGTTTCTTGGCCTGAGGCTATTCTATAAAGACTTTTACTTCTAAGTAAATCCACAATGTAGGACCACCATTGGAAGTAGTTGGTGCTGTCAAAAACAACTTGGCATGGACTTTCCATTTCAACATAAACTAAAGTTTTAGATGTTGAAACTAAATGTTCCAATGGAAAGATATCGAAAAAATAGGCTGATTAAAAAAAAACGGCTCTAAAAACGATTTCTGGATGAAGAAGTTATGTCTTTTTGAAGAAAATTTGTTGAAGATGCCAACGAAGTACGTGAATGTGCGGAAATGAATGATAATGTTATATTTAAAAAATTCCCCCCGTTTCCAATATTAATCTAATTAGCTCACTTTAAAAAAAGATTTTATGTGACTCACTTTTATAAATAAGTGAAAGTCATTTTTACAATGGTACTTTATGAGCTATCCACTAGATTGTAACTTAAATAAAAGATAAAGAGACTTTAGAATTATAAGTGACTCACTTTTTATAATGGGTGAGAACACTTTTACATAAAGTAACTTTAAAACATAAGTTACATGTGCTTTTTGAAAAATTAAATCAACAAAAAGAAAGACTTGAACTCAAAACCTCTATTCTCATAAAGTAACTTTGGACCAAGTGAGCTAGTTTAAAAGGATAGTAATTTTTGGAAAGAGGAATGGCGGCACTTTTCATTTATTTTTTTTAGTCACTGAAGCTTTGGGGTGCGTGCTTACTTGGAAAAGATCTTTTTTGGCCTACAAAACCCAACACATACATACAAAAAAAAAAAAAAACTTACAGCTTGAAGTTAGCTTTAGCCAGAAACTAAATATTCTCCCCAATGTTTCTAATTTTTCGAGATTTCACTAAGGCGCGGTGGAAAAGACCATACGCATGAGAAAAATCCTTCCTTTATGTTTCTGATTTACCCAGATTGCATAGAGTCATGGGGCAAAGAGCATACGCAAAAATGAAAGGTATAGATCTGGTGATAAAAAACAGAGAGCTAAATAAACTGAAATAAACAGAGAGATGAATAGCTAGAACTGTAAATAAAGGATGTATGCCTCGAGATCTTTAAAATGTTGTAGCTAGGGCTACCAGAAACCTTTTTGCGTGAAACGAAAGGGTTTCCTCTTTGGAATAGATGCTCCTAACACAATAGAGCAGTCCTCTCAACCTGAAAGCAGTCAGAAATAGTAGATCTAGGAAACGACAGTCAGAAGCAGTGGTATCGGCTTCAGATTTGGATCACCAACGGATGCAGCCCTCAAACAGCTCTGCTATCATATATTAATTTACAGAGTAATTTTCTCAGACAAAACACTAAAGGACACCTCTCACAAACAAATCACAGATCAATACACCAATATTTTTGACGTGGTTAAAACCCTCAAAGAGGGAAACAATCCACGGCCTGGGCCAACATGGCCACTTCAGGAAATTTATTAATAAAGGAATGAAAATTTACATAAGCTTCTCTCATGAATGGTTACCCTACAAATGACCCTCCATGCTCTTTAAATAGAGATCATGGATCAATCAGGTGTTAAGCCACGGATCAAGTGTCGGTAATACCGAGGAGAGAATGAACCGTCGGATCGCTTCATGTCTAGAACATATCATGACCGTTGGATTGTAAGTTACAAATGTACATAGTAAAGAAACACACTTTACCTAAATCTACAGTAGACCAAGTTATACTTAACTATTTCCCATGTGTCAGAATATCCTAACAAATAAGATTACAAATATAAAAGCAATAAGACTTTCTTCAGTCCAGTACAGCCTAATCATCAAGAATAGGGTAGACATATTATTGAGGCAAAATCCTTATTGAAGGATAGATTATTGTGGGACAATGCAAAAGGTTGGCAGCTCTCAATGTTGCAGTACATCAGATACATCGGTTTCAACGCCAATTTTAAAATCAGCAACAAGGAAAAAGAGAAAACTTATTAAATAAGTCATTCTATAAACATTGTAAGTCTTGTAAGTAGTTTATCCAAGAGTCACTGTTATTTGTCAAGCATTATACATCATTGTAAATGGGTCAGTATCCCTTGTAAGGGAGCCCACATTTGTAAGGACTTTGTGTCATTTCCTGGAGTTGAAGAAGGAAAAAAAATTGGGATAAGGGCTTGTGTTGCTATTGGAAAAGGGTTCTTGTTTTGTCGATACAAGGGTTTATGTCCTAGAGTTGTTGGTCATTCAAAGAATATTCATTGAAAAACACCTTCGTGACGTGGATCATTGTCCCTGGTACGAGAGTCCACACTTTTATTTTATTTTTGTCTTTAAATGGTGGTAGGGTGGTGCTAGGTTGGTGAATGAAGTCACCTTCACGTTGGGGCCTGTAAACACTTCAAGGTGGTAGGGTGGTGCTAGGGAAAGTTGTGGCTCACTAGCGTGTTGGGGCATCCATTCAGCTGATTGCTAATAAAACCAGGTTGTTGGGGCATCCTTCCAGTGGGAGATGGAGAAGAATTATTTTCTAGAGTTCTAGGAAGTCATTACTTTCTTTTCAGTTGGGGATGAAGATTAAAGAACTTATTAGAAAATGGTTCGGTGATTTTTGACCTGGAGGGGGTTTTCCACCTAAAAATCTTGTGTCTACTGTCTCTATTTTTGCATTATTGTTTACTGCTCTTACTGGACAATAATAATAATAACTGAAGATTAACTAAAGCTATGAAAATATTAATAAAGTACTAATTTCTAATAAATATTTATTCACCCCCCTTCTTACTATTTCCAACAAGATTGCTACAGTCTAAGAATATTAAGATTGTAAACATTTCTAGAATATCATCAATACATGCATGCTAATTTATTTCTTTTGCATTTATTATTTATGAACTTAATATTGATTAATCAAATGAGTCTTCCATGGAGCATTATATTTATATGAAATAATACACTCATTTTTGTGAAAGCACAAATCTACACTACACTTTGTATGTATTTAAAAAACTTGTTATTTTTAAAAATTCTTATAGCCTTCATGTGAGAATTGAAAGAAGAAACTTGTGAGGTTTTCAACGGTAGTGATCATCATTTAGGATTCAAAGAACAATTAAATGTTATATATGATGATGAGTGTTACAAAATTTTAATGTTGTTATATATGCTTAACTAAGAATTTCTTCTTAGTTCATGCACATTGGAAGTATGGATATTCTTGTTCCTTCTAGATCATGACACATTTTCTCTCTATTAACTCCTACTTTGAATTATAATTTGTGTAAATAATATATGGAAATTAAGTTCCAATGGGTTTCTTTGGTTGAATCACATCCTTAGTTTTTGTGGGTTATCTTAAACCATTACAAAAAGGTGTTTCATAATTTTTTTGTATTCAATTTGTTTCAAAAAAAACAATAAACCATGGATTCAAGTAGTTTTGAATAATTTGCATGTTTTAAATTGCTTTTCAATAATTTGCATGGTTTCAAGTGGTTTTCAATAATTCGCAAGGTTTCAAGTGGTTTTTTTTTGTTGTTACTATAGCTCATTTTTTAACTACATGGTATTACTTTCAATGCTTATTTTATCTTAGTTTTATTGTTTCATTCTCCATTTGTTTATAGTTTTAATCATATTTCCTAATGCATACAATATGAAGAAGGTAATATGAGAAGTGAGAAAATTTGAATTACTTGTATTTGCATGAATTTCTTGAATTGCATGATCTTCTTATTCTCTCAATGCTTGACATATTTTTCTCATCTTTTCTCTATATTTCTCTCATATTTCCTATGTGGATAGCAAATTCTTTCCTTTTCTAGATCCATATCTCCAAATTCCCATGTTTGTTGTGAATCCTTGTGTAATTTTCACTCTCTGATATTTCTCTATGAATGAATGTTTGTTTTTTTTTTTTCTACAACTGAATTTAGACACCAATTTATTTGTTGACAATAGAGACATGATTGAGCTATAGGCTCGATCGAGCCCTTGAGTTGTTATCGTTTACCATTAATGTCATTAATAAAAGTTGGTAGGTGGTTGGTGGGTTAGGATTTTAATGGCTCAATCGAGAAATTTGAATTTTTAATTTAAGCTCTTGATAAAGAATTTGAAGCGCTCGATCAAGCTCTTGAGGTCCTAAAAATTACAGTTTCAGCACCCCTTCTGCAAATTTCTCTACAACCCCATTTTGTACCCAAGCGGATTTAGGGCATAGTTTGTCCTTAAGTGGCAAAGTTGATCATGTTGGATTTGTGAAAGAATCCTCTATCCAATAGCATATGAATTTGACACTTTTGAATTAATATGATATTTTTCATCTAACATAAAATATACACAACAAAAAAATTTCAAAAAATATCACTATCTTCGTTTATGAGTCTTATTCAAAAGGGTGCTCTTGTTTTTTCAATTTATTTAAAGAGTTAAAAAAATATTACGTGAGCACATGTGTCTCCAAAATGCAATTGAAATATTACTTCGCCAAGTTCGAAAAATGATAAAAAATGTAATTTTGCATAAAAATTAAATGTTTAATTTGAAAAACTTATTTCTCTCCATGTAGATCATGCTCATATATGTGTGTGTGTGTGTGTGTGTGTGTGTACACACACACACACACATATCTATTAGACTAAGTTATGCTGCGTGAATACACGCATACCTCTTAAGTTTTGCGAAAAAATGCAAGGACATATATTTCATTTAATGGAAAACTGAGAGAGTATACGACACTAATAAAAATTTTAAAAAAATCATGTAGGACAACAACATAATTCTCCACATATTTTATTTTTACTTTGAATTAAAATTAACAATTCTTATATGAATTTTGAGCATTGCAATTCGATAAAAGAGGAAAAACTTGAAATATCATCACCACATTTGGCCCACAAGTGTAACCCATCTTCATGCATTCACATGTATTCTTAAATTGATTACTTGTCTAATAACTCATCTAAGTCAATTAGTCAAGAAACCATTTATTGACTTTTATTTTCCTATCATGTGGTTTAATGAGTGCATAAACTGTGACATTGTTGTTTTTAAAATAAAACTCCACGTAAAACAAAATGAATTTCCTAATTAAATATGGAATAATTAATTGATGATGATCGTTAAGTGCACTATTCAAGATCATTCAATAGATGGGTCACAAATAGATAATTTTATACCTTTTGCACCACATAACATCTTATACAAAATTAGAATTATTTGATAATGAGTTCTAAATTATCTATTTGATTTTCAATCCATAGATTTCTATAACTATGTATTATTAAATCAACTATTAGTATATGAAATCATCTAATATAAGTCAATATGTCGTAAATCCATTTATTAAACTATATTTTGCTATCTTGTGGTTTAAGACGAGTGTATAAATGTGACAATGTGGTTTTTGAAATAAAATTCTATGTAAAACAAAAAAGAATTCCTAATAAAACATGGAATAATTAATCAATAATGAATGTTAAGTGGACTATTTAGGTGTATTCATTAAGGGGTCATAAATGGATATATTTAAACTTTTTCACCAATTGACAATGTTGGAAGTTTCCAACACAAGGGGGTCTCCCCCGCATGAAGTCCCAACTAGACCTCACACCATTTGGAATAGGTGCCCCATCTCGGAAATGGGCCTAGTTTCCATTATTATGTACTTAAAAATTTCTTTGACTGCAATTTACAACATAAGAGAGCATTCATTTACTTTTGATATAAGCAAGTAAGTGATATTTTTGAAACAAACAGTTGAAATGTGTACAAAGTACTTTCACGGACATGAAAAAAAGAGTGAGTCTTTAGAAGAAAAGTCATAGTAATATCCTTATAATGACACACGTACATACATAGGAAGAATAATTAATTAATTTTCAAAAGCGTTCACAAAGTAACAACGATCATGAAATCAGGTAAGGATGCACATCCAACAAGATGAATACCAAAGCCAACAAAATAGTTAAATGTTTTAGTATGCATCACAAACATGAAATAATAGTCTTACAACATTCATGATACATACATGAAAGTGTGTTGGTTCTTAGAGCTTCAAAACATTAAGTGAAAGCCCTGAGATATACAATTACAATGTTGCATCACTAGCCTCAATAGTGGAACATGAAGCCACTACTTGCTCCTCAAAACAATGATATTCACTCGTATATCAAGATTGAGAAGCCAAGGTGAAAAGTGTTGTAGCTCTGATACCACTTGTTGTAGATCTAACCCAGAAATATTATAGATCTGATATGAAAATATAAGATAATGCAAATAATCCCAGAAATAATATGAAATGATTCTTTATTGATATCAAACCCTTATGGTAGGGAAACACCATACATTCACTCCTTAAGGAAGGAGAACACTCCACAAGCCATATGCTTGTTCATACAATAATCCTTCACTCCATATCCCTCCATGTGGAGTCTCTAGCCTCTATATAGGCCTCATACATACAATACCATGCATCATTACCATGGTTCCCTCATACCATCAACTAATACCATGGGCCCATTACATTATTATTAACTACTTGTGGTCCCTTACATTACATGGGTTAACCACCTTATTTATTACTATGGCCCATCCCATTATTACATTATTACCTTGGGTACCTCCCTTGGTACCCCATATTATCCCCCCTAGGTATATAACATTCCACCCCCTAAGCATGTTTCGTCCCCGAAACATGGGAAGAACATAAATAATAAGATCTACTCAAAAGAGTAGTCCACTGATACCATGCACGTGCATCTAGCCATCCAAGAGAAAGGTGAACCCTCGATCATGCTGGTGCCTCGCTCACTTGAGATGGAAGTCGACTGTGGCAGCGCTTGTGTGGATGTGTAGTAGGTGGATCTTCGTTCCTCTCGATCTGTCATGCGGGGGTTGGTGTCCATGTGGCTAATTGGTTGCCATCTTGATGGTTGTCTTGCGGGGTGATGTGGGTGATGATATGTTGAAGTTTTAACCCACGATGGATTTTTCTTTACTTCACCCTGTTGTGGTGCCTATTATGGTGTCTTCTTTTTCAATATGACTTCAACCACTGAGCCGTCCTCTGATGTATCAGCACCTGTAACCTTTTCTGCTTCAGCCTCTGTTTGTGTTTGATTATCTATCATTACTAGCTCATCATCTAATATGTCAGACTCTGGAACACCTTCTGCTTCAGCCTCCTTGGACTCTACCTGCTTATTAATGGAAATATCCTGTAATGTAATTTTCTTCTTTTTATACCAGAGCTTCAGGAATTTCTTCTGCACATTAATATTTATAGTACCCACTGATTCCATCCAAGGGTATCCCAAAACAACATCCATGTTATCCATATCTGAAGCATAAAAATCACCATGAAACACATACTTATCCATAGAAAGTTTCAAATCCTTATAGATTTGAACATCCTTATCATCAACTTGTGTATGTTCAATTTGTTTTGCTGGGACTTGCAATTTTTTTGCCAAATTAACACTGATAAAATTATGTTTACAACTAGGATTGATAGAAACAATGATCTTCTCTTTCTGAATCAATCCATGAATCTGCAATAATGATATACCCGTAGCAATTAACCCCTTATGTGTCTCATTCTCCTTTTTTCTAGCCCGAGACCATTTGTCCAAAAGGACTTTTTCAAATTCTGCATCTGAGAGTTTGTTCAACTGGTTGTTATCAAGTGAGAAATTCCATTTTTGAGCCTCGCCTCTCATATTAGACAGCATTCAAAACTTCCAAAATATCCCATATGTGGACTTGTATCTTTGTATGCATTCTTCAATAGTAGGACCATCATCTTTTCCTGTGAAATATAGAGTCGCCATGAAGAAAAAATTCACTTACTTGGAGAAAATTTGTAATTGTCACAGTTTCATCAATATTGCTCAGAATCTCTATTATAACCTGTTTTTGGAAATGGAGCAACCATTCTGCATCTGCCCATGTGATAGAAATCCTGATTCAGATACTGGAATTACAGATCTGCGCTGCTACTTTCCCGCCGTCACCCAAAATTTCTACAAAAAGAACTGATTTTAATTCAGCGATATCTCCCTCATCCGGACTCCGATTCGACTGATTTTTTTTTGGAAGTTGGATATTTTTTCCCAAAGAATCCAGATATGCAATTAGATTTTGCAGATCTTGCACCAGGACGTCTAGATCTGTGCCACAAAATCGTTGCCCTAAAAATTGTCTGCAATCCCACTGATTTTTAGATCAGTGATATCTCCTTCATCCGGACTCTGATTCAACTGATTTTTTTTTTTTAATTCGACTATTTTTGCACAAAGAATCCATATCTGTAATTTATTTTACAGATCTTGCACCAAAATGTACAGATCTGACCTGCAAAGTCGCTGCTCCCGAAACCCTGCAAAAAAAAAAAAAAAATCTCCACGGTTTGCCCAAGAAAGTTCTCTGATACCAATTGTTGTAGCTCTGATACCACTTGTTGTATATCTAACCCATAAATATTATAGATCTGATATGAAAATATAAGATAATGCAAATAATCCCAGAAATAATATGAAATGATTCTTTATTGATATCAAACCCTTATGGTAGGGCAACACCATACATTCACTCCTTAAGGAAGGAGAACACTCCACAAGCCATATGCCTGTTCATACAATAATCCTTCACTCCATATCCCTCCATGTGGAATCTCTAGCCTCTATATAGGCCTCATACATACAATACCATGCATCATTACCATGGTTCCCTCATGCCATCAACTAATACCATGGGCCCATTACATTATTATTAACTACTTGTAGTCCCTTACATGACATGGGTTAACCACCTTATTTATTACTATGGCCCTCCCATTATTACATTATTACCTTGGGTACCTCCCTTGGTACCCCATATTATCCCCCCTAGGTATATAACAAAAAGTCTTGTTGACAATGCTAGACCCGCCAACATTCACGGGATCACCCAGGTATGAAGTCCCAACTAGACCTCACACCGTTTGGTGTAGGAGTCCCATCCAGTATGATGGCCCAATTTCCATTTTCTTAAGGATTTTCCTCAACTCTTGCTTGTCAACACAGGACAGTGGTTTACTTTGTCTTTGGGAAGTGAGGTTCATGTGCCTAGTGAGTGTAATTGTACTTGTGTGAATGGTTCTTTCATTGTGCAGGGAAGAGAGTGAAAGTGAGTTCCAGGTTGAAAAGGCTCAATCCCAACTCGGCTAGGAACACACAACACAAAAGGACATACATAGCTTCCGATGGAGCAGTCCACTCGGATGCGGAAGTCACAATGTACAAGGTAAGATAACACATACAGCATTCACGAATCAGTCCGAACGAGTGCAACAGTTGTTACAGGAAGGTTCATGTGAAAGGTTTGTCTGATGTTAGGCAGAGCAGTTGACACGAACGGGACAACATTAACATCATATACAACACATTTACATTATTATATTATGCATTACAATAAATGAATCAGTTTAGATGTAGAACACTGGTTAAAGCAACATGCATTACAAGTTTTAAAGATCAGCCTTACAACAAATACAATACATGTGTGAAAACATGTTGGCCTATTAAAAAACTTCTGAATTAAGAGAAAGTTCCAAGACACATTGCTACACCATACATAACTAACCCTTTCAGCGGGGCGTTGGAGCCACTACTTACTCCTCAAAGAAAATATTGCAGGCTCTCTTGGGCATGTCAGAGGAGTTGAGGTGAAAAGTCCTTTCATGTAAAAATGAGGGGGTATTTATAGCCAAGGGTGAAACTGACCCTTGTGGCTATTCGACTACCCTCATAACCATTCGACTTCCATGACTTTCCGACTTACATGACTCTATGTTCAACAAGTGGGTCTCTTGGACTTCCACATTACATCACATTGATTGACAACAAGCCTATAGTGGAAATGTGGGCAACATGACTCGTGACTTGACTCGACATTACTTGACATGACAATGTTGGCACATTCGTGCTGCTGCTAGAATGCATGCCGAGCTATAGTGTTTCTGGGTGATGGATGTCTTCATGGTGTATCATAACTTCACCTTCGCATGGCGAAGTATGTAGAGTCTTCGATGGTGCTTGGTTCGCTTGATGAAGCTTTAGCATGTTGTTCCTTGCTTGCATGTTGGAAGGCATGACAGGTTCATTTGTTCACGAAGGTGCATGTTCGTCACGTTCATTGGATTCGCATGATTTGTTCATTCGTCCATCAGTGAACTTGTCCTTCTGCGTGTGCTCCCTTCGTTCATCTCATTCATCGTCTTTCCATGTTGGTTGGTGTACATGTATCTGCAGTCACTCACGACGAGACGACATTAAATCTAAAACTCCTAGCCTACCATGGCACATGATCATTCGGATGCAGGTGACCGGGAGAGGTAGCAAGGCTGTGATCCGGGATGATGGCTTTGGGCAGCTGCTGATGAAAACAGTGCAAGGGTCACTGAGAGATGGAGACAGACAATCTGAGTCGACAGTGACTTCCTACAAGGTATGGCTCAATTGAGAGGAAAAATTACGCAAATTTTGGGAGGGACAGTCCAAGCTGCAGGAGGGCAAGGTACGCATGCTCTGTGCATTTTCTAGAATGAACAGTCAGCATGGGCTGGAAAACCATATTTGCACAATTTTCTAGAGGAACGGGCCAGGTTGCATGATGGGTCAGTAGGCAGGGGTTGTGTAGTTTTCTAGGGGAATTGTCTGGGAGACTATCATCCAGAACATCACAATTCCAGGAGGGAACTATCAGTTGGTTGTTGAGGTCACTGGAAGTTGGCTGCTTAGTCACTAGTAGCAGAAACAGTGCACATCCTGGAGGGAACTGGTAGTTTGCTGCTAGGAGTTGTTGGCAGGGAAATTGCACTGAAGCTAGGAAATCAGCTTGTTGATCATCTCTGTGCAATTTCTGAGCTGAGCGAACTGTTGGACAACAGAAGGCCTACTCATGAAACTTGCGCAATTTCTTGGATGAGCAGTCGTTCGACCGTCCGAATGACTAACTGGGAAAACTGTGCAATTTTCTGAAGGAGACAGGGATGGGAACTTGGTGTCTGTCCAACCTTTCTACGCATTATCCTCAGTCAATTGAGCAGGTAAGGTCAATGGCGTCTGTGCAATTTTTGAGGGGTCATTCCCAGGGTGACTGTCGAGTCCAACTGTCCGAGTGGCCAACATGAGTGTTAATTGAGTTGCTTGCAGGTAGCGCAGCTTGCAAGGACTAGCTTGGTTCTTCTACATTGTTCTAGTTGACAGCCGATCGAGTCGAAATCAGGGTGATGGTCCGGCTATCAGTGAGGAATTTGGTCCTCAGAACTTTAGCAAAAATGACTAAGTGTGTGAACAGTTGAAAGGTGCATAGATGATCATACAAACACACACTCGCATGACTTGACGACAAAATGACCAAACCATCTAGATACACATGTTCAACATGACTGACCTGCGGTGCAAGTGACAAGCACGACACTCGTGATTGATTGTTCAATGATCGACACGACACTTGTGTGACAATGAATGTGACTCCGTGTGTGAGTGTGATAGATGCTTTCATGGCAAACACAACAAACAAATATGAAGTGAATACTTTGAGCATAACTAGAACATGGTCGCAAGCATGACTTGGACATCAGCATGCAAAGACTTGAATGCAGAGTGAACCCGAGTGTGTACATTCATCAAGTGAAACTCTTCAAGGGAAGCTCTGAAATCAATGTAGGCCAAAATTTTGGAGGGTGGTTGTAGATGCTACAACACTTGGTGACACATTGGTAGAACTCCAGCTTCTCTATTTTGTTTTGTTGCTAGCATAGGGCCTTGGTCTTTGGAGGAGTATTGAATCACTGTGCGGGTTACTTCTGTTTCCCCACTTACCCCATGGACATACATGGTTCACCTTTTTCCAACTATGTCGAACACAATCAAACTTTCATCTTAGATCTCAGTGTTTCAAATCTGGGAAGGGTAGTTTAGCTCATGAGTTAAAGATTTTCAAAGTATAAGTTTTCATCTCTGATGTTGCTCTGCTACCAGCAGGCTTGGACAGTACCCCAGCGGAGTCATGCAGGAACAAACACATTGCTCCACAACCAGCGAGCCTGGTTAGTACCTTGGTGGAGTTGCATGCTTCACCTCAATGTGGAGGAAGCCTTTCACTTCTTTTGCCTTTGTATTTTTCAAGGGGACTATGCATAGGCACTTATTTATTTTTGGGGTAGAAGAGGGATCTCGACTTATTGAGAGCAAAAGAGGTTGTTCCTTCAGAGAAGCATGTAAGACCTTTGACATAGGTTTGGTTGTTTAGGTTTTCCCCTTCTTTGTTTCTACTAGTTGGATTAGCTTAAACACATAGAACAGAAGACTGAGTACAAGCATGGGGCTTCCTAGTGTGTACATAGGTTCACGGATGGACCAAAGCTTCCCTTACAGACAATTTGTATTTTCTGTCAGGACTTATAGGCTAAAGGTTGTAACCAAGCACAGAGGAAATGGACACAAGACTAGCCAAGTGTTGCAGTTTCACAAGTCTCTTCAAATTTCAGCCACATACTCTATTCAAAATCCAGAACGTAGTAGTTGGTAGCACTTATTTCTGAAAACAAAAAAAGTAATATATCAAACAAACAAAATGAACGTGAACAAAAATAGTAAGCAAAATCAAACAAAGAGAAAGCAAAGATAATAAGCAAAACAAACCAAATGAAACAACAAGCAGCAAGCAAACTATGTACATGGCACGGGTACGACCCGGCCTATTGAAAATAATGCTTGAGATCTTGGTCATTGACAAGAAGGTTGTCAATCCTCCCATTGAGTGATCGCAAATGATATGTGTATGGGCCAAGCTTCTCATGAACTATGTACAGGCCAATCCACAGGGACTGGAACTTCGTATGTTTGCCTTTGTCTTCATGGGGCTTATCCCATTTCAGAACTAAGTCATCCACATCGAAGCTAGATTTCCCTACAGACTTCTTATCGAACCACCTCTTGATATGGTTCTGGTGGACTGTGAATTTTTCTTTTTCTTTCATCCTTTCTTCCTGGAGCTTATGGAGAGCATACATCCTATGCTAAACTAGCTAGCAAGGCTCGCCTTGGGATTCCTAGGAAAGCTGAATAGCAAGCAAGTAGATATTTGGTAGGAGGATAACCTCTTTACCGTAAACCAGGAAGTACGGTGATGTATTCAGAGAGGGCTTAGGTTTTACACGGTCATCCCATAGTGCATTGGTCAGGGTGGTATGCCAGTTACGCTGATCAGAGAAAATGGTATTTTTGATTATACGAATGAGGTTTTTATTCGTAAACTCTGCTAGACCATTTCCTTGCGAGTAGTAATTCGATGAATGTTTTAGCACAATACCATTCTGTAATGAAATTCATAGAGTTTCAAAGACGAAAAATAAGTTGCATTATCAAAAACAAGTGATACCAGAATGCCAAAGCGTGAGATGATATTTTGTTGGAGGAAGCTAATGACCTCTTGTTCGTTCACTTGTTTGAGAGGAACTGCCTCTGTCCACCGCGTAAAGTAGTCAGTTGTTGTTAGGATATAGTGGTGTTTCTTTGACGAATGAGCGAAAATTTCCCCAACGATGTCCAGGCCCCACTATTGGAATGGTTCAGTCATTGCAATAGGGTGTAGTGGGGCTGCTGATCTTCGTGTTTTGTCGGCGCATCGTTGATAGACCTAGAATTTGGAGACATATACATGCGCATCCTTGAATAATGTGGACCAGTAAAAACTGACTCGCATAACCTTGTGTTCAATGGTATTTCCCACAAAGTTACCCCCGACAGGTCCATCATGCAAATACTGAAGTACCTTCTCTGATTCCTATGCCTCCAGGCACCTGAGAAAAACTCCATTATTATGCTTTCTGTAAGCACTTCGTGCATCGACTGATATACTAAGGCTTTCAGGCACAATGCCCTCTTCTGTCTTATATAAAAGTTAGAGGGTATGGTGCCATGCTCAAGGTACTTGCGTACATCTATGTACCAAGATGTTCTATTTTCCGTGGGGGTTGCTCACATTATTTCGTACATTTCAATCTCCTGCTCCCAACCGACGAGCTCTTCTTTGTTTTCTGGAGCATGTACTGCTTCAACTGCAAGTATGCAGAGCCCATGTCCTTTGATCGTGTGTATTGGCTTGATTTCAAGATCATATTCTTGCAAGCCTGTCATTCATTTCACACATCATTCTCCCAGCTCTTGTTGTACCAGCAATATACGAACTACTGGGTGGGGGATGAAGACTATGCAGTGTTTCTTCAGCAAGTAGGGCCTGAAGTGTTTCACCGCCTTGTAAACTACATACACTTTTTTGTCAATGTAGGGGTAGTTAAGCTTTGGTCCCTTCATGGTTGCACTCATGAAAGAGATGGGACGTTCATCATTAGCTTCGTCTTTCTAAGTGAGTACTGTAGCTAGTGAGTTATCGAAATCAAAGGTGTAAAGCAGGAAATCTTTTTTTAAATTTGGGTTGTAAAGTGTCGGTGCTTCAGCAATGGCTTTCTTAATTTGGGCGAATGCACTCTTTTCTTTCTTGCCGCAGGTGTACACTACATCTTTCTTAATCATGTCCATCATGGGCTTGACTATTTGCACATAATCCGAGATGAATTTCTGGAGGAAGTTTATCTTACCCAAGAAGGACTGCATGGCTTTCTTGTTGGTTGGGTGAGGAATCTGTTTGATAGCTTGGACCCGGTCTAGATCCACCTTGATCCCACTCTTGATAACAATGCATATGAGGAGGTTCCCCTCTGACATGGCGAATACGCTCTTCTTTGGATTCAAGGAAATCTCGTGTCTTCAGCATCACTCGAAAATTTTCTTAAGATAGCATATGTGGTCTTCTTGTCTTCTTGAGAACATAGTCACATTATGAAGGTATACCACCACGCTCTTCCCAATGAGTCTGCAGAAGGTGATGCCCATAGCGCACTGAAATGTTGTGCATGTGTTTACAAGCCTAAATGGAATTCGTCTATACGTGAACGTACCCCACTTGGTGCGGAAAGTAGTTTTGAGTCTGTCAGGTTTTGCTACCAGAACCTGATTGTATCCTTAAAAATCATCAAGGAGAGAGAACATCTGTGCCCCAGATACTGTTTGCAAAATATGGTCCATAGATGGCATGGGGTAGTTTCCTTTATCTGAGGCGCGGTTAACATTCCAGAAATCGACACACAAGTGGATTTCCCTAGACTTCTTTCATACAGGCACAAGGTTGGAGACACCAGCGGAATGACGAACTTTATATATGATCCGTGCATCCAAAAATTTAGTAAGCTCTTTCTGTATGAGGGGTTCACGCGACGGATATAATTTTCTCAGCTTTTGTTGATATGGCTTTACCCCTTCCTTGATTGGGATGATATGTTGTATGATCTGCGTTTCATAAGTTTTTAGGTCGTCATACGTCCATGCAAACACATCTCGGTACTATTTGAACAAGTGGATGAAGGCTTGTCATTCTTGTTGTGTACAACATGTAACAAGATTGACAAACTTCGGATCCCTTTTTGTTCCCAGGTTTATCAGTTCGTGCCTCATGGTGGAACTACGGGTCTTGTTGTTCCTTGGCCCTTGGAACCACTCTTGCAAGCCATATATCTTTTCCAGTGATACCACACATTTTGTGATAAGCAGAGCGCACTCGTGCTCTTCGTCGTCTATTGTTGCATATTCGAAAACGTCAACGTTGGCCATAAAATGTAGTATCTGTTGATCATCATTAAACACATGTACATTATTTATGTTCTCTGGGATAGATGGTTTGTACAAAATTTCAATAGTAAATCTATCCCTAATCGGTGACATTCTTGAGGTTGCATTTGCTAGTGCATTGGCAGTTGCATTACGCATACGTGTCACAACAATGATATTAAACGCTTGGAAGTTTGATATTAGTCACCATACCTCTTCTTGGTAGTTTTTTAGATGTGGTGATAAACAGTGAATGGTGTCACGTACCTGCCATACCACTATCTCTGAATCACCTACCACTTTAAGCATGACCACATTGAGGCTGATGGCTTTCTGCAAGCCCAACACGAGTGCTTCATATTTTGCTACATTTTTTGTGCACTCAAACTCCAAATGGCTTGACACCAGATGCTTCTTGTTGCAAGGGTTAATCAGAACACACATGGCTCCTAAGCCGTCCTGTGTCTTTGATCCGTCGAAGTACAAATTTTACAACTCATCTACACACGGACCACTTGATGTGCTAATACTATTGCTACTATTGTTGTTGCTACTACTGCTACTATTGGTATAATGTGTTGTACAAGTTTCATTACCATCATTTTGGAAAGGAAGGAGTCCCAAATGTGTGTCTAGTGGGGTTGGAGTTGATCGTACAGGATAACACCCCAACATTGTCTCAAGGAGGTAGTTGACGAACATGAGTTCTGCGAGAGCCAACGGTTTATTCTCGCATTTGATGGGAGTGACATTATGCTTCATGTACCTCTCGGATTCTACCCGGATTTGGTTACACTTTCCCTTGTGCGGAAGCCACAAGTGAGACCAGTCTGTAGAAAAATATCAATCCAACTTGTTGGACCAGTCCCTACTGAGTAATAGACCATATGCTTCCAGGATGTCCACAACCACTATGTTGATGCATTGGTGGACTTGACTATCATGGGATAGTCGAATGATCATGTCTCGTAATTCACCAATGGCTGGTACCGATGTTCGATCAAGTTGGATGATTCACATGGATGTCTTGCTCCACTTTGCATTGATCTTTTTAGCGATGGAGAGCGGCATGACATTGGCTGTCGCGCTGGAATCAACCAAATAGTTGTGAACATTGTAGTTGAAGATTTCAAAAGATAGCAAGAATGGAGGGAAACCTGAGTTTGCTTCTTCCATCCGGAGTGTATTGAGCACAGTTGAAAGTGATTATGGAGGTGTTCTTTCTCTCTTGCTAGTAGAGGCTGCATTGTTTGTCGTTTTCTGTCCCAATGCGCATAACAGGATATCTTGCTGACTCTAGATCTTAGCCAACTCGAACAAATTGATGTTCGCTCAATTCTTCTTCATGTCATCAACAATGTTGTAATCCATAGGTGGTAGACTCACTGAGGTGTCTAGGGTAAGACGAGTGTTCGTGTTATCTGACAGAGTGTGTAGGTTGCTTCTCATGGATGTGTTTTTGTCCGTCGTTGTATTCCGAGACTTGCTTTGTGTTTTCTGCTTTGGGCTGGCTGGTGGATCGATCTTCCTTATCAGCAATGTAATCTTTTATTGCATCTCCCCAAGTGTGGGGGGAGCCCCTTTACTTCTGACACTATAATGGTTAGTTTGCTTCCGGGACTATTCTCGGTATTCATCTTTGCCATTGTTTGCGATCATTGATACATGTTCACCACCTGCTCAAAACTTGATGGCTCATCAGGTGCAACTTCTTCATCATTGTACATGTCTTCTGATTTCTCGTGCATATTTCTTCCCGCCTCGAGTGTACGACTCTAAAAAGTATTTGTGACCCACTTCCAGCCCGGACAAGAATTCTCATGACGATGTTCTTCGTGGAAAGAACAAAATTTCGGATTTTCACATAGTTCGAGTTGGAACACAGGCTTCTGCATAGTTTTTGGAATGTACTAGCTACTTCTTGATGCATTTCTTGCTTGTCTCTGCCTAGGCGGGTGACTTCTTGCAAATATGTCTGATCTATGTTGTTTGAGTTCAGGCATTTCAATGGACAAGCTCTTGACAAGACTAGTGAGGGTGTTGCTTCCTTGTCTCTACCCTTGCTCACCATTGCTTGAGACTTCCTGCTTGCATCCTTGGAGTCCTTCATCGATTCATCATCCTTGATGACTCCAACTACACATAGGTCTTTCTCAACAATGATAGCCTCTTCACAGTTTTCCAATAGTGTTGGTCTCGCAGCTTGCTTGATGAACTGCGCAATGTTGGTTGGCAATGCAGACGTGTAGTAATCAGTGGTGATGGAGTCATGAGGCTTAGTGTCTGCTGGGAACTTGTTCAATATACGTGTAAACCTCTGATTGAAATATTTCACTTTCTCTTTTCCCTCCATCTTGAGGCTTCCCAACTCTTTGAGTAGCATGGTTGGGGTCTTGTCATCAGTGAACTTCTCAAGGAACATGCGTTTGAATGCAACCCAGTTGTGTATAGAGTTCGGTGGAAGGTTGTGATACCAAGCAGTTGCACAACCAACCAAGGTACATGGGAACAATCTACATGCGACATCATCATAATGTACCTCGAGGGTCTACAACTATAGGTAGAAGTTGTCTAGGTGGTCTTCCGCATTTACCATGCTGTCCGGGTCGAACTTGACGTTCATTCTCTCTGCTTGCCTTGGCATCTTATGAAAGACGGTCGAGAGAGCCAATGGTCCTTGAATCATCCATTCAAAATTTGGGTCAGCCATCTGTTCATCTTCTTCATACTCTTCCTCTCCTTTGTAATCTGATGTTTCTGACCCTGCGTCTGTTGGTTCATCTCTGCCTCCGCCACCTCCACTGCCTTCCCCTCCATCTCCTACACCAAAGTCTGATCCCGACATGACAAGAGTGCCTTGTTCACCTTTCTAGAGGATTAGATGTTTCTTTTCATCTTCAATAGCTTCTCCTAGACCTTCAAGTGTGGCAAGCGTTGCTTCTTCCACTGATTATACAACAACACTCATGGAAGTGGCCTTTGGCTTACTGCACATGGAAGATGATGTCTGTCTGGGATCAGCCTGATTGATTTTGCAAGCTGGCGAGTGATGGGACGAAAGGATCGAAGGTGTTGATCTGAAGTCGCGTGCTCAACAATGGGAAGTGAGGAGTAACAAACCACTAAGTCACGTGTAGGTGAGAGAGAGTGTGAGTTACTGCCTTGACCAGATGTTTTTTGAATGAGTGTGAGGTGAATTTCAGCCATATACAACTGGTTTCCCTCCTTCTAGTGCCAGAAATGTTAATAGTGCGGGATTCGCCAACATTCAGGGGATCACCTCGGTATGAAGTCCCAACTAGACCTCACACCATTTGGTGTGGGAATCCCATCCAGTATGATGGTATGATTGCCATTATCTTAAGGATTTGCCTCAACTCTTGCTTGTTAGCACAAGAGAGTGGTTTGCTTTGTCTTCGGGAAGTGAGGTTCGCATGCCTAGTGAGTGTAAGTGTACTTGTGTCAAAGTTTCTTTCACTGTGAGTGGAGGAGAGTGAAGGTGAGTTCCAGGTTGCAAGGGATCAGTCCCAACTCGGCTAGGAACACACAACAGAAAAGGACATACACAGCTTCTGTCGAAGCAGTCCACTTGGATGCGGCAATCACAATGTACAAGGTAAGATAACACATACAACACTCACAGATCAGTCTGAACAAGTGCAACGGTTGTTACAACAAGGTTCATGTGAAAGGTTTGTCTGATGTTCGGCAGAGCAATCGACATGGATGGGACATCATTAACAGTATATACAACACATTTCCATTAATAGATTATGCATTACAACAAATGAATCAATTCAGATGTAGAACACATGTTAAAGAAACATGCATTACAAGTGTTAAATATCAGTCTTCCAACAAATACAATACATGTGTGAAAACGTGTTGGCCTATTAACAAGCTTCTAAATTAAGAGAAAGTTCCAAGACACATTGTTACACCATACATCACTAACCCTGTCAGCAGGGTGTTGGAGCCACTACTTACTCCTCAAAGAAAATATTACAGACTCTCTTGGGCATGTCAGAGGAGTTGAGGTGAAAAGTCCTTTCATGTAAAATTTAGGGGGTATTTATAGCCAAGGGTGAAACTGATCCTTGTGGCTATTTGACTACCCTCATGACCATCCGAATTTCATGAACTTCTGACTTACATGACTCTATGTTTAACAAGTGCGTCTCGTGGACTTCCACATTACATCACATCGATTGACAATAAGCCCATATTGGAGATGTGGGTGACATGACTCATGACTTGACTCGACATGACAATGCTAGCACATCCGTGCTACTAGGTGATGGGTGTCTTCATGGTGTATCATAGCTTCACCTCTGCATGGCGAAGTGCACGGAGTCTTCAATGCTGCTTGGTTCGCTTGATGAAGCTTTAGCATGTTTTTCCTTTGTTGCATGTTGGGAGGCTTGACAGGTTCATCTATTTGCGAAGGTGCATGTTCATCATGTTCGTCAGCTTTGCATGCTTCGTTTGTTCATCCGTTAATGAACTTTTCCTTTTGCATGTGCTCCATTCATTCATCCCGTTCGTCTTCTTTCCATGTTGGTTGGTGTACCTGTATCTGTAGTCGCTCATGACGAGATGACATCAAATCCAAAACCTCCTAGTCTACCATGGCACATGGTCATTCAGATGTAGGTGACCGGGAGAGGCAACAAGGCTGTGATGCGGGATGATGGCTTTACGCAGCTTCTGATGAAAATTGTGCAAGATTCACTAAGAGATGGAGATAGACAATCTAAGTCGACAGTGACTTCCTGCAAGGTCTAGCTTGGCTGAGAGGAAACATTGCACAAATTTTGGGAGGGACAGTCCGAGCTGCAAGAGAGCAAAGGCAGGCATGCTCTGCACATTTTCCGGAACGAACAGTTATCAGGGGCTAGACAGCTAGATTTGCGCAATTTTCCAGAGGAACGGGTCGGGATGCATGATGGGTCAATAGGCAGGGATTGTGTAGAATTCTGGGGGAACTGCCTGAAAAATTGTCAGCCAGAACTGTACAATTCCCAGAGGGAACTAGTAATTGGTTTCTCAGTCACTGGTAGCAAAAAATGCGCAAGTCCTGGAGGGAACTGGTAGTCTACTTCTAGGAGCTGCTAGTGGGGAAACTACATTGACACTAGGAAGCTGACCTCTTGATCATCTCTACGTAATTTCTGAGCTGAGCAAACTGCTGGACAGAAAAAGGCATGCTCATGAAACTTGCGCAATTTCTTGGATGAGCAGCCAGTCGACTGTCCGGATGACGGACTGGGAAAACTGATCAATATTATGAAGGAGATAGGGATGGGCACTTGGATTCTATCAAGCCTGTCTGTGCAATATCCTCAATCAGTTGAGCAGGTAAGGTCAATGGCCTCAGCATAATTTTTTAGGGGAGTTAGTCCTGAGGTGACTATCAGGTCTGATTGTCTGAGTGGCCAGCATGAGTATTGATTGAGTTGCTTGCGGGCAGCGCAGCTTGGAAGGACTAGCGTGGTGCTTCTGCGTTGTTCTAGTTGACAGTTGATCAAGTTGACAGTAGGGTGATGGTTTGGCTATCAGTGAGGAGTCTAGTCGTTAGAACTTCAGCAAAAATGACTAAGTGTGTGATCATTCGAAAGGTGCATAGATGATCATACGAACACACACTCGCATGACTTGGTGACGAAATGACCAAACCATCCAGACACACATGTTCAACATGACTGACAGGCGGTGCAAGTGACAAGTGTGACACTCTTGATTGATCGTTCATTGATCAAGATGATCCTTGTGTGACAACGAATGTGACTTCGTGTGTGAGTGCGACAGATGCTTTCATGGCGAACACAACAAACACATACGAAGTGAAGACTTTGAGTATAACCAGAACATGGTCACAAGCATGGCTTGGACATCAGCATGCAGAGACTTCAATGCAATGAACAAGAAAGGTCGATGTAAAGACTGTTATCGGGAAAACTAGTGTCTATTCAGAACTGCTAGTCCCTCTAAGACCGGTAGCTATCTTAGAAACAAACTAACTAAAGTTACTTGTGTTTTCCTTTACGAGAGATAGATGAGAAAGAATCAGAGAGTACCAACCTCAGTCTTTCGCTTGGATCCTTGCTTGTTTCCTTTCCCCTTTGCCAGAATTTTGCCACTCCTTCCTTACTTGTCCCGCTTCAAAGAGAACCCGTCGAGTCAAAGTAGCATAATACCATCAAAGCATAGAGATCTATCACTGTAAACAACATAGGATCAGATATATATTGACCATACAAATGCATATAACAACACAATATTCAGAGATATACAAGAATATGGAGGAAAATTCAAATAGCTTTATTGATATAAGTAGTAGAAGAGAGAATTACAACCACTTGGTCTGACCCAGTGCCATCCTCCCAGCATGAAAGCCCTCTTCACCTCATACAAAGCAAGATAACCCAACAATGTCTTCAAAGAGAGACCAACAACACTTCCTTGCAAATTACAAAATTCCAGCCTTTGGATCTCTTGGATGAGGGATCCATATATAGATGTTTACAGGAGAGTGAGTCAGCTTCTAGGATTTTGATTAGTTTCATTTCACTGATAGTTCTTGGTTCCACATGGAGATTTTAGATCTCTTACTCATCCCTGGGTGAACTCACAGAGGCAAGTGTCAAATGGGCAGTTTCTAGAAGATTCTCTAGGTTTCCACCTAGCAAACTGCTTGTTCCATTTGTCTATTCTCTCTCATCGCACCCTATAGAAGGGCTTTCCAGTATGCATCACACTTTTTGCATGTGTCGGGTGAGATGCATCACACCTTTAGCACTGGGCAGTCTGTATGGTCCTGCTTTGACCAGTTTTGAGAGTTTTTCATGGAGAACTTCTGGGAGATGATGTAATCAGCTGACCTTGTTCCTTTAGAGTATGAAACAACACTTTTAGGGACTTAGAAGCCCTTGGTTTATGGACATGTATGATTGGGGTTGCAGTGCCCAAATATGTCTATAACAGTTGCCCCCTAAAGTATGAGGTCGTAAATCCTTTTTGATGTCAGGTGAAATGCTTTATAATGAGGATCCGAGGTTTTTCGAACTAGAAGGTGACCTGTAATAAGATACAATACAATACATTATCTTCATAATATTTTTCATGATCTAGCTGAGGCGGGCATTCCCATGCTCAGCTTTGATAAATTCATTTTCATGTACATAGGACAGACAACCGTCTGTGTGCAGACTGATGATTCTGGTAGAGCCATCATCCCTTAGTTTGGATGATTATATGTGCAGCAATGATGTATATTTGATGTCTTTATTTTTATGAATATATCACAGCCCAGATGGATGAAACTAGATCTGAGGTCTTCAAAACTCGTTCAATCTTCGCCCGAAGTACAAGTTGATCCATGTGAAAAGATGTTCTGTTGTCAAACACGGAAGGACATTGTCTGATTACCAGCCAATGATGTAAGTTGTTAATAGGCATGAGAGGAATCACCGATAATGATGATGACCCTCAAGGTACTGCAGTACAATTCACGTGGTGTGAATACATGAGTTGATGTCAAACACCACGCAAAATCTTTCGGTCGAAGGCCATTAATGTAAACCTATCACCGGAGGTGAGAAACTTGCCATTGAGGCATGCAAGCTTCAAAGTACTGAAAGTGTTGTGCCTAGGTCGACTTCTTGGATAATGAGCTGATGTCAACAAGAAGTGACCCATCGTAGGAGGGCATTGATGGATCCCACATCTATGACACAGAACGGAGCAAATGATTTTGTAGAGGTGAAAACGATCTGATGATACAAGGTTCAGGGTGGCGGTCATGAAAGAATGAAGCGTGAAGGTATTGTAGTGGATGAGACACAAGCTGGGTAGGTGAATTCTCTGAGCGACTTCTCTTGAACATATCGGCGACACTGAAATGGATTGGTAGCGTTAACCCCAAAAGTTGATGGTACGGTGGACCAATGGTGATATGACCGGTGAATGGAATAACCCAAGCCGACTCAATCATGGTGAGGGAGTGAAAGTGTCATGTTCAAGAGCGACCTGCTACCAATAAAGTTTCTTCAAGTTTTCTTCCCAATTTTCCCCAGTCATTTCTGACCAGTACCTCTTTATTTTTGTCAAGCTTGAGGAGGATAACATATGCTTGTTCTATAATTTTCCCTTCGGGCAAACCTGTCGCTATGTTTTAACGAGCCTAGCGACAGTGAAACTCACCCTTGTCTGAATGGACAAGTTTATCGCTATTGTTTTAACGAGTTTAACGACAAGGATAACTCGGTTCTTTTCAGTTTTAGAGCGTCTGAAAAGAGACAGAAAGGAGACTCCAATATTCCTTTTTCGTAATATAATCCCTTAAATCCAAAAAAGTATAAAACAATGCGAAAGGGATGACTTTTCGATAGTTTTAACAAGCCGAACAAGACAAACGCTCGATCTTTTTGTGTAATAATCCCTCAGGTCTAAAAAGATGAAAATCTAGAGGAGGGATGGCACTTCCAATCACTTTAACGAGCTGGAGAGGCCAATTTCTCGACAATCTTTTCATATTTTACGAGTCAGATGAAAAGAGCTTAAAGGAGACTCGTTTTTTGAGGAACGAGCGATGTTTTCGGATAGCAACTGGTTCCAGGTAATGTTTGGAACTTTTCAATCACGACAGTGTAAAGAAGGTGGCTAATAGGATCACTCATCGCAATTGTTCCTCAAAAGGGGTAAACAATCAAATGGAGGCGTATGATCAGCTAAAAAAGAGTGGAGGTGATGGTAAGAACATGACCAAGGCTCAAAAGCTGATAACAATTCGATCTCAATGTTTATTTACTGGAGGTGGGTTCATTTTTTAATGAGCTTAAACTCTGGTGGAACATATGCTCATTGCTAGGATTAATTTTTAATGAGCTTGAACTTCGCGTAAAACTGCTCGTGCAAGTCGTATAATAAGGATGTCTCATCGATAGGTTCATTTTTTAGGGAGCTTGCACCATTCGAAATTTTGCTCCGACTCCATTTATTATGTAAGCTAAGAATGACCAATCCTACGAGTTTAAAGGGTTAAGAACCTACAAACTAAGAAAACAAATGGTCACTTTTCACTTTCACGCAAAAGGGTTTGCATGCCCCCAGGTATAGCGAAGTAGAGTTTCCCACGTTACCCCTCAATTTGCTGACAAAACATTTGTTTTATCGTGAAAGGCCTACCTTTTCCAGGTTACCCTTCAATTTGTAGACAAAACATTTGTTTTATCGGGAAAGGCCTACCTTTTCTAGCTTACCCTTCAATTTGTAGACAAAACATTTGTTCTATCGGGAAAGGCATACCTTCTAACATAGGTATCCTTTTCCGGTCTAATCCCATTTTCCTAAACGGACGGGTGTGTTAGACCAGTCATGTATCCTCTACGGAAACCTACCCTATACCTGAAGTTTTCCTAGCGAAGCAAACCAGGGTGCATGCCCCCTGGGTTTCAATCACAACCACTGAATCACTCGCGTTCATTAGGTGTATGGACTGGAGATTGATGAGACATTCCTTGCGCAAAAAGGCATGTTAGAGATGGCATTTGACTATTAGCTATGTGTGAACCAGGGAATGAAAGTTGGTCTATGAGTTGGACCACTCTACCTTCATACGGAAAACACATTACTCGAAAGAGTGAGGAAACAATAGCTCCCATGCTATAAATGTAGTCACGCCCAGGGAGTAGATTGTAATCTAGAGGTCCTTGGACTACCGTTATGTTCAGATAAACGGTTTTCCTTCTCAAGGTTATAGGAAAACTTGGAAGGATCCCTAACGGTCAACTAGTTCCTTTATCGAAGCCTGACAGATTTCACATCTCAGGCAAAAGCGATGGTGAACCAAGCACTTTCCAAGCAATCGAGGAAAGGATACTCACAGAAGCCCCTTCATCTATGATGATACCAACCATGACCATTCTGTAAGTTTGTACTATGATTCAGAATGCTACATTAGACGGTAAACGAGGTCTTCCTAGTAGGTTCCAATCAAAGGAAATGACTAGGTTGCTTGGAGGTGGGACCGAATAAATGGCCTGATACAACTCTGACAAAATTTCTTCCTGTGGTAAAGGAATGGGCAGATTTCCCCCATGTTCATCAGAGTCCGTCTTTACAAAAAGAATTTGAACGGTGTCGTCCTCATTCTCTTTGGTGACTCTATCATCTGAAGGTAACTCCTCTGAAGACAAGATGGGGTCGACTGCCATCTCGACCTATTGACTTTGGTCCAATGTGGACTAGGAGGGTTCATCTTCAATGATAGGCACTTCGATCGACAACAAAGGTGTGTCAGTCGGATTTTCAACTAGCAATGTACTCGGCAAGAGTTTCTTGTATCCAGGAGGAAGTCACTGCGGTGACGCAGGACGATTATCCAAGACTCTTTTAGCTTCATCCAGGAAGGGACAATGATGAAGGGCATGATCGCCTTCACAGTTTGCAAGGAAATTTAGATTTTCCTTTCTGTCCGGTGACTTCGTTTTCACTAGTTGACGGTGTACTCTCAACATGATCGTCAGAGGTTGATGACACTGGATTGTGCAAGCGAGGAGACTAGTCCCTTAATATCCACGGGATGCAAGGAAAATCTCGATGATAGTGGTCTCCTTTATAAATGACACATGGAGATTTAGGTTTGGACAATGCAGTGTGTGGATTTTCGCTAGACGATGCACGGTTGCCCCTTTTTACCATTGGCTCCTTCTTCTTCTTCTCAGTTACTTGGTTTTTAGTTTTACTAGCTTCACCAAGCAAAGAGGAAGAAGGAGAGGGAGAAACAAACAAAACAGAAGGTTGGGGGCTAACTCTAGTATCATCTATTTGTTGATTTGATTGCTCAGGAATCACGTGCTTTGAACGAAAGAGGTCGAGAACAGCTATACTGGCAGGCCAATTGTCAATCCCTGGAGGGACAACGTGGCCATATGAGGTGCACCAACATCTCCCCAAGAGGAGAAAGGACTAGGATTTCTCCCAAGGGGAAATCCTTGGTTGGTGGACTCCATTTTCTCAACCCAAGATCAATGAGGGAACGGTGAAGTTATTCTGTTTAAAATAAATTTTAGACACTTTGACACAACTTGCTTTTTCACTTTTTAAGAGTCGAGAAAAGCTAAAGATGACTCTAGTTGCCTTCGATTTTTAATGAGCCTGAAGTGACAAGTGCTCAGATGGACTTTTTTCTTTAAAGAGTCTGAAAAGGAACGAAAGAGACTACTCTGGAAATCTAGAAAGAGGGATTACCAAAACAATCGCAAAACTACAGAATACTTTTTACGGTATGGCGGTTAATCTTCCCGAATGTTGTGTTCAGTGCATTGCGATCGATAGGGCATCAGACACGGCTTCCTAAGGATAAAGGATATAGCCAATTGTGGTCTCCCAATATATACTCGAAGATACGTGGGAGCACAAGTCCGTACTGGCACTTGTCGTCTCATAGAGGAGGAATCACCCAACCTACAATTAAAGCGACAGTTACCAGGCTTTATGACGCCGGAATACGTCTCTAGCCTAGACTTCTAGATGTTGTGCGTTAGGTTCCAAAGCGTTTTTATGTTCATTGAATTTATTTTACAGTTGATCTTTCTTAAGAAGTTTGCCTTTAAGGTTCACCGCGTGATGTAGATATACAACTCCTAAATATGCAATCTAAGATGATAAACAGTCGTTTACTCTTCTTTTTGCAATGAAAATCCTAGCTACTAAGGAAAAAGAAACGAAATCCTTTCAACATAGAGCAGAGAGCACACACTAGATGCACTGTCCTAAATCAACAAGTAGTCTAAATGCAAATGCACATGCATGTATTTGTTTTCCGCTTTCTTAATGTGTGAATGACAAAAAGAATGCTAAATACAATTATGAATTATCTCTTCTTTCAAAGCGACAGTACTAACAATTTTCTTTTCAAAAACGACAGGAAGGCTAGACGACACTTTGCGATTTTGTACTAAAAACTTCTCTCGACACTTGAAATACTATAAATTCAGATCAAATACGAGAGTAACAGTGTAATCGACTATCAAAAAGAGAAGGATTCTTTTCTTTGACTGAAAACGACACTTGCGACACTTTCAAATTAAAAGACGACAGTTCGATTAAGCTACTATTTTGTAAATGAGAATTGTGAATGGTGAAAAATACATAAAAAACATTCACAAATCTTTGTACAATTGAGGTTGAATGATGCAAAGGAAGGGGGTTTCAACAATGGTCTATTGATCATAGATAGCAAAACTCCTGAATAAAACTGAAGACAATGAAGAAAAATCAAAATCTGGAGGAAGAAATAGTCTTACCTGATCATCGCACCTGTAACACAGGGAAACAGGGATGCATCTCACCTACTGCACACAGGAGGTGTGATGCATCTAGTCTGCCTAAAGGAGAGGGTGCGATGGACCAGGAACGAGACTTTAGCTTGGTTTTTGGCCATAGTTTGTAGTTTAGTTCAGGGATTTAGGCTGAGCTAACAATAGTCAGTAAATAGAAAGTATAGGGCTGATATAATGAGGTTACTTGAACTACCTCTAGGGCACTTAGGATGTTTGCAAGTCGGTTGTTCAGTTCATTAACAAACCCGGAGATTGACTGAAGCAGCGTTGATATACTTTGCACTTGCATAGCAAATGTAGTTCGAAGGCTAGCTGGCTTGACTTCAGGCTCCATCTGTGGTTTATGAATCAAACAAATAGAGACATTCAATCAAACTAATCACTCCCTAGCGGAGTCGCCATTTTGTTATCGGGAAAACTAGTGTGTATTCAGAACTGCTAGTCCCACTAAGACGAGTAGCTATCTTAGAAACAAACAAACTAAAGTTACTTGTGTTTTCCTTTACGAGAGATAGATGAGAAAGAAGCAGGGAGTACCAACCTCAGTCTTTCGCTTGGCTCCTTGCTTGTTTCCTTTCCCCTTTGACATATTTTCGCCACTCCTTCCTTACTTGTCCCGCTTCAAAGAGAACCTGTAGAGTCAAAGCAGCATAATACCATCAAAGCATAGAGATCTATCACTGTAAACAACATAGGATCAGATATATATTGACCATACAAATGCATATAACAACACAATATTTAGAGATATACAAGAATATGGAGGAAAACGCAAATAGCTTTATTGATACAAGTAGTAGAAGAGAGAATTACAACCACTTGGTCTGACCCAGTGCCATCCTCCTAGCATGAAAGCCCTCTTCACCTCATACAAAGCAAGATCACTCAACAATTTCTTCAAAGAGAAACCAATAGCACTTGCTTGCAAATTACAAAATTCTAGCCTTTGGATCTCTTGGATGAAGGATCCATATATAGATGTTTACAGGAGAGTGAGTCAGCTTCTGGGATTTTGATTAGTTTCATTTCACTTATAGTTCTTGGTTCCACATGGAGATTTCAGATCTCTTACTCATCCCTGGGCGAACTCAGAGAGGCAAGTGTCAAATGGGCAGTTTCTAGAAGATTCTCTAGGTTTCCACCTAGCAAACTGCTTGTGCCATTTGTCTGCTCTCGCTCATCACACCCTATAGAAGGGATTTACAGTATGCATCGCACTTTTTGCATGTGGTAGGTGAGATACATCACACCTTTAGCACTGGGCAGTCTGTATGGTCTTGCTTTGACCAGTTCTGAGTAGTTTTTCATGGAGAACTTCTAGGAGATGATGTAATCAGCTGAGCTTGTTCCTTTAGGGTATGAAACAACACTTTTAGGGACTTAGAATCCCTTGGTTTATGGACATGTATGATTGGGGTTGCAGTGCCCAAATATGTCTATAACAAAGACCCACACGAGCTCACAGAGTGAACCCAAGTGTGTGCAGTCATCAAGTGAAACTCTTCAAGGGAAGCTCCGAAATCGGTGCAGGCCAAAATTTTTGAGGGTGGTTGTAGCCACTACAACGAGTCCTTTGCTTGAGTTATGAAAGTTTATTTATAACAAATTAGGTGACCCTTCACCTCCCTTGTGACTCTTGATCTCCCTTATGATGCTTGACCTCCCTTATGAATCTTAAGCTGTCATATGACTTTTTGTCTCCTACATGACCCTAGGACTTCCTAGTGACTTTTCACATTCCATGTGTAACCCTTGGGCTTCCACACATTTTACATTTTCTAATTTTTTGAAATTAAAAAATTACATTCCACCAAAATTTGGTGAGAATACATGGGACAAAATAACACTATTGTGTTGACACTTTGAGGAGCTACAATTTAGTGATTGTGACATGAGATTTCATTGTAATGTGTTAATTGCAAGTTCTTCTCTTTGATGTTATCTCCCCAAATCTTCATGATAGATATGACTTGTAATTCATCTTCACCCTCCAAAGGGTCCAGTTATAGTATTATAGCCTTCCAAGTCATCATGTTTTCCATCTATCTATCATAGTTCAGAGTTCCTTTATCTCCTGCATGATGGTATCTTTGTGTCTCACATCCACAAGCGTCTTCTTGCAACCTCTCCTTGATGACCTCCTTGAAAACCACCTACCATGTTAATATGGTAGTATCTATAAGTGAATTTCACTCATGACAAGACAATATCAGTCCAAAATCACCTAGTCTGCCTTGTTTTCTCATGCAAGATTTTGACTGTGATGGGATAGTGCACAAGCACTGAGAGAGAGGCCTTCTTGGGTGAAAAGTGCAGGTTCAGGAGGAAAGAGGTGGTGGTCTAGGCACTGGGAGTGCACATTGTAAAATAGCAAGAGAAAGAGGGACAAGTCTTGGGTGTAAATGGAAAGTCTAGGAGATAGTGACTATGAGCTTGAGGCCTGAGAATTCACAATGCACAATGACTAAGAGGGAGCTTCGGTTGAGCATAGGTTGCCACTACAAGGGTATTGAGGTGACCTTACTAGCCACTAGGAGTGTGTAATGTGAAACACAAGGTAGGCTTAATCAAGGATTTTGCAGTGGCCAAGTGTAAGTAGTAAGGATTGAATGACTCTGCTCTACATATGCATAATGTGCAATGAAGGGAGTTATCCTCAAGATGGGCATAGGGTGTAGGTTTAGGAGACAAAATTATCATCACTGAGGCTTGGTAGTGTAAAATGCACTCATCACATAGCTAGAGGTTGAATTTTCTCATAGATTGTGCATGATTTGAGGACAAGTAAGAACTCCAAAGTTGACTAAGTGCGAGAACAATGTGACAGAGAGAGAGAGAGAGAGAGAGAGAGAGAGAGAGAGAGAGAGAGAGAGAGAGAGAGCATATATGTTGTAAAATGGATAGTGGTAGTTATTAATCTTATTTTCCCTAACCTTGATATTTTCTTGTGAATCTTATTTATCTTCATTATGTTCTTTAGTTAGATATTTTCATCAAACAATATTAAGAACAGGGACACAAATATTAAGATCTCAGCCAAGGAAAAACCCCTCCAAGGGGAAAACCTGGAAACTCTTCTCTTCTTAGAATCTGCTTCAAATGAGATACAAAGACCCAAATCCTAGACCCAATCCTTCTCCTAGTACCAATTCAACCCTTCATTGATTCCTTAGAAAACTACTACACACTACAACTTTGACCTGCCAGCTTCGATACTGCTTCTCAGCCTACAACTTCAACCCTACAATTTTGGTCTTGCAGGTTCCAAGGAAACCCTATATCAACCTAATATTGATACCTTCCTAGAGTAAGAAATCTCCTCATAAGGTCAAAAAGGTCCAAATAGAGTATCCTTCCTTTTGGCTACATGATACTACACTTTGTCCTACTTCCATTTTGGTCCTGCACTTTCGGCCTTTTCCTACAACCCAAAACCCTATAATTTTACGCATGTGAGATAGATAGAGCCAAAAAAAACGAATAATTTGTCCTTCCTTCCCTTCCTTGTATTTTTCTCTCCTTTCTTCTCTTCTTAGCTATAGATTGAACTTCTTCTTGTGATATCTAACTTCTATAGTGATTGTGTCCCAAATGGGGTCAAACTTCTTCTTTATATAGCCTTCTCAAGGGGTTGAATTCCCTACTTTAGGCAAACTTGATGCTGCCAAGGCCAACTTGTACTTTTGGAGTTTCCATGACTTTCTATACATAAAATAGTTATTTTTAGAATTACAATTTTCCCATAAGGGTCTTATAAACTTGATGCTAACTCATTTGACTCAAGGAAATAAATCCTAATACCTAAAAAATCCTAGAAGCATGAAAAACATGATTTTACCTAGAAGACCATCAATAATGAGCATGAAACCCATGCTTTAATAATAATAACTTTTTATTTTCTTTTCTTGTTTGTTATATAGGATACATATTGAAATGAGTACAAAAATTATGAAGACCAAAACTAATTACATTTCTCAACACTCCCTCTTAATTGGGGAGGTATTCATAATTTTTCAATCAATACAACATCATATCTCAAACTAAATAATTCTCACAGGAAGAGTCAGATTGATAAGCCATACTGTAAGCATCATCAACATGACTAGCATTGTCTTTGAGACCTAACTAAACAAGCTCTTCTTTAACCAAGAGCATTTATGTTGGGAGGCTTTACATGTGATACTCCCATACCTATACCAGGCACATACCCCATCTGGATGTCTACAAGGTATTTCCTTTTAGGACTATTATTATCTTGGATCTCCAATCCCGAGTCCTCAAAGAATGTCGGTCATCTTCGACCACTCTTCTCTCCAATACCTTTCACATCCTCAAAGAGTGTTGGTACCTTTCCTTTCTTGGATCTTTTATCCTCAAGGAAACCATAGATGCTTATCAAATCCTGTCATTATCTCTTCATTGCCTGAATAGGAGATTGCACATTTGATGTCCAACATCACTCCCTCTCAACCAAAGAGGACATCCCTATTGTCCTTTAATGTTGAGAATAAAGCCTTGTTCCTATACAAGGAAACTCCTTTACTCACTCTCAAAATTAGAGAAGATCTAGACTTCCTTTATATTTGGGAAGTCATCATCACAATCCTTATAACTTGTCTTCATAAGAGTATAAGATAACAGTTCTTCATAGATACATGGTTCCCTCTTTCCTCTGCATCATCAAGATTTATTTCTTTCAAGGTATAATTTCATGGAATTATGGCTAAAATGTTGTCCTTGATGGAAACCTACTTGAAAAATATGTCCTTGATGTCAACTTGGTTATAATATGATGGCTATTTAATTATTGCAGATGACATGTTTGATGGGTACATATGTTACAAAAGATATGGAAGATAATTGACACCTCAATCACAGAAAAATATGTAAGTTTGAAGTTTGAAAAGTATACACGACCTTTGTGAAGAATAGTCGCATACATATGTAGGTTTTGTGAAGAAAAGTCACATACAGAAATTTTGACCATGAAAAATAGAAAAACATAAGCAATTACCATGGTAATAGACCATTTGTTGGGTGTGGGGCCCAATTATCTTCTTTATTCAGAGGTATCACTGTGTTGGACCCTAGTTCATAAAGCGGTGACAACGTCAGCCATTTAATCGACGTTAGGAGGGTCTAGAGGGGGGGCAATGATGCTTTTATGAGCCCCCCCACCCCCCCTGGCAAGGGTTCAGGGGAAATGCCCCCGAAGCTAAAAATAGATGTAAAATTGCCTTGTAAAATATTGTAATTTCGTAGTCAATCTGAGTCGTTCACTAGGTCGATGATCTAATGGCAGAAGTTATGTTTAATTTAGGGTGTTTTTTCCCTAGAAGGAAATCCCTCACTATATATGAGGGAATTGTATTGCATTTGTGTATATGTGTATTCTAAGCGAGAAAGATAGAGGACATTGTGTGAGAGCGAAGAGGAAATTACAACAAATCTGTTGTAGGTTGTATTTCTTAATTTTGATGGATAATGTAAAGGAAGGACTAGTTGTTTCTCCATGGACATAGCCCAAATTGGGTGAACCACATATATTTGTGTCTCTCTTGTTTTATGTGTTTTCTATGTTTATGTTTCTAAAATATTTTATTTTTTCCATTTCTTTGTAATATATCATTTTCTAACAAGTATTGTTTCGGCAATGTCTAATTGACCTTGTCAAATTAATACCAACAACATTACCAAATGATTTTCTTGTGGTATTGGAAAAGGATAAAACTATTTAAGGAGATAGAGATCAAGGAGTTAGGTGTGCATTGTAATGGATTATTCATATGTGATCTAATTTGAAAAAGGTGTGCACCATGGAATAAGGAGAAGAGTCAAATATGAAAGATCTGAAGATATGCTGAAATATATGCTTGATTGATTTTCTCAATGCAAAATTTTTAAGTGGATAACAATGCAAGATCTATGATTATGGTGGAATGATGATCTGAATATGTATTTGCTAATATCTATAGCTTGTGATAGTATGTGCGCAAAAATATGGGTTTCATAGATGTTGTGATTTACAACGAAGATTTGATTCAATAGTTTAATATCTATACGCGGGTTTGCTTCAATAATGTTGCATACATACGTAAATATGATTCAGTATTGTCACGTATAAATTTTGTGATAATATATTCTATGTGTTGAAATCTATACACATGTCTAACACATGATAAGCGCTTATATTCGTACATCTACTTAATAATAGACACGTATGTATTCTAAGTTGAATTTGATCAGGGTTGAATTGTTGTGGATGACAATTGATGAGTTATGTTTTATTTGTTGTTCTTTTTCAATGATATCTTGATCAAGTTCATTGATGTGTGATAGTGTTATTTGGTATATCTTTGGTAATGCATTGATTTGATCTGCTTGTAGTGGTTGGTTGAGATTCAGTTCAATGATTGGTTTTCTTCATTATTTAGTGGCTTGATGTTTCAGTGATTCAGTTGGTTTATAGTGCTTCATTGATTCAGATTTTGTGATTCAATATTCAGTTTGGTATATTGCTATTGAGCATAATGTTTTGTGTGGGTCCAGTTTGAAAAGATGATGAAAGGTGGCCTGCATGATTTGTGATGGTTGATTGACAGGTGGATTCAATATGAAAATTATGAAACATGGTCCACAAGGTATTGAGGGTTGTAGCCTTTAGTGACGAGGTAGGATCTCCCTTCCGGTAGGAGCCAGTAAATGAAATTAGGGGGTTATAACTCCCTTACAATGGATGTTGGAGAACAAGTGGAGGTTGTAGCCTCCTGCAAGTGGGTGCCTTTGTGATGGAAAGAGTTTGCGTCAGTACAAGACCATCATTTAATGATTTTGCATTATAATAAGAGAAGAAGACAGAGACGACAGCAGCAGTGGTTTTTTCCCACATTGGATTTCCACCTAAAATCCTAGTGTCCTCATGTGTTGATGTGTTTCTCATGTTTTATGGTTTATCTGCATTTTATTGCTCATGGTTATTACTTAATAAATGGATAATGGAATGATGATGAAATAATTAAAGTTAAACAATTTATGGATATTATGAAAAATTGGTAATCAAAATATATGTGGGTCTCATTAATTAAAAGTGTGCATGCATGTGGATTATCTGAATAACAGTAGCATATAGAATTTTGAATCTCAAATTGTACAAAAGGTGAAATAAAAATATTGATTCACCCCCCTGCCCCGCCCTTGAATATTTTTTCTAACAATTGGTATCAGATTTGGTCTCTCTAGTAAAATCTTAATCGCTCGAGTGTGGGTCAAGGATAATGGGAAGGAATCATAAGAAGTAGACAAATCAGAGGAAAAATTCAGTTCAAGACAATTGTGACAATGAGAGAGATGTATCAGATGCAATGACAATATCATAAACCATAGATGGAGGGCAAACATATGAATCAAGTCATAAAGTTCTCAAATGATGTAGTGACAAGGAATGACCATTGTAGAAATAATTGCACATTTTCATTCTCCTGGGGTGATGATGATAGTGAAACAATTGAAATTATACTTTTGGGTAAAAGTGGAAGTAATCATTCTACATATTCAAAAATAATGGCCCTAGAAGTAGAAATTGAAAATCTCACCATTGAGAATAGAAATTTGTTACAATAGTTTGATGAAAAGGATTGTGCATACAAAAGATATATTTTCACATTAAAAACCCAGTTGAAATAAGGAAAGAAAATGGAAGAAGGAACGAAAAAGTAGTGTAAGGAAAGGGAAGAATAGTGTCAAAGGTTGGAGGATGAAGTAGCTTCATTAATAAATAAACTCAAAAATCTCTAGGAGGAAACAAGAAATGAAGATGCAATAATCAAAGAGCTTAGAGAAAGAACCAATTATTGTGGAGGACTTGAAGCAGAGATCATTTCTCTAAAATATAAACTTGAAAATACAAATAAATGATATGAGGAGATACTTCAAGCATTTGAAGACCAATGAATGAGCTTAAGGGAGAGATCATCGAGTTGACAACTCAGTTGGAAAAGACAAAAAGAGAAAAAGAGTTTGAGGTAAGTACTCTAGAAGGTAAATTAGCAAAAGGACATGCAATTGAGATCTCAAGATAACTCAAAGATGTTGGATAATCTACTTAACAGTCATAAAACTCCCTCCATTAAATCGATTCTTGGATTTTATGGAACTATAAAAGGAAAATCCATTTCACAAGCTTGTGCAAGAAATCTTGAGGTTAACAAATAAAATTCTAATAAATTGGGTAAAAAATTAGTCAATCAAATCAAGAAACAAGAAAACTAAAATTTCAAAGGAAATAATTTTCTCCTAACAATAGAAATAAAACTCCATTCTATCCTCTGGACAATGATGTTGAATGTTTTATCTATTGTAACATTGGACACTTTGTAACCAATCGCAAAAAAAGATTCACATGAAGATCATCAGCTCCTAGGTACTCATGTTTCTTTAAGGGATGTCGTTTTACTTGCAACATGTTTGGCCACAAAGATATTGATTGCAATAAAAGGAATATGAAACAAAAATATTATGATTATTTTTCTCCCTTCTCTAGTCATCTGAGATGTTATACTTGTAAGAAGTTTGGGCATGTAGCAAAAGAATGTAGGAACAAATCAATGAATTCATTCAGACAACAAAACACATAGAAAGTCAAGAACATTTTTTAATTCACCAACACTACTCATATTAAGAAGAATAAATAGGAACAATAAGATGTGGCCTTGCTCTGTGCTCGTCTGAAGAAGAATTCAATGGTACATAGATAGAAAACGCTCCTATAACATGTCTGGAAATAAGGAAAAATTCATCTTTCTCAAAAACAAGAGTGGTAAGATTATTCTTGGAAATGGTACAACTACAAAAGTACTAGATAAGGGTAGTGTTGATCTTGATATAAAAAATACAGAAGCAGCTAATGTACTATTGGTTGATGGGTTGAAGGATAACATTCTAATTGTAATCCAAATAGTTGATAAAGGGAATGTGATTATATTTACATTAACTGGATGTAAAATTATAGAAGAAGACACTAGGAATACTATTGCAAAAGGGTTTAGAAATTTAGACAATTTATATGTGCTAAAGAAGAATACAGACAAAAATAAGAGTTCTAGCTCCTCTTCTTCAGATTCAAAGTAAAAGAAGGCAGTCCTCACTACATTCTATTGTACATAATACATACTTATAATAGGGGTTTCAAAAGTAAATGTGAGGAACATAAACACGTGGAAAATATATGATGACTATCAGGTTCACAAGATCAATGGTGTATTGTCTTAGGGGGAGCTATGCATGTGTACCTTGAGTATTATTCCATATGTTGTTACATTATTATTTTGGTGATGTTTATATTACTGATGTTGCATTTGATGAAGTGAATGTGAATAGGAACATACATGATGTGTAGGGGGACTTATGGCCATGAAAATCAACATCTTACATTATCTACGTGTTTCTTATGAATGGCAATCATGTATATACATGGTTATTTGCCTATACAGTCGTGTATGTTTCTCTGTGACGATAAAGAAATGGAAAACATTCAAGGGGAGATTCTCATATGCTTCCATCAGTGCATTATTGGAATTTTTGGTCTAACATTGGTTTGTTGCAATCTATCGATGATGCACTTATGTTGTGTGTGAAAAAGTACTGGCTCATAATGAATGTTGAGTTGTTGCTAGGTCTTATTATTGTTGTTGATTTTTCTCTTTACTATTGATGATAAGGATATAATGTGATCAGATTTGATGATGAAGAATTGGCACAGGTTCAAGGGGAGCATCCACTATGCTTTTAATGGTTCATTGTTGGAATTATAGCTTCTTGAGCACTCCATGTTTCATGATGGTGTCTATTATGATTCATGATTATTATTATTTTCATCAGGATTATTTCATTGCTCACTACTGAAAATATATGTGTTGTTGTCACTATGTCATGGCTTATCAATTATGCTTGGACTGCGTATGATGAATTTATTGTTGTTGTGTATATATCTTGATGCACTTGATGGGGGGGATATGTATGTTATAGCCACTGTTGATGTTGGTTGATGGCTTATGATGTTGGAGGTTATCTTTGTTTTCACATATGTTGTTGTATATGATGCCTATGGTGTTGTGGTACAAGAGATTGGTATGTTTTTTCTACCTAAGGAGTGTGGCTCCTTCTATATGTGGAGAGAGTACGTTGAACCTAATAGCATGAGATCAAAGAGATGAGTTTCTTTATTGAAAAAATATTTATGTTGTTGTTATTGTTATGCTTGAATGCACTGCATATTTGGCCACCTGTTGGTGATATTAGAGAGCTTGACACTACATTGTCTTATGCGTCTGATGATACATTGATTCTTGATAATGAGGATGCTCATGTTGTTGTTATTATGTCATTTTATGTTGTTGTTGTCAGATGATTATGATACAGATGCCTATTTGGTGCATGGTGGTTGTTGATGAGTATCATGGTTTTGCTACAAAAGATACTTCATTGTTGAGATCCTTGTTTATGATTATATATGTCATGTATGTCTCTTGATGTGTGGGTCATTAAAAGACCCATGTTGTGAGCATTGTAAAATTCGGTCATGTATGGGCTATTGGAATCAAGCCACTTCATGTATGTAACCCCATTATTTTGGGTGATTGATGTAAAATTTGGGTCCAATATGTAACCCCATTATGTTGGGTGGTTGATCATAGAGTCATTGGTGATAGGAAAGGTCATATTTGTTTATGGATAGCCATGTATTTGATTCATAAATCCTTGTACTTTTATTGTATATATTTAGAAGGTCTAGCATATGCTTAGGGGGATCATGGTCAATATGCAGATTTCATGATTCATTTAGCATATCAGACTTACAGTATTGATCTCTACAAGGGAAGTACCTCATTTAGCTTAGTTCAGAACTTTTCCCTTGATGTCAAAGGGGGAGAGAAGACTTGGTTTTTGCAAGTGTTTCTAGATGGTTTTCAAACACCAAAGTAGTTGTCATCAAGTCTAAAGGGGGATATTGTTAGCATTATCGCTAATGTGCTGTCCTTGATGGCAACCTTCTTGAAAAATATGTCCTTAATATCAACTTTATAATATGATGACTATGGAATTATTGGAGATGACATTTTGATGGTACATATGTTACAGAGGATATGGAAGAGAATTGGCAACTTAGTCACAGAAAAAGATGTAAGTGTGAAGTTTGAAAAGTATATGCGACTCTTGTGAAGAATAGCCATGTACATACTCATTATCGGAAAAACAGAAAAATAGGAGTAATTACCATGGTAATTTACCATAGTATTACATCAGCAACGTCTATTTGATGCTGTCGAATGAATACCAACAACATTACCAAAGGATTTTCCTGTGGTATTGGCAAAGGAATGATATGGACATAAAAGAGTTAGGTGTGCAATGTAATGGATTATTCATGTGTGATATGATTTGAAACAAGTGTGCACCACAGAGCAAGGAGAGTACTCAAATATGAAAGATCTAAATATATGTTGAAATATATGCTTGATTGATTTTCTTTTTGCAAAATGTAAGTGGCTAACAATATAGGATCTATTATTAAGGTGGAATTATAATTTGAATATATATTTTCTAAGGTCTGTAGCTTTTGACAGTATGTTCATAGAAATATGGGTTTGACAAATGTTGTGATTTGCATCAAATATTTGATTCAGTGGTTTAAGATCTGTACGCAGGTTTTCTTTAGTAAAGTCACATACGTACGCAAATATGCTTTAGTATTATCACGTATAAATTCTTTGAAAATATATTATGTATGTTGAAATATATATGTGGGTTTAACACATGATAAGTGCATATATACACATGTCTACTTAATAAGAGTCACGTATAATATATTATAAGTTGAATTTGATTAGGGTTTGAATTGTTGCTTGATGATGACAATTGATGAGTTTTTTTTACTTCTTGTTGTCTATCAATTATGTCTTGATTAAGATGGTTGATGTGGGACAATGTTATTTGGTATATCTTTGGTTGTGCATTGATTTGATCTACTTGTAGTGGTTGGTTGAGATTTAGTTTAGTGATTGGTTTTCTTCAGTATTCAGTGGCTTGATGTTTTATTAATTTAGTTGGTTTACAGTGGCTCAGTGATTCATATTTTGTGATTCAGTATTTAGTTTGTTGTATTGGTATTGAGCATAATAATGGGTGCAGGTCCAGTTTGAAAATATGATGAAAGGCAGCCTACATGATTTGTGATGGTTCATTTATAGGTGGATACAGTATGAAAATTATGAAATGTGGTCCACAAGGTACCGAGGGTTGTAGCCTTCAGTGAAGGGGTAGGATCTCCTTTCCAGTAAGAGTCAGTAAATCAGAATAGGGGGTTGTAGCTCCCTTCCAATGGGTGTTAGAGAACAAGTAGAGATTGTAGCCTCCCGCAAGTGGGTGCTTGCATGTTAGCAAGATTTTACACATGTACAATATTTGATGTAATGATTTTGCATTATAATAAGAGAAGAAGATGGAGACAATGACAATGATGGTTTTCACCCACATTAGGTTTCCACCTAAAATTTCGATGTCCTCTTGTGTTATGGTTTATCTGCATTTCATTGCCCATGGTTATTTCTTAATAAATGCGTAATGAAATGATGATTTAATAATTAAATTTAAACAACTGATGGATATTATGAAAAAATGGTAATCAGAATATATGTGGGTCTCATTAATTAAAAGCGCATACACACAAGGGTTGTCTAAATAATAGTAGCATATAGAATTATGAATTTGAAATTGCAGAAAAAAGTGAAATATTAATTTTGATTCAACCCCTCCTCTCAGTATGTTTTCTAACATGAGCCACCTTCTCTCTTCAATCTTATGACAGGTTCCAGGTCAATATTCTTTCTCATCACTTTCTTATTCGATATGAAGGCATTACATTGAGCCTTTCCAAACTTCAAGTTGATTATAGATTCTTCTTTAAAGTGATCTTCCTTTGACCTTCAAGTTATCTTCTCGCACTACTACCTTTTAATCCCAAAATTTCCACATCTTGACTTCATATTTGTCAGGAACCTTATATTGAGCTTACCTCAATAATCCTCATGCATTTCCATCCATACAGTGAACTTGCCTCAATTTTCATCATGTATCCCTGCAACATTCTACTAGTTAGAAAAATAATATGTTACCATATTACCAACAATAATGAAAATCAAACTTTCCTCATTATGATGACCTTTTCATTCCATGAACATCCTCATGATCCATCTCCATATGAATCTTCCTTCATGAATTAGAGCGCCCAAGGATCGAACTTGATTACCAATTTATAACTTTTCTTAGTAAGTCAAATCTATTCTTTCTCGAGCATCATAGTTACTCAAGCATAATTTTATAACCAAATTTCTTCCATAATATTTTTGTCCAAATTAATCTTATCCAAATTTTATTCCCAGCATGCATTCCTACGCTTTCATCCAATCACCTAGCTATATGACCCTTCAACCTGACCCATTAAATTCCTTCATCCCTTTAATAGTATTGTTTCCAAATTACATGGAATGTCTATTTTCCTTGTCATGATGCCTTTCCCAAGGACCTTTAATAATGAAGCTCCTTCCAGGATCATGATGATCCAATTAGGAAATATGACAACTTATAATATGATGTTAGATAATCCTTGGATGATCATTATGAAAAATGATTTATCTATCTATCTAGATGATTTCTATAAAGAAACTCAATTATGTAAATTCAAAAATATTCCACTATCATATGCTTTCTTTCTATGATGCAAAACACACTATCCTAAAAGAAATATTAATCTTCACAAAGAACCTAACAATCAGTGAACCTTCTTTATTAGTAAATGTCCTTCACTTCTTCCTTCTTTTCCTTCTTCTCAGGTTCTCCCACTGCTTCGGCTACATGAGATTGACTCCTTTCATTTCTCTTGTTATCTTTTTGGTTTTGTATAGTCCCTTTTAAAGTTTCAAAAAGCATTGCACTTGAAGCATTGAACCTTGGACATCTCTTTTTTCATGGACTTACCAAACTTTCCCTTATTCAGCTTCTTAACTTGGGCTAGAAAGTATTGAGACTCCTCATTAGATTCAATATCATCTTCCACCTCGATCCTTAATTCTTCCAATATTCACTGGGCCCACAAATCATCAAAGGGATTTGAATCCTTCTTGGAGTATATGCTTGTTGCAATACTACTCCATTCTGGTGGCAATGCATTTAGTATACAGATAGTTACTTTATAATCAGTTTTTGGTTCCCCAAGTCCTTACATGTGGTCTCTTTGTTGAGATACTCTCATGAGAAAGGATGTGACATCCTCATCCTTTGATTTCTTCATTCTATATAACTTGTTCCACAAAAACATATTTTTCATGTTGTACTTACAGAGTACAAATTCACTAGCTTCTCATACATAGCCTTGGAATTTTTCAAGTTTGCAACAAATGAAACTAGAGAATATTTAATAGATTCTACTATGATATTTGAGCCCTTACTTCCCATTTCTTGTACTTTGCTAGTTCTTCTGTCTTATCGTTTCTTGGTGTTAGCGCTTGAGATTTCACCTTAGGCTGAGGAAGGTAAACCTTCAAGGCAACATCAAACCATTTCACCTCGTAGCTAGCCCTACGGGGTATGAGAAGGCTCTCTCCGGTCAAACTCGGTAGATCTTTCAATAGGATGAGCTGACCCAATTAGGAACACTGATATTAGGCTAGTAAACTGATTAGGAAGGTTGATTTAAAGTTTTTGGGGTTTTTGGTGGCAATTGGAGAGAGTGCAATTCAGGGTGCGGGGATTGAGCTCAGTTTTTGCAGGTGGGTCTTTGGGGCAAGGTAGGAGTTTGTGTTGATGCCTTAAGCTGAGATGGATGATCAAGGAAGAAAGAGAGGGAGCTAAAGAGGGCAAACAATGGCTTTGAATCCTCTTTAGATAGTGGAAAACATACATATTAAACAAAATTGAAAGCTGAGCATGGCATGCATGAATTCAAACTTTATCACTTCTTTTGTTTAATTAGCAGCAATAGAATAAGAGATGGAACACATAAATACACTTACATTGACAAGTAGGAAACACACCATCAACACAATAATCCACAAGAATCCACAATGATGTCTGCAAAACCCTGGCCTTCCTTTTCCTCAAATTGCAGAGATACAAGTAAAATATACAATAGAGCTTCTCCCTCAAGAGTCCAACCATGAAAATGAGCAAGAGAAGGCATAATATAGACCATCTAACTCCTTTCCCCACCTCTAGGGGTCGAGCTCAGCTTCCTAGGAGCAGTTTGAACTAATTCTAAACTGAGCACTAGATAATAGGCAGTCAAAACAACTTGCCTCTAAAACTTAGGTAACCCATCCATGCATTTAATATTCACTATTTACATCAAGGAAACTTCTAGAAGTGTTAAAGGAGAGTAAATGTATCCATGTGCCATGAAAATTACCCAACAATCCATCATTTACATACATCAAAAGTCAACCAAAGTAAAAACAGTGTTTTGCAGGCCGAAATAGTCAAAATGGTGAAATTTCCCTGAGTGGTCGCGCCCCTCCCTTGGAGTGGTCGCGCACATTGGCAGCTGTGTTTGAAGGCCTTCCAGGTGTTCAAATCAGGTGCAAGATATCTTGTTGGAAAGGTCTATGAGTCTACTTTCCAACCCCACTGGAATTTCTAAATTTGGAGTTGATTTGACCCCTCAAAAGTCATTTCTCCCAAGGCAGCTTTCTGCAACTCAAAAAAGGGGCAGAAAGTCAAAATTTGCATGTATTTTGAGCTTTTGGAGGCCCAAATCTCCATAAAATTTGAAGTCCATCCATAGTCAAGTGTATTTTTGCATGAAAATTCCAAAAATGCAAATTTTTTCTCATTCTGAGCTGTCCCCACGAGTGGTCCCGCGCGGGGTGAGACCACTCCAATGGCCAAAACCTGTAAATTGCACAAAAAATTCACAAATGACAAAATTTTCTCCAAATTTCTTGAAATTTGGGCTGGGAGTCCCCAATCAAGTACCATGCTCAGTAAAAGAGGCTTTGGCCAAAGTTTGGAGTGGATCGGGCGTTTTCCTTCGTTTTTGTGCTATGGCCAACCGTCCTTGGAGCACCTTCGTTCTCGCCAGTATTTTTGACGTTTCTCTCAAACCATGACACCTGTGTAAAAATTGAAAGAGGTTTTTCTTCCTTGGCATGTTGTGGACAAAAACCTCTCTCAGTTTTGCAAAATTTATCTTTGATTTCTCAGAAACATCATTTGAATTCAACTTGTCCCGATGTGTGAAACAAGGAATTTTGTCGAAATGGAGCGAAATGAAGGGGATAGGGGGCTTCTAAATTCTTGGGGAAATTTTTGGAAGTAGGGAGGGATGTTAGGAAGCAGGGGAAAGTGGAATCTTAGAGATTGAGTGAGGGGAAGGGGTCGAAAAGGACAAAACACAGGCCAAACCTAGAAAATCGCCAGGTTGTAGCTAGAAACTAGGGTTTGCGCAAAAATGAGGAATTTGGCGGATCTAAGGGATGGGAAGTGTTTGATAAGGTACTTTAAGGATAGGGGAAGGTGTATGAACATCAGGAAACAAGTTTTGCCGGTGATTTGACCGTCCAAGAGAAATTGCCTTCAAAACCCTAGGAGAGGGAAATGACCTTGCCTAGGTGCAACTGAAGCATGAACAAGGTGTGAAATGACTCATTAGATACTGACATGACGATGACAACCCTCTGAATGATGATACACTCAGCTGAATGATGACATAGACTGACATTTGGGCAACTTTGAACAGAGTGAAAGCAAACCCTAGACCTAATGCTTAGTGACCAAATTTTGCTTGAAGACTCACTGAAATAACAAAATTTGACCTTGACACTCTGAGATCACTTTGTAAGAGCATATTTGATCACTGTAGGAAGGCTGAAAAGACTGACACTAACACTTGGTTCAGTAATTTCCCCAGTAACATACTCCATTACTTCTTGTTCTATGAGTATCAAGTCAATTATTTTCTTCCATGCTAGATAGTTTTATGCCCCAACGAGCTTATTTCTCTATGTATAAAAATAACCCATATGAATTAAATATCAGACATGATGTAATAATATGATACTTACTTCAGACCAAGATTCTTCTTGATGATGTATTCAATATTAAATATCTTCGAAGTGTCCTTGATGCTTCCTTCAAATATGCCTTCCAAATAGATATTATTCTAGAGAGAAATCAACACTCTTCTTGAATTCTTTATCTCAGATATTCCTTTAATGAAAGCTTGATTTAGACTTGATATCCTTTAATGTACAAAACCTGCTTCCTTGAGTCCTCTCTCAAATGATCCCTTTTGAAAATCAATTTCTTCTTGAAGAGATTCCTTTTTCCTTCCCCTTGACAAGTAACTAGTGTCCTTTTAGTTGTCGTTCACCTTAACTCTAATACCATGCTGGAAAATGAATAGTGGTTTCTACTAATATTATTTTCCTTAACCTTGATATTTTATTGTGAATCTTGTTTGTCTTCTTTATGTTCTTTATTTAGATCTTTTCATCAAACAATATAGAACATTACTAACAACAATAAAGGATAGATTTTAACCTTTGAATTCTAATGACTTGCAATGTAACAGAGGACGCGTGCTGAATTAGGGTTTTTTCACTCTATAGGAACTGTGGAAAATGGATCCGAGTTGCAAATCACCCATGGCTTCCACGTCCGTGCACAAACAATGGCTCAGGCCTGATGTCTCCCATGAGGACCTCAGCGCCAAGTATGTTCAAACACTCACAATAGTTATGGGCAGTAATGAAGAATCCAATAAGGATATTTTCTCTTTTTCCACCAGGAATTACTTCGCATTTGGATGTAAAATCCCTGAGGAGCTCCCTGAGAAGTTGAAGCCTCTACTCGGAGTGTGTTTCATCTTTCCAGATTCGTACTTAGATCCGCGAATGAAATAATATGGAGCAGAGCACAAGTTAGTGATGGCGAGGGTTTATGTACATAGTGCATGCGTCGGAGCTTTTATTTCTCCCAATGATCTGGGACACAATAAAGACTGTAGTGAGGAATCTCGTAGCCTCCACAGCATGCTAGAGGAGGGAGCTGCAACATGTGACAAACAGCAACCCTGCCGAAAATATCAGCAGATCGACTCTTCTTCGGATCTAATTTATATCTATGAAGAAGGCCAGATATCATCAGACGAGTTCATCCAGCACATAGATCAAATGTCGCATTGGTCAGATCTAGAAGCATTTACTATTTTTGGGCTTACTCTCTACAAATCCACAGATCTAGAGATAAAATACAAATCTGGGCTTTCTGGAAAACCTGACGGATGGAGGAAGTTGGGGCAGAGGAAATATGCAATGGAGATCTAGGCTGAGACCCTTGTCGTTGATCTACACATGAGGAGGATTGTTTCGACAACACGCTTTCGGGGTTTTCCTTAGCCTAAGGATTGGGGTTTTCCACAGCATGCAAAATGGGGCACTAGGTTTAAGATTTGTGACATCAATGGAGCAGAGGTAGCCGTGATATATTGTTTGAAGGTAGAGAGGCACATAAAGCCACAAGATATGGCTTACCTTGGGCATTCATATGGCGATTACAGGTGGGTACCGTGAGCCTGCAAACAAATTGGCCCAAATCTATAGCAAGCTTTAGTGATTGAACATGAAAGACAGGAAGCAATGATCATCCCATCAGTAGATCTTGAAGCCTCGGTAGCAGAGACGCTTGAAGGTAAACAAATTACCCTTTTTATCAGATCAATGGAAGCAAACACAACATGCATAAAAATAGGCAGTTGGGAGGAGATCAAAACCCTCAAACAGAGGATACAAGAAAGGATGGGCATTCCACCTTGCAAAAAACTCTTGATCCACGCAGGAAAAGTATTGCAAGAGGAATACAAGCTAAAATAATATGACATAGGCAGAGACTCAACTATCTACCTCAACACAAGACTCTATGGTGGTTGCTCTGGTACAAGATCCAGAGGACCTATTTCTTTCAAAGATGCAGTAAAAGGGAAGATTGGGCCTCAAATACAATCAGAACAGAAAGCCACGACTCCTGGTGCCTACATCATCAAGAAGACAACTCAGAACCCTGCTATATCGATCGCTATACCTAAGGTAAATGAAATACATGAAAAGCAGTGATATGCAAATTTAATGGGTTTTGGCCCAAACCGGAAGCCCTAAGTCAATGGATTTACTCCATATGGACAGAAAAATGTGATATACACCTATGCTCAAAAGGTTTTTTCACTGTCAAATTCTACACAATCAATGACAAGGAATATGAACTGAATAAGGGACCATGGTTTTGGAGTAATTCTAGCATTTTCTTGACATCATGGTTTTCGGAATTTGATCCAAACACCATGGTGGTCTCCAAAATTCCTGTGTGGGTAAAAATATATAACCTACCTCTACATTTTTGGCACATTAAAGTACTAGTAGGCATTGGCAATTCTCTTGGGAAATTTTTAAAAGTGGACAGTGAGCGTCTTACCAAGGACATCTACACTTTCACCAGAATCTGCGTGGAGGTTGATCTCAGTCAAGGATTACCAGACCACATCCTCTTATTCCACGACGAAAAGCAATGGTCCCAGCCTCTTGATTATGAAAACATTGTCTTCAAATATCGCATTGTCATCAAACTAGTCATCTACAAAGTGTTTGCCCACAAAATAAAAGGACAGGAAAAGAAGAAAACCACCAAAGCCAAAAGGATGGCAGTTTTTAGCCTCTCCGGCATATGATATAGAAGAGGAAGAAAATGTAGAAACTACCACAAACACCACATTCCAAGAAGCAGAAAACCCAGGAAATATCTCAGCTTTCAATGAACAAAGCCCCCATTTTAACTCACAAAATGAGGAGAACTAGAACTGCTCCGCTTTAGCTCCAAGGATAACCGACCCACAGCAGAAAAGTGAGCAACTCATTCCAGGGAAAGAAATAGGTGGCAGCAAGCGAATACACTCAACAGAAAGCTCAGATTCTGACAAAGAAACCCCAACTACTATTAAAGAGGCAGAAATGTCCATTGTAACATCCACTTCCAACACTAGAGGTTGGCAGAAAGTGGAAAAAAAGAAAGGTAGGAAAGCATAGATAGTTTATAATTCTTTTTACAATTACATTTTTCTTGGAAGGGTCTTATAAACATGATGTTGACTCCTTTGACTCAAGACAATAAATCCTAAGACCTAAAAAACCATAGAAGCATGAATAACATGCTTTTACCTAGAATACCATCAATAATGAGCATGAAACACATGCTTTAATAATAATAATATTTTCTTTATTTTCTTGTTTGTTACATAGGATATATATTGAAATGAGTACAACAATTATGAAGACCAAAACTAGTTACATTTATCAACAATACAAACAGAACTTGAACATGATCACACACACATACATAATCAAACACATGACAATAATATATACAATACCCAAAAACAACATGTATTCATTGAAACGACAATAAAATTAAAATAACCTCCAAGTGCGACAATTAGGGCACAAGTCTTTACGACACAAGTGTTGACTATAATCAAAAGGTCCGTTATTTCATGAGGGTGTGTCAAGTGCATGTTCTCGTGATAAATAGGATCAACTAATGCAAGATTGTTTGATTGAGTTGCCTCTTGAAGGTGCACCAAAGCTACCTTTAACAAAAGATGACACTTCAGGCTTCTTCAAAAAGGAACTTGAATGCTTATTAAAACTTAAATAAAAAGCATGGAACAATGTTAATGACTTGAAACGACAATTTGCACGATCAATAGGAGGCTCCAAATTCAAATATGTAAAAAATATGAAGGGTGTTCTAGTAGCTATGATAGCACCATATGACATTTGATTTTCCTGTCCATGTTAACATTTTGTAAATTTCAATTCTTAAATAAATTATTCGTAATTAAAATTATCTCATATAAAACAACAAGACATTAATTGAATTATATTTAGATATATGCATTGATATAAACTTATAATGTAGTTTATTTTCAAAATGAGGCTTTTAATGTAAGCAAATATTTAAAAAAAAAATCATAATGAGTTCCAAGTGATCTATTTAGACTACATAGTATATGTCATTGATCAATTTTTTGAATACACATTTAATATTGAAAAATAATATCTTAATTGATCATTTATTGGTAGTTACATTAAATATGTAATAATTAAAGATCATTTGGACATATACAAATTTCAACTAAAATCCATGAGATGTGTTTCAACATCTATTTCTTCTACATTCAAAATTCTTATCATTTTCTCTTGTTCATAAAAGTAATGGTCAATCATGGTTTTTACTACAATTGATTGGCACTATCATATAAAGATTGGTATTGGTTTTGATAAATGGAAATGTTGACAAAGAGAGATCGACATTCAGTTTTCCTTCAAGTGTACTACTCTTTGAATTCCCTTGCCTCCATTGCTTACTTGTCTAGGTCAATTGGTTCTCAAATGTCGCTAAGTCTTCTTTACTTCAATTTGTAACACTATCCATTGTAATGGATTTACTTGAATCTCCATTTAAGCATTATCATTTGATTTACTTGGATTTGAGTGGATATATATCAATGGTACCCAACATTCTTCAAATACCTAGATCAACAATGCCTAGCCTTGGTATACATGAGAGAAACTTGCATGCTCAAATGAATGATCACCTCCTCCTTGGTGCTTCATAAAGGCATTAAGGGGCAAGAAATTTAGCACAAAAAAATATAACTAAGTTTCTAGAAGATCAGTTTCAATGCAATGCAAGAGAGGCACCCTCCTACCACTTACATTGAGATCCTCACAACACCAACATTTGATCAAAAACTACCCCCCTGGGTTGTGGGAAAGGGGGTTGGAATCGTTTGGCAGAAAATTCAAACATCGACTCTAGTATGTTATCCATAGCTATAATATCTTCCTTAAATGTTAAACATACTAATATCTTCCTTAAATGTTAAACATACTAATATGATTTATCTTACATTGATTCCTTTTAATAATTGTTTTCACACTCCTATTGTGTATTGATATGGTTTTTACCTAGCAATCTCGTGTTTAACCTATTCATGGTCACTAGTTGGTTTGACATTGCTAAAACTATTTTTTTCTTTCTTATCTTAATTTAAATAGTGATTTACATTAAATAAAATGTTAATGAAGTTATTATGATTGATTTTTTCCAAATTTAATGAAATTTGTGTTTGCATGATATTTTGATAAAAACTATACACTATTAACGTGTAGTATGTTGGTCATTCTCCAAAACATTGTTTCACTATGTAACAATAGTACCGTGATAGGTGTGTTGTAGTGTTGTTGTCACACAACAAGGCAATGGTTTGGAGAATGACCAACAAGTGCTATAAATACATATAGTTTTGAACCCTATTTGTAAGGCTTTAGACAAACAAGTCCCCATGAATTTCTTGAACAATAAGATCAAATATTCTTTCCCTATGGTGAATTACTTTGAGTATTGTGCTTCATTTATTTTTTACAATTTATCTATTTTAAATTTCTGTAAAATATTGTTGTTACGTTGTTGTAACACTCCTATATCGTTGTTGCAACAACCATGTATAGTGCTACTATCACACCCCTATAGCATTGTTATAGTGCCCTTTTATAACACTATTATCACACCCATGTATAGTGCTATTGTTACACCTATGTAGCATTGTTGTGACACCATTGTTATATTATTGTTATTATAATGAAGCAATGACATGGAAAATGACCAACACAGTAGTACATTACATACACAAAAAACTTGTTAGCCCTTGGACCTCATGATATTTCATTGAATTGAAATTTTTTTTTCCCTATTGGTCTAAAAATTTTGTACACAGTGGTGCCAAGCCATAACTTTGTAGGCCCATCAATGAAAATCTCAACATATTTATTCATATCTTTAACTTTCTACTCACCTAATTGATTCAATTATGTAATGAAAAAGATAAATTGAATATTGTTACATATGTTCAAAAAGATATTGTAAACAAATACTTGGAACAATCATCACCAATAGTGTGTGCTTCCTCTTTATTGACATCCAAGGACAAAGGTTATTATTTATAACAAAAATAGGCCACATTGAATAAATAGACCTCAGCTCTCCAAATGGATTGAAACTATTAATTACCAATGAAAGCCTAAAATTACGAGATTTTTAATTAAAAATTAGGCATATTTCTTTGATCTTCCTAAATGCAGAACCATCTATAGCCATTTGAATAACACCATCTTCATTTTTATTTTGTACATGATAATCCATTAATTGTGTTATCCTTTGTCACTTGAATAGCAATATGAAATGTGAAATTATGGTAATATGATGAAGAACCTTACAAGGCACTTTTTTTACTTGATTGATTTGACAATGTGAGCATTTCATTTCGAATGCATATTGTCCATAATATATAGGTGATCATTAGGACATGTATCAATACACTGAAACTCCATTCTAGTATCTTAAATAATTGTAGATAATTACTGGTATATGCAAGGTAAATTATTTGATGATGATAAGAAAATTACCTAACTATCTACAACATAAGAAAACTAGTTAAAGTAAAGAACATTAATTGTAAATATTGCATTCTTAATTTAGACATCCATTAACATTAAAAATAGGAAAAACAGAAAAATGACCTTTATGTAAATGTAACAATTTATATTACATACCTTAATATTTTTGTGAGAGAAGTGTTTGGCAAACTATTTAATACCTTAAAATTGACCAAAAACAATATAGCAAATAGGAGATTTTTCCTCGAGCCATCATAAAGGAGTTGTTTTGACAACTCAATCAAAGGTACATAATGAATATCCTCAAATTGTCATACATTGGAGCAAATATGTTTTGGATCAATCTATTTATACCATCATTATCAAACATATTATCAATGTCATCTTCTTCCATATGACTAACTTTATCTTCAATATTCACTCCATATTCTTCCTCAGCGTGTACAACATGATTTCTACTACTATTTGGCACACTCCCAAGCTCACTCCTAGGAAACCTTGGCTTTATAATCACATTTCGAATCAAATAAAATTAATAATGTGTGTAACAAATATTAAAGCAATAAAAAAATATATGAATACAATCAAATATGAAAATAAATATATAATGAATCTTAACTTACCAAACAATGATATTTATACACTTCTTCGACATAACCAACGGTCTATAAAGGAATAAGATTTCCTATCATATTTTTCCTTTAATGTAGCAAATAATTTATTTTCTTCTAGAGCAATCTTATATGTCATTGTAATTAAGCATTTCTAATCAATGAAATAATGTAAATACCATATATGCATATATGCACTAACCTAATTCACAAATGTAATTGTATTTCTACAAGCAAAATAAAATAATACATGACATAATAGAAAAGATAAGAAAAACAAGTGTTTCCATAATGTATGTGCATTATTTTACATATAATAATACAAGTGGCACATCTTCATTTAATTTGAGGGGTTTTCAACTATAACTACTATTGTAATCAATTGTAATCTCATTTGAATGGTATGGTAATTTTGAAATTCATTAACCAACAATGAAATGATTTACATATAAGAACATATTGACAAATCAATAATCACATAGTTGTAAGAGATATGATTATAATCTAATGAGCTATGTAGATTAAAAACTATATATGAAACTAAAAAATAGAGTAAATTTGTTTTTTGTGTCAAAAAAACAACCTAAGAAACTCTACAAAATTGTCATATGAACAACTTATAAATCATAAAAATCTATATCTAATATACAAATATATATTGCACATTATGACATGAAACAAAATAAAAACCCTTGTCAAGGAACCTTTAAGATTTAGCTTAGAAAGGAAATTCAATGCTTACCTCCCAAGGCCAACCAAAAAGAAGCGAGGAAAAACAGGTTTGGCATTCCCTTTCAAGTGAAAAAGTTTCCTTCACTAGATCGATCTTAGTAACCTTGTAGTATCCTTGAAATATCATAATAGTGTCTCTAGATCAATCTTAGTAACCTTGTAGTATCCTTGAGATATCATAAAAAAGAAACTTGAAAAATCAACATCATTGCTTCATGAGAAATAATTTCACAATAATTAAGCATTTCTATATATACAACAATCGTCGACAAGATGGTTATTGACCTTAACACAGTTATTGATTGTGTTAAGTCAAATTTTTTTTTGTTAAGTCGGTTCCATGATGTGTTGTAATTGCAACCCTAGTTAATTGCATTAGACTTGTGATAGTATACTGTGTCAACATAGCATCGCAAGTACGACAGACATAACTATTGTTACAAATATTATGAACGTAAGGACACCTAATTATTAAAAAATATAATTACTTATACTTTTTAGCAATACATAAAATTTTATCAAAATATTGAAATAATTTGTTGTAAATAAACAATATATGTACTAGTGGGTGCTTATCCAGTTGTTTATTATCTAAAAGTGGTGTTCATATTGACGAGGAATGCAATCATTGCTCATGTTTTCCAATTATCAATCCACACTTTTTTAATGATACATTTGTTCTATAAGCAACCTATGTCCTTAAGCAACCTATGTCCTTTTTCCACAACCTTGAATACAACATAGATGTGCTCTTCCAACATTTTATAAATTGTTTAGGGCCATGTGTATCAAACAATTTAATATCAATTTACATTTTTTTTCAGACATTTCAAGGATCGTTTTCCATTCCATTGAAATAAAAATATTATAAAGAGCAATTTTCAAACATTTTAAGAGTTACATGACAAGCTAAAAGGGACATGGGAACATAAGTTTACATCTTTTATTGGCCCCGATACAGTAGCATTACATTCAATTAGTGTAGTTATTATTGTTTTGATATTATCTTATGTTGCTTGGAATTAACGGCTCAAAATATCATTTTATGTCACAATAATGTTATAATATGATATCTTACCTTTTGATAAAATCTCTTTAAAAATAGAAAATATGAAAACTTAATCTAATATTTAATAATCAATAAGCTTATCTCTAATAAATTTGCACAGAAAATAAGTATTATTAATGATATGTTACACTCATTCATCTTTCTGAGAAGGGATATTTAATTTTGTAGGTTTGGAACTTGCTATTAGTTGAAGAGGAGGAAGTATGGGATTGTTGCCTCTTTTAATCATGTAAAAAAAAGTTTGTCTTTTCATTAATATGTAATTCAAAAAATTATAAGCACAATTAATATGATAGTTTCAAGATGATGTGTATATAAATAATATATAACTAATTGAATATATATTCAACACCAATCTTACAATCAAAATAAGACTTCAAACTATATAAATTTCTTTCTAATTATTAAAATTCACATCTTTTATTAATAAAACTTTAAATTTATTAACTATCATATAATAATAATTTTCAAAATATGATTACTATATTTTATTAGATAAATATGAAAATTAAAACAATACATAGTATTAAGTTGTGTATATAATAGAATTACAAAATGTCTTTCGATCACACACATATATGGTCATTGTTAAAATTTACATGTTCCAATATTAAAACTTAAAATATAATTGGATATTTGATCATGATTTGCATTCCATCAACATAAGAATTCAAACAAAGAGGTTGTGTTGAGCTATGCATATGCAATAGAATTACAAAATATCATCTACAATCTAATTAATCTGAAATATCCTCATTAATGGGGTTTATCTTGGGTTGTTGGGAGGAACTTTATCCTCCCTACCCATGTTCGATTACCATAAGTGACATGATGAGATTTGTTGTAATGGCTTCAAGTCTTTCCAATGCATTTGTGTAGTCCCTCAAGGACCGAATCATGTATATTCCTCATATGGAAAGTAAATATATTTCTCATTGACAATAAAACAAGAAAAAATTTGAAATATCTTATCATGGAATTATATGATATGACATGTTGATTAAAATTTGAAATAGTTTACAAAATTTGAAAAAATACAAGCATATTTGACCATCAACTATATGAAAATTTAAGTTAATTAAAAGGTGTTGTTAACTTACCTAAATAGTTTAAAAATGGTATTTTTTTGTGTTTTTATTTTTTAAACCTTAATTTTGACCTTTTATTTCATAGTCATTACATTGATCTTTAAATAAGTGCATCTCACTTAACATTATCCCTAAAAGAACACCACTTAAATTGGACTAAGACGAGAAGTATCCCCCATCCAATCCTAATGCAAATCAAAGTTGATTATAAAATTTTCACTTTAACAACTTTCATGTTTCACTTATATAGGACCTTGAGATCATTATTGTCTCGTCTCCTATGTTGCATTTTATATCTAACATAAATGCTTGTTTTATGAAAGTCTACCAACAGTTCACATTTAATCAATATAGACAATTGCAAAGAGAATTTACCATGTAACAAATGGCTAATCCCACCATAATATTGAAGGATGTAACTAGTATCAGTCTTCATAATTATATTTGAGTCATAATGTAACTGTCAAAACAAAGAAAAAGAAATATTGTATAAGAAAATTGATTTATTAAATCACGGATTTAATACTTGGGTCAATAGTCCATAGGTCTGAACACCCATTATGTGCTTTAGGATTCTTTTATTAAGTTAAAGTCAAAGGAACAAAATTGTTTTTGTGTCAAAAGGATTCCTCCACCAAGTCATTGTTGAAGAAAAGTGTAACTAGGTTCGGTATTTGTCAATGTAATTTTGATCTTTGTGCTTGTCAAGAAAAAGAAATATTATTTTTATAAAATTACATGAATGAGTTTCTTTCTCATTCCATAGGTCTAGGAAATTCAAAGAGTCAATATTATGTTAAAGAGCTCTTTTTGAGCATTTATGTAATGTACATGGATCAACCTAGTGTCAAGAAACCCTCCAAGACAAGCACCATTCTTCAACAAAGAAGACTACAACCAAAATGATGAAGAGAACATCATGTCGACCTGCAAAAATGAATTAAACAACTAAAATATGATATGTCGGCTCATATAAATGACACAACACTTCACTTGTTCAAGTCGTCTCAATAATGGAGGCATAACCACTATATATACCCAGTTAGGGTCACCGCAAAGATAAAGTACAAAACTCACATTTTCTAAGATGATCCAGTGAAGAGAAAGGACTGTAATCTGCATTACATGAAGGTATCGATTCAAACTCATCTACAAGCTCGGATAAGGACAGAGACTTGAATTCACCATGATTGTTGGACGTTTACAAGATGGGATCCTCACGGTTAGGATGACAAACAGTGAAGCAATTACATATGTATACCACAATTGCATGGGTGAAAGGAAGAAGGTCTCGAATCTCTATTTCAGAATATAACCATAATCGCGTCATCCCTTGTGAACAACTCTCAAAACAAGTACACTATCTCAGCATACAAATCGTCTCGGTGCAATACTCTATCAACATATTTTACATAGTCATGATCATAAACCCTCTGAAGATAAGGTCATAATGAAGAACGATATGGTGACCTTGTAGATACAGTGAACATCTCTATAGAAATGCAGTAGTGATGTTCTCAGTAAGTGCAGCAGTGATCTAGATGAAGAAGCACTCATGGTGCAGTAGTGACCTAGATGAAGAAGCAGTTTTGGTACAACTATGATGATAATCTCAGCAATGACTTCCAAGACGATTGGTGTCTTGGTCTTGGAGTGGCATAGTATGTCAAGGGTCAAGGTCTTGATATTCTTCAATTGGAATCTCTATAAGAATAATTTTGTGTGGGTTTTCCTCTCCAAGAGGGAGAGGTTTTGGCCCTAGCAGAAAGCCAAACATCTTGTGTTCTTATCTCTTTGTTTTGGTAGCAGTTTGATGAAGCAAACACACACACTAATAATAAGAAGAAGATCAAGCTAAGATAAATTGTAAAAGCACTTCACAAATTGTTATCAAGTCTAGAAGAATCATACCAACATGATTTTCCCTAGATTATTCAACAGTCAGCTCCCTCTCCTACAAAGACAACCAAATCTCCTTCATGGTTGCCTACTACATCTCAATTTTAAACAACTTGGATTCTATTATTGTTCATGTTGGCCTATTAAAGGTCACTCCAGCAACTATATATAAAAAGGTATTCGACCCTTTTGGAAGGACGAAAAATGAGAAGATGGATATTAAGTTGAAAGAGAAACGTAAGGTTATACGAAGGTCTATGAGAGAAGTTTTTTGCAGAGAGAATTGGTTGTAGAGACTAGAAAAATTGGTTGCAAGGATTGAACTATTGCAAGGACCGAGAATATTGGTCTCAGGGATCAAAGCTACTAACTCTTAGAGCCCAAGGATATTAGTTGCAATATTAAAGAATGAAGAAGTTGCAGGAAGGAAGAAACGAAGTTCTAATTGGGGTTGATTTGGTGGAGGGAATAAGTCTGTGTTCAAAGAGTCAAGTTTGTCTCAATTGATATAATCTAATCGAGAAAGAGTTGACTGGGTTTTTGTTAGACACATACATGGAAAATGTTATGTACCAAGGGGGGGTAATATGGGGTACCAAGGGAAGTACCCAAGGTAATAATGTAATAATGGGATGGGCCATAGTAATAAATAAGGTGGTTAACCCATGTCATGTAAGGGACCACAAGTAGTTAATAATCATGTAATGGGCCCATGGTATTAGTGGATGGTATGAGGAAACCATGGTAATGATGCATGGTATTGTATGTATGAGGCCTATATAGAGGCTAGAGACTCCACATGGAGAGATATGAAGAGAAGTATTATTGTATGAATAGGCATATGGCTTGTGGAGTGCTCTCCTTCCTTAAGGAGTGAATGTATGGTGTTGCCCTACCTTAAGGGTTTGATCAATAAAGTGAATCATTTATATCTATTTTGATCTTGTTCTTATTGGGTTTATTTCTATTCTCGTATATCTTTTACCTTTACAGAAAAGGAAGAATATGAATGATAAGCATGAGATTACCTTTACTATTCACAAGATGTTCATTTATAATGCATTGTACATGAATGTTGTATTCATCTTCCAACGTCTCTTGGAATTTGGTGGTTGTTCACATTCCACACCAACCCATAGAGGATTAGGTGTCCAACATCCCACCCTTAATCCAAAGGGGTATGTATGATTCCAAGAAGAGAGTTATAATACAAAATGTGCAAAAATGCATGGAAACACTAGGTTGAATGTTCTCTCTGAAATATTGGTATAAGGGGGTTGTTTAAGGATGACCACCAACACTGGAACGCTTACGGCAGTTCCCATAAATCTTCCAAATATGGCAAGAGTATGAAGTCTTCTGCTACAGGAAGTGTCCCTAATGATTTGGAGAGGGAGACCTTCAACCTAAAATAGGGAGGTCTACAACCTGTGGTGGTTTAAGGATGACCACCAACTCTGGAATGCTTAATGTAATTCCTGGAACTTTTCCAAAATTGGCAAGAATCTAAAGTCTTATGTTAGAGGAAGTTTCCCCAATTCTTTGAAGAGATGTCTCAACCCCGCACAGATGGTTTAAGGTTGATTATCAACCGAAGGCATACTCAGTGGCATCTTTGTCTTTGGCTACAACTCTGAATCTGGTATGGCAGGTTGTGGCTCAGGCTCGCTTGATGTGGCTTTGAAGCTTGTAGATGACCATCACTTCCCCCCCTGTCAGATACAAGGTGAGATGATGGAGAAAACTCAACTACAATATTTTTCAATACTCTAGAACAAGTTTTGACATATGACTGGAATATCTTCTTGGCTGTTGAAGCCCATTGCCAAGAAGTGATTCATCCAAGATGAAACTTTGTTCTTGCGGGAGGCTTGTTTTTGAAGCATCTGTTTGAAGAATGATTGGTTTTATGATAGTTCTTACATGGATGAAGATCAAAATAGTGATATTTCATATGGCCAACTCTTTCACAATGTTGGAATTTCACAATCTGTTGTTGTTGTTGTGGAAGAGGAGAAGAATTTGGAACAGCTAAAGGTGAACTTCCATGAAGAAATCCAACACTATGGAACTAGATGGAATTTGAGTAATCTAGAATATGAAAGGACAACTCCTTGTTATATCCAAGATTGGTTTTGTGCTTGTTATGCACAAGCTCTTCCCAAGGTCTAATGATGGGCTTGGGAAGTGCAGACTAAATTTCCACACATGTATTCAAATCTTCTTCTAAAATTAGCACTTGATTTGAATCAACCTCAACATTATTGACTTGATGACTTGCTGGCTACTAATAGGATCTTGTTTCAAATTCAGATATTGTATTGTTCTGAACAAGAACAAGTTCAAAAGGATTCCTTTTCTATTGTAACTCATCCCGTTGAAGCTAAGATTCAACCTCTAAAAAAACTATTTTCTCCAATGTATCCTGCAAATAAGTTTTAATATCAGAAAGATTGTTGTTGTTGATTTTTATTGTATCATGATCAATAGTGTGTATCAAATTTTTCAAGAACTCTAATAATTCAGTAATTCGATCCATTTTCTTCACCTTAAAAATTGATCACGACTATGGCCCAATGAGGAAAATCAACACCCACTCACAATATAAAAATACTGCAATATTTCCTGTAAATTTGCATTGAATATCCAGTGTAGAACTAGAAAGAAAGAATGGTTGTAATTAATTTACAATCCATATGACCAGCATAGAGAATGCAATATGTTCTCACTAAACTTTCCTCCATAAAATACTACTTTTAATTGCCAAAACAATCTTCAACAGGGAGGTGACAAATGTCAATATGGTGTTTTAAATCTACAATGGGTATATTCAAGGAGAGTTGCAACTTCGCCTTTCATGTCTTCCTAGATTTCCTTTGCAGACATGTGTTTTGTGCAATAAGTCCTACGTTTATTTCTTCAAATTGTACCCAATGGATGAGCATAATGAATCATGAGAGAGCTAGTCACAAGAGATTGCAACAACTACTTCAAGATCAAATCTAGGTATAGGATAGTGTAATTGTTTTGCTTCAAACGAGTGTGTTGAGTTGCCTTCAGATCACTACTTACGGTTTTCACACTAGATCAGTTCCACAAATGGCAATCGCACAAAGAATCACAACTTGGAATAAGTTTCTGGATTTGTTTAACATTGTTCTAGGAAATGCCAAGACGTGTCCAAACAGACTTCAGATAAGCGGGTTACAATTAAATCTGGTGCCCTATCCATAAGGACTCCTTCAAGGAAACCTGCAAATAACAAGAGCTGCCCTTTGAAACCCCATAACCTTGTTCACTCATTCGCATTTCATAGCACCATAAAAACCCTCATACCCAAATAAAATGAAACCCTTTCATAATTTTTTCAAGACTGCATTTGTTCCTTTAGTGAAACCCTAGACAAAACAACAATTTTTTATTTTATTTTTTATTTTTAACCCGAAACCCAAAATTCTAGATTCTTTCGACTGCTTCATCTCCAGATGTGTGTTTGAATGTATCTATATATAATTTTGAAGGACAACAATCTCCAAATAAATTTTCAAGCCTCAAATACAGAGAAAAAATTCAATTCCTTCTCTGTTTTATTCACAAAAAGGATGCACGATCTTTGAGAGCGCACTGATGGCAATGATGCCACAAACGTTCTTGAAGTCTTCCTAGGGGGTATCAAGTTTTAATTCCCCCGAGGTGAAGACGCAACAATGGTATTGCAACCCTTGTTAATGGGGCTTGAGTTCGAATCTCTTAGTGACTCTATGGAGGACGATGGATTATTTCCAGGAAATTGAGCGATATTCTTCTTTTGTGTCCAAATAACAATTCATAATGCTCTTAAAATCATTGGACTTCACAACATTTTCCTTTCAAAACAAGTGCTATGCCTATAAGCTACAAAAGAAAGCACACATAAGTACTGACAATGTAATATTGAACCAACAGTTAATTTGAGCTTCATTTCAATTAGATAGAACTTCAATTCAAACTTGTGACAGCCGCAAAAATGTGAGAAACGCCCCTTCGCTCAACACTATATGCGTCATTCTCTATCTATCATTTTGCATAAATGTCATTGTTGTTACATAACCGAAGGAGGTATTAACATGAAAACGTGGAGGTGATATGACATTTATGTTATGAAATCAGCTCACAAAGAGATAGAAAAGAAATATAAACACCTTAGAATTTAGCCTCTTCAAGGGGGGAACCTTTTTTACATTAAAAAAATGAACAATTCTTGGATGATACAAATGAAAATACCTCCTTTCTATATATAAGAGTCTAAGGGGTCATACTATAATCAAAGCTGGCATAACAATAATAAAATAAGGGCACAACAATAACAATAGTGGGATTCTATGGGGCACAATAATAACAATATGGAGACTACATGGACACAACAATATAATAATGGAGTTGCACTAATAACAATAGGGGTTACACTAGTAGTAGAGGGACCTAAGATGCCCCTCTCCTTCAAAAAGTGTTGTCCTCAATGCTTGAGTAGTTATGGATTCTTCTGTATAAATTTATCATCCATCCATGTGGAATCTTCAACGGGTAAGTTGTTCCACTTGATAGGATACTCTGAAATTGATCGATTTCATAGATGTTAATTTCTCGATTCTATGACTGCTTGAGGTTCCAATATGATTTTTCCTTCCTTGTCAAGTTCTGGAAATATTGTTTGAACTGGGATCTTCTGCAACTTTTGAATGAGTTCCTACCCTGCTTCGTCATTCTTCCATTCATCCCTTGCTTTGTTTATCTAATTTTGTTGGATAATTATACCAACCTCTAGCATTTCTGCAACCATATGTTCAATTTCACTCCTTTGGGCATATGGATATCTGTAAGGCCTGATTTTTGGAGGAACACTTCCTGGAATCAAATGAATAGCATGATCATGATCACGAATAGGTGGGAAGTCTCAAATACCTTGGAATGATTGTCCAAGAATTTTTGGAGATCTAGAGAAATAGATGACTTCGATGTGGGAGCCTCTAGCGAACACAATTGTGCAATTATGCCTCTTTGTTCTTTATTTAGAAGCTTTGTCATTCCATTAGAGTTGATTATCTTTCCCAGTTTCCCTGTGATACCATTTAATTCAACTTCCTTTCCTTCCGAAGAATATTTCTTGAAAATTAAAAGCTATTGTACCCAAGGATTATAGCCATTGGACTCCTAGTACAACATCAGCACCACCCATTGGAATGGAAAGCATTGGGCTATTCAATACATATTATCCCATGGATATCTTGATATTATGGCACTTTCCAGAGCAGTTTATGGTTCCTCCACTTGCAACCATCACTTGACACTCTGATGTTGGATATAGAAAGAAATTTAATTCGTTGGCTATCTTACAATGAATAAAATTATGGGTATTGCCCGAATCAATCAACACTATTACCTTTTTCTTCTTGATATGTCCTTCTATCTGATAGTTTGAGGAGTGGTAATTCCGGCCAATGAATTACAAGATAAGGTTGGATTCATTTCTTCTTTCTCTAAGATTTGTTCCTGGTGTATATCCTATTCTTTTGACGTCTCTTGTTCCTTTTCTTCCTTCTCTTCACAATCTATGTAAATTAATTTCTTCTCAGCACACTTATGACCTTTAGTGTATTTTCTATCACAACAGTAACAAATCTCTTTTTCTCTTTTTCTTCCAATTGTTGTGGTGTCAACCTTGTAGGTTGTGGAAGGCTAGGGGAAACAACACTTCCATAGTTGTGAGGGGTAGGCTTCCTTGTTTCCATAATTTTGCTTTCCATTTTTCTTGCCAAACTGAATGCCTTCTCCAATGAATCAGGTTCCCAAAGGCAAACCTCATGTTGGATGTTATCCTTTAAAGTCTCTATGAACACATCAATCCTATGCTCCTTTGGAATATCTTTTACCCTTATGTTCAATTTTTGGAAGTCCTCAATGTGCTCCATCATTGAACCCTTTTGTTTTAGATTTATCAATTGGCTAAAAGAAGTGTTGCTTTTTGTATCCTCATAATGTGCTATGGTTTCTTTCATAAAAATTGTCTAAGTGACAATTTATTTACGAGATCAAAGCCATCGATACCATACAAATTGATTTGGTTCCAAATATAAAGTTTCAACATGTACCTTTTGTGTGTTTTGCACATTATGGAGATCGAAAAATTGCTCCATCTGTAGTATCCATGTTCCGGGATCCTTACCATCAAACTTCCTCATATCAATCTTTAGAACATGGTGGGTCTTCAATCCAACATTAGAGTCTATGAAATCATGATTAACATTTATTTTTTTCTCGTCATGAGTTTCCTTTACTACCTTTTCTCTATTCGTAAACATTTATTGTAGCAACTTTGTCAAATATGTCTTCAAATCATCCATTTTTCCTTCCATCTTAGACTCCAAGCCATCCATCTTAGCTTCCATGGCATTCATCTTAGCTTCCATGTCTTTCTTTAAACCATCGATTTTATCTTCCACGTATTTCTTTAAACCATCCATCTTAGCTTCTGTTACTTTTTGTGAGAGTGAATTTGTTGTACTTGGTCTTGTAATTTTGATATATCCTGTTGCATTTCTTCCTCTTTTTACATTTTATAAGAGCTCTATATTTAATCTATTGTATCTCTATAATTTTGTCTCTCCGGGATCTAAAATTACTTCCTACGTTAATCCACTGAGTCCTCTTTAAATTGCCACTAGTCTGATCAAAATTGGATTCTCCAAGGAAGAGTTATTCCCAATCTCCTACGATGACCTAATTATATAATGTTTCAGTGGAGCGAAATTGTACGATGTGCCACATGTCACTGTTTCGAGCTTCAGATCTAAATAATATACACGAAAAACTATAGTTCGTCCTCTTTCTGTAATTTCTTATGAAATTTCAATCTGATGCTCAGAGAGAAAGTTACGACGATTTTCCCAAAGTCATATGTTTAGAATGTAATTCAAGATTCTGCAAAAACTCTAACTTCCTCAAATTATATCTCTGAAAATGTAGTGACACAAGATCTAAAATTTGGACCCAAGCTACACCAAGATATCGGCTCAAATGGGTTTTAATTTCAAAGTCTTAGCCTTCGTAGAAAAACAATTATAGCGAAAATTTCACGATGACTTGTTTGAGATGAAATTATGGAGCTTGCAAAAACCCTAACTTCCTCATATCATATCTCTGAAAATATAGCGATACAAGATTTGAAATTCGGATCCGAGGTTCAAACCGATTTCTTATCAAATGGGTCTTTTTTTTAGCTTCTAAAACTTCGTAGTAAAAAATTTATAGCGAAAATTCCACGATGGCCTATTTAGAGCAGCAAAACCCTAGAATCCAAAGCTTTGATACCAAATGTTATGAAACTAGCTCACAAAGAGATAAAAAAGAAATATAAACGCTTTAGAATTCAGCATCTTCGAGGTGGAAACCTCCTTTACATTACACAAATGAACAATTCTTGGATGATACAAATGACAATACCTCCTTTCTATATATAGGAGTCTAAGGGGTCATACTATAATCAGAGCCGACATAACAATAATAATATAAGGGCACAACAATAACAATAGTGGGCTTCTATGGGGCACAAAAATAACAATATGGAGACTACATGGGCACAACAATATAATAATGGGGTTGCACTAATAACAATAGGGGTTACACTAGTAGTATAGGGACCTAACAATTTACCAGGCCAACGTTACATATTAAAGCCGCATTTCAGATGAGCGTTACATATTAAAATGGAGTGGTGAGGTATTAACAGGCAAGGAAAAAATTCATATAATTGTGGTTCATAGAACCGGACGGTGTATATACTAATCTGATGCAACACAAGCACAGTAACAGTGTACAGTCGTGGTGTACGCGCCAACACAATTTCACTAACTCAGAGGAGGTATTATGGTGTGGAATTAGGAGTATTAACTGCACGGAAGGATAAGCGTTAACCAAGCAACAATCATGGTAACGCAGTATTATGCAAGACCTTCATTACCAGCTCACAGCCATTCCATGTCAAAGAACACAATGTTCACCCAAAATGCAGTCAACACATTACCATTCAATGCAGAATACCATTCACCATAATACCATTCAATGAAGAATATGTATCGAATATGTCTGGCTACAATACATACTTACTTCACTCATGGCACTCACAACATGATCATCTCAGTCTTCCACGCAACACATACTTTAAATGTCGTTCAATTTTCTATCAAACACAGAGCGTACTCCGTCCAATACCATGCTCCAGCAGGAAAGTTTTATGTGCATCCAATGGGCTCCATCCGACCACATTTTCACTACAAACACTAGCAAAGGAAAGTGCAGGAGAGTTTTCTTCATGAATGAATAGCTTCATTTTAAAAATGAAGAGAGGACGCAGGGCAGGAATACACCTTGCTCTAATACCATGTTAGAAACATACATGGCAAAGGCAGAATATGAATGATAAGCATGAGATTACCTTTACTATTCACAAGATGTTCATTTATAATACATTGAACATGACTGTTGGATTCATCTTCCAACATCTCTTAGACTCTAGTGGATTTTCAAATTCCACACCAACCCATATAGAATTAGGTGTCCAATAGTTTTCCCCTAGATATGGGCTTTTCCCTAGCTGAATGCCCACACCTTGTATCCCTTGTTGTGATGTTCATTGTTTGGCATCTATCTTGATGAAAGGAACGTAACAAAGTAAAAGAAGAGATGATAAGTATATAAGAGTATTCACAAGTAAATTTCAAAGTATAAGAGAAATATGATGTCATAGATTTATCAAGATAGTATCAAAGCTTGGATCAATGGCATTTGGGCAATTAGAAGATCACAAGAACGTCAAGTCAAATAAAATTCATAAGGTTGAGCTCCTTAGAACGAAATTTCGAATCGCAAACCCTAGTTAGAGTGACTAGGCCATAGGTTTATACAGGAAGTGTAAGGTTTGTTGAAGGGAATATAAGCCTTATTCTAGAGCACTGAAGGACCAGTCTAGTAGCCCATTCAAGATTGAGAAATTCTTCAAGAAGAGTGAAGTATTGTGCATGAGAAAAAAAGGTCTAAAATTGTTGCCTAGAGATCTGAAAATTGTGTGGTCTGAACTTCAAAAACATTATGTGATCCAGGTGGATATTGGTGGCCACTCACCTATTCCACCTAGACCGTCACACAGAACAAGTCGATCTTGTGGACAAGATATACCTTCCTAGAATCTAATGAAGACCTAATGACAAGCAAACCAACCAGACACTATCTTTCTCTAAATATGCTTTGATAAACAATAGCAAACAAGGGCCTACCTTAGGTCCAACGCAAGCTTGTGGATGCCCTCGCTCCTTTGATCCAAATGAGCTCCTTTTCGCGAATTTGCAAACACAAACAAGGCAAACAAATTAAATAGCACCTGAATAGCCAATTGCATAAAACATATTTAACATGAAAGTCAAGGAGTCCATGAAACAAATAACATGAGATACTTGTTGAGAAAAATGAGTTTGATTGTATTAATTCAAAAGAAGAAGAACATTACAACCTTTGCCTTGACGTTGTACAAGCTCCTCCCAGGGTCCAGCAAGAAGTCTCCTCTACTTTGACAAGTTTCACTCACTCCCCAATGAAGCCAAAAAGATGTGTGATCTCTCCTCTTAAGCTCAACTAGGAAGTCTTGATTTCACCAGCATTTACCCTCAAAAATGTTCAGCTTCTAACCTCTCTAGCAACCAGCCCATTGCCTGTATTTATAGTGCAATGGAGGGAGGTTACTAGGTCCTCCTTCAATGGGATAAAGCCCTCCTTCAAAGGGATAGCTCCTCTCATCAAGGGATTAGCTCCTTCTCTTTTGGGATGCATGAACCACCTCAGAGCGAACAATCCACGTCAAAATTCCTTCTAGAAACCTCTAGAATTAACCCAAAGTGAGTTTTTTAAGATAAAACTTGCGCCTTTTGACTTTCACAGGGGTCCGCACCTACACTGTTAGGGACAGAGTGGGCAGGTCCGCAGTTTTTGTACACAGAAGGTGCGAGACCGCAGGTGACCATGAGAGAAAGTGCGGAACCAGAGTTACATTGATTTTTAATGCCTTTCTCTCATTTCCAAAGCTTGATTTGAAGAGCTGAGGTCTGAGACTTGCTTAGGAGGACAGTACAAGTGATGATAGACCCATACTGACTGCAAATAATCATGGTGACGATATTTTTGTGTAACAGATTGCCCCCTAAAGTGCGAAGTATGTAGTAGATGAGGATTTCTTATCATTTAGGAAGAGTGAAGTACTTTATCATTTCGAGGATCATCTTGTGGAGAGCTCGGTTGGAACTTGTAAAAATATTCAATGAAAGATATATATATGAGATCATATCATCGCTGAAGTAGGCATTCCCATAATCAGATCAAAACTGACTAGAAAACTAACTACTGCTCTGATACAGGAATGATCTTGTAAAACATTACAAGTAAAGACTCATGTGGACACAGTATGGACGCAGCCATTTGTTTATGAAAAGTCCATTATATAATGAATACAAAATTCCTCGTAGCCTAGATTGTGGAAACTAGATCCAGGGTCTTCATTTCTACTTCCCGAAACAGTACGATTCTATCCATGCGAATGAATGTGTTGATGTCGAACATGGTAGAAACCACTTGATTACCAGTCAATGATGTAAATTGTTAACAAGTGTGAGAGAAACCACCAGTGATGTCAATGGCTCTCAAAGTACCTAGTACAATCCATGATATGCGAATAAATGTGTTGATGTTGAACATGTCACAGAATCCTTTGATCGAAAGTCAATGATGTAAACTATCGTCAAAGGTGAGAAACCTGCCATTGAGGCATGCAGATCTCAAGGTACTGAAGATTCCTAGATCATCTTTCTAGATAATGAGTTGATGTCGATAGAGAGCGATCCGTCGTAGGCAAGCCCACAACACGAAATCATAGATCAAGTTGAAGAAATTTAGTTGCAAGGATTGACTCAGGGATGGTCAAAATGGATGACAGATATTTTGTAAATGAATGGCTTATTGGCAGTGACCTCTTGAACACATAATGACATGACAGATGGCTTGGTGACAATTGACCCAAAGTTAATACCCAGAAACCGGCTGAAGACTTTCAATGTGGTTTGATCAACTGTTAGGCAAAGGATTTCCCAACCCAGGTGAATGAAAGTGTCGTGTTCAAGAGTGATTACAAAGTATGACAAACAAGCTCATTTTTCTCTCTTTTCCCCCACCATTTCTGGCAAGTACCTCTTTATTTTTGACAAGCTTGAGGAGGATAACATTTGCTTCATTATAAGCTCATCCTTCGGATGAGTCCAACTTAGTTTAAATTCGAACCCTAAGAAGGAGTGGTTCGTTCCTGTTTGTAATTGAACAGGTCCTTTACTGTGAAATTTTAACGAGTCCAGTATAGGAGAAACTCGACGTTTTTCAATTTTAGAGAGTCTGAAAAAACTTAAGAAGACTCCAGGGTTGACCTTTTTCATAAATTTGTGTCTCCCAAGCCCGAAAAAGTATAAAATAATACTTGAGAGAACCGCTTGATCTTTTACGACCAAGGAGTACGTTTCGTTATTAGTGGCCTTGACCTGAAAAACTAAAAAAGCGATCAATAACATGTCGTTTTATAACCAATATCGAATTGGAAACGACAAAAATCCGACAATCTTTTCATGTTTTTACGGTCGGAAAAGAGCTGTAAGTGGACCGTCTTTTAATTCCATTTTAACGAGTTTAAAAGAAACACTTGGCAATCTTTTCATGTTTTAGGAGTCAGAAAAGAGCTTAAAGATTACTCTACATGTTTTTTCGTCGAAAATGATGGATTTCGCCTGAATAATCCTTTATTCTGCACAAAAACACAAACATTACTCATACCTATTTGAAATGGATAAAAATGTCGCAAAATACCTTTTCAAAGTGAAACATAAACAAATTTGCAATTTATTTACTCAAAAAACTTATAAAAAGGGCCTTTGTCAATTCATTTTTACCATTTGAGTTTGGGTGAGAAAATAGTGTTTTTGCTCAGAAAACTTCCCGTTAAGATTGCGGAAAATCCAACCGTCGGAATTGAGCGCCGTCTTCTCCAGGTAATCCACATCATCCCACTCTTCATTTTTAACCATTTAATTTTTTGTTTTAGTCATTTATTTCATTTTTGGGAGGGTTTTTAGGCGCAAAACCCGCGCGCGGGGGCCCACAGGTTTACCATTGCGGGCCTGCGGACCCCGACTTTTTCTCCATTGGGAAAAAGCTCGGGGTCCGCACCTTCCGTGTAGAAAAAGTGCAGTCCCACGCACTATGTCTAACCTGGAGGGTGCTGTCCCCGCCCAAGGGTTTTTAACCCAAAAATTCTCAAAAATGGACCACACAAAATATTTTCTAGCATTTTAATTTGTCTTTATACTTGATGCAGAGAGTACATCATGCTAGATTGGCGTGAACGAGAGCATGAGGACGCGGATGCTGCCGCATGGAATCATTAGCCTTCACTTGATGCTTTGAGGGCGTGTGGATTGTACAAATTCTGGGTTATTCCTGGCATGAGGGCTCAGGTGGATTTCTTACCGTGGCTAGTTGACAGATGGAGCATACAGGACCAGTGCTTTTTCATCGACGGCCACCAGCTCGAAATCGAGCTGGCGGACATATATTTCTTGATTGTTTGCCTAAGAGAGGTGAAGACTTGACTCTGCACGGGACTAGGCCAGGTGGCCAGTCTGTCGATAGCCTCCGGCTAGAGTACTGCAATAGCCAAGCTAGAGACAAAGGGATAGACATAAAGACCATATCCCGTCCTGAGCTCATGGTGATTGCGTTCACTGTCACCAGACTTTGCGGAGCTGCCGCATTACATATTGCCACCGGATCCCAGATGCGTATGGCAGTTGATTGCTTTCGAGGCACCATCTTCAACTGGTGCGATGTCGTGTTGGCCAATGTGAAAGGCCAACTGACCAGGGCCAAGAACGGACGACTAAAGACCTTTGGTTATGGGGCTTTGGTCGTGATTTTTGGCCTGGAGAGCGTTCCTATGCTGATCCCACAGCACCTTACTATTGGAGCTGGCCTTCCTCGAGAGCCCAAATTGATGCGATGGGTCACAGTCATGGCCCGTCACCCAGACGAGAGGATAGAGGTTGCTCGATTCAAACCTGAGTATTTCCAATGGCTGGAAAACCAGGTCTTTTCTATTCAGGACTTCCCTTACGCTGGGATAGATTTTTGTGGTGACCCAGACATGGTTCTTCCACCAGGAGAGGAGTGGGACGAGTCAGGTAAAATCCTTTTCAACATTTTTTTTATTTTAATTTTTTGTTATTTTTTTATCGTCTCAAAACTGATAGTAAAAATTTCAAATGCAGATGTGGATCCACAGCGACCAGCCGCTCTCCGACCTTAGGAGAAGAGGCAACCAGTTGCACCCACACCAGCCCCACAGGATGAATCAGCAGAGGTTTTGGCCGAGTTGGAGGGTCATCTCGAGCGCTTGACAAGAGATATTCCTGATACCACTATAGACGGCATTCCTCGTCAACTTTAGCGCTATGTGATTGGGGTCCCGGGACCTTTTAGGTGGTTCCTTTGCAAGGTGGCCCATGCAGCGGTTTCTGTTGTGGTCACCAACAACCCCCCTCTTTGTTTGATATTAGCAATAACACCAAGCAAAGGGGGACCCTTAGCAAGAAATCCAAAAAAATATATTTTTATCAAAATTTTTGTTTTTTAACTCCCTAAAGCTAGATCGCATCGCGAAGAGAGAGTGAAGCGTTTCCTATGCGCATAAATAAGCTGCGAAGAAGCGATACGAAATTCATCGCATCGCATATATTGAAAGCGCCCTTAAATGAAAAATCTGAAGGAATCGCCGATGGCCGATATGCGATGTCGCATATCGCAACATCGCATAATCAGCACACACTGGTTAAATGAAAGAAACGCGATCTCGCGATCTGCGATCCTGCGATTTGTGATCTGCGATGAATGAGACTATCAATCCCTGCGATGACACTTCTTGACATCACAATCCTCGATGCTGCGATGCGAATCGCAGAAACCACTCATCACAAGATTTCTTCGACATAGTCTGTAAACCCAAAATTGAGCGCGCACCTTAAGGGAAATTAATGATTGTACGCCTGAGTATCCAAGAATGATTGTGTTGCGTTTTTCGAAGAGTCAAGTCATTATGAGTGTCATGATTATGAATTTATTGGAACTTAACGCTTTCATGTCAATCTTTTCGTAATTCTTCTTTTCCTTTGCGTAAATTGTAAGGCAGCAACTAATATAAATCAATATGCAGGAAACATCTAAGGAAAAGGGGAAAGCGCCAATACTAGGAGAACAGAGAGGAGATGCCTTCGCAAATGGTTGCCGCATGCAGCAGGACCGCGGATTCCAGAGTATCACTCAACAGATACTGATGGAAATAGACTATCCAAGACTCAGAGTCAAAGGCGCACAAAAGCAGCATGTTTGCAAAAGATCCTGAAGCTCGGACTGGGTAAAGCAAAAAGAAAAACGCTAAAGAGGGAAGACGCTCCAGAAAAGCCTGGAACAAAGAACGGAAGCAAGTTTCAATACAGAAGATTGTTCAGGCAACGAAATCCCTAACTCATTGAGTCATTCGCATGGCCGGAAACCGAAATAGCAACAGCACAATCAGTTTGAAAGAAATCTGGGTTGCACTAAGTATACACACAGCGAATACACCCAGCCAGAGGAAGATTTTCAAAAATATCTCCTAGTTTGTCAGAAAGAGGTGCCAGCTCTTGTTATTTCTACTTTTATCACTCGAACGAAAGGAAAAGACAGCCAGCCGACTCTTTCCAGGCGAACGTTGCATTGCTTACAGCACTAAGGAGCAGATACAGAAACGGTTAGAAATTAGATTCAATTTTTAGAAATAAATTTGTTTTAGTAAAAAGGGCGGTCATTTGAAGCCGTTTCCTAAATTTGTGTAATTAAGATTAATTAGTTAGTAGTATTTAACCCTTCTCATGGCATTTGGAGAAGGGTCCAGAAATTTGTCAAAAAACTTGTCCTCAGAACATGCACTTTTGCATCCTCGGAGGGGGTTTTTGATGAATGGATGGATCAAGATTTATTTATGTTTGCATTTTAATGTCTGTTATTGATGTTACACTTCTGTACTCTTAGTAGATATTAGAACAAGTAGAGATAAATCGTTATTGCTTGAAGTTTATGAGTGAAATCAGTCATAAATGGTACTTTTATCTCTTAACCAATTTCTGCTTATATTCTTAGAGTGATATGCAGCTGAGTTGTTTGTATGTTAATGTATGAATGTGTGGGTTACCATTTGGCACTTATGTACGGTGGAGTCATTTATTTGTGCTTGACATATGAATAACTTATTATGCGATATGTTGTTCACAACTGTTTTGTCTAACTTTTTATGCAGAATGGTTTATCTTAATTGATTTCTATTCTTATGATAGCTGAATGATCTTTATTACCAGTTATTGTTCGAAATCTTTTTAGATCGCATAATAGAGGAAATCTACCCCAGGTTAACGTAGATTAGATGTGTTGTTTTTTATTAGATTACAATAGCATAGAGTCAGTTTAGAAGTTAGAATTAAATTAGCTTAAAAATATACTTCTATATCAGCATCATCAAACTCTACACACACACACACCCCCCTTAGATTGGGAAACTGGTCCCATTATCCCCAGTTGGACCCGCTATACCAAACGGATAAGGAGCTGCCAACCAAGTTCCGGACCGGGTGGGTATCCCCCTTGTTGTCGACCCGATTTCTGGGCCCTCAACATATTTGGCGCTAGAAGGAAGGCACGAACTATGAATGGCACCTAAATCAAAATCTAAATACCATTCTGAGAGTAAATCACCCTCATCAACTCCCCCAACTTCTCCAGTATGGTTAAACCCGGAGTTAGAAGTCGCTCGAGTATCCACCACTGCTACGTACCCTAATATATCAGACCAACTTATTATTGAACCCCCTGAAATTCAAACTTTGATTCGTAAACTCCAGGGATTCTCTATTTTCAATCAATGGTCTGATAAATCTCAAAGCAGTGTGACTTCGCAATACAATCCTGCTCATCCCCTGACCAGATTGAAGAGTGAAAAGTTTGGCATCCAGCCAACTGAACTTCCTCTCCCCACTAGGAAAAGAGCAAGGAAAACACCACCAGAGTCTGACAGTGGGACTCTTTCATCTACTTTGTCCATTTCAACTCCCTCACCGCGAAGTCAACCACCCACATCTTCATTCCAAATCACTCATCCATCTTCCACAACCCTTCCTCTTCAATCATCAAAGATCATAATATCTTCATCTTCTCAACATAAGGGATCATCCCCTACACTTTCATTAACTAGCAGCTCAACGATGGCCCAGTCTCCATGGAACAACCCTGGGGCGGTTTTAATGCCTCCACCCCTGAGTCCAATACCGGCCCATCCTGAGAAATGGCTACCTAAATTCAATCCAGAAATAGGCATGCTAGCTGAAGAGCATATCAATAATTTCATGCTTTCTGTTAATTTCAATGGAGTTACCAACGAAGATGCTGTTGTCCGGCTTTTTCCCTATACAATGCAAGGAACCGCCGGGTCATGGTACTTCTCGTTACCTTCCGGGTCTATCACAAGCTGGGACATTTTTCAGAGTCAATTCCTTACCAAGTTCGGTGATGACAGATCAACAGCGACATTGATTAATGACCTATCCAATCTTAAAGCTGAGGCTAGAGAACCCATTAAAGATTTCAATTTACGGTTCAATAAGATCCTCAACAAAATTCCCACTGCTTCTCAACCCAGCGAGGAAGTAAGATGTGAATGGTATATCACGGCCTTACCATCAAACTTGGCTATCTTCGTAGATAGGGCAAACAAGACGACCTTAGTTGAAAACTTGACAGAGGCGTTAGCAGTAGAAAAGCGCGTAGTGGCGCTAGAAAAGAGATCTGCCATAGAAGAATGCAAATCTAAGAAAATCTCTTTCAAAGAAGACACCAAGAAGAAACAAACGAAAGATCCTTTCGATTTGGAAGGATTACAAAAAGTGTTAAAGTCCATGTCCAATGAGATGATTGACATAAAAAAACAAGTAGCAGAAACTTCTTCAAAAAAGCCCTACAGAGATTTTAAAAGAAATCCTCCCATGGATGTCAGACCACCCAATGCTGTCTCAAACGTCGAATCTGAAGAAGAACAAGAAGAAGAGAATACCACTGAAGGGCAGACCGATGATGAAGAAGTTGTGGAACTACAAGGAATGTGGGATTTCATCCTCCCACAAGAAGAAGATCAAGAAGCATTCCCGGTTAGCACACGAAGCAAAAACCAGCTTGATCCTCCCCAAACTACCCCTAAACAGAAGGGCGCAAGCCCTGCAACAAAAGATAAGGTCGCAACAAAGAAAACAACCGCTAGAGCGACCCAATTTAGCCCAGTCCAATCAGATCAAGCACCTCCATCAAGAACACTGATAGTGTCGGATGAAATGGAGTATAACATTATCGATGACATGAAAAAGACTAGGGCTAATATCACTCTTTACGAGTTGAGCAAATTGAAACATCAACATAAAATAATGATGAAAGAATTACATGTCGTGCCTACTACATCCTTACCTACAGCCGTAGCTTCCCACAACATGGGAAGACCTCCAACCAACACGATCAATAAGATTGATCCAAATGACATCGCCTTGATTGGAGGAAGATCAAGATCTCATACTCCTCCTTTTCTTCTCACTTATGAAATTTTCAATAAAAACGTGCAAAATTGCTTGGTTGATTTTGGTGCTTCAACGAATATTTTACCCAGATCAATATGTGCCAAATTGAATGTTCAACCACAAAAATCCGCAGTGCGCATAGTTCAACTTGATCGATCTCAAGTCGAAGTGATTGGTGAACTTAATCAAGTGACCATAAGATTGTCGTCTAACCCGAAGGTATGCCAGGTTATCGACATTCTAGTAGCTGATATCCCTGAATTCTATGGTATGATTCTTAGCAGGGATTGGTCAGAAAAACTCCACGGATATTTCTCAACCGATTGGTCGCACATGTGGTTACCCTACAACAGTAAACCGAATCAAATAAAGGTTGAACGAGAGTTGCACCAAAAATACATAGTGACGGAATTGGAAGGAGAGAATGAAGCAATAGCATACAACAGCAGTATCATAGGCAATTACTCGGTAGATTCTTTCCTCGACAATTTCAATGCTCATACCTCGCCTTACTTAGAAAATTCAGTTTTGTCCCAAGCTGAAAATTTTTCCCAAACTGATAATTCAAAATGTGTTAATTTTTTAGATAACCCTGTAAATACATCTTTGTTTTGGAAATTATATTTTGATGGCTCCAAATCTAACGAGGGAGCAGGAGCATGATGCGTTCTGATTAGCCCAGACGGAAATAAAACCATGCTTACATGCAGACTTGAGTTCGATTGCACTAAAAACACAGCGGAATACGAGGCCTTGGTGCAAGGCCTATATAAAGCAATCGGGTTGAACGTTAAGTATCTCCAAGTCTTTGGAGACTCTGAGATCGTCGTCAAACAGGTACGTAACACCATACATTGCCTATCAAGTCATTTGAAGCACTATCAATCTTTAGTACAAGATCTGACTGCACATTTCATAGCATTCAATATTTCGTCAATCCCAAGACTCCAAAATGCGAGCACAGACCTGTTAGCTAACGTAGCCTCTAGACTTATTCCCTCCGAAGATTTTAGTCTAGATAGATTCTCAATAGAATTAATCTTTAGACCATCCATCCCTGACAACATCACCAACTGGAGAGTATTCAACGACGATCCTGACATTGTAAACTTCCTCACTTCTGAAGGATCCTACTCAAACCAAATAATTGAGGAAGACCATCATGATCACCAAATACAACAAAATAGCACTGATAATGCTATACCTAAATCGGTGGTTAAGTTAGACGACTTATATGATCTAAAAAGTCGGTTTAAAAGGTTTGCCAATTCTAAACTCTACAGTTCGACTCTGAACTATGAATTAGTGAACCTAGGAACCAATGAGAAGCCACAAAACGTTAATCTAGGCCACGGCCTAGACCCTGAAGAAAAATCAGCATATATCCGTCTTCTGAGACAATACAAAAACGTTTTTGCCTGGAATTACGATGAGATGAAGACATACAACACTTCTATCATTCAACACACTATCCCTATGATTGACAATGAAAAACCTGTCCAGCAGAAACTCAGAAAAATCCACCCCAACTTAGAAAATCAGATAAAGACTGAGTTAAATAAGTTGTTGAGAGCCAGAATAATTTTCCCCGTCAGACATTCCAAATGGGTATCCAATATGGTCCCCGTTAGAAATAAAAACGGAGATATTAGGATCTATATCGATTTCCGGAATCTCAACAAAGCCTATCAAAAAGACAATTTTCCCCTCCCACCTATGGAACAAATATTACAGGCAGTAGCAGGCTCAGAATTAATGTCTTTTCTGGATGGATTTTCAAGATACAATCAAGTGCTGGTACATCCTGATGATCAGTTAAAAACCACATTCCGAACCAAATGGGGCACATATGCATATCGGAAGATGCCATTTGGTCTGATCAATGCCGGCGCTACCTTTCAGAGAGCCATGGACATCGCGTTTAAAGGATTAGTCAATAAATCTGTAGTGATTTACCTGGATGATATAACAGTGTACTCCAAGAAGCGAAGCGACCATCTCAAAGACTTGAAACAAATCTTTCAAAGATGTTTAAGTTATGGGATTTCACTTAACCCAAAGAAATCTTTTTTCGCATTAAGTGAAGGGAAATTACTAGGATTCATAGTGTCGAAATCTGGTATTCACATTGAACCTGACAGAATCAAAGAAATTTCCGAAATATCCATGCCCCATAACAAAAAGGCCATGCAATCTTTCCTTGGTCAAATCAATTTTGTAAAAAGGTTCGTCCCGGATTTTTCACGTATTATTTCTCCTTTACAAAATATGATAAAAAAGAATTCAAATTTTAAATGGGGTCAAGACGAACATGAAGCATTCAATTTGATCAAACAAGCTATCATCAACGCTCCATCTTTAGCGACCCCAAATTTTTCAGAATCTTTTATCTTATACACATTTGCCTCAGAAAAATCTTATGCCGCGATTTTAACTCAAGCAAATCAAGAGAAGGCGGAAGCTCCAATCGCATTTTTTAGCTCGAACTTACAAGGTGCTGAACTCAATTATTCAGACGTGGAGAAACAAGCATATGCTGTTTTCAAAGCGATCAAGTATTTCAGACCTTTCTTACTTAAATCCCATACCAAAGTCATAGTGCCGTTTCCAGCGGTAAGAAACCTTCTGATACAGAAGGATGTGGGCGAAAAGAGAGCAAATTGGATTACCACCTTACAAGAATACGATCTTGAGATCAAGCCAGCAAACATCGTAAGAGGTCAAGGCTTCTGCAAGATGTTAGCTGGAGCATCGCAAATTCCTGAGAACTCATCTGAAGAGGTACATACGTATGAGGTAAGCCTAAACGACGCAGAATCCTTATATGCTGACACCATTTATTATCTTAAGAATGGGTATGCTCCATCACACCTGGACCACACCAAGAAAAGAGCTCTGAGATTGAAAGCTAAACAATACCAGCTCATAAATGATGTTCTGTTTAAAAGGAATTACGATTATGTACTTCTTAGGTGTCTTGAGAAAACTGAAGCCGAAAAGGTTTTGCAGGAACTCCACGATGAACCAGCAGGTGGACACTATGCTGGAGAAGCTACTGCCCATAAAATTTTACGTGCAGGATATTATTGGCCCACGCTATTCAAAGACTCATACAATTACGTAAGGAAATGCCAAGTCTGCCAGACTGCTGCAGGGAGACAAAAGAAATCGTCTATGCCACTACAGCCGGTTAACATCGAGCAACCATTCAGCCAATGGGGCTTGGACATAATAGGTGAGATCGTTCCTCACTCTTCTAAGCAGCATAGGTATATCCTCACGGCAACAGATTATTTCACTAAATGGGTAGAAGTAGTTCCTCTCAGGACAACTAATTCTAAAAACATTATTGAATTCATAGATCAATTTATCATCACTAGGTTTGGATTGCCAACGGCCTTAATGTTTGATAATGCCTCATACTTTTCTGGAAATACAATGACTGAGTTTGCACTTAAAAGAGGGTTCAAGCTGAAGTATTCTGCCAACTAATATCCACAAGGTAATGGGTTGGCTGAATCGACAAACAAGAACCTAATCAGGATTATTAAAAAGACAGTCGACCAAAACCAAAAGAATTGGCACAAAGCGCTGGTAAATGCTTTATGGGCAGATAGAATTACGAAGAAAGCTTCAATCGACACTTCTCCCTTTAATTTAGTTTATGGGAAAGAAGTGGTTCTTCCAACTCACTTAGTCATTCCCTCTTTGTCTTTAGTACAATACATCGATGAAGTATCTACTTCCTCCTTACAACTGAGACAAATGGAAATAATCAAACTAGAAGAATGACGAGAACAAGCTAAGAAAACCCATGCTCACCACCAAGCGCTAATAAAATCCTCTTTTGACTCAAGCATAATGACCAGAAAAAACTTTCAGATGGGAGATTTAGTTTTAAAATGGGATAAGGCTCATGAAGAAAAGGGCAAACATACGAAATTTCAGAAGCTATGGCTTGGTCCTTTTTAGATTGTAGAAGTCATAGGCCCATCGACGTTTGTGTTGCAGGATTTGGCAAGTAGAAGAGATTCTTTGCCTGTGAATGGACAGATTCTTAAAATGTATTTTCCATAGAAGATCATTCTTCTATTTTTGTAGGATAGTTTTAGTTTTTATTTGTTTTTCTCTTTTTTATAAATAAAACCGGTTGTAAATGATCATAAAAAAGGATTCATGAAAGAGCACACTATCAGATTTTGATTCCGCTTGTACAAATAGCAAAACTTTTCCAAAAATATGATTTTTATTATTGACAAGTAGAGTTAACCTTATCCTGAATATGATGTTAGTTTTAACCTTAAAAGAAAAACTTTGACGAAAGCAACCTTTGGTAAAAAATTGTTTCATGTCAGCACAATGAAAGGTATCATCAAAAATAAAATAAATATTCTCTGTAAAGCTGTTGTTTTCAAACTCTATTATTGTCGTCCAGAGCTTTCTTAAGGAAAAACAATGACTTCCTCCCTGCTAAAGGAAATCGCAGCATTCAGAGGAACAATCCGAGAAAACACTATATCTCAAAGAATAAGAGGTCTCATCACGAGTCGGATTATCATGATAACAGATATTATAACTTGCTGACTTTGCCAATACTGTCTATCAAAACAGGGCAACGACTTAAGATTGTTGCAATCAAAAGACAAGGGGTCTCATCACGAGCCAGCTTGTTCAGCAAAAGTGTAAATCAAGTGAATGACTGTGTCATAATTTGGCCACCAAACCAAGACATTGTTCTTTAGAGAATAAAAAAGGAAAAAGTGTCAAAAAGGATTTTCCTCTGAAATGTTGTAAATAACCTCAAGCAGGAAAAAGGATCATTGCTGGATAATATGGTAACCTTGTCGAGGCTATGGACGCTTGCGGGCAGCAGAGGCTCTACCTACGACAAATGAGCATATTTATAAAAAAAATTCCAGTACGCAGAGAAGACCTTATTTTATCTTTAAAAAGGACCGAGTAATGTCTGGTATGAATGCAAGAATTAAGCCTGAGGAAGCAGACAATTGGAATATGAAAAGGTTGAGACAAAGTATCGTTGACAGGATAAGGAGTAACGTACTCTATCTGTCCATAACAAAACTTAGACATACGAAAATTTTTCTGTTTCGGAAGTGGAAATTCAATAGAAAAGCAGAGATAACTGGTTCTTCACAGTGAATCGCCATTGTTGTGGTCACCAACAACCCCCCTCTTTGTTTGATATTAGCAATAACACCAAGCAAAGGGGTACCCTTGGCAAGAAATCCAAAAAAATATATTTTTATCAGAATTTTTGTATTTTAACTCCCTAAAGCTAGATCGCATCGCGAAGAGAGAGTGAAGCATTTCCTATGCGCATAAATAAGCTGCGAAGAAGCAATACGAAATTCATCGCATCACATATATTGAAAGCGCCCTTAAATGAAAAATCTGAAGGAATCGCCGACGGCCGATATGCGACGTCGCATATCGCAACATCGCATAATCAGCACACACTGGTTAAATGAAAGAAACGCGATCTCGTGATCTGCGATCCTACGATTTGTGATCTGCGATGAATGAGACAATCAATCCCTGCGATGACACTTCTTGACATCACAATCCTCGATGCTGTGATGCGAATCGCAGAAACCACTCATCGCAAGATTTCTTCGACATGGTCTGTAAACCCAAAATTGAGCGCACACCTTAAGGGAAATTAATGATTGTACGCCTGAGTATCCAAGAATGATTGTGTTGCGTTTTTCGAAGAGTCAAGTCGTTATGAGTGTCATGATTATGCATTTATTGGAACTTAACGCTTTCATGTCAATATTTTCGTAATTCTTCTTTTCCTTTGCGTAAACTGTAAGGCAGCAACTAATATAAATCAATATGCAAGAAACATCTAAGGAAAAGGGGAAAGCGCCAATACTAGGAGAACAGAGAGGAGATGCCTTCGTAAATGGTTGCCGCATGCAGCAGGACCGCGGATTCCAGAGTATCACTCAACAAATACTGATGGAAATAGACTATCCAAGACTCAGAGTCAAAGGCGCACAAAAGCAGCATGTTTGCAAAAGATCCTGAAGCTCAGACTGGGTAAAGCAAAAAGAAAAATGCTAAAGAAGGAAGACGCTCCAGAAAAGCCTGGAACAAAGAAAGGAAGCAAGTTTCAATACAGAAGATTGTTCAGGCAACGAAATCCCTAAATCATTGAGTCATTCGCACGACCGGAAACCGAAATAGCAACAGCACAATCAGTTTGAAAGAAATCTGGGTTGCACTAAGTATACACACAGCGAATACACCCAGCCAGAGGAAGATTTTCAAAAATATCTCCTAGTTTGTCAGAAAGAGGTGCCAGCTCTTGTTATTTCTACTTTTATCGCTCGAACGAAAGGAAAAGACAGCCAGCCGACTCTTTCCAGGCGAACGTTGCATTGCTTACAGCACTAAGGAGCAGATACAGAAACGGTTAGAAATTAGATTCAATTTTTAGAAATAAATTTGTTTTAGTAAAAGGGCAGTCATTTGAAGCCGTTTCCTAAATTTGTGTAATTAAGATTAATTAGTTAGTAGTATTTAACCCTTCTCATGGCATTCGGAGAAGGGTCCGAAAATTTGTCAAAAAACTTGTCCTCAGAACATGCACTTTTGCACCCTCGGAGGGGGTTTTTGATGAATGGATGGATCAAGATTTATTTATGTTTGCATTTTAATGTCTGCTACTGATGTTGCACTTCTGTACTCTTAGTAGATATTAGAACAAGTAGAGATAAATCGTTATTGCTTGAAGTTTATGAGTGAAATCAGTCATAAATGGTACTTTTATCTCTTGACCAATTTCTGCTTATATTCTTAGAGTGATATGCAGCTGAGTTGTTTGTATGTTAATGTATGAATGTGTGGGTTACCATTTGGCACTTCTGTACGGTGGAGTCATTTATTTGTGCTTGACATATGAATAACTTATTATGCGATATGCTGTTCACAACTGTTTTGTCTAACTTTTTATTCAGAATGGTTTATCTTAATTGATTTCTATTCTTATGATAGCTGAATGATCTTTATTACCAGTTATTGTTCGAAATCTTTTTAGATCGCATAATAGAGGAAATCTACCCCGGGTTAGCGTAGATTAGATGTGTTGTTTTTTATTAGATTACAATAGCATAGAGTCAGTTTAGAAGTTAGAATTAAATTAGCTTTAAAATATACTTCTATATCAGCATCATCAAACTCTACACACACACACACCCCCCTTAGATTGGGAAACTGGTCCCATTATCCCCAGTCGGACCCGCTATACCAAACGGATAAGGAGCTGCCAACCAAGTTCCGGACCGGGTGGGTATCCCCCTTGTTGTCGACCCGATTTCCGAGCCCTCAACAGTTTCTTATAGAGATCATCACTAGTGATAGGATGATCGCCTATTGTGGGGACATGTGACATTTTTGTTTTTTTTACTTATCATTTTTGCCGATCATAAGGTGTTTTTCAACCTATGATGGAATGGTTTTAAATTTACATGTATGATTATTACAAATGTCTATTTAACATTCGAGAAGAAATTGCATCTGCTAATGTATTTAAAGATCTTGGAATATGTTGATATTCAATGTAATCAAATTCACGTTCCAAGAGACGCACTCTCAAAAATAATCTTAATAACACTGGATTTCTAATGGCATACACTCTATTAAGCTGTAATACAACGAGTTCTGAATCTAACCTCACTATCAAACTCCAAATCCCAAATGAAATAGATTCAGATAATAACTCAATCACTGCACTATACTCAGCAATGTTGTTCGTTGTTTGACCGAGGCTTACCCCATGCATAGATACTAACTCATCAGAGGGTGAATAGATAACCCAAGCTGTGGAAGAGATGTTCTGTGTATTACAACAAGCACCATCAACGAAACCAATGTATGTTTGGAGAGGCAGCGACATCTGCAATATCAAGAGTAAAACCAAGATAAGCAGGAATAATGACGAAAAACACTCTCTAAGCTAAGCACACTGTTTAAACTAAAACACGCCAGCTAGAAAGAAAAAACTACCCTAACTAAAAATCTCCATACCCGTTCTTTTAAGCATAATACCTCTTCAAGTAAAGGCCATTTCTGGGTTTACCCAAAGAGTCCCCGTCAAAGTCTACCAATACATAAGCCCCTTTGGCTAGCTTTCGCTTGAAAACATAGGGACCATGCCACATAGGAACGAATTTTCCAGTGCCTAATTTATCATTAGCTTGATCATAAACTAAGACTAGAACTCCTTCCGAAAAATTTCGAGGGGTCACATTTCGATCATACTGAGCTTTCATTCGTTTTGCGTGAGTCTCGATCGCCAATGTAGCATCACGTCGATTCTCATCTAATTGAGCCAAGTATAACAAACGTTTTTCCTCTTCAAAAGTGGCTGGAAGTAACTCGATGGCCATTTGCAGTGACGGGATTTCGCATTCAATGGGTAACACAGCTTCCAAACCATAGACTAGTTGGAAAGGAGTGAACCCTGTTGATGTTTTTACTGAAGTTTGGTATGCCCAAAGCACTGAAAATAGCATGTTGTGCAAATTCAACCGATGAATCCCAATGATTTTTCGGATCATGATAACTAAAACTTTGTTGATGGATTAACCCAGACCATTCGCTTGTGGATAATAAGGGGTTGAACTATCGTGATGTAAACCAAGCTGGCTTGTAAGTTCGGTCATCATAACGTTTCGAAAATGGCGCCCATGATCAGTGATTATCGCTTGCGGGACACCAAACCTAGCAATTATATGATTGAACACAAAAATTGCAGTTGTCTTGCCGTCTGCCTCAAATGTAGGTATCGCCTTGGCCCACTTAGTAAAATAATCTACCGCAAGGATGATATACGCATGCCCCCCGGCCGAGTGAGGGTTACATGTAATAAAATCAATACCCCATTTGGCAAAAGGACCAAGAGCAATTATAGGGTGGAGAGGAGCAGGTGGAGCGCGCATCTTATGATCAAAAATTTGGCAGTTGTGGCATTTTCGGACCGCTGTAATACAATCTTTAAATAAAGACGGCCAGAAGTAGACAGCGCGCAATATCTTTTGGGCTGTGGCAAACCCAGACATATGACTGCCACACACTCTAGAGTGACATTCATTTAGAACCCTTTCAGCTTCCTCGCGAGTTAAGCAACGTCGAAAAACAGAGTCCGCCCCATGGCGATAAAGAGCATCTCCAATAATCCTGAATTGTTGGGACTGGAATCAAATTTTCTGACGTTCTAACCTTGAAATTTCTGGCCGAAAGGATTGGGTCTGGAGATAAACGATGATATCCCCATACCATGGATCTAAAGTGCTTATTAGAAACAAGGATTCGTCCGCAATGGGCTCCTCCGCCACAGTTTCCGTGTCAGCACGCGGGAAGTCACACATTAACTCCGCAAAAACTAAAGATTTCATAGACTTAGATTTCTCAAATTCCAAGTCAAACTCCTGCAGGATAACGATCCATTTAGAGTACTTGCCCCCTAGCAATTGCTTGGTTAAAATGTAGATCATAGGGTTGCAATCCGAAATTACCGTAGTTTTACGTAGTAAAATGTAGTGACAAAAACGTTGGACAGCTTGAACAGCTGCCAATGCCAATTTCTCCACATGTGAGTATTTTAGCTCAGTTGGATTTAAAGTTCGACTAAGGTAATATATCACATGTTCAGTTCCTGATTCATCTTCCTAATCCTGGTTGTAGTTGGGAGGATGCAACAACGGTGCATGGGTCAACGCGTGTTTGAGTGCATCAAAAGATTTTTGAGTTATCTCATCCCAATAGAATGGAGTATTTTGCTTCAACAACTGGGTAAAACCCTTTGTAACCTCGGCGTAGTTAGGAATGAATCGTCGTAAAAATTTTTCTTTCCTCCTGCAAACTTTGGAGTTGGCGAAGACTCGAAGAAGGAGGCAATTTGATGATAGCTTCGACCTTTGAGGGATCAACGCGAATGTCGGCTTTCGAAACTACAAATCCCAGTAATTGACCTGTTTCTATACAGAAGACACATTTGTATGGGTTCAACCGAATCCGATAATTCCTACACCTCATAAAAATTGCTCGTAAATGGAGGAGGTGATCAGCTCGATGTAAGGAATGAGCGGGCAAGTCATCGAGATACGGCTGCACAATGTGTTTGATGTCATGAAACGCATAAGACATCGCCCTTTGAAAAGTTGCTCCGGCATTCTTAAGCCCAAAAGGTAATTTGCAATAAGAAAATGTCCCCCATGGACAAATGAAAGTCGTTTTTGGTTGATCGGCAGGTAGAATGTTGATTTGATTGTATCCGGAAAAACCGTCCATAAAGGAAAATATTTCGTTGTCGGCACAATCATCAATGATTTGATCGATATAGGGAGTTGGGTAATTGTCCTTTGGACAGGCTCGATTAATATCCCTATATTCGATGCATATTCTTATTGTTCCCTGCTTTTTGTTAACTGGAACAATATTCGATACCCAATCCGTTAACGGGATCGGATAAATGAAACCTGCTTTCAATAATTTTTCAACTTCTGCTTTAATTGCAGCAGCTTTTCGTGGGTGAATCTGACGCAAACGTTGCCGAACTGGTTTAGCGTCCGGGTAAGTCTTGATCTCATGAACAACAATTGTGGGATCAATTCCTGGCATTTCCTCATAGGACCAGGCAAACACGTCACAGAATTCTTGAAATAGGGCCTTATATAATTGAATTTCGTCATCTGTACACAAGGCACCTACATGAATGTTCTCAACAATTCCGGGCTTAACCGAAATGTCAATAGGAATAGTTCGAGAGATGTTTCCCAAATTTAACTCTGAATCGGGATGTTTCATTGGATTCTGAGGTTCCTTGACATATTCAGTTGTAAAAATTGATGAGAAATCATTTTCAAAATGATCATCCTCGGGTAAAAACGAAGATCTATGATGGAGATCTTCGCATGGTAAATCATTTACACATAGGATTTCACGAATTTTCTCGTCAGAGTGAACAAGTTCAGAAAACGTAGTTAAATCCGAGGTTGATGTGAAAAGTGATTCCTCACGGACCACATTCATTAAGTCATTTTCGGTTGAAAATGGGTTGGCAAACGACTACATGGCTTCATAGGCAATTTGATATGGGCTCAAAGGCATGGTATTACCAAAAGAGTCTATCTCAGATTCAAAAGGGACAATCCAAGGATCATCATAAATAATGGTGTCTAATGTAATCATATGAATAGTTGCAAATGAAGATGATGCGTTGATCGGAGGAAAAGGAAAAGTTCCCAGTAAACCAACATCTTTAACTAGTCCTACTCCAACATCCTTATATGGGATAGTCGTTTTACCAACATGCTGAATACTCTTGGAAGAGGCTGGGTTGGATGAAAAGTAAGCCAGCTGGTCTATTGTTACGATCTTTCCATTGTGTGGAAACTTTATTACTCGAAAGACCGATGAAACGACCGCTGTCATAGCGTAAGACCAACTTCGACCGAAGAGAAGGTTGTAATCTAGAGGGGCATCAACCACCTCCACATCTAGATTAACAGTTTTTCCTTCAACCCCTATAGGCAAATCCTGTAGAATGCCAAAAGGATGAAACCCACGGCCATCAAAGGCCTTTAGAATCGTCGGGGATTGATTTAGCGAAGGAGAACCAAGCGATCTCCAACACTGTATCAACATAATACACGTTGAGGCTCCCTCGTCAATTACAGTCCGATGAACAGGCCTGTTTTTTACTATCACTAGAATCTGGAAAGCCATTTGATGTGGCAAATGCGGTGTACTATTTTCTAGATCGAATATTATTAGGTTTGGGTCCTGAACATCAACAGCTCCTATAGCCGACAAAAGTAATTTACGTTGTGCTGGACATGATTGCAGCACTTCCAAAGCCGACATTGCTGAGGGTGAAATAGTTAAATCCTCAACAATGTTATAATTCTGAGCCACTCTCGCATGTGGATTGAAAGCTGACTTTCGAAGTATACCCTTGGTGGGCGGTTTGATTACCAAGTCTGGATTAGGTTTCTCGATCTGTAGTGGATCGGAACCGGGAGCTGAGGTTGATGGATTAGAATGAGAAGATTCTGCTTCTTTACCATCAACAGGACTCTTACTACCATAATCTTGCGATCGAGTCGCAATCCTAACATGGGACATCATCAGTATGGGTTCTTCATTGGCATTCGAGGATGAACCTATCATCTTACTGTCTTGAGCCGGAAAAGGATCCTTCAAAACAGCAGGAGTTTGGGAACCCTTGACAATCTTCGCAACCTCTGCACGATGAGGGCAGTCTCTTGTAAAATGTTCATCATCACAAATGAGACAAGGATAACAAGGTTTGCACTTTTCATCATTGGATTCTGCCTTTTCAGGTTTCTCCTTTGAACTTTTGTCCTTTTTATTCTTCTTCTTTCCTTCTTCTTCCCACCAGATTTTGATTTGGCTGTAGACGACTCTACAACATGAATATCGGCGGAAATCTCTGCAGAAGAATCTCCTGTTGGGGAATCAGGCAAGGTTATGATAGGGGAAGAATTCTCGGAAGACTTCTTCTTACTTTTAGTGTTAACCGTGCGAATCATACCATCAGTGGCATGAGATTCCGAAGGAGCTGCAGTGATTTGATTTTGCTTGGGAAGATCGGGGATTTTTTCGTGTAACGTACCCGACTGAGTATAGACCAAGTCAAGGTACTGTGCTTGAGCAATGACTTGCTCCTCAGTAACAACTTCGGCTTTAGCAACACCTTTAGTGATCTTTGGCAACAAAGATTTTACAAACCACTCAGCCAAGATCTGATCCGGAATAAATACCTTCACTAAACGTCATCGACGTCTCCACTCATGAATATGATCTGAAATGTAATTTGATGTCGATTGTTTTAGTGAAGTTAACAATTCCATGCCATTGTCATATCGGACTGGCAACTGAAAATGAGTTAAAAACGAGGTAGCTAATTGACTAAAATTATAAAAAGTGCCTCACGGTAACTCAATGTACCACTTGGTCGCGAGACCAATTAGAGTGCGCTGGAAAAGTCTAAGATGGATTGAATCATCTGTAATGAAGTTAGATGCACACCAGAGGTGATAAGTCATCACATGGTTCGACGGGTCCTCTCCTGATTTACCTTCAAACTTGGGAATGTCACTGGGCAACTTATTCGGCATTGGCGGCCAAAACGGAAGATAATTAATGGGATCGTTAGTTAGGCGCGATAAGTCAGGTAAGTCCAAAGTTGCGATAAACGGTAACTGCCGATTAGGATCCCTAAAACTCTGGGTCATGAGACCAGCCCCAGGAGGAGGATATCCAGGATAACTAGGAATAGGAATGGCGTTCGGGATATTGTATCCTCCCGAAAAACCAGGATTAACCGGACCGTACTGGGGTTGTTGAGGTTGTTGATAAGTGTACCCAGGGTACGGTTGATACTGATAAACTGGCTGCTTCACAGCAGGACCGAATTGGTATTGTCCCTGGTACGGTTGATAGGTGAATTGTGGTTGACTTGTGACAACCGTACTTAAACCAGGTTTTCCTACAGGCATCTGAACTGAAGTTTGAATCGTAGATCCAGATGGTGGTAAAGATGTCTGAGGAGTAGATACAGGAACAGTAGAAGCCAGAGTTGTCGATACTCTATAAGTAGGTGGGGTAGATTGAACAGATGTTGTGGCAGTTGTAGCAGTCGTTTGAGGCAGAGTACGAGGTGTACTAGGCCCAGGCTGAGAAACTACCGAAGGTACAGAAGTTTGAATGTTAGACTGGACTGGTTGCTGGGATGTACCAGAAACTAAGGGTTGTCTAGTTTGAGATGACAACTGTAGATTTGGCTGCAACACCTGTTGAGTTTGCGATGGATCCCACACTATATTCATTCCGGGGTACTGACCCATAACAGGTTGAGAATATCGAGGACCATAACCGGGTTGAGGGTAGGATTGGTAATTGAAAGGTACATTTCCCATTCCTTGAACATACGTTTGACCTTGGGGTGGTTGGAAACCTTGGTTCGAGTACTGACCTTGGGGTTGATACCCTTGAGGCACATACTAATACTGGGGTTGACCTTGAGGTATAAATTGATACTGGGGTTGACCTTGGGGTACATATTGAGTCTGGGGTTGACCTTGAGGAACGTACTGTCCCATAGGTATGTACTGTCCTTGAGGTTGCCCCCCAGATGCAAATTGTGTACCTTGAGGTTGCCCCCCAGGCGTTAATTGAGGTTGCCCCCCAGGTGGTAACTGGCCACCTTGAGGTTGAGGATTGGGAATAGAACCTGACATCATAAGAATGTCTTCTACGCTCCACAGATTAGTACCATTGTTTCCAGTTAATAACCCTTGCTCAATGGGTTGAGGAGATGCTCCCGAAAAATTACCAAAAAGTGACTGATACCCGGAGGGAACAGAAGGACTGCCGTACAAAAAAGATTCAGGCGATTGAGTAAACATGGATGATTGTCCTGCCATATTGATGGGAGTATAAAACCTCTAGTTGTTGGGTGATAAGGAGCACGAGGTGGTGAAAAATTTAACCCTGAGTTTTCTAGAAAATTAGTCAAAGAAAGATACCAAGAACTACTCCTAGGTGGACTGTAAAAAATTCATTCACGCTCCCTTAGTTCAATAACAGGTTGATTTTCAGGGATAGGGATGCATACTTCTTCTTCTGGAGCAAGTTCTTCAATAGCAATAAGTCTAAAAGGAAGATCTTGGGTGATTACTCTTTCTACCCTAGGTGAACCAGGACCACTAGAAGTTGGAGAAACAAACCCCGATGTCGGAGTAGCAGCAAATTCACTTTCAGGCTCGGATATTTCGGGTTCTTCACCTATATCACTATTAGATAAAAAGCTACCAGCAATTTCGGAAACAGACACTGATTGTGGATTATAATCTGCTACTAATGGTTGAAAATCAGGATGTACTATCAAAGAAGACTCTCCTTCCTCAGGTGACCCAAATCTACTGTCTCTAGGAGTTACGAGGACTTTCAAGCCTTCAAGCTGGCTCGGTACTTCCTCAGGAGGTTGGCCCAGAAGTCTACGGGACTTCCTCAATAACTCAGCCACGTTTACAAACTCAGGAGACTGGCCCCGAAGTCTACGGGACTGTCTTGGTAAATCACCCATAGTTAAATACTTTTAACTACTTCACACGCAAACAAAGTAAAATCTCAATGAAAGGCACCTAAAGTCTCTAAAGAACCAAACAAATTTGAATCACACGCCTAAAGAATCTAGGAGATCAAACACACACAAACAATAACTTTCCGTATCAAAAACACTAGTTGGTGATGAAATCCAACGTCGCAGAGTTCAATACAGAAATGGCGGTTGGAACAGTTACCCCGGCAACCTGCTTAATGAATAAACTGGCATAAGTTCCTCCACTTAACCGTCTCGAGTGAAGAGAACCCCCCAGAAAATCCAAGTGAGTCTAGCTGACGTCTACTCCAGGTACAATGGGATCTTCCCACCACTGTCACCTTAGGAAGAGTCCTAAAGAATATGGCCACTAAGGTTACCAACTGAGACAAATACACCTAGGGGAACAGTCTACGATCTGATACGCACGCAAGGGCAGAGTAGCAAGCTCAATCCCCTTGAAGGCTCCTTGACATAATCCAAGGTTTACCAACAAGTGACCCCAGGTTCCTCGACAATGGTTAATCCGAGGTTTACCATTTTTAATACGTGAATATTTGGCGTCGTTCCCAATGAGGAAGGATTGATTCCCACATTGGTTCGGAAACGATCTCGTGCTTCTCCTTTAAGAGGAGCTTTCCTAGAGCATAAATGCAACAATTGGATTTCTTCCCTACCACAAGATACAACTACTTGTTTTTTTTTACTGTCTTGAAGAGTTAATTACTCTCCTACTCCAAGACACTAGCCTAAGCTAAGTTGGTGTATCAGAGCCCTAGAAATAAAAATGTTACTAGGTGAATTTTACTTTAAGCGTTAATTTTAGTGGTTTTTGTTTAAGTCAAAAGGTGCGGAGATGAAACTCGTGGTATGAAGACTCGACTCAAAATCACTAAAAATGCACCTAAGATGATCTAAACAATCTTTTTCTCTTCGATGAACTTCTAAACTAAGAAAGAGTTTGAGAATGCAAATACTTTGTAAACACAAATCTTTCTCAATTAAACAAATTAAAAGAAGATCTTTTCCTTTCCAAAGCACTCAAAAAACGAGACAACTAATTATTTCACAAAAATTTCCCTTTTTCGTTTCAAAGCACTCAATTACTACAAAAAACAAACCTTTTTTTTCCAAAAGAGATTTTTATATTTTTTAATAAAACACTCAAAACTAATGAAAATGACTAACTTTGAGAGCTACAAACTATAAAAACCTATTTGAAGTCAAAGCCTACTAAAAGTATTTTTTAAGGATGTTTTACTCAGCTAGATGCAAGCTAAGGACTAATTTATGCAGAATCACAAATCAGTCAAGAACAACCAATTTCGTTTTCTTTTTTAATATGAAAATCAAAACTCTTAAACACAAGCTTTTCGAAGTTTTGTAAAGAGAAAACTCAAAGCGGATTCCTCAAACAAGGGGAGATTTCATAAATGGTCAGACTCATAAGAAGGCTGGTAGACACTAAGGTGATCTGAAGTCTCTACAGCTTCTAAGCTCAGAGCCACTACACAATCACAATGAAAAACAAACCCAACAAGCAAAACTCCTAGGAAATTCACCTAAAACCCTAACACTAACGAAATCAATCCAAGGAAAGCTTCTGACAAGTTATATGCAGGTCTGGGCAGTGGATAACAATTTCTAAACACAAACTAAGCTGACTAACAGAGGAAATCTTAGGGTTTTCAAAATCTTGACAGGGTCTGCAGGCCCACAGTTGGCATAGGTGCGGTCCCGCTCTGTGCTAAAAGCCAAGCTGCGGGTAGGTATGCACTGTGTCAAACGGCTAGGGTGCGGACCTCTCCCAAAGCTCTGAAAAAACGAAAAATAACCCTGGATCTACAAACTCTACCCACTTTTACACACAACAAGCCAAAAACAGAAACAAAAATAGAGTTTCTCGGATCAAAGTAAAAACAAGGAAAACAATCAATTCCCCAGTGGAGTCGCCATTTTGTCACACGGAATAAGTCGATCTTGCGGACAAGATAGATCTTCCTAGAATCTAAAGAAGACCTAATGACAAGCAAACCAACCAAACACTATCTTTCTCTAAATATGCTTTGATAAACAATAGCAAACAAGTGTTTTTAGGGCCTACCTTAGGTCCAACGCAAGCTTGTGGATGCCCTCGCTCCTTTGATCCAAATGAGCTCCTTTTCGCGAATTTGCAAACACAAACAAGGCAAACAAATTAAATAGCACCTGAATAGCCAATTGCATAAAGCATATTTAACATGAAAGTCAAGGAGTCCATGAAACAAATAACATGAGATACTTGTTGAGAAAAATGAGTTTGATTGTATTAATTCAAAAGAAGAAGAACTTTACAACCTTTTCCTTGACGATGTACAAGCTCCTCCCAGGGTCCAGCAAGAAGTCTCCTCTACTTTGACAGGTTTCACTCACTCCCCAATGAATCCAAAAAGATGTGTGATCTCTCCTCTTAAGCTCAACTAGGAAGTCTTGATTTCACCAGCATTTACCCTCAAAAATGTTTAGCTTCTAACCTCTCTAGCAACCAGCCCAATGCCTGTATTTATAGTGCAATGGAGGGAGGTTACTAGGTCCTCCTTCAAAGGGATAAAGCCCTCCTTCAAAGGGATAGCTCCTCTCATCAAGGGATTAGCTCCTTCTCTTTTGGGATGCATGAACCACCTTAGAGCGAACAATCCATGTCAAAATTCCTTCTAGAAACCTCTAGAATTAACCCAAAGTGAGTTTTTTAAGATCAAACTTGCGCCTTTTGACTTGGGTCCGCACCTACACTGTTAGGGACAGAGCGGGCAGGTCCGCAGTTTTTGTACACAGAAGGTGTGGGACCGCAGGTGACCATGAGAGAAAGTGCGGAACCAGAGTTACATGATTTTTAATGTCTTTCTCTCATTTCCAAAGCTTGATTTGAAGAGCTGAGGTCTGAGACTTGCTTAGGAGGACAGTACAAGTGATGATAGACCCATACTGACTGCAAATAATCATGGTGACAATATTTTTGTGTAACATAGACCTCCAGTTAGTTTCATCTATTTCCTTGATTATAGTAGCATTTACTATTTTTAGCATTTTTTTAGGCCCTAAACTTTTGGAGTTTTTTGACCCCTTAAACGACATTTTTTTGAGGTGTGCAATAGGCCCATAGCCATAGGCAAGGGAATGTGGAAAATCCTGTAGTAATCAAAGAGATATTTCCAACAAGGTATTGTATGCACCAAATGGAGATCATATGACCAAGTTACGACCCTGGGAAGTTGGCTGCCCAAGTAACCCCAACGGGGCCCACAAACTCTTGGTGTTTCATCTCCTTGGATTAGGGTTTTGGTTGTTTATGGTTTTCCTTTCTTGTTCAATAATAAAAAAATACCTTGAGACTCATTGTAACACAGTTCAGAGCCATGTATCCACCACATCTCTTCTTAGAGATAAGCTACCATCGCCAGAACTAGTTTATTTCCATTCTGTATGTAAGCATATTTCAATTCTTTTATGTTAATGAAATGATTTTTTATTTTTTTTGCATCTCTTTGTTTATGTTTATATATATATATATATATATATATATATATATATATATATATATATATATATATATATATATATATATATATATATATATATATATATATATATATATATATATATATATATATAGATATAGATATAGATATTTTCTTTCATCCTTGCATAAGTCTAGATCAGTGGTATCAAAGAAGTCTATTCTTTCTTTGTTTTTATTTGCATGTCCCCAACGAGGTCAAGTAGAAGGAGTTAGGGCTCAAACTCGTTGAACCTTTGCAAGACCAACCTCACAAACCCCGACGGCCTCCCATGGTAGAAGAAAATAAAGAAGAGGGAGCAGGAGATCCTTTCAAAATATTTCTTGAGAAATCCCTTGAGCAACAAAGGAACCCAATGATAGATAACTTTGCCCAGATCCTTTGAAAACTACTCACAGGTGATGCATCTTCCTCCAGCATCCGTTATGGAGGTGCCACTCCTTTCAAGGTACAAGTTCGCTTTGGCATTCCCATATTTAAAGGCTAAATAGATGTAGACGTTGTAGATACAAGGTTAAATATGTTGGAATGATGTTTTTCGATTCATGACTTTTCCAATCACGAAAAGATTACTTTTGCACTCCTGTCGCCCCCCATGTCAAGGACTGGTTGGAAACCTATTATGAACAAAAAGACGAGAGGGAATCCTCACTGTTTTCAACTACACCCACTTGGAATTCTTTCTGAGATTCCATCAAGGAACAATATTACCTTGTCGGGAGCTATGAAGATAAAATACATAAAGTGGACAATGTTGCGGCAGGGAAGGGACCAAGATGTGTCGAAGTTCACAAATATTTTTGATACCCTTCGCATGAGATTGGGTATTAAGGATTCTGAGCAGCATTTGGTACTTAAGCACTGTGGCTTTCCACGCAAGTACATCTAAGACAAGGTGGAGTTCCTGGACATCTCCTCACTTGGCATCGCCTATCGATACGTTGTCAAGATTGAGTAGAAATTTAAACAGAAGAAGAAAGAATATGGATTGGAGAATCTGAAGCAAGGGAAAGGCACCCCCAAACCATAGAACAAAGGAAAAAGAAAAGGCAGGGTGACCCAAGATAACCCATCAAAGTTGCAAGAAAAGAAAAACACCATGAAGACAAAGAAGGACATAGGGAAATGGTGTGAGTTCCTTAAGAGCCTCACTAACAACACGAGTGAGTGTCGAGCCAAGCAGTCACTAGTGGTTGAGCTGAAGGCTTCCGAATCATATGCATGTTCCCACTCTAAGTCAGAAATCAAAAAGGGGAATGAAAAAGGAAAGCAGATTATTGATGTGGAGCCTAGTGCCACCGTTGCCACCATCAAGATCCAGAATATTGAACTCAAAGATCCATAGGATGGGGAGTGGCTCTTCCACTCATATATTTGGGTGAATGGTTCTCTGTTGGAGTTCATTGTCAACATTAGAATCCAAAAGAACCTAATTTCAACAAAGGACATGAAGCAGTTGGGCCTATCGACCACACCACACCCATAGTCGTACACCATCAGGTGGCTTCATCAAGGGTGAGATCTATGTGTCAACCAGCAATGTCGCCTTCCCTGTAGCATCAATCCCTTCATAGATGAGGTACTTTGTAATGTTTCTCCTCTTGAATTTTGTGATGTAGTATTAGGCCAACCATACTTGTGGACATGTCATGTTGTGTATGAGTCTAGGCCTTGTATTTTCATTATTTCTTTCGGTAATAAGTTATAAAAGATATCAGAGGTAGCATCGCCTACCGCCATCTCTTTGATCTCTGTGAAGTAATGTAGTAAGATCATTTCCCAGACCAGGAAATTTATCTTACTTATGATTTTCCCTAAGGGAAAGAAGAATATTTTGGACACATCCATAGCCTCCAAATAGGCTCCTCCACACAACAATAGCAGATGGATAAGGGCGCAGAAGAGTACAGGGACACCTTCACCTCACCCACATGGGTACCCCTATACTTTTAGGTCAAGCACTCCATCATTCTAACCTCGGTCACACTGTTACCCAATGTACCGATCTACTGACGCTCTGTTATGGAGAATGATGAGATTAGTAGGCAGATTCAAGAGTTATTGCAGAAAGGGCACATCAGGACAACTTCTTTGAGAAATCTAAGGGACCAACATATAGATGATTTATCTATTATGATAATTGATTGTGAGTGTCCTTTTACTTCTTGATTAAGATCTTATCTTCTTATGTTATTACTGTGTTCTTTTCATTAATACAATTACCATCTCATGAGCAATAAAAAGGCAAGTGACATAGGATATAGGTTATCAGTCAGGGCCAAAACCTCTCACTCTTTAAGAGGAAAATCTAAAAAAATTCTTCGTATATAACCTTCAATTGACGAATACGAAGACCCTTGACACTAGATCCCTTCCAAGACCAAGTCACAAGCCTACTCTTCAATGTTTCTATTCTTCTTCCTCTTATCCACTTCCTTCATAGTTTCGGCCTCTCCTAGTAGGTGTGAAACTCATTTCTTGACAACAGAAACCCTAGATCAGTTTCGTTTCTTGAATAGTCTCCTCAAGAGGGAGACTCTTTTATATTTCTTACTCGGCTTCCTTGAGTGAAGTTTTCCACCCAAAAAAATTCACTTTTAGGTTACTGCAATCTTTGATCTATCCTTGCAACTTTGGACCTGCAATCTTTCGCACATGTGAGGATAATTTGGCCCAAAAATAGTCCACAATGAGGACTCTTTCCTTTGCTATCCTTCCTTCTTCCCTCACTAACTTTAAGGCTCCTCCTAAGATGATTTGTGCACTTCTTATTAGATACTTTCTTCACCGAATTTATATCATCCAAATGACACCGAGTACTACTATATCTAGTGGTTGGTTCATCATTGTTATGCCAACATGATCCCTTGGAGTAGGACGACTTCACTTTTCTAGAATTATCCCTTCATTGTAGGCTGACTTGAGTGAGGTCTAGTGACAAGGTCTTGGAGGGTGACTTACAAAATAAATTTGACCTTTTACAATGAGTAACATGCCTTCAATACATGACAATGACTCTTTATACTTTTATGACCAGATGAAAATATCCCTAAGAGCTCACAATGGGAACCTTAACTAAAAATAAAATCTCTTTCTCATGAAACCCATGATGCAAGCATTACAATAATTATATTTTTCTTGTTTACATATTTTACATAAAATCACAATTACATGTCATTATGAATACAAAACCTAGTTACACTTTTCAACACTCCCTCTTAACTAGGGAGGTATTCCTAATGGTCCTTGGTCATTCTCAATCCAAATAATTTCTCATAAGAAGGATCGGATTGCTAACCCATTTGTATAGTATCATATCAACAAGCATTGTCACATAGCAAGGCCTTGACTAACATCTCTATCCCTCTGTAGGTATTACCCCCGTATAGAAATTACCTGCATACGAATTCTAAAACACATAAAATAAACAATGTGAGAGCATAACACATAAAACACATATACACATAGATTTTCCCCTGGATCCCAAAACCAGGACTACCAGCTTGATTTTTCATTATGTTCCTTTCAATGTTATAATACATATTTATACATGTCGAAGCATCCAATACCATAAACCGAAAACCATCGTGTCCAAAACCATGGAACGAAAACCATAGTGTCCAAAAACATGTGCGAAAACCATGCACAAAACCATAGGTGGGTCCGTCCAACCTAACATAGGTTCGAAAACCAAAATTTTCTAGGGCATTGCCCTGGACCCCATAGAGTGGGGTTACCTTCACCCCTCAAACCCCCTGTGACCCCCCCGCTAAGCAATTGGCGCAACAAAGGGGGGGCTCTGCCCCCCCTCTAACCCCCTGATTAACTACGTGGGCTAGTCATGGAAAGAATATAACACAACCCAACATTCTCCCACTTGTTGTTTTCTTTCCATAGGATGCCACAAGAGAGCTTAGTCATTTATCCAACCCTGCAATGCCCATTGTTTCTCTACACCAAGAGAACTTCTAAAAGCTCACAGATTTTGTTAATGCATCTGTAGTATTCTTCAAAGTGTCCACCTTTACCAGCAACACGTTTTTGTCTTCTATCATATCCCTTACAAAGTGATACTGAACATCAATGTGATTTGTCTTTAAATGATATGCATGGTTCTTTGCCAAGAAAATTGCACTTTGGCTGTCACAATCTATCCTTATAGCTTCATGTACTAACCCCATACTTGAACACAATCTCTGCAACCAAACTGCTTCCTTGCTTGCATGAGTGGCTGCCATGTATTCTGCCTCTATAGTTGATAGTGCCACTACATATTATTTCTTACTCATCCAACTAACTGCACCTACAAATAGGTTAAACACATACCCACTTGTAGATCTTCTCTGATCCAGGTCTCCATACCAGTCTGCATCAACAAAGCCATGAATATCCAACACTCTGTCCAATCCTGTTCTTCCTTGGAAGCACAAACCATAATCACTAGTGCCACACAAATACTTGAAAACCCACTTCACTACTGTCCAATGCTCTTTTCCTGGTTTTGACATAAACCTGCTCAATACTCCCACTGCATGTGCAATTTCTGGTCTAGTACAGACCATTGCATACATCAGGCTACCAACTGCACTTGCATATGGAACACAGGACATGTCCTCTTCCTCTTCTTTTGTCTTGGGACACTGTTCAACAGATAACTTTACACCTACAGGAATAGGAACCTTCACCGGTTTACTACCCTGCATATTAAATATCTGCAATATTGTCTCGACATACTCCCTCTAGATTAACTAGAGCTTCTTCTTTGCCTGATCTCTTTTAATTTCCATGCCCAAAATATAGTTTGCAGCACCAAGATATTTCATGTTGAATTTGGAGGACAATTGGGTCTTCAAATCCTGGATAATTTCTTTTTCATTTCCAACTAGCAACATATCATCTACATACAAGATCAAATAAATAACACGGTCACCAATTAATTTAAAATACACACAGTGATCTGCTTTACTTCTGGTGAAGCCAAGTCCCCGTATAAATGTATCAAATTTTTGATACCACATCCTTGATGACTGTTTAACCCATATAGAGACTTCTTTAACTTGCATACCAGTTCGTTCTTACCCTTCACCGCAAAGCCTTCAGGTTACTTCATGTAGATTTCCTCTTCCATATCCCTGTGAAGAAATGTTGTCTTCACATCCATCTATTCTACCTCAAAATCAAAAGCAGCAGAAACAAATAAAAGTAATCTAATAGAAGTTACCTTGGTAATAGGAGAAGAAATATCACCAAAATCAATTCCCGGCACCTGGGAATAACCTTTTACTACCAATCGAGCTTTGTATTTCTCCACCTCTCCTTCTGCATTTGTCTTCTTCTTGAACACCCATTTGTTGCCAATGGGTTTCCTTCCAGCCGGCAACTCCACCAGATCCCAAGCCTCATTCTTGTGCAAAGATGCCATTTCATCAACCATGGCCTCTTTCTAGAGTTTTCCATCCTCTGAATCTATTGCTTCCTTCATAGTTATGGGATCATCATCAGTAATAGATAAAGAAAAATTTGAACAGAAAGCAGATGGACTATACCTTTCTGGCTGCCTTCTTTCTCAAACTAATCTTTTCATACCCGGAGTTTGTGGCTCTTCATCTTCTAATTCCTCCTCTGCTGTAGAGTCTGATTCTTCCTCCTTTAGCTCAAACTCTATCTTGTCAGGTTCCTTTATTTAGACTTCATGTTTAATAACATCTTTCACCTCTCTGAAAACCACATCTCGGTTGTACACAACCTTCCTTGTTACTAGGTTCCAAAGCTTATAACCCTTTAAACCATCCTTATACCCAATAAAGATGCACTTTTCAGATTTACTATCCAACTTGGTTCGTTTCTCCTTTGGAACATGTACATATGCATCTCATCCAAATACCCTCAGATGTGAAAGAGAGGGTTTCTTACCAATCCATACCTCTTGTGGAGTTTTATCCTCCAATGCTGATGAAGGTGATTTGTTGACCAGGTAACATGTTGTCTCCACCGCCTCTACCCAGAATTATTGTCCTAACCCAGCACCACTAAGCATGATTCTTGCCCTTTCCATCAACATCTTGTTCATTCTTTTTGCAACTCCATTTTTCTGAGGTGTATATGGAGTAGTCTTCTGTCATGCTATACCACACTTCTTACAGAATTCTTCAAATTCCTTACTGCAAAACTCTCCACCGTTATCTGTCCTCGATACCTTTATCTTCTTCTCTGTCTAGTTTTCCACCAGATCCTTGAATTCTTTAAACCTGTCAAAGACTTCAAAATTCTTCTTAAGGAAATGTATCCATGTATTCCTTGAGAATTCATCTATAAATGATCCATAGTACACAGACTTACCCAGTGATGGAACCTTCACAGGTCCAAACACATCACTATGTACAAGCTCTAATATATGTCTTGCCCTCTTACCACCAAAGGGGAAACTCACCTGATTTTGCTTTCCATATACGCAAATTTCACAGAAATCAAAATCCAGAGAGCTATTACTCATACCTTCTACCATACCTTTACCATGAAGTATTCAAAGGCCCTTCTCTCCAATATGTCCAAGCCTTTGATGCCACAGCATGGTCTTCTCTCCAGAGATCACTAGATTTTCTACTCCACTTTCAGGAACCATAGAACTGTTGCACCCATCAACAACCATGCTACCTTATAGCTTGTAGAGAGTTCCAATCTGAAATCCCCGCATCAATACCAGTGCTCCCAAAACCATCTTGCAGTTATCCTTCTCGAACACTATTTTTACACCTGCATCATCCAACTTGCTTATAGAAATTAGATTTCTAGCCAATGCAAGAATATGCAAAACACCCAGAAGTGTTCTAACCCTTCCACCTTGCAACTTCAACTTTACTTTTCTGCGACCAACAATTCTATCCTTCCTATCATCCCCTAAGAAGACATCACCACCATCGTATTTCTCATACTCGCAGAACCACTCTCTATGGGGAGTGAAATGAAAGGATGCACCTGAGTCAATCAACCATGCCTCATGATCTACATGTGTACTTGAAGAAGCCAAGTACACATCCCCACCTTCATCTGAGGTGGTTTTCTCCTCTGCAGAAGGAGCATCATCAGATCCCTTTCCTTTATCAGGAGCTTTGGATTTACAGTCCCTTTTGTAGTTCTCTTCCTTTCCGCATTTTCAGCACACCACCTTTACAGGTTTTCCTGAAGATTTAGATCTCCCTCTAGATTTAGATCTCCCACTCAATGACTTATTTTTGTTTCTATTCTGGGACGGTCCTCGTACAGACAAGGCATCACCATTCTGGCTCTCCATATTTTTCCATCGCATCTCCTCTGTCAGCAAGGATGAGACTATTTCATCAAATTGTAAGGCAGTTGCATTGTACCTATTGCAATAACTAGACTATCCCACGAATCTGGTAGAGAACACAACAAACTAATGCACTTATCTTCATCTGAAATTTTAATATCAATAGACACTAATTGACTTACCACAATATTAAATGTTTTCAGATGCTTTATCACCGAGTCTCCATCTTTCATCCTCAGGTTATACAGCTTTTTCCGCAGGAACAGTTTATTCACCCGAGACTTAGATTGGTACAAAGTCCCTAACTTGTCCCACAAAGCCTTCGTCGTAGCTTCCCCACACAATCGAATTGTGCTCTTTTCCTTCCGATCCAACTTCTTCCATTCTTCATCGAACACTCCCGTTGGTTTAGTACCCGAATCTACCGCAATCCACTGATCTTTAATCCAACAACAGATCCTCCATCTCGAGTTTCCACAACTCAAAATTTTGACCATTAAATTTCTCGATCTCTATCTTTCCACTGCTCACCATCTTCTTTTACCACCAGAATCGATCTCACAGATCTCCCACTGAACAGGGTCTACCACATGCCCGAGTGAAATGCCTCAGCAATAAAGGCGTCCCCTTGAAGCCAAAACACCTCTGATACCAAATGTAGGTTTTAAACCCGTACAGAAATTACTTGCATATGAATTCTAAAACACATAAAATAAACAATGCGAGAGCATAACACATAAAACACATATACACATAGATTTTCTCCTGGATCCCAAAACCGGGACTACCAGCTTGATTTTTCATTATGTTCCTTTCAATATTATAATACATATTTATACATGCCCAAGCATCTAATACCATGGACCGAAAACCATGGACCGAAAACCATCGTGTCCAAAAACATGTGCGAAAATCATGCACAAAACCATAGGTGGGTCTGCCCAACCTAACATAGGTTCCAAAACCAAAATTTCCTGGGGCGTTGTCCCGGACCCCATAGAGTGGGGTTACCTACACCCCTCAAACCCCCTGTGACCCCCCCGCTACGCAATCGACACAACAAAGGGGGGGCTTTGCCCCCCCTTTAACCCCTTGGTTAACTATGTGGGCTAGTTGTGGAAAGAATATAACACAACCCAACACTCTCCACAATATCTGAGCACAATGCTGGCGAGACTAGTGATTTATAGACGCTCTCATCATTTTCTCTCCCAGAACATACCCCACTTGGGTTCTCAAGTGTGCTCCATCAGGACTATTATTATCTTGGATTCCTAGTCCCCAAATAATATTGGTACTCTACGACTACTCTTACCTTGGATGCCCTGTCTCATCCTCAAAGAGCATTGGATGCCAAGTGATTACCCAATCCTCCATTATGTCTTCCCAAGTGAAGACCATAATTATGTGTCTATCTCTCCCTCCCAATTAGGGAGGACATATCTATTCCAATAAAGGAATGTACTCATTCCTATGGATGGAATTTACCTAAGTCCCCTCTTGGCTTATGATTTTCCAAGTTTCTTCCAAGTAAGAAACTTGTTTCTAGGCTCCCTCTCAATTAGGGACCTACAACAACTCTTTAGGTGGAGATGAAAAGACAACCAGTTGCTTGAATAACTCCTTCCTTGATGTCATGAATTTTTCATGGAGTCTTCATATTTTGGGACGTCTTCATAGGGAATAGACCATCCATCACTTTCATCCATGAGTCAGTCATGTCATCATTCCTTTCATCAGAAAGTGATCCATCAGTATACATATGGCCTTTCTTCATGTTATGTTTCCTTATTCATAATATCTTCTTTTGAGGAGTCTTACATCATTCTAACTGGTTCTCGGGAAGACATCCACAGTTCTTCCTTTGGAAATATTGCATAAGCCCATCCAGATACTTGTTCAAAAATAAGAAATGAACACTTAAATCACAATTACCTTTGTGATGGCCTTTCATCATGACAACTTCCTGTAGGCATCATCATCCTCCATACATATTGACACATCTCCTAAAGATATGCATTTTCAAGGGTCTCCATCTTTTCTAGACTTCCATCAGAGTCTACATATATTTCTGGCAGATATCATAGTCAAATATTCTTGGTCTTTTGGGCTAAGAAATATAGGGCATTAGCGTTCAGTGATTTCTCTTTCATTAGTGACTTCTTTTTAATGAATTTTACTTTTTTAGATTATAATATTCTTCCTGTTAGATTATTAGTGTTCTTCTTCATCAAACAGTAACCAATGCATGAACATAAATAGACACGAGACACAGCAAGTAGGCTATGAGCCAGGGCCAAACCTCTCCATCTTGAGAGGAAAACCTGCACAAATTCTTCTTATAGAGATTCCAATTGACGTATACCAATACCAAGTCCCAAGACCAATTAGCCACTCCAAGACCAAGACACCAGTTCTTGGTTCTTCTTCTTGAATCTTCTTCCTTTTCGACCTTCTTCATACTGAGATCATCTCTTTAACAAATTGTAGATATACTCATCATGGCACCGAAATATGTGAAAGTAATATCACCAAAATGTGACCTCTGCAACAACACCAAAACACAGTGATAGATCTTAGAATGATAACTTCTTCATGCCACACAGTGGTCTCCAAGATAGCACTAAGCTATGGCATTTTCAAAGGAAAAATATGTAGTATATATGCTTCTATAAAGTGGTTTTCTTTTGTTGTGGCATTGAAATTGTTATCATGATATTTGAACTCTTATACGTATACAATAATTTTTTGGCCTTTGATTACTCCTTGTTATCCCTTCATTATTCCATCTGAGTTGTCTTCACTGAACTAGAGATCTGAACCTCTCTCTATTCTTCCCATCCGAAATTCTAACTATGATTGCCCACCCGAATTCAGAGATCCAAACTTGACTATAATCCCATCTGAAATTCAAAGAGAGATGTCTAAATTACTTCATTGTGGAAATGCAAAGAGTCTTCCCACATATTTATAGTGGTTTGTCCCATAAATAAGCTAACCTAATCTTGTCGAATAGGTGTGTCTATTTTAGGTGAGACAACATGAGTTCTTCTAGCTGTTTAGAGATTGACCTCAAGAGGATGGCTATATCTTTTCATTGGAAGGCATTTACACGTTTTGTAGACTCCTATACAATCTTTATAAATGGAATTGACTCTATATGAAAAATCCTAAAGCTATTAATGGGATATTATCTAAAAATAAAACCTCTTGCTCATGAAACCCATGAAGCAAGGCATAATGAATTCATTTTTCTTCTTTACATCATTTACAAAAATAACAATTACATGTCATTATGAAGACTAAAACTAGTTACACTTTTCAACACTCCCTCTTAACTAGGGAGGTATTTGTAATGGTACTTGGTCATTCTCAATCAGAAGAATTTATCATAAGAAGAATCGGATTGGTAACCCATTTTTTTAGCATCATATTCATCAGCATTGTTATATAGAAAGGCCTTGACTAAAAAATCTATCCATGTGATCGGATCACAATGCTAGCTAGACCAATTATTAATAGACACCAAAATCATTGTCTCTCTGAGAACTTACCCTACCCGGGTACTAATAACATGTCCCATGAGGAATATCCATATCTTGGACTCCCCATCCCTCAAAGAATATTGGTCCTCCACAACTACTCTTCTATTGGAATCCCTATCTCATCCGCAAAGAGTATCAGATGCCAAAGGATTACCCTGTTAACACCCAGGTTGTTCCCTATGACTCCCAAGGGAATACGGCCGGGGTAACCACTAACCAATCTTTGGATTACAGTTTCTAGCCAAACTGCAATCAGAGAGGGCTCTCTCTTTATGATTTGTCTCTGTTTGTAATGATTTTAGGCTAGATATAAGTTCAGGTTTGTTTTGAGTTTTTTGCTTGGATGATAATCTTAATCAAGGTGCTTGTGTATTTTTCAAAGAGTTCTAGTCCATTGGGCTATGGAGTCAGTGGTCCTTTAAATGCTTGATGTGCTGTTGTGATACTGTAGTGATGGTGCAGAGCCAGATTAGTGTCTGTGAAATAACGTTTGTAATAGTGATGGAATGGAGTGTATCCAGTTATTGCAAGGCAATTAAGAATCTTACAGTTTAACTGTTGGAGTAAGACAGTGAGAATATTGACCCAGAAGCACTTAAGAATTTCTAGGTGATATTCATACATATAGGATTAACAGACACATGAGCAATTAAGAATTCATGTACATATTTAACCCTGAAGACAAACATTTATAGCAGAAAAAATTGAGGACAAGGTGTAATAAAACAAATCTTGTACTATTCTTTCTTTTTTACTGCTAGCTTAGTGTGAGGTAAGTATGATTTGATAAACATGAGAAAACAAGAACAGAGTTTCGAAGAAAACTTGCTATTTCGTCAGACAGCACAGGAATTCTGCATCAACACATGGAGCATCCTCCAGACATCAAATAATTTCAGGAAATCACTGAGCTCATCCAGCCCTTTGTATTAGATAATTGAAAGTGTACAATACAGGTGTTCTCATAGAGAAAATTACCAACCCCTTATGAGTTGCTCAAGGGAGTTTATATACAAAAATTTACATCAAAATATCAACGAAATGAGTTATTATCTCATTTATGATATGCTAATCTCCGAAGTGCAGTAGCTGAAGGAGTGAATGCAGCCGAAATTCCTTTATGCTTCAGCTGTCAAATAGTCAGAAGATATTTGGTCTTTATGGCTGTTAGAGTCGGTTGGAGATGCGCTGTTCAAAATTTGGCTAGCTGTCATAGTCTTATGTGATGAGTCATTACTCAGCTGCTTTTAAATGCTAACCTTTTCTGTTGTTTGTCTTCTAGTGACCTGGAGCTGGCAGTGACCAAACAGCTGGACTTACCGTGGCAAAATCTGAAGCATAAACTGCCACCAATCCTCCTTAGGCATCTGATGCCTTCATATTTTAATCAATATTTCCTCTGCCTCTGTATGTTTGTAAAGATTGGGAGGAGTCTCGAAGAGGTGATTCACCTCATTCTCAATGTAGAACATGCCTTCAAGTTTTTCATATAGACTCTGTCCTGTAGGAGGCCCTACTGGTTCAGATGTACTGCCAGATGCAATAATCTGATTTTCAATAGTGGTTGCCATTCTGTTGGTCATTTGATCTAGGGAGATCAGCTTTCCTGCACCACTTAGCAAGCTGGGCAGGTCTTTTGTTTGCAGCATTCCCATTTTGGCCTTGTATTCCTCCACATCTGCTTGCATTTCAAAAAAATTCCTCTCTATTGTTTGTATGTAGTTTCTTAGTGTTAGTTCCTTCTTGGCAGAGAGGACAGCTTCTGTTCTGTTGGGAATGCCTATGGCTGCTAATTCTTCCCTTTCCTGTCTATTCAGGAAATCTATCATCCTGTTGGCCTGTTCTGTTTTGTTACCCAGTACTGTCTTGGCCTTCTGAATTTCAGCTTGTGCTTGGCCCATCAAATCCATCTGCTCATGTATTATTTTTATTGACCTCCACTGCTGTTTGATGGATTGGCCAATTTTAGCCCACAGGATTCTCTTTATGTCGGCCATAGCTGTCTCTAGATTCAGCTCCTTTTCTAAGGCCTTTATCTTATCTCTTTGGGCCTTTATTTCTCTGCCCTGTTCTGCTACAGTCATTTTGGAATTGGTATACTTGGAGTCCAGTTCTGCCAATTTTTCCTTGGCCTTCTTTATTTCATCTGCTTGGAGCTCCATTGCTTTGACGGCCTTGGTCAATTCTTCTACACTTGGACTGGCATCTGGGGCTACTGTTGTTCCTGCTGCTTCTGCTGTAGGGGGTACTGCTGCCCCTGAAGTTGCTGCTGTTGTTGATGTAGTTGGAGGAGCTTGGGAAGTGGAATCTGCTTGTTTTTCCTGTAATATTCCTTCCAGCTCTTTCTCCAGTTCCCTAATCCTTTGGTCTTGCTGCATTAGGAGGTCTAGCTGGTCCTCAGCCCATTTTTGCTTTTGGAGTTCTGCTGTTTGAGGGTGCTCTGTGGGCTGCAGCTTAAACCTCTTCTTCATTGCGTTCAAGTCATCATATTTTTTCTTCAGGAGGACCTTTACACCCGTTGGATCACTAGGATTATGTCCTAGATCGATGATGATCTCCTACAGGGACTTTATCCTGTTGTCCTTGGCTTGGGATGATAATCTCTCAAAATCCAACTGGGTGTTGGTGTTTTTGAGGGACTCCTTCAGCTCATGGGCCAAGGTGGCCTTCTCTATTAGGGTCGTATAGACCATCTCTCTAGTTTTCCTGTGGAGTTCAATCTGGTCCATGGGATGTATATCCCTGGCTAGGACCTCCACCCTTGTTTTTATGAAATCTGCTGGTGTCTTAGGCTCCGGCCCCATTGGCTTGAAGTGGCTCAGGAGCAGTCTCTCCTCCTGAATGTCAAATACCGACAATAGTCTCTCTTGTTGGGCTGGTGTTGCATCAATGAATTGCTTGTAGACCTCGGCCCTTAGCAGCTCATTCTGAGCTTTTATCTGTTTGAAAGAAGCCTTGGTGCTTTTGGGCTTCTTGGTCAGCTGGGAAGAGGAGGACACCTCTAAGCCATGTTGTAAAGTTTGCTCCTGCTGAAAGGAGCTTGTACCTGTATGTTGGCTGCCCTCCTTGTCTTTTCTTTCACTCTCCAAGACATCATCAGTAATGTCTTCTACCTCTGGGGAGTCTGCTCTTTGCCTTTTGGCTTCTGGCTGGTGGGAGGATCCACTGAGAGGAGTGGACTCTTCTCTATCTCTTTTAGTTCCCCTGTCCTCATGTGCTGGGGTCTGTAAGATTGGGGCAGTCACTGGCTCCTTTTGTGGAGGTGGAATTTCCAGTGTTGGAGCTGCTGGTAGCTGAGTCTGTGGAGGGACATTTTGCCCTTGTTGTTGTTCTTGTTGCTGCCCTGTTTGCTGCTCTGCTTCAGGGGCAGGCTTTTCTTTTGTTACCTCCTCTTCTGTGCCCATTATACCCTTACCTTTATCTAACACTGGTGCTGATGTAGAAGGTGCCTATGGTGCAGTCTTTGTAGCCGAGGTCCCTTCTCCTATTGAATAAGGCGGTCTGAAAGGTACCTGCTGCACATAGTCTAGGTCAATAGTCTTTTCAAGCTCCCTCCTACTCTTTAGCATTCTTTCTTCCTCAGTTAGATTTTCAACTAGAGTGTCCATCTGCCATTCTTGTAGGTTGGCATATTTTTCAATGTGAGAGTACTGGCAATGTTTAATGCCTATCAGCCTATACTTGTTTCTTCTGGCAGTGATGAAACCTTGAGGGTCATAATGGACCCACCGAAAACTATAGTATAACTTGTATTTATCCTTGAGGATTAGGTCTGCCTCTTCCCACCCTTCTTTTTTGTTCATGATGAAGGGGCCTAACTCGTGTTTGAACTTGAGGTGGGCCTTCTTTTTGGCGCTGTGGAAATGGGTGAGGTCTGACTGAATCAACTGCCTGTAATATTCTAAGGCAAATAACCTCATTGGTACATATTTTGGGAGCCTGTATGGACAGAGCTCACAGCCATAGATCCTAATGACAGTATGGTTCTCATATAGGTACCAGTCACCTATTTTATATTTTCTAGAAAGCTGCAGGGCTTTCTTTATCTCATTTGATACCCTGGGAGGAGGGGACTTCATCAACAGGCAAGAGACTGGGTAAACAAATTGGTCAACAAATTCACAGTAAGTATAGGGTGAGTTTGTGACTTTATGAAAGACAGAGGTCCAGAAGATAACAGATCTTATGTCCCCTTTGTGATCCAGCCTTCTGATGTAGCATGGGAAGGCTTCAGAGTGGTAGTACATGAATAGGTGGTAAATATAGGCTGAGTACCTGAAGACCCCTTGCCTGTCCACCTTGCTCAGTTGATCATGAATCTTATTGGCAATGAATTTAGCAAAGTTATATTTCCTGGCAGGGGGTTGGCGTGGGCTATATGCAGATAGCAATACTAGCATTGTTCTGTCCACATGCTCACTGTTTTTGTATCCCAGCACATAGGCAATCATGTCCAGTAAAAGCCTGCCTATATCATTGAAATGGATACCCAGGTAGGGAGGTGGCTCTGTAGGCTGGCACTCAGGTCTCATGAAATCTCTGGTGACCCTTTGAATTTCCTCACTGGTCATCCTTTCACCAGTCTCTATCAAATAGCTCAAGGAAAATGGGATTAGCAATTCTGTCTGATCAAAATGTAACATCTTGTTAATAGACTCAGCATTTATGTAGAAAAGGATTCTTCCAGATGGAGTGCTAACAGTTCTGTGTTGCACATTATAGTTTTCAGCACATAGGTGAATGATCTCAGGGAAGATATTTACAGCTGGGAGACAATAATATGGTAGGTTTGACTCCCATATCCCATGTGTGCCATGACCATCCTTATAGTCCTCTCTTAACTGACTGAAAGTTTGTAAGAAGTCCCTGTTGCCCTCAAAGTCTTCAATAAGACAGTCCTTGTCAACCAATGGCAAGGCCTCCAGCTCTCTATTTGTTGGATTCAGTGGAGCTACACTGAGGGATGAGGATGCAGAAGCAGCCATTGTAAAACTTGATTTGGAATGAGGTGATGGCAATTGATAGACCAAGTCTGAAGTGTTTTTCTCAGTGAAAATTCAAGTTGGTCTGTGCAGTTTGCTGCAACCTCTCAGGGATGTGAACTGCCAGGGGTAAGTTGCAGAGGTAATGAGGTTTCTTTTGGTAAGAATGCAGGTGGCCTGTACTCGGCAAAAGGGAACAATGCCGAGCAGCTCGAGGACAATTTTACGGTTTCAGCCCGTGGAATGACCGCTCTAATGTTGAATTATAGTTCAGGGGTGGTGCAGGTTGCTTGGGCTTACTAAGCAGAGTTGAATTTAGGATTTTTACCAGTCTTTTAATGGTGAATTTACAGAGAATTGGAATGCATGGGCAAAGAGGGGAAAACTGGCGAAATACCTGGAAAAGCTAGCCTGGAAGCCTGCGGGCCGAGCTGTGGGGGTTTAATGCCGTCGAATTCTGGACTTGTAGCGGTTGAAATGTCAAATTTGATGGCTGGGGACAAATTTCGCAGCAGCTGCTTGTCAACGGCTCCTTCTTTTGCGCGTGAAAATGACCGAAAATGGCTCATTTGGTCGTTTATAATGTTAAATTTGGAAAAAGTATGCATTTGGCGCTTTTCCGCCGATGACGTCAGCATGACGTCATTGGCGGGGCCCGGGTACGGAGGTGACGTGGCTGCTGAGGTGTGAGCCAGGGTGGCAGGACACGGTGGCGGGTGAATAAGGTGGCAGGGGTACGTGGAGGATCACATGGCGCGGGGTGGGCGACAGTTACTACGTTAGGATGACGCAATGATGACATAGAGGACGGCGGTTTGGAATAGTGGTAAGCGGGTTCCCCGCACCGCTTTTGCTGGCGAGTGGTATTGGGGAGGGGGGCTCCGAACAACCCCGGCGGTTGACACGCGTCCAGGGTACGGAGCGGGAAACCACTTTCCCTGGACGCTAAAGGTCGGCAGGTCGGGGGAGGAAAATGACCGCCCACCGTTAGATCTGGGCGGCGGAGATCGGACGGCTGGCGGGTCCTCCGACGGATCGTGCAGGTTGGGGGGGGTCCCGCCGGCCCATTAAAATATTCAATTAAATATTTGGGCGGAGAACTATAGGAAATTGGGTTTTTCATGTATTTTGGGATTTTTTCGGGTTTTCAAAGGTTTTTCAAGGGTTTTTATAAGAAAAAGGGGTTTATAGGGGTGATTTTAGCAAGGGAAACAAGGGTTTTTTGTGTTTTTTAAGCAGAGGGATGGTGATGGCTGAGGGGAGAGGTTGTTGCTCATAACCAGAGGTTAGAGCAGCTCCAAGATAGGGTTGACCACAGTCCCAGATGGACTAAAGTCTCCCTTGACCATTTATTTGGCTATAGTGCCAAGAGGAGGATATGTACATAGTGCTGGGATTTATACACCTTAGTGTTATTTATAGTAGGGAAAGGGGGACATAGGGGATTTAGATAGTAGAGTTAGTGGTTAAGATGTATGAGAGGGTAAATGAAGGGGAAACCACTAAGTTTATTTGAAATTTACTTAGTTTAGGGAGTAGATCAAAATGAAAAGAATTTTACACAGGAAATGTGGCTTTTAGATGAACAAGAACCATCATAAACCTCAGAAATTTCTCATCAATCTCCATGGATGAAGGGATGTTAGTAATAAGAGTGGAAGGGGAAATTGGTGAATTAGACATGCTCCTTTGCCTTGCTTTTCTTATTTAACCAGCAAGATTCAATCTGCAATGAATACCACTTCTGCAACCCCATCTACTTACCCAGCTACTGTGCCTAGCATTTTTTATTTCTTCTTGGAGGGTGCACTTGGACTTGCAGACTCTTACTTGCCTTTTCTTTTATTTGGCTTTTTCTTTTGTTTTTTCTATCTACTTCTACCCTTATTTCTTCCAAGGTCCCAGATTAAGCTGTTGGGAGCCTTTTCTTCTCTACCTGAACTACTTGTCTGCCAAGATGAAACAGTTTGGACAGACTTCCTTCTCTAATCTACAACTGCAAATTTAAACCATGGAATGATCCAGATTAGACTGTTGGACCATCCATCAAAATTTTAAGTCCATACCAAGCTATAAGCACAGATTGGATTCTCTTGGAAATATGTGATCTTTGAATCATCAAAGCAGAGCATATTTGGACCTTTCATAGCCAATCATGAAATATGAAACCTATTGGTATAGGTAGCTAACAGTGGCTCCACATGGGGATGATGTTTTATTTGAAAGACCAAGAACAGCAGGTCAGATTGCCTTGCTCCTTGACTGCTCTTGCCAATCTTGAATTTTGCTGCTTTGAGGTGCCAAAATTGTGTGCTTCTCTTCTTGGTAGACCTCTGATTCTATTTACCTTTTGCTGGCAGTCAATAAACTAGGAAAACTGCATTTTTACAATCTAAACAGAAAATAATATATACATCTGCATATATACAAGGGAACCTCAGGCTGTACTCATGGGTAATAGTCAAAATAATGCTTCAACATCCTGCCATTCACAGGACCTTCATCCAAGTCAGTTTCAGTTAGACTTTTAAGGAAATAGGTATTGTTACCTTGCACTGCTTGGACAGCAAATGGTCCTCTCCAAAGGGAGTCAAATTTTCCATGTTTTCCTTTGTCTTCTCTTCTTGCATCCCACTTGAGGACTTTGTCTCCCACACTGAAATCTCCTGCCTTAGTTCTTCTATCAAAGGCCTTCTTTAATTTCTCTTGTAGAACTTGAACTCTGCTGAAAACTTGGTCTCTAGTCTGCTGCAGACATATGATTTGATTGATTCTTCTTTGCAGATCATTTTGTTCAGCTTGGCTTTCTTGAAGAAGCTTCATAACAGGCACTCCTAAGGATGAGGGGAACTTGGCCTCTAATCCATAAACCAACTCATATGGGCTGGTCCCAATTGATCTTTTGGTTGTTAGTCTATCTGCCCATAGGGCATTCACAAGCTTCTTATGCCAATTCTTTTTGTTCTCTTCTAGCATTTTCTTTATGATGTTTACCAGACTTTTATTTGATGACTCAGCGAGGCCATTTCCTTGGGGATAGTATGCAGTAGAATGGCCCAAAGTAATGTGAAATTTGTGGCAGAAGTTCACCATTTTCTTGGATCTGAAAGCAGCAGCATTGTCTGTTATTATTTTGTCAGGACAGCCAAATCTAGCCAATATGTTGTTCTCCAAGAACTGAATAATTATTGAATCATTTGCTTGTCTGCATGGGGCAGCTTCAATCCACTTAGTGAAGTAGTCTGTGGCTGTTAAGATCCATCTGTGTTGGCCTGAAGATGAGGGATGAATTTCCCCAATGAAGTCCAATCCCCATTGTTGAAAAGGTCTCTCTGTTGCAATAGGCCTTAAAGGAAGTGGCAGCAACTGTCTCTTTCCCTCAAATACTTGACATTTATGACATGAGGTGATGAATTTCTTGACATCAGAGAACATGGTGGGCCAGTAGTATCCAGCCCTTAGTATCTTGTCCACAGTGGACTTCCAGTACAAGTGTCCACCACAGTCACCTGCATGAAATTCTTTTATGATATTGTCAGTTTCATTTTCAATTAAACAGTGCAACAATATACCTTCATGGTTTTTCCAAAGCAGATTGCCATCCATCACACAAAATCTTGAGGTTTTCATTTTTAAGAATCTACACTTAGTTCTGGACAGTCCTGGGGGATCACACAGGTTTTGTAACACATAACAGATATCAGAATACCAGGGGGCTTGTTCAAAGGCTACACTGATCTTTGGAGTCGCCAGCTCCGGTTCACTGTCCAGCTGATTGATGTCTAAGGCTTGAAAATTTGTATCTGTCATTAATTTGGCCAAGCCTTGCCCTTTTATTAGTTTTGTAGGTTTTATCTCAATGTCAAATTCCAAGATGCTGGCAATCCATTTTCCTCTTCTGCCCTCTAAATTCTCTTGGGTGAGAATGTCTTTGACAATAGGACTTGGCACATATGGTTTAACATGGGAATAAAGGATATAAATCCTAAATTCTTTAATGGCTTTGACTAAAGCATAAGCTTGCTTTTCCATGATTTGATACTTTAAAGGTGCATCTCTAAGAGCTTTGCTAAAGAAAGAAATTGGCTTCTCATTTCCTTGGTCATCTTTTTGCAATAAAACAGCAGCAATAGTATGCTGGGAGGCAAAAGAGAAAATGATAAATTCTCTGTCAAACTGAGGATTGGTCAACACTGGGGTTTGGGTAAGGGCCAATTTTATACTTTCAAAGGCTTGATTGGCTTCAACAGTCCATTTCACTTTTGAATCTTTCTTTAGCATGTTATTTAATAATCTGATTAGTTCTGCTAAATTTGGGATAAACCTTCTTAAGAAATTGATTTTTCCCAAGAATCCTTGCAACTCTTTGACATTTCTTGGGTGGGGCATTTGTAGGATAGCATGTATTCTATCTGGTTCAATTCTAATGCCATCTTTAGAAATGATGTGGCCCAATAGCTTACCTTCCTCTAAACCAAATAGGGATTTCTTGGGATTCAAGGAAATTCCATATTTTCTGCATTTTAGGAAGATCTGTCTCAAATGTTTTATATGTTCTTGGTCTGATTTTGAGAAAGGTGTAAGGTCATCTAGGTAAATGACTAAAAAGTCATGAATCTCCTTGGCAAAGGCAATATCCATGGCTCTTTGAAAAGTTGCTCCTGCGTTTTTCAATCCAAAAGGCATCTTTACATATTTGAAAGTTCCCCATGGGGTTGTAAATGTTGTTTTGTCCTGATCATCAGGGTGAACTAAGATCTGGTTAAAACCTGAGAATCCATCAAGTAGAGAAATTCTGGAAGCCCCCACTACTCTTTGTAAAATGTGATCCATCTTGGGTAAGGGGTAATTGTCTTTGAGGGACACTTGGTTCAGATTCCTCAAATCCACACACAACCTAATTTCACCAATCTTCTTTCTAGTAGGGACTAGGTTGGAGATCCATTCAGAGAATCTGATTGGTGCTATGATGCCTGCCTTGAACATTTTTTGTACCTCTTGTTCCATTGCTGGGAGAAGCATAGGATTGATTCTCCTCAGTTTTTGTTTAAAGGGCTTTTGATCAGGTTTGAGAGGGATAGTGTGCTGGATTACAGAGGTGTCATAGGACTTTAGGTCCTCATAGCTCCATGCAAAAACATCCTGGAACTCTTTGAAGAGGTCAATGTATTTGGGCTTTTGGTCAGGAGGTAAGGAAGCAGATAATTTAATTATCTTGGGCTTCTCACTTGTACCTATGTTGCACTCTTCAATGGCTGCATTTAAGGGCTGCATTTTTGGTTTTCTAGGGATGTCATTTGAGTCAAAGATGTCTTCTAGTGGAGTTAGGCCCGTTGGTAGAAAATTGTCTTTTAGCTCAATGATTTCAGTTTCAGCATTGGCCACCTCTTCATAGTTAAGTTGTTGAATTTGCTGAATGTTTTCCTTGTTGAAAATGGTTGGACTCAGCATTAGTTTTGCAGTTCTAGGTGATATTGGGTGAGCAATCTGTTGAAACTGTATTGGTGATGGACTTGCTCCATCAAATATTTGTGATTGACTTGCTGTCTCGAGTATTTGTGATTGACTTGCTGTATCAGTGTCAATATTTAGTCCTGCAAATTCTTGCTGCATAGTTAAAAAATGATTTATTTGCTTGTCATCCTCAAATACTTGCCAATCATTGATATTATTTGGAATGGAGGGTCTGTGTTTTACCTCAGCTGTAAAACAATGGTGGGACTCAAAGGGCAACTTGCAGGTACTTGCAAAGGTGGCTAAACTATGAGCATATAGATTGTGGGTTCTAGGAATTTTGGTGATTTGAAATTCAGAGAAAAAGTTTAGTACTTCAGCAACAGCAGACCTATAAGTCCTTAGTCTTTTGTCATTGGTGACAAAGTTTCCCTTCACTTGTTGGATAACTAAATCTAAATCACCCATTATTGAAACCCTGGCAGCTTGTAAGAACTTTACTAACTTGAGGCCTAGTAAAAGAGCTTCATATTTTGCCATGTTGTTAGTACATCTGAAATTCAATCTATAAGCTCTGCCTTCTGCATGACTATTTTCTCTATTGTGTACCCAAACTCCAGCTCCTGCCCCTAATTTGTTAACTGAGCCATCAAATTCAAGGAACCATAGAATATCCTGTTGGAAAGGAGATTTGATGATCTGTTCATGGGCTGGCAATGTGAGTAGCAGTTGTGGTTTTTTCCCTAGCTTGTCTTCTGGGACAGTCTCATCGTTTGATTGGATGTTCATGACAACTAGGGCAGCAGTAACATCTAGTGTTTGATTGGTTGTTGTTTCATGGGTGATAATACTTTCATTTGAATCTTCCTCTTGTATGAGTATCTTGGTTTCAACCTCACCTTTTAGGGGAGTTGTGGTGTCATTGAAGAGAATGTATGAGTCTATGTCTGAATGGACAGCATATATGGGAAAGTTTTGAGGCTTTTCTTCACTGCTGACCATGTATTTCATAAGTGTTTCTCTGTACAGTCTTTTTGGTTGCCCAAAAACAGAGATGGTGGCATATGACATGTCTAATTGTAGGGAACCTTGGAGTTTAGCTCCCCATGATCTTGATAACAGCATCCCATACTTAGGTGGGATATCAGCAACTACCACATCCATTAGGATTGTCTTGTTTGGGTATTGAACCAGAGACACACATAATTGTTTTATGAGACCTAAACACTTGACTTGGCTGGAGTCAAAGGAAAACAGATCCTTATATGGTCTTGTTATGTCTAAATTCAATCTCTCCATGACTGCTTTTGGCATGAGATTGTGAGAGGCACCTGAGTCAAACATTGCATTATGTAATATTTTATCATGAATATGTAAACTGACATAGAAAGGCAGTACCCCTGTGACTACTGTTTTTCCATCCACTTCTGGGCCAAACAGGAGTTCTGGGGTGTCATCCATCACATTGACATCATCTTTGTTACTAGTGAGTTGAAGGGACCTTTTGATCTGTAGTTTATAGATGTCATGCTTGGCAAGTTCTAAGAGAGGAATTGCTATCTTTAATTTGCCAATTTCTGTTTCTAGATCAAAAGGTTTTTCAGATTGCGTCTTGGGGTTATAGGTGACAGTTCTTTCCTTGTTCATTACATCTTCTTCTTGATTTTTGTCTTGACTTTGGGACTTATCCTTTTTACTCATCTCTTGAGGAGAAAGAGTTGAATAAGGATGAGCAGGGGGAGTGACCATAGGCTGCTGTTTTGAGGACAGTGGTTCAGTGATCTCTTCAACAATCACTTCTTCTGTATGTGAAGTCATTTTGTCATTAGGTTCTATGACTATAACTCTTTCAGGCTGCTGATTATCCTTTTTCTTTTCAGGTTGGTTAACATTCACAGTTCTGCTCCTCAGCTTGTATTGTTTATGGACTTCATAAACAGCAGTGTCATAGCCTTGTTTGAAGTCAAAGGATTCACCTGACTTGGTTTGGAACAGTTTGATTTCATCATCCTCATGATCTTCTTGTGTTAAGAAAACTTGACTTTCACCATCTAGACCCATTAAATTAATCTCAGGATCTTCATTGGGCTCAGCTGATGTGGAAGTTTCTGCATAATTTTCTTGGAAAGGGGGTCTTATATCTTGATCGGCACTGGTTTTGCCAACGCCTGGGTTTTGAGTTCTCCTAAAATTTGGATTCCTAGGAGGGTTGCTTTGTGGTGCTTCCCATGATGATTTTCTTTCAACCGATTCCACTCTATCACCTAATCTCTTCATTCCATTTAGTATGGCATCAAGCTTTTGATCAAAGGCAGAGGGTTCCTCTTTGAAAACAGTCCTCTTTTCCAACCTTGCCCTGTTTCTTTTGGCAATTAGGTTGGCTTCTACTGTGACAACAACCCTTTGGGCCTCTTCAAGGGATTGACAGTCTCTTTCCTTCAACTAATAGGCCATGTCAGGGTCAAAACCATCAGGTAATTTGTACAAGGCTAAATCGGGAGGAGGCCTTAAATTTTGTGGAATTGAGTTATATACATTGTTAAATCTTGCACAATACTCCAAAACAGTCTCTTGGGGACCTCTTTTGATAGTGTCATATTCCCCAAGTATGTGCAGAGGATCTTTCTTCTTGTCCCATCTACTAGTAAAGGCTTGATACAGTTCAGCAGGAGTTGTAATGGAGTTTGCATTCAGGGATCTAAACCAAGTTCTTACATCCCCAGTTAGGCTTTGAACAAACATCCTCATTCTGACACTGTCATCATCTATTTCATAGGTCTCAAAATGGTCTTGAATCCTCTTGGCATGCTGGGCAGCTGTCAGAGGGCCATTGGAGTCAAAATATGAAATTTTGGTTTGGTAATCTTGGGGTAGAGTTGCAGCATTAGCTGGTATCTGCAATGGTGCATATCTGTTAGCCATATTTACAGGATTTAGAGGATTAACAGGGGCAGCTGGGATAATAGGAACAGTGGGTATCACAGGGGTAACAAGTAGGGGTGAACCTAGAATGTTGGTCAAGGGGATATGTGCAGTGGATGAAGATGTGAGAGGAGGACTTTGAGACGTGGATGGTGAACTAGGGGAACTAGGGGTAGACCAGAAAAGGACCTTGCATGGGGTAGATATAAGGCTAGGATGATCTGAATCTGAGGTTAAATCAGCAGGCTGCTCCTGCTTTTTCTGCCTCCTAATGTTTCTTGGGATGGTATTTGGATTATCAACAATGATAGGTGGATTAGGGTCAGGATTTGCCCTAGTATGCCGTGGATTTTTCTTAGGAGCCAGTTTCTGACTATTTTTTAGGATTTTGTAAGAAATTTTTATACCTGAAAGGACTGGATGAAGATTTTGGAATGGCTATATATTCTCTGAGCTAAGATGAAGATTCCCTAAACAAGCTCCTCCATAAAGTTGTTAATGTGATACAGAAACAGATTAAAGGCCTCTTGACTTATTTTAGGCTTGATAGTAGCTATGGAAGATATATAGTAATTGAAAAACCTCAAGCACTCCCTAGCGGAGTCGCCAATTATGTTAACACCCAGGTTGTTCCCTATGACTCCCAATGGAATACGGCCGAGGTAACCACTAACCAATCTTTAGATTACAGTTTCTAGCCAAACTACAATCAGAGAGGGCTCTCTCTTTATGATTTGTCTCTGTTTGTAATGATTTTAGGATAGATATAAGTTCAGGTCTGTTTTGAGTTTTTTGCTTGGATGATAATCTTAATCAAGGTGCTTGTGTATTTTTCAAAGAGTTCTAGTCCATTGGGCTATGGAGTCAGTGGTCCTTTAAATGCTTGATGTGCTGTTGTGATACTGTAGTGATGGTGCAGAGCCAGATTAGTGTCTGTGAAATAACGTTTGTAATAGTGATGGAATGGAGTGTATCCAGTTATTGCAAGGCAATTAAGAATCTTACAGTTTAATTGTTGGAGTAAGACAGTGAGAATATTGACCCAGAAGCACTTAAGAATTTCTAGGTGATATTCATACATATAGGATTAACAGACACATGAGAAATTAAGAATTCATGTACATATTTAACCCTAAAGACAAACATTTATAGCAGAAAAAATTGAGGACAAGGTGTAATAAAACAAATCTTGTACTATTCCTTCTTTTTTACTGCTAGCTTAGTGTGAGGTAAGTATGATTTGATAAACATGAGAAAACAAGAACAGAGTTTCGAAGAAAACTTGCTATTTCGTCAGACAGCACAGGAATTCTGCATTAACACATGGAGCATCCTCCAGACATCAAATAATTTCAGGAAATCACTGAGCTCATCCAGCCCTTTGTATTAGATAATTGAAAGTGTACAATACAGGTGTTCTCATAGAGAAAATTACAAACCCCTTATGAGTTGCTCAGGGGAGTTTATATACAAAAATTTACATCAAAATATCAACGAAATGAGTTATTATCTCATTTATGATATGCTAATCTCCGAAGTGCAGTAGCTGAAGGAGTGAATGCAGCCGAAATTCCTTTATGCTTCAGCTGTCAAATAGTCAGAAGATATTTGGTCTTTATGGCTGTTAGAGTCGGTTGGAGATGCGCTGTTCAAAATTTGGCTAGCTGTCATAGTCTTATGTGATGAGTCACTACTCAGCTGCTTTTAAATGCTAACCTTTTCTGTTGTTTGTCTTCTAGTGACCTGGAGCTGGCAATGACCAAACAGCTGGACTTACCGTGGCAAAATCTGAAGCATAAACTGCCACCAATCCTCCTTAGGCATCTGATGCCTTCGTATTTTAATCAATGTTTCCTCTGCCTCTGTATGTTTGTAAAGATTGGGAGGAGTCTCGAATAGGTGATTCACCTCATTCTCAATGTAGAACATGCCTTCAAGTTTTTCATATAGACTATGTCCTGTAGGAGGCCCTGCTGGTTCAGATGTACTGCCAGATGCAATAATCTGATTTTCAATAGTGGTTGCCATTCTGTTGGCCATTTGATCTAGGGAGATCAGCTTTCCTACACCACTTAGCAAGCTGGGCAGGCCTTTTGTTTGCAGCACTCCCATTTTGGCCTTGTATTCCTCCACATCTGCTTGCATTTCAAAAAAATTCCTCTCTACTGTTTGTATGTAGTTTCTTAGTGTTAGTGCCTTCTTGGCAGAGAGGACAGCTTCTGTTCTGTTGGGAATGCCTATGGCTGCTAATTCTTCCCTTTCCTGTCTATTCAGGAAATCTATCATCCTGTTGGCCTGTTCTGTTTTGTTACCCAGTACTGTCTTGGCCTTCTGAATTTCAGCTTGTGCTTGGCCCATCAAATCCATCTGCTCATGTATTATTTTTATTGACCTCCACTGCTGTTTGATGGATTGGCCAATTTTAGCCCACAGGATTCTCTTTATGTCGGCCATAGCTGTCTCTAGATTCAGCTCCTTTTCTAAGGCCTTTATCTTGTCTCTTTGGGCCTTTATTTCTCTGCCCTGTTCTGCTACAGTCATTTTGGAATTGGTATACTTGGAGTCCAGTTCTGCCAATTTTTCCTTGGCTTTCTTTATTTCATCTGCTTGGAGCACCATTGCTTTGACGGCCTTGGTCAATTCTTCTACACTTGGACTGGCATCTGGGGCTGCTACTGTTCCTACTGCTTCTGCTGTAGGGGGTACTGCTGCACCTGAAGTTGCTGTTGTTGTTGATGTAGTTGGAGGAGCTTGGGAAGTGGAATCTGCTTGTTTTTCCTGTAATATTCCTTCCAGCTCTTTCTCCAGTTCCCTAATCCTTTGGTCTTGCTGCATTAGGAGGTCTAGCTGGTCCTTAGCCCGTTTTTGCTTTTGGAGTTCTGCTGTTTGAGGGTGCTCTGTGGGCTGCAGCTTAAACCTCTTCTTCATTGCGTTCAAGTCATCATCTTTTTTCTTCAGGAGCGCCTTTACACCCGTTGGATCACTAGGATCATGTCCTAGATCGATGATGATCTCCTCCAGGGACTTTATCCTGTTGTCCTTGGCTTGGGATGATAATCTCTCAAAATCCAACTGGGTGTTGGTGTTTTTGAGGGACTCCTTCAGCTCATGGGCCAAGGTGGCCTTCTCTATTAGGGTCGTATAGACCATCTCTCCAGTTTTCCTGTGGAGTTCAATCTGGTCCATGGGATGTATATCCCTGGCTAGGACCTCCACCCTTGTTTTTATGAAATCTGCCGGTGTCTTAGGCTCCGGCCTACCGACAATAGTCTCTCTTTCTGGGCTGGTGTTGCATCAACGAATTGCTTGTAGACCTCGGCCCTTAGCAGCTCATTCTGAGCTTTTATCTGTTTGAAAGAAGCCTTGGTGCTTTTGGGCTTCTTGGTCAGCTGGGAAGAGGAGGACACCTCTAAGCCATGTTGTAAAGTTTGCTCCTGCTGAAAGGAGCTTGTACCTGTATGTTGGCTGCCCTCCTTGTCTTTTCTTTCACTCTCCAAGACATCATCAGTAATGTCTTCTACCTCTGGGGAGTCTGCTCTTTGCCTTTTGGCTTCTGGCTGGTGGGAGGATCCACTGAGAGGAGTGGACTCTTCTCTATCTCTTTTAGTTCCCCTGTCCTCATGTGCTGGGGTCTGTAAGATTGGGGCAGTCACTGGCTCCTTTTGTGGAGGTGGAATTTGCAGTGTTGGAGCTGTTGGTAGCTGAGTCTGTGGAGGGACATTTTGCCCTTGCTGCTGTTCTTGTTGCTGCCCTGTTTGCTGCTTTGCTTCAGGGGCAGGCTTTTCTTTTGTTACCTCCTCTTCTGTGCCCATTATACCCTTACCTTTATCTAACACAGGTGCTGATGTAGAAGGTGCCTGTGGTGCAGTCTTTGTAGCCGAGGTCCCTTCTCCTATTGAATAAGGCGGTCTGAAAGGTACCTGCTGCACATAGTCTAGGTCAATAGTCTTTTCAAGCTCCCTCCTACTCTTTAGCATTCTTTCTTCCTCAGTTAGATTTTCAACTAGAGTGTCCATCTGCCATTCTTGTAGGTTGGCATATTTTTCCATGTGAGAGTACTGGCAATGTTTAATGCCTATCAGCCTATACTTGTTTCTTCTGGCAGTGATGAAACCTTGAGGGTCATAATGGACCCACCGAAAACTATAGGATAACTTGTATTTATCCTTGAGGATTAGGTCTGCCTCTTCCCACCCTTCTTTTTTGTTCATGATGAAGGGGCCTAACACGTGTTTGAACTTGAGGTGGGCCTTCTTTTTGGTGCTGTGGAAATGGGTGAGGTCTGACTGAATCAACTGCCTGTAATATTCTAAGGCAAATAACCTCATTGGTACATATTTTGGGAGCCTGTATGGACAGAGCTCACAGCCATAGATCCTAATGACAGTATGGTTCTCATATAGGTACCAGTCACCTATTTTATATTTTCTAGAAAGTTGCAGGGCTTTCTTTATCTCATTTGATACCCTGGGAGGAGGGGATTTCATCAACAGGCAAGAGACTGGGTAAACAAATTGGTCAACAAATTCACAGTAAGTATAGGGTGAGTTTGTGACTTTATGAAAGACAGAGGTCCAGAAGATAACAGATCTTCTGTCCCCTTTGTGATCCAGCCTTCTGATGTAGCATGGGAAGGCTTCAGAGTGGTAGTACATGAATAGGTGGTAAATATAGGCTGAGTACCTGAAGACCCCTTGCATGTCCACCTTGCTCAGTTGATCATGAATCTTATTGGCAATGAATTTAGCAAAGTTATATTTCCTGGCAGGGGGTTGGCGTGGGCTATATGCAGATAGCAATACCAGCATCATTCTGTCCACATGCTCACTGTTTTTGTATCCCAGCACATAGGCAATCATGTCCACTAAAAGCCTGCCTATATCATTGAAATGGATACCCAGGTAGGGAGGTGGCTCTGTAGGCTGGCACTCAGGTCTCATGAAATCTCTGGTGACCCTTTGAATTTCCTCACTGGTCATCCTTTCACCAGTCTCTATCAAATAGCTCAAGGAAAATGGGATTAGCAATTCTGTCTGATCAAAATGTAACATCTTGTTGATAGACTCAGCATTTATGTAGAAAAGGATTCTTGCAGATGGAGTGCTAACAGTTCTGTGCTGCACGTTATAGTTTTCAGCACATAGGTGAATGATCTCAGGGAAGATATTTACAGCTGGGAGACAATAATATGGTAGTTTTGACTCCCATATCCCATGTGTGCCATGACCATCCTTATAGTCCTCTCTTAACTGACTGAAAGTTTGTAAGAAGTCCCTGTTGCCCTCAAAGTCTTCAATAAGACAGACCTTGTCAACCAATGGCAAGGCCTCCAGCTCTCTATTTGTTGGATTCAGTGGAGCTACACTGAGGGATGAGGATGCAGAAGCAGCCATTGTAAAACTTGATTTGGAATGAGGTGATGGCAATTGATAGACCAAGTCTGAAGTGTTTTTCTCAGTGAAAATGCAAGCTGGTCTGTGCAGTTTGTTGCAACCTCTCAGGGATGTGAACTGCCAGGGGTAAGTTGCAGAGGTAATGAGGTTTGTTTTGGTAAGAATGCAGGTGGCCTGTACTCGGCAAAAGGGAACAATGCCGAGCAGCTCGAGGACAATTTTACGGTTTCAGCCCGTGGAATGACCGCTCTAATGTTGAATTATAGTTCAGGGGTGGTGCAGGTTGCTTGGGCTTACTAAGCAGAGTTGAATTTAGGATTTTTACCAGTCTTTTAATGGTGAATTTACAGAGAATTGGAATGCATGGGCAAAGCGGGGAAAACTGGCGAAATACCTGGAAAAGCTAGCCTGGAAGCCTGCGGGCCGAGCTGTGGGGGTTTAATGCCGTCGAATTCTGGACTTGTAGCGGTTGAAATGTCAAATTTGATGGCTGGGGACAAATTTCGCGGCAGCTGCTTGTCAACGGCTCCTTCTTTTGTGCGTGAAAATGACCGAAAACGGCTCATTTGGTCGTTTATAACGTTAAATTTGGAAAAAGTATGCATTTGGCGCTTTTCCGCCGATGACGTCAGCATGACGTCATTGGCGGGGCCCGGGTACGGAGGTGACGTGGCTGCTGAGGTGTGAGCCAGGGTGGCAGGACACGGTGGCGGGTGAATAAGGTGGCAGGGGTACGTGGAGGATCACATGGCGCGGGGTGGGCGACAGGTACTACGTCAGGATGACGCAATGATGACATAGAGGACGGCGGTTTGGAATAGTGGTAAGCGGGTTCCCCGCACCGCTTTTGCTGGCGAGTGGTATTGGGGAGGGGGGCTCCGAACAACCCCGGCGGTTGACACGCGTCCAGGGTACGGAGCGGGAAACCACTTTCCCCGGACGCTAAAGGTCGGCAGGTCGGGGGACGAAAATGACCGCCCACCGTTAGATCTGGGCGGCAGAGATCGGACGGCTGGCGGGTCCTCCGACCGATCGTGCAGGTTGGGGGGGGTCCCGCCAGCCCATTAAAATATTCAATTAAATATTTGGGCGGAGAACTATAGGAAATTGGGTTTTTCATGTATTTTGGGATTTGTTTGGGTTTTCAAAGGTTTTTCAAGGGTTTTATAAGAAAAAGGGGTTTATAGGGGTGATTTTAGCAAGGGAAACAAGGGTTTTTTGTGTTTTTTAAGCAGAGGGATGGTGATGGCTGAGGGGAGAGGTTGCTGTTCATAACCAGAGGTTAGAGCAGCTCCAAGATAGGGTTGACCACAGTCCCAGATGGACTAAAGTCTCCCTTGACCATTTATTTGGCTATAGTGCCAAGAGGAGGATATGTACATAGTGTTTGGATTTATACACCTTAGTGTTATTTATAGTAGGGAAAGGGGGACATAGGGGATTTAGATAGTAGAGTTAGTGGTTAAGATGTATGAGAGGGTAAATGAAGGGGAAACCACTAAGTTTATTTGAAATTTACTTAGTTTAGGGAGTAGATCAAAATGAAAAGAATTTTACACAGGAAATGTGGCTTTTAGATGAACAAGAACCATCATAAACCTCAGAAATTTCTCATCAATCTCCATGGATGAAGGGATGTTAGTAATAAGAGTGGAAGGGGAAATTGGGGAATTAGACATGCTCCTTTGCCTTGCTTTTCTTATTTAACCAGCAAGATTCAATCTGCAATGAATACCACTTCTGCAACCCCATCTACTTACCCAGCTACTGTGCCTAGCATTTTTTATTTCTTCTTGGAGGGTGCACTTGGACTTGCAGACCCTTACTTGCCTTTTCTTTTATTTGGCTTTTTCTTTTGTTTTTTCTATCTACTTCTACCCTTATTTCTTCCAAGGTCCCAGATTAAGCTGTTGGGAGCCTTTTCTTCTCTACCTGAACTACTTGTCAGCCAAGATGAAACAGTTTGGACAGACTTCCTTCTCTAATCTACAACTGCAAATTTAAACCATGGAATGATCCAGATTAGACTGTTGGACCATCCATCAAAATTTTAAGTCCATACCAAGCTATAAGCACAGATTGGATTCTCTTGGAAATATGTGATCTTTGAATCATCAAAGCAGAGCATATTTGGACCTTTCATAGCCAATCATGAAATATGAAACCTATTGGTATAGGTAGCTAACATACCCAATCCTCTCATTTTTTCTTCCCAAGTGAAGACCAAAATGATGTGTCTATCGCTCCCTCTCAATGAGAGAGACATATCCATTCCATTAAAAGAATTCACTCATTCCTACACAAGGAATGTACCTAAGCTCCCTCTTGGCTTAGGAATTTTCAAGTTTCTTCCAAGTAAGAAATTTTCCAGACTCCCTCTTAATTAGGGACCTATCGCAGTGCCTCATGTGGAGATAATGGGACAATCAGCTGCTTGAAGAACTCCTTGCTTCGATGTCATGAATTTCCTCTTTGCTATGGATTCTTCATCTTTTGGGACTTCTTAATAGGGAACAGACCATCCATCACTTTTATCCATGAGTTAGTCATGTCATCATTCTTTTCATCAGACAATGATCTATCAGTGTTCATATGGCATTGCATCATGTTATGCTACCTTCATCAAGATTTATTTCTTCATAAATTTATTGCATCCTTCTGCATGGTTCTTTATGAAATACATTCATAGTTCTTCCTTTCAGTGGCCCTGCATAAGCCCATCCAGATACTTATTCAAAAATAAGAAATGAACGCTTAAATAAAAATTACCTTTGTGATGGTCTTTCATCATGACATCTTCCTGTAGGTATCAGCGTCTTGCATACATGTTGACATATCTCTCAAAGATATTCATTGTCAAGTGTCTCCATCTTTTCCAGACTTCCATCAAAGTTTTCATATCTTTCCAGGAGATTTCCTAGTCAAATCTTCTTGGTCTTCCAGATGTTGATCACCTTTACCATGGTTTCACATCTCATGATCTCTTCCTTCCTTTCTTCACATGTTTCTTTCCTAGGAGCTTCCAAACAGAGTTCCTCAATTGTTACAAACAACCACCTCATACTTCATATGAGGAAATATTATGTTGATTTCATCTAGTGTGAACCACGCCTTCTGGAATCATTTTGAAAGAGGAGATTCCTTTCCTTTGATCATGCTTCTCAAGATAGAGAAACTATCCAAGTTCCCTGCAACCATACAACATGACTTTATAAAGTCGAATATAAGCATACATACCTCATTTACCGTCAATTCATCTAGGCTTAATTCCACAGCTTCCTTGATTGAAAGGATCTTCAACCCCTTGATCTACTTCATCTCTTATGTCAGCATACCATCATCCCATGAATTCCAAAAGTTGGAGTTTGTGATGAAACACTTTCTTCCACTCTAGATCGTTGAATCCTTCGATGAGGATTCCATCAGAGAATCTTGAGGATCTTGCATATCCCTATCCAGTAGATGTTTGTTTTTGACTTGATGTATGATGAGACTTGTTCTAGATGACTTTTTCCCTTTCTTAAGTTTCCAATGAGGTTCTCAAGAGTTATAACCTTCAAGGTTGACTATGTTGTTGGGAAAAGTATCCAATTCGGAATACCCCTATCCCACTCTAAGAGGTGATAGTGCCTTAGCAACAAACAAGGAAAGCTATCTGAGTATTCTTCTTTATGAGATGAAAATAGAGAAAGAAGGATGTAACTAACCGGTGTCTTCCGCTAGTTTGTCGATCCAATCACTCTCTCTTTCGTTCGCTTCCCGCTGCCTGCTCTTTCACTGGTCCAGCTTCACCCAGTTCCTGCAAGATCACAAGAGAGGAAAACTACACAAAAGATATAGATTCACATTCATAACTAGTTTAGGATCAGATATAAACTAAATATGCAAATATAACAAAACATCATTGAAATACAAACATATAGGAGAAACTCAAGTAGCTTTATTGATATAATAACAAGGTTCAAGAGGAGATACAACCAAATGAGTCCCGATCCAGCATCTACCTCCCAGCAAAAGAATCCCTTCCTCTCCTCCAACAAAGCATAAATCACCCAATGTACTAATCTCAATCTCAAACCAACAGCAATTCTCTGCAAAGTACAAAATTCCAGCCTCCTGAACCTCTGGGTGAGAGATACATATATAGATGTGAGCAGAGAGGATGAGGCAGCTCATGTTTTGACTTGTGGCTTCTCTCTGTCAATTCTTGCTTCCACTTGGAGGTTGAGAACCTCTTACTCATCACTTGGTCGAATTCATTGAGGCAAGTGTCATTGAGGAAGATTCTGGAAGCTTCCAGGGTCTTTCCACCTCGTTGAATGAACTTGCCATTTGTCATTTCCCGCTCAGCGCACCCTGGTAGTGCTTCTACCTGCGTTGTAGTGCAACTGGCCAGTGTAACCTCTGCATTTCAACGCAGGCAGCTAGTGGAGCTATTGAATTGATCCTGATTTGACCATTTCTGAGTGGTTTTTGGTGGAGAACTTCTAGGAGAAGCTGTCTTTTGTTGACCTAGTTCCTTTAGGGGTAGGAACAACTCTTTTAGGGACTTTGGATCCCTTGGATTATGGACATTTCATGCTCAATGCTGTAAGGCACAAAAATGTCTATAACAGTTGCCCCCTAAAGTATGAGGCCGTTTATCGGGTGAAATGCTTTATTAGGAGGATCTGAAGTTCTTCCAATGCTGGGAGGAGACCTGTAATAAGATACAATACAATACATTATTTTTCATACTGCTTTCATGATCTAGCTGAGGCGGGCATTCCCATGCTCAGCTTTATAAATTCATTTTTCTGTACATAGAACAGACAATCGTCTGATGGTAGACTGATGATTTTGATGAAATCATCATCCTTTTGGTAGGATGATTATCTGCTGCAATGTTGTACATGTCAATGTCTTTATTTTTCCTGAATATATATCGCAGCCCGGATGGATGGAACTAGATCCGGGGTCTTCAATCTCATTCGATCTTCACTCTAAGTACAAGTCAATCCATGTGAGAAATGTTCTGAAGTCGAACATGGAAAGACATCGCTTGATTACCAGTCAATGATGTAAACTGTTAACAAGCGCGAGAGGAATCACCGATAATGATAATGACCCTCAAGGTACTGCAGTACAATTCACGTGGTGTGAATAAAGGACTTGGCGTCAAACACCACGCAAAATCTTCCGGTCAAAGGCCATTGATGTATATCTGTCACCAGAAGTGAGAAACTTGCCATTGAGGCATGCAAGCTTCAAAGTACTGAAGGGTGTGTTCCTAGATCAACTTCTTGGATAATGAGCTGATGTCGACAAGAAGCGATCCGTCAAAGGAGGGCCTTAATGTATCCCACATCAGTGACACGGAACGGAGCAAATGATTTTGATGGAGGTGAAAACGATCTGATGATATATGGTTCAAGGTGGTGATCATGAAAGGATGAAGGGTAATGTATGGTAGTGGATGGGACACAGTTGACTTCTCTCGATGACTTCTCTTGAACATATCGGCGACACTTGTGTGATGGATTGGTAGCATTTACCCCAAAGATGGATGCTATGGCGAGACCATGGTGATGTGACCGGTGAATGAAACAACCCAACCTGACTCAGGCACGGAGTGGAAGTGTCATGTTCAAGAGCGACTTGCTACCAATAAAAGTTCTTTGAGTTTCTTCCCAATTTTTCCCCAGTCATTTCTGACCAGTACCTCTTTATTTTTTTCAAGCTTGAGGAGGATAACATATGCTTGTTCTATAATTTTCCCTTCGGGCAAACCCATCGCTATGTTTTAACGAGCCTAGCGATAGTGAAACTCGTTCTCGTCTAAAGACAAGTTTGTCGCTATTAATGCCTTTTAACGAGTCTAACGACAAAGATAACTCGGTCCTTTTCAATTTTAGAGAGTCTGAAAAGATACGTAAAGGTAACTCCAAAGTTCCTTTTTCGTCATCTAATCCCTTAAGTCCGAAAAAGTATAAAACAATACAGAAGGGATGGATTTTCGATAGTTTTAATAAGCCGAACAAAACAAGCGCTCGATCTTTTTGTGCAATAATCCCTCAAGTCCAAAAAGATTAAAATCTAGAGGAGGGATAGCACTTCTGGTCGTTTTAACGAGCTGGAAGGCCAAAACTCGGCAATCTTTTCATATTTTACGAGTCAGATGAAAAGAGCTTAAAGAAGACTCGTCTTTTGAGGAACGAGTGATGAAACGGGTAGCAGTTGATTCCAGGTAACGGTTGGAATTTTCCAATCATGGAAGTGTCACAAGGATGGCTAAGTGAGATCACTCTTCGCAGCTGTTCCTCAAAATGGGTAAACAATCAAATGGAGGTGAATGATCGGCCAATGGAAAAGTGGAGGTGACGGTGCAAACACGACCAAGGCTTTAATGGCTGATAATTTACATTCGCAGTGGTTATTTACCGGGTAGTTCATTTTTTAACGAGCTTAAATGCAAATTGAAACACTTACTCGATCTTCTGTTTATTTTTTAATGAGCATGAACTATGTGTTAAAACTTCTCAATTTTATGTTTATTTTTTAACGAGCATGAACTATATGCTAAAACTGCTCGATTAATGGTCACTATTTAAGCATAGTAACGCTTGAGGTACAACCCATTACAAGGTTGCGTCAGTGGAATTCCGTCATAATCCATTAACTCGTAGGCTCCTTTTGCTAACACTCGTTTAACAATATAGGGGCCCATCCATAAAGAATTAAATTTACCTGCTCCCAATTTATCAGATTCTTGGTCGTAAAGCAAGACCAGGTCACCTTCTGAGAAGACACGGGGTTTGACATTTTTGTCGAACTGCGCCTTGACTCATTTCTTATGGGCTTCGTTAGCCAAAGCGGCATCACGACGGGTTTCATCCAATTGGATTAATTCCAAGAAACGGGCCTCTTCTTCTGAAGTTCCGGGGAGGAGATCGATCGCGAGTTTAAGAGACGAGATTTCGCACTGGACTAGTAAGACTGTTTCCAGGCCATATGCCAGTTGGAAAGGTGTGAACCCGGTCGCATTCCTTACCGATGTTCGGTAAGCCCATAAGGCTGAGTACAGGATTAGGTGCCATCTTCTTTTGTGAACCCCGATCATCCTTTGCAACGTATGCTTCAGGACCTTGTTGATCGCTTCAACTTGTCTGTTGGCTTGTGGATAATACGGGGTAGAGCTTTCGTGAGATAGCCCTAGCTTGGTAGCTAATTCAACCATCATGTGATTGTGAAAATGCGATCCATGATCTGTAACTATAGCCTATGGTACGCCGAACCTGGCGACTACATGATTGAAAAAGAAAAGGGCAGTTGTTTCACCAGTGTTATCTAATGTAGGCATCGCCTCGGCCCATTTGGTAAAATAGTCAACAGCGACTATAATATACCCATGCCCCCCGGTCGAGGTGGGGTTACATGTCATGAAATCGATGCCCCATTTCGCGAAAGGCCCAACAGCAACTATTGGCTGTAAGGGTGCGGGTGGTTTTCTGGTTTTGCTATCAAAAATTTGACAAGCATGGCAACTTCTGACTGCGGTTATGCAATCTTTGAACATGGTTGGCCAGAAGTATCCTGCTCGTAAGATTTTTTGTGCTGTAGCATATCCAGATTGATGCCCCCCACACGCGCCTGAATGACACTCATTCAGGGCTTTTTCGGCCTCCTCATGGGTGAGGCACCTTCTCAGAACTGTATCGATACCACGACGGTAAAGCGTATGACCGATGATCATGTAGTCTTTTGCTTGGTATCGTATACTTTTTTGTTCAGAGTGAGAGGTGTTAGGCCTGAACTTTTGGGTTTGGAGATAAATTATTATATCTCCATACCACTGATTGCTTGTAGATATCAGAAACAAATTCTCATCCACGATTGATTCTTCGGATGTTTCATCGTTGGACGATGATGGGAGATCGCACAATAATTTTGCGAAAACTAGAGCTTTCTTTGATTTGGATTTTCCAAATTCCAGATCAAACTCTTGAAGGATCGCTATCCATTTTGAATATTTTCCCCCCAGCAACTGTCGCGACAATATATAAGTCATGGGGTTGCAATCTGACAGAATGGTAGTTTTCCGAAAGAGGACGTAATGTCGAAACCTTTGTATCGCTTGAACAGCTGCAAGCGCTAGTTTTTCAACATAAGAATATTTGCTTTCTGTATCATTTAAGTTCCTACTTAAATAATATATAGGGTGTTCAATTCTGTCGACTTCTTGAACTAAAACCATTGCGATGGTTGTATCCGCTGTAGCCAGATACAGGTTAAAATCTCTTTGATAATCGGGGGCGTACATTAATGATGCTTTTATTAAGGAATCCTTTAAAGCGTCAAAGGAAGCTTGCGCAACCTGATCCCAAATGAAGGGCACCTCCTTTTTCAAAAGAAGAGTATAACCTTTAGCAAGTTCCGCGTAATTTGGAATGAACCTCCTCAGAAAGTTTGCTTTCCCTTGGAGTTTCTGAATCTAAAGCAAATTCGAAGGTGGAGGCAAATTGATGATTGCCTGGACCTTGCAAGGGTCGAGGCGAATCCCATCCTTGGAGACTACAAAGCCAAGTAAACGACCAGAACTGACGCAAAACACACATTTGTGTGGATTGAGTCTTATCTTGTAGTGTCGGCAACGTAGAAATATCGCTCTTAAATGCTGCGGATGATCAGTCCACTTTCGCGAATGAGCCGGAAGGTCGTCGAGGTATGGTTGAACGATGTTCTTGATGTCATGGAAGGCATAATTCATTGCCCTCTGAAACGTCGCCCCTGCGTTCTTTAAACCAAAGGGTAATTTTCGATATGCGAATGTGCCCCACGGACAAATGAATGCAGTCTTTGACTGGTCCTGTGGGCGGATATTTATTTGATTATACCCGGAAAATCCGTCCATGAATGAAAAGATTTCACATCCGGCGCATTCATCAATTATTTGGTCGATGAAGGGTGTAGGGTAGTTGTCTTTTGGACAAGCTTGGTTTACATCCCTATAATCGACACACACTCTAATTGTCCCTTGTTTCTTCATAACAGGGACAATATTCGATACCCAATCGGTTAGAGGAACCGGGTAGATGAAACCAGCATGGAGAATTTTTTCAACTTCTGCTTTAATGGCAGCGGCTTTCTTGGGGTGCACCTGCCTGAGCCGTTGTCTTACCGGTTTGACATCTGGATACATCTTAATTTCGTGTTCAACGATACTTGAGTCAATGCCTGGCATTTCATCATATGACCAAGCAAAGACATCTCTGAACTCGCGAAAAAGAGCACTATATATTTCCAGTTCTGAAGGATAACAACCTTTGCCGACATAAATATTCTCTACAACATTTGTTTTAGTCGAGATATTTATGGCTATAGTCTCTTCAATATTGGATAAGTTTCGCTCGGAATCCACCGTATTTACAGTATTTGATAGGAATTCAAAAACTGAAGGGTGATAAAGGTCATCTTGAGTATCTTCTTCATAATCTGGAAGAAGGGAACGATGGTGGCAATCATTCCATGGTGCCCCCTCAATCAACATTGATTGTAGGATTCCTTCGTCGGTTCCATGCACTTTCGACCAAGGATCTAAAGGGGTATCATATTCTCTAGACCTATCCACCCAAACACTTGATGAGCGTTGATTTGGGTTCGCCTCCCATGCTAGAAACATTGATTGCTACAATATTTCTATTGGGCTTGGGGGCAAAACCATTGCATGATCCATGTTGATATCATCTTCTGAGATCTTCGTGGAAGATATCATGTTGCAGGTACCTATCGATGCTACTTCCGCCAAATCAATTGGAGGTGGAAGAGCGAAAGTTCCCATCAGTATAGGATCTTTCAGTAGGCCTACTCCGATATTTTGAAGCGAATGGGGGCTTCCATGGATCATGGGAATGCTTCCTGTAACTTGTGAACCATTGGGGAGGAAGTTTTGTTGGTCGACAATCGTAATCCCCCCTTGAAAAGGGAATGAGATCTTTCTAAAATAGGTCGACACAACAGCTGCCATGGCATAGATCCATGGTCTTCCTAGCAGGATGTTGTAGTCAAGATTCCCATCGATGACTTCAACATCTATCTCTACTGTTTTTCCCCCTAGTTCAACTTTCAAGTTATTTAGGATACCGTTGTCACACGGAATTGGTCAAGGGTGCGGACACAGCTGACCTTCCTAGAAGTCTAAGACATTCTAATGACAAACAAGACAAAATGGAGTGATCTTTCTCTAAATACACCTTTTACAACATGAAAACTACAAGTGTTTAGGCTTACCTTATTCCAAAACGCTGTTGTTGTAGTTTGTCCTTGCCAATCCGGATGAGCTCCTCCTTCAAGTCAATTCCTGCAACCACAAACAATCAAACAATTACCAAGCACTTGCATTTCATATAATAAAACATATATTCAACATGCAGACCAAGGAACACATGAAATAACTCATTAACACAAGCTATTGAGAAAAATAAACCAGTTTGTATTAATAACGAAACAAAGAAACTCTTACAACCTGGCCTTGGTGTTGTGCAAGTTCCTCCCAGGGTCCATCAAGGGTTTTCCTCTACTTTGACAAAGCTCACCCTCTTCCAAGTAGAATCAAGTAAAGACAATCTCTCCTCACAAAGGCTCTAATGGAAGACCTAAATCCTGCAGCATTTACCCAAAGAAAATGTATAGCTCCAACCTCCTCTCCCTCTGGCTCAATGTCTTTATTTATAGTGCTGTAAAGAGGTTATTCAGGTCCACTATCAATGGGATCATCCCCCTCTATGGGTGGGATAGCTCCCTTATTGATGGGATAAGTTCCCTCTTAATAGAGATACATGAACCAACTGGAGGCGCATCCATTTCATCAAACCGACCTCTAGAATGTTCTAGAAGTAACCACAAGTAACTTTTTTAAGATGAAACTCGCGCATTTTGCCTTTTACAGAAGGACGCACCTGTCCCTTAACATACAGAGCGTCCATGGACGCAGCTTTTGTGAACATGGTCAGCGTCCCCGCAGGTAAGGCTTGAGAGAACCTGCGACCCCAGAGATAAACATAGTTTTTACAAGACTTTCTCTCTTCTTTGAGTTTGAGATGGATAACAGAGGCATAGACTTGCCTAAGAGGGTAGCATGACTGTTGATTTGAGCCATACTAACTGTAAGTAGTCAAGGTGACATTTTTTAGTGTAACAGATTGCCCCCTAAAGTGCGAAGCCTGGAATAGAGTAGGGTTTTGTAATTCTAGGAAGGGTGAAGCGCTTTATCATTTCAAGGATTGTCTTGTGGATGGCCTGGTTGGAACCTGCAATTTTCAACACAAAATACATGGATAAGATTATATCATCACTGAGGTAGGCATTCCCATACTCAGATTCAAAACTTTAACTAATGGACTAACTATTCTGATACAGGAATGATCTTGCAGTACATCATTTTTATAGACTTTTGTAGACACAGTATGGATGCAGCCATCTGTTTATGATTAGTCTACATAGACAATGAATACAAAACTCCTCGCAGCCTGGATGGTAGAAACTAGATCCAGGGTCTTCACTTCTACTTCCCGAATTGGTACGATTCTAAGCATGTGATTAAATGATTTGATGTCGAACATGTTAGAAACCACTTGATTACCAGTCAATGATGTGAACTGTTAACAAGTGTGAGAGAGACCACCAGTAATGTCAATGGTTCTCAAAGTACCAAGCACAACCCGTGAAATGTGAATAGATGTTCTGATGTCGAACACTTCACGGAATCCTTTGATCGAAAGTCAATGATGTAAACTGTCGTCAAAGGCGAGAAACCTGCCATTGATGCATGCAGACTTCAAGGTACTGTCGATTCCTAAGTCATCTTTCTAGATAATGTGTCGGTGTCGATAGAAAGCGACTCGTTGCAGGCAAGCCTGCAACACGAAATCATTGTTCAAGTTGAAGAAATGTTGCTGTAAGGACTGACTCAGGGATGGTCAAATGGATGACAAGTATTTTGCAGATGAAAGTTTTGCTTGCAGACCTCTTGAACACATAACGACACGACAGATGGCTTGGTAACAAATAACTCAAAGTTAATTCCCGGAACTCGGTTAAAGACTTTCAAAGTGATTTGGTCAACTGTGAGGTAAAAGATCTCCCAACCCAGGTGAATGAAAAAGTGTCGTGTTCAAGAGTGGTAATAAAGTTTCTTTTGAAATAAAGGTAACAAATAGGCTCATTCTTCTCTCTTTTCCCCCACCATTTCTGGCAAGTACCTCTTTATTTTTAACAAGCTTGAGGTGGATAACATATGCTTGATTATAAGCTCATCCTTCGGACGAGTCCAACCTAGTTTAAATTCGAACCCTAGGAAGGAGTGGTTCGTTCCTGTTTGTAATTGAACAGGTCCTTTACTGTAAAAGTTTAACGAGCCCAGTATAGGAGAAACTCGGCGTTTTTCAATTTTAGAGAGTCTGAAAAAACTTAAGGAAACTCCACGTTGAACTTTTTCGTAAATTTGTGTCCCTCAAGCCCGAAAAAGTATAAAATAATACCTGGGGGAACCGCTTGATCTTGCGACCAAGGAGTACTTTCATAATAGTGTCGTTGACCTGAAAAGTAAAAAGCGATCAAGGACACGTCGTTTTACTTCCTTATCGAGTTCGAAACGACAAAAACCCGGCAATCTTTTCCTGATTTTGCAGTCAGAAAAGAGCTAAAAGGGGACCGTCTTTTAATTCCGTTTTAACGAGTGAAAAAGAAACACTCGGCGATCTTTTCATGTTTTAGGAGTCAGAAAAGGGCTTAAAAGATGACTCTGATATTTTTGTTTGTGAAAAAATTACAATTTCCCTCGAAATCCCTTTGTCCTGCACAAAAGCAACACATTACTCATACCTGTTTAAAATAGGCAAAAATATATCGAAAAACAACTTTTCATGGTAAAAAATGAACTAATTCATCCAAAAAACCTATAAAAAGACCTTTTACCATGTCATTTTTACCGTTTCACTGTTGAGGTTGAAAAAGGAGCTTTTGATAAGAAACTTCCCGTGGTCGCTGCGGAAAATCTGACCGTTGGAATCGAACGCCGTTTCATCCAGGTATTTTACACATCCTACTCTGCATTTTTATACGTTTAGAATTAATTTTTTGGTCTTAGTTCCATTTTTTGGGGGGGTTTTGGTTTTGGAATGCGCCTCTCGGCGGACGCAGGTGCCCTTCGGGTGACCTGCGTCCCCCGACTTTTTCTCATACGGGAAAACGGTCGGAAGACGCAGCCCGCCTTCAGGCCAGCTGCGTCCGGGCGCCCTGTGCTACAAAGCCGGGGTGCGTCTTCCGAGAAACGCGCATTTCAAAACCCCAACTCTCTCAAAAAACCACCAAAAATTTCCAAATCAATTTCTAATTGCTATTTTTGATATGCAGGGCATTAATCATGTTAGACTGGAGAGAAAGAGAGCATGTAGAGGAAGATGAAGCTGCAATAAATCATCAACCTTCCCTGGATGCCCTAAGAGCATGCGGATTATACAAATATTGGACCATACCGGGCATGAGGGGCCAGGTAAGATTCTTGGAATGGCTGGTTGAGCGATGGAACGTTCAAGAACAATGCTTTTACATAGGAGGGCACCAGCTCGAGATAGAGCCCTCGGATGTATACTTTCTCACTGGCTTGCCAAACAGAGGTGAGCAACTCAGTCTTGCGGGGACTAGGCCGGGTGGCCAATCCCTTGATAGTCTCCGCGAGGATTGGTGCACACGTGGGGCTCACCATTCAAAAGGCATAGAGATAAAACACATCACTCTACCGGAACTCAAAGTCATAGCGTTCACGGTTACCAGAATTTGCGGCGCGGCCGCTTTACACATTGCTTCCGGATCCCAAATGCGGATGGCAATTGACTGTTACCAAGGCACCATTTTCAACTGGTGTGAAGCTGTGTCGGCTCATATGAAGAGCCAACTGACCAAGGCAAAGAACGGACGACTAAAGACTTTTGGATATGGGCCTATAGTCGTGAGCTTTGCCTTGGAGAGAGTTCCAATGTTGATCCCTCAGCAACTCACTGTTGATATCTTGGGTCCTCGGGAGCCAAAGCTGATACGATGGGTTGCGGTGATGGCCCGGCATCCTGACGAGGGCGCGGCAGTGGTTCGATTCTCAGATAGTTATTTTGACTGGTTAGAGGGCCAACTTTTTGTGATACAGGACTTTCCGTATGCCGGAATGGATTTCAGAGGTGATCCGGACATGGTTCTTCCACAGGGAGAACAATGGGACGACAGAGGTACTTTTATTTTCACAAGTTTCCTAATTATGTATTTTTTTGTATTTTTTATATATATCGTCTCAAAACTAATAGTAAAACTTTTTCAAAATGCAGATGTTGGTCCACAGCGTCCAGCCAACCTCCGGCCTTATGATAGACTACATCCAGCTGCACCGGTACCGGCCCCACAGGACGCGGCTGCGAACGTACTAGCTGAGTTGGAGCATGATCTAGAGCGTCTCACGGCAGACATACCTGAGACTACTATGGACGACATTCCTATCAGGCTTCAGCGTTTTGTAGTCGCGGTCCCTGGACCGTTTAGGAGATTTTTGCGTAAGGTAGCCCGCGCAGTGGTGTCGTACAGAGAGCACCACCAGTGATTGACTAGTCACTTTTGTAGTCACATGTGACATTTTTGACTTTTTGTACTATCATTTTGCCGATCATAAGGTGTTTTCAACCTATGATCGAAGACGATGTATATATTTTTTGACACACTTCTATCTATATATATCACTATTACCGGCTTATCTTGTTTAACATGTATGATGAAATGTTTTTAAATTTACTTGCATGATTATTATAAATGTCTGTCCAACACTTGAGAAGCAATTGCATCTGCTAATGTATTCAGGGACCTTGGAATATGTTGATATTCAATGTAATCAAATTCACGTTCCAAGAGACGCACTCTCAAAAACAACCTTAATAACACAGGATTTCTAATGGCATAAACTCTATTAAGCTGTAATACAACAAGTTCAGAATCTAACCTCACTATCAAACGTCGAATTCCAAATGAAATAGATTCGGATAATAATTCAACCACTGCACTGTATTCTGCAATGTTATTCGTTGTTTGACCGAGGCTTACCCCATGCATAGAAACTAACTCGTCAGAGGGTGAATAGATAACCCAAGCTGCGGAAGAGATATTCCGTGTATTACGACAAGCACCATCAGCAAATCCAATGTATGTTTGGAGAGGCGTCGACATCTACAATATCAAGAGTAAAACCAAGATAAGCCATAATAATGACGAAAAACCACACTCGCTAAGCTAAGCACACTGACTAAACTAACACACTTGCTAGCTAGAAAGGAAATCTAACCTATCTAAAAATTTCTCCATACCCATCATTTTAAGCATAATACCTCTTTAGGTAAAGTCCATTTCTGGGTTTACCCAAAGAGTCCCCATCAAAATCAACTAACTCATAAGCCCCTTTTGCTAGCTTTCGCTTTACAATGTAGGGCCCATGCCACATGGGAACGAATTTTCCGGCACCTAGCTTATCGTTAGCTTGATCATATAATAGTACTAGGTCTCCTTCCGAAAAACTTCGAGGGGTTACATTTTTATCGTACTGAGCTTTCATTCGTTTCGCGTGAGTCTCGATAGCTAAAGTAGCGTCACGTCGAGTCTCATCTAATTTAGCCAAGTATAATAACCGTTTCTCCTCTTCGGAAGTAGCTGGAAGTAATTCGACAGCCATTTGAAGTGATGGGATTTCGCATTCAATAGGTAACACGGCTTCTAAGCCATAAACTAGCTGGAAAGGGGTGAAACCTGTTGAATTTTTCACTGAAGTTCGATATGCCCATAGCGCCGAAAATAACATGTTATGCCAATTCGTTCGATGGATACCAATGATCCGTCGAATCATGATGACTAGAACTTTGTTGATTGACTCAACCAAACCGTTGGCTTGCGGATAATAAGGAGTAGAGCTATCGTGGCGCAAACCAAGCTGGCTTGTAAGCTCAGTCATCATGACGTTTCGAAAATGGCTCCCATGGTCAGTAATGATTGCTTGTGGGACACCAAACCTAGTTATGATATGATTGAATACGAAAACTGCAGCTGTCTTGCCGCTTGCGTCGAATGTAGGCATCGCCTCGGCCCATTTTGTAAAATAATCAACCGCGAGGATGATATACGCATGCCCCCCGGCCGAGTGAGGGTTACAAGTAATAAAGTCAATACCCCATTTGGCGAATGGACCAGCGGCAATTATAGGGTGGAGAGGAGCAGGTGGAGCGCGCATCTTTCGATCAAACACTTGACAGTTGTGGCATTTTCTGACGGCAAGGATACAATCTTTAAACATAGACGGCCAGAAATAGCCAGCGCGCAACACCTTCTGAGCTGTGGCATACCCAGACATATGACCGCCACATGCTCCAGAGTGACAATCATTCAAAACTCTCTCAGCCTCGTCGTGAGTTAAACAACGTCGAAAAACTAAGTCTGCCCCCCGGCGATAAAGTGTATCTCCAATAATTCTGTATTGCTGGGATCGAAACCGAATTTTTCGACGGTCTTCCTTGGAAGCTTCAGGCCGAAAGGTTTGGGTTTGGAGATAGATGATTATATCCCCATACCACGGATCTAAAGTGCTAATAAGAAACAAAGATTCGTCCGCAATGGACTCCTCTGCCACAGTCTCTGTGTCAGCACTCGGGAAATCACACATCAATTCCGCAAAAACTAAAGATTTCTTAGACTTGGACTTCTCGAACTCCAAGTCGAACTCTTGCAGGATAACAATCCATTTAGAGTACTTGCCCCCTAGCAGTTGTTTTGTCAATATATAAATCATAGGGTTGCAATCCGAAATAACCGTAGTTTTGCGAAGAAGAATGTAGTGACGAAAACGCTGGACAGCTTGAACGGCTGCCAGGGCCAATTTCTCCACATGCGAATATTTTAACTCAGTGGGATTTAAGGTTCTACTAAGATAATATATCACATGCTCTGCTTTGAATTCATCTTCTTGAACTAACACCATTCCAATGGTGGAATGCGAAGCTGCGAGGTATAAGAAGTAGTCCTGGTTGTAGTTGGGAGGATGCAATAACGGTGCATGGGTCAACGCGTGTTTTAATGCATCAAAAGATTGTTGGGCAATCTCGTCCCAAAAGAATTGTGCGTTCTGTTTCAACAACCGTGTAAAACCTTTAGTGACCTCGGCGTAGTTTGGGATGAATCGGCGTAAAAAGTTCGCTTTCCCTTGCAAACTTTGGAGTTGGCGCAAACTCGAAGGAGGAGGCAATTTGATGATAGCCTCGACTTTCGAGGGATCGACGCGAATGCCGGCTTTTGAAACAACAAATCCCAGCAATCGACCTGTTTCTATACAGAAAACACACTTGTGGGGATTCAACCGAATTCGATAATGCCTACACCTCATAAAGATTGCTCGTAGGTGGACAAGGTGATCAGCTCGATGTAAAGAATGAGCAGGCAAATCATCGAGATAGGGTTGCACAATGTGCTTGATATCATGAAATGCATAAGACATCGCCCGTTGAAAAGTGGCCCCGGCATTCTTAAGCCCAAAAGGTAACTTGCAATAAGCAAATGTCCCCCATGGACAAATGAATGCCGTTTTTGGTTGATCGGCAGGTAGAATATTGATTTGATTATAGCCTGAGAAACCATCCATGAAGGAAAACATCTCACTTCCGGCACAATCATCAATTATTTGATCGATATAAGGCGTAGGATAGTTGTCTTTTGGACAAGCTCGATTGATATCCCTATAGTCGATACAGATTCTTATTGTTCCTTGTTTTTTATTGACGGGAACAATATTCGATACCCAATCCGTTAACGGGATCGGATAAATGAAACCTGCTTTCAACAGCTTTTCGACTTCTGCTTTAATCGCAGCCGCTTTTCGAGGGTGAATCTGACGCAACCGTTGCCGAATGGGTTTAGCATCCGGGTAGGTTTTGATTTCATGAACAACAATGGCAGGATCGATTCCTAGCATTTCCTCGTAAGACCAGGCAAACACGTCGCGGAATTCTTGGAATAGGGCCTTGTAAGTTTGGATTTCTTCTTCAGTACATGCGGCACCTATATGAATGTTCTCCTCGATTCCGGGCTTCACTGAAATATCAATGGGAATAGTACGAGAAATATTCCCTAAATTCAGCTCTGAATCAGAATGTTTCGTTGGATCCTGAGCGTCTTTGACATATTCAGCGGTAAAGATAGATGAAAAATCATTTTCAAATGCATCGCCCTTAGGTAAAAACGAAGATCTGTGATGGAGATCCTCCCATGGTAGATCATCTACACTTAGGATTTCGCGAAGTTGTTCGTCAGATGACACTTCTTCGGGAAATGTTATCCGTTCTAAGGGTGAGGTGAAAAGTGACTCTTCACTGACCACATTCATTTGGTCGGTTTCGGTTGAATGAAAATCGGTAAAAGACATAAGAGCTTCATAAGCAATTTCATACGGACTCAACGGCATAACATCACCGAACGAATCTAGCTCAGAGTCAGATGGAACATACCAAGGATCATCATAAATAATGTTTTCTGACGTGATCATATGAATCGTTGCAAACGAAGGGTCTACGTTGAGTGGAGGGAGAGGAAAAGTTCCCAGTAAACCGGAATCCTTAACTAAACCTACACCAATGTCCCTATAAGGGATTGTCGTTTTACCAACATGTTGGATAGTTTCTGAAGAGGTTGGGTCGGATGAAAAGTATGTCAGCTGATCAATAGTCACGATCTTACCGTTATGTGGAAATTTAATGACTCTGAAGACCGATGAAACGACCGCTGTCATAGCATATGACCAACTTCGACCCAAAAGAAGGTTGTAGTCTAGAGGGGCATCAACCACTTCCACATCCAGACTAACGGTTTTACCTTCGACCCCTATAGGCAATTCTTGTAGAATACCAAACGGACGGAACCCACGGCCATCAAAGGCCTTAAGGATGGTGGGGGATTGGTTCAACGAAGGAGAACCAAGCGATCTCCAACATTGAATCGACATAATACACGTAGAAGCTCCCTCATCAATCACAGTCCGATGAATAGGCCTGTTTTTGACTATCACTGGGATTTGGAAAGCCATTTGATGGGGGAGACGCGGTGTACTATTTTCTAGATCAAAGATCATTAGGTTCGGGTCCTGAACATCGACAGCTCCGATAGCCGACAAAAGCAATTTTCGTTGTGCTGGACATGATTGCAGCACTTCGAGTGCCGACATTGCTGAAGGTGAAACAGCTAAGTCCTCAACAATGTTGTAATTCTGGGCTGCTCTCGCATGTGGATTGAAAGCAGACCTTCGAAGTACACCCTTGGCGGGTGGCTTAATCACTAAGTCTGGGTTAGGTTTTTCGATCTGTAGTGGATCGGAACCAGGAGCTGAGGTTGATGGGTTAGAGTGAGAAGATTCTGCTTCCTTACCATCAACAGGAGCCTTACTACCATAATCTTGCGATCGAGTCGCAATCCTGACATGAGACATCATCAAAATGGGTTCTTCACTGGCATTCGAAGAAGAACCTATCATCTTATTCTCCTGCTCTGGAAATGGATTTTTTAACACAGCAGGAGTGGGAGAACCTTTGACTATTTTCACTACCTCGGCCCGATGAGGGCAGTCTCTCGTAAAATGATCTTCTTCACAAATGAGACAAGGATATCGAGGTTTGCGCTTTTCGTCATTGGTTTTCGACTTTTCCGTTTTCTCCTTTGGAGCCTTGTCTGCTTTGGCCTTCTTCTTTCCTTTCTTCTTTCCACCGTTTTTTGGTTTGGCCGTAGATGACTCTACAGCGTGAATGTCGGCGGTGAGTTCAGGAGAAGACTCTCCTGTCGGAGAATCAGGCAAAGTGATAATTGGAGTAGTTGAAGCCTTGGAAGACTTCTTCTTGCTCTTTGTAGTCACGATACCAATCATACCATCAGCGGCATGAGATCCCGAAGGAGCAGCAGCGATTTGGTTTGACTTTGGAAGATCCGGAATTTTCTCGTGTAACGTACCCGACTGAGTGTAAACTAAGTCAAGGTATTGTGCTTGAGCAATGACTTGCTCCTCAGTAACTACTCCGGCCTTAGCTACATCTTCAGTAATTCTTGGTAATAATGATTTGACAAACCATTCAGCTAAGATTTGGTCCGGGATAAAAACTTTCACTAATCTTCTTCGACGTCTCCACTCATGGATGTGATCAGAAATGTACGTGGACGTCGATTGTTTTAGCGAAGTTAATAATTCTGTACCATTATCGTATCTGACTGGTAACTGAAAATGAGTTAAGAACGAGGTAGCTAACTGGCTAAAGTTGTAAAAAGAGGCCCGTGGTAACTCAATGTACCACTTGGCTGCGAGACCAATGAGTGTACGCTGGAAAAGACGTAAGCGGATGGAATCATCTGAGATGGAATTTGAGGCACACCAGAGGTGGTAAGTCATCACGTGATTAGACGGATCCTCTCCAGACTTACCTTCGAACTTGGGTATATCGCTGGGCAACTTATTTGGCATTGGCGGCCAGAACTGAAGATATTGAATTGGATCGTTCGTTAGGCGCGTCAAGTCGGGTAAATCTAAAGTCGCAATAAACGGTAACTGCCGGTTAGGATCTCTAAAACTCTGAGTCACAATACCAGCCCCAGGAGGAGGATATCCAGGATAACTAGGAACAGGAGTCGCATTTGGGATATTATATCCTCCTGGAAAACCAGGATTAACCGGACCGTACTGGGGTTGCTGAGGTTGTTGATAAGTGTACCCAGGATACGGTTGATACTGGTAAACCGGTTGTTGGGCAGCTTGCCCAGGTTGATACTGTCCCTGGTACGAAGGTTGAACAAATTGAGGTTGAGTAGTAACAACCGTACTTGTACCAGGTTGGCCTGCAGGCATCTGGACTGTGGTTTGAACCGTAGGTCCAGACAACGGTACAGATGTCTGAGGAGTGGTTACAGGGACAGTAGAAACCGGAGCTGCCGATACTCCAGAAGTAAGCATGGTAGATGAAGCGGTAGTTGCTGCAGCCGTGTGAGGTGGAGTACCAGGTGCAATTGGCGGCTGAGTAACTACGGAAGTTACAGGGGTCTGAACACTTGACTGGACAGGTTGCGGTTGCTGGGGTGGACCAGGAACTGCAGGTTGTCCTGCTTGAGGTACCGACTGTATACTTGGTTGCGACATCTGTTGACCCTGTGACGGATCCCATGTTAACATTCCAGGGTATTGACTCGTAACAGGTTGAGGATACTGAGATCCATAGCCGTATTGAGGATAGGGTTGATAACTGTAAGGTGTAGTCCCATATGATTGCCCTTGAGGTGGTTGATAACTTTGACCAGGGTATTGACCCGTAGGTTGATAACCTTGAGGTAAATACGAATACTGGGGTTGACCTTGACCTTGGGGTTGGTATCCTTGAGGTTGATACCCTTGGGGTTGATACCCTTGGGGTTGCCATCCTTGAGGTTGATATTGATACTGAGGTTGACTTTGGGGTACATATTGAGGCTGGGGTTGATACCCTGGGGGTTGATACCCTTGAGGTTGCCCCCCAGTCACGAATGAAGTACCTTGAGGTTGCCCCCCAGGCATTAACGAAGGTTGCCCCCCAGGCGGTAATTGGCCACCTTGAGGTTGGTTAATGGGAGTTGAACCTGACATCATATAAACGTCACCTATACTCAATGGTACATTACCACTGTTTCCAACTAATAACCCGTGATCAATGGGTTGAGGAGATGCTCCCGCAAAGGTACCAGAAAGTGATTGATACCCAGTAGGAACAGAAGGACCGCCATGTAAAAATGATTCGGGACTTTGCGAAAACACAGATGACTGACCAGACATATTTACAGGAGAATGAATTCCTCTAGGTGGAAAAGGAGTACGAGGTGTAGAAAAACCTACTGAGTTGTCTAAAAAATTGGTTAATGCAAGGTACCAAGGTTCACTCCTAGGAGGACTGTAAAAGATGGATTCACGCTCCCTTAGATCAAGGGTAATTAGATCTTCAGAATCAGAAACGCCTATTTCTTCCTCTGGAACAAGTTCTTCTATAGCAATCAATCCAACAGGAAGATTTTCGGTGATAATTCTTTCTATTCTTGGTGAATCAGGAACACTAGGAGTTGGAGTAACAGGTTCGGAAATTTCAGGTTCTTCGCCTGTTTCACTGGCAGATGAAAAACTACCAGCAAGCTCGGAAACTGTAACAGCTTCGGGATTGTAACCTGTTTCTAAACTTTGGTAATCTGGATGGACTACCAAGGAAGATTCTCCTTCTTCAGGTGATCCTACTCTACTGCCACTAGGAGGAGTTACAAGGACCTTTAACCCTTCTAAATTACCTGGGTCGTCTCGAGGAGGGGATCCCCTAAGTCTACGGGATCTTCTCAACAATTCGGCCACAGAAACAACTTCAGGAGACTGGCCCGCAATTCGACGGGACCTTCTCGGTAATTCTGCCACAATTAAAGATTTTTAACTACAACACACGAAAACAAAGTAAAAAATTTCAAATCAAACCACCTAAAGTCTTCTAAAGAACCAAACAAATTTGAAGCACACGCCTAAAGAATCTAAAGCGTCAAAGCATACACAAACAGTATCTTCCGGACCAAAAGCGCTAGTTGGTGATTAGGTCCAACCTCGCAGGATTCAGTACAGAAATGGCGGGTGGAACAGTTACGCCGACAACCTGCTTAATGAATAGACTGGACCAAGTTCCTCCACTTTAACCGTCTCGAAGTGAAGCGAACCCCCCAGAAAATCCAAGTGAGTATAGCCGACGTCTGCTCCAGGTACAGTGGGACCTTCCCTCCATCGTCACCTTGGGTAGAATCCTAGATATTATGGCCACTAAGGTTACCAATCACAACAATTACACCTGGGGGAACAGTCTAAACTCCGACAGCACGCAAGGGCAGAGTAACAAGCTCCAATCCCCTTACCGGCTCCTTGACAACAATCCAAGGTTTACCGATAAGTGACCCCTGGCTCCTCGACAATGGTTAATCCGAGGTTTACCGTTTGCTTTAAATTGCTTTTAGATTTTGTTTTTCCTTAGTGTTTTCTGCCCAGATCCTTTAGTACCCTGTCAAGAATTTTCACCTGAACTTGTTTTGTGAGCTTTGAGTGTTTTAGTGGTTTTCAACGAAGTTTAGACCTAGGGTTTGATTTTTGGATAGGTTTTGTAGTGACTTTGATAGTAGAAAGTTGTCCAGCCTTAGATCTCTCTGGTTAGTCAACCTTCTTAGAAGTCGGGCCTGTCGTAAAGTCTCCTTGTGTGAGCAACTTGCCATTTGAGTTGTTTTGGGTCAAATTTCGATTTGCTTGTTTATAAAGTATTGATTTCCATTTTACAAAAAGAACAAAAAGATTAGAGTTTTGTTTTGGCTAGTTTTTGGTTCTGCAATAAGCTAGTCCTTGATTTGATTGTGATCAAGTAAAACACCTTAGAATAATCATTGTTAGTTTTGGCCTCATTAAACTTGCTTAGAGTAAATTTGCCTTTAGTTTGCTTATGAGTGGATTTTCTTAGATTTTAATAGTCGTTAAGATTGATTTTTGGTTATATTAGATTTATTTGCTTTATTAAAAGAAAAATACAAAAACATCTTCTTAAAAAGTCTTGTTTCAAGTAGCTTTTTGTTTTTGAAAGAAGAAAAGAGTTTTTCGTGCATGTAAAGAGAGGTTATGTTTTTATGCTTGGAAAAGAAAAACGAATTGTTTCTTTGATTGTCTTCAATTAAAAAGTTGCTTTTATAAAGATTGCATTCTCTCAACTTTTTAGTTAAAACAATTCATCGAAAAAGCAAAGTAGTGGGTAAATCATTCTAGGTGCATTTTGTAGTGGTTTCGAGTCGAGTCAACACACCACTGGTTTCACTTCCATCACCTTTTGACTTAAGAAACAACCTTAAAAGTAACGCTTAAATTAAAATCAATCTAGTAATTTTTATTTTCTAGGGCTCTAAAGCACCAACATAGCTTAGGCTAGGGTCTTGGAGTAGGTGAGTACTTAACTCTCCAAGACTACAAAACCAAACAGATAGTCTATCTTGAGTAGAACAAATCCAATTGTTTCAGTTACATTCTGGGAAAGCTCCTCTTAAAGGAGAAGCACGAGCTCGTGTGCGAACCAGTGAGGGGATCATTCCTCCCTCGTTGGGAACGACGCCAGACAGTACGTATTACAAACGGTAAACCTCGGATTAACCATTGTCGAGGAGCCAGGGGTCACTTATCGGTAAACCTTGGATTGTTGTCAAGGAGCCGGTAAGGGGATTGGAGCTTGTTACTCTGCCCTTGCGTGCTGTCGGAGTTTAGACTGTTCCCCCAGGTGTAATTGTTGTGATTGGTAACCTTAGTGGCCATAATATCTAGGATTCTACCCAAGGTGACGGTGGAGGGAAGGTCCCACTGTACCTGGAGCAGACGTCGGCTATACTCACTTGGATTTTCTGGGGGGTTCGCTTCACTTCGAGACGGTTAAAGTGGAGGAACTTGGTCCAGTCTATTCATTAAGCAGGTTGTCGGCGTAACTGTTCCACCCGCCATTTCTGTACTGAATCCTGCGAGGTTGGACCTAATCACCAACTAGCGCTTTTGGTCCGGAAGATACTGTTTGTGTATGCTTTGACGCTTTAGATTCTTTAGGCGTGTGCTTCAAATTTGTTTGGTTCTTTAGAAGACTTTAGGTGGTTTGATTTGAAATTTTTTACTTTGTTTTCGTGTGTTGTAGTTAAAAATCTTTAATTGTGGCGGAATTACCGAGAAGGTCCCGTTGAATTGCGGGCCAGTCTCCTGAAGTTGTTTCTGTGGCCGAATTGTTGAGAAGATCCCATAGACTTAGGGGATCCCCTCCTCGAGACGACCTAGGTAATTTAGAAGGTTTAAAGGTCCTTGTAACTCCTCCTAGTGGCAGTAGAGTAGGATCACCTGAAGAAGGAGAATCTTCCTTGGTAGTCCATCCAGATTACCAAAGTTTAGAAACAGGTTACAATCCCGAAGCTGTTACAGTTTCCGAGCTTGCTGGTAGTTTTTCATCTGCCAGTGAAACAGGCGAAGAACCTGAAATTTCCGAACCTGTTACTCCAACTCCTAGTGTTCCTGATTCACCAAGAATAGAAAGAATTATCACCGAAAATCTTCCTGTTGGATTGATTGCTATAGAAGAACTTGTTCCAGAGGAAGAAATAGGCGTTTCTGATTCTGAAGATCTAATTACCCTTGATCTAAGGGAGCGTGAATCCATCTTTTACAGTCCTCCTAGGAGTGAACCTTGGTACCTTGCATTAACCAATTTTTTAGACAACTCAGTAGGTTTTTCTACACCTCGTACTCCTTTTCCACCTAGAGGAATTCATTCTCCTGTAAATATGTCTGGTCAGTCATCTGTGTTTTCGCAAAGTCCCGAATCATTTTTACATGGCGGTCCTTCTGTTCCTACTGGGTATCAATCACTTTCTGGTACCTTTGCGGGAGCATCTCCTCAACCCATTGATCACGGGTTATTAGTTGGAAACAGTGGTAATGTACCATTGAGTATAGGTGACGTTTATATGATGTCAGGTTCAACTCCCATTAACCAACCTCAAGGTGGCCAATTACCGCCTGGGGGGCAACCTTCGTTAATGCCTGGGGGGCAACCTCAAGGTACTTCATTCGTGACTGGGGGGCAACCTCAAGGGTATCAACCCCAAGGGTATCAACCCCAGCCTCAATATGTACCCCAAAGTCAACCTCAGTATCAATATCAACCTCAAGGATGGCAACCTCAAGGATGGCAACCTCAAGGATGGCAACCCCAAGGGTATCAACCCCAAGGGTATCAACCTCAAGGATACCAACCCCAAGGTCAAGGTCAACCCCAGTATTCGTATTTACCTCAAGGTTATCAACCTACGGGTCAATACCCTGGTCAAAGTTATCAACCACCTCAAGGGCAATCATATGGGACTACACCTTACAGTTATCAACCCTATCCTCAATACGGCTATGGATCTCAGTATCCTCAACCTGTTACGAGTCAATACCCTGGAATGTTAACATGGGATCCGTCACAGGGTCAACAGATGTCGCAACCAAGTATACAGTCGGTACCTCAAGCAGGACAACCTGCAGTTCCTGGTCCACCCCAGCAACCGCAACCTGTCCAGTCAAGTGTTCAGACCCCTGTAACTTCCGTAGTTACTCAGCCGCCAATTGCACCTGGTACTCCACCTCACACGGCTGCAGCAACTACCGCTTCATCTACCATGCTTACTTCTGGAGTATCGGCAGCTCCGGTTTCTACTGTCCCTGTAACCACTCCTCAGACATCTGTACCGTTGTCTGGACCTACGGTTCAAACCACAGTCCAGATGCCTGCAGGCCAACCTGGTACAAGTACGGTTGTTACTACTCAACCTCAATTTGTTCAACCTCCGTACCAGGGACAGTATCAACCTGGGCAAGCTGCCCAACAACCGGTTTACCAGTATCAACCGTATCCTGGGTACACTTATCAACAACCTCAGCAACCCCAGTACGGTCCGGTTAATCCTGGTTTTCCAGGAGGATATAATATCCCAAATGCGACTCCTGTTCCTAGTTATCCTGGATATCCTCCTCCTGGGGCTGGTATTGTGACTCAGAGTTTTAGAGATCCTAACCGGCAGTTACCGTTTATTGCGACTTTAGATTTACCCGACTTGACGCGCCTAACGAACGATCCAATTCAATATCTTCAGTTCTGGCCGCCAATGCCAAATAAGTTGCCCAGCGATATACCCAAGTTCGAAGGTAAGTCTGGAGAGGATCCGTCTAATCACGTGATGACTTACCACCTCTGGTGTGCCTCAAATTCCATCTCAGATGATTCCATCCGCTTACGTCTTTTCCAGCGTACACTCATTGGTCTCGCAGCCAAGTGGTACATTGAGTTACCACGGGCCTCTTTTTACAACTTTAGCCAGTTAGCTACCTCGTTCTTAACTCATTTTCAGTTACCAGTCAGATACGATAATGGTACAGAATTATTAACTTCGCTAAAACAATCGACGTCCACGTACATTTCTGATCACATCCATGAGTGGAGACGTCGAAGAAGATTAGTGAAAGTTTTTATCCCGGACCAAATCTTAGCTGAATGGTTTGTCAAATCATTATTACCAAGAATTACTGAAGATGTAGCTAAGGCCGGAGTAGTTACTGAGGAGCAAGTCATTGCTCAAGCACAATACCTTGACTTAGTTTACACTCAGTCGGGTACGTTACACGAGAAAATTCCGGATCTTCCAAAGTCAAACCAAATCGCTGCTGCTCCTTCGGGATCTCATGCCGCTGATGGTATGATTGGTATCGTGACTACAAAGAGCAAGAAGAAGTCTTCCAAGGCTTCAACTACTCCAATTATCACTTTGCCTGATTCTCCGACAGGAGAGTCTTCTCCTGAACTCACCGCCGACATTCACGCTGTAGAGTCATCTACGGCCAAACCAAAAAACGGTGGAAAGAAGAAAGGAAAGAAGAAGGCCAAAGCAGACAAGGCTCCAAAGGAGAAAACGGAAAAGTCGGAAACCAATGACGAAAAGCGCAAACCTCGATATCCTTGTCTCATTTGTGAAGAAGATCATTTTACGAGAGACTGCCCTCATCGGGCCGAGGTAGTGAAAATAGTCAAAGGTTCTCCCACTCCTGCTGTGTTAAAAAATCCATTTCCAGAGCAGGAGAATAAGATGATAGGTTCTTCTTCGAATGCCAGTGAAGAACCCATTTTGATGATGTCTCATGTCAGGATTGCGACTCGATCGCAAGATTATGGTAGTAAGGCTCCTGTTGATGGTAAGGAAGCAGAATCTTCTCACTCTAACCCATCAACCTCAGCTCCTGGTTCCGATCCACTACAGATCGAAAAACCTAACCCAGACTTAGTGATTAAGCCGCCCGCCAAGGGTGTACTTCGAAGGTCTGCTTTCAATCCACATGCGAGAGCAGCCCAGAATTACAACATTGTTGAGGACTTAGCTGTTTCACCTTCAGCAATGTCGGCACTCGAAGTGCTGCAATCATGTCCAGCACAACGAAAATTGCTTTTGTCGGCTATCGGAGCTGTCGATGTTCAGGACCCGAACCTAATGATCTTTGATCTAGAAAATAGTACACCGCGTCTCCCCCATCAAATGGCTTTCCAAATCCCAGTGATAGTCAAAAACAGGCCTATTCATCGGACTGTGATTGATGAGGGAGCTTCTACGTGTATTATGTCGATTCAATGTTGGAGATCGCTTGGTTCTCCTTCGTTGAACCAATCCCCCACCATCCTTAAGGCCTTTGATGGCCGTGGGTTCCGTCCGTTTGGTATTCTACAAGAATTGCCTATAGGGGTCGAAGGTAAAACCGTTAGTCTGGATGTGGAAGTGGTTGATGCCCCTCTAGACTACAACCTTCTTTTGGGTCGAAGTTGGTCATATGCTATGACAGCGGTCGTTTCATCGGTCTTCAGAGTCATTAAATTTCCACATAACGGTAAGATCGTGACTATTGATCAGCTGACATACTTTTCATCCGACCCAACCTCTTCAGAAACTATCCAACATGTTGGTAAAACGACAATCCCTTATAGGGACATTGGTGTAGGTTTAGTTAAGGATTCCGGTTTACTGGGAACTTTTCCTCTCCCTCCACTCAATGTAGACCCTTCGTTTGCAACGATTCATATGATCACGTCAGAAAACATTATTTATGATGATCCTTGGTATGTTCCATCTGACTCTGAGCTAGATTCGTTCGGTGATGTTATGCCGTTGAGTCCGTATGAAATTGCTTATGAAGCTCTTATGTCTTTTACCGATTTTCATTCAACCGAAACCGACCAAATGAATGTGGTCAGTGAAGAGTCACTTTTCACCTCACCCTTAGAACGGATAACGTTTCCCGAAGAAGTGTCATCTGACGAACAACTTCGCGAAATCCTAAGTGTAGATGATCTACCATGGGAAGATCTCCATCACAGATCTTCGTTTTTACCTAAGGGCGATGCATTTGAAAATGATTTTTCATCTATCTTTACCGCTGAATATGTCAAAGACGCTCAGGATCCAACGAAACATTCTGATTCAGAGCTGAATTTAGGGAATATTTCTCGTACTATTCCCATTGATATTTCAGTGAAGCCCGGAATCGAGGAGAACATTCATATAGGTGCCGCATGTACTGAAGAAGAAATCCAAACTTACAAGGCCCTATTCCAAGAATTCCGCGACGTGTTTGCCTGGTCTTACGAGGAAATGCCAGGAATCGATCCTGCCATTGTTGTTCATGAAATCAAAACCTACCCGGATGCTAAACCCATTCGGCAACGGTTGCGTCAGATTCACCCTCGAAAAGCGGCTGCGATTAAAGCAGAAGTCGAAAAGCTGTTGAAAGCAGGTTTCATTTATCCGATCCCGTTAACGGATTGGGTATCGAATATTGTTCCCGTCAATAAAAAACAAGGAACAATAAGAATCTGTATCGACTATAGGGATATCAATCGAGCTTGTCCAAAAGACAACTATCCTACGCCTTATATCGATCAAATAATTGATGATTGTGCCGGAAGTGAGATGTTTTCCTTCATGGATGGTTTCTCAGGCTATAATCAAATCAATATTCTACCTGCCGATCAACCAAAAACGGCATTCATTTGTCCATGGGGGACATTTGCTTATTGCAAGTTACCTTTTGGGCTTAAGAATGCCGGGGCCACTTTTCAACGGGCGATGTCTTATGCATTTCATGACATCAAGCACATTGTGCAACCCTATCTCGATGATTTGCCTGCTCATTCTTTACATCGAGCTGATCACCTTGTCCACCTACGAGCAATCTTTATGAGGTGTAGGCATTATCGAATTCGGTTGAATCCCCACAAGTGTGTTTTCTGTATAGAAACAGGTCGATTGCTGGGATTTGTTGTTTCAAAAGCCGGCATTCGCGTCGATCCCTCGAAAGTCGAGGCTATCATCAAATTGCCTCCTCCTTCGAGTTTGCGCCAACTCCAAAGTTTGCAAGGGAAAGCGAACTTTTTACGCCGATTCATCCCAAACTACGCCGAGGTCACTAAAGGTTTTACACGGTTGTTGAAACAGAACGCACAATTCTTTTGGGACGAGATTGCCCAACAATCTTTTGATGCATTAAAACACGCGTTGACCCATGCACCGTTATTGCATCCTCCCAACTACAACCAGGACTACTTCTTATACCTCGCAGCTTCGCATTCCACCATTGGAATGGTGTTAGTTCAAGAAGATGAATTCAAAGCAGAGCATGTGATATATTATCTTAGTAGAACCTTAAATCCCACTGAGTTAAAATATTCGCATGTGGAGAAATTGGCCCTGGCAGCCGTTCAAGCTGTCCAGCGTTTTCGTCACTACATTCTTCTTCGCAAAACTACGGTTATTTCGGATTGCAACCCTATGATTTATATATTGACAAAACAACTGCTAGGGGGCAAGTACTCTAAATGGATTGTTATCCTGCAAGAGTTCGACTTGGAGTTCGAGAAGTCCAAGTCTAAGAAATCTTTAGTTTTTGCGGAATTGATGTGTGATTTCCCGAGTGCTGACACAGAGACTGTGGCAGAGGAGTCCATTGCGGACGAATCTTTGTTTCTTATTAGCACTTTAGATCCGTGGTATGGGGATATAATCATCTATCTCCAAACCCAAACCTTTCGGCCTGAAGCTTCCAAGGAAGACCGTCGAAAAATTCGGTTTCGATCCCAGCAATACAGAATTATTGGAGATACACTTTATCGCCGGGGGGCAGACTTAGTTTTTCGACGTTGTTTAACTCACGACGAGGCTGAGAGAGTTTTGAATGATTGTCACTCTGGAGCATGTGGCGGTCATATGTCTGGTTATGCCACAGCTCAGAAGGTGTTGCGCGCTGGCTATTTCTGGCCGTCTATGTTTAAAGATTGTATCCTTGCCGTCAGAAAATGCCACAACTGTCAAGTGTTTGATCGAAAGATGCGCGCTCCACCTGCTCCTCTCCACCCTATAATTGCCGCTGGTCCATTCGCCAAATGGGGTATTGACTTTATTACTTGTAACCCTCACTCGGCCGGGGGGCATGCGTATATCATCCTCGCGGTTGATTATTTTACAAAATGGGCCGAGGCGATGCCTACATTCGACGCAAGCGGCAAGACAGCTGCAGTTTTCGTATTCAATCATATCATAACTAGGTTTGGTGTCCCACAAGCAATCATTACTGACCATGGGAGCCATTTTCGAAACGTCATGATGACTGAGCTTACAAGCCAGCTTGGTTTGCGCCACGATAGCTCTACTCCTTATTATCCGCAAGCCAACGGTTTGGTTGAGTCAATCAACAAAGTTCTAGTCATCATGATTCGACGGATCATTGGTATCCATCGAACGAATTGGCATAACATGTTATTTTCGGCGCTATGGGCATATCGAACTTCAGTGAAAAATTCAACAGGTTTCACCCCTTTCCAGCTAGTTTATGGTTTAGAAGCCGTGTTACCTATTGAATGCGAAATCCCATCACTTCAAATGGCTGTCGAATTACTTCCAGCTACTTCCGAAGAGGAGAAACGGTTATTATACTTGGCTAAATTAGATGAGACTCGACGTGACGCTACTTTAGCTATCGAGACTCACGCGAAACGAATGAAAGCTCAGTACGATAAAAATGTAACCCCTCGAAGTTTTTCGGAAGGAGACCTAGTACTATTATATGATCAAGCTAACGATAAGCTAGGTGCCGGAAAATTCGTTCCCATGTGGCATGGGCCCTACATTGTAAAGCGAAAGCTAGCAAAAGGGGCTTATGAGTTAGTTGATTTTGATGGGGACTCTTTGGGTAAACCCAGAAATGGACTTTACCTAAAGAGGTATTATGCTTAAAATGATGGGTATGGAGAAATTTTTAGATAGGTTAGATTTCCTTTCTAGCTAGCAAGTGTGTTAGTTTAGTCAGTGTGCTTAGCTTAGCGAGTGTGGTTTTTCGTCATTATTCTGGCTTATCTTGGTTTTACTCTTGATATTGTAGATGTCGACGCCTCTCCAAACATACATTGGATTTGCTGATGGTGCTTGTCGTAATACACGGAATATCTCTTCCGCAGCTTGGGTTATCTATTCGCCCTCTGACGAGTTAGTTTCTATGCATGGGGTAAGCCTCGGTCAAACAACGAATAACATTGCAGAATACAGTGCAGTGGTTGAATTATTATCCGAATCTATTTCATTTGGAATTCGACGTTTGATAGTGAGGTTAGATTCTGAACTTGTTGTATTACAGCTTAATAGAGTTTATGCCATTAGAAATCCTGTGTTATTAAGGTTGTTTTTGAGAGTGCGTCTCTTGGAACGTGAATTTGATTACATTGAATATCAACATATTCCAAGGTCCCTGAATACATTAGCAGATGCAATTGCTTCTCAAGTGTTGGACAGACATTTATAATAATCATGCAAGTAAATTTAAAAACATTTCATCATACATGTTAAACAAGATAAGCCGGTAATAGTGATATATATAGATAGAAGTGTGTCAAAAAATATATACATCGTCTTCGATCATAGGTTGAAAACACCTTATGATCGGCAAAATAATAGTACAAAAAGTCAAAATGTCACATGTGACTACCAAAGTGACTAGTCAATCACTGGTGGTGCTCTCTGTACGACACCACTGCGCGGGCTACCTTACGCAAAAATCTCCTAAACGGTCCAGGGACCGCGACTACAAAACGCTGAAGCCTGATAGGAATGTCGTCCATAGTAGTCTCAGGTATGTCTGCCGTGAGACGCTCTAGATCATGCTCCAACTCAGCTAGTACGTCCGCAGCCGCGTCCTGTGGGGCCGGTACCGGTGCAGCTGGATGTAGTCTATCATAAGGCCGGAGGTTGGCTGGACGCTGTGGACCAACATCTGCATTTTGAAAAAGTTTTACTATTAGTTTTGAGACGATATATATAAAAAATACATAATTAGGAAACTTGTGAAAATAAAAGTACCTCTGTCGTCCCATTGTTCTCCCTGTGGAAGAACCATGTCCGGATCACCTCTGAAATCCATTCCGGCATACGGAAAGTCCTGTATCACAAAAAGCTGGCCCTCTAACCAGTCAAAATAACTATCTGAGAATCGAACCACTGCCGCGCCCTCGTCAAGATGCCGGGCCATCACCGCAACCCATCGTATCAGCTTTGGCTCCCGAGGACCCAAGATATCAACAGTGAGTTGCTGAGGGATCAACATTGGAACTCTCTCCAAGGCAAAGCTCACGACTATAGGCCCATATCCAAAAGTCTTTAGTCGTCCGTTCTTTGCCTTGGTCAGTTGGCTCTTCATATGAGCCGACACAGCTTCACACCAGTTGAAAATGGTGCCTTGGTAACAGTCAATTGCCATCCGCATTTGGGATCCGGAAGCAATGTGTAAAGCGGCCGCGCCGCAAATTCTGGTAACCGTGAACGCTATGACTTTGAGTTCCGGTAGAGTGATGTGTTTTATCTCTATGCCTTTTGAATGGTGAGCCCCACGTGTGCACCAATCCTCGCGGAGACTATCAAGGGATTGGCCACCCGGCCTAGTCCCCGCAAGACTGAGTTGCTCACCTCTGTTTGGCAAGCCAGTGAGAAAGTATACATCCGAGGGTTCTATCTCGAACTGGTGCCCTCCTATGTAAAAGCATTGTTCTTGAACGTTCCATCGCTCAACCAGCCATTCCAAGAATCTTACCTGGCCCCTCATGCCCGGTATGGTCCAATATTTGTATAATCTGCATGCTCTTAGGGCATCCAGGGAAGGTTGATGATTTATTGCAGCTTCATCTTCCTCTACATGCTCTCTTTCTCTCCAGTCTAACATGATTAATGCCCTGCATATCAAAAATAGCAATTAGAAATTGATTTGGAAATTTTTGGTGGTTTTTTGAGAGAGTTGGGGTTTTGAAATGCGCGTTTCTCGGAAGACGCACCCCGGCTTTGTAGCACAGGGCGCCCAGACGCAGCTGGCCTGAAGGCGGGCTGCGTCTTCCGACCGTTTTCTCGTATGAGAAAAAGTCGGGGGACGCAGGTCACCCGAAGGGCACCTGCATCCGCCGAGAGGCGCATTCCAAAACCAAAACCCCCCCAAAAAATGAAACTAAGACCTAAAAAATTGATTCTAAACGGATAGAAATGCAGAGTAGGATGTGTAAAATACCTGGATGAGGCCGCGTTCGATTCCGACGGTCAGATTTTCCGCAGCGACCACGGGAAGTCTCTTGTCAAAAGCTCCTTTTTCAACCTCCAAAGTCAAACGGTAAAAATGACATGGTAAAAGGTCTTTTTATAGGTTTTTTGGATGAATTAGTTCATTTTTTACCATGAAAAGACGTTTTCGATGTATTTTTGCCTATTTTAAACAGGTATGAGTAATGTGTCGCTTTTGTGCAGGACAAAGGGATTTCGAGGGAAATTGTAATTTTTCACAAACAAAAATATCAGAGTCATCTTTTAAGCCCTTTTCTGACTCCTAAAACATGAAAAGATTGCCGAGCGTTTCTTTTACACTCGTTAAAACGGAATTAAAAGACGGTCCCCTTTTAGCTCTTTTCTGACCGTAAAATCAGGAAAAGATTGCCGGGTTTTTGTCGTTTCAAACTCGATAAGGAAATAAAACGACGTGTCCTTGATCGCTTTTTACTTTTCAGGTCGACGACACTATTATGAAAGTACTCCTTGGTCGCAAGATCAAGCGGTTCCCCCAGGTATTATTTTATACTTTTTCGGGCTTGAGGGACACAAATTTACGAAAAAGTTCAACGTGGAGTTTCCTTAAGTTTTTTCAGACTCTCTAAAATTGAAAAACGCCGAGTTTCTCCTATACTGGGCTCGTTAAACTTTTACAGTAAAGGACCTGTTCAATTACAAACAGGAACGAACCACTCCTTCCTAGGGTTCGAATTTAAACTAGGTTGGACTCGTCCGAAGGATGAGCTTATAATCAAGCATATGTTATCCTCCTCAAGCTTGTTAAAAATAAAGAGGTACTTGCCAGAAATGGTGGGGGAAAAGAGAGAAGAATGAGCCTATTTGTTACCTTTATTTCAAAAGAAACTTTATTACCACTCTTGAACACGACACTTTTTCATTCACCTGGGTTGGGAAATCTTTTACCTCACAGTTGACCAAATCACTTTGAAAGTCTTTAACCGGGTTCCGGGAATTAACTTTGAGTTATTTGTTACCAAGCCATCTGTCGTGTCGTTATGTGTTCAAGAGGTCTGCAAGCAAAACTTTCATCTGCAAAATACTTGTCATCCATTTGACCATCCCTGAGTCAGTCCTTACAGCAACATTTCTTCAACTTGAACAATGATTTCGTGTTGCAGGCTTGCCTGCAACGAGTCGCTTTCTATCGACACCGACACATTATCTAGAAAGATGACTTAGGAATCGACAGTACCTTGAAGTCTGCATGCATCAATGGCAGGTTTCTCGCCTTTGACGACAGTTTACATCATTGACTTTCGATCAAAGGATTCCGTGAAGTGTTCGACATCAGAACATCTATTCACATTTCACGGGTTGTGCTTGGTACTTTGAGAACCATTGACATTACTGGTGGTCTCTCTCACACTTGTTAACAGTTCACATCATTGACTGGTAATCAAGTGGTTTCTAACATGTTCGACATCAAATCATTTAATCACATGCTTAGAATCATACCAATTCGGGAAGTAGAAGTGAAGACCCTGGATCTAGTTTCTACCATCCAGGCTGCGAGGAGTTTTGTATTCATTGTCTATGTAGACTAATCATAAACAGATGGCTGCGTCCATACTGTGTCTACAAAAGTCTATAAAAATGATGTACTGCAAGATCATTCCTGTATCAGAATAGTTAGTCCATTAGTTAAAGTTTTGAATCTGAGTATGGAAATGCCTACCTCAGTGATGATATAATCTTATCCATGTATTTTGTGTTGAAAATTGCAGGTTCCAACCAGGCCATCCACAAGACAATCCTTGAAATGATAAAGCGCTTCACCCTTCCTAGAATTACAAAACCCTACTCTATTCCAGGCTTCGCACTTTAGGGGGTAATCTGTTACACTAAAAAATGTCACCTTGACTACTTACAGTTAGTATGGCTCAAATCAACAGTCATGCTACCCTCTTAGGCAAGTCTATGCCTCTATTATCCATCTCAAACTCAAAGAAGAGAGAAAGTCTTGTAAAAACTATGTTTATCTCTGGGGTCGCAGGTTCTCTCAAGCCTTACCTGCGGGGACACTGACCATGTTCACAAAAGCTGCGTCCATGGACGCTCTGTATGTTAAGGGACAGGTGCGTCCTTCTGTAAAAGGAAAAATGCGCGAGTTTCATCTTAAAAAAGTTACTTGTGGTTACTTCTAGAACATTCTAGAGGTCGGTTTGATGAAATGGATGCGCCTCCAGTTGGTTCATGTATCTCTATTAAGAGGGAACTTATCCCATCAATAAGGGAGCTATCCCACCCATAGAGGGGGATGATCCCATTGATAGTGGACCTCAATAACCTCTTTACAGCACTATAAATAAATACATTGAGCCAGAGGGAGAGGAGGTTGGAGCTATACATTTTCTTTGGGTAAATGCTGCAGGATTTAGGTCTTCCATTAGAGCCTTTGTGAGGAGAGATTGTCTTTACTTGATTCTACTTGGAAGAGGGTGAGCTTTGTCAAAGTAGAGGAAAACCCTTGATGGACCCTGGGAGGAACTTGCACAACACCAAGGCCAGGACTCAAGAACCAGTCCACTCCAAGACGTGTGACAAATTGGCGACTCCGCTGGGGAATCCATTAATGAGAGAGTCTTTTCCTTTATGTGAACTTTGCTTTGAGAAAATCATTTTTATTTTCTGGTTTTTGACTGTGAGAATTAGTATTTGGGTGGCTTAGCTTTAGATTTAGTTAGATTTGGTTTTTCTTCATTTTTCCAGAAGGACGCACCCTCTGAGTACTGCACAGTGCGTCTTTGGACGCGCTGTTGCCGTTTGCACAGAGCGGGCCCGCACCATTGTCACCTTAATAACAGTCGGAGTTTAGACTGTTCCCCCAGGTGTAATTGTTGTGATTGGTAACCTTAGTGGCCATAATATCTAGGATTCTACCCAAGGTGACGGTGGAGGGAAGGTCCCACTGTACCTGGAGCAGACGTCGGCTATACTCACTTGGATTTTCTGGGGGGTTCGCTTCACTTCGAGACGGTTAAAGTGGAGGAACTTGGTCCAGTCTATTCATTAAGCAGGTTGTCGGCGTAACTGTTCCACCCGCCATTTCTGTACTGAATCCTGCGAGGTTGGACCTAATCACCAACTAGCGCTTTTGGTCCGGAAGATACTATTTGTGTATGCTTTGACGCTTTAGATTCTTTAGGCGTGTGCTTCAAATTTGTTTGGTTCTTTAGAAGACTTTAGGTGGTTTGATTTGAAATTTTTTACTTTGTTTTCGTGTGTTGTAGTTAAAAATCTTTAATTGTGGCGGAATTACCGAGAAGGTCCCGTCGAATTGCGGGCCAGTCTCCTGAAGTTGTTTCTGTGGCCGAATTGTTGAGAAGATCCCGTAGACTTAGGGGATCCCCTCCTCGAGACGACCCAGGTAATTTAGAAGGTTTAAAGGTCCTTGTAACTCCTCCTAGTGGCAGTAGAGTAGGATCACCTGAAGAAGGAGAATCTTCCTTGGTAGTCCATCCAGATTACCAAAGTTTAGAAACAGGTTACAATCCCGAAGCTGTTACAGTTTCCGAGCTTGCTGGTAGTTTTTCATCTGCCAGTGAAACAGGCGAAGAACCTGAAATTTCCGAACCTGTTACTCCAACTCCTAGTGTTCCTGATTCACCAAGAATAGAAAGAATTATCACCGAAAATCTTCCTGTTGGATTGATTGCTATAGAAGAACTTGTTCCAGAGGAAGAAATAGGCGTTTCTGATTCTGAAGATCTAATTACCCTTGATCTAAGGGAGCGTGAATCCATCTTTTACAGTCCTCCTAGGAGTGAACCTTGGTACCTTGCATTAACCAATTTTTTAGACAACTCAGTAGGTTTTTCTACACCTCGTACTCCTTTTCCACCTAGAGGAATTCATTCTCCTGTAAATATGTCTGGTCAGTCATCTGTGTTTTCGCAAAGTCCCGAATCATTTTTACATGGCGGTCCTTCTGTTCCTACTGGGTATCAATCACTTTCTGGTACCTTTGCGGGAGCATCTCCTCAACCCATTGATCACGGGTTATTAGTTGGAAACAGTGGTAATGTACCATTGAGTATAGGTGACATTTATATAATGTCAGGTTCAACTCCCATTAACCAACCTCAAGGTGGCCAATTACCGCCTGGGGGGCAACCTTCGTTAATGCCTGGGGGGCAACCTCAAGGTACTTCATTCGTGACTGGGGGGCAACCTCAAGGGTATCAACCCCAGCCTCAATATGTACCCCAAAGTCAACCTCAGTATCAATATCAACCTCAAGGATGGCAACCTCAAGGATGGCAACCCCAAGGGTATCAACCCCAAGGGTATCAACCTCAAGGATACCAACCCCAAGGTCAAGGTCAACCCCAGTATTCGTATTTACCTCAAGGTTATCAACCTACGGGTCAATACCCTGGTCAAAGTTATCAACCACCTCAAGGGCAATCATATGGGACTACACCTTACAGTTATCAACCCTATCCTCAATACGGCTATGGATCTCAGTATCCTCAACCTGTTACGAGTCAATACCCTGGAATGTTAACATGGGATCCGTCACAGGGTCAACAGATGTCGCAACCAAGTATACAGTCGGTACCTCAAGCAGGACAACCTGCAGTTCCTGGTCCACCCCAGCAACCGCAACCTGTTCAGTCAAGTGTTCAGACCCCTGTAACTTCCGTAGTTACTCAGCCGCCAATTGCACCTGGTACTCCACCTCACACGGCTGCAGCAACTACCGCTTCATCTACCATGCTTACTTCTGGAGTATCGGCAGCTCCGGTTTCTACTGTCCCTGTAACCACTCCTCAGACATCTGTACCGTTGTCTGGACCTACGGTTCAAACCACAGTCCAGATGCCTGCAGGCCAACCTGGTACAAGTACGGTTGTTACTACTCAACCTCAATTTGTTCAACCTCCGTACCAGGGACAGTATCAACCTGGGCAAGCTGCCCAACAACCGGTTTACCAGTATCAACCGTATCCTGGGTACACTTATCAACAACCTCAGCAACCCCAGTACGGTCTGGTTAATCCTGGTTTTCCAGGAGGATATAATATCCCAAATGCGACTCATGTTCCTAGTTATCCTGGATATCCTCCTCCTGGGGCTGGTATTGTCACTCAGAGTTTTAGAGATCCTAACCGACAGTTACCGTTTATTGCGACTTTAGATTTACCCGACTTGACGCGCCTAACGAACGATCCAATTCAATATCTTCAGTTCTGGCCGCCAATGCCAAATAAGTTGCCCAGCGATATACCCAAGTTCGAAGGTAAGTCTGGAGAGGATCCGTCTAATCACGTGATGACTTACCACCTCTGGTGTGCCTCAAATTCCATCTCAGATGATTCCATCCGCTTACGTCTTTTCCAGCGTACACTCATTGGTCTCGCAGCCAAGTGGTACATTGAGTTACCACGGGCCTCTTTTTACAACTTTAGCCAGTTAGCTACCTCGTTCTTAACTCATTTTCAGTTACCAGTCAGATACGATAATGGTACAGAATTATTAACTTCGCTAAAACAATCGACGTCCACGTACATTTCTGATCACATCCATGAGTGGAGACGTCGAAGAAGATTAGTGAAAGTTTTTATCCCAGACCAAATCTTAGCTGAATGGTTTGTCAAATCATTATTACCAAGAATTACTGAAGATGTAGCTAAGGCCGGAGTAGTTACTGAGGAGCAAGTCATTGCTCAAGCACAATACCTTGACTTAGTTTACACTCAGTCGGGTACGTTACACGAGAAAATTCCGGACCTTCCAAAGTCAAACCAAATCGCTGCTGCTCCTTCGGGATCTCATGCCGCTGGTGGTATGATTGGTATCGTGACTACAAAGAGCAAGAAGAAGTCTTCCAAGGCTTCAACTACTCCAATTATCACTTTGCCTGATTCTCCGACAGGAGAGTCTTCTCCTGAACTCACCGCCGACATTCACGCTGTAGAGTCATCTACGGCCAAACCAAAAAACGGTGGAAAGAAGAAAGGAAAGAAGAAGGCCAAAGCAGACAAGGCTCCAAAGGAGAAAACGGAAAAGTCGGAAACCAATGACGAAAAGCGCAAACCTCGATATCCTTGTCTCATTTGTGAAGAAGATCATTTTACGAGGGACTGCCCTCATCGGGCCGAGGTAGTGAAAATAGTCAAAGGTTCTCCCACTCCTGCTGTGTTAAAAAATCCATTTCCAGAGCAGGAGAATAAGATGATAGGTTCTTCTTCGAATGCCAGTGAAGAACCCATTTTGATGATGTCTCATGTCAGGATTGCGACTCGATCGCAAGATTATGGTAGTAAGGCTCCTGTTGATGGTAAGGAAGCAGAATCTTCTCACTCTAACCCATCAACCTCAGCTCCTGGTTCCGATCCACTACAGATCGAAAAACCTAACCCAGACTTAGTGATTAAGCCGCCCGCCAAGGGTGTACTTCGAAGGTCTGCTTTCAATCCACATGCGAGGGCAGCCCAGAATTACAACATTGTTGAGGACTTAGCTGTTTCACCTTCAGCAATGTCGGCACTCGAAGTGCTGCAATCATGTCCAGCACAACGAAAATTGCTTTTGTCGGCTATCGGAGCTGTCGATGTTCAGGACCCGAACCTAATGATCTTTGATCTAGAAAATAGTACACCGCGTCTCCCCCATCAAATGGCTTTCCAAATCCCAGTGATAGTCAAAAACAGGCCTATTCATCGGACTGTGATTGATGAGGGAGCTTCTACGTGTATTATGTCGATTCAATGTTGGAGATCGCTTGGTTCTCCTTCGTTGAACCAATCCCCCACCATCCTTAAGGCCTTTGATGGCCGTGGGTTCCGTCCGTTTGGTATTCTACAAGAATTGCCTATAGGGGTCGAAGGTAAAACCGTTAGTCTGGATGTGGAAGTGGTTGATGCCCCTCTAGACTACAACCTTCTTTTGGGTCGAAGTTGGTCATATGCTATGACAGCGGTCGTTTCATCGGTCTTCAGAGTCGTTAAATTTCCACATAACGGTAAGATCGTGACTATTGATCAGCTGACGTACTTTTCATCCGACCCAACCTCTTCAGAAACTATCCAGCATGTTGGTAAAACGACAATCCCTTATAAGGACATTGGTGTAGGTTTAGTTAAGGATTCCGGTTTACTGGGAACTTTTCCTCTCCCTCCACTCAATGCAGATCCTTCATTTGCAACCATTCATATGATTACATCAGAAAACATTATTTATGACGATCCTTGGTTCGTCCCATCTGACTCTGAGATAGACTCACTCGGTGATGTTATGCCTTTGAGTCCATATGAAATTGCTTATGAAGCTCTCATGTCTTTTACTGACTTTCATTCAACCGAAGTCGACCAAATGAATGTGGTCAGTGAAGAGTCACTTTTCACCTCACCCTTAGAACGGATAACGTTTCCCGAAGTCGTGTCATCTGACGAACAACTTCGCGAAATCCTAAGTGTAGACGATCTACCATGGGAAGATCTCCATCACAGATCTTCGTTGTTACCTAAGGATGATGCATTTGAAAATGATTTTTCATCTATCTTTACCGCTGAATATGTCAAAGACGCTCAGGATCCAACGAAACATTCTGATTCAGAGCTGAATTTAGGGAATATTTCTCGTACTGTTCCCATTGATATATCAGTGAAGCCCGGAATCGAGGAGAACATTCATATAGGTGCCGCATGTACTGAAGAAGAAATCCAAACTTACAAGGCCCTATTCCAAGAATTCCGCGACGTGTTTGCCTGGTCTTACGAGGAAATGCTAGGAATCGATCCTGCCATTGTTGTTCATGAAATCAAAACCTACCCGGATGCTAAACCCATTCGGCAACGGTTGCGTCAGATTCACCCTCGAAAAGCGGCTGCGATTAAAGCAGAAGTCGAAAAGCTGTTGAAAGCAGGTTTCATTTATCCGATCCCGTTAACGGATTGGGTATCGAATATTGTTCCCGTCAATAAAAAACAAGGAACAATAAGAATCTGTATCGACTATAGGGATATCAATCGAGCTTGTCCAAAAGACAACTATCCTACGCCTTATATCGATCAAATTATTGATGATTGTGCCGGAAGTGAGATGTTTTCCTTCATGGATGGTTTCTCAGGCTATAATCAAATCAATATTCTACCTGCCGACCAACCAAAAACGGCATTCATTTTTCCATGGGGGACATTTGCTTATTGCAAATTACCTTTTGGGCTTAAGAACACCGGCGCTACTTTTCAACGGGCGATGTCTTATGCATTTCATGACATCAAGCACATTGTGCAACCCTATCTCGATGATTTGCCTGCTCATTCTTTACATCGAGCTGATCACCTTGTCCATTTACGAGCAATCTTTATGCGGTGTAGGCATTATCGAATTCGGTTGAATCCCCACAAGTGTGTTTTCTGTATAGAAACAGGTCGATTGCTGGGATTTGTTGTTTCAAAAGCTGGCATTCGCGTCGATCCCTCGAAAGTCGAGGCTATCATCAAATTGCCTCCTCCTTCGAGTTTGCGCCAACTCCAAAGTTTGCAAGGGAAAGCGAACTTTTTACGCCGATTCATCCCAAACTACGCCGAGGTCACTAAAGGTTTTACACGGTTGTTGAAACAGAACGCACAATTCTTTTGGGACGAGATTGCCCAACAATCTTTTGATGCATTAAAACACGCGTTGACCCATGCACCGTTATTGCATCCTCCCAACTACAACCAGGACTACTTCTTATACCTCGCAGCTTCGCATTCCACCATTGGAATGGTGTTAGTTCAAGAAGATGAATTCAAAGCAGAGCATGTGATATATTATCTTAGTAGAACCTTAAATCCCACTGAGTTAAAATATTCGCATGTGGAGAAATTGGCCCTGGCAGCCGTTCAAGCTGTCCAGCGTTTTCGTCACTACATTCTTCTTCGCAAAACTACGGTTATTTCGGATTGCAACCCTATGATTTATATTTTGACAAAACAACTGCTAGGGGGCAAGTACTCTAAATGGATTGTTATCCTGCAAGAGTTCGACTTGGAGTTCGAGAAGTCCAAGTCTAAGAAATCTTTAGTTTTTGCGGAATTAATGTGTGATTTCCCTAGTGCTGACACAGAGACTGTGGCAGAGGAGTCCTTTGCGGACGAATCTTTGTTTCTTATTAGCACTTTAGATCCGTGGTATGGGGATATAATCATCTATCTCCAAACCCAAACCTTTCGGCCTGCAGCTTCCAAGGAAGAACGTCGAAAAATTCGGTTTCGATCCCAGCAATACAGAATTATCGGAGATACACTTTATCGCCGGGGGGCAGACTTAGTTTTTCGACGTTGTTTAACTCACGAAGAGGCTGAGAGAGTTTTGAATGATTATCACTTTGGAGCATGTGGCGGTCATATGTCTGGGTACGCCACAGCTCAGAAGGTGTTGCGCGCTGGCTATTTCTGGCCGTCTATGTTTAAATATTGTATCCTTGCCGTCAGAAAATGCCACAACTGTCAAGTGTTTGATCGAAAGATGCGCGCTCCACCTGCTCCTCTCCACCCTATAATTGCCGCTGGTCCATTCGCCAAATGGGGTATTGACTTTATTACTTGTAACCCTCACTCGGCTGGGGGGCATGCGTATATCATCCTCGCGGTTGATTATTTTACAAAATGGGCCGAGGCGATGCCTACATTCGATGCAAGCGGCAAGACAGCTGCAGTTTTCGTATTCAATCATATCATAACTAGGTTTGGTGTCCCACAAGCAATCATCACTGACCATGGAAGCCACTTTCGAAACGTCATGATGACTGAACTAACAAGCCAGCTTGGTTTGCGCCACGATAGCTCTACTCCTTATTATCCGCAAGCCAACGGTTTGGTTGAGTCAATCAACAAAGTTCTAGTCATCATGATTCGACGGATCATTGGTATCCATCGAACGAATTGGCATAACATGTTATTTTCGGCGCTATGGGCATATCGAACTTCAGTGAAAAATTCAACAGGTTTCACCCCTTTCTAGCTAGTTTATGGCTTAGAAGCCGTGTTACCTATTGAATGCGAAATCCCATCACTTCAAATGGCTGTCGAATTACTTCCAGCTATTTCCGAAGAGGAGAAACGGTTATTATACTTGGCTAAATTAGATGAGACTCGACGTGACGCTACTTTAGCTATCGAGACTCACGTGAAACGAATGAAAGCTCAGTATGATAGAAATGTAACCCCTCGAAGTTTTTCGGAAGGAGACCTAGTACTATTATATGATCAAGCTAACGATAAGCTAGGTGCCGGAAAATTTGTTCCCATGTGGCATGGGCCCTACATTGTAAAGCGAAAGCTAGCAAAAGGGGCTTATGAGTTAGTTGATTTTGATGGGGACTCTTTGGGTAAACCCAGAAATGGACTTTACCTAAAGAGGTATTATGCTTAAAAAGATGGGTATGGAGAAATTTTTAGATAGGTTAGATTTCCTTTCTAGCTAGCAAGTGTGTTAGTTTAGTCAGTGTGCTTAGCTTAGCGAGTGTGGTTTTTCGTCATTATTCTGGCTTATCTTGGTTTTACTCTTGATATTGTAGATGTCGACGCCTCTCCAAACATACATTGGATTTGCTGATGGTGCTTGTCGTAATACACGGAATATCTCTTCCGCAGCTTGGGTTATCTATTCGCCCTCTGACGAGTTAGTTTCTATGCATGGGGTAAGCCTCGGTCAAACAACGAATAACATTGCAGAATACAGTGCAGTGGTTGAATTATTATCCGAATCTATTTCATTTGGAATTCGACGTTTGATAGTGAGGTTAGATTCTGAACTTGTTGTATTACAGCTTAATAGAGTTTATGCCATTAGAAATCCTGTGTTATTAAGGTTGTTTTTGAGAGTGCGTCTCTTGGAACGTGAATTTGATTACATTGAATATCAACATATTCCAAGGTCTTTGAATACATTAGCAGATGCAATTGCTTCTCGAATGTTGGACAGACATTTACGATAATCATGCAAGTAAATTTAAAAACATTTCATCACATATGTTAAACAAGATAAGACGGTAATAGTGATATATATAGATAGAAGTGTGTCAAAAAATATATACATCGTCTTCGATCATAGGTTTAAAACACCTTATGATCGGCAAAATGATAGTACAAAAAGTCAAAATGTCACATGTGACTACAAAAGTGACTAGTCAATCACTGGTGGTGCTCTCTGTACGACACCACTGCGCGGGCTACCTTACGCAAAAATCTCCTAAACGGTCCAGGGACCGCGACTACAAAACGCTGAAGCCTGATAGGAATGTCGTCCATAGTAGTCTCAGGTATGTCTGCCGTGAGACGCTCTAGATCATGCTCCAACTCAGCTAGTACGTCCGCAGCCGCGTCCTGTGGGGCCGGTACCGGTGCAGCTGGATGTAGTCTATCATAAGGCCAGAGGTTGGCTGGACGCTGTGGACCAACATCTGCATTTTGAAAAAGTTTTACTATTAGTTTTGAGACGATATATATAAAAAATACAAAAAAATACATAATTAGGAAACTTGTAAAAATAAAAGTACCTCTGTCGTCCCATTGTTCTCCCTGTGGAAGAACCATGTCCGGATCACCTCTGAAATCCATTCCGGCATACGGAAAGTCCTGTATCACAAAAAGCTGGCCCTCTAACCAGTCAAAATAACTATCTGAGAATCGAACCACTGCCGCACACTCGTCAGGATGCCGGGCCATCACCGCAACCCATCGAATCAGCTTTGGCTCCCGAGGACCCAAGATATCAACAGTGAGTTGCTGAGGGATCAGCATTGGAATTCTCTCCAAGGCAAAGCTCACGACTATAGGCCCATATCCAAAAGTCTTTAGTCGTCTGTTCTTTGCCTTGGTCAGTTGGCTCTTCATATGAGCCGACACAGCTTCACACCAGTTGAAAATGGTGCCTTGGTAACAGTCAATTGCCATCCGCATTTGGGATCCGGAAGCAATGTGCAAAGCGGTCGCGCCGCAAATTCTGGTGACCGTGAACGCAATGACTTTGAGTTCAGGTAGAGTGATGTGTTTTATCTCTATGCCTTTTGAATGGTGAGCCCCGCGTGTGCACCAATCCTCGCGGAGACTATCAAGGGATTGGCCACCCGGCCTAGTCCCTGCAAGACTGAGTTGCTCACCTCTGTTTGGCAAGCCAGTGAGAAAGTATACATCCGAGGGCTCTATCTCGAGCTGGTGCCCTCCTATGTAAAAGCATTGTTCTTGAACGGTCCATCGCTCAACCAGCCATTCCAAGAATCTTACCTGGCCCCTCATGCCCGGTATGGTCCAATATTTGTATAATCCGCATGCTCTTAGGGCATCCAGGGAAGGTTGATGATTTATTGCAGCTTCATCTTCCTCTACATGCTCTCTTTCTCTCCAGTCTAACATGATTAATGCCCTGCATATCAAAAATAGCAATTAGAAATTGATTTGGGAATTTTTGGTGTTTTTTTGAGAGAGTTGGGGTTTTGAAATGCGCGTTTCTCGGAAGACGCACCCCGGCTTTGTAGCACAGGGCGCCCGGACGCAGCTGGCCTGAAGGCGGGCTGCGTCTTCCGACCGTTTTCCCGTATGAGAAAAAGTTGGGGGACGCAGGTCACCCGAAGGGCACCTGCGTCCGCCGAGAGGCGCATTCCAAAACCAAAACCCCCCAAAAAATGAAACTAAGACCTAAAAAATTGATTCTAAACGGATAGAAATGCAGAGTAGGATGTGTAAAATACCTGGATGAGGCGGCGTTCGATTCCGACGGTCAGATTTTCCGCAGCGACCACGGGAAGTTTCTTGTCAAAAGCTCCTTTTTCAACCTCCAAAGTCAAACGGTAAAAATGACATGGTAAAAGGTCTTTTTATAGGTTTTTTGGATGAATTAGTTCATTTTTTACCATGAAAAGACGTTTTCGATGTATTTTTGCCTATTTTAAACAGGTATGAGTAATGTGTCGCTTTTGTGCAGGACAAAGGGATTTCGAGGGAAATTGTAATTTTTCACAAACAAAAATATCAGAGTCATCTTTTAAGCCCTTTTCTGACTCTTAAAACATGAAAAGATTGCCGAGCGTTTCTTTTACACTCGTTAAAACGGAATTAAAAGGCGGTCCCCTTTTTAGCTCTTTTCTGACTGTAAAATCAGGAAAAGATTGCCGGGTTTTTGTCGTTTCAAACTCGATAAGGAAATAAAAGGACGTGTCCTTGATCGCTTTTTACTTTTCAGGTCGACGACACTATTATGAAAGTACTCCTTGGTCGCAAGATCAAGCGGTTCCCCCAGGTATTATTTTATACTTTTTCGGGCTTGAGGGACACAAATTTACGAAAAAGTTCAACGTGGAGTTTCCTTAAGTTTTTTCAGACTCTCTAAAATTGAAAAACGCCGAGTTTCTCCTATACTGGGCTCGTTAAACTTTTACAGTAAAGGACCTGTTCAATTACAAACAGGAACGAACCACTCCTTCCTAGGGTTCGAATTTAAACTAGGTTGGACTCGTCCGAAGGATGAGCTTATAATCAAGCATATGTTATCCTCCTCAAGCTTGTTAAAAATAAAGAGGTACTTGCCAGAAATGGTGGGGGAAAAGAGAGAAGAATGAGCCTATTTGTTACCTTTATTTCAAAAGAAACTTTATTACCACTCTTGAACACGACACTTTTTCATTCACCTGGGTTGGGAAATCTTTTACCTCACAGTTGACCAAATCACTTTGAAAGTCTTTAACCGAGTTCCGGGAATTAACTTTGAGTTATTTGTTACCAAGCCATCTGTTGTGTCGTTATGTGTTCAAGAGGTCTGCAAGCAAAACTTTCATCTGCAAAATACTTGTCATCCATTTGACCATCCCTGAGTCAGTCCTTACAGCAACATTTCTTCAACTTGAACAATGATTTCGTGTTGCAGGCTTGCCTGCAACGAGTCGCTTTCTATCGACACCGACACATTATCTAGAAAGATTACTTAGGAATCGACAGTACCTTGAAGTCTGCATGCATCAATGGCAGGTTTCTCGCCTTTGACGACAGTTTACATCATTGACTTTCGATCAAAGGATTCCGTGAAGTGTTCGACATCAGAACATCTATTCACATTTCACGGGTTGTGCTTGGTACTTTGAGAACCATTGACATTACTGGTGGTCTCTCTCACACTTGTTAACAGTTCACATCATTGACTGGTAATCAAGTGGTTTCTAACATGTTCGACATCAAATCATTTAATCACATGCTTAGAATCGTACCAATTCGGGAAGTAGAAGTGAAGACCCTAGATCTAGTTTCTACCATCCAGGCTGCGAGGAGTTTTGTATTCATTGTCTATGTAGACTAATCATAAATAGATGGCTGCGTCCATACTGTGTCTACAAAAGTCTATAAAAATGATGTACTGCAAGATCATTCCTGTATCAGAATAGTTAGTCCATTAGTTAAAGTTTTGAATCTGAGTATGGGAATGCCTACCTCAGTGATGATATAATCTTATCCATGTATTTTGTGTTGAAAATTGCAGGTTCCAACCAGGCCATCCACAAGACAATCCTTGAAATGATAAAGCGCTTCACCCTTCCTAGAATTACAAAACCCTACTCTATTCCAGGCTTCGCACTTTAGGGGGCAATCTGTTACACTAAAAAATGTCACCTTGACTACTTACAGTTAGTATGGCTCAAATCAACAGTCATGCTACCCTCTTAGGCAAGTCTATGCCTCTATTATCCATCTCAAACTCAAAGAAGAGAGAAAGTCTTGTAAAAACTATGTTTATCTCTGGGGTCGCAGGTTCTCTCAAGCCTTACCTGCGGGGACGCTGACCATGTTCACAAAAGCTGCGTCCATGGACGCTCTGTATGTTAAGGGACAGGTACGTCCTTCTGTAAAAGGCAAAATGCGCGAGTTTCATCTTAAAAAAGTTACTTGTGGTTACTTCTAGAACATTCTAGAGGTCGGTTTGATGAAATGGATGCGCCTCCAGTTGGTTCATGTATCTCTATTAAGAGGAAAACCCTTGATGGACCCTGGGAGGAACTTGCACAACACCAAGGCCAGGTTGTAAGAGTTTCTTTGTTTCGTTATTAATACAAACTGGTTTATTTTTCTCAATAGCTTGTGTTAATGAGTTATTTCATGTGTTCCTTGGTCTGCATGTTGAATATATGTTTTATTATATGAAATGCAAGTGCTTGGTAATTGTTTGATTGTTTGTGGTTGCAGGAATTGACTTGAAGGAGGAGCTCATCCGGATTGGCAAGGACAAACTACAACAACAGCGTTTTGGAATAAGGTAAGCCTAAACACTTGTAGTTTTCATGTTGTAAAAGGTGTATTGAGAGAAAGATCACTCCATTTTGTCTTGTTTGTCATTAGAATGTCTTAGACTTCTAGGAAGGTCAGCCGTGTTCGCACCCTTGACCAATTCCGTGTACCAAGGTCTAAGACATTCTTACAGTTGGAGCTTGTTACACTGTTGGTTTGTAATTCCGTATTACTAGTACATTTTCAACGGAAACCACTACAAAATGCACCTAGAATGATTTACCCACTACTTTGCTTTTTCGATGAATTGTTATCCTGCAAGAGTTCGACTTGGAGTTCGAGAAGTCCAAGTCTAAGAAATCTTTAGTTTTTGCGGAATTGATGTGTGATTTCCCGAGTGCTGACACAGAGACTGTGGCAGAGGAGTCCATTGCGGACGAATCTTTGTTTCTTATTAGCACTTTAGATCCGTGGTATGGGGATATAATCATCTATCTCCAAACCCAAACCTTTCGTCCTGAAGCTTCCAAGGAAGACCGTCGAAAAATTCGGTTTCGATCCCAGCAATACAGAATTATTGGAGATACACTTTATCGTCGGGGGGCAGACTTAGTTTTTCGACGTTGTTTAACTCACGACGAGGCTGAGAAAGTTTTGAATGATTGTCACTCTGGAGCATGTGGCGGTCATATGTCTGGGTACGCCACAGCTCAGAAGGTGTTGCGCGCTGGCTATTTTTGGCCGTCTATGTTTAAAGATTGTATCCTTGCCATCAGAAAATGCCACAACTGTCAAGTGTTTGATCGAAAGATGCGCGCTCCACCTGCTCCTCTCCACCCTATAATTGCCGCTGGTCCATTCGCCAAATGGGGTATTGACTTTATTACTTGTAACCCTCACTCGATCGGGGGGCATGCGTATATCATCCTCGCGGTTGATTATTTTACAAAATGGGCCGAGGCGATGCCTACATTCGACGCAAGCAGCAAGACAGCTGCAGTTTTCGTATTCAATCATATCATAACTAGGTTTGGTGTCCCGCAAGCAATCATTACTGACCATGGGAGCCATTTTCGAAACGTCATGATGACTGAGCTTACAAGCCAGCTTGGTTTGCGCCACGATAGCTCTACTCCTTATTATCCGCAAGCCAACGGTTTGGTTGAGTCAATCAACAAAGTTCTAGTCATCATGATTCGACGGATCATTGGTATCCATCGAACGAATTGGCATAACATGTTATTTTCGGCGCTATGGGCATATCGAACTTCAGTGAAAAATTCAACAGGTTTCAACCCTTTCCAGCTAGTTTATGGTTTAGAAGCCGTGTTACCTATTGAATGCGAAATCCCATCACTTCAAATGGCTGTCGAATTACTTCCAGCTACTTCCGAAGAGGAGAAACGGTTATTATACTTGGCTAAATTAGATGAGACTCGACGTGATGCTACTTTAGCTATCGAGACTCACGCGAAACGAATGAAAGCTCAGTACGATAAAAATGTAACCCCTCGAAGTTTTTCGGAAGGAGACCTAGTACTATTATATGATCAAGCTAACGATAAGCTAGGTGCCGGAAAATTCGTTCCCATGTGGCATGGGCCCTACATTGTAAAGCGAAAGCTAGCAAAAGGGGCTTATGAGTTAGTTGATTTTGATGGGGACTCTTTGGGTAAACCCAGAAATGGACTCTACCTAAAGAGGTATTATGCTTAAAATGATGGGTATGGAGAAATTTTTAGATAGGTTAGATTTCCTTTCTAGCTAGCAAGTGTGTTAGTTTAGTCAGTGTGCTTAGCTTAGCGAGTGTGGTTTTTCGTCATTATTCTGGCTTATCTTGGTTTTACTCTTGATATTGTAGATGTCGACGCCTCTCCAAACATACATTGGATTTGCTGATGGTGCTTGTCGTAATACACGGAATATCTCTTCCGCAGCTTGGGTTATCTATTCGCCCTCTGACGAGTTAGTTTCTATGCATGGGGTAAGCCTCGGTCAAACAACGAATAACATTGCAGAATACAGTGCAGTGGTTGAATTATTATCCGAATCTATTTCATTTGGAATTCGACGTTTGATAGTGAGGTTAGATTCTGAACTTGTTGTATTACAGCTTAATAGAGTTTATGCCATTAGAAATCCTGTGTTATTAAGGTTGTTTTTGAGAGTGCGTCTCTTGGAACGTGAATTTGATTACATTGAATATCAACATATTCCAAGGTCCCTGAATACATTGGCAGATGCAATTGCTTCTCAAGTGTTGGACAGACATTTATAATAATCATGCAAGTAAATTTAAAAACATTTCATCATACATGTTAAACAAGATAAGCCGGTAATAGTGATATATATAGATAGAAGTGTGTCAAAAAATATATACATCGTCTTCGATCATAGGTTGAAAACACCTTATGATCGGCAAAATGATAGTACAAAAAGTCAAAATGTCACATGTGACTACAAAAGTGACTAGTCAATCACTGGTGGTGCTCTCTGTACGACACCACTGCGCGGGCTACCTTACGCAAAAATCTCCTAAACGGTCCAGGGACCGCGACTACAAAACGCTGAAGCCTGATAGGAATGTCGTCCATAGTAGTCTCAGGTATGTCTGCCGTGAGACGCTCTAGATCATGCTCCAACTCAGCTAGTACGTCCGCAGCCGCGTCCTGTGGGGCCGGTACCGGTGCAGCTGGATGTAGTCTATCATAAGGCCAGAGGTTGGCTGGACGCTGTGGACCAACATCTGCATTTTGAAAAATTTTTACTATTAGTTTTGAGACGATATATATAAAAAATACAAAAAAATACATAATTAGGAAACTTGTGAAAATAAAAGTACCTCTGTCGTCCCATTGTTCTCCCTGTGGAAGAACCATGTCCGGATCACCTCTGAAATCCATTCCGGCATACGGAAAGTCCTGTATCACAAAAAGCTGGCCCTCTAACCAGTCAAAATAACTATCTGAGAATCGAACCACTGCCGCGCCCTCGTCAGGATGCCGGGCCATCACCGCAACCCATCGTATCAGCTTTGGCTCCCGAGGACCCAAGATATCAACAGTGAGTTGTTGAGGGATCAACATTGGAACTCTCTCCAAGGCAAAGCTCACGACTATAGGCCCATATCCAAAAGTCTTTAGTCGTCCGTTCTTTGCCTTGGTCAGTTGGCTCTTCATATGAGCCGACACAGCTTCACACCAGTTGAAAATGGTGCCTTGGTAACAGTCAATTGCCATCCGCATTTGGGATCCGGAAGCAATGTGTAAAGTGGCCGCGCCGCAAATTCTGGTAACCGTGAACGCTATGACTTTGAGTTCCGGTAGAGTGATGTGTTTTATCTCTATGCCTTTTGAATGGTGAGCCCCACGTGTGCACCAATCCTCGCGGAGACTATCAAGGGATTGGCCACCCGGCCTAGTCCCCGCAAGACTGAGTTGCTCACCTCTGTTTGGCAAGCCAGTGAGAAAGTATACATCCGAGGGCTCTATCTCGAGCTGGTGCCCTCCTATGTAAAAGCATTGTTCTTGAACGTTCCATCGCTCAACCAGCCATTCCAAGAATCTTACCTGGCCCCTCATGCCCGGTATGGTCCAATATTTGTATAATCCGCATGCTCTTAGGGCATCCAGGGAAGGTTGATGATTTATTGCAGCTTCATCTTCCTCTACATGCTCTCTTTCTCTCCAGTCTAACATGATTAATGCCCTGCATATCAAAAATAGCAATTAGAAATTGATTTGGAAATTTTTGGTGGTTTTTTGAGAGAGTTGGGGTTTTGAAATGCGCGTTTCTCGGAAGACGCACCCCGGCTTTGTAGCACAGGGCACCCGGACGAAGCTGGCCTGAAGGTGGGCTGCGTCTTCCGACCGTTTTCCCGTATGAGAAAAAGTCGGGGGACGCAGGTCACCCGAAGGGCACCTGCGTCCGCCGAGAGGCGCATTCCAACACCAAAACCCCCCCAAAAAATGGAACTAAGACCAAAAAATTAATTCTAAACGGATAGAAATGCAGAGTAGGATGTGTAAAATACCTGGATGAAACGGCGTTCGATTCCGACGGTCAGATTTTCCGCAGCGACCACGGGAAGTTTCTTGTCAAAAGCTCCTTTTTCAACCTCAACAGTGAAACGGTAAAAATGACATGGTAAAAGGTCTTTTTATAGGTTTTTTGGATGAATTAGTTCATTTTTTACCATGAAAAGTTGTTTTTCGATGTATTTTTGCCTATTTTAAACAGGTATGAGTAATGTGTTGCTTTTGTGCAGGACAAAGGGATTTCGAGGGAAATTGTAATTTTTTCACAAACAAAAATATCAGAGTCATCTTTTAAGCCCTTTTCTGACTCCTAAAACATGAAAAGATCGCCGAGTGTTTCTTTTTCACTCGTTAAAACGGAATTAAAAGACGGTCCCCTTTTAGCTCTTTTCTGACCGCAAAATCAGGAAAAGATTGCCGGGTTTTTCTCGTTTCGAACTCGATAAGGAAGTAAAACGACGTGTCCTTGATCGCTTTTTACTTTTCAGGTCCACGACACTATTATGAAAGTACTCCTTGGTCGCAAGATCAAGCGGTTCCCCCAGGTATTATTTTATACTTTTTTGGGCTTGAGGGACACAAATTTACGAAAAAGTTCAACGTGGAGTTTCCTTAAGTTTTTTCAGACTCTCTAAAATTGAAAAACGCTGAGTTTCTCCTATACTGGGCTCGTTAAACTTTTACAGTAAAGGACCTGTTCAATTACAAACAGGAACGAACCACTCCTTCCTAGGGTTCGAATTTAAACTAGGTTGGACTCGTCCGAAGGATGAGCTTATAATCAAGCATATGTTATCCTCCTCAAGCTTGTTAAAAATAAAGAGGTACTTGCCAGAAATGGTGGGGGAAAAGAGAGAAGAATGAGCCTATTTGTTACCTTTATTTCAAAAGAAACTTTATTACCACTCTTGAACACGACACTTTTTCATTCACCTGGGTTGGGAAATCTTTTACCTCACAGTTGACCAAATCACTTTGAAAGTCTTTAACCGAGTTCCGGGAATTAACTTTGAGTTATTTGTTACCAAGCCATCTGTCGTGTCGTTATGTGTTCAAGAGGTCTGCAAGCAAAACTTTCATCTGCAAAATACTTGTCATCCATTTGACCATCCCTGAGTCAGTCCTTACAGCAACATTTCTTCAACTTGAACAATGATTTCGTGTTGCAGGCTTGCCTGCAACGAGTCGCTTTCTATCGACACCGACACATTATCTAGAAAGATGACTTAGGAATCGACAGTACCTTGAAGTCTGCATGCATCAATGGCAGGTTTCTCGCCTTTGACGACAATTTACATCATTGACTTTCGATCAAAGGATTCCGTGAAGTGTTCGACATCAGAACATCTATTCACATTTCACGGGTTGTGCTTGGTACTTTGAGAACCATTGACATTACTGGTGGTCTCTCTCACACTTGTTAACAGTTCACATCATTGACTGGTAATCAAGTGGTTTCTAACATGTTCGACATCAAATCATTTAATCACATGCTTAGAATCGTACCAATTCGGGAAGTAGAAGTGAAGACCCTGGATCTAGTTTCTACCATCCAGGTTGCGAGGAGTTTTGTATTCATTGTCTATGTAGACTAATCATAAATAGATGGCTGCGTCCATACTGTGTCTACAAAAGTCTATAAAAATGATGTACTGCAAGATCATTCCTGTATCAGAATAGTTAGTCCATTAGTTAAAGTTTTGAATCTGAGTATGGGAATGCCTACCTCAGTGATGATATAATCTTATCCATGTATTTTGTGTTGAAAATTGCAGGTTCCAACCAGGCCATCCACAAGACAATCCTTGAAATGATAAAGCGCTTCACCCTTCCTAGAATTACAAAACCCTACTCTATTCCAGGCTTCGCACTTTAGGGGGCAATCTGTTACACTAAAAAATGTCACCTTGACTACTTACAGTTAGTATGGCTCAAATCAACAGTCATGCTACCCTCTTAGGCAAGTCTATGCCTCTGTTATCCATCTCAAACTCAAAGAAGAGAGAAAGTCTTGTAAAAACTATGTTTATCTCTGGGGTCGCAGGTTCTCTCAAGCCTTACCTGCGGGGACGCTGACCATGTTCACAAAAGCTGCGTCCATGGACGCTCTGTATGTTAAGGGACAGGTGCGTCCTTCTGTAAAAGGAAAAATGCGCGAGTTTCATCTTAAAAAAGTTACTTGTGGTTACTTCTAGAACATTCTAGAGGTCGGTTTGATGAAATGGATGCGCCTCCAGTTGGTTCATGTATCTCTATTAAGAGGGAACTTATCCCATCAATAAGGGAGCTATCCCACCCATAGAGGGGGATGATCCCATTGATAGTGGACCTGAATAACCTCTTTACAGCACTATAAATAAAGACATTGAGCCAGAGGGAGAGGAGGTTGGAGCTATACATTTTCTTTGGGTAAATGCTGCAGGATTTAGGTCTTCCATTAGAGCCTTTGTGAGGAGAGATTGTCTTTACTTGATTCTACTTGGAAGTTGGAGATTTGTCACACGGAATTGGTCAAGGGTGCGGACACAGCTAACCTTCCTAGAAGTCTAAGACATTCTAATGACAAACAAGACAAAATGGAGTGATCTTTCTCTAAATACACCTTTTACAACATGAAAACTACAAGTGTTTAGGCTTACCTTATTCCAAAACGCTGTTGTTGTAGTTTGTCCTTGCCAATCCGGATGAGCTCCTCCTTCAAGTCAATTCCTGCAACCACAAACAATCAAACAATTACCAAGCACTTGCATTTCATATAATAAAACATATATTCAACATGCAGACCAAGGAACACATGAAATAATTCATAAACACAAGCTATTGAGAAAAATAAACCAGTTTGTATTAATAACGAAACAAAGAAACTCTTACAACCTGGCCTTGGTGTTGTGCAGGTTCCTCCCAGGGTCCATCAAGGGTTTTCCTCTACTTTGACAAAGCTCACCCTCTTCCAAGTAGAATCAAGTAAAGACAATCTCTCCTCACAAAGGCTCTAATGGAAGACCTAAATCCTGCAGCATTTACCCAAAGAAAATGTATAGCTCCAACCTCCTCTCCCTCTGGCTCAATGTCTTTATTTATAGTGCTGTAAAGAGGTTATTCAGGTCCACTATCAATGGGATCATCCCCCTCTATGGGTGGGATAGCTCCCTTATTGATGGGATAAGTTCCCTCTTAATAGAGATACATGAACCAACTGGAGGCGCATCCATTTCATCAAACCGACCTCTAGAATGTTCTAGAAGTAACCACAAGTAACTTTTTTAAGATGAAACTCGCGCATTTTGCCTTTTACAGAAGGACGCACCTATCCCTTAACATACAGAGCGTCCATGGACGCAGCTTTTGTGAACATGGTCAGCGTCCCCGCAGGTAAGGCTTGAGAGAACCTGCGACCCCAGAGATAAACATAGTTTTTACAAGACTTTCTCTCTTCTTTGAGTTTGAGATGGATAACAGAGGCATAGACTTGCCTAAGAGGGTAGCATGACTGTTGATTTGAGCCATACTAACTGTAAGTAGTCAAGGTGACATTTTTTAGTGTAACAGATTGCCCCCTAAAGTGCGAAGCCTGGAATAGAGTAGGGTTTTGTAATTCTAGGAAGGGTGAAGCGCTTTATCATTTCAAGGATTGTCTTGTGGATGGCCTGGTTGGAACCTGCAATTTTCAACACAAAATACATGGATAAGATTATATCATCACTGAGGTAGGCATTCCCATACTCAGATTCAAAACTTTAACTAATGGACTAACTATTCTGATACAGGAATGATCTTGCAGTACATCATTTTTATAGACTTTTGTAGACACAGTATGGACGCAGCCATCTGTTTATGATTAGTCTACATAGACAATGAATACAAAACTCCTCGCAGCCTGGATGGTAGAAACTAGATCCAGGGTCTTCACTTCTACTTCCCGAATTGGTACGATTCTAAGCATGTGATTAAATGATTTGATGTCGAACATGTTAGAAACCACTTGATTACCAGTCAATGATGTGAACTGTTAACAAGTGTGAGAGAGACCACCAGTAATGTCAATGGTTCTCAAAGTACCAAGCACAACCCGTGAAATGTGAATAGATGTTCTGATGTCGAACACTTCACGGAATCCTTTGATCGAAAGTCAATGATGTAAACTGTCGTCAAAGGCGAGAAACCTGCCATTGATGCATGCAGACTTCAAGGTACTGTCGATTCCTAAGTCATCTTTCTAGATAATGTGTCGGTGTCGATAGAAAGCGACTCGTTGCAGGCAAGCCTGCAACACGAAATCATGAAATCATTGTTCAAGTTGAAGAAATGTTGCTGTAAGGACTGACTCAGGGATGGTCAAATGGATGACAAGTATTTTGCAGATGAAAGTTTTGCTTGCAGACCTCTTGAACACATAACGACACGACAGATGGCTTGGTAAAAAATAACTCAAAGTTAATTCCCGGAACTCGGTTAAAGACTTTCAAAGTGATTTGGTCAACTGTGAGGTAAAATATTTCCCAACCCAGGTGAATGAAAAAGTGTCGTGTTCAAGAGTGGTAATAAAGTTTCTTTTGAAATAAAGGTAACAAATAGGCTCATTCTTCTCTCTTTTCCCCCACCATTTCTGGCAAGTACCTCTTTATTTTTAACAAGCTTGAGGAGGATAACATATGCTTGATTATAAGCTCATCCTTCGGACGAGTCCAACCTAGTTTAAATTCGAACCCTAGGAAGGAGTGGTTCGTTCCTGTTTGTAATTGAACAGGTCCTTTACTGTAAAAGTTTAACGAGCCCAGTATAGGAGAAACTCGGCGTTTTTCAATTTTAGAGAGTCTGAAAAAACTTAAGGAAACTCCACGTTGAACTTTTTCGTAAATTTGTGTCCCTCAAGCCCGAAAAAGTATAAAATAATACCTGGGGGAACCGCTTGATCTTGCGACCAAGGAGTACTTTCATAATAGTGTCGTTGACCTGAAAAGTAAAAAGCGATCAAGGACACGTCGTTTTACTTCCTTATCGAGTTCGAAACGACAAAAACCCGGCAATCTTTTCCTGATTTTGCGGTCAGAAAAGAGCTAAAAGGGGACCGTCTTTTAATTCCGTTTTAACGAGTGAAAAAGAAACACTCGGCGATCTTTTCATGTTTTAGGAGTCAGAAAAGGGCTTAAAAGATGACTCTGATATTTTTGTTTGTGAAAAAATTACAATTTCCCTCGAAATCCCTTTGTCCTGCACAAAAGCAACACATTACTCATACCTGTTTAAAATAGGCAAAAATACATCGAAAAACAACTTTTCATGGTAAAAAATGAACTAATTCATCCAAAAAACCTATAAAAAGACCTTTTACCATGTCATTTTTACCGTTTCACTGTTGAGGTTGAAAAAGGAGCTTTTGACAAGAAACTTCCCGTGGTCGCTGCGGAAAATCTGATCGTTGGAATCGAACGCCGTTTCATCCAGGTATTTTACACATCCTACTCTGCATTTCTATCCGTTTAGAATTAATTTTTTGGTCTTAGTTCCATTTTTTGGGGGGGTTTTGGTTTTGGAATGCGCCTCTCGGCGGACGCAGGTGCCCTTCGGGTGACCTGCGTCCCCCGACTTTTTCTCATACGGGAAAACGGTCGGAAGACGCAGCCCGCCTTCAGGCCAGCTGCGTCCGGGCGCCCTGTGCTACAAAGCCGGGGTGCGTCTTCCGAGAAACGCGCATTTCAAAACCCCAACTCTCTCAAAAAACCACCAAAAATTTCCAAATCAATTTCTAATTGCTATTTTTGATATGCAGGGCATTAATCATGTTAGACTGGAGAGAAAGAGAGCATGTAGAGGAAGATGAAGCTGCAATAAATCATCAACCTTCCCTGGATGCCCTAAGAGCATGCGGATTATACAAATATTGGACCATACCGGGCATGAGGGGCCAGGTAAGATTCTTGGAATGGCTGGTTGAGCGATGGAACGTTCAAGAACAATGCTTTTACATAGGAGGGCACCAGCTCGAGATAGAGCCCTCGGATGTATACTTTCTCACTGGCTTGCCAAACAGAGGTGAGCAACTCAGTCTTGCGGGGACTAGGCCGGGTGGCCAATCCCTTGATAGTCTCCGCGAGGATTGGTGCACACGTTGGGCTCACAATTCAAAAGGCATAGAGATAAAACACATCACTCTACCGGAACTCAAAGTCATAGCGTTCACGGTTACCAGAATTTGCGGCGCGGCCGCTTTACACATTGCTTCCAGATCCCAAATGCGGATGGCAATTGACTGTTACCAAGGCACCATTTTCAACTGGTGTGAAGCTGTGTCGGCTCATATGAAGAGCCAACTGACCAAGGCAAAGAACGGACGACTAAAGACTTTTGGATATGGGCCTATAGTCGTGAGCTTTGCCTTGGAGAGAGTTCCAATGTTGATCCCTCAGCAACTCACTGTTGATATCTTGGGTCCTCGGGAGCCAAAGCTGATACGATGGGTTGCGGTGATGGCCCGGCATCCTGACGAGGGCGCGGCAGTGGTTCGATTCTCAGATAGTTATTTTGACTGGTTAGAGGGCCAGCTTTTTGTGATACAGGACTTTCCGTATGCCGGAATGGATTTCAGAGGTGATCCGGACATGGTTCTTCCACAGGGAGAACAATGGGACGACAGAGGTACTTTTATTTTCACAAGTTTCCTAATTATGTATTTTTTTGTATTTTTTATATATATCGTCTCAAAACTAATAGTAAAACTTTTTTCAAAATGCAGATGTTGGTCCACCGCGTCCAGCCAACCTCCGGCCTTATGATAGACTACATCCAGCTGCACCAGTACCAGCCCCACAGGACGCGGCTGCGGACGTACTAGCTGAGTTGGAGCATGATCTAGAGCGTCTCACGGCAGACATACCTGAGACTACTATGGACGACATTCCTATCAGGCTTCAGCGTTTTGTAGTCGCGGTCCCTGGACCGTTTAGGAGATTTTTGCGTAAGGTAGCCCGCGCAGTGGTGTCGTACAGAGAGCACCACCAGTGATTGACTAGTCACTTTTGTAGTCACATGTGACATTTTTGACTTTTTGTACTATCATTTTGCCGATCATAAGGTGTTTTCAACCTATGATCGAAGACGATGTATATATTTTTTGACACACTTCTATCTATATATATCACTATTACCGGCTTATCTTGTTTAACATGTATGATGAAATGTTTTTAAATTTACTTGCATGATTATTATAAATGTCTGTCCAACACTTGAGAAGCAATTGCATCTGCCAATGTATTCAGGGACCTTGGAATATGTTGATATTCAATGTAATCAAATTCACGTTCCAAGAGACGCACTCTCAAAAAAACCTTAATAACACAGGATTTCTAATGGCATAAACTCTATTAAGCTGTAATACAACAAGTTCAGAATCTAACCTCACTATCAAACGTCGAATTCCAAATGAAATAGATTCGGATAATAATTCAACCACTGCACTGTATTCTGCAATGTTATTCGTTGTTTGACCGAGGCTTACCCCATGCATAGAAACTAACTCGTCAGAGGGCGAATAGATAACCCAAGCTGCGGAAGAGATATTCCGTGTATTACGACAAGCACCATCAGCAAATCCAATGTATGTTTGGAGAGGCGTCGACATCTACAATATCAAGAGTAAAACCAAGATAAGCCAGAATAATGACGAAAAACCACACTCGCTAAGCTAAGCACACTGACTAAACTAACACACTTGCTAGCTAGAAAGGAAATCTAACCTATCTAAAAATTTCTCCATACCCATCATTTTAAGCATAATACCTCTTTAGGTAGAGTCCATTTCTGGGTTTACCCAAAGAGTCCCCATCAAAATCAACTAACTCATAAGCCCCTTTTGCTAGCTTTCGCTTTACAATGTAGGGCCCATGCCACATGGGAACGAATTTTCCGGCACCTAGCTTATCGTTAGCTTGATCATATAATAGTACTAGGTCTCCTTCCGAAAAACTTCGAGGGGTTACATTTTTATCGTACTGAGCTTTCATTCGTTTCGCGTGAGTCTCAATAGCTAAAGTATCGTCACGTCGAGTCTCATCTAATTTAGCCAAGTATAATAACCGTTTCTCCTCTCCGGAAGTAGCTGGAAGTAATTCGACAGCCATTTGAAGTGATGGGATTTCGCATTCAATAGGTAACACGGCTTCTAAACCATAAACTAGCTGGAAAGGGGTGAAACCTGTTGAATTTTTCACTGAAGTTCAATATGCCCATAGCGCCGAAAATAACATGTTATGCCAATTCGTTCGATGGATACCAATGATCCGTCGAATCATGATGACTAGAACTTTGTTGATTGACTCAACCAAACCGTTGGCTTGCGGATAATAAGGAGTAGAGCTATCGTGGCGCAAACCAAGCTGGCTTGTAAGCTCAGTCATCATGACGTTTCGAAAATGGCTCCCATGGTCAGTAATGATTGCTTGTGGGACACCAAACCTAGTTATGATATGATTGAATACGAAAATTGCAGCTGTCTTGCCGCTTGCGTTGAATGTAGGCATCGCCTCGGCCCATTTTGTAAAATAATCAACCGCGAGGATGATATACGCATGCCCCCCGGCCGAGTGAGGGTTACAAGTAATAAAGTCAATACCCCATTTGGCGAATGGACCAGCGGCAATTATAGGGTGGAGAGGAGCAGGTGGAGCGCGCATCTTTCGATCAAACACTTGACAGTTGTGGCATTTTCTGACGGCAAGGATACAATCTTTAAACATAGACGGCCAGAAATAGCCAGCGCGCAACACCTTCTGAGCTGTGGCATACCCAGACATATGACCGCCACATGCTCCAGAGTGACAATCATTCAAAACTCTCTCAGCCTCGTCGTGAGTTAAACAACGTCGAAAAACTAAGTCTGCCCCCCGGCGATAAAGTGTATCTCCAATAATTCTGTATTGCTGGGATCGAAACCGAATTTTTCGACGGTCTTCCTTGGAAGCTTCAGGCCGAAAGGTTTGGGTTTGGAGATAGATGATTATATCCCCATACCACGGATCTAAAGTGCTAATAAGAAACAAAGATTCGTCCGCAATGGACTCCTCTGCCACAGTCTCTGTGTCAGCACTCGGGAAATCACACATCAATTCCGCAAAAACTAAAGATTTCTTAGACTTGGACTTCTCGAACTCCAAGTCGAACTCTTGCAGGATAACAATCCATTTAGAGTACTTGCCCCCTAGCAGTTGTTTTGTCAATATATAAATCATAGGGTTGCAATCCGAAATAACCGTAGTTTTGCGAAGAAGAATGTAGTGACGAAAACGCTGGACAGCTTGAACGGCTGCCAGGGCCAATTTCTCCACATGCGAATATTTTAACTCAGTGGGATTTAAGGTTCTACTAAGATAATATATCACATGCTCTGCTTTGAATTCATCTTCTTGAACTAACACCATTCCAATGGTGGAATGCGAAGCTGCGAGGTATAAGAAGTAGTCCTCGTTGTAGTTGGGAGGATGCAATAACGGTGCATGGGTCAACGCGTGTTTTAATGCATCAAAAGATTGTTGGGCAATCTCGTCCCAAAAGAATTGTGCATTCTGTTTCAACAACTGTGTAAAACCTTTAGTGACCTCGGCGTAGTTTGGGATGAATCGGCGTAAAAAGTTCGCTTTCCCTTGCAAACTTTGGAGTTGGCGCAAACTCGAAGGAGGAGGCAATTTGATGATAGCCTCGACTTTCGAGGGATCGACGCGAATGTCGGCTTTTGAAACAACAAATCCCAGCAATCGACCTGTTTCTATACAGAAAACACACTTGTGGGGATTCAACCGAATTCGATAATGCCTACACCTCATAAAGATTGCTCGTAGGTGGACAAGGTGATCAGCTCGATGTAAAGAATGAGCAGGCAAATCATCGAGATAGGGTTGCACAATGTGCTTGATATCATGAAATGCATAAGACATCGCCCGTTGAAAAGTGGCCCCGGCATTCTTAAGCCCAAAAGGTAACTTGCAATAAGCAAAGGTCCCCCATGGACAAATGAATGCCGTTTTTGGTTGATCGGCAGGTAGAATATTGATTTGATTATAGCCTGAAAAACCATCCATGAAGGAAAACATCTCACTTCCGGCACAATCATCAATTATTTGATCGATATAAGGCGTAGGATAGTTGTCTTTTGGACAAGCTCGATTGATATCCCTATAGTCGATACAGATTCTTATTGTTCCTTGTTTTTTATTGACGGGAACAATATTCGATACCCAATCCATTAACGGGATCGGATAAATGAAACCTGCTTTCAACAGCTTTTCGACTTCTGCTTTAATCGCAGCCGCTTTTCGAGGGTGAATCTGACGCAACCGTTGCCGAATGGGTTTAGCATCCGGGTAGGTTTTGATTTCATGAACAACAATGGCAGGATCGATTCCTGGCATTTCCTCGTAAGACCAGGCAAACACGTCGCGGAATTCTTGGAATAGGGCCTTGTAAGTTTGGATTTCTTCTTCAGTACATGCGGCACCTATATGAATGTTCTCCTCGATTCCGGGCTTCACTGAAATATCAATGGGAATAGTACGAGAAATATTCCCTAAATTCAGCTCTGAATCAGAATGTTTCGTTGGATCCTGAGCGTCTTTGACATATTCAGCGGTAAAGATAGATGAAAAATCATTTTCAAATGCATCGCCCTTAGGTAAAAACGAAGATCTGTGATGAAGATCCTCCCATGGTAGATCATCTACACTTAGGATTTCGCGAAGTTGTTCGTCAGATGACACTTCTTCGGGAAATGTTATCCGTTCTAAGGGTGAGGTGAAAAGTGACTCTTCACTGACCACATTCATTTGGTCGGTTTCGGTTGAATGAAAATCGGTAAAAGACATAAGAGCTTCATAAGCAATTTCATACGGACTCAACGGCATAACATCACCGAACGAATCTAGCTCAGAGTCAGATGGAACATACCAAGGATCATCATAAATAATGTTTTCTGACGTGATCATATGAATCGTTGCAAACGAAGGGTCTACGTTGAGTGGAGGGAGAGGAAAAGTTCCCAGTAAACCGGAATCCTTAACTAAACCTACACCAATGTCCCTATAAGGGATTGTTGTTTTACCAACATGTTGGATAGTTTCTGAAGAGGTTGGGTCGGATGAAAAGTATGTCAGCTGATCAATAGTCACGATCTTACCGTTATGTGGAAATTTAATGACTCTGAAGACCGATGAAACGACCGCTGTCATAGCATATGACCAACTTCGACCCAAAAGAAGGTTGTAGTCTAGAGGGGCATCAACCACTTCCACATCCAGACTAACGGTTTTACCTTCGACCCCTATAGGCAATTCTTGTAGAATACCAAACGGACGGAACCCACGGCCATCAAAGGCCTTAAGGATGGTGGGGGATTGGTTCAACGAAGGAGAACCAAGCGATCTCCAACATTGAATCGACATAATACACGTAGAAGCTCCCTCATCAATCACAGTCCGATGAATAGGCCTGTTTTTGACTATCACTGGGATTTGGAAAGCCATTTGATGGGGGAGACGCGGTGTACTATTTTCTAGATCAAAGATCATTAGGTTCGGGTCCTGAACATCGACAGCTCCGATAGCCGACAAAAGAAATTTTCGTTGTGCTGGACATGATTGCAGCACTTCGAGTGCCGACATTGCTGAAGGTGAAACAGCTAAGTCTCAACAATGTTGTAATTCTGGGCTGCCCTCGCATGTGGATTGAAAGCAGACCTTCGAAGTACACCCTTGGCGGGCGGCTTAATCACTAAGTCTGGGTTAGGTTTTTCGATCTGTAGTGGATCGGAACCAGGAGCTGAGGTTGATGGGTTAGAGTGAGAAGATTCTGCTTCCTTACCATCAACAGGAGCCTTACTACCATAATCTTGCGATCGAGTCGCAATCCTGACATGAGACATCATCAAAATGGGTTCTTCACTGGCATTCGAAGAAGAACCTATCATCTTATTCTCCTGCTCTGGAAATGGATTTTTTAACACAGTAGGAGTGGGAGAACCTTTGACTATTTTCACTACCTCGGCCCGATGAGGGCAGTCCCTCGTAAAATGATCTTCTTCACAAATGAGACAAGGATATCGAGGTTTGCGCTTTTCGTCATTGGTTTCCGACTTTTCCGTTTTCTCCTTTGGAGCCTTGTCTGCTTTGGCCTTCTTCTTTCCTTTCTTCTTTCCACCGTTTTTTGGTTTGGCCGTAGATGACTCTACAGCGTGAATGTCGGCGGTGAGTTCAGGAGAAGACTCTCATGTCGGAGAATCAGGCAAAGTGATAATTGGAGTAGTTGAAGCCTTGGAAGACTTCTTCTTGCTCTTCGTAGTCACGATACCAATCATACCATCAGCGGCATGAGATCCCGAAGGAGCAGCAGCGATTTGGTTTGACTTTGGAAGGTCCAGAATTTTCTCATGTAACGTACCCGACTGAGTGTAAACTAAGTCAAGGTATTGTGCTTGAGCAATGACTTGCTCCTCAGTAACTACTCCGGCCTTAGCTACATCTTCAGTAATTCTTGGTAATAATGATTTGACAAACCATTCAGCTAAGATTTGGTCCGGGATAAAAACTTTCACTAATCTTCTTCGACGTCTCCACTCATGGATGTGATCAGAAATGTACGTGGACGTCGATTGTTTTAGCGAAGTTAATAATTCTGTACCATTATCGTATCTGACTGGTAACTGAAAATGAGTTAAGAACGAGGTAGCTAACTGGCTAAAGTTGTAAAAAGAGGCCCGTGGTAACTCAATGTACCACTTGGCTGCGAGACCAATGCGTGTACGCTGGAAAAGACGTAAGCGGATGGAATCATCTGAGATGAAATTTGAGGCACACCAGAGGTGGTAAGTCATCACGTGATTAGACGGATCCTCTCCAGACTTACCTTCGAACTTGGGTATATCGCTGGGCAACTTATTTGGCATTGGCGGCCAGAACTGAAGATATTGAATTGGATCGTTCGTTAGGCGCGTCAAGTCGGGTAAATCTAAAGTCACAATAAACGGTAACTGCCGGTTAGGATCTCTAAAACTCTGAGTCACAATACCAGCCCCAGGAGGAGGATATCCAGGATAACTAGGAACAGGAGTCGCATTTGGGATATTATATCCTCTTGGAAAACCAGGATTAACCGGACCGTACTGGGGTTGCTGAGGTTGTTGATAAGTGTACCCAGGATACGGTTGATACTGGTAAACCGGTTGTTGGGCAGCTTGCCCAGGTTGATACTGTCCCTGGTACGGAGGTTGAACAAATTGAGGTTGAGTAGTAACAACCGTACTTGTACCAGGTTGGCCTGCAGGCATCTGGACTGTGGTTTGAACCGTAGGTCCAGACAACGGTACAGATGTCTGAGGAGTGGTTACAGGGACAGTAGAAACCGGAGCTGCCGATACTCCAGAAGTAAGCATGGTAGATGAAGCGGTAGTTGCTGCAGCCGTGTGAGGTGGAGTACCAGGTGCAATTGGCGGCTGAGTAACTACGGAAGTTACAGGGGTCTGAACACTTGACTGGACAGGTTGCGGTTACTGGGGTGGACCAGGAACTGCAGGTTGTCCTGCTTGAGGTACCGACTGTATACTTGGTTGCGACATCTGTTGACCCTGTGACGGATCCCATGTTAACATTCCAGGGTATTGACTCGTAACAGGTTGAGGATACTGAGATCCATAGCCGTATTGAGGATAGGGTTGATAACTGTAAGGTGTAGTCCCATATGATTGCCCTTGAGGTGGTTGATAACTTTGACCAGGGTATTGACCCGTAGGTTGATAACCTTGAGGTAAATACGAATACTGGGGTTGACCTTGACCTTGGGGTTGGTATCCTTGAGGTTGATACCCTTGGGGTTGATACCCTTGGGGTTGCCATCCTTGAGGTTGCCATCCTTGAGGTTGATATTGATACTGAGGTTGACTTTGGGGTACATATTGAGGCTGGGGTTGTTGATACCCTTGAGGTTGCCCCCCAGTCACGAATGAAGTACCTTGAGGTTGCCCCCCAGGCATTAACGAAGGTTGCCCCCCAGGCGGTAATTGGCCACCTTGAGGTTGGTTAATGGGAGTTGAACCTGACATCATATAAACGTCACCTATACTCAATGGTACATTACCACTGTTTCCAACTAATAACCCGTGATCAATGGGTTGAGGAGATGCTCCCGCAAAGGTACCAGAAAGTGATTGATACCCAGTAGGAACAGAAGGACCGCCATGTAAAAATGATTCGGGACTTTGCGAAAACACAGATGACTGACCAGACATATTTACAGGAGAATGAATTCCTCTAGGTGGAAAAGGAGTACGAGGTGTAGAAAAACCTACTGAGTTGTCTAAAAAATTGGTTAATGCAAGGTACCAAGGTTCACTCCTAGGAGGACTGTAAAAGATGGATTCACGCTCCCTTAGATCAAGGGTAATTAGATCTTCAGAATCAGAAACGCCTATTTCTTCCTCTGGAACAAGTTCTTCTATAGCAATCAATGCAACAGGAAGATTTTCGGTGATAATTCTTTCTATTCTTGGTGAATCAGGAACACTAGGAGTTGGAGTAACAGGTTCGGAAATTTCAGGTTCTTCGCCTGTTTCACTGGCAGATGAAAAACTACCAGCAAGCTCGGAAACTGTAACAGCTTCGGGATTGTAACCTGTTTCTAAACTTTGGTAATCTGGATGGACTACCAAGGAAGATTCTCCTTCTTCAGGTGATCCTACTCTACTGCCACTAGGAGGAGTTACAAGGACCTTTAAACCTTCTAAATTACCTGGGTCGTCTCGAGGAGGGGATCCCCTAAGTCTACGGGATCCTCTCAACAATTCGGCCACAGAAACAACTTCAGGAGACTGGCCCGCAATTCGATGGGACCTTCTCGGTAATTCCGCCACAATTAAAGATTTTTAACTACAACACACGAAAACAAAGTAAAAAATTTCAAATCAAACCACCTAAAGTCTTCTAAAGAACCAAACAAATTTGAAGCACACGCCTAAAGAATCTAAAGCGTCAAAGCATACACAAACAGTATCTTCCCGACCAAAAGCGCTAGTTGGTGATTAGGTCCAACCTCGCAGGATTCAGTACAGAAATGGCGGGTGGAACAGTTACGCCGACAACTTGCTTAATGAATAGACTGGACCAAGTTCCTCCACTTTAACCGTCTCGAAGTGAAGCGAACCCCCCAGAAAATCCAAGTGAGTATAGCCGACGTCTGCTCCAGGTACAGTGGGACCTTCCCTCCACCGTCACCTTGGGTAGAATCCTAGATATTATGGCCACTAAGGTTACCAATCACAACAATTACACCTGGGGGAACAGTCTAAACTCCGACAGCACGCAAGGGCAGAGTAACAAGCTCCAATCCCCTTACCGGCTCCTTGACAACAATCCAAGGTTTACCGATAAGTGACCCCTGGCTCCTCGACAATGGTTAATCCGAGGTTTACCGTTTGTAATACGTACTGTCTGGCGTCGTTCCCAACGAGGGAGGAATGATCCCCTCACTGGTTCAGACACGAGCTCGTGCTTCTCCTTTAAGAGGAGCTTTCCCAGAATGTAACTGAAACAATTGGATTTGTTCTACTCAAGATAGACTATCTGTTTGGTTTTGTAGTCTTGGAGAGTTAAGTACTCACCTACTCCAAGACCCTAGCCTAAGCTATGTTGGTGCTTTAGAGCCCTAGAAAATAAAAATTACTAGATTGATTTTAATTTAAGCGTTACTTTTAAGGTTGTTTCTTAAGTCAAAAGGTGATGGAAGTGAAACCAGTGGTGTGTTGACTCGACTCGAAACCACTACAAAATGCACCTAGAATGATTTACCCACTACTTTGCTTTTTCGATGAATTGTTTTAACTAAAAAGTTGAGAGAATGCAATCTTTATAAAAGCAACTTTTTAATTGAAGACAATCAAAGAAACAATTCGTTTTTCTTTTCCAAGCATAAAAACATAACCTCTCTTTACATGCACGAAAAACTCTTTTCTTCTTTCAAAAACAAAAAGCTACTTGAAACAAGACTTTTTAAGAAGATGTTTTTGTATTTTTCTTTTAATAAAGCAAATAAATCTAATATAACCAAAAATCAATCTTAACGACTATTAAAATCTAAGAAAATCCACTCATAAGCAAACTAAAGGCAAATTTACTCTAAGCAAGTTTAATGAGGCCAAAACTAACAATGATTATTCTAAGGTGTTTTACTTGATCACAATCAAATCAAGGACTAGCTTATTGCAGAACCAAAAACTAGCCAAAACAAAACTCTAATCTTTTTGTTCTTTTTGTAAAATGGAAATCAATACTTTATAAACAAGCAAATCGAAATTTGACCCAAAACAACTCAAATGGCAAGTTGCTCACACAAGGAGACTTTACGACAGGCCCGACTTCTAAGAAGGTTGACTAACCAGAGAGATCTAAGGCTGGACAACTTTCTACTATCAAAGTCACTACAAAACCTATCCAAAAATCAAACCCTAGGTCTAAACTTCGTTGAAAACCACTAAAACACTCAAAGCTCACAAAACAAGTTCAGGTGAAAATTCTTGACAGGGTACTAAAGGATCTGGGCAGAAAACACTAAGGAAAAACAAAATCTAAAAGCAATTTAAAGCAAAAATGGAATTTTCTTAAGTTTTACAGGAAGACGCAGGCCACCCGTTACCACAGGTGCGGGCCCGCTCTGTGCAAACGGCAACAGCGCGTCCAAAGACGCACTGTGCAGTACTCAGAGGGTGCGTCCTTCTGGAAAAATGAAGAAAAACCAAATCTAACTAAATCTAAAGCTAAGCCACCCAAATACTAATTCTCACAGTCAAAAACCAGAAAATAAAAATGATTTTCTCAAAGCAAAGTTCACATAAAGGAAAAGACTCTCTCATTAATGGATTCCCCAGCGGAGTCGCCAATTTGTCACACGGAATTGGTCAAGGGTGCGGACACAGCTGACCTTCCTAGAAGTCTAAGACATTCTAATGACAAACAAGACAAAATGGAGTGATCTTTCTCTAAATACACCTTTTACAACATGAAAACTACAAGTGTTTAGGCTTACCTTATTCCAAAACGCTGTTGTTGTAGTTTGTCCTTGCCAATCCGGATGAGCTCCTCCTTCAAGTCAATTCCTGCAACCACAAACAATCAAACAATTACCAAGCACTTGCATTTCATATAATAAAACATATATTCAACATGCAGACCAAGGAACACATGAAATAACTCATTAACACAAGCTATTGAGAAAAATAAACCAGTTTGTATTAATAACGAAACAAAGAAACTCTTACAACCTGGCCTTGGTGTTGTGCAAGTTCCTCCCAGGGTCCATCAAGGGTTTTCCTCTACTTTGACAAAGCTCACCCTCTTCCAAGTAGAATCAAGTAAAGACAATCTCTCCTCACAAAGGTTCTAAATGGAAGACCTAAATCCTGCAGCATTTACCCAAAGAAAATGTATAGCTCCAACCTCCTCTCCCTCTGGCTCAATGTCTTTATTTATAGTGCTGTAAAGAGGTTATTCAGGTCCACTATCAATGGGATCATCCCCCTCTTTGGGTGGGATAGCTCCCTTATTGATGGGATAAGTTCCCCCTTAATAGAGATACATGAACCAACTGGAGGCGCATCCATTTCATCAAACCGACCTCTAGAATGTTCTAGAAGTAACCACAAGTAACTTTTTCAAGATAAAACTCGCGCATTTTGCCTTTTATAGAGGGACGCACCTGTCCCTTAACATACAGAGCGTCCATGGACGCAGATTTTGTGAACATGGTCAGCGTCCCCGCAGGTAAGGCTAGAGAGAACCTGCGACCCCAGAGATAAACATAGTTTTTACAAGACTTTCTCTCTTCTTTGAGTTTGAGATGGATAACAGAGGCATGAGACTTGCCTAAGAGGGTAGCATGACTGTTGATTTGAGCCATACTAACTGTAAGTAGTCAAGGTGACATTTTTTAGTGTAACAGATTGCCCCCTAAAGTGCGAAGCCTGGAATAGAGTAGGGTTTTGTAATTCTAGGAAGGGTGAAGCGCTTTATCATTTCAAGGATTGTCTTGTGGATGCCCTGGTTGGAACCTGCAATTTTCAACACAAAATACATGGATAAGATTATATCATCACTGAGGTAGGCATTCCCATACTCAGATTCAAAACTTTAACTAATGGACTAACTATTCTGATACAGGAATGATCTTGCAGTACATCATTTTTTATAGACTTTTGTAGACACAGTATGGACGCAGCCATCTGTTTATGATTAGTCTACATAGATAATGAATACAAAACTCCTCGCAGCCTGGATGGTAGAAACTAGATCCAGGGTCTTCACTTCTACTTCCCGAATTGGTACGATTCTAAGCATGTGATTAAATGATTTGATGTCGAACATGTTAGAAACCACTTGATTACCAGTCAATGATGTGAACTGTTAACAAGTGTGAGAGAGACCACCAGTAATGTCAATGGTTCTCAAAGTACCAAGCACAACCCGTGAAATGTGAATAGATGTTCTGATGTCGAACACTTCACGGAATCCTTTGATCGAAAGTCAATGATGTAAACTGTCGTCAAAGGCGAGAAACCTGCCATTGATGCATGCAGACTTCAAGGTACTGTCGATTCCTAAGTCATCTTTCTAGATAATGTGTCGGTGTCGATAGAAAGCGACTCGTTGCAGGCAAGCCTGCAACACGAAATCATTGTTCAAGTTGAAGAAATGTTGCTGTAAGGACTGACTCAGGGATGGTCAAATGGATGACAAGTATTTTGCAGATGAAAGTTTTGCTTGCAGACCTCTTGAACACATAACGACACGACAGATGGCTTGGTAACAAATAACTCAAAGTTAATTCCCGGAACTCGGTTAAAGACTTTCAAAGTGATTTGGTCAACTGTGAGGTAAAAGATTTCCCAACCCAGGTGAATGAAAAAGTGTCGTGTTCAAGAGTGGTAATAAAGTTTCTTTTGAAATAAAGGTAACAAATAGGCTCATTCTTCTCTCTTTTCCCCCACCATTTCTGGCAAGTACCTCTTTATTTTTAACAAGCTTGAGGAGGATAACATATGCTTGATTATAAGCTCATCCTTCGGACGAGTCCAACCTAGTTTAAATTCGAACCCTAGGAAGGAGTGGTTCGTTCCTGTTTGTAATTGAACAGGTCCTTTACTGTAAAAGTTTAACGAGCCCAGTATAGGAGAAACTCGGCGTTTTTCAATTTTAGAGAGTCTGAAAAAACTTAAGGAAACTCCACGTTGAACTTTTTCGTAAATTTGTGTCCCTCAAGCCCGAAAAAGTATAAAATAATACCTGGGGGAACCGCTTGATCTTGCGACCAAGGAGTACTTTCATAATAGTGTCGTTGACCTGAAAAGTAAAAAGCGATCAAGGACACGTCGTTTTACTTCCTTATCGAGTTCGAAACGACAAAAACCCGGCAATCTTTTCCTGATTTTGCGGTCAGAAAAGAGCTAAAAGGGGACCGTCTTTTAATTCTGTTTTAACGAGTGAAAAAGAAACACTCGGCGATCTTTTCATGTTTTAGGAGTCAGAAAAGGGCTTAAAAGATGACTCTGATATTTTTGTTTGTGAAAAAATTACAATTTCCCTCGAAATCCCTTTGTCCTGCACAAAAGCAACACATTACTCATACCTGTTTAAAATAGGCAAAAATACATCGAAAAACAACTTTTCATGGTAAAAAATGAACTAATTCATCCAAAAAACCTATAAAAAGACCTTTTACCATGTCATTTTTACCGTTTCACTGTTGAGGTTGAAAAAGGAGCTTTTGACAAGAAACTTCCCGTGGTCGCTGCGGAAAATCTGACCGTCGGAATCGAACGTCGTTTCATCCAGGTATTTTACACATCCTACTCTGCATTTCTATCCGTTTAGAATTAATTTTGTGGTCTTAGTTCCATTTTTTGGGGGGGTTTTGGTTTTGGAATGCGCCTCTCGGCGGACGCAGGTGCCCTTCGGGTGACCTGCGTCCCTCGACTTTTTCTCATACGGGAAAACGGTCGGAAGACGCAGCCTGCCTTCAGGCCAGCTGCGTCCGGGCGCCCTGTGCTACAAAGCCGGGGTGCGTCTTCCGAGAAACGCGCATTTCAAAACCCCAACTCTCTCAAAAAACCACCAAAAATTTCCAAATCAATTTCTAATTGCTATTTTTGATATGCAGGGCATTAATCATGTTAGACTGGAGAGAAAGAGAGCATGTAGAGGAAGATGAAGCTGCAATAAATCATCAACCTTCCCTGGATGCCCTAAGAGCATGCGGATTATACAAATATTGGACCATACCGGGCATGAGGGGCCAGGTAAGATTCTTGGAATGGCTGGTTGAGCGATGGAACGTTCAAGAACAATGCTTTTACATAGGAGGGCACCAGCTCGAGATAGAGCCCTCGGATGTATACTTTCTCACTGGCTTGCCAAACAGAGGTGAGCAACTCAGTCTTGCGGGGACTAGGCCGGGTGGCCAATCCCTTGATAGTCTCCGCGAGGATTGGTGCACACGTGGGGCTCACCATTCAAAAGGCATAGAGATAAAACACATCACTCTACCGGAACTCAAAGTCATAGCGTTCACGGTTACCAGAATTTGCGGCGCGGCCGCTTTACACATTGCTTCCGGATCCCAAATGCGGATGGCAATTGACTGTTACCAAGGCACCATTTTCAACTGGTGTGAAGCTGTGTCGGCTCATATGAAGAGCCAACTGACCAAGGCAAAGAACGGACGACTAAAGACTTTTGGATATGGGCCTATAGTCGTGAGCTTTGCCTTGGAGAGAGTTCCAATGTTGATCCCTCAGCAACTCACTGTTGATATCTTGGGTCCTCGGGAGCCAAAGATGATACGATGGGTTGCGGTGATGGCCCGGCATCCTGACGAGGGCGCGGCAGTGGTTCGATTCTCAGATAGTTATTTTGACTGGTTAGAGGGCCAGCTTTTTGTGATACAGGACTTTCCGTATGCCGGAATGGATTTCAGAGGTGATCCGGACATGGTTCTTCCACAGGGAGAACAATGGGACGACAGAGGTACTTTTATTTTCACAAGTTTCCTAATTATGTATTTTTTTGTATTTTTTATATATATCGTCTCAAAACTAATAGTAAAACTTTTTTCAAAATGCAGATGTTGGTCCACAGCGTCCAGCCAACCTCCGGCCTTATGATAGACTACATCCAACTGCACCGGTACCGGACCCACAGGACGCGGCTGCGGACGTACTAGCTGAGTTGGAGCATGATCTAGAGCGTCTCACGGCAGACATACCTGAGACTACTATGGACGACATTCCTATCAGGCTTCAGCGTTTTGTAGTCGCGGTCCCTGGACCGTTTAGGAGATTTTTGCGTAAGGTAGCCCGCGCAGTGGTGTCGTACAGAGAGCACCACCAGTGATTGACTAGTCACTTTGGTAGTCACATGTGACATTTCGACTTTTTGTACTATCATTTTGTCGATCATAAGGTGTTTTCAACCTATGATCGAAGACGATGTATATATTTTTTGACACACTTCTATCTATATATATCACTATTACCGGCTTATCTTGTTTAACATGTATGATGAAATGTTTTTAAATTTACTTGCATGATTATTATAAATGTCTGTCCAACACTTGAGAAGCAATTGCATCTGCCAATGTATTCAGGGACCTTGGAATATGTTGATATTCAATGTAATCAAATTCACGTTCCAAGAGACGCACTCTCAAAAACAACCTTAATAACACAGGATTTCTAATGGCATAAACTCTATTAAGCTGTAATACAACAAGTTCAGAATCTAACCTCACTATCAAACGTCGAATTCCAAATGAAATAGATTCGGATAATAATTCAACCACTGCACTGTATTCTACAATGTTATTCGTTGTTTGACCGAGGCTTACCCCATGCATAGAAACTAACTCGTCAGAGGGCGAATAGATAACCCAAGCTGCGGAAGAGATATTACGTGTATTACGACAAGCACCATCAGCAAATCCAATGTATGTTTGGAGAGGCGTCGACATCTACAATATCAAGAGTAAAACCAAGATAAGCCAGAATAATGACGAAAAACCACACTCGCTAAGCTAAGCACACTGACTAAACTAACACACTTTCTAGCTAGAAAGGAAATCTAACCTATCTAAAAATTTCTCCATACCCATCATTTTAAGCATAATACCTCTTTAGGTAGAGTCCATTTCTGGGTTTACCCAAAGAGTCCCCATCAAAATCAACTAACTCATAAGCCCCTTTTGCTAGCTTTCGCTTTACAATGTAGGGCCCATGCCACATGGGAACGAATTTTTCGGCACCTAGCTTATCGTTAGCTTGATCATATAATAGTACTAGGTCTCCTTCCGAAAAACTTCGAGGGGTTACATTTTTATCGTACTGAGCTTTCATTCGTTTCGCGTGAGTCTCGATAGCTAAAGTAGCGTCACGTCGAGTCTCATCTAATTTAGCCAAGTATAATAACCGTTTCTCCTCTTCGGAAGTAGCTGGAAGTAATTCGATAGCCATTTGAAGTGATGGGATTTCGCATTCAATAGGTAACACGGCTTCTAAACCATAAACTAGCTGGAAAGGGGTGAAACCTGTTGAATTTTTCACTGAAGTTCGATATGCCCATAGCGCCGAAAATAACATGTTATGCCAATTCGTTCGATGGATACCAATGATCCGTCGAATCATGATGACTAGAACTTTGTTGATTGACTCAACCAAACCGTTGGCTTGCGGATAATAAGGAGTAGAGCTATCGTGGCGCAAACCAAGCTGGCTTGTAAGCTCAGTCATCATGATGTTTCGAAAATGGCTCCCATGGTCAGTAATGATTGCTTGCGGGACACCAAACCTAGTTATGATATGATTGAATACGAAAACTGCAGCTGTCTTGCCGCTTGCGTCGAATGTAGGCATCGCCTCGGCCCATTTTGTAAAATAATCAACCGCGAGGATGATATACGCATGCCCCCCGGCCGAGTGAGGGTTACAAGTAATAAAGTCAATACCCCATTTGGCGAATGGACCAGCGGCAGTTATAGGGTGGAGAGGAGCAGGTGGAGCGCGCATCTTTCGATCAAACACTTGACAGTTGTGGCATTTTCTGACGGCAAGGATACAATCTTTAAACATAGACGGCCAGAAATAGCCAGCGCGCAACACCTTCTGAGCTGTGGCGTACCCAGACATATGACCGCCACATGCTCCAGAGTGACAATCATTCAAAACTCTCTCAGCCTCGTCGTGAGTTAAACAACGTCGAAAAACTAAGTCTGCCCCCCGGCGATAAAGTGTATCTCCAATAATTTTGTATTGCTGGGATCGAAACCGAATTTTTCGACGGTCTTCCTTGGAAGCTTCAGGCCGAAAGGTTTGGGTTTGGAGATAGATGATTATATCCCCATACCACGGATCTAAAGTGCTAATAAGAAACAAAGATTCGTCCACAATGGACTCCTCTGCCACAGTCTTTGTGTCAGCACTCGGGAAATCACACATCAATTCCGCAAAAACTAAAGATTTCTTAGACTTGGACTTCTCGAACTCCAAGTCGAACTCTTGCAGGATAACAATCCATTTAGAGTACTTGCCCCCTAGCAGTTGTTTTGTCAATATATAAATCATAGGGTTGCAATCCGAAATAACCGTAGTTTTGCGAAGAAGAATGTAGTGACGAAAACGCTGGACAGCTTGAACGGCTGCCAGGGCCAATTTCTCCACATGCGAATATTTTAACTCAGTGGGATTTAAGGTTCTACTAAGATAATATATCACATGCTCTGCTTTGAATTCATCTTCTTGAACTAACACCATTCCAATGGTGGAATGCGAAGCTGGGAGGTATAAGAAGTAGTCCTGGTTGTAGTTGGGAGGATGCAATAACGGTGCATGGGTCAACGCGTGTTTTAATGCATCAAAAGATTGTTGGGCAATCTCGTCCCAAAAGAATTGTGCGTTCTGTTTCAACAACCGTGTAAAACCTTTAGTGACCTCGGCGTAGTTTGGGATGAATCGGCGTAAAAAGTTCGCTTTCCCTTGCAAACTTTGGAGTTGGCGCAAACTCGAAGGAGGAGGCAATTTGATGATAGCCTCGACTTTCGAGGGATCGACGCGAATGCCGGCTTTTGAAACAACAAATCCCAGCAATCGACCTGTTTCTATACAGAAAACACACTTGTGGGGATTCAACCGAATTCGATAATGCCTACACCTCATAAAGATTGCTCGTAGGTGGACAAGGTGATCAGCTCGATGTAAAGAATGAGCAGGCAAATCATCGAGATAGGGTTGCACAATGTGCTTGATATCATGAAATGCATAAGACATCGCCCGTTGAAAAGTGGCCCCGGCATTCTTAAGCCCAAAAGGTAACTTGCAATAAGCAAAGGTCCCCCATGGACAAATGAATGCCGTTTTTGGTTGATCGGCAGGTAGAATATTGATTTGATTATAGCCTGAGAAACCATCCATGAAGGAAAACATCTCACTTCCGACACAATCATCAATTATTTGATCGATATAAGGCGTAGGATAGTTGTCTTTTGGACAAGCTCGATTGATATCCCTATAGTCGATACAGATTCTTATTATTCCTTGTTTTTTATTGACGGGAACAATATTCGATACCCAATCCGTTAATGGGATCGGATAAATGAAACCTGCTTTCAACAGCTTTTCGACTTCTGCTTTAATCGCAGCCGCTTTTCGAGGGTGAATCTGACGCAACCGTTGCCGAATGGGTTTAGCATCCGGGTAGGTTTTGATTTCATGAACAACAATGGCAGGATCGATTCCTGGCATTTCCTCGTAAGACCAGGCAAACACGTCGCGGAATTCTTGGAATAGGGCCTTGTAAGTTTGGATTTCTTCTTCAGTACATGCGGCACCTATATGAATGTTCTCCTCGATTCCGGGCTTCACTGAAATATCAATGGGAATAGTACGAGAAATATTCCCTAAATTCAGCTCTGAATCAGAATGTTTCGTTGGATCCTGAGCGTCTTTGACATATTCAGCGGTAAAGATAGATGAAAAATCATTTTCAAATGCATCGCCCTTAGGTAAAAACGAAGATCTGTGATGAAGATCCTCCCATGGTAGATCATCTACACTTAGGATTTCGCGAAGTTGTTCGTCAGATGACACTTCTTCGGGAAATGTTATCCGTTCTAAGGGTGAGGTGAAAAGTGACTCTTCACTGACCACATTCATTTGGTCGGTTTCGGTTGAATGAAAATCGGTAAAAGACATAAGAGCTTCATAGGCAATTTCATACGGACTCAACGGCATAACATCACCGAACGAATCTAGCTCAGAGTCAGATGGAACATACCAAGGATCATCATAAATAATGTTTTCTGACGTGATCATATGAATCGTTGCAAACGAAGGGTCTACGTTGAGTGGAGGGAGAGGAAAAGTTCCCAGTAAACCGGAATCCTTATCTAAACCTACACCAATGTCCCTATAAGGGATTGTCGTTTTACCAACATGTTGGATAGTTTCTGAAGAGGTTGGGTCGGATGAAAAGTATGTCAGCTGATCAATAGTCACGATCTTACCGTTATGTGGAAATTTAATGACTCTGAAGACCGATGAAACGACCGCTGTCATAGCATATGACCAACTTCGACCCAAAAGAAGGTTGTAGTCTAGAGGGGCATCAACCACTTCCACATCCAGACTAACGGTTTTACCTTCGACCCCTATAGGAAATTCTTGTAGAATACCAAACGGACGGAACCCACGGCCATCAAAGGCCTTAAGGATGGTGGGGGATTGGTTCAACGAAGGAGAACCAAGCGATCTCCAACATTGAATCGACATAATACACGTAGAAGCTCCCTCATCAATCACAGTCCGATGAATAGGCCTGTTTTTTACTATCACTGGGATTTGGAAAGCCATTTGATGGGGGAGACGCGGTGTACTATTTTCTAGATCAAAGATCATTAGGTTCGGGTCCTGATCAATGGGTTGAGTAGATGCTCCCGCAAAGGTACCAGAAAGTGATTGATACCCAGTAGGAACAGAAGGACCGCCATGTAAAAATGATTCGGGACTTTGCGAAAACACAGATGACTGACCAGATATATTTACAGGAGAATGAATTCCTCTAGGTGGAAAAGGAGTACGAGGTGTAGAAAAACCTACTGAGTTGTCTAAAAAATTGGTTAATGCAAGGTACCAAGGTTCACTCCTAGGAGGACTGTAAAAGATGGATTCACGCTCCCTTAGATCAAGGGTAATTAGATCTTCAGAATCAGAAACGCCTATTTCTTCCTCTGGAACAAGTTCTTCTATAGCAATCAATCCAACAGGAAGATTTTCGGTGATAATTCTTTCTATTCTTGGTGAATCAGGAACACTAGGAGTTGGAGTAACAGGTTCGGAAATTTCAGGTTCTTCGCCTGTTTCACTGGCAGATGAAAAACTACCAGCAAGCTCGGAAACTGTAACAGCTTCGGGATTGTAACCTGTTTCTAAACTTTGGTAATCTGGATGGACTACCAAGGAAGATTCTCCTTCTTCAGGTGATCCTACTCTACTGCCACTAGGAGGAGTTACAAGGACCTTTAAACCTTCTAAATTACCTGGGTCGTCTCGAGGAGGGGATCCCCTAAGTCTACGGGATCTTCTCAACAATTCGGCCATAGAAACAACTTCAGGAGACTGGCCCGCAATTCGACGGGACCTTCTCGGTAATTCCGCCACAATTAAAGATTTTTAACTACAACACACGAAAACAAAGTAAAAAATTTCAAATCAAACCACCTAAAGTCTTCTAAAGAACCAAACAAATTTGAAGCACACGCCTAAAGAATCTAAAGCGTCAAAGCATACACAAACAGTATCTTCCGGACCAAAAGCGCTAGTTGGTGATTAGGTCCAACCTCGCAGGATTCAGTACAGAAATGGCGGGTGGAACAGTTACACCGACAACCTGCTTAATGAATAGACTGGACCAAGTTCCTCCACTTTAACCATCTCGAAGTGAAGCGAACCCCCCAGAAAATCCAAGTGAGTATAGCCGATGTCTGCTCCAGGTACAGTGGGACCTTCCCTCCACCGTCACCTTGGGTAGAATCCTAGATATTATGGCCACTAAGGTTACCAATCACAACAATTACACCTGGGGGAACAGTCTAAACTCCGACAGCACGCAAGGGCAGAGTAACAAGCTCCAATCCCCTTACCGGCTCCTTGACAACAATCCAAGGTTTACCGATAAGTGACCCCTGGCTCCTCGACAATGGTTAATCTGAGGTTTACCGTTTGTAATACGTACTGTCTGGCGTCGTTCCCAACGAGGGAGGAATGATCCCCTCACTGGTTCGGACACGAGCTCGTGCTTCTCCTTTAAGAGGAGCTTTCCCAGAATGTAACTGAAACAATTGGATTTGTTCTACTCAAGATAGACTATCTGTTTGGTTTTGTAGTCTTGGAGAGTTAAGTACTCACCTACTCCAAGACCCTAGCCTAAGCTATGTTGGTGCTTTAGAGCCCTAGAAAATAAAAATTACTAGATTGATTTTAATTTAAGCGTTACTTTTAAGGTTGTTTCTTAAGTCAAAAGGTGATGGAAGTGAAACCAGTGGTGTGTTGACTCGACTCGAAACCACTACAAAATGCACCTAGAATGATTTACCCACTACTTTGCTTTTTCGATGAATTGTTTTAACTAAAAAGTTGAGAGAATGCAATCTTTATAAAAGCAACTTTTTAATTGAAGACAATCAAAGAAACAATTCGTTTTTCTTTTCCAAGCATAAAAACATAACCTCTCTTTACATGCACGAAAAACTCTTTTCTTCTTTCAAAAACAAAAAGCTACTTGAAACAAGACTTTTTAAGAAGATGTTTTTGTATTTTTCTTTTAATAAAGCAAATAAATCTAATATAACCAAAAATCAATCTTAACGACTATTAAAATCTAAGAAAATCCACTCATAAGCAAACTAAAGGCAAATTTACTCTAAGCAAGTTTAATGAGGCCAAAACTAACAATGATTATTCTAAGGTGTTTTACTTGATCACAATCAAATCAAGGACTAGCTTATTGCAGAACCAAAAACTAGCCAAAACAAAACTCTAATCTTTTTGTTCTTTTTGTAAAATGGAAATCAATACTTTATAAACAAGCAAATCGAAATTTGACCCAAAACAACTCAAATGGCAAGTTGCTCACACAAGGAGACTTTACGACAGGCCCGACTTCTAAGAAGGTTGACTAACCAGAGAGATCTAAGGCTGGACAACTTTCTACTATCAAAGTCACTACAAAACCTATCCAAAAATCAAACCCTAGGTCTAAACTTCGTTGAAAACCACTAAAACACTCAAAGCTCACAAAACAAGTTCAGGTGAAAATTCTTGACAGGGTACTAAAGGATCTGGGCAGAAAACACTAAGGAAAAACAAAATCTAAAAGCAATTTAAAGCAAAAATGGAATTTTCTTAAGTTTTACAGGAAGACGCAGGCCACCCGTTACCACAGGTGCGGGCCCGCTCTGTGCAAACGGCAACAGCGCGTCCAAAGACGCACTGTGCAGTACTCAGAGGGTGCGTCCTTCTGGAAAAATGAAGAAAAACAAAATCTAACTAAATCTAAAGCTAAGCCACCCAAATACTAATTCTCACAGTCAAAAACCAGAAAATAAAAATGATTTTCTCAAAGCAAAGTTCACATAAAGGAAAAGACTCTCTCATTAATGGATTCCCCAGCGGAGTCGCCAATTTGTCACACGGAATTGGTCAAGGGTGCGGACACAGCTGACCTTCCTAGAAGTCTAAGACATTCTAATGACAAACAAGACAAAATGGAGTGATCTTTCTCTAAATACACCTTTTACAACATGAAAACTACAAGTGTTTAGGCTTACCTTATTCCAAAACGCTGTTGTTGTAGTTTGTCCTTGCCAATCCGGATGAGCTCCTCCTTCAAGTCAATTCCTGCAACCACAAACAATCAAACAATTACCAAGCACTTGCATTTCATATAATAAAACATATATTCAACATGCAGACCAAGGAACACATGAAATAACTCATTAACACAAGCTATTGAGAAAAATAAACCAGTTTGTATTAATAACGAAACAAAGAAACTCTTACAACCTGGCCTTGGTGTTGTGCAAGTTCCTCCCAGGGTCCATCAAGGGTTTTCCTCTACTTTGACAAAGCTCACCCTCTTCCAAGTAGAATCAAGTAAAGACAATCTCTCCTCACAAAGGCTCTAATGGAAGACCTAAATCCTGCAGCATTTACCCAAAGAAAATGTATAGCTCCAACCTCCTCTCCCTCTGGCTCAATGTCTTTATTTATAGTGCTGTAAAGAGGTTATTCAGGTCCACTATCAATGGGATCATCCCCCTCTATGGGTGGGATAGCTCCCTTATTGATGGGATAAGTTCCCTCTTAATAGAGATACATGAACCAACTGGAGGCGCATCCATTTCATCAAACCGACCTCTAGAATGTTCTAGAAGTAACCACAAGTAACTTTTTTAAGATGAAACTCGCGCATTTTGCCTTTTACAGAAGGACGCACCTGTCCCTTAACATACAGAGCGTCCATGGATGCAGCTTTTGTGAACATGGTCAGCGTCCCCGCAGGTAAGGCTTGAGAGAACCTGCGACCCCAGAGATAAACATAGTTTTTACAAGACTTTCTCTCTTCTTTGAGTTTGAGATGGATAACAGAGGCATAGACTTGCCTAAGAGGGTAGCATGACTGTTGATTTGAGCCATACTAACTGTAAGTAGTCAAGGTGACATTTTTTAGTGTAACAACCGTATGGGGTATATGTCCTTCCGTCGAATGCTTTTAACGTCGTCGAAGATCGCGACAAGGTTGGAGATCCTAAAGTTTTCAAGCAACTCATCGACATAATACATGTAGATGCCCCCTCATCAATGATTGTTCGGTGAACAGTTTTGTTGAGGGTTTTCACTTGAATAAGGAAAGCTAGTTGAGCTGGTAACTGAGGATCGTATCCCTTGTGGTCAAAGGATACAAGATTGGAATCCCTAGGGTCAACCCCACCAATGGCTGATAACAAAGCCTGCCTTTGGGATGGGCAATTTTGCAGTACCTCAAGAGTCAACATAGCGGATGGCGATTAGGCCAAATCTTCCACTATGTTATAATGTTGCGCTGCTCTGGCGCGAGGATTAAATGTCGACTTGTGTACTACTCCCTTTGGCGGTTTTATTGTTAATTCAGGAATGATGGGTGGTACAACTTCTGTCGAAGTTGTTGTCGAACTACTTGGTTGATTTTTACCTTTGTCTTTCGACAGCTGCAAATTCCCGTAATCTTTGTTCCTTGTCGAAATTAAAGCATCATTTTGTTGCTTGGAAATCGACAACATTAGCACTTGCGACGGGGAAGCATTTCCACTATCAACCAGATTTGTGCCTGGATTTGGAAACGGATCAGTTAACACAGCTGAGGTTTGCGAACTCTTAAAGAATCTTTTAAGCTCAGCTTTGTATGGACATTGTGAGGTCCAATGATCCTCATCACATATGTGACATCCCATGGAGGGTGGTTTCCTATTTCCAGGAGGGTTTGAAGAAGTTTTTTCAGGAGATGACTCACCCTGTTTCTTCTTCTTCCCTTTGCTTTGTTTCTTCTTGCTTCCTGGTTGTTTGGTTTCTTTTCCCTTATCTGCTGATACGGCATTTACTTCCGAAGCAAGAATTTCGTCCTTTGCATTTTGATCTGAAATCTTATGGGCTTTCTTAGACGAAGCCCTTGTCGATTTTGCGTTTGTCCTGCCAATCACGCCATCGCCGGCGTGAGAGTCATTGTTCGATTTAGGAGGAGGAGGAATTGAGAATTCCGGTCTAGGGGCGTCAGGTATTTTGTCGTAGAGCGTGCCAGACTGAGTATAGACCAAGTCTAGATATTGCGCACGAGCAATAACTTGCTCTTCTGTTACGACTCCCCCCTTTGCCACATCTTCCGTTATGGCAGGAAGTAACGACTTGATAAACCATTCAGCTAATAGCTGATCGGGAACGTACGTTTTTACCATCCTACGACGACGTCGCCACTCATGTATATGATCGGATATGTGAGTGGCCGTTGTCTGTTTGAAGTTGGTTAAGATTTCCGTTCCCGTTTCATACCTTATTGGTAATTGAAAATGGGTTAAGAAAGTCGTGGCTAAGGTGCTGAAATTGTCGAATGAAGCTCTAGGTAATTCAATATACCATTTTGCCGCTGGACCCGTTAACGTCCTCTGGAAAAGGCGAAGCCTTATTGAATCATCGTTTAGGGTGTTTGATGAACACCACAGATGAAATGTCATCATGTGATTCGATGGGTCTTCACCTAGATTCCCATTAAATTTAGGAATGTCCGATGGAAGTTTGTGAGGAATCGCTGGCCACCAAGGGGCGTAAGCAATTGGATCGTTTGTCAACCGGTGAAAATCGAGTAACTCTAAAGTTGCCACGAATGGTAACTGTTGATTCAGGTTAGGTGAAGCATACCCAGGGTACGATGGAATTGCCTGAGCAGTTGGCCTTTGCATACCAGCATAATGTAATTGATGCTGATATGACTGATACGGTTGGGGGACTTGACCACTGTAAAGTGGTTGACTTTGACCGTTTTGAATGTACGGTTGTCCACTGTTCGCAAAGATTTGCTGCTCAGAACCTTGGTACACTTGTTTGAATTGTGGTTGTTGGTATTGCACCAGCCACGGTTGTGAAGCCATGCTCTGTTGTGCTATACTAACCGTCGGACCAAGATGTGGGGTAATTGTACCCGTTTGGACCTGTGTCACCCCACCAGTTGGCGATTGTGGTTGAGTCACAGGGTCAAGGGGCTGTTGCATTACAACCTGAGAAATCTTAGGTTGACATACAACAGGCATCGTTTGAACTTGTGACACTGTTACAATAGCTGGTGTTGTCGGGATGTTCGACATAGGTACACATTGTTGCATAGAATACACAACTCTTGGTTGTTGGGGTAGTATAGGTACCCAACCACTTGTCGTAACTCCAGTATAACTTGAATATTGTTGAGAACTCCCGTATGGATATCCTCCCGGAGGGGGTAATGAAAGGGCATACTGCCCCCCATACGGTGGTAATCCGGAACTCAAGGGAATTGTTTGCCCTTGGGGACTGGATGGCCCAAATTGACCTCCAAATGGATCAATTTATCGAGTCTCAACATAAGAGTTGCCAGATATTATTCCTGAGGAACAGACAGGAACAGACCACATTGTCGAAATAGTCCCTGGATGGACTCCTTCTAGCGGTTGTGAGCTAGTTGGGACAGATGGTACACCGGCAAACATTGTCGGAGTGACGGCAAGGAGTTCTGCTGTTGCTGTGTCATTCGACACAGTCCTAGATGTTGACGGATGTTCAGACATTTTGAGTCTATCCAATAGATTGCCTAGCAATTCTACAGGAACTTCCACTGGTGGTAGACTAACTTCTGATGTCAAAGGAAATAGAGTGACCCCGACTCCAAAATGTGTTGGAGTACTTGCTTGCGGATCTTCTACAATTTCTTCTATCGCAATCAAACCAGGTGGAAGGGGAAGACCGTCAGGTCCGTAAAATATTTCTGGTGCCGAAGAAGGGGTTGAATCGACAGTGACAGATGTTTGAGGAGCAAGACTCTCTGAACCGGTTGCAGATGGAACTGGTTCAGTAACGCAAGTATTTGCTCTCAGACTAGGGTCAATATCACTGTCCTTATGTGGCTGTTGAACTTCTTCTCTAGAGGCAGGGTTTCCAAAAATGTTTGGAGTAGCCGGAATCTCGGATGTCGTTGGAACACTTGTTCTAACTTTGATAGGAGATTTCGAACCGGTTAAACGAGTTCGCTTTGTCCGTACTGTTTTCGATTCCGGAGACAAAGACGGTTGACTCGTAAGCTTCCGCGAACGACGGGGTTTCAATTGACTTTCTTCCACGATTGTGGATTACTCGATCAACCAAAATACAAAAGGGGAAAGTGTGTTTCCGAATTAAATGAATTTTTAGACGCTTTAGACACAACTTGCTTTTTCAATTTTAAAGAGTCGAGAAAAAGCTAAAGATGACTCTAGTCTCCTTCGATGTTTTAACGAGCCTGAAGTGACAAATGCTCGGATGGACTTTTTCTGTTATAGAGTCTGAAAAAGGCCAAAAGGAACTGCTCTGGAGTTCTAGGTAGAGGGTGTGCCAAACTTTTCGCAAAACCGCAGAATATTTTTTAGGGTACGGGCGGTCAATCTTCCTGAATGTTGTGTTCAGTGCATTGCGATCAGTAGGGCGGCCAACACGGCTTCCTATGGATAAAGGTTATATTCCTATAGGGGTCTCCCAATGTATACGCGACGGTACGTGGGAGCACAATCCGTACTGGCACTTATCGTCTCTCAGGAGGAATCACCCAACCATCAGTGAGGCGACCAGTGACCAGGTTTTACGACGCCGAAACACGTCTCTAGCCTAGACCTCTATGTTGTGCGTTATGTTAAGCGTTGTTAAGTTCATTCAATTTATTTTAGGTTGATCTTTCTTAGAAGTTTGCCTTTTTGGATCACCACGAGATGTATGATACAATTCCTAAATGCAGTGTAAAGATGATAAGCAAGCTTTTATATCTTTTCAACAATGAAAATCCTAGCTACAAGGGGAAAAGAAAGACACCATCTTTTCTCAAAGAGCATAGAGCACACAGTAATGCACTTTTTCCTAAATCAACATACAAACTGTCAAAATGCAAATGCACATATGCATGTATTTGTTTTCACTTTCTTAATATTGATGCCTAAAAAGAAAGCTGTTATATAAATTTGAATTCGATTTCAAGCGAAAACACAAACAAGTTCCTTTTTCGAAATCAAAAAGACGATTACGACACCTTATGATTTACTTGTTTCGACACTTGAAATGCATAAATTCAAACCAAAAGACAAAATAAAAGCTAAATCAACTGTGAACAGCAAACAAACTCACTCCTAAGATCAAAACGACACTTACGACAGGTCTAGATCTAAGGGCGACAGTATGACTAGTTTACCTTTATAATGGGAAACTGCAAATGATGTAACAAATACACAAAGAACAAATACAGTTTCTTTATACAACTGCGGCGGAATTGAGGCAAAGAAAAGGGGTTTCAGATAGGTACGCTGACTGATAACAGGTTGCAAAAAACAGAGATAAAACTGAGCAAAAGGAAGCAGGGAACCACAGCTGCACAAGGCAAAGACTGATCAGCGCACTCCCAACACAGAGGATTTGACATTCAGCACAGGTAGCCTTCACGGGACCTGCGTTGAAATGCAGAACCTCTTCACAGAGTCTGCGCTGAAGTAGAAACGAGAATTGTTTCTGGGTTCTGGGTTACGGTTTGCAGTTTGATCTACAGTTTTTGGCCGGATAAAAGCTATCAATTAGGTACAATTAGGAGGATGATTTATAGGAGGACTAAGATCTATCACAAAGGGTTGTTAGAGCACTTGTGGATCAGCTGTTCAGATCATAAACAGGCCCAATGAGTGGACTAGAGTAGTTGATCTCTACTTTGCATTTGTAAATAGCAAATGTAGTTCGATTCGGCACTCTTGAGTTTATGAAATGAATAGTAATAGAAACACAAATAAACTAACAAGATACTTTCCCCAGCGGAGTCGCCAATTTGTTGTTGGGAAAAGTATCCAATTCGAAATGCCCCTATCCCACTCTAAGAGGTGATAGTGCCTTAGCAACAAACAAGGAAAGCTATCTGAGTATTCTTCTTTATGAAATGCAAATAGAGAAAGAAGGATGTAACTAACCGGTGTCTTCCGCTAGTTTGTCGATCCAATCACTCTCTCTTTCGTTCGCTTCCCGCTGCCTGCTCTTTCACTGGTCCAGCTTCACCCAGTTCCTGCAAGATCACAAGAGAGGAAAACTACACAAAAGATATAGATTCACATTCATAACTAGTTTAGGATCAGATATAAACTAAATATGCAAATATAACAAAACATCATTGAAATACAAACATATAGGAGAAACTCAAGTAGCTTTATTGATATAATAACAAGGTTCAAGAGGAGATACAACCAAATGAGTCCCGATCCAGCATCTACCTCCCAGCAAAAGAATCCCTTCCTCTCCTCCAACAAAGCATAAATCACCCAATGTACTAATCTCAATCTCAAACCAACAGCAATTCTCTGCAAAGTACAAAATTCCAGCCTCCTGAACCTCTGGGTGAAAGATCCATATATAGATGTGAGTAGAGAGGATGAGTCAGCTCATGTTTTGACTTGTGGCTTCTCTCTGTCAATTCTTGCTTCCACTTGGAGGTTGAGAACCTCTTACTCATCACTTGGTCGAATTCATTGAGGCAAATGTCATTGAGGAAGATTCTGGAAGCTTCCAGGGTCTTTCCACCTCGTTGAATGAACTTTCCATTTGTCATTTCCCGCTCAGCGCACCCTGGTAGTGCTTCTACCTGCATTGCAGTGCAACTGGCCAGTGTAACCTCTGCATTTCAACACAGGCAGCTAGTGGATCTATTGAATTGATCCTGATTTGACCATTTCTGAGTGGTTTTTGGTGGAGAACTTCTGGGAGAAGCTGTCTTTTGTTGACCTTGTTCCTTTAGGGGTAGGAACAACTCTTTTAGGGACTTTGGATCCCTTGGATTATGGACATTTCATGCTCAATGTTGTAAGGCACAAAAATGTCTATAACAGACTATCAAACATCTTTCATGTTTCCTATAATGATGTCACGAGCTCTTACTTCTAATGTTTTTCCTCTTCCTTGATCTTCCTTCTTTTAGCTTCCTCCACTTCTTCGATGAAATGGAATTATTCTCTATCTTCCCTGTTATTTCCCTTCTTAATCTTAGGACAATCTTACATATGTTCTTCTTTTGCTTTTGACAAATGTCTGAATAATTTTTCCCTCAACCTGCCTTCTTCTATCTTGCATAGAAATCATTAGTTGTTGAATGGGATAGCTTTCTTATCCTCATAGACATTGTTACCTTGTTCATCAGTTAGTGCATTTAGAACAATGAGGATTATCTCTCACAGATATTGCAATTGAGATCTTATGGAGATAACCCTTTATCCTTTTATACCTTCAATTTGTGAAGATCATACCTAAGTGATGTGACCTTCTTTATCGCATCTTCAGAGAATAGTTCTACCAACTTATCATATGTATCTCCATGTCTCCAATACTGCTATATGAGGGGGCCTTTCATAAGAATCATTTTCCATGTATTTAGAGGAGATGTTTTCATTGATATGTTCAATGACTTCACTTTCTTTGCGGACTATGTCTATCCTCTTTTTTCTAGCAAGGAATTTCAATGACCCAACCAGCTTATAGATCTCCTTGAAAAATGAAGTCATTTTACCAAATTTGATTATAGAATGAAAGATACTTACTTGAAAAGTGAAGATGAAATATTGAACTTGATCACTTTAATGGTGGTTGAAGAAGACGTATTAGTGCTCCTATTGGATGATCTTCTTCCAAATGAAAAACCCTTCTTCAATAAAGGAGATTGCTCCTTTTATGATGTCAGTGCCTTTAGATCTAGCTTCCTTTGGTGATGGTGATTGATGAGGATGTTTTTGATGCTTCCTTCGATGCTCTTTTTCACATATAAGGATGAGATCCTTGCTGCAATTATAGGGAGATTTCCTTATTTATTTTGAAGATGAAAATTCCTTATCGCCTTCAATATACTTTGACTTCTTTGGTAGTTAATGAATGAAGATCATAAATGCTTCTAGGATCTCTAGGATGATGTGATATTAGTCCTAGAAATGCTTCTCTATAATTTGGGTTTCCTTCCCTTGTAGATCTCTTCATCTTTATGAGGGCCTTTTTGGTCTTTTTCTAAATATTATAGGATCGAATACTCTTGTTGGTGTATATTTCTAGTAGATCTATTCACCTTCAGTAGAAATAAGGCTTTGGCCTTGATTATTTGATGATTCCAAGATTTCTTTTGAAGTAGATCTTGTTCTTTGATATAGGGTTTGATTCTTCAATGTAGATCCTTCACTTTGTTCTTATGCCTTCCTTGAAACTCAATCCTTGAGTGTCTCTTGCCAGATTAGATTCCCTACCTTAACTATTGCCTTAGCTCTAATACCATGTTGAGAAATCTAAGGCATTAGCATTCAATGATTTCTCTTTTATTAGTGACTACTTTTGAATGCTTTTTACTTGTTTATATTAGGATCTTCTTCATGTTAGATTATTAGTGTTATTATTCACCAAACAATAACCAATGCATGAACATAAATAGACAAGAGACATAGCAAGTAGGCTATGAGCCAGGACCAAAGCCTCTCCATCTTGAGAGGAAAACCCACAAAAATTCTTCTTATAGAGATTCCAATTGATGAATACCAAGACCAAGACCCAAGACATATTAGCCACTCCAAGACCAAGACACTAGTTCTTTGTTTTTATTCTTCACTCCTCTTCCTTTTTGACCTTATTCATACTGAGATCATCTCTTCAATGAACTGTAGATAAACTCTTCACGACACCAAAATATTTCAAAGTAATGTCACCAAAATGTGACCTCCGCAACAACACTGAAACACATTGATAGATCTCAAAATGATAACTTCTTTATACCACACAGTGGTCTCCAAGATAGCACTGAGATGTGGCATTTTCAAAGGATAGAGATGTAGTATATATGCTTCTATCAAGTGGTGTTCTTCTGTTGTAGCACCAAAACCCTTATCTCATGATATCTGAACTGTTATACCTAGACAATACTTCGCTGGCCTTTCATTACTCCTTGTTGTCCCTTCGTTGTTTCATTCGAGATGTCTTCACTGAGCTAGAGACCTGAACCTCTCTTTGTCCTTCCCATTTTAAATTTTGACTGTGATTGCCCCCACAAATTCAGGGATCTAAACTTGACTATAACCCCATCCAAAAATTAGAGAGAGATATCTGAATTACTTCATTGTGGAAATGCGAAGAGTATTCCCACGCATTTATAGTGGTTTGTCCCAAAAATAAGCTGACCTGAGCTTGTCGAATAGGTGTGTCTATTATAGGTGAGCCGACATGAGTTCTTCTAACTGTTTGGAGGTTGACTTCAAGAGGATGGTTAGAGCTTGTCGTTGGAGCAAATTTAGACATTTTGTAGACTCCTATACAATATTCATCAATGACATTGACTCTATATGACAAATACTAAAGCTATCAATGGGAGCTTATTTAAAAATAAAACATCTTGCTCATGAAACCCATGAAGCAAGGCATAAAAATTTTATTTTTCTTCTTTACATCATTTGCAAAAATCAAAATTACATGTCATTATGAAGACTAAACCTAGTTACACTTTTAAACATTTCGGATGTTGACTTCCTTTACCATTGTTGCATATTCCACGATCTCTTCCTTCCTTTCTTCACAGATTTCATTCCCAGGAGCTTCCAATCAGAGTTCCTTAATTGTATTCAACCACCTCATACTCCATATGAGGACATATTATGTTGATTTCATATAGTGAATATGTCACCCATGCATTTGAGGGAGGAGATCCTTTCTTTTGATCATGCTCTTAAGATAGAGCAATGATCCATGTTACTTGTAACCATACATGACTTCCATAGTATAAAATGTAGGCATACATGCCTCATCTTTTCTTTGGATCATCCAGACTTCTTGCAACAACTTTCTTTGAATGAAGGAGCTTCATTCACTTGATTTGCTTTACTTTTATGTCATCATACCATCATCCCATGAATTCCACAAGTTTTGAATTCTTGATGCAATACTTGCTTTCCCTTATTATCGGTGAACCTTGCAATGAAGATTCCATCAGAGAATCTTGAGGATCTTGCATTTCCTATCATGCAGATGTTACCTTTGGACTGATGTATTATGAGCCTTGTCCTAGATGGCGTCTTCCTTTTTCCATAAGTATCAATTGAGCTTTCAATTAGGTTTCCGAGAGCTATATCTTACATAGTTTAATGCCATAGATTTTGTTCTAGACATCCTTCATGTTACCTATGTCATGAGCTCTTCTAATGCTTCTACCATGATGTCATTTTCTAATATGATGCAACATATCTTATTAACAATGCTTCCTATCGAGATAGCTATAATTTACACAACTGAAGGGTACTTTTAGTGAAGGAGATTATCTCATTCATAGTAGATATCTCTCACTTCCTCCTTCTTAGGATTCGTTGTCTCAGGTTCTTCCACTTCTTCGGTAATATGGCCTTCTTCCTTATTTCTCTTGTTATTGTCTTTTTTAATTTTAGGACAATCTCTTATATAGTGCCCATATTCTTGAAATCCATAACAATGAACCGTAGCCATGTTCTTCTTTTCCTTCTGAGGACCAAATTTACCAAACTTTCCGTTTCTTTTTGTCATAGCAACATATGCTTGATTTTTCTCATTTGATCCTACATCAGTTTTTTCCTTCGATCTAGTTTCTTCTATCTTGCACAATCACCATAGATCCTAGAAAGGAGTGGCTTCTTTCTTCCCATAAATACTTGAAGTGAAGTTTCCCCGTTCCTATGGTAGTTCATTTAATACTACAGTGATCATTTCTCTGTGATACATTATTTCACCCAGATCTTGAATTTGATCTCTTATTTCTGAAATCCTCATGAAATATGAGGTTATTCCTTCTTCCTTTGAAATATTCAATTTGTAGAGATGTTTCCTTAGAGAGATAACTTCTCCTGCAGTACTTACGAAAAATAACTCTACCAATTTTTCATATATATATTTTGAAGTGTCTAATTTTGATACATATGGGATGAGAGAGTCTTTGATGGATTATATGAGAATCCTTTGGGCTCTCACTTCCACTTTCATGTATTTAGCAATTTCTTGAGTATCTTCTTTGGTAGGTTGGGTTATTGATCCCTTGATGTGATCCATGACTTCATTCTCAATAAGGTTTAGATCTATTATTTTCTTCCATGCAACAAAATTTTGAAGCCCCAACTAATTTGTTGCTCTCCTTGCAAAAAGACATTTTGATAGATTCAGATGAAGTCATATACTTACTTGAGTAGATGTTGATTTCTCCACTTGCTTACTCCTTTAACTTGATAGTGATATAGATAGTACAAGACTGCTTATTGATAGATTATTTCTACAAGAGTAATCCTTGATCCCTTTGTTAGAGATATCACTTCGATGAAGTTATTCAAAGGTTAAAGCTTTGCTTTAACGAGAGAGAGATTGTTTTACAAATCCTTTTGAAGATGATGACAATGTTCTTCGATCTAGCCATCTTTATTATTTTGAAAAATATTCCATTCCTTAGATGATGCTTGAGTGATGATCTCAGAAATGCTTCTAGGGTTTTGGTCTTTCTTTCTACTTCCTCCTTGATGATTTCAAGACTTTTGCTCAAGTAGATTTCTTTGATCTAGGATTTCGATATGATGTAAATATTGAACCTTTTCTTTGGTATTATTCGACGCACTTTGATCCCTTTCTTGAAACTCATTCCTTGTGTGTTTCTTTGATTAGATTCCCTTTTCTTGACTTTTTCACCTTAGCTTTGATACCATGTTGAGAAATCTAGGGCATCAATAGATAGGTGATTTCTCTATTATGATAATTGCTTGTGAGTGTATTTTTACTTCTTGATTATGATCTTCTCTTCATGTATTATTATTGTGTTCTTTTCATCAAGTCAATTACCATCTCATGAACAATAAAAAGACAAGAGACACAGTATATAGGTTGTCATCTAGGGCCAAAACCTCTCACTTTTTGAGTGGAAACCCCAAATAACCATCAATTGATGAATACCAAGACCATGAAAAAAACCCTTGATGCTAGATCCCTTCCAAATCCAAGTCACAAGCCTCCTCTTCAACGTTGCTCTTCTCTTCCTCTTCTCGGCTTCCTTCAGGTTTCGGACTCTCCTTTTAGGTATGAAACTCCTTTCTTGACAACAAAAACCCTAGATCAGTTTTTCTTCTTGAATAATCTCCTCAAGAGGGAGAATCTTTTCTCTTTCTTACTCGGCTTCCTTGAGCGAATTTTTCCACCCAAACAATATCACTTTTAGGTGACTGCAATCTTCGATCTATCCTTGCCAACTTCGGACCTGAAATCTTTCGCACATGTGAGTGTAATCTGACTCAAAAAATAATCCACAATGAATACTCTTTCTTTTGTTATGCTTCCTTCTTCCCTCACCGACTTAAAGGCTCCTAAGATGATTTTCACACTTCTTATTAGAGACTTGTTTCACCAAATTGATGTCCTCCAAATGAGGCTGAGTACTGCTATATATAATGGTTGGTTCATAACTTTTAGGCCGAAATGATCCCTTAGAGTAGACTGAATTAACATTTCTAGAATTATCCCTTCATTGTAGGCCGACTTGAGTGAGGGATAGTGACAAGGTCTTGGAGGGTGACTTACAAAATAAATTTGACCTTTTACAATGTATAACATGCCTTCAATACACGAAAATGACTCTTTATACTTTTATGACTAGATGACAATATCCCTAAGGGCTCACAAAGGGAGCCTTAACTAAAAATAAAATATTTTTCTCATGAAACCCATGAAGCAAGCATTACAATAATTTTATTTTTCTTCTTTACATATTTTACATAAAATCACAATTACATGTCATTATGAGACCAAACCTAGTTACACTTTTCAACAAGTTCATCACCCTGTGGGATCCCAATCGTGTTGGTACAGAAGAAATACAGCACCTAGAGACTTTGTATTGACTATCGAGTGTTGAATAAGACCATTATCTAAAATAGGTATCCAATCCCACTAATTGATGACCTTCTGGACCAACTCAAGGGGGGCAAATATTTCAATAAGATTGAATTGAAGTCTGGTTATCACCATGTACCAATAGAACCCTCTGACGTGTGGAAGACTACCTTCAAATCTAAGGAGGGCCTTTTCGAATGGTTGGTCATGCTTTTCAGGTTCACTAATGCCCCCGCAACCTTCATGCGGCTGATGGATGGTATCTTGCGACCCTTTACCAACTCATTCATGGTAGTGTACCTGGACGACATATTGACATTCATTCGGTGTTCGTAAGAACACATACACCATATATAACATGTCATCTAAACCCTGTGACAACACAAATTGTGTGCCAATTTAGAGAAATGCACTTTTGTTATGACCGAGGTTCAATATATGGGGTGCATCATTAATGAGTGGGGTGGGAATATGGACCCATCCAAGATACAAGTTATTCGAGATTGGCCAACCCCAACCACCCTAACAGAGCTCTGTAGCTTTCTAGGTCTTGTCAGTTTCTATCACAGGTTCGTGTTGGGATTCTCTCATATCACTTGGCCTTTGAGTCAAGTCACCAAGGGTGGATCGAAATAAAATTTCTTTCAGTCTGAATCCCAACATAAGGTGTTTTTCGAGTTGAAAAATTGTCTTTTCTTACACCAGTGCTCACATTACCAGACCTACAACAACCTTTTGAAATTGAGACAGATGCCTCTGACTATGCTATTAATGCATTTCTTACCTAGCAGAGGCATCTAGTGGCATATCACAATGAGACACTTTCAGATACAGTCTGAAAGTGTCCCACTTATGACAAAGATATGTATTCTAATATGCAGGTCTGTCAATAAAGGAAGTATTACATTATGGGGAAGGAAACGATCATCCACACAGATCACCGACCCCTGCAGTTCATATAGACACAAGGGAAGTTGTAGAATGATCAACATCAGAAATGGTCAACATCTCTGCAACAGTTCAATTTGAACAAAGGCAACACCAATAATGTTGCAGATTGTTTCAGCCGACCACCAGTTATGGCACTGACCACTATGCTCGACTCTTATGGACACGAGACTTAGAGGTGGCCACATCTTTACAAGAGTGATCCAAACTTCATAAACACATACCATATGTTCTTAGAAGGCAAGCAAGTTTCATATTTTCACCTCCAGGGCGCACTGTTATGCCACCTGGGACACATTTGTATTCCTACAAGCAAGCATGCCAAGATGATTTGGGAGGTGCACTATAGTCGAGCCATTGGAAATTTCAAAGTAGAGAACCAACAATCAATAAGCAAGGCTTATATACTCCTCTTCCTACTCCTAGTTGGCCTTGGGAATCCATCTCCATAGATTTCATGTTGGGCTTTCCTTCTACTAAACATGGCAACGACTACTTGTTTGTGGTTGTTGATAAATTCTCTAAGATGCTCATTTTGGCTGCCTACAAGAAGAGTATCACAACAGAAGCCACTGCTAAATTCATCCACTTCTAAGCTTTTCTTTGAACAAATGTGGGTACATTTTTGGATCCCACAATCCATTATCTCAGATCGAGACAAAATATTCCTCAGTACATTTTAGTCAAGCCTCTGGCTGATGTTGGATACCAAGCTCACTAAGTCCAACTTCTTCCACCCCCAAACTAATGTCCAAATAGAGGTCGTCAACATGATGATTGTGAAACTTTTGTGCATGTACAAGTTGAAGCATCCATGCACATGGGACAAAATCCTCCCTTATGTACAACACAGCTACAATAGATCTCTCCATAGCTCATTTGGCCACAACTCCTTTCAGGTGGGGTTGGGATTCTAGCCACTATGTCCCATTGGTGTCGTCGTACCATTTGGAGCTACTCAAGAAAATTCGGCTCATGTCTAGTCCAAAGTTAACCGAGCTAAAAGCTTCATTGAGCACATTCAGCACATTCGTCGGCAAGTCCATGACATATTGGACATCCAATGCTAAGTAAAAGTAGTGTCATGATTAGCATTGAGTGCCACATAAGTTCCAGGCGGGTGACAAAGTTTGGTTACATTTGTAGAAGGAGCGTCTCGCTAGGCCCCACTGCAAGTTTTTCCCGCTCCAATATGGGTTGTACACCATCACCAAGGTTGTATGGGACAATGCATTCACACTCAGTATTCCATTGTTCCTTGTTTTTCATCCAATATTCAATGTGGACTGGTTGTGACCATATTTTCCTCCATTGTTGGACACATCTGACATTGTTGAGAAATTGACACCAACAGAGCTCAACCCAAGTTGCATCAAGCAGGCCACAGCTGACAGGATCATGAACACATAGATCAGGAGCACTCACCAACAGAGGATCCAGCTATATTGATTCGTCAAAGTTGGCCAACTCCTTCACTAGGGCAAGACTTGGTTCACCAGGGACCAGGTTCAACAGGAATTTCCTCAACTCATGGAGGCTCTTCATGCAATGGGGACCATTTATTCCTAAGGGGGGAGGACTAATACAGGTGAAAATTGGTCGCCACCAACCTATTCCAACTATACCTCCATTCAGTTTCATTTTTTTCCTTGATTATAGCAACATTTATTATTTTTGGTGGTTTTTCAGGTCCTAAACTTTCAAAGTTGTTTTGACCCCCTAAACAATGTCTTTTTTAGGTCTGCAATAAGATCATGGCCACAGGAAGGGTAGGGGCTTGTATAAAATATTTTATTACTCGGAGATATATTTCCAATGAGGTATAGTACGAGCCAAACGGATATCATATGACCAAGTTACAAACCCATGAAGTTGACTACCCAACTAACCCCAACAAGGCTCACAAACTCTTGGTGTTTCATCTCCTGGGGGTTAGGGTTTGGGTTGTTTAGGGCTTTCCTTTCTTGTTCAATAATAAAAAGGACCTTGAGCCTCATTGTAACATAGTTCAGATGCATGTAGCTGCCACATCTCTTCTGAGAGATAAGCTACCACCGTCGGAGCTAGTTTATTTCCATTTTGTATGTAAGCATATTTCAGTTCCTTGATGTTAATGAAATGAACTTTTATTTCTGCTACATTTGTTTGTTTATGTTTATATTTGTATTTTGTGGCATTCCTACATAATTCTAGATCATTATGTATACTATTAGGTAACCAAATCTCATTTTTCAGGAGTAAGCATTGAAAACTTGTAAAGTCAACGAAGGGATTTATTAATTTGATGTTAAAAATCAAAATTATTGAAGGGCCAATAGCATAGTTATAAGAATCTTGGAATCTCCACTTTCATCTTGTAATAGGTTTCACATATACTATAGACATGTGCACATAAGAATCATAGATTGAATCACTTGGAAGTGCTCTAATCCTATCATGGAAGGTTATCATCAAGCTACAATCACCTTGTTCAAAACATAATTTACATAATTGTGGAGTGGATCGAATTAATTGAATTATTTACTTTACTCATTGGAAGTTATGAATCTAAACTTAATTTTGGAGACTAAGATTCAGAAGGAAAAATGGTCTCCTTCCATAGGAAAATTCACTTGATCAATATTTCCTTTGATTCTTGTTCATAAAGTCTATGCCAATTTTTGGCTAAAGCACTTTTGTTCTTCTCTGAGGCCACAACCTGAAGAACCAAAATTCCTAAAGGAGTTGAAGAAAATCTTCAATCACCTCAAATTGAAGGAATCACAAAGAAGAACAATCTCAGTCCCAAGGAAGGAAGCAGTCTACAACAACAAGGAACCTGGTTATCTTGCACTTATGGAAGAAGTTGTAAGGATCTTATCAAAATATAGGTAAGTATTGTTTCTTTCATGTCTTTAGTTTGCAAGAAGAACAACAAATTCAATGGAAGATAGAGCTATTTAATTCATGAGGTATGTATATCATGGTTCATTTTTTAAAGGGTTAATGTAATAGGTTTTAGTTGTTTACATGATCCTAGGATTTGCAATATTATATATATGGAATGAGAATAATACACTTGAAAGAATTCATTCTTATAATGTCTAGGATTTATAAGTAGTTCAAGTTATAGGTCAATTCATGGCAACAATGAAATAGAATTGTGTCTAAGCTTCGTACTTAAGTTTTTAGGAACCCAAATCATAGTCTCGTATAGTGTTTGTCAAGAAATTTATTGCAAGAAAACTTGCAAAAAGTAACAATTGGATTTGGAAGGTGTATCCAAAAGAAACTTATAAGAAGTTTCAAAGGGAGTCTTTAAAATAACCATGCAAGGTTTGTAAGAGCAACTCTAAGTATGTATAAATTTTTGCATCAAAGGGGATGATTTTTCTTCATTTGAAAATTTATGTTACATTACTAACATCATTATGTATAGGTTTTGAATCGTAGAGATCCTTGTTAAGGGAAATTAATCATCGAATTAAATATACCCTCGGTATACTATCTCTTATCATTTGATCATTCTTGTGAAACCCTAACCTTTATGATTCACTATAAAACCCTAGCCTCTTGATGCTAATGGTATGTCAATGTTAATTATGAAACCCTAGTCTTCTTAGGGTTTGTTGATTAAGTCTAGAATATATGTTGAAATCTTATTCTTTTGAAGTTTAGGGTTTGGGTAATGTCGTGATAAAAACCCTAATCCTTTAGGGTTTGTTTTTAATGTCTAAGTTATATAATGAAACCCTATATTTTTAAGGTTTGATGAATTAATGTTTATGAACAAAACCCTTGTAATAACTAAAATGAGAGCCTAGGAATGAAAACCTAGGTCTATATTTGTTTGTATGATCGAAGCCCTAGCCTAATCAAAATTGTTGTATATCTAACTTCGATGTATTGACGTTTGTATTGATATGTGATAATGAACCCTAGACATGTATATGTAAGTATGTTATCTTGATTTTTGATCAAATATAGGGTAGATAATGAAACCCTAGAAGTATATTATTTTTTATTATTGATATAATTTAGTTTTTATGATCAAATCTACGGTTTGCAACAAACCCTAGTAGAGTTTGACATGTAGTTCTAAAATCATATTGTTGAAACATTAAGATAGTACTACGATTGGAATTTTATTTGATTTAATTGATATCTAAGACTTTATGTCTTGAAGAGGGAGTCTAGGGTTATGACAAAACCCTAGCAAGAAGTTGAAGTCTAAAATATATAAGTTGTGATCCTTACTAATATGTACCTAACTAGGTTTAGGTATTTGTTGTATAAATCTTGAATGTTTTGATCCTTCCATTTTAATGACGTGATTTTAACTTCATGATTCTATATATTTGTATTTGGTTGTACTTACTATTAAATTTTCCTAGGTACATAATCTTCAAGATGTTGAAAATATCCATAATTGAAGATGATAATAATATGCATGATAAAGGAAGCTATAAGAATGATGATGATCAAGATGACCTTGATACCATGAGAAAGAATGAAGCCTTGAGAGGTTGAAGTTTCTCTGATGTTATAAAAGAAGGTAGTTGTTAATATCCCTAAATTAAGAGGGAGCTTGGATATAAGAAACGTTATATCTCCCTAGTTGAGAAGGAGGGCATAATATGACAACATAGTAAATACCTTGAAGAAAGAATGAATAGATGGATTTGCGAATAGAATAATTGAGGTTGTATTTGGTGATATTGAAGAAGTAAAAGAAGAAAGCTTATGACAATTTGTATTCAGATAACTTGATGACGATATAAGTAACTTCAGAATGATTGAGAAGCATGTAGGTTTATGTTTATTTGTATATATATTTGAAGGTTTATTATTGATTAGGGTTTCGATTGTGCAGGGTCTCTCCGTAAAAATTTTGAATGTTTGCAGTATGTTGGTGGATATATATTTGATTTAGTTGAAAAGGAGAGATGAAGTATGTTTTGGCAACAAGATGCTTGGGAGAACATTTGGCCAGCCTATAAGCTGAAATCTAGATCCTGAAGTAGGGAGGGTGGTGTTGGTCATGGAGCTCCAACCTTGCATAAGCACCTAGATCCCTGGGTTGGTGTTAGAACTTAAAAGCCTGATGGTACCTAAAGTGGCTAAAGCTTGAGTACACCTTAGTCCCACACAATTAAAGTACCATGGTCAGGTATCTAATCTGTAGATCATATCATTTTCAGTTCATCCTTGCACCTATGTGTATATGAATTATGAATACCTCCCTAGTTAAGAGGCAGGGTTGAAGAACGTAACTAGTATTTCTCTTCATAATTATAGTTGACTCATAATGTAATTTTCAAAAGAAAGAAAAATAATTTTTAATGTAAAATGAAAATTGACTTATTTAAGCATGTGTTTCATGCTTGGGTCAATGGGGCATAGGTGATAACACCCATTGTGTGCTTTAGGATTCTTTTATTAAGTCAAATTCAAAGGAAGAAAATTGTTTTTGTGTCAAAAGGATTCCTCGACCAAGTCATCTCCCTCTCCTACAAATACGACCACCTCCCCTTCATGCCTACCTACTACAACTCAAGTTTAAACAAGTTTAATTCTACTATTGTTCATGTCAGCCTATTAAAGGTCACTCCAACAACTATATATAGGCAGGTACTTGACCTTTTTGGAAGGACAAAAAATAAGATGGATCTAAAGCTGAAACAGAAACATAAGGTTATACGAAGGTCTAGGAGAGAAGTCTATTGAAAAATCTATATAGTTGCAAAGGACCAAGCACATTGGTTGTAGAGACCAAGAACATTGGTTGCAACGATTGAGTTGTTGCAGGGACCAAGAACATTGGTTGCAAGGATCAAACCTACTAAGTTTTAGAGGCCAAGGATATCATTTGCAATATGAAAGAATAAACAATTTGCAGGAAGGAAGAAATGAAGTTTTAATTGGGGTTGATTTGGTGGAGGGAATAAGTTTGTGTTCAAAGGGTCAAGTTTTTCTTAGTCTGATCTAATCTACTAGAGAAAGAGTTGAATGGGTTTTCTCGTAGATTGGATTTTTTCCCTTGTTGAGTGCCTACATCTTGTGTCCATTGCTTTGATCTTCATTGTTTGGCATTTGTCTTCATGAAAGGAACATAATAAAGTAAAAGAATAACTAATAAGTATATAAGAGTATTCACAAGAAAATGTCAAAGTCTAAGAGAAATATGATGCCCTTTAAATATAACATGAATGCTTGTTTCATGAAAGTCTGCCAATAATTCCCATTCTTTCAATATAGACAATTGCAAAGAGAATTTACCATGTGATAAATGGCTGAGCCCACCATAATGGATCATTCAGTGATGTAAGAGATTTATGTTCGTTATTCTCTAAAATCCATGAGAAAATCACAAAATATATTAGATATAATTGTTTTATGAACAATTCACAAAAGTGTTTATAAAAATACAAAATCCATTTAAAATTTGATGTTTCCATTAATTGGCTAAATGAGTTTCTACATGTCACTGTTAGATCCTCAAGGATGGCACCACTAACTTGAAGCACTTTATGTGTCCTTATGTGTTGTTTATATGGTAACTACACTAGATTTCAATCTCTTCTCCTTAATAAGGTTCAAGGCAAAGGATTATGATGTAAGTGCAAGGATTGCAAGAACTTGGCATTGGTAATTAATTGAAAAACTCCTTGGGTGTCAATTACCTCAATTTCTTGGGTTTTCTTACATCTCCCTCCTTATATCTACTTGTAGAGATCTCTTAATAGCGTTTTTATATTCATAATTTTAAATTAGCTTACACAATCCAGCATAAGTGCAATATAGAGTGGTTTAAACCCTTGTTTTATAAGTAAAATCTCCAATTAATAAAATCTTAGAACGATTTTTTTCTTAAAAAATATTGCATACCCTCTATAGAATTCAATGTATGCAAAGAAACTTGAAATAGTTTTTTCAAGAAATATGTCAAATTTTTAAAATGAAATGTGGTAACCAATACCTTATATAACAAAGTTCTCTCTAAAAATAATAGAAGGAATATACCATATTTTTAAAACGAAGTGTAGTAACAACTATTATCTATAACAAATGAGGTGATAGACTAATCAAACATAATGGAATTAATACTCAATGAAATAATGGCAGTGTCATTTTCACAACTAGTAAATGTATTTCAAAAATGTGGATGTCTTTCAAAAACCTTTAATAAAGAAAAAAACATTATAAAACATAACAAATCAATATATTAAAAACAACGTTCAATTCATGCACATGGAACAAGCTCAACCAATCATACAAATGGAAAATAACTATGATTGTTATAGTTGTTAGAGTATAAGGCTTATATAATACAATAAAGTTGTATTTTGCAGTGGTATGATCTGGATTATCCACAGTTTTGTGTTCATTCTGTCGATGTTTCAAACCCCAAAGAGGTTCCATCATCAGGACTAATAGAATATGAATGAAAGCTTATTGACTCTTCTCTCAATAAGCTTTCATTCATATTCTATTAGTCTTGATGATGGACCCTCTTTGGGGTTTGAAACGTCGACAGAATGAACACAAAATGTGGATAATCCGGATCATACCACAGCAAAAAACTTCCACATAAGCCTAAAATATAAAATAAAGTTGTAGTTTATAAGTTACTACTATAATACTATATTTATGTTCATGAGAAATATCTTAATATTCCATATGAAAGAATATACAAGTTTCATTCATAGAGGGACTATTGACAAAAAGGCACAAGAAGGCTCAAACCCCTTACAAGATATACTCATTATGAACTCAACATATCACATGTAGGAATTGAACCCTAATAAGAAGAATAACAACATTCATTCCAACCACCCTAGCTAAACCCAATTGATGGCTAATAGTTATATATTATAAAATTAGGTAGATAGATTGTACTAGTTGCACTACCTAGATATTGACATTAAAAGATATTCATCGCACAACAACAATTGACTTCATTGTAAGAAAAACCCATTTTGAACAAGTCCCTTGAGTCTATTTCTAATCATATTTACAAACTTTCTTATATATTAAAACAATAACAGTGTCAAACTCGTAAGATCTAAAAGCAAGTGAAACTAATAAAAAATAAAAAATAAAAATAAAGTTTGACTTTGGTTTGTGATTGTCAAAGGTTGAAATGCAGTGATAGCATTCTTTTTAATGAAACTATGATGCACTGAAGGGAAACATACAATCTCCATGCGAATCAAAATCAAGAACATTTTATCTATTGATAGGAAAGAGGTACAATTGAAAGATAATAGTTTAAAAAGCTACCACCTACTCTATCAAAGAACCATTTTTCATTGTATCAAAGGTTACAACCCCCTGCGAAAGAAAAGAGAGTTGTCATATTGAGAAAAGAGAATATGTGTCCTTATCAAGGAAAAATCCAAAGATTGTCGTGAAACAGAGTTGCTACCAAACCCATGATACAACGGTCATATCTGAGAAAGAAGTCAATTTGCAAGAGAGTTTAGTAAGGGATAGTGATAAAGCAAAACATAAAGATATATTTTAAAATAAGAAATTATTGTCTTTATCATTCATAGTTGTGAGTGAGTGTGTGTGTGTGGGGTATTTAAAATTTATAAATATATATATATATATATATATATATAATTAAAAAATAAATAAAAAATAAAACAAACACAATCATGTCACATCGTTGAATAGAGGAAGCTACAATGTATCAAAATTTTGAAAGGTTATTTAAATACCAGGAAAGTGGTTCACCAAGCACCAAGTTCAATAGAAATTTCCTCACCTCATGGAGGCTCTTCACGCAATGGGGACCATTTCTTCGTACATGGGGGAGGACTGATCCAGGTGGAAAAAGGTGGCCACCCACCTATTCCACCTAGACCTCCAATCAGTTTCATTTGTTTCCTTGATTATAGCAGCATTTACTAATTTTAGTAGTTTTTCGAGTCCTGAACTTTCGAAGTTGTTTTGACCCCTAAACGGCGTTTTTTAGAAGTATGCAACAAGACCATGGCCATAGGTAGGGCTAAGGCTTATAGAAAATCTTGTAGTACTCAGTGAGATCTTTTCAACGAGGTATCGTATGTGCCAAATGAAAATCATCTGACCAAGTTACAAACCCACAAAGTTGGTTGCCCAAATAACCCCAACAGGGCCTATTATCACTCCAGGAAACTCTCCTAGGTTGTAGCTCGGAGATGCCTGGTAACATATAAGTATTCAATATCGTTCTCTGAACTATTGGAATGGATTGGGGTTTGGATAAAGTCAGATGAATGTTTCAACTCTGTTTTCACTCAAGACATGCATGAACACCCTCAACTTGACAAGGCTTTCGACCATTAATGCTCAATGGTTTATAGATTCAATGAATAGATGGAGAATCCTAACTATACCAACAAATACATACATAAACATGTATGAATGGCTAACTACAGAAAGTAAATGAAGCTTGCAAATCTAATTTATCAACGCAGATATAAGATGACAGTTATCTGGCATTCGACACAGAAGAAAACATGAATAACCTATTCAAGTGCAAGCTTAGAACATAGGAGAAGATGGCGATTGAACATGTAACAGCAAAAGAAGCTTGTATTACTGGAATGAAGATGAGACGCTGGGAGGAATAGAGTATCCACAGTCTCCAAAAGTTGAACCCTTAATACTTCCAACTTTTAGCCATTTATAGGCTTTTTACAATGCTCTCGAACTCTCTGAGGCTCGAGGTTTCTTAATCTATCCACTTTGTCTCCTAACTACTTGATGCCATAACTAGATAAACATGAGCTTAGAGGGCTCTTCTTCTAACAAAAATAGTAACCAAATTCTGGTAAATTTGCCTCACTGTCAGGTGGCTCGCTCGTGCCAACAATGCTCCATGATTACTTCTGTTGGTTCAGTTGCATCGTGTTGTGGATTTTTTCCCCTTCTGGCCATGCATTCAGTTATTTTGGTTCAACTTTTCGACTGTCAAAACACTGATAGAGTCAACAATTTCCTCCCTGGGTGACTGATGGGAAGTGGGGCGCGGGGGCATTTGGGCTATTGAATTAGGAGGAATGGATGGGGAAGATAAATCGCCGGAGGCTGGAAGTCATGGCGGGAGCGGAATAATTCCGAGTCATCAGATCTCGGATGAACAGATCGAACGTCTATCGGGCAGAGGAGGTGCTCGAAGGATAACGCCCGAGAGCGGTTTGCTCAGGAAAAAAAGGTTTATTTCATGCGGTCATCGGGCGGTAAGCGGTAAAGGTCAAAGCCCACCCGATTCCATCCATCATGTGCCACGTAGAGCGGAGGAGAGAGAGAAAACTGCTTTATCGGGCAGGTATCCCTCTCTCTTGTTGCTCACCCGAAATCGTCGTGAACCACCAGATATGATGGAGGAAGATCGACGGTTGAGGATCGTCGTGCAGTTGATTTGATCGGCTAAGCGACAACCATCGGATCGAGTTCAAATCAACGGTCAAGATCTGATCGTTAATCGTTGTGATATGTTGATGGGGATGCACAATAGTCGTTGGATCGACAAATGTAATGGACGGCGGAGATCAATCTGAATAAGAATAGATGAGAGAGTGCACAGCGGAAAGGAGATGAACCGAGAGCGGACCCGCTAATTTTATGAGCACGGTGTATAATTTTGAAGTCCGGCTTATGGCCAAAGCGGCACAAGAGGAGACGTAGGCCATCGGAGCTAAAACAGGGCTCATTTCCGTTAAAATAGCTGCAATGCACCTCAGGGCTAACACTGGCTCCTTCTAGGGATGAAAGCCTCCCTGTGAGGTTTCAAGAACTGCAGACTACTGCCTTTTCAGTAACAACCAAAACAAACTTATCTCCTGGTGTTCCATTGGGCATGTAGTTTATTTGCATAAAAAACAAAAAGTGAAAAAACCTATTACAATATTAAGGCCTTAAAGCCTTATGTGAAGTAAAGTTTCAAAAACCGCCCATTGATTGGGCCATTAAAAACAGCTTCCCCCTCCAAATTGTGCAGAATAAAATTATTTTTCATCTGAACTTGAACAATGACAAATGGTCCCATCCATCAGGCATCAAATTTACCATGGTTTCTCTTCTTTTCATTCAATGCATCTCATTTGAGAACCCAGTCACCAACATGAAAACTATCCATTTTTGCCTTTCTATCAAAGGTTTCTTTGATCTTCTTCTGATGAATTCTTGACTTCTCAACCAGTTGTTCTCTGATCTATTGTAATTCAACCAAGTTACTCATTCTCCTTGCCATGTCGTTCTCTTCATCCTGTTCTTCTTGCAAGAATTTGGCCACAGGGAGAATCAGCGGGATAGGAAAAAAAACATCAACGCCATAAACCAGCTTAAATGGAGAATTTCCTATGGACTTCTTGTTGGTAACTCTGTCAACCCACAGTGCAAACTTCAACTTGGAATCTCAGTTCTTTTTGTTGTCCTCCAACAGTTTTTTTTATTATCCTTACAAGACTCTTGTTAGATGGTTCTGCCAGGCCATTTCCTTGAGGATAATATGAGGTAGAATGCACCAACTGAATGCCCATGGATTCACACATGTCCACCAATTCTTCTGCCCTGAAAGTTGTTGCATTATCAGTGACTAGTTTGGTTGGGCAACCAAATCTAGTGAAAATATTCTCATTCAAGAACTTTATGATAACCTGATGATTAGCATTTTTAGTGGGTATAGCCTCAATCCATTTGGTGAAATAATCAATGGCTACCAAGATCCATTTGTGGTGGCCACTGGAATGTGGATTGATCTCACCTATGAAGTCCAAGCTCCACTGCTGGAAGGGACCATTGGCATGTACTGGCTTCAAGGGCAAAGATTTAAGTTGTTGTCTTCCTGCAAACCTCTGACATTTGTCACAAGACTTCACAAAAGAAAACACATCAGAAAATAGAGTAGGCCAATAATACCCCAACTCTCAGGATCTTGTGGGTTATGGTTTTCCAATAATGATGCCCTCCACAGATGCTAGAATGGAACTGGTGCGTGACTTCAACAGATTGTGCTTTTTCTAGACATCTCAAGAGGATCCCTTATGGGTCTTTCTAATAAAGCAGGTTTTTATTAATGCAGAATTTGGTTGATCTGAGCTTAATGGCCCGGGCTTGACTTGAGCTAAGCCCTCAAGGGACTTCAAGCTTCTGCAAAAAATGAACTACACTGGAATATCCTTCACAGTTGGTTATATCTTCAGCCAAAGACTGATTCTGCTCTTTCTCTTCTGCTACTTCCTTTGTCCGCTCACTACCTATATTTGAACCCATGCAATTGATGTCTAACAAACTGCAATTTTCCTTAGCCATAAGCTTAGCCAAGCCCTGGCCTTTGACAAGCTTGGTGGACTTCACCTCTATGTTGAACTCTATGAATTTTGCAATCCATTTAGCTCTCTTTCCATCAATATCTAGCTGAGTTAGGACATCTTTTACTAAGGCTGAAGGTACATACACAACCACTTTGGAATGCAGAATATAAATTATGGATGCCTTTAAAGATTTTATGAGAGCATAAGCTTGTTTTTCAATAAGTTCATACCTTAGTTCAGCGTCCGTTAGAGTTTTGTTGAAAAAGGCCACGGGGTTTTCTACACCTTCATCATTTTTCTGGAATAGAACTACTACAAGTGTATCATAAGAGGCAAAAGAGAAGGTATAAAACTCCCTGGTATAATCTAGACTGATTAGAGTGGGAGCTTCCATGATAGCTTATTTTATGGCTTCAAACTAGCTTCTTGCACCATCTTTCCATTTATTTCTGATCCTTTCTTCAGCATGGAAGTGATGTGCTTCACTAGCTCTGCAAAGTTTGGAATAAACCTCCTGACAAAGGTAATCTTTCCCAGGAAAGATTGAATGCCCATTTTTGACCTTGGGATGGACAATGTCTGAATTGCTTGAACTCTCACTGGATCGATCTTCACACCTTCAGCATAAACAATATGTCCCGGAAGTTTTCCTTCTTCTAGAGAAAACTATGACTTCTTTGGGTTCACAGAAATTCCAAACCGTCTGCATTTTAGAAACACCTTCTTCAAATGTTGCAAATGGTCCTTGTGACTATTGGAAAAGATTGTTATGTCATCAAGGTAAATAAGGACAAACTTGTCCTTCTCTCCCATAAAGGCTATGTCCATGGCCCTCTGAAAAGTAGCCCCAACATTCATCAGTCCAAAAGGCATCTTGGAGTACATGAAAGTGCCCCAAGGAGTAGTGAAGGTGGTCTTTTCCTAATCTTCTGGATGTACAACAATCTGATTGTAACCTGAAAATCCATCTAAGAAAGTGATTTTAAAATCACTTATGAATGATCTCGGTTAATTAATGTAGGTATTACAGACTCATGTGTTGGTGTGTGCCTATGTTATTTTAAGCAACGGATCAATAAGATTGCGAAATACACAGGCATTGGAAAACAATAAGAGAAACACAACAAGCAAATGCAAAACACAACAATTTAATAAGGATTTCACCCAATCCTCCTGGGCTACGTCTCCTGGTCCAGCTTTTAGTGGTGGCCTTTTCCTATGGACTTCTTGTTGGTAACTCTGTCAACCCACAGTGCAAACTTCAACTTGGAATCTCAGTTCAAGACTCTTGTTAGATGGTTCTGCCAGGCCATTTCCTTGAGGATAATATGAGGTAGAATGCACCAACTGAATGCCCATGGATTCACACATGTCCACCAATTCTTCTGCCCTGAAAGTTGTTGCATTATCAGTGACTAGTTTGGTTGGGCAACCAAATCTAGTGAAAATATTCTCATTCAAGAACTTTATGATAACCTGATGATTAGCATTTTTAGTGGGTATAGCCTCAATCCATTTGGTGAAATAATCAATGGCTACCAAGATCCATTTGTGGTGGCCACTGGAATGTGGATTGATCTCACCTATGAAGTCCAAGCTCCACTGCTGGAAGGGACCATTGGCATGTACTGGCTTCAAGGGCAAAGATTTAAGTTGTTGTCTTCCTGCAAACCTCTGACATTTGTCACAAGACTTCACAAAAGAAAACACATCAGAAAATAGAGTAGGCCAATAATACCCCAACTCTCAGGATCTTGTGGGTTATGGTTTTCCAATAATGATGCCCTCCACAGATGCTAGAATGGAACTGGTGCGTGACTTCAACAGATTGTGCTTTTTCTAGACATCTCAAGAGGATCCCTTATGGGTCTTTCTAATAAAGCAGGTTTTTATTAATGCAGAATTTGGTTGATCTGAGCTTAATGGCCTGGGCTTGACTTGAGCTAAGCCCTCAAGGGACTTCAAGCTTCTGCAAAAAATGAACTACACTGGAATATCCTTCACAGTTGGTTATATCTTCAGCCAAAGACTGATTCTGCTCTTTCTCTTCTGCTACTTCCTTTGTCCGCTCACTACCTATATTTGAACCCATGCAATTGATGTCTAACAAACTGCAATTTTCCTTAGCCATAAGCTTAGCCAAGCCCTGGCCTTTGACAAGCTTGGTGGACTTCACCTCTATGTTGAACTCTATGAATTTTGCAATCCATTTAGCTCTCTTTCCATCAATATCTAGCTGAGTTAGGACATCTTTTACTAAGGCTGAAGGTACATACACAACCACTTTGGAATGCAGAATATAAATTATGGATGCCTTTAAAGATTTTATGAGAGCATAAGCTTGTTTTTCAATAAGTTCATACCTTAGTTCAGCGTCCGTTAGAGTTTTGTTGAAAAAGGCCACGGGGTTCTCTACACCTTCATCATTTTTCTGGAATAGAACTACTACAAGTGTATCATAAGAGGCAAAAGAGAAGGTATAAAACTCCCTGGTATAATCTAAACTGATTAGAGTGGGAGCTTCCATGATAGCTTATTTTATGGCTTCAAACTAGCTTCTTGCACCATCTTTCCATTTATTTCTGATCCTTTCTTCAGCATGGAAGTGATGTGCTTCACTAGCTCTGCAAAGTTTGGAATAAACCTCCTGACAAAGATAATCTTTCCCAGGAAAGATTGAATGCCCCTTTTTGACCTTGGGATGGACAATGTCTGAATTGCTTGAACTCTCACTGGATCGATCTTCACACCTTCAGCATAAACAATATGTCCCGAAAGTTTTCCTTCTTCTAGAGAAAACTATGACTTCTTTGGGTTCACAGAAATTGCAAACCGTCTGCATTTTAGAAACACCTTCTTCAAATGTTGCAAATGGTCCTTGTGACTATTGGAAAAGATTGTTATGTCATCAAGGTAAATAAGGACAAACTTGTCCTTCTCTCCCATAAAGGCTATGTCCATGGCCCTCTGAAAAGTAGCCCCAACATTCATCAGTCCAAAAGGCATATTGGAGTACATGAAAGTGCCCCAAGGAGTAGTGAAGGTGGTCTTTTCCTAATCTTCTGGATGTACAACAATCTGATTGTAACCTGAAAATCCATCTAAGAAAGTGATTTTAAAATCACTTGTGAATGATCTCGGTTAATTAATGTAGGTATTACAGACTCATGTGTTGGTGTGTGCCTATGTTATTTTAAGCAACGGATCAATAAGATTGCGAAATACACAGGCATTGGAAAACAATAAGAGAAACACAACAAGCAAATGCAAAACACAACAATTTAATAAGGATTTCACCCAATCCTCCTGGGCTACGTCTCCTGGTCCAGCTTTTAGTGGTGGCCTTTTCTTATTGTGTCTTCAAGCAGAGTTTTTTTTTACAGTGAGGAGCTCAATTTGAGTCTCCTATACAAATGATGCTTAGTAGGGTGGTACTTGGATTCCCCAAGCCACTAGAGTACACAGAATCCCCCTTACCAAGTCTTGACCTCAACTGGTCTTAATGGGATGAGTCCAATTTGGTACTCAATTCTCGACAGATATCCTCACAGGGATTGCTTGAACCTCTCAAGCCTTCTTGGTTTTGTTTGCTCGATGCTACCTTAGCTTTGTAGGTCAGCTTGGCTTCTCTGTTCTCTACTTCTTGCTTCACTCTCTATTCTGTCTCTTATGTCTCCTCTGTCTACTCATGGCTTAAAGCCAATTCGTCCCTTGATTGTTCGCTTCCTCTTCCATCTCTTCAGATTGCCTACCTCTGTCTATTGGAATTCCCTACTTCTGCGTCATCGCCACTGTGTAACGTTTCACAGGGAGATGGCCACTTGTCCCCTCATGAACTAAGTGCTAGATCTTCCTCAAACGGCCATTATTTCGTTATTCCGCAAAATGATTCATCCGCCAGCTCAGCAGTAAAATCAGACTTCAAACCTTTATGTGCCATAGCTTATTTCTCCCTCGGGTCCAGTCATCCATCGGGTTGAACCGTCGTTGTTTGATCTGGAGCCCCCAGATCCTACGGTCTTCTCTTTTATCGTGTGGTTGACTTGCTCGACCGTTAGCCCGCGATGTAAGTGGTTTTTCTCTCTCCCCACTAGACATGCATCACTCGGTGTATGGAATCATTTGGTCCTCTGACAAACCCGCTTACCGCCCGAAATGCCTTCGATATTCTGGCAGTTTTTGAGTGCGGGACCCACTTGTCGGTTTTAGTGCTTTTCCTATGGTTTCCTGGCTTCCCTTGTGACTGAGCACTCGGGGCTTTTCCTTCTCAAGGGGTTTTTCCCAGCGATGCACTAATCGCACATCAGAAATAGCCTCTGTTTCTGGGTTTCAGCTTCCCAACTGCCATTTTTGCACCATGCACAGTCCCCATGGGCCAACGGTCAGCACGCTTTGACCGAAGGTCCTCATTGCTCCGTGCTAGCTGCAAATTACCATTATTCAAAGGTTATTTCCTAATAGCTCATTGTTTACAAGATTTTGAAGCCTATCATAATTTGAAACAGTCATAGAACTCTGATAATTTTCAAGGATCCAATTCGAATCACGGCCTTCCCACTGAAAAAGCTTTCTCACATGTCCAATCTCTATCCATTTTCCACTACTCAGCTTTGAACCCCTGAGTCCAATTCTGAGGTACTCAACATCTCCCCTGTGTGTCATTCTCACCTTCCTATCCAGAACTGTGTCTTCCTACAATTCATTAAGATATTCAGGTAGCATATCATCAATAGAAGGCAATTGACTCTCTTCTTCAGGATCTTCAATTAACGAAGGTTCAAATAGTCTCAAGCTGTCTGCATTGACGACTGAGTAGATGTGCATGTAAGCTGGTAGATCAAGGCAAAAAGCATTCTCACCAATTTTCTCAAGTATCTTGAAAGGTCCATACCTGATAGGCTTTAGCTTTTTACCTTCACCTTGCATCCTGTCCTTGCTGATATACAGCCAGACTTGATCACCAACTTGGAAACTATGCTCCATCTGATGCTTGTCATGCCTTGCCTTGTATTTGGCCTGGCTCTTTTCCAGTTGTTCCTGTACTGCCTAGTGAATCTCTTGGATTTGTTCAATGAACCTAGTTGTCTTGTCCACATCGTTATGTCCCTCAATTTTTGTGTCCTTACCAAAGACAAAATCTAAGAGAGACCTTGGTGTGAAACCAAAACAGGTCTCAAAAGGATATTTCTATGTAGAAGAATGTTTGGCTCGGTTGTAATCATGCTGCACATAACACAAATGTTCATCCCAAAGCTTAGGATGCTTACTGCAATATCCCCTGAGTAATTGGATCACTGTCCTGTTGACTACTTCTGTCTGGCCATCAGTTTGTGGATGAAAAGTTGTGCTTTTCTTCAGTTTGGTGTCCATCATTTCCCACAGACTCGACCAAAACTTTCCCACAAATCGGGTGTCTCGATCAGATATAATGAAGTGGGTAATCCAAAATGAACCCATACATGTTGAAAGAACAGTTTTGCAGTTTGTTTAGTTGTAATTTGTTTATTACAAGGTATCAAAACACACATTTTTTTGAACCTATCCACAACAACATACAGATAATCATGACCTTTCCTAGATTTAGGCAGTCCTCCAAAAAAGTCCATGGAAACACTTTCCCAAGGATGAGAAGGAACTGGTAATGGAGTGTACAAGCCTAGTTTTCTATTGTTGGGCTTGCTTTTAGCACACATAGTACACCCTCTTACATATCCAGAAATTGTCTCGTTCATTTTTGGCCAATAAAAAAATCTTTGCAGCTATGCCACTGTTTTACTTACCCCAAAATAACCTGATATTAGAGAAGTGTGTGCTTCTTGAATTATCTTTACTCTTTCAGTTTGTGGAATGCATAACTTCCCACAATGATATAAGAGTCGGTCCTTTACATGATAATCCAATTCTTCTATTCATTTGCCTTGACTTAAAGTTGCATATACATCTTTAAAGTCTATATCTTGAGCATATTGTTCAATGTAGCTCTCATGTAACACAGAATTATGCTTAAGTATAGTAGATGCATTTATAATGGATCTAGATAACATATTTGCAACTTTACTGTGTATTCCCTTTTTATATCTGATGACTAAATGAAACTATTGTACAAAACCCATCCATCTATAGTGTCTTGATTGTTGCAGCTTAGTTTGGGAGTGTAGATATTGAAGTGGTTGATGATCAGTATGTATAACTGTTTCTTTGCCCATTAAGTAATGTTTCCACTTTTTCACACTCTGTACTAATGCATACAATTCTTTATCATATGTGGGATAGTTAACTACTGCATAATTAAATATCTCAAAATGATAACATATAGGTTTACCATGTTGTGTCAACACTTCTCCCATGGCATAGTCACTGGCATCTGTTTGGATCTCAAACAGTCTTTGAAGATCAAGCAGTGCTAGTACTGGTGTTATACTAATATTTTCTTTCAAGGTGTCAAAGGCTTTCCGCTGTTTGCCTCCCCACTGAAACACCTTGTTCAATCCTGTTAAAGCATGTAAGGGAGATGCAATTAAGGAAAAGTTAGAAACGAACATTCTCCAATATTGTGTTGCTCCTAAGAAGCTCCTAACTTCTGTAGTAGATTTGGGTTTAGGCCAGTTTACAATGGCTGCCACCTTAGAGGGATCTATCTTTAATTCATTACCCCCTACTATATGTCCCAAACAATTCAAAGATGTTTTTCCAAATTCACATTTTGAGAGTTTAACATAAAGTTTTTCCCTTTTCAAAACATCTAGTGTCTGCTTAACATGATTTAAATGTTCTTCCCATGTTTTGCTAAATATCATAATGTCATCCAGATATACAATAACAAAATCATCAAGAAAAGGTCTGAGTACATCATTCATTATTCTCATGAAAGTAGCAAGAGCATTAGTTAAGCCAAAAGGCATAACCAGCCACTCATACAATCCTTGCTTTGTTTTGAAAGTAGTCTTCCATGCATCTTGTTCTGCAACTCTAACCTGATGATATCCACTATGCAAGTCTAACTTGGAAAAATAAACAGCTTCTTTCAATTGATCTAATAGATCATCTATGCGAGGAAGGGGATAACGATTTTTTATTGTTATCTTATTCAATGCTCGGTAATCAATGCACATTCTCCACGAGCCATCTTTCTTTCTCACCAAAACAATTGGATATCCACATGGTGATGTGCTAGGTCTGATGAACCCCTTCTCGAGCAACTCCTACACCTGCTTCTTGATTTTTGCATTCTCTAAAGCAGACAACCTGTACATCCCCATGTTAGGCAATGGAGCATCTCGCTGCAAATTAATTTCATGCACTATTTCCTTTTTGGGTGGCAGACCTTTCAGTTCTTGAAACAAGATATCATATTCTGAAACAACTTTTTCTAAATCAGCTGCCTGTTTAGCATGACAGCCCTCAAATACATTGGTTTTATCAGGTTTCTTTTCCTTTACAACCATTAGTAAAAATTGTTTGCATGAATTTATCATTTGTTTCATCTGCCCTGAGTTTATGAGAGTATAATTATTCTTGAGCTTATGAGCTCTTACAAAGTGTTTGATTCCATCTTTAACGAGTAGATACTTGTTCTCAGCTCTATAGAAGATATCTTTTATGTCATACAAGTAAGGACTTCCTAAAACAATTCCACATATATCCAAAGGAATTATGTCTAACTCAACCTCATCTACAAATGCTGACCCAAAAGAAAACTTAAGTTTGCATTGTCTAGTCACTTGTAGTTGTGATTTATCACTTAACCATCCTAATGGGTATGGTTTCTTGTGAGGTGTAGTCAGTAATCCCATATTCTTTACAATTGCTTCAGTAATTAAATTTACTTGTGAGCCACTATCAAACAAAGTATCAACCTTTTGATGTTTGGAAATAATTCAAATGTGGAAAATCTCATGTCTTTTTCTCTCATTTTCTTCATCAATAGTAGATTGTGTAGAATTACTAGTAGATGCCTCAGAATTCTTACCTTTTATACCTGTTGCTACAATGGTTAATTCATCTCCTGAGTTCAACCCCAAATCTTTTTGAATAGTTGCAGCAGTCTTCTTCTTCTTGCCCTCGAACTTCTTAGGTCTCAGCTCCGGATGCAGAATCCAACAGTGCTCATCATCATGCCCATCCTTCTTACAATGAGTGCATGAGGACTTTCTTTTCTGTGCAGTTTTGGCCTTCCTTGCTTTCCATTTCTATTTTCTTTTCTCCTTATTCTTGCTTGCAGTAGGTTGGGATGATCCCCCAACTTCTGGGTTTCCATTCTTTCCTTTAGCTTCTAGATGTGTAGCTTGAACAGATACCTCATCTATACTAGTGGGTTTAAACATGAGGATAGTGTGCCTCATGTAGCTTTGTAGACCACCGATGTACTTCAACAAAGTCTCAGATGAGTCTAATGAGATTCCTAGAATCAAAGCTCTCTTCCTAAATTCTTGGGTGTAACCTTGTACACTTTTGTCTTTCAATTGTCGAAGAGTTTTCCAGTGCATCATGGCTTGCTGCATGTAGGCCAATGGATAGAACTGCTTTTTGATTGCAGAAACAAACTCACTCCAGACAGAAATAGTCTTACCATGTATATTCATGTCAGCTTGGGTCCTGCCTTCCCACCAAAACAAGGCAGTGCCTCCAAGGTGTAGGCTGGCCAGTTGAATCTTGCTCTTGTCTGAATCAATATTCTGCACTATGCAATAAACATCAATTTGTCTAATCCAATTGTCTAGCTTTTTTGCATTCAACTCTCCATCATATTTATCAAATTTAACATCTAGTTTAATCAAAGATGTCTTCTTTTTATGTTCAGGGCTATTAGGAGGTTTGAGAAAGCTTTCTTCTTTCCCTTTGCCTTTTGAGTGGTCATGGAGGAGAGACTCTTCTTCTCCTTTATCTTGTTTGGAGCCTGATGCATCTTCATCTTTATGTTTTCTAAAGTCCTTATACATTTCCTCTACCATGGACCTTATGGCTAGGAAAGTATCTATAAATTGAGGGTCTGGCCCCACAATACCTTCCTCCGACATTGTCTTCTAAGGATAGAGTCTTCCAATTTCAAGATTAGTTTCGACCAACTCTCCTTCTCCTAATTTGAGCTTTGATCTAGTTAGCATTCAACAACTAAATCTAGCATAAGCTTTTCTAATCCTAACAGCCTAAAGCTCTGATACCACTTGATCTGAAAATCACTTACTAATGATCTCAGTTAATTAATGTAGGTATTACAGACTCGTGCTGGTGTGTCCCTATGTTATTTTAAGTAACGGATTGATAAGATTGAAAAATACAAAGGCATTGGAAAACAGAGAGAGAAACACAGCAAGCAAATGCAAAACACAAAAATTTAATAAGGAGTTCACCCAATCCTCCTAGGCTACGTCTCCTAGTCCAGCATTCAATGGTGGCATTTCCTTATTATGTCTTTAAACAGATTTTTTTTACAGTGAGGAGCTCAATTTGAGTCTACTGTATAGATGATGCTTAGTAGGGTGGTACTTGGATTCCCCAAGCCACTAGAGTACTCAGACTCCCCCTTACCAAGTCTCAACCTCAACTGGTCTTAATGGGATGAATCCAATTTGGTACTCAGTTCCCGACAGATATCCTCACAGGGATTGCTTGAACCTCTCAAGCCTTCTCGGTTCTGTCTGCTCGATGTTGCCTTAGCTCTACAGGTCAGCTCGGCTTCTCTATTCTCAGCTTCTTGCTTCACTCTCTATTTTGTCTCTTCTGTCTCCTCTGTCTACTCATGGCTTAAAGCCAATCCATCCCTTGACTATTCGCTTCTTCTTCCATCTCTTCAGATCGCATGCTTCTGTCCGCTGGAATTCCCTGCTTCTGCATCATCTCCATTGTGTAACATTTCACAAGGAGGTGGCCACTTGTCCCCTCATGAACTGAGTGCCAGCTCTTCCTCGAACGATCGTTATTTCGGTTATTCCGCGAAATGATTCATCCGCCAGTTCAGCGGTCAAATCGGACTTCAAACCTTTATGCGTCGTAGCTTATTTCTCCCTTAGGTCTGATCATCCATCGGGTTGAACCTCCGTCGTTTGATCTGGAGCCCCCAAATCCCACAGTCTTCGCTTTTATCGTGTGGTTGAGTTGCTCGACTGTTAGCCAATGATGTAAGTAGTTTTTCACTCTTCCCACCGGACACACGTCACTCGGTGTATGGAATGGCTTGGTCCTCTGACAAACCCGCTTACCACTTGAAATGCCTCTGATATTCCGCCGGTTTTGGAGCGTAGGACCCGCTTGTCGGTTTTAGCGCTTTTCCTATGGTTTCCTGGCTTCCCTTGTGACCGAGCGCTTGGGGCTTTTCCTTCTCGATGGGTTTTGCCCAGCGATGCGCGAGTAGCTAATCGCGCATCAGAAACAGCCTCCATTTCTGGATTTGAGCTTCCCAACTGCCATTTTTGTGCCATGCACAGTCCCCATGGGCCAACGGTCAACGCACTTTGACCGAAGGTCCTCGTTGCTCTGTGCTGGCTACAAATTACCATTATTCAGAGGTTATTTCCTGATAGCTCATTTTTTACAAGATTTTGAACCCTGTCATAATTTGAAACAGTCATAGAACTCCGATAATTTTCAAGGATCCAATTCGGATCAGAAAGACATGACTCTAGCCCCTGAAACTTTTTGCAGAAAGTGTTCCATCTTAGGCAGGTGGTAGTTGTCTTTTTTAGAGCATCTGTTTAGATTCTTGAAGTCAACACAAAGCATGATTTCTCCATTCTTTTTTCTTACTACCACAAGGTTAGCTATCCACTTTGAATACCTTAGGGGAACTATGATCTTGGCATCCAATAGCTTCTTGATTTGTTTTTCAATCAAAGGCAATAAGAGAGGGTTGATAGGTCTTAATTTATTCTTAAAAGGGATGGTTTTCTTCTCCAATGGAATCTTATGCTGAATGATGTTTGTGTCATAGGTCTTAAGATCACTATACTCCCAAGCAAAAATATTAGCAAATTGTTTCATCAGGGTGCAATACTCAGAACTTTGGGCAGAAGACAAGTGAGTGGACAGATTTATGTACTTTGGATGGGCTGGACTCCCTAAATTATGTTTATGAACTGCAGATTCATTTTCTTTTCTGGCAGGCTTATAAGGTACATCATTATGATCAAACAACTTCTCTATGGGAACCAATCCTTTGGGTATATGGTTACTAGGTAGCTAAACAATGCTATCCTGACCAATCTCATCCTTTAGCTTGGACTAGTTGCATTCTTCAATGGTTTCGTTTTCTTGGTCAATGTGCATTTCATAAAATTCATCAATGACTTGCAAAAACCTATTAATTTCATCATCATCTTCAAAAACTTTCCAGTATTTGACATTGTCAGGAAGAGATGGTCTATATTTCACCTGAACTTCATAAGTCAATTTAGGAGGAAAAGGAGGAATAAACGTGCTAGTAGACATAGCAAGGGAATCAGCAAGCTAGTTCTTCATTCTAGGGATGTAAGAAATGTTGAAACTATTACAAGAACCCTTAAGCTTCCATACCTCATCTTCGTATTCTTTCAGCCTTAGGTGCTTTGCTTGTAAAGTTTTGTTCACTTGTTGAATGATAAGGTCTGCATCTCCAAACACCTTCAGACCTTTGATGCCCATTTATTTAGCAGCATTTAAGCCCAATATCAAGGCTTCGTACTCTGGTATGTTACTTATGACCTGAAAAGTAAACTTTAAAGATAAATGAATGCATTCTTATGTGGGGTACACAAGGACTACACCTGCCCCTGCAGCTTCCTTAGAGCAAGCTCCATCAAAGAACAAGTCCCAAATTTGTGGGCCTTATTCCTCTGTGATCTGGCAAACCGGTTTCCTAAGTTGCATGGAGGCCGACTGGGATTCTTCAATCTAAATAATACAAGCTCCAAAATCAGTGTCGACAGCATAGATGGGATGATTAGTGGGATTCCTTTCATCACTGATGATATAAGCCAACTGAGCTTCTCTATATAATCTCTTACTCTCATCTCCAAAAACTAGGACAGTAGCATAGGAAAGATCATTTTGCAATGTTCCACCTAATCTCTTGATCTAACCTCTGGAAAGAAATATGCAAAACTTGGGGGGTACATCTGCTACCACGATATCCATCATCATGCTCTTCATGGGCAGCTAAGACAAGGTGATCGCTAGGTCTTTGATTAATCCCAACATTTCACTTTTCTAGAGTCAAAAGAAAACAGGTCATGATAAGACTTGGTAATGTTAAGACCCAAATCATCCATGATAGCCTTGGGCATTAGATTATGGCTGGCTCCTGTGTCCAGAAGGCAGTTGTGAAGGATTTTGTCATGAATAGTCAAAGAGACATAGAATGAAGGGGAGATGTCATCACGATTTTCAATCATTGGGCTGAGAACAACAACTGGTTTGTCGTCTTGTAGATTTACATAGTCAGTGGAGGCTTGGATGGCTTTAGGCTCAAGTGCCTCAAGGATAGATCTCTTGAAGGACTCATTCTTCACTAGTTCAATCAGAGGTATAGGTATGCTTAGCTTCTAAATTTCTGATTCAAAACTGAAAGGAGAAGGAGACTTGTCAAGGCCTCTTACCTTATGAGCTGGAGCTTTGAGGATGATGGAATCAACTGTCAGTTGTTTCTGATTTTTAGATTGTTGTATTTCAAGGACAGCAACTCTCTGAACAGGAGTTTCCTTGGCATTATTCATCTTCGACCTCAGATCATATCTGTGTTGATCATTAGTTTGCAGAACAGCTCCACCATCCCACTCGTGGCTGATCTGGTCATTGAATAATGACTTTTCATAGGCAGCTGAGGTCAAAAATGAGGCACTACCTTTGTCTTCCTGACAATGGATCTCATCATCCTCTTCAAACTACTCCTTCCATGACTACATTCTGGAAAGGGGTCTCACCCTTTGGTCTTCATTGGCATCTTTGTTTCTTTGTAGAATTTGCAACTACTCATTAGTTCTTCTATATGGATTTGGATTTCTAGGAGCAAAGGTATTAGGAACTCTTCCTTTCCTAGGTTTTTGCTCAACCTTTAATTTGGAGATTTCAGACGCTAATGACTCTATCATCTTGGTCATTTTATCTATCTTGGGATCTGAAGATGATGAAGATTTGCCCCTTTGTCTCCTTCTATCAAAATTCCCCTTGAGCTTCTCTGCAACCATGATGTTTGATTCTACTTCCAAGGTTGCATCTTGCATATTAGCCAAGGTAGCACATCGTCTCTCCCTCAACAGCAGACAGAAGTCAGAATCAAAGGCACTGGCATAGGTGAGTTTAGCAGAGGTAGTGGTGGGTTTTACTTCAGCTGGTATCTTTTGTACATGTGGTTAAACCTCTTATTAAAATCAGACAACAACTCACCATTTTCCCTCTTTAAGTTCCCAAACTCGGTGTGGTAGTAGAGTAGATCCTTCTTATCCCCCCAATGCTTTAGGAATGCATCATCTAAAGCCTCAATATCTACTATAGACCTTGGGGTTAGTTCTCTGAACCATTTTCTAGCCTCTCCATCTAGACTTTGGACAAAGACTCTCATCCATACATCATCTTCACTAATGTCCAAGTTATCAGCATAGCTATAGAATGATTCAAGATGTTCCTCAGCTGTAACACCTTCAGTCCCAGTGAACTTAGGCCTATACTTTTAATATTCTCCATTAAGCATGGCATTCAAAGGAGTGGGCAGTACTAGAGGTCCATACCTAGCAGCTATGATTCTTTCCATTTTGGTAGGTGCTTGTGGACCTGCCATAGTTGTGGTGGCTATAAGGGTACTGGAAGTCTGAATGACAGAGGGTTGAGGAGTGACTGATAGGACTAAAGGAGTATGATGGATAGGAGGAGAGGCTTCCTTCGGGCTTAGAATAGAAGGAGAACCTAAAGAATAAGGAGCTCTATGAATCTCTGAGATTTTTTCTTCACTGCTAGTATTAGATGCTATACTCTCAACATGTATTTGTTCTATTACAGGATTTTCTTGAAGAGATATAGAATATTGTTTAGAGCTACCTAAACCTGATGCTCCTTTCTGCAATGCCTTTCTTTCTTTGATGATTTTTTCAAGGTCAGGTACTGGGTCAGCTTGTGGCTTCTGAGGATTTCTCCGAGTATGCCTCACAAACTGAGCTAGAACTATGAAGTGGAGTCGCCAAGAGGTTCATCCTCCAGTAGAGTCTCCAGATAGATAATTACAACCCAAATAGTGTCCTGGCTTTGTCTATCATCAAAGCTGGATTTGTGTCGTCCCCCAGGGAAATTGAGCCTTAGTCTCCTTTCCCTGGCAACAGCGCCAATTATGTTAACACTCCAGGAAACTCTCCTAGGTTGTAGCTCGGAGATGCCTGGTAACATATAAATCTTCAATATCATTCTCTGAACTATTGGAATGGATTGGGGTTTGGATCAAGTCAGATGACTGTTTCAACTCTGTTTTCACTCAAGACATGCATGAACACCCTCATATTGACAAAGCTTTCGACCACTAATGTTCAATGGTTTATAGATTCAATGAATAGATGGAGAATCCTAACTATACCAGCAGATACATACATAAACATATATGAATGTCTAGCTACAGAAAGTAAATGAAGCTTGCAAATCTAATTTATCAACACGAAGATAAGATGACAGTTATCCGGCATTCGACACAGAAGAAAACATGAATAACTTATTCAAGTGCAATCTTAGAACAGAGGAGAAGATGGCAATTGAACATGTAACAGCAAAAGAAGCTTGTATTACTGGAATGAAGATGAGACGTTGGGAGGAATAGAGTATCCACAGTCTCAAAAAGTTGAACCCTTAATACTTCCAACTTTCAGCCATTTATAGGCTTTTTACAATGCTCTCGAACTCTCTGAGGCTCGAGGTGTCTTAATATATCCACTCGGTCTCCTAACTACTTGATGCCATAACTATACAAACATGAGCTCAGAGGGCTCTTCTTCTAACAAACATAGTAACCAAATTCTGGTAAATTCTCCTCGTTGTCAAGTGGCTCACTCGTACCAACGATGCTCCATAATCACTTATGTTGGTTCTATTGCATCAAGTTGTGGCTTTTTTCCCCTTCCAGCCATGCGTTCTGTTACTTCGGTTCAACTGTTCGACTGTCAAAACACTGACAGAGCCAACAATTTCCTCCATGGGTGACTGATGGGAAGTGGGGCGCGAGGGCATTTGGGCCATTGGATCGGGATGAATGTACGGAGGAGATCAATCACTGGAGGCTAGAATTTGTGGCGGGAGCGAAATAAGTTTGATCCATCAAATCTCAGATGAGCAGATCGAACGGCTATCGGGCGGAGGAGGTGCTCGAAGGATAACGCCCGGGAGTAGTTTGCTTAGGCGGAAATGGTTTATTTCGGGTGATCATCGGGCGGTAAGCGGCAAAGGTCAGAGCCCACCCAATTCCATCCATCATGCGCCACGTAGCAGCAGAGGAGAGAGAGGAAACCGCTTTTTCGGGCGAGTATCTCTCTCTCTTGTTGCTCACCTGAAATTGTCGTGAAACGTCGGATATGACGGAGGAAGAACGACGATTGAGGATCATCGTGCAGTGGATTTGATTGGCTAAGCGAAAACCGTTGGATCGAGTTCGGATCAACAGTCAAGATCTAATCGTTAATCATTGCAATATGCCGATGGGGATGCGCGATAGCCATTTGATCGGCGAATATAATGGACGGCGGAGATCTATCTGAGGAAGAATAGATGAGAGAGTGCACAGTGGAAAGGAGATGAAACGAGAGCGGACCCGCCGATTTTATGAGCATGGGTGTATAATTTTGAAGTCTGACTTATGGTCAAAGCGGCACAAGAGGAGACGTGGGCCATCGGAGCTAGAACAGGGGTCATTTCCATTAAAATAGTCACAGCACACCTTAAGGCTAATAGGGCCCACAAACTCTTGCCATTTCATCTCCTGGGGTTAAGGTTTTGGTTGTTTAAGGTTTTCCTTTATTTTTAAATTAAAAAAAGGCCCTTGAGGCTCATTGTAACATAGTTTAGAGGCATGTATCTGCCACATCTCTTCTCAGAGATAAACTACCATCGCCCGAGCTAGTTTATTTCCATTTTGTATGTAAAAATCTTTTAGTTCCTTGATGTTAATGAAATGAAATTTTATTTATGTTTCATCTTTGTGTTTATGTTTATATTTGTATTTTGTTGCATTCCTACAAAATTATGGATAATTATGTATACTATTAGGTAACCAAATCTCAATTTTCAGGACTAAGCATTGAAAACTTGTAAAGTCCATGAAGGGATTTATTGATTAGAAGTTAAAAATCAAAATTATTGAAGGGCTAATAGCATAGTTACAAGAAGCTTGGAATCTCCACTTTCATCTTGTAATAGGGTCGACATATACTATAGACATGTGCACATAAGAATCATAGACAAAATCATTTTGAAGTGCTCTAAGCCTATCATGAAAGGTTATCATCAAGCTATAGTCACCTTGTTCAAAACATAATTTACAGAACTGTGCAATTGATCAAAGTAATTGAATTATGTACTTTACTCATTGGATGTTATGAATATGAACTTAATTTTGGAGACTAAGATTCAGAAGGAAAAATGGTCTCCTTCCCAAGGAAAATTCGCTTGACCAGTATTTCCTTTGATTCTTGTTCATAAAGTCTATGCCAATTTTTCGTTGAAGTACTTTTGGTCTTCTCTGAGGCCACAATATGAAGAACCAAAATGCCTAAAGGAGCTTAAGAAAAGCTTCAATCACCTCAAATGGAACGAACTGTAAAGAAGAGCAATCTCAGTCTCAAGGAAGGATGTAGTCTACAACAACAAGGAACTTGGTTATCTTGCACTTATGGAAGAATTTGTTAGGATCTTATCAAAAGATAGGTAAGTATTGTTTCTCTCATGTCTTTAGTTTGCAAGAAGAATAATAAATTCAATGGAAGATAGAGGTATTTAATTCATGAGGTATGTATATCATGGTTCATTTTTAAAGGGTCAATGTATTAGGGTTTAGTTGTTCACATGATCCTAGAATTTGCAATATTATATATAGGGAATGGGAATAATACACTTGAAAGATCTTATTGTTATAATGTCTACAATTTATAAGTAGTTCAAGTTATACGTCAATTCATGGCAACAATGAAATAGAATTATGTTCAGGCTTTGTACTTAATTTTTTTAGTAACACAGATCAAACTCTTGTATAATGTTTGTCAAGAAATTTATTGCAAGAAAACTTGCAAAAACTAACAATTGGATTTGGCAGGGGTATCCAAAAGAAACTTAAAACAAGTTTCAGAAGGAGTCCTTCAAATAACCATGCAAGGTTTGTAAGAGCAACTCTAAGTATGTATAAAGTTTTGCATCAAAAGGGTATGATCATTCTTCATTTAAAAATTTGTGTTAAATTACTAACATCATTATGTCTAGGGTTTTAAATCATAGAGATTCTTGTTAAGGGCGATTAATCATCGGATTAAATCTACCCTCGTTATATTATCTATTGTCATTTGATCATTCTTGTGAGACCCTAACCTTTAGGGTTCACTCTAAAACCCTAGCCTCTTGATGATAAGGTTATGTCAATGTTAATTATGAAACCTTAGTATTCTTAGGGTCTGATGATAAACTCTAGAACATATGTTGAAATCCTATTCTTTTGAAGTTTAGGGTTTTGGTAATGTCGTGATAAAAACCCTAATTCTTTAGGGTTTGTTGTTAATGTCTAAGTTATATAATGAAACCCTATATTTTTAAGGTTTGATGAATTAAGGTTTATGAACAAAACCCTTGTAATAACTAAAGTGAGAGCCTAGGAATGAAAACCTAGATGTATATGCATTTGTATGATCGAAACCCTAGCCTAGTCAAAATTGTTGTATATCTAACTTTGATGTATTGGTGTTTGTATTGATATGTGATAATGGACCCTAGACATTTATATTTAAGTATTGTATCTTGATTGTTGATCAAATCTAGGGTAGATAATGAAACCCTAAAAGTATATTATTTTTTATTATTGATATAATTTAGTTTTTATGATAAAATCTATTGTTTGCAACAAACCCTAGTAGAGTTTGACATGTAATTCTAAAAGCCTATTTTTGAAACCTTACAATAGTAATATGATTGGATTTTTACTGATTGAATTGATATCTAAGACTTTATATTTCGAAGATGGAGTCTAGGGTTTATGACAAAACCCTAGCAAGAAGTTGAAGTCTAAAATATATAAGTTGTCATCCTTGCTAATATGAACCTAACTAGGTTTAGGTAATTGTTGTCTAAATATTAACTATTTTTATGCTTCTGTTGTAATGACATGATTTTAACTTCATGCTTCTATATATTTGTATTTGGTTGTACTTACTATTAAAGTTTTGCAGGTACATAATCTTCATGATGTTGAAATGTCCATAATTGAAGATAATAATAAGCATGATAAAGGAAGCTATAAGAATGATGATGATCAAGATGACCTTGATGCCATGAGAGAGAATGAAGCCTTGAAGAGTTCAAGTTTCTTCGATGTTATAAAAGAAGTTAGTTGTTAATCTCGCTAAATTAAGAGGGAGCTTGGATAGAAGAAAAGGTATATCTCCCTAGTTGAGAAGGAGGGGATAATATGACAGCCATAGTAGATACATTGAAGAAAGAATGAATAGATGGGTTTGTGAACAAAATAATTGAGGTTGTATTTGGTGCTATTGAAGAAGTAAAAGAAGAAAGCTTCTGATAAGTTGTATTCAAATAACTTAATGATGATGTAAGTAACTTCAGAATGATTGAGAACCCCGAAGGTTTATGTTTATTTGTATATATATTCGAAGGTTTATTACTGATTGGGGTTGTGATTGTGCAGGATCTCTCCGTAAAAAGTTTGAATGTTTGCAGCATGTTGGTGAATATATATTTGATTCAGTTGAGAAGGATAGATGAAGCATCTTGTGGCAACAAGATGCTTGGGTGCCACAAGATGCTTGGGAAGACATATGGTCAGCCTATATGTTGATATCTAGATCCTGAAGTAGGGAGGGTAGTGTTGGTCATGGAGCTCCGACCTTGGACAAGAACCTAAATCACTGTGTTGGTGTTAGAGCTTAAAAGCCTAATGGTACCTAGAGTGGTTAAATCTTGAGTACACCTTAGTCCCACACAATTATAGTACCTTGGTCAAGTAACTAATCTATAGCACTGTGTGTGCTATATGACTCTTCATAGATCATATCATTTTGAGTGTATCCTTATACCTATATGTCTATGAATTATGAATACCTCCCTAGTTAAGAGGGAGGGTTGAAGAATGTAACTAGTATTCATTTTGATAATTATATTTGAGTCATAATGTAATTTTCAAAAGAAAGAAAAATAATTTTTATTGTAAAACGAAAATTGACTTATTTAAGAATGTGTTTCATGCTTGGGTCAATAGTGCATAGGTCATAGCACCCATTGTGTTCTTTAGGATTCTTTTATTAAGTCAAAGTCAAAGGAAAAAAATTGTTTTTGCATCAAAAGGATTCCTCCACCAAGTCATCTCCCTCTCCTACAAAGACAACCACCTCACCTTCATGTATGCCTACTACCACTCAAGTTTACAAGTTGACTTCTACTATTGTCCATGTCGACCTATTAAAGGTCATTCCAACAACTATATATAGGCAGGTATTCAACCATTTTGGAAGGACAAAAAATAAGAAGATGGATCTGAAGTTGCCACAGAAACATAAGGTTATACGAAGGTCTAGGAGAGAAGTTCGTTGAAAAAGCTATATAGTTGCAAAGGACCAAGCACATTGGTTGCAGAGACCGAGAACATTGGTTGCAAGGATTGAACTATTGCTAGGACCGATAACATTGGTTGCAAGGATCAAACCTACTAAGTTTTAGAGTCCAAGATATCAGTTGCAAGATGAAAGAATGAAGAAGTCGCGGGAAGGAAGAAATGAAGTTCTAATTGGGGTTTATTTGGTGGAGGGAATAAGTATGTGTTCAAAGTGTCAATTTTGTCTTAATATGATCTAATCTACTAGAGAAAGAGTTGAATGTGTTTTTCTCTAGATAAGATATTTGCCCTAGTTGAGTGCCTACATCTTGTGTCCTTTGTTTTGATCTTCATTGTTTGGCATTTGTCTTGATGAAAGGAACATAATAAAGTAAAATAAGAACTAATAATTATATAAGAGTATTCACAAGAAAATGTCAAAGTCTAAGAGAAATTTAATGCCCTAGATCTCTCATCTCCTATGTCGCATTTTAAATCTAACATAAATGCTTGTTTCATGAAAGTCTGCCAATAATTCCCATTCTTTCAATATAGACAATTGCAAAGAGAATTTACCATGCGACAAATGGCTAAGCCCACCATAATGGATTATTCAGTGATGTAAGAGATTGATGTTCATTGTTCTCTAAAATGCATGAGAAAATTACAAAATATAAGATATAATTTTTTATGAACAATTCACAAAAGTGTTTATAAAAATTCAAAATCCATTTAAAATTTGATGTTTCCATTGATTGGCTAATTGAGTTTCTACATGTCACTGTTAGAATCTTCAAGTATGGCACCACTAACTTGAAGCACTTGATGTGTCCTTATGTGTTGTTTAGATGGTAACTACACTAGCTTGGCTTTGATAATTAAATGCAAAACTCCTTAGGCGTCTTGTTTAAACACTTGTTTTATAAGTAAACTCTCCAATTAATAAAATCTTACACCGATTTTTTTCTTAAAAAAAAACATTGCATACCCTCTATGGAATTCAATGTACGCGGAGAACCTTGAAACAGTGTTTTCAAGAAGGATGTCAAATTTTTAAAATGAAATGTGGGAACTAATACCTTATATAACAAAGTTTTCTCAAAAATTAATAAAAGGCAAATACTAGATTTTTAAAACGAAGTGTAGTAACAACTATTATCTATAACAAATGAGGTGAGAGTCTAATTAAACATAATGGCATTAATACTCAATGAAATAATGGCAGTGTCATTTTCACAACTAGTAAAGGTATTTCAAAAATTTGGATGTCTTTCAAAAACCTTTAACAAAGAAAAAAGCATTATAAAACATAACAAATCAATGTATTAAAAACAGCTTTCAATTCATGCACATGGAACAAGTTCAACCAATCATTCAAATGGAAAATAACTATGATTGTTATAGTCGTTCGAGTACAGGGCTTATATAATAAAATAAAGTTGCAATTTATAAGTTACTACTATAATACCAATTTTTTTCATGAGAAATATCTTAATATTCCATATGAAGAATATACAAGTTTCATTCATCGAGGGACTATTCAGACAAAAAGGCATGAGAAGGCTCAAACTCGTTACAAGATATACTCATGATGAACTCAACATATCACAAGCAGGAATTGAACCCTAATAGGAAGAATAACAATATTCATTCCAACCACCCTAGCTAAACCCAATTAATGACTATAATAATTACATACTATAAAATTAGGTAGATAGATTGTACTAGTTGCACTACTTAGATGTTGACATAAAAGGATATTCACCACACAATAGCAAGTGACTTCATTGTAAGAAAAGCCTATTTTTAACGAGTACCTTGAGTCTATTTGTAATCATATTTACAAGCTTTCTTATATATTTAAAACAATAACAATGTCAAAGTCGTAAGATATAAAAGCAAGTGAAACTGATAACAAATAAAAAATAAAAATAATAATAAAGTTCGACTTTGGTTTGTGATTGTCAAAGGTTGAAATGCAGTGATATCATTCTCTTTAATGAAACTATGATGCACTGAAGGGAAAGATGCAATCTCCGTGTGAATTGAAATCAAGAACATGTTATTCATTGATAGGAAAGAGGTGCAATTGAAAGATAATTGTTTAAAGAGCTACCACCTACTCTATCAAAGAACCATTTGTTATTGTATCAAAGGCTACAACCCCCCGTGAAAGAAAAGAGAGTTTTCATATTGAGAAAAGAGTATATTTCTCCTTATCAAGGAAGAAGCCAAAAATTGTCGTGAAAGAGAGTTGCTACCAAACCCATGATACAGCAGTCATATCTGAGAAAGAAGTCAATTTGCAAGAGAGTTTAGTATGGGATAGTGATAAAGCAAAACATAAAGATATATTTTAAAATAAGAAATTATTGTGTTTATCATTCATCGTTGTGAGTGAGTTGTGAGTGAGTGTGTGCGTGGGGTATTTAAAACAAAATTAAAAAACAAACACAATCATGTCACATCTGTTGAAGAGAGGAAGCTGCAGTGTATCAAGATTTTGAAAGATTATTTAAATACCAAGTATAGAAACAGTAGAGGTTGAAATAATAAAAAAATAGCTCCTTATCCTATTATAGTGTAAATATAAAACTATTTGTTTTGAAAAAGATATATAAATGGCATATTGGTTTTTGCTACATTACAAGTTTTTGAGAATATTTTATTTTTGTTCTTACTTTCAGATATCATCATTAGAAGAGACAACTCTTTAGTTTTGTAAGTTATTTATTTCATTAGAAGAGGCAAATCTTTAGTTTCATAAGTTATTTATTTCAATGTTTAGTTTGAAATGTAAAATTCAATGTTTTATTTTTGTTCTTACCTTCTGAAATTATTATAATCACAAGAGTATTTCAATAAATGGCATATTGGTTTTTGTTACATAACAAGTCTTTGAGAATATTTTATTTTTGTTCTTACTTTCAGAGATCATTAGAAGAGACAATTCTTTAGTTTCATGAGTTATTTATTTCATTAGAAAATACATTTTTAGTTTCATAAATTGTTTATTTCCATGTTTATTTTGAGATGTAAAATTCAATATTTTATTTTTGTTCTTACCTTCTGAAATTATTAGAAAAAACAGATCTTTAGATGTAAAATTCACATAGATACACCCCATACCCAAAATATTATCTCACATAACTAAGCAACCACCCTTGATAGATACATGCATTCCAGAGAGAAACTTGATATTCAACCCCATAACCCCATATCAGCAGTTTTTGATGTGGCATAAAAGCCTTTACCCTTCTGCCTATGAGCATATGACACTTCCATGATTTAAGATGCTCGCTCCCAAACAAGGGATCAAGTGGTGGATTGCTCTCTGGTAACATTGTATACATAGCACAACTACCTTGCCAAAGAGGTTAAAAAGGATAACCCACAGAAAAGCATATCTTTTAAATGTGTTTACTTTATTTTAATTCACCGCAAGAAAAGCATATATTTTAAATGAGTCCGTTGAATTCATTTTTAATCATATTTGCAAACTTTCTTATATATTTTGAAGAAAAGGAATAATTTTAAAATGAAAAATGTCTAACATGAAAGATCATGCCAAATGTCTGCCTATTGGAACACTGTGAATGCTATTGACAGCAAATTATTTGAATATGATCACATAAAATATTACAAGTATTAAATGCGTGGAACCATTGCAGCAGAGAATGTCGTGCAGAAACATACCATGATATCATAAGAATGACCAAGCCATGGAAAACGAGCGCATAAAACAGCGAATCATGAAGAAATGCACTACAGTCCTGAAATTTCGTATAAATATTGGGTCAATTAATTAACAAATAATTCCTTATAACTCGTATTATAAGTATCTACAGATGTCATATTATCACGGACCATGAAAACCAAATAAGTTGTACACTCGAGGGCATATGAAATGCCGGTATAGCAGGCTGCCATTTTTTGCAAGACATAGAGGTGAACTAATGCATTTCATTTGAATTGCAAGCGAGATGGAATTCGATAGACGTCTTCAAAATAATACACTGACAAGCCGGTACGTAGAGGGCCTGCCCCATTTTTCCAAGGCACATAGAGGTAAAAAATGCATTTCATTTCGATTGCACCATGGATCCTGATCAGACAGCTTCAAAATGATGGAACTTCACACCGGCAAACAGGCCTCCGATAGATTTTATATGGAAGAATTGACCTGCGGTAAACAAAAGGATGGCCAAAAACGTACCAGCTGCACCAATTCTTCTTTTTCATTGCCACTCTAGTATAACTAGCCCGCTAAGGAATACAAGGAAAACATTTCCCTTAATAGAATTATAATTACCGAGTGATAAACAAAAACCCTGGAGAAAACATGAGTTCAAGACGCTGCCACGGCCAGTTACAAAGATATTGAGGACAAATAATGTTAAATAATATAGCAGGAATGAAATATTGATCATTGATTGGATACCATCTCTTCTCCAATCCAATTGATAGGAAACAAATAGATACGACAAAGACCAGTGCTTATCAACATCAATGATCGTTGTAATTGTTCCTGGCCAGTATTATACAAATGCCTGAAAATTTTTGTCCCCCGGCCAAGCCATTTTGATACTCGGCCAATGGACCAAAAATCATATCAGAATTAGAAGTTGAAATTAATGTCTTGCGGTTAATTGATCCTTTTTAGTCAAGGATAATGAATTCATCTTGGGTGTTGCTTGGTGAGATGAAGATCTAAAAACAGAATCATCTTCTCGCTTCACTCCAAGAGTGCTCGACTTCTCCTCTGGTTCTCCAGCATCGGAAGGAAAGCCAGATGGACTCGATGCAGGTTCAGATGGATATAAGTTGTGCAAAACCCTCAAAATCATCTCAAAACTACACAAGGTTATTACAGCACCTGGTGTAGTCCTCATCAGGTTTGTCGCACAGCCCCGATAAAATCCATTAATTCCCTCCCTACGGAATACCTTTTTAACACAATCAATTACACCTGTATATCGTACTTCTGAATCCCTTGCATGGCCTTGTTCTTGAAGCTTCGAGCGCACAACCTGTTAAAAAATATGGTCCCCATAAATAACAGGTCTTTATCCACAACAATCTTAAAAGTGCAGAGCATAAAGAGTTATAGACTAGATAGGTATTGCCTATCCGCCGGTGTCTATCATTCTACCTCGTGTGGATAAGTCATTGTTGATGCTATTATTTTAGACACTGAGGAGGCAACGGCAACATCAAATGGACCAAGCTTGTCTGGGGTAGTCCCACCTGCGTAGTTATGAAAATCTCATGCGTATGTAGAAACAAAAAGATCAATCCACCAATAAAATAACACACAAATCATTAACATGAAAACAGTTCCGCTGAATTCGAATGAACAGTGTCTCACCCCGTTTCGCCAAGTATGACTTAAGCTTCTCATATAAGGGAAATTGGATCGCAACATGACTTACTCCTGCCAGAGCAGGTACAAGACCACTGTCCAGACAAAAATAATGCTTTATTTTAACAGAATTATATGACCTGCTAGTCTTGCGTTCAGCTGAAGAGAAAAAGGAAAGGCTAGTAATGAAATGGAATTTGTAGACAAACCTATAAAACCCTCGGATTCCCTCTTCTTGAGCAATTCTACTTAAAGCAGAAAGAGTGCTTTTATATGGTACAACTTCAGGCCTCATTCCTTGTGTCTGCAAATAGAGTGATATTATGAATAATTCATGAAATTTGAAAACACTCTGAACACAGCACAGTTGTAAACAAGTGCAAAATACTTATCGAAACCTTTTCCATCAGGTTATATAACAGCATTATTTCTAACAATTCAACAAATCTAAAAGACGTCAATTATTCAATTATTCCAAGGGCAGTGTAGAGGCAAGAATCACTTCAAGTAATCAAAATGTATAAAATGGCCAGAGAGTAGTTCAAGCTTGTTGATCATTCTCTTCCAATATAAGATTCATTACCTGTACTGGAACAACTGTTCCAACTCACCTTTCGAGACAGCATAGCCATTAACAGTAAAGCAACACAAATCCATATATTAAGGATTCGACGATAGTTTTATGATAACATACTTTCCATCACCAAGCAAGAAAGAAAATGCAATCAAAGCAAAATCGATACAATAACATAATTGATTAATTACAATTTATGATTCAATCATTATAATATTCCAAAAAAAAAATAAAATAAAAAATATTCTCCAATTATGTTCAGCTTGCCAGCCAGCAACCCTATGAGATTTACAGATAGCCAACCTCAAAGGCCCTCCACTTATGCTCCAGTCAGTGCTTTGAGACATCTAGCCTACTTATTAAAGGAAGGTGGGTCATCCATTATAAGATGCATTAATCATGCTTGTCATCGAGTGCTTTCATTTAATGCTTACGAGCATCTTAGTATGAAGCACAAGTTGAATTGGATGGTTGAGCATCTTAGTATGAAGCACAAGTTGAATTGGATGGTTGACTTCTTACGGTTGTATTCTTGTTTCCATGCTTCACCTTTGGTGGTTATCCCTTAATCCTAGTCCAGTGTGTTATCACCAAAAAATTGATCATCTAGCCATGATTTATTAGATGATCGAAATACACGGCCAATTTTACCATAGTAAAATTGCTTTCACTATAAGAAATTACTTAATAAACCACATTTGTTAAGTCGTTTCTAATTAAACCCATGAAAAATAATTAAATAAATCACTATTTATTTAATTATCTTCTAGGAATAATTAATTAAACCATTGTTCAACTAATATTCCTTGTCATATTTGACTTAATTATTTATTTAATTATGAGAAATAAATAGATAAATCATTAATTATATTATTTTTCTCTAGGAAAAATTAATTAATCACTAATTAGTTATTATACCTTGTCAAATTTCACTAAATCCCCTAGAAATACTTAAATAAATAATTATTTGTTTATTATTCCTTAACCATATTTCTTGAGAGGATAAATAAATCATTTATTTATTTATTATTTCTAAATAAAAGTATTTAACCAATTTAAATCATTTTTCCCTCCAACCAAATATAATAAAATATTCCAAATAGTTAATTCTAAAATTTGGTTAATAATATTTTATTATTTCCTATTATTCGAAAATAACCTAATATTTTGTTATAAATAAAGGATTTTACATTCATTCTTCACTTTTGATCATTTTCATTGTTGCATTCACTGTTGCATCTCTGATTATTATCATTGTCGCATGTCATTGAGCTCAAACATTTTGTTTGTTGGGTTTTACACATTATAGAGGAGAGAGACTCTACAAAAGCTGAAGACATTGAGGATAGCCAAGAACCCATCCTATAGAGGGGGATTGATAACATTATTTGTTCCCTTCACAAGTTTCCCTGAATACTGTAAAGAAAGGTTACTGATAGTTTTGAGTTCATAACAGCGAGGAAGAAGAGGCTCGGCAAGGCCAAGAGAGAAGAGACTCAGCAAAGCGCACTACTGTAGCACTACTATAGCAGCACTGTAGCAGCCCTGTAGCACTACTGTAGCAAGCTTCGTTGAAGCCCCTGCTTAAAATTGGTATCAGAGCCAGTAACGTCTGGTTCGCCCAGTAAGTACTCAACAAATATCACTCTTTTCATCTTTCAGTTTATAATGGATCCCTTCCGCAAATCTGTTTCATTCCGAGAAATTGAAGAGCATGAAAAATCCACTCAAGAAAATCCCTTGCGGGATATGTTCGCCACTGCCTCCAGTCGGGTTCTTAATTCTGCCGAACTTGAATATGAGGAAAGTCAACCCACTACTAGATGGTAGTTACCTATCATTAATGCTTCACAAGTCTATGCAGATTTGTCTGCATTTCATTTAGTTGTTGCTACCCGTATTAGTATAAAGGAGTCAATAAGTCAGATACAAGAAAATTCTGACTGTGTACAGAGTATATCCCTCCTTGATCCCAAAACATTACAGGCCAAGGCCAAACGGCTAAAAACTCAATATCTTCATCTGGGTTGTATAAGAATAGGGATACATGCACTTACTCATCAAGGTCTAAATACATTTGTATTAGCTACTGTCCATGACCTTACCCACAATAAATACACAGATTCCTTAATAGGTGGGATAGTCACACCTCTATCGAACGGGCCAGTATATTTTGATTGCTATCCAAATTTCTCTATTTATGTCTTTGATGAAACCATAAAAGACATCCTTCAATTACAAATCCAGACCACTGGATTTGACATGAACAGAAAACGACATAATATAGCAATCCAGACCCGAGGGTGTTTTAGACATACTAATACATTATATCCAGCAGTTCTGCATGTGTTGTCGTACTCACAGATGCAAGAAACCAGAAGATTGAGCACCAAACAATCAAATGGGAAGATCTAACTTTCCCCGAACACTGGGTTGTCTCGAATCCCAAGCCTCCTTCTGTCAAGAAAATAACCTCTGCAAATATTCATGAAGAATCATCCAAAGCCATTCTCTCCTTTCCCCGTAGATCCACAATTGATAGAAAAAGGATTGATGAAGACTGCAGAATGTCTCGTTTTTATGTTTCTCCAGAACTGGCTGATACTGCTTCCTCCAGTTCCTCTGTAAATTCTTGTAAGCATATTTCTCTTTTTGAGTTAGCCCAGCTTGTGAATTTTAATTCTTTAGAAGTCAAATGTCCTGAGTGTCAAAATATTATCAATTTAAGCCAACTTGCAAATCTGGTCCTACATGAGAACCATAATCCCAGAACAGGTGAAGCACCTCCTTCTACTTCTGTTACTCCCTGTCCAAATCCTAAATGCTCTGAAATTCCATTCCCGCATGAATCTGAGCATGTTCTCATGATACATACAGTTCCTACCTTAGAAGAAGAAGATCCAAGGCTTACAGAATTGTTTTCATATATGAGACCAGTAAAACCAAGATATGGTCTTGGTTATCTTGAAAAATCAAAAGGATTGATTCCCAACTGCAGATTTGGCCGAGTTCCGGAAGATTGTAAAAAGCCTAGTACAACAGAGATGCATAAGTTCTTTACGCTTATGGATGGTTGTCCAAAAACCAAAATCCCAGAAAAATGGATGAAAGCAATGTTGAATTGGGATATTTTCACAAACCCCAAAGCTAAAGAATTTGGAAGCAGTCATATTGTTCCTCAGAAAATAGCATTGTCTGTAGAATGGAAAAAACACATGGAATCCACTGATACTTGGATTTCTTTCTATACCTGGTTAGAAAGAAGACAGATTGCTAATGTTTTAATGACTGACTCATCAGCATCCTCTCCATCCCAACATCTCTGGCAAGCTCTAGATGGCCTTAAGGTTGCGACTCCAACCACATTTCCACCTTATAAGGGAATTGTGCTTGGAGAAGGACAAAGTTCTGCCAAAGCAGTTCCTTTAGTCTTAAAGGATGATAATGCAATAGGCACTGAAGGCAGAATTCAAAAAATAGCAGAGCAGTTGAACTGGACGAATACTGCTTTGAAAGGCCTTGAAATGAATATTGCCAAAGCTTTGTAGTCAAAGATCAGTTTGATACTGTACAGGTTTCCCTGAATACTGTAAATAATGCTCTAGATAAAGTACGATTTGATAATTCAGTCGTCAAGACTTATATGAGAGAATCTCTAGACAAATTAGAGAACGTAGAAGACAAAGTGGTAGAGCACATTGATTCTACATCAAGTCAATTAACAAAATTGGTAAATAAAGTAGACAGATTATCTATTGGCAAAACAGAGAAACCAATTCCAGCAACATTTATGCACAAAGGATCTGTGCGAATACAAGACCCTGTCAAACCCATCGACAGATTTCCATTCTTATTCCCCAAGGAGTCTGCATCCCAAGAAATAAAAGAGGAAACAGACAAAGAAGAATCTTCTAAGGTTGCAGAAACACCAAAAGATGAGCATATCACATTCTCAGCTTTATTTAAAGAAGAGAAGACAAAAGTTTTACCTATATATGAGCCATTAGAAAGTCAATACACCAGGTATGCTGCGCCTGATATCCGTGGCAAGGGTAAAATTCCAGAAACTCACACATTCTTTGCTGATTCTCATAGAGAATGGTCTATAGACAACCTCAGTGTAGGACAAATCAGAGAATTAATAGATATGATGTACACAGAGTATAAACTCATGTGTCTCAGAGGAAAACCTGAGGTAGATGCTTGTAAGACCATTATCCAGTGCTTTACAGGCACACTCCTGAGATGGTGGGAAACAGAATCTTCTCCTGCTTTGATTAAGCAAATGGAAGATCAATTGCTCAAAGATGAGCAAGGTAACATAATCCACAATCCAGATGGGACGGTCCAAAACAATATGATTGGAGCTCTAACCTCCATGATCGTTGAACATTGGTGTGGTTCAGAAGCTGATATAGCTGATAAAAATGAAGTTGTTCTAATGAACCTCAAATGTTACAAGATCTCTCAATATGAAGACTTCCATAGAGACTGGATGCAGAGGATATATGAGACAAAGGACTCCAAAAATCTGTTGTGGAAACAGGTTTACTTGGCAGCACTTCCATCAAAGTTTGTAGACTATCTTCGATTACAAGAAGTCTTCCAGATGCCATTTGAGTCCTATACATGGGGACAGATTTACAGTTTGATTACTAAAACATTGGTTGGCCTTTGTACTAGTGCAAAGGTAAATAATTCATTAGAAAAGTTGTCTAGATTTCCGGGCAGCAAATATGGCCTATCTCTAGAAGATCCACTAGTTAAGAAAAGGAAGCTCAAAAGAAGAGCTAAGAAAGAAAAGTTGCACACAACCAGAAAAAATTATAATAGATTCAGTAAGAAAAGGCCTCCATCTAGGCCCTGTGCACAACAAAAAAGAAAGGGATATTACAGGTATATCCCAAAAACACACTATTACAGGCCATCTGATATCCACTTACACAGTCATAAACAAGAAAAGTGGAACAAACTGACTTGTTGGCTCTGTGGCCAAACAGGACACACTGCAAATAACTGTCTTGTAGGAGAAGAGTTGAAAAAGAATCGTGGCAAGAAATCTCAGCCACAAAATCAAAAATTAAAACAAGTCAAGACTGAGACCCAATATTTTTGCATGAAATGTGGGTCCAAATCTCATAGGACAGAGCATTGTCCTAATGTTACAATTGGTGATCGCCCCCAAATTCAACAACAAGAATTGTTGTACTCATCTGATGAATTCTCAAATTCAAATAATAGTCCTGTCTATTCATCTGAAGAATTTGAAGAAATAAATCTTCATGCTAATGCCTGTAATTGTTCAGATTCAGACAATTGTAAATGCATTTTTACTGACAGTGAATCTGATTCTACAGAATCATCTTCAAAAGAAGAGGCACAGTATAAGAAACTCAAAGAAAAAGTTCTTATGGCTCAAACAGAGGAAGATGAAATAAAAATCTTATCTCAGATCCGTGCAATGGAGGATGGAGAAATGAAGACTCGCCTCACAGAAGCCTTCATGGATCAGCTGAAGATTTCAAATAGCAACAAAAATTCTGGTAAGAAGCCACTTTTTATTGATGCCTCATATGCAAGAAATGCAAAATCTTTTCAAAGACAAAGACAACAGGACAAGGTCCGCCCACTTACCTTGGGGGAAGTAAGCCATGAAATACACAATCTCAAATCTGAAATTTCCCAGCTAAAAATTCAGGTTCAGGGATTAGAAAAAGGAAAAATGCATAAAGAAACAAAACCAGAAGAAGAATCTGATCCAGAAGATTACTATAAAGCAAATGTCCAGATCTATGAAGGAATAAAAGATAATGATTCTGGTTTTCAAGAAATGCGGATACTCGCAGTCGAGTATCAACAACACCACGTATAGGTACAAATTTGTATACAGAATGAAATTTTTAATTTGACTGCACTTATTGATTCTGGAGCAGATGTGAATATACTCAACAATAAAGTTATCCCAGCAAAATTTTGGATGGCAGCTAAAAGAGAAGTTATTGGTCTAGGCAATAAGACGTTGAATTATGAAGTGCCCAAAGCTTCTATATGTTTTGACAGACATTGTATAAAATTGAAATTTGCTATTGCTGACATCCCAGTTGATTGCATCCTAGGAAACATTTTTCTAGCTGTTGTAGAACCTCATGGTTCATACAGGACAAAGAACAACAGAGGTGGATATTTTATCACTCTGCCTACTTCCAGTGGCCAATCCAGAAGGATAGAATTGCCATATGTATCGACTCCAAGAGTCTCGACAATGGTCCAAACTATGAAAGAACTGGAAAAAGCAGAAGCCAAGTTATCAGACTTAAAAGATCTGAAATCCACTCTCAGCATCTCAAAGCAGTTAACTTCTCCAGCAGTACAGAAAAAGATTTCAGAGCTAAAAGTCCAGATTGAAAATGAATGTTGCGCTGAAGAACCAAATGCATTTTGGCACAGAAAGCAACATTCAGTTGAGCTCCCATACAAAGCAGAATACACAGGCAGACCTTGTAAAAGCAAGGCAATCCCAATGAATAAAGAATATAGAGAACTCTGCCAGAAAGAGGTCCAGAACCTGCTAGACAAAAAACTGATCAGAGAATCAACCAGTCCATGGAACTGCTATGGGTTTTATGTCAATAAAAGATCAGAACAAATCAGAGGAATCCCGAGACTGGTCATAAATTACAAGCCTCTGAATGCAGTACTATCAGATGATACATATCCAATCCCCCACAAGGGTGATCTGATCAGTAGAATTGCAGGAGCCAAAGTATTTTCAAAATTTGATCTGAAATCAGGTTTTTGGCAAGTCGCCATTTCAGAGAAAGATAAATTTAAGACCGCCTTCAGTATCCCAGCAGGGCACTATGAATGGAATGTTATGCCATTTGGCCTCAAACATGCTCCGTCAAAATTTTAGAAGGTGATGGATAACATTTTTAAGCCATTCTTTGATTGGTTAATCGTGTACATAGATGACATTCTGATTTTTTCCAAGAACTTGCAAGATCATTTCAGGCATATCCAGATCTTTGTAAATACCATCAAAAGAAATGGTTTAGTCCTAAGTAAGAAGAAGATTGAGGTTTTCCAAACCTCCATTAAGTTTTTAGGCCACAATATTTTTAATGGCCAAATTTCACTGCAGAAACATGCTCTTGAATTTTCGAGCAAGTTTCCAGATATAATAACTGACAAGACTCAGCTGCAGCGTTTTCTTGGCTGCCTCAATTATGTCAGTAATTTCTATCAAGATTGCGCAAAGGACAGAAGTCTGTTGAACCAACGTCTGCGCAAGAATCCTAAACCCTGGACTCCAGCTCATACCAGAGCTGTACAAAATATCAAGTCTAAGGTAAAAACTCTCCCCATCTTATACATATCAGATGATGTTGCATTCAAAATCGTGGAATCAGACGCCAGCAATATTGGCTGGGGAGGTATTTTGAAACAAAGAAAAGGGTCAGAAGAGAAAATTATTCAATTTGCTTCAGGAACATGGAACCCTACTGAGAAGAATTATTCCACCATTGAAAAAGAAGTTAAAGCTGCATGGAATTGCATTGATAAATTTGAAATTCATCTTATCAACAGAACATTCCTCCTCAGGACTGATGCATCAGCATTAAAGAAAGTCTTGACAAAAAATATCAAAAAACCTGGGGAAGCTAAATTCGCAAGATGGCAAGCATTGTTTGCAAATTTTGATTTTCAGGTGGAACATATAAAGGGTAATGAAAATTGTCTCCCTGACTTTTTAAGTAGGGAACACCTTCAAAACATCCAGCATCAAGAACAAGATCATATTATGGTCATAGTAACTGAATGGGATCCAACTCAAAACCAAGAAGTCCTCAGAACAATAAATGAAGATCAAAGTTGGACTGAATACAGAAAAAATTGGAAACCCACATGGCAGCTCCGAAGCACAAAAGTCTTGGATGCTAATCTACAGCCACACCGATCTCCTTCATCTTGTGCCGGAAATAAGAGTCTTCCCAAAAGGCAATAAATGGATACATGACATGATTTACTCAGATAGTATGGTCAGAGCACATAGGGCAGAAGAAGTACTACAAAATGTCTTTAAAGATATAACAATGATATGGAATGAAGGAGGTGACAGAAGAAAAATATATCATAGATACTTCACTATAAACAGAGCCTGGAATACAGAATGGCCAATTACTAATCCAGTCTTATGGCCCCAAAATGATCCTAAACTTATTTTCCCTGACACAGTGTTTGATTTTGCAGGTTATAAGCAGCTATGGTGGGATCTGCTTAATGTAGATGGAAAAAATGAGACACACTACACTAAGCTTAAGTTTGGATCTATCAGAACTGGACAAAGATCACAACAGTCAAAATGGCTAGAGGATTGGTGGGATGACTATGGTGTTAACCGTACAGCCATTGATCCAATCTGCTATGAGGCCTATTTCCGCTTAAATTGTGATAAATGTTTTCACAAAAATAACATGGAATGTATTCATGAACCATTTAGAGATGTCCTTTATTCCTTCTACCATTAAAGTCATGGCCACCAATTCTAATTCTCTGAATTTTACTTTTTCAACATCACTGGAGTCAATTGTAGGCTTCTTATTTTTTCCTTTGACCAAGTTACGTACTTTGTTCTTTTCAAGGATGAGGTCAATCCTCTTCTTCCAAGATCTATAATTTGAGGCTCCTTCAAGTTTCTTTTCTCCCTTGATTGTGTTAGACATCTTCCTTGAATATAGTAGACTCTTTCCCTAAGATAATATTTTTGAATGGTTCCTTGATCAAGTGTTTCAGACTACCCTTTTCTTTCTTTCTTCACCAAAGCTTGATACCATGTTAGAAAATCAGAAAGGAAAAAAGATTTTCTTATTCGTGATAATTACTTGTGATGTTCTTGATTTGTTATTACGTTTCTTTATATCTTCTTTCTTTTAGTTCATCAAGCAATTACCAAAGCAATAGCACATAAAACAATGGGCACCAATGTAGGCTCATAGCGAGGGAAAAACCCTTGTAGGGGAAAACCCAGTCAATAATTCTTCCTTCAATAGTTTTCCGGAGATATTCCAAGACTCTTGACCTTGACAGACACTTTCCTCCACACCAAGTCAACCTTGTTCCTTACTTGTAGATGATCCTTTTTGACCTAGCAATAGTTGCAGCAGCAGCAACACTTTCTTCAACCCAACAACTTCGACCTTTCCTTGGAGACTTCGATCTTCACTGAAAAACTTCGATCTTCACTCAGAAACTTCGATTTTGGCCCAAGACAGCTTCTTGAGGTGGCAACGTCACATGGAAATTGGCTATGGCATCAACACGGCAACTAGCTACGACATCATATGACATCAACAAGAAAACTTCGATCTTCCAAACTAGGGCACGAGAGAGAGAGATAGTTGCACCAAAAGTTTGATTTTCCCTTTCTCCTCCTAGACCAAACTCGTGCTTCCTTCTCTTCCTTCTTCTATTTCGCACTTCTTCCGGCTTCAAGAGAGATTGAACTTTCCTGTGAGAGAGAGTGCTTCAAATGGAATTCGAATGGCTTCATTTGTAGCCCTTTGATGAGGTTGAGAGGTCGACTTGGTGTGGAGACAACATAACTCATATTTGACTCAATACTTAACCTTTTTACATGATTGACAAGCCCAAGAAGGGTCTCTTTAAAAGTACAATGACTCTGTTGACTCAGAATAAATCCTAGAAGTCCTCAATGGGGACTTTGACCTAAAGCATGAAACCCATGCTTTAATAAGTCAAAATAATAATAATAATACTTTTCTTTATTCTTTTGACAAGTACATTACATGATTACTCAAATACATTAATGAAGACCGAACCTAGTTACAATTTCCAACAAATGCACCTAGACCAACATGCCCCCACCCAGCTTAGTAGTACTATAGGGTCAAGCAATTGATCCAGCGCCCAAATGAGCTTTATCTCATTCTTTGAGACATGGTAAGGCTAACAGCATCTTCAGTGCCCTCAACGTTGGAAGAGAGTCGGGAATATTGATCACAAGGAGATCCATGAGTCCCATTTTGTGCCCCAAACCCAAAACTAACGTCCACAAGATGATTTTGACAAAGATCTAGTGGCCAACCCTTGGAAGAAGAATTTATAGGGCCTCTACACACGTTAAGGCACTCATGGTCCTCAATGCAAGCCCAAAGGAGACATCTACTAGCATGATGTCAGCATTTCAGCTTGCACATGTGGAGATTTACTTTATTTCACAAACGCTACTAGGTCAGTTTGTGACCTAGACTAGTATTTGCCCATTATTTTATGATTCATAGAGGCTACTAGGCTAATTAGGCATTTCTATGCCTCGAATAAGTAGAACCTATCATTGTAACTTCTCATGATCATACCTTTGGTTTTTTGGCCTCACTAAAGGAATTCGGACTTGTTATCTTGTGGAAGAATTGGATATCTTGGATACATTTTGATATTTGAAGCTAATCTCAAATATTATTTAGAGCTATTCTTTGGTCTGATGGATAGAAATCTTGCATGTTATCATGTAAGTGCACTTAATTGTTGAATATTTATTTCTTAATGTCTAATGTATGGAATGACTTGTTACCCACCATTTTGCGGGTGATATCCCTACGAGAAAAATTTTCTCCAAGATGGTCCTTAGTCGGCAGCCAGCAACCCCTTGAAGCCACCAAGTAGCTCGTTGTGCCATTTCTCCGCCACCTCAGCCAGCCATGTGGTCCCTCACCCATCTGTCATGATAGTATGATTGATGGTGGGCCTCCCGAACCTAAAGGTATGCCTTGTCATTTGGTAATTGAGTATTGTAATTTGCTTATCATGGATACTTTTGGGCATGGATTAATGGGGGGATTCGGCGGAAAGAGCAGAGTAGATTTGTGCTCTTGTCCCCTAGACCTATTTTGGATGTTTACCTTGGACCCTAGTTTCGTGGGATCTCTTTTACTAACCTTTGGGCTTTAGAGATGGCACTACATGGGAAACCCTGATTTTGGTTGCGTGGTCTCGCTCCTTCATCCACATATATCACTCCCTTTCCACTCATTATAACCCCACTCATCGTTTCTCCCACCTGGGCCCACATTCCTCCACTTGGTCCACATAGGGTTAGCCTTCCAACTCCCCTTGCCCACACCTTGGGTTGGGCCTAGAATGATGCGTCAGAGGTTGATGCGGCTAAAAAGAAAAGTAAAAGCATAATTGGCCACATTCAACAAGAAAATGTACCATAAAACACAAAATATGGTCGGGACAAACACATTTAGCACATGGGAAAAAGCCAATACATGAGCTCTACCCCATTATCATGGCCATCACCCTGATTCCTATAGGTTCTAGATGAGCCTCCTTTATCATTTAGGAACCCATGATTGTCCCAACCACTGGTGCGCAATGAACCGCCCTACCTTAAAGGGGATATCCACTGTTATACCTTACACATCATGCTCTTATCCCTTGATCCCCGAGAAGCTAATCAAAGAAAAATCATAAAAGGTAAAAGACATATAAAGAAGGGTGGAAAAATCAAGGTCGGGGCACCTCATGCACCATGATTGCTCCCTCCTACACATTATATACCAAAGTGTGGGCTTCATTTTTACTAGCTACCCTTGTACCACAACATGTGGCCCAAGGTTGCTCCTTTCATTCCCTACTCCATTCATCCCTTTATCACATACCACCACCTTTTGAAGAATGTATCTTGGACATACTATCCCCTTTAAAGGTAGAAACCACCTAATAAAGTACTTGGTTAACCCCATTTGAAGCTTGGAGACATTAGCACATGCCAAAGCCCACTATGGAAATGCATGTCATTATGAAGTGCCTACCTGTTGTCCATGGTTTGTAAGCTCTTTAACTCAATTTCCTTAAGTGACTTGTTGTACTGAAAGGCTAGGGGATGCATTGGATCTTATGCAGGATAGCATATGGTCTCCATTTTGGTTTGGTCTCCCTATACGGGGTCCTAACCCTCCAAACGGCTACAATGGCACAAGCAGTGTGTGTGTAGAGAGCCATGGGCTTCCACAGTAATAGACAACACTCCATGGATCCCCAGAGATGTTCAAAGATTGCTCGAGATTCACCTATTGGACGAGGAAGATGCACCTAGTTCACCATGCCCAGACAGCCCCATAGTTGTACCATGCACTTGGTAGATGACCCAGGACTTGTATACTAATGTGGCATAACTTACACCATCATCTGAGCCTTTACAGATGGTCTCCAAGCATCTTCGATCTACTTGGAAACCCATGAGGTTATTTGTGTGCCCTCACACCCATTGGGAGCACCACAAGTTTATTATTTGGATAATAAGGGGCCAACCCCTTGTCCACTACTTCTGGGAGTCCTATTCATCATTATGGCACTTATGGACTTCATCAGGCTTCTTAGAAGGCCCAGCGACATGTATTATTGATCATTCGACCTCTTGAGAGGTTTATTCTTTTGTTTATGAGCTATTTTGGTGGGCTTGTCACCAAAATATTAGTTGTTTCGTACTTTATTTTATTCTAGGGGCTAATGTTGGCCCAAGTAGCTAAATCGAACTCATTAGAAGTGTATAAATAGAAGTGATGAGGATTCATTTTGGCATCATCACTTGGATTCGGAACTTGTATCTCTTTAGAGATTTTCTTTATCCTTCTTGGAGTACAAATTTTTGGAGCATGGAATGAATTTTGACGTTTGGATAATTTTCATATGTCTTGGAGCTTCTTGATGGCATGTTTTTGGATGGCTGGATATATTCTTATACATGTAAGTACATTTTAATGATATTCTTTCTTTCTAATTTGTCACATACATTGTTGCGGGGAATTCGCTATACTAGGGTATTTGTTGCATCTCTTATGCGAAGTTGTGGAAATTTTGTTTCTGGATAGTGAATGCTTCATGTGTAATGAATAAATGTTCCTAGGGATGTTTCATTACTAAAATTCATCTTGATAAGCCATTTATCTTGCAAAACGAAGTAGAAAGCCTTTGAAGTTTCTTTTGTTGTTTCGCTAGTGCCAAGCGAAGTTGTCTTTGAGGCCTCCTCGACCTAGAAAATTCTAAGGTCCATAGCCATAATTCTACCTGACTCCATTTCTCCCCAAAGGATTAGGCACTGGTCCACCCAAAGGTGATCACCTTAAACCTTTTTCATCCTACTCCCTCTCATTTTCTAGGCCTAGCCCCATTAGGTCTCCTAGGGCATCATTTATCTTGCAAACCACCCATTAGGTCTCCTAGGTGCCCTCCAATTTTGAAAAAATTCCAATGGTGGGATCTTGAGATATCTCAAGCCCTAGCCTCGAGATTGAATCTTGCCCTTGGTTTCCTTAGGCTAGAAGCCTCATTGGGACCCTCACATTGTCTTGCATTAAAAAATCTTTCTTTGGTCCCTTTCCCCCTCCAAAATAGGTCAAGCATATCATTGGTTGCTAAACCCTACCCCCTTGACCTACCCCACCCCCCGGGTCCACTTGGCCTCGTGTGGTCCCATACACTATTTATGGTAATTCTTCAAGAATCACTAGGAATCCAAGCTTTCACAAGAATTTGGTCGTGGTGACAATGGGCCACTACCCCATTGTTGCCTCTTGGTCTACTTTGTGCAGGGGAATTCGGCCATGGTAACAATGGGCCACTACACCATTGTTTTCTCTTGGTCTACCTTATGACTTGCAGGATTTCCTCCTCCAATGGGCTGCTAGATTTTGGGGCAACTTTTTGTTGAATTTTCTATAATAGAAACCAATCTTAATCTAATAATTACTTTTCAATAATTTCCAATCAAGTTATCTTATGTCACATATATCATTAAGCAATTATACATAGAAAGTCTCAATAGTAATGCAATGATAATAGTAGGATCATAAAGAGGTAGTCAACCACAAAAGAGACAACAAATTTTGCCATAGGAAAACCCAACCTTGGGAAAAACCCAACAAACTTTTCTTCTTGTAGAAATTGCTCTTCGGCAATAATTACAATTCCATAATTAATTTAGGAATCTGTGCCAAAATCAAGGTCAATGTTACCAGCCAAACCTGGTCAAAATATTAGCCAGTCAATTGTTGGTCAAACATTAAAATCATCACTTCCAGTCAAATTTCAACCTAATCAAAGAGTCTCGTGCAGTTAACTTCAGGTATGTGGTTGACCCTTACAGTCAACTTGGACCTACAATTGACTTCCTGTGGTAAAACCGTGATCAACCCCTGGAGTTTAGTCAAAATGTCTCAGGAGGCTAGCCAAAATGATCATAATTTTCTAATAACTTGGTGACTTTGTTTTATTGCAGAAGGGCAATGAGTTTCTTGTGGAAGACATTGGTCATTCATGCACTCAAGAAGTCAAGATTGTTGGAGAATGTAACTAGATTCGGTCTTTGTTATGAATATAATTATATAAAAATAATGTAAATATAAATAATAATAACAATCATAGTAATGATTAATTAGTGATAAGTACTGAAGAGGCATGCTAATGGGACATGACCATTCATGAAGAGGCACCTGCCTAGGTATATAAGCTGGCCTCATTTATAAACATATCATCTCATATCCCATATCTTATATACATTCTTATATAAATATATTTGTCCTATAATGGATATGTACGTATACCAAATATTCTGAGTATTCAGCTACGTTTATGAACTTTGTTCATAGCATTGGTATCAGAGTTATTTGATCCTCTGGCTGTTCAACCGCTACACATATCCAATCTGATCCGCCCTTTGGCCATCAACCCTTGATCAGTTTGTTGTCGTTGGAAATCGGGATTTTAGCCACACAAATATTTGGAGGTTCTCCATTCTGCTGTTAGGCCTTTGGCCATAGAAAAAAAAAAATGTTGATTTAAAAAAAAATTAAAAAGAAAACAAAGAAGAGAATATTTAAAAAAAAAATTAAGAGGAAAAGAAAAAAGAGAAAATATATATATTAAAAAAATTATTATAAAAAGGTTTAAAAAAACAAAATACATAAAAAATAATAATAACAATAAATAAATAACAGTGCAACGACCCACACACACAATCGCCCAACAAGAGCCTCATGTCATCTCCTCTCCACTATACCATACGCCAACATTGTCGGCTCAATCAACGACTACCACATGCAACAATGTACACAACCACCATCACTGTTGTACGTTGTCTATCTGTAGACTCGCCTTTCGTACAAATCGCCTAACAACAACCAACTTCTCATCCGCCACAAAGTTGTCGTACTTCTATGTTTTCCTCGTACATCTATGTGTCACCAATCAAATCTCTTATTGTCGCGATTGTATTCCTGTGTAGATTTTGTCCAACCTTGCTTTGTCACTGCTGCTAACCACTGTCCATCGTCGTCATCGCCACCCTACAATACACTGTTGCTCTATTCCCCACATCCAACAATGCTCTAACTACAGCCATGTGATACCGCAACCACCAAGAAAAAACAGTTTGTAAGACAATCATCATCTATCAAAAATTCAAGTTGTCGATTTGTTATTGGAGTCATTTGGGTTACACAAGTGAAGCATCACCTTGTGGACCTTTCTGGCGTTGTAAAAGTCTTATTACCAATTATCATTCATTCCATACAATTTCAATCTGGATTCCCACAACCCATCAAGGCACCAATAGTTGTATTACAGCCCTGTTACCGCTCAAACTAGCAGGGGACATAAGGGGGATCCCTAAAGGGAAAATGCTAGGCCAAGGGCAACAAATGGAGACTTAGCCCACTGTCACCTCAACTAACACTCCCTTCTATTTACGGACTTTCACCAATGGGAGGAGACCCAGTATGTATCAATTCACCGATGAAGGACAAGTCGACGGAAATGAGTGGCCCAAATAAACCCTTTCCCAAAGGAATTTGAAGGATGGAGCTTGCTTCCTTTCTAAGCAAGGTACTATGTGTTCTAGGGAAAGGAAGAGAGGATTTGAGGGTTAGGTTTATGGGATAAGACTTGTGAAGGAGTTCCCCAATCCCTAAATCCTTGTTAGAATTGGTATCCCGGATGGTTCTTGAAGAATAATCTTTCAAAGGAGAGGGACCACACGGGGCCATGTGGACCCAATCTAGGGTATGAGGAAAGAATGCAGCAACCAATGATATTCTTACCCTAGACAAGGTGAGGAAAGGATCAAAGAAATAATTTTCCCTTGAAGATGTTGTTTTGACCCTCTTAAGAACTAGCCTTGGGGATGGCAGGGCAAGGTTTGATCTTGGAGCTAGGGCTTGGCTTTTTTCCCAACCACTGTCGGAATGGCTTCAAAATTGCAAGAGAGCTTGAGGAAGGGTGAGCATAGGAGACCCTGGGAGATCGAACTTTTTGGAGGGCTAGCTTGTCGGGAAATTGATGCCCTAGGTACCCCAACTTGGCTAGACTTGGAAGGAGGTGAAAGAATTATGATTTTAGTGACCACCATTGGTAGATCAATGCCTTAATCTTTGGGAGAATGGATTCTATGATGAATATGAGTAGGGTTTCTTGGTTCCCAATCAAGGAGGCCTCAAGATCACTTTGCTAGCCTTTTAGGTCAAGAAAAAGCAACCTTGCAACTTTTCTACTTCGATATGCAAAGGAAATGGCTTATTAAGGTCAAATTCTTTGATAGAATTACCCCTAGGAGATTTCGCTCATTACATGGACCATGCATTGAGAGATGTTGTAATAGAGACAAATTCCACAATTTTAAGCAGTGAATGCATGTAGCAATTAGCCCTAGAATAGCGAAAATCCCAGTCCAACTATTAAATTTGGTAACTACGGCCAAAATCCACCTTGGACAGCTCATATGATGGACAAGACTGATGAATAGGTCGCAGATATTTTTACGAAGCCCCTAGTGAAGGTCAAATTCTTAACCTTCCATGAACGACTTGGAGTCGTGGAGAGACCCTCTTATGAGGGTCCTGTTTGAGTTGGATATTGAACTTTGGGAGCTCCGGGGGGATTGGGGGTACTTCTTGGAGTGATGAGCAACCATAGGGTGAGTGGTTCACCTTCCCCTAGTGGTGTGTTGTGTATAGGGTGAGTGGTTCACCTTCCCTTGTGATACCCCATGATGGTTCATATATGCATAGGATGAGTGGTTCACCTTCTCTTATGGCATATGAGCAGGATGAGTGGTTCACCTTCTCTTGCCGATACATCCTACCCATGTAGTCCAAGACTCATGGGAAGTACCTCTCATTTGGCCAATAAGTAGGGAAATGAGGTTAGGGACCATAGTACTACCGATGGACTCATCATGTACTATCGTAATCCCTATGTTAGAATGTTTGATATTGATCTGCGATCAATGGACACTGACTTCGGGTCTGTGGAGAGTGGTATGATACACTCTCGATCGTTTCTTCTTCATTATTTCTTCATGGTTCAGTAGAGCAGAACAAGGATGACAGGGATGGTACAGATTGTCAGATGGTTCGGCAGGGGGAGTTCTCCCTAGTTGAGAGGGTGTGTTAAATTTGGCAACTAGGGCCAAACTCCACCTTGGACAGCTCATATGATGGAGATGATATTTATTGGATTCCTCTTTCCAAGAGGTGTAGGATTGATCTAAAGATCATCTCATTCTGACATGTATAAATGGAATTATGAATTTATTTCTTTTATGGACAAATTGTCAAGGTCGGACAGCAATCTAATGTAGGCTCAACAAGCCCAAAATCCATGTCCCTTCACCCTCAACATTGCATATAAATAGGAGTGTCTACCTCATTTGGGCATTCATCATCACACACATATCTCTCTCTCCTCATCTGATTGGATCATACAAATTTCAAGACAGCCTTCTTCTCCTCCACACGTGCGAAGGGTTGACTATGTTTCTATTTTCCTGCATTGACCAAGTTGCAGCAAGTTTGACCAGCGTTTACCGGGCAGCATTTGACCCTGTTTGACTGTGTTTTTCTTGGGAGAATTTCTATTTGGGCAAACCGTATTCTTTGGCACATATTTCGATGATTTCTGGATAGTTTGACCAACATTGACCGCAAGTTTGACTGTGTGTTGAACAAGTTTGACCGATTTCTTCAAGACTGTTTTGGGTCCATTTGGAGTGTTGTTGGAGACCAAATTGACTAGGTTTGACCACGCTGATTTGGACGAGTAATTATGTTGATTTGACCAGCATTGACTTTCTGGTTGAGCATCATGTTGCCTGCAGTTTGACAAAACAAATTTCACTATGTTTGGGAAAGTAAATTTTGTATATTGTACTCTCTCTACTGAACTTTTGAAGAATAATAAGAAGATTTGATCAAAGGGTTTTCCCCACATTGGGGTTGTTCCCTGGCATTCGCCAAATATTCTGTGTGCTCTTGTCTTGTCTTGTCTTTTGGTTATTATTTATGTTGTATCTGCATGGAAATTGATATTGGGCTAATAAGAAAATTGAAGTAAATTGCTCTAAAGAATAGAACATGCCATTGTTATCTAAAATTAACACCGACGTATATGACAAAAGTAAACAAGAATAACATTAAAAAGCATGGACTTACATGTAACAGAGTATATCCAACCATTCACAATTGACAAGAGAGAAGCTCCAAGAGAAGATAGACCAATATCCACACATCAAAACTCATCCATAAAGCTCCAATTCATCCTCTATAAAAAGTGCGAAAATCTCGGGAGAGATAAGAGATCCAATCCGAAGTAATGATGAGCAAATGATCTCATGTCACTTGTATTTATACACAACTTAGGAATATGAATTAGTGTCCTTGCCCTACATAAGCCCCAAAAATAAAATAATGTTCTAATAATTCAACTTTTGGTGACAAGCCCACCAAACTAGCTCTTAAATGAAAAAATAAGCTTCTCAAGAGGTCAAATAATAATATATGCATGTCGTAGGGCCCTCTAAGAGGCCTAATGAGGTCCATGGGTGCCACAATGAAGAATAGAACCCTCAAAAGCAATGGACAAGGGGTTGGCCCCTTGTAATAACCTGCGATGCTCCAAATGATATGTGGGGGCACACAAGTGTCCTCATGGGTCTCCAAACAAATCGAAGATGCCTGTAGATCGCCTGCAAGGGCTAGGATGGTGGTGTAGGTGGTGCCACATCATCATGCAAGGCCTGGATCATATGCGAAGTGTATGGTGTAAATCTGGGACCAGTTGGGCATAATGGATCAGGTGCATCTTCCTCCTCCACTAAGTGAACCACGAGCAATCTCTGAATGGCTTTGGGGATCCATGGATTGTTAACTGTTGCTATGGAGGCCCATGGCTCTGAACGCACATCCTACAAGTGCCAATGTATCCCTCTGGAGGATTAGGACCCCATATAAGGAGACCAAACCCAAAATGGAGACCATCTACAATTCTGTATAAGATGCAATGCGTCCCCTTGCTGGAAATACTGAGAGGGGAGTGAATCAATATTTCTTTTCAATTGTTAACCAGTTAGATTATACATAATTAAAATCAGAGAAATGAATAATTTTATTAATGAAAAGGGACAAAAGATCCTTTTATAAATGAAGGTGTACAATGATTTCCAAGCACCAACATGGACTTAATGAGGCTCCAACCTCTAGGATTTCGACCCTATCTTCACCAAGGCTCCAACCTTGAAATCAGGGGCACCTACCCCAAGGACACCAATCCTTCTCTGTTGCTTCAAAAAATCTATTTCAACAAATGTCTTCAAAGGGTTGCTTCGTGATTTTTAACAGTTGCTCAAACGTTCCTGATCCAGAATCATGCCAAAATACTTCAAGGATTATTAAAGGTAACTACAAGGTCTGCTCAAGGAGTGCTACAATGTTTGTTCCATGTTTGCTTTAAGATTTTGCTTCAATAGGTCTTCAATAGTTCTCCAAAGCAGCTCAATGGATCTCCAAACTCGGCTCAAAAACAATTTTAAACTCTTCTTCACAATATGCAAAAGGACTTCTTTGATGGTCTTCAAAATTGATATCAAGGAGTGTGCCAAGTCTATTCACAAGAACCCAAGCTATACTACTGAACCACTGTTGCACCAATACCACTGTTTAAATTGCTCCAATATTCATACCTAATGATTTATACATCATGTCAATACCCCTGTTCCAAATTAACCCAATGTTATTTCTCAGATCAGAATTCACTCCTCTGTAGTTGGTATGAACCAGATTGTAACACAGTCCAATAGCGCAAGGCTTAGCACCTGTTTCCTTACCACAAATGTATCTGAAGGTGCGCAGGAAGGCTCCAAGGTGCACAAAAAAGCCACCGCAGACTCCAGCAGTTTGAATGTGCACAAGAAGGTTACCACAGTGAAGACTGTCTTGCTGTCATTTAGCCCGTAAATGTTAACTCAACCCCAAACCGCACTCCTGTTTCTACAAAGTATTTAACCAGAAGTCCGCAATCTCTACTGGGAGTAAGCTTCGTCCTGTATTGTTCTATTTTTCTCGCACTGCCCTCAACCTTGGTGCAAGTTCACAAGATGTGAACTTCTTCGTCCTTCTACTTTTCCACAATCCGAAATTGTTGAAGATGATTAAAATGTCGAGTTTCTTGTGCATATATATGCCCTTCTTTAGGCGTAGAAACAAATAGATATGTCCCTAAATGAGGCCAACATGTATTGACATGTTCAGGTCAGCTTATTGACCACGATTATACCCTTATCTTTAAAAAATAATATATCTTAAAATATTTGGAGTTTCAAGGCATGAGATAGCTCATTAGAAAGCTAAAAGGATGCTCTAAAATATGGTCTAGGTCTCGTGATGATATTCTTCCTCAAAGATGGAGAAAAATATTATTTAATGTGACTAATCATCATTAGTGTAGAAATGGAGGCAAGGCAGAGTGTCTTTGAGTGTTGAGTTTCTTCATTGTTTGGTTTCTTCATTGATTGCCACCATGTCCCTGCCTTCTTCAATATATTGACATCAATGACAATTAGATTAACAATCTCACCCTTTGTCATTGGATGGAAATATTTTTCTTCTCTCCCCCTTTGACATCAATGGCAAAGGAGTGCACAAGGACTCCCCATGTCGAACTGCTCCTCCTGTCATGCGGCATCTTAAGAGTCACCTTAGTGTAATGCTAGAGTAATAACCCCCATCTTTTGGCGAAGATGTTCAAATGCTTCTCGAGGAAGGGGTTTGGTGAAAATGTTTGCGATTTGCTCCTTTGTATTGATATATTCCAACTTGATGTTTTGTTCGGACACTTGTTCATGGAGAAAATGATATTTGATTGGTATATGTTTGGTCTTTGAGTGCATCACTGGATTTTTACTGACACTGATAGCACTTGTGTCGTCACAATAAATGGTGATTGGCTGTGTGGACATCTTTTAGAGCTTCCTTCATCCATAATATTTGAGTACAACAATCTGCAGCAGCTATATACTCGACTTTAGTTGTAGATAGTGATATGGATGATTGTTTTTTGCTAAGCCAAGATACTAGACAATCTCCCAGGAAGAATGCATTTCCACTAGTACTTTTCCGCTCATCGACACTTCCGGCCCAATCATCATCGGTGTATGCAATCACAGTACCAAACACCAAAATTAAGAGTTCATTTCAAGTATCTGAGAATTCTTTTTACAGCTAACAAATGGGTTGCTTAGGCGCTGATTGAAATCTTCCTACCATTCCTACTGCTTGCAAAATGTCAAGTCTTGTAGCAGTTAAGTATAGGAGAGCTCCAATTATTGACCTGTAAAGAGTTGCATCTACCGAGGGGAATTCATCATCTTTGCTCAATTTGCAATGTATGGTCATTGGTGTGGTCATAGGTTCACAGTCTTCCATCCCATATCTTTTAAGCATGTCTTTAAGATATTTTGTTTGAGATATGAACATGCCTGTTGTGGTTTAAGATACTTGTAGTACAAGGAAGTAAGATAACTCACCAATCATCGGCATTTCGAACTCTTTTGACATATTTTGAGCAAACTCATGGTTTATCTCATCATTATTGCTAGCAAAAATCAGATCACCAACATAGACAAGAGTGACTCGTAACTTATCCTCGTCCATCTTCATGTAGAGATTACTTCCTGCCACCCCCTTTTGAAGCCTTGCTGTCATAGATACTGATACAATCTTGCGTACCAAGCTCTAGGAGCTTGTTTCAACCCATATAATGCCTTTTTCAACTTACAAACAAAGTCTTTTCCTTTTGTTATATCAAACCCTTCTGGTTGCTCCATGTAGACTTCTTCCTTGAGTTCCCCATTCAGAAATGTTGATTTTACGTCCATTTGATAGACTTTGAATCCTTTTGAGCAAGCGAATGCCTAAAACAACCTTCTAGCTTCCATACGAGCTACTGGTGCAAAGGTTTCTTCAAGGTTGATTCCTTCAATCTATGAATAACCTTTACAAACAAGCCTTGCCTTATTTCTGATGATTTGTCCATCTTCATTCATTTTTTTTTGAACACCCACTTGGTTCCAATTATATTTTTTGTTTTGGACGAGGTACCAGCTCCCATGTCTCATTCTTCTCGATTTGAGACATTTATTCTTCCATGGCTTCCCCCCAATGAAGATCCTTACTTGCTTGAGTAAAAGTTTCTAGTTCTACAATAGATAGGAGAGCAACATCATTTTTCCTTGGTGTACTTGTCATCCTTCTTCGGGTTTGTATCCCCTCGTCTACATTGCAATAATCTGCTCTTCCGAGTCATGTTTCTGGTGGAATTTCACTTTTAAAGGAGTTTGAGATGGTTCTTTTTCCTTTTGTTTTTCTTGATCCTTTTCCTCTTTTTCAAGTTCTTCTTCACTCTTCAATGAGGGGGTCAACTTCATGATTTTCAATTTCCTTTTCTGGAAGAGCTTCAACAATCTTCAGATCAATGCTTTCCACTATTTTCCATAGTCGATTATTGTAGCACATGTAAGCTTTGCTCCTAGTAGAATATCCAAGGAATATTCCTTCATCAACCCGAGAATCACATTTTCTTGGTGAGTCATCATTGATTTTTATGAAGCATTTGCTTCCAAAAGTTCTGAAGTATTTTACTAAAGTAGGTCTTCCTTTCCATAATTCATAAGGAGTCTTCTCATTATTTGGTCTTAGTTGAGTTCGATTCAAGGTATAAACTGTTGTCCCGGCTGCTTCCCTCCAAAATTTTGACTGTAAGGCAGCTGTTAGTAACATTGTTCTTGCCATTTCTTGAACAGTTTGGTCTCTTCTTTCAACTACCCTATTTTGCTTGGGTGTTCTAGCGGCAAAGCATTCTCTTTCGATTCCATGTACTTTACAAAATTCATCAAATTCTTTTGATGTGAATTCTCCCCCTCTATCCATTCTAAGACATTTAATCTTAGAATCCTTTTCATTTTCTACAAGAGCTTTAAGATTCTTAAAACATTCAAATGCTTCAGATTTATATTTTATGAAATATACCCACATCATTCTAGTATAGTCATCAACAAATAAAGCAAAGTACCTTTCTCCTTGGAGTGTTGGAGTTCTAGTTGGCCCACATAAATCTACATGAATGATCTCTAGAGGTTTTGATGTTGAGAACTCCTTAGTCTTGTGGTTGGTTCTAGTTTGCTTGCCATGTTGACATGGGCCACATACAACTTGATCTGGTTTGAACATCTTTGGAATGTCCCTTACTGCATTAATTTTGCTAATATTGATCAAGTTATCAAAACTTGTATGCCCCAGTCGCTTGTGCCATAGCCAGCTTTCATCTGTTTGACTTAGATAACATTTATCTTCTTGAATTTTGTTCAGAATGTAGATGTTATTTGATGTTCTAACTCCTTTCACCACAAGTTCTCCTGAGGAAGAGTTCCTTATTTCACAATATTTAGTGCTAAAGACAACATTATGTCCTTGATCATAGATTTGGCTAACACTCAAGAGATTGTGTTTGAGCCCGTCTACCAGGAAAGCATTTTGAGCCTTTCCTTTTCCATTAATAAGGGTAATAGTTCCTTTTCCAGCAATTTTGGCAGATCCACTTCCAAAGGATACATTTCCTTCCTTTTTGTTCAATGAGACAAACTTCCTTTTGTCCCCTGTCATATGTTTGGAACACCCACTATCCACAAACCAATGATTTTCATCACTATGAGCACATACAACTAAGCCACATTTATCCGTATTGAGATTCTCATCTTTTGCTTCTCTTCTTTTGAGGGGGGAATTTTGTTCATTATGTCCATTATCATTACATAATGAGAAAATTGGATCAAATTTGGCAAAAGGATCAAAAGAGTTGTAGGTCTTGATTTGTCCTTGCCCTTTGAGACCACATGGTTTGTTTGTTTGGTCCTTCAATCTTGGTACTTCATTCATACGAGCCATGCAATGTTTAGCTTGATGACCAAAATTTTTACAATAATAACAATGCCCAAAAAGATAGTTTGGTACCTGTTGTAATAGCCATGATTTGAATCAACATTCTTCCTTGGAGTTACTTTTTCTTCATTCTTTGGATTTGAGGTGGGCCTTTGATGAGATGATTTTTATTCTTTTGCATTGCTCGAAAGTATGTCGACGTAGCTTCTTGCATTATCCTTAGTACTTGATGATTCTCCTTTAAAACCAATCCTAGATTTTTCATATTGAGGTTTTTGAGCATTAAGAATATTGTCAAGTGTTTGAGAGTTTTCCCAACACTTTTGACTTGCTCCAATTCCTTTCTCAGAGATAATATTTCAGCTTCACGATTTTCATAGATTTTTTCCTTTTCTTTTAGCTTATTTTCCAAGAGGTCTTCCCTTCCTTTTGCTTCCTCCTTTTCTGCCTTGACAGAAATGATTTTATTTCGTAATTTCTCATTTTCTTCAATGGCACTTATTAACAATTCATCTACGTTTCCTTCTAGTCTTGAATCATCATCATTTGTGAATGCCATGAATAATACTTCTTGGCTTCTAGCATAGTCATTTTCTTCATCTAATTCATCTTTACCTCCCTTGCGTTGAGGGAAATTATTAGTTGATTTCACTTTTATGACTACAAAGTCATCTTCATCAAACTCATCTTGCTTAGAGAAGAAATTCTTCTTATTAAACCCTTTCTTTTTGTATACTGTTAGCCTCCTGCTGCAGCAGGTATTCATTTTTCATGATTGACATTTTTACATGCCAAATATGTCATACTCTGCAAGCTGCAGTGTTCCATATTTCCACAATAAGCAATGAAAGTGTGCTGGTCCAAATGCCACTGCTGTATTCTATTTGTGATGAGTTTTTTCAGTTAAGGGAAGACCAAACAGCTAAATCTTGGTCTCCCCAGATTTCAATTTCCTGTTGTAGAATATAGAGAATGTATCTGCCCAAACAGCTAAATCTTGGCAGATTAGTAGATAAGTAGAGAATCAAAGGGACCCAACTGTTTAATCTGGGCCCTAGCAGAAATAAGTGTAGATTTAGATAGGAAAATTGAAAAAAGAAAAATTGTAAAGCTGGGTCTGCAAGTCTAAATGCACCCACCCATAAAAAAAAAAGAAGAAAAAATGTTAAAAAAGTAGGCTGGGTAGGTAGTTGTGTGGTCGCAGAATGATAATGTGTGATCAGTTTTGTGGTACAAAGTGTTTTATCTTTTCAGATCACAGTGCAGGCAATTTTATGCAAAAGGGCTCAAAGGTGAACATCACTAACTCCCCTTTCTTCTAAACTCCCCAAAGCCACTTACTAACTTCCCAAAGAGGTCAAGATCTGCTTGCCTCTTAGTCTTATCATACTCCATATCAGTTGCCTTGGTGAAGATCTGCTTCACCCAAGGATCTCAGTTCTCTACAAGTCTTTTTTCCCAAATTTAGCCTAAGGCCCCTGACCTTAGCGCTTGCTGGTCACCTTCATATTAACTACTAACAGTATTATATAAATCCCTATCAGTTTTCCCATTCCCCTATTAAACTATGCATATAAAACTCCCCTATGTAAATATTCCCTCCCTGGCAATATAGCCATATTTTTATAAAGTCCGGGAAAAAATGGTCTATCTGGGGTTGTTTTTAGCCCATCCGAGTCACAGCAGGGATTAATCTGACACCTGGTCAGACTAATAACCTCTTCCTTAACTCAAAAACCCTCAGAAACCCACTTTTTATCCCTTTACCCCAAGTTTTGGGCATAAATTGCTAACCCGCGCTCAAAAAACCCATAAACCCGCCATTTCCTAAGTCTAAACCCACCGCGCGCTATATTTAAATGGGAATATTCCCGCGAATATCCCCGCCCGCTAACCCGCCGCCGCCTCGCATCTACCGCCAACCGTTGGATCTCCCGCCCCGCAGATCTACGGTGGGCGGGCCGTCCCATCTCCAAAACGCCCGAGCTTTAGCGTCCGGGAGATGGGCGGTATTGCCGCCGTACCTCCCGCCACGCGTCAAGCGTTGGGCCGTGGCGGAGCCCTCTCCCCCGAAACCACCGTTGACCATAAGCGGTGCGCCACAAAACCGGAAACCGCCCCTGCCTGCGTCACCCGCCTGCCCAGTGACGTCACCCCCTGCCCAGTCACTATGTCGAGTCACCTGCCTGCGTGGCCTCCTGCCACGTCACTGCCACGTATCCCTGCCACGTCACCATCCGTACATGATGACGTCATGCTGACGTCATCCCGCCACGTCGTCCTACTGACGTCACCCGCCGTACAATGTCACATCATGCTGACGTCATCAGCACTTTTTGGGCGCAAAGGCGCGAAAATCGCACTTCGGAGCCCCGGAATCCGATTCTGAGGCAGTTTTTGATGAGCGATTTGCGCAAATCGCTCATCGCTAGATTTTTTGGGCCTGAATGGGGAATCTTCAGGGAATCTTTTCATTCTGCGGCCCCCAGCAAGCCCGAAAGACGCCGAATGACCCATTTTTCCTCGCGAAGCTTGCCAGAACGGGCTGAAAACAGTTTCGAAAGAAACAGAGGCCGAACAACGGCCATTTATTTGTGAATAAGACCCACAGCACCTCAGAACAGCATCAAATTATTGCCAAAGGGTATCAGAGGAAGAAGGAGAGCCAAAGAGTATCAGTCGAAGATTTTTTAAGGGGCTCGAAGCACTTAAACATTGATGAGCCCCCCAGAAAGTCAAATCAAGAGGAGTAAGCCCATCCTAGCTCTCAAATCACAGTCAGAGGCATTTAAAACCGCCGAACAGCAAGGGTGCAAAGACCAATGCACAGTTATAGCAGATGAAGAGCACAGAGCCACCAGGACAGATATTAACTCATTTTGATACAGCTGCCCCCAGCAAAGCTCAAAGATATTTTCTGGCATTTATTTCTAGATAGGATTAGGTTAAAGTAATCAATTTTCTGTCAGACCTATTAGGTCGGCTGTAATAGATAATTTTGGATAAATCTTCCCTATATATACCACCCTCTGTATCGTTTAAAGGGGGGGTTGGTTGATAGTTTTTCAACGGAGACTCGCACTGTATACCTGATATGTTTTCTGTAATCAAAGACTGCTGAAAAGCTTGGAGGAAAGATTGTCTGCTCTGTGTCTAATGGTTTCAAGAAGTGAATTTGGAATTCATGTGCTGCAACATGACTCAATAAGTTTTCCTATCTCTGTTTTTTCCATTTGATATACCGTCTAAATAGCAGGAAGAAAGAATAGCTTAGAATTAGTTTAAATACTCTCTATGCTCAATTTCTGCTGTTTCTTTATGTTTTCCTCTGGATCAGTCATGAATATGAATTCCCTTCGGCTCATATTTCCCCTAATCCATTCATCTTTGACAGTTGTCTAGGAATTCTTAACTGCTCCTAGATAGAGCTCATTCACTTTCCCCCTTTAAGCATAGTGAGAGATTCTTTGTTGCCTCTCATTCCTTATCCCTCATTCCATCCTTTTAAGCTTTAAGTGTTGTTTCATGAGCAGCTACCTTGCTCCTTATTTCTCTTGTGACCAAGAAAACGCACCAGCAGTCCGACTCCTTGACTCCACGCCCAATGGTTTGAAACTTCCAGACTATGCCTTGCCTCTCTGTCTGAACACATCAATTTTCCCACCCAAAACAAAACAAAAACCCTCTGAACTCGAGACCTAGCCTAAAATCCTTTTAAACAAAGCTAAATCATAAAGAGAGAGCCCTCTCTGATTGCAGGTTGGCTAGAACCTGCAATCCAAAGTTGGTCTGTGGTTACCTCGGCCGTATCCTTTTCCGGAGCTTTAAGGACAACCTGAGTGACAACATACACCATCCTTTTAGAACCCTCGTCATCATCACTATCATGCTTAAGAGGCCATTTTGCAACATAATGACGTATTCTTCCACATTTGAAACAAATAAGAGGCTAGTTACCTTTTAGCTTGGATCCTTTCTTTAGTCTTCGTACAAATTGCGCCAATTCGGATTCAACATCAGAGTCATCATTGCTGATATTCCATCCTTTCCCCTTTTTTGATTTTGAGGCCTTGAATGTTGCATCTTTGGAACTTGGGATTACTTTTCTCATCTCATAGGCAATGAGGATTCCATGAAGTTCACCCATATTGAGAGTATCAAGGTCCTTCATTTCTTCTATAGCACTTTCTTTGGAGTCAAATCTGTCAGGGAGAGATCTTAAGACCTTTTAATCAACAGTGCTTTCTTCAATATTTTCTCCCAATCCTTTAAGAGAGTTGACCACTTCAGCTACTCGGAGAAAGTATGATGAAATATCTTCTTCATCATCCATGTTCAGACTTTTGAATTGCCTTCTATGAGTTTGAAACTTTACCTTCTTAACATTGGAGTCCACATCGTATAAGCTAACTAGCTTATCCCATACTTCTTTGGCCGAGTCACAATTCATGACTTTTGTAAATTCAAAATCAGTGATTCCACTAGTGATGGACTTTAAGGCTTTGGCATTTTCATTGTAAGCTTTCCTTTCGTCTTGGTCAATTGGAAGAGTGGAAGGAGCAGTGTACCCATTCAAAACCGAATGCCAAACTTCGGGTCCAAGGGACATCAAATAATAGGACATCCTTTTGTTCCAAAAACCAAAGTTTGTTCCATCGAACACAGGAACCCTCCCTATCACTTCTTGATTCTTCATTGTGCCTAAGAATCCTTCTTCCAGTTGTTAGGATGATAGTGAAGAAGTTGGCTCTGATAACAATTGTTCGAAATACTGAGAGGGGGGTGAATCAGTATTTCTTTCAATTGTTAACCAGTTAGATTCTACACAATTAAAATCAAATAAATGAATAATTTTATTAATGAAAAAGGACAAAATATCCTTTTACAAATGAAGGTGTACAACGATTACCAAGCACCAACTTGGACTTAATGAGGCTCCGACGTCTAGGGCTTCGACCCTATCTTCACCAAGGCCCCAACCTTGAATTTATGGGCACCTACCCCAAGCACACCAATCCTTCTCTGATGCTTCAAAAAATCTATTCTAACAAATGTCTTCAAAGGGTTGCTCCATGATTCCTAACAGCTATGCAAATGTTCCGGATCCAGAATCATTCCAAAATACTTCAAGGATTATTAAAGGTAACTGCAAGGTCTGCTCAACGAGTGCTACAATGTTTGTTCCATGATTGCTTCAATAGGTCTTCAATAATTCTCCAAAGCAGCTCCACGGATCTCCAAACTCGGCTCAAAACAATTTTAAACTCTTCTTCACAATATGCAAAAGGACTGCTTAAATGGTCTTCAAAACTAATATCAAGGAGTGTGCCAAGTCTATTCACAAGAACCCAAGTTATACCACTGAACCATTGTTGCACCAATACCACTGTTTAAACTGCTCCAATATTCATACCCAATGATTTATACATCATGTCAATACTCCTGTTCCAAATTAACCCAATGTTATTTCTCAGACCAGAATTCACTCCTTTGTAGTTGGTATAAGCCAGATCGTAACACAGTGCAATAGCCCAAGGTTTAACCCCTGTTTCCTTACCAGAGATGTATTTGAAAGTGCACAGAAAAGTCACCGCAGACTCCAGCAGTTTGAATGTGCACAAGAATGTTACCGCAGTGAAGACTGTGTTGCTATCATCTAGCTCGTAAATGTTAACTCAGCCCAAACCGCACTCCTGTTTCTACAAAGTATTTAACCAGAAGTCCGCAATCTCTATTGTGAGTAAGCTTCGTCTTGTATTGTTCTATTTTCCTCGTACTGCCCTCAACCTTGGTGCAAGTTCACAAGATGTGAACTTCTTCATCCTTCTACTTTTCCACAATCTAAAATTGTTGAAGATGATTAAAGTGTCGAGTTTCTTGTGCATATATATGCCCTTCTTTAGGCGTAGAAACAAATAGATGTGTCCCTAATGAGGCTGACATGTATTGACATGTTCAGGTCGGCTTATTGGCCACGATTATACCATTATCTTTAAAAAATCATATCTCTTAAAATATTCGGAGTTTCGGGGCATGAGATAGCTCATTAGAAAGCTAAAAGTATGCTCTAAAATATGGTCTGGGTCTCATGATGATATTCTTCCTCTAAGATGGAGAAAAATATTATTTAATGTGACTGATCATCATTAGTGCAGAAATGGAGGCAAGGCATAGTGTCTTTGAGTGTTGCGTTTCTTCATTGTTTGGTTTCTTCATTGATTGCCACCATGTCCCTACCTTCTTCAATATATTGACATCAATGACAATTAGATTATGTTAAAATTGGCAACTAGGGCCAAACTCTATGTGGGTCATCTTATTTCTAGCAACTGATATTTTTCTTGGATCCCTCTCATCGAGAGGTGTAGGATTGATCTAAAGATCATCCGATTCCGATAAGCATTTATGAAGATATGAATTATTTTGATTATGGACAAATTGTCAAGTCAGCCAGCAACTTATGTAGGCTCAGAAGCCCAACAGTCATGTCTATTCAACCTCTACGTTTCAGTATAAATAGAAGAGGACTTGAAGTCATTTGTCATACACACACTCACTCTTGTGATCTCATTTCATCCTATTTTGGGTTTGATGAAGATGAGAGCTAGAGGGAGTGCCCTAGGGTATACGCTGCCCTAGATAACATGCCCTAGATCTAAATGCAGTAATGGGAGAATAAGCCCTACATTGCTCAAAAAGCCGGAAAAGCCGAAAAAGTTGGAATTGTCGGAAAATTCGGAACTGCCGAAACTACCGGAAAAGCCAAAAATGTCGGAAAAGCCAGAAATGTCGAAAAAGTTGAAACTGTCGGAACTGCCAGAAAAGCCGGAACTGCCAGAAAAGCCGGAACTACTGGAAAAACTGGAACTGCCCGAAAAGCCAGAACTGTCAGAAAAGCCGGAACTGTTGGAAAAGCCGGAAATGCCGAAAACGCCGGAAATGCCTGAAAAGCCGGAAAAGACGGAAATGTCCGAACTGACGGAAAAGTCAAAACTGCTGGAAAATACGGAACTGCCAGAAAAGCCAGAACTGCCAGAAAAGCCGGAAAAGCCAGAAATGCCGTTAAATCCGGAAATTCCAAAAAAGCAGGAAAAGCCGGAAAAGCCAGAAAAGTCGGAAAAGCCGGAACTGTCGGAAAAGTCGAAACTGTCGAAACAGTCGGAGCATCTATCTCTGAAGGAGAGCATCATGCAAGGGACAGTTAACTAACATTGGGACAATTGTATGGTACTTAGCAGCAAATACACCAAGCATGCAATGTTACAGCTAACATGCAAGGGACAACTAGCATGCAATGTTACAGCTAGCATGCAAGGGACAACTAGCATGTTAGGGACAACAAGCAAGCAAGGGGCAACAAGAAAGCAAGGTGCAGCCAACACATAGGTCAGGATGGCAACATGGTGCAGCAATGGCACATAATGTAGTACAGTGATGGGTATAGTCATGATTAATGAAGCGTGATGAGATGCAACACAGTGATGATGGGTGTAGCATGGTGCATCGCGGTGAGGTGCAACATGATGACGAAATGCAGCACAACGGTAGGTGAAGGAGTCACCTTGGAGAATTAGTTGAAGAAGCATGTCTTCAACTGATCTCATGTATCATCTTCTTAGAGATGATCTATGCTCTTATCTAGATAAGTCAAAGTGTTGACTTCTGTTGTAAATGTATTATCTCTCTCTCTCTCTGCTGAACTATTGAAGAACATATTAGAAGAATTGATCAAGGGTTTCCCCACATTGGAGTTTGTCCCTAGCTAGCGCCACATCTTGTGTCCTCTTGTCTTGGCTTGTCTTCTGCGATTTATGTTTATCTTCTGTCTGCAGTTTACTTTGATGCTGATGTGATTGCTAATTTGGAAAAGATATTAAGCTAACTTTGAAAATTGAAATAAATTGCTCTAAGCATAGAACATACCTAAAATTAACATGGTATCAGAGTTGAGGTGAAGACAATGCCCAAGCAAGAGTGAAAGAGCAATCACTAAAGACAGTTGGGAAAGGACAAAAGGATCAGCGGATTCCTCATCTCTCTTCAAATTCACCAAGGGTGAAGTCGAAGCAGAGAATATTATCAGAATGGCGCAGCAAAATATGGCCTACCTAAAGATCACTTCATTGGAAGACCGGATCTCAGGGTTGAAGGAAAGGCAGATAACTAGTTCGGCCATAATGTGAAGGAGTGTCCGAATGGCAGGGACACATCACTTGATGATGATAACAATCATTTCAGGGACATCTTCAATGATCAAAGGAATGACAGGTAATGCAGGTCATCAAGGAAATGGCCGACTCTCTATAGAAAGCAAGGAATCCCAGGTATGAAGAATCAAATGTTGTTTCTGATAAGATAAAGAAGCGTTAACTTGTACTGGCCCTCTCCATCAGATTCTTTAGGAATTTGGCTTATAGATTATAGTGCTTCAAGGCACTTCATCGGATAGATGGGTGCACTCTCTAATTCGGTAGAGATGGAAACATTCGTGGGATTATACTTGGAGTTGATGCCACCTATCCCGGAAAGGGTGTAGGGAATGTTAACCCTCAATTGAATGAGGGTAACTCAATTCATTTATAGAATCTCTTTTATGTACCTGATCGCAAGGACCTGGTGTCCATTTCAAGAATGGAAGTCAAAGGTTTCAGGGTGGCACTCATCGATAGAAAGGTACGTGTTTGAAAATGGAATTTTCAAAGATGTTTTTGAGTTCAGGGTTGTATCAAGTTGCAAGAAGTCCACTGGGGACCATGTTCATTGACACATAGCACCAAAGGTCTGTGAGTCAAATGGTGACAGGGATACCTGAATTCAAAAAGAGCATGAAAGTACATGTCTGAGATGTACCAAAAGAAAATCTTACAAGGGGACCATTGCCCTCATGTAGTAGGTCCACAAGTTTGGAACAACCAGAGGAATTCGAGATTCATGATCGGGAATCTCATGTATACAGGTGGAAGAAAGCCCTCTATGGCTTGAAGCAAAACTCCCCGGGCATAGTATGAGAGGATTGATAGTTGTCAGATGAAGTTGAGATTCACTAGGAATGAAACTGATCCAAACCATTACCCGAAGGTTGTGGATGATAGACCTCTCATACCAGCACCTTATGAGGATGACCTATTTCTGACAGGTGCAGACCCTCCCATTTGCAGAAGTAAGAGGGAGTTAGATTCCGAATGTGGAATGATAAACTGCAAGCTTGTGACTACCTCGAGGATATTAACTTTCAGAAGTTATATGATAGTGATGTCGGACCAGATTTGGGAAATGCCTCTGAGTTTCATAAACTCATTCGCGTTGATGTTCTTGGTGAACTTCCGTCCGAACATATGTTTTGCAGTTAGCATGGTGAGCTCATATTTGGTTGAGCCTCACTGGATTGGTGCCAAGAATCTTCTGAGATATCTTCGGGGCACAATCTCTCATGGACTGAGATACACTGCCGCAAATATGAAACTGCATGATTATTCGAATGTTGAGTGGGCAGGCAGTGTGGAGGATCACTGGAGTACTTCTCAGTGCTGGTTCTCTTTGGATTCTGCTTTGATATCATGGATGAGCAGGAAGTAGAAGTCGGTTGCTGTAAGCACTGCCGAGACTGAATACACAGCTACAAGTATGATCTCATGTGAAGCTGCATGGTTGCAGAAGCTCTTAAGTGAGTTGTATGTACACATGATGAATACCACTATGATTCTCTGTGACAACCAGAGGTGGGATTCAATTATTAAGGAATCCCGTATTCGATGATTGCTCCAGCAGATAGACATCAGATACTACCTTATCTGGGATATGGTAAGTCGATGACCGAGGATGCTCCATCACATTGAGACTGATGTACAAGTTGCAGACATTTTTTGTCAAAGCCCCGAAGAAAGGTCAAATCTGTAACTTTCCTGAACAACTTGGAATCGTTGGGAGACCTTCTTATAAGGGCCCTGCATGTTGCATGCATTGAGCTCTGGAATCTCTGGGGGGCTTGGGGTACTTACTGGAGCAACATACGCCCACAGGGCAACTCACCCTCCCCTGGTGGTGCGCTATGGAACAGGATGATTCATTCTCCTGTGGGCCAAGATGATTCGCTCTCCGTGGCGACTGTGGAACAGGATGATTCGTTCTCCTATGGGCTAGGATGATTCGTTCTCCGTGGCAACTGTGGAACAGGATGATTCGTTTTGTGGGCCAGGATGATTCATTCTCGGTGGCATCCACTGACAAGATGATTCATTCTCCTGTGGACAGGATGATTCGTTCTCCTGTTGAGGCATCCTACCCATGCAGTCTGGGACTCATGGGAAGTACCTCTCATCTGATCAATGAGCAGAGAAATGAGGATAGGGACCATAGTAGTTCTATCGATGGACGCATCGTTGTATCTACCATATTCCCTATGCTAGGATGACCTCCATTGATCTGGGATCAGTATGCGTGGTTTGAGACACTATCTTGTGATATTGATCTGGGATCAAAGAAACTGATCTAGGATCAGTATGAGTGGTTTGAGACACTCTCTTGTGATATTGATCTAGGATCAATAAAACTTACTTCGGGTCAGTAAGAGTGATGTGACACACTCTCTTCAGATGAAACTGACTTCGGGTCAGTAGAGAATGGTATGAGACATTCTCAATCAATTATTCTTCTTCATGGTTCAGCATAGCAGAGCACAGCAGTGCAGAGCACTGATGGCAGAGATAGTACAGTCGAACATATGGATCAGCGGATGGAGTTCTCCCTAGTTGAGAACTTGAGAGGGAGTGTTAAAATTGGCAACTAGGGCCAAACTCCATGTGGGTCATCTTATTTATGGCAGCTGATATTTTTCATGGATCCCTCTCATCGAGAGGTGTAGGATTGATCTAAAGATCATCCGATTCCGATAAGTATTTATGAAGATATGAATTTATTTTGATTATGCACAAATTGTCAAGTCGGCCAGCGACTTATGTAGGCTCAAAATCCCAACAATCATGTCTATTCAACCTCTATGTTTTAGTATAAATAGAAGAGGACTTGAAGTCATTTGTCATACACACACTCACTCTTGTGATCTCATTTCACCCTGTTTTGGGTTTGATGAAGATAAGAGTTAGAGGGAGTGCCCTAGGGTATACGCTGCCCTAGATAACATGCCCTAAATCTAAATGCAGTCATGGGAGAATAAGCTCTACGTTGCTCAAAAAGCCGGAAAAGCCGGAACCGCCGAAAAAGCCGGAACCGCTGGAAAAGCCGGAACTAATGGAAAAACCGGAAATGCCGGAACTGGAAGAAAATCTGGAATTGTCGGAACTGCCGGAAAAGTCGAAAACTGTCGGAACTGCTGGAAAAGCCGGAAAAACCAGAACTGCTAGAAAAGTCAGAACTGCCGGAAAAGCCGGAAATGTCGGAAAAGCCGGAAATGCCGATAAAGCCGAAAATGTCGGAAAAGCCGAAACTACCACAAACGCTGAAAAAGCCAAAAAAGTCGGAACTGCCAGAAATGTCGGAACTGTCGAAAAAGACGGAACTGCCGGAAAAGACGGAACAACTGGAAACGCTGGAACAGCCGGAAAAGTCGGAATTGCCAGAAAAGCCGAAAAACCAGAAAAGTTGAAACTGCCGGAAAAGCCGAAATTGTTGGGAACTATCAAAACAGCTGAAGCATCTGTCTCCGAAGGAGAGCAGCATGCAAGGGACAGTTAACTAACATTGTGACAATTGTATGGTACTTAGCAGCAAATACACCAAGCATGCAATGTTATAGCTAGCATGCAAGGGACAACTAGCATGCAACAACAAGCATGCTAAGGACAACAAGCATGCTAGGGACAACAAGCAAGCAAGGGACAACAAGAAAGCAAGGTGCAACCAACACATAGGTCAAGATGGCAACATGGTGCAACAATGGCACATAATGCAGTACAATGATGGGTACAATCATGATTAATGAAGCGTGATGAGATGCAACATAGTGATGATAGGTGCAGCGTGGTGCAGTGCGGTGAGGTGCAACATGATGACGAAATGTAGCACAACGATAGGTAAAGGAGTCACCTTGGAGAATTAGTTGAAGCAGCATGTCTTCAACTGATCTCATGTATCATCTTCTTAGAGATGATCTATGCTCTTATCTAGATAAGTCAAAGTGTTGACTTCTGTTGTAAATGTACTATCTCTCTCTCTCTGTTGAACTATTGAAGAACATATAAGAAGAACTGATCAAGGGTTTCCCCACATTGGGGTTTGTCCCTGGCTAGCGCCACATCTTGTGTCCTCTTGTCTTGGCTTGTCTTCTGTGATTTATATTTATGTTCTATCTGCAGTTTACTTTAATGCTGATGTCACTGCTAATCTGGAAAAGATATTGAGCTAACTGTGAAAATTGAAATAAATTGCTCTAAGCATAGAACATACCTAAAATTAACAGATTAACACCCCTAGCATTCAAGTACAACAACTCATTAGAGAAATCGAGTAAATGAGCTTACAAAATCATGGACCACAGGTGGGGACTTCATAATGGCCTGCACTTCCATAACGGGCTTCGCCATGTGCCAATGTCTCCTAAACTCCAAATGGGGTTAACAAATAATCTTATTAGGTGGTTTATATTTCTAAAGGGGATGATATGGTCAAGATACATCCTTCAAAAGGCGGTGGCATGTGACAGATAGGTGAATGAAGTACGGGATGAGAAGGGGCAGCCCTGGGTCACATGCTGGGGTACAAAGGTGGCTAATAAGATGGAAGCCCACACTTGAGTTTATAATGTATAGGAGGGAGCAATCGTGGTACATGAGGTGCCCCGGCCTTGATTTTTCCACCCTTCTTTATATGCCTTTTGTCTTTTTTGATTTTCTTTAATTAACTACTCGAGGGTCAAGGGGTGAGAGCATGCTGTATAAGATATACCAGTGAATACCCCCTTTTAATGGTGGGGTAGTTCATTGCCCACCAGGGGTTAGGGCAATCACGGGTTCCTATATGATGAAGGAGGTTCACAGAACCTGTAGGAACCAGGTTGATGGCCATGACCCAAGGTGTTGGCAACGGGAAGAGCCATGCTAACCTTATATGGACACAGTGGAGGAATGTGGACCCAAGTGGGAGAAATGATGAATAGGGTAATAATGAATGAAAAGAGGGTAATTGTTAAAATTGGCAACTAGGGCCAAACTCCATGTGGGTCATCTTATTAATGGAAGCTGATATTTTTCTTGGATCCCTCTCATTGAGAAGTGTAGGATTGATCTAAAGATCATCCGATTCCGATAAGTATTCATGGAGATATGAATTTATTTGTGTTATGGGACAATTCGTCAAGGTCGGCAACAACCAAATAAACACCACTTGTGCTCAACGTTTTAGTATAAATAGAGGTGGCCTTCAAGTCATTTCAACACACTTGGGATCTCTTCCTCTCTACTTGTCTTTGGGTTCTAGTAGGAGGAGAGATCCTAAGGGATAACACTGCCCTGATCCAAAGGGCAGAAGCCAGAACTGTCGGGAATAGCCGGAACTGCCGAAACAACTGGAACTACCAAGAACAGCCGGAACTGCCGGGAACTGTTGGAACTGTCGCTAAAATTCAAAACTGTCGAAACTACCGGGAAAAGCCGAACTACTAGAACTGCCGAAATAACCGAAATAGCCGGAACTGTCGGAATAGCCAAAACTACTGGAACTGTCGGGAATAGTCGGAATTGCCAGAACTACTGGAACTGTCGGGAACTACCAGAATTGTCGGGAAAAGCCGGAATTGCTGGAATTGCTGGGAATTGCTGGAATTGCCGGAATTGCTGGAACTGTCGGGACTAGCTGGAATTGTTGGGAATAGCTAGAATTGTCGGAACTGTCGGAACTGTTGAAATTGCCGAAACTAACGGGAAATGCCGAGAACTACTGGAACTGTCGGGAAAAGTCGAAATTGTTGGAACTACCGAAACTGTCAGGAAAAGCCGGAACTGTTGGAACTGCCGGAAATAGCTAGAATTGTCGGGAATAGCCAGAATTGTCGGAACTGCCCAGAACAATCGAAATCGCTGAAACTGCCGGAACTGCTAGGAACTACCGGAACAGCCGGGAAAGCTGACACAGAGGGCAAAATCCGGAACTGCCGGGAACTGCCGCAACAGCCAGAGCATCTGTCTCCGAAGGAGAGCAACATGCAAGGGACAACTAACTAGCATTGGAACAGTTGTATGGTACTTAGCAACAAATACACCAAGCATGCAATGTTACAGCTAGCATGCTAAGAACAACAAGCATGCTAGGGACAACAAGCAAGCAAGGGACAACAAGCAAGCAAGGTGCAGCAAGAGCATAGGTCAGTATAGCAACATGGTGTAGCAATGGCACATAATGCAGTACAGTGATGGGTACAGTCATGATTAATGAAGCGTGATGAGATGCAGCATAGTGATGATGCATGCAACATGGTGCAGAGCGATGAGGTGCAACATGATGACGAAATGCAGCACAACGATAGGTGAAGGAGTCACCTTGGAGAATCAGTTGAAGCAGCATGTCTTCAACTGATCTCATGTATCATCTTCTTAGAGATGATCTATGCTCTTATCTAGAAAAGTCAATGTGTTGACTTCTGTTGTAAACGTACTATCTCTCTCTCTCTGTGCTGAACTATTGAAGAACACATAGGAAGAATTGATCAAGGGTTCCCCACATTGGGGTTTGTCCCTGGCTAGCGCCACATCTCTTGTCCTCTTGTCTTGGCTTGTCTTCTGCGATTTATGTTTATGTTCTATCTACAATTTACTTTAATGTTGATGTGATTGCTAATCTGGAAAAGATATTGAGCTAACTATGAAAATTGAAATAAATTGCTCTAAGCATAGAACATACCTAAAATTAACATGGTATCAAAGCTAAGGTGAAGATAATGCCCAAGCAAGACTGAAAGAGCAATCACCGAAGATAGTTGGGAAAGAAAAAAAAATGATCAACGGATTCCTCATCCCTCTTCAAATTCACCAAGGGTGAAGTCAAAGCAGAGAATATTATCAGAATGGCACAACAAAAGTTTCTGATGGCCTACCTAAAGATCACTTCAATGGCAAGTCCAGATCTAAGGGTGGAAGGAAAGGCAGATACCTTGATTGTAATAAGTTCGGCCATTATGCGAAGGAGTGACTGAGGTAGGGACACATCACTTGACGATGATAACAATCATTCCAAGGACATCTTCAATGATCAAAGGAATGACATGTAATGCAGGTCATCAAGGAAACGGTCGTCTCTTCAAAGAAAGCAAGGAATCCCAGGTATGAAGAATCAAATGTTGTTTCTGATAAGATAAAGAAGTGTTATCTTGTATTGGCCCTCTCCTTCAGATTCTTTGGGAGTCTGACTTATTGATCATAGTGCTTCAAGGCACCTCATCGGATAAAAGGGTGCTCTCTCAAATTTGGTAGAGACGGAAACAACTGTGGGATTATACTTGGAGTCGATGCCACCTATCCCGAAAAGGGTGTAGGTAACTCTATTCATTTACAAGAATCTTTTTTATGTACCTAATCGCAAGAAGAACCTGGTGTCCATCTAGGAAATGGAAGTCAAAGGTTTCAGGGTGGCATTCATCGATGGAAAGGTATGTGTTAAAAAATAGAATTTTCAAAGATGTTTTTTCTCATGGGTTCAGGGTTGGCAATTTGTATCAAGTTGCAGGATGGTCCATTGGGGATCATGTCAATTGACATATCGCATCTATAGCACCGGAGGTCTACCTATGGGGCCCTACCCGATGTGAGTCAGATGGTGATAGGGATGCCTGAATTCAAGAAGAGCATGAAGGTACATGTCTGAGATGTACCTAACGAAAATCTTGTAAGGGGACCATTCCCCTCATGCGACCAACAGTTTTGGAACAACCCAAGGAGTTTGAGATTCATGATCAGGAATCTCATGTATACAGGTGGAAGAAAGCCCTTTATGGCTTGAAGCAAAACACCCTGTTATGAATACAATTCATAACAATTAAATAAATAAAATAAATATGAATATTAATTAGGTTAAATAGCCATTAAATTAAGTGAAAAGGCATGTCTAAAAGACATGCCCATTCACGAAAGGACACCTGCTTAGGTATATAAATGTGGGTCCTCATTGTAAACATTCATCATCTTATACATTTTATACATATTAATAAATTATTAATTTAAATACCTCATGTATTTTAACATATTAAGTCTTCAAGCTATCAGTTTTCTTGCTTCGGCCATATTTTTTATGTTTTAGTGGTATCAGAGCCATGGCACACAATATAATGATTCGAGTCTTTGAACGTTGTTCGCTGTGTAATGTGCCATTACTTCACGTCCTGAATGCGTTGAGCAGTTTAATGAAATTCAAGAAGCATTTCAGCATTTAGATAAATCATGTGCAGAAGTTAAAGTATGTCTAAAGGAAATCAATAATAAGGAAGATGGTAGCAAAAGTGAGGAAACAGAACAAGGTAAAGCAAGAGAAGAAGATGTTGACCAAAATGGTGATAATCAAAATGAAGATGCAATAAATGATATATTTGATGAAAATAAAGATGATAATCATTTGCAAAGTTGTTTTCTCCTTCCAAATGTTGATCGGCCTTCTATTGAGAATAATGATCTTGTCGAGTCTGTAAAATTGTCCTATGTTTCCAATGAGGGGGATGATAAAGTGGAGAAGGTTGGGACTGAATATGGAGGTTTAGAAGCAAAAACTATGTCTCAAATTAGCGATACTTTCACATTTGAGATTGGAACAAAGAATGTCCCCACTAGAGAGAGTATTTATGGCTCAGTGGATTTCACCCAGTCTGGTGAGATAGATAAAAATGTTGGATGTTGGAAACCCTTTCAAACTAGCCAGCCAAGCGAAGTGATTCAGAACAAGGCTTCTGCAACATGCCAAACTGGGAAAGATGAAGTTGAGGCATGTCAAAAACATGCAATAAATAAAATTAAGTCTGCAGTGCTTGATACAATTTCAATATTCCAGGAGGACGATTTTGTCCTTGCTGATGCGAAAGCCAAACCTGAATCTTCTTTGCAGTTGCTACCGATTACTGAGTATCGGGAAACAATAGTGTGGAGTGCGGTTTCTTTTGAAAATCAACCAAAAATGGCTTTGAGCAGCGTTGTCATTTTATTTATTGTCAAAGGTTCACAAGTGCATCTAATGAACCCTGGAACGACCGTGGTTCTACCGAACGCGAGGGTTACAATAATAAGGGGTTCAATACGACTTTTCTGTGGACTCTTATTTTCGGAAGCTCTTGGCACTCTTGCTCATAAGATGCCAATGGCGGTTATAAATGCTACACGGTCTTCATCGGTAAGCACAAATTTGACGCATTGTGCTGCAAGTACAAGCTCAAAGTTAGCTCTGCATCATACTCGACATATCTCACTGCATCTCTGCACAAAAATGCCCTAAACTTGCATTTTTCTACCCCACGAAAATACAGAATATCAACATACTCTATACCGAATCCCCCAAGAGCACTAGCATCTCAATCTTATGATGCACCCATAGAGCCAAACAAGAAAAATTTTCATGGAAAATTCTTTGTGGTAGACGACAACATAGACACTGATCAAATCATCCCAGCAAAATATTTAACCCTTCTGCCCTCCAATCCAGACGAATACAAAAAGTTGGGCAGTTATGCCATGATTGGCCTTCCTGCTAGATATGGTAGATTCATTGAAGATGGCCAGACTAAAACCCAATATTCCATTGTCATTGTTGGGGCCAATTTTGGATGTGGATCATCCAGAGAGCATGCCCCTGTGGCTCTTGGGGCAGCAGGAGTGAAGGCTGTAGTGGTGGAGTACTATGCCAGGATATTTTTCAGGAACTCTGTGGCCACTGGTGAGATCTATCCACTGGAGAGCGAGTGTCGTGTTTGCGACGAATGCAAAACTGGTGATATTGTCACTGTGGAGATTGAGGGAAATAAGCTTATCAATCACACCACTGGAAAGGAGTATGTATTGAAGCCTATCGGTGATGTCGGGCCTATGATTGATGCTAGTGGGATATTTGAATACGCTGCACACAACTGCCCATACGTTAAACAGTGAACATTGTGCAGGCCCGTGCTCCTTTAATCGGATAGCCGACAAACTGTCCACACAAACATTCAGTGTAAAATGCTACTATCGTCTCCCATCAAACGCCACCTCCTCGGGTCGAAAGACATGACGTGCTCGACAAATACGTTAAGTTAATATACATAGTGTATATTGTGGTTCGACACTATAACAAGCACCACATAATTTCGTTTCACAATAACTATATAATAGTTACAATATAGTAATTTAATTAATTTAATTTAACTATATTAAAAAAAAATCAATATAAAAATAACAAAAAATAATAATAATAATAATAATTGAGTTAATTAAAAAAAAATCCAAGGAAATAGTACTGATAAGCTACATGACGAATCGATGACCAGATTGTACACATCGAGACGACAGACACTAAGTGAAGAAAATTGCTGGCAATATAGCATTGAGGACAAAGCTTCTGAAGGAAGGGGCTGTGTTATGAATATAATTCATAACAATTAAATAAATAAAATAAATATAAATATTAATTAGGTTAAATCGTCATTGAATTAAGTGAAAAGGCAAGTCTAAAAGACATGCCCATTCATGAAAGGACACCTACTTAGGTATATAAATGTGGGTCCTCGTTGGAAACATTCATCATCTTATACATTTTATACATATTAATAAATTATTATTTTAAATACCTCGTGTATTTTAGCATATTAAGTCTTCAAGCTATCAGTTTTCTTGCTTCAGCCATAGTTTTTATGCTTCACACCCTAGGCGTAGTATGAGAGGATTGATAGCTGTCTGATGAAGCTGAGATTCACTAGGAGTGAAACCGATCCAAACCATGACCCGAAGGTTGTGGATGATAGACCTCTCATACCGGCACCTTATGAGGACGACCTATTTCTAACAGGTGCAGACCCTCTCACTTGAAGAAGTAAGAGGGAGTTGGATTCTGGATGTGAAATGGTAAACTACAAGCCCGTGACTACCTCAAGGATCTTAACTTTCAGAAGTTATATGGTAGTGATGTCGGACCAGATTTGGGAAATGCCTCTGAGTTTCATAAACTCATTCGCGTTGATGTTCTTGGTGAACTTCTGTCCGAACATATGTTTTGCAATTAGCATGGTTAGCTCATATTTGGTTGAGCCTCACTGGATTGGTGCCAAGAATCTTCTAAGATATCTTCGGGGCACAATCTCTCATGGATCGAGATACACTGTCAGAAATATGAAACTGCATGATTATTCGAATGCTGACTGGGCAGGCAGTGTGGAGGATCACTAGAGCTTCTTATAAGGGTCCTACATGTTGCATGCATTGAGCTCTAGGAGCTCTAGGGGGCTTGGGGTACTTACTGGAGCAACATACGACCACAAGGCGACTCACCCTCCTCTGGTGGTGCGCTAGGGGGCTTGGGGTACTTACTGGAGCAACATACGACCACAAGGCGACTCACCCTCCTCTGGTGGTGCGCTATGTACAAGATGACAGGTTCAACCTTCACCTGTGATACCCCGTGGCGACTGTGGAACAGGATGATTAGTTCTCTTGTGGGCTGCGATGATTAGTTCTCCCGTGGCAACTGTGGAACAAGATGATTAGTTCTCCTGTGGGCCGAGATGATTAGTTCTCTCATGGCAACTATGGAACGAGATTATTAGTTCTCTTGTGGGTCGGGATGATTAGTTCTCCCGTGGCAACTATGGAACAGGATGATTAGCTCTCCTGTGGGTTGGGATGATTAGTTCTCCCGTGCCTGTGGAACAGGATGATTAGTTCTCCTGTGTGCCGGGGTGATTAGTTCTCCCGTGGCGACTGTGGGGCAGGATGATTCGTTCTCCTATGGACAGGATGATTAGTTCTCCTGTCGAGGCATCCTACCCATGCAGTCTGGGACTCATGGGAAGTACCTCTCATCTGATCAATGAGCAGGGAAATGGGGTTAGGGACCATAGTAGTACTATCGATGGACGCATCGTCATATCTACCGTACTCCCTATGCTAGGATGACCTCCATTGATCTGGGATCAATGAAACTGATCTAGGATCAGTATGAGTGGTTTGAGACACTCTCGTGTGATATTGATCTGGGATCAATAAAACTGACTTTGTGTCAGTAAGAGAGATGTGACACACTCTCTTCAGATGAAACTGACTTCAGGTCAGTAGAAAATGGTATGAAACATTCTTGATCAATTCTTCTTCTTCATGGTTTAGCAGAGCAGTGCAGGGCACTAATGGCAAAGATAGTAAAGTCGAACATATGGATCAACGGATGGAGTTCTCCCTAGTTGAGAGGGAGTGTTAAAATTGGCAACTAGGGCCAAACTCCATGTGGGTCATATTATTAATGAAAGCTAATATTTTTCTTGGATCCCTCTCATCAAAAGGTGTAGGATTGATCTAAAGATCATCCGATTCCGAAGATTTGAATTTATTTCTGTTATGGGACAATTCGTCAAGGTCGGCTAGCAACCAAATAAACCCCACTTGTGCTCAACGTTTTATTATAAATAGAGGTGGCCTTCAAGTCATTTCAACACACTTGGGATCTCTTCCTCTCTACTTGTCTTTGGGTTTTAGTAGGAGGAGAGATCCTAAGGGATAACGCTGCCCTAATCCGGAGGGCAGAAGCCGAAACTACAGGGAATAGCCGGAATTGCCAGGATTGCCGGAACTGCCGCGAACAGCCGGAACTGCCGAAACTGCTGGAACTACCGGGAAAAGCCGAAACTGTCAAAATTGCCGAGAAAAGTCGAAAATGCCGGAATAGCCGGAATAGCCGGAATTGTCGGAACTACAAGGAAAAGCCGAAACTACTGGAACTATCGGGAATAGACGGAATTGTCGGAACTGCTAGAACTGCCGGGAACTGTTGGGAAAAGCTGGAACTGCTAGAACTGCCGGGAATAGACAGAATTGTCGGAAATAGCTGGAATTGCCAAAACTGCTGGAACTGTCGGGAATAGTTGGAATTGTCGGGAATAGTTGGAATTGTCGAAACTGTCGGGAACAGCCAGAATTACTAAAACTGTCGAGAACTGTCGGGAACTACCGGAATTGTTGAGAAAAGCCGGAACTGCTAGCACTGCCGGGAATAGCTGGAATTGCCGAGAATAGCTGGAACTGTCGGAACTGCCCGAAAAAACCGGAATTGCCGAAACTGTCAGAACTCCCGAGAACTGCCGGAACAGCCGCGAAGGTTGACGCAAAGGGCAGAAGCCGAAACTGCTGGGAACAACCTGTTAAAATTGGCAACTAGGGCCAAACTCCATGTCGGTCACCTTATTCATGGCTGATGGTATTTTTCCTAGATTCCTCTCGTCGAGAGGTGTACGGTTGATCTAAAGATCATTTGATTCCGATAAGTATTTATGGAGATATGAATTTATTTTGATTATTAACAAACTATCAAAGTCAGCGAGCAACTTATGTAGGCTCAGACACCCAACAAAGACATCTATTAACCTTCAATGTTTGGATATAAATACAGGATGACTCCTCCTCATTTAGTCACTCACTTCTCATCATATCTCTCTCTCCTACGCAAGAAAAGAGTCTCTTCTCTCTCCTGCGTAGAAAGGCTCTCTCTCTCACCCGAGCCGAAACAGATCGTTCGAAGTCTAGGACTGATGCATGGAGAAGTCTTGGACTGGTGCGCGGCGAAGTCTTGGACTGGTGGACGGCGAAGTCTTGGACTGATACGCGGCGAAGTCTTGGATTGGTGCACGGCGAAGTCTTGGACTGATGCAGGGCGAAGTCTTAGACTGGTGCACGGCGAAGTCTTGGACTGGTGCACGGCGAAGTCTTGGACTAGCGCACGGTGAACGACTCACCAGTGGAGACTTGACGAATTTGATCTAGGTTTTTCTGTTGCTGATATAAATCAGATCTTTGTACTATTTCTCTCTGCTGAATTATTGAAGATAAAAGAAGATTTGATCAAAGGGTTTCCCCATATTGGGGTTTGTCCCTAGCTAGCCGCCACATCTTGTGTCTCTTGTCTTGGCTTGTTTTCTGTTGATCGTTTAAATGTTCTATCTGCACTTTACTTAATGTACATGTGATTGCTAATTTGTGGATATAATAAGAAAGACAAGTAAACTGCTCTAAGCCTAGAACATACCATAACTTAACATGGTATCAGAGCTGAGGTGAAGACAAAGCCCAAGCAAGAGAAAGAGCAATCACCAAAGAGAAGGTTGGCAAGGCTATCTGAAAGAAATCATGGGGTGCTCAACACACTTCCCTGCTGGAGACAAACTCCGTGAGAAGTCTGACTATCACAGATGGAAGATGTCTCTCAATCTAACATTAGAAGAACAGGAAGTGTTGGACCATGTGAGAGGCGGAATTGTTAAGCCTTCATCAAATGCATCTGTTGTTGCTAGGAACAAATGGACCAAGGGAGAAGTCAAAGCAAAGAAGATCATTCGGGACTCTGTCAACAAACGCTTGGTGGCCTATGTTTCTAAGCTGAACACCTCCGAGGAAATCTATGATAGACTGGTGAGTTTATTTAAAGTTAATGATGCAAATCAAGTCTTGTTTCTTAGAAATAAGCTGAAGGAAATTAAGAAGGGCAAAGATGAGAGTATGCAAGCATACTTCTTAAGAATCACCGAGATCAAGAACGATCTCCTATCTATTGGGAAAGTAATTCCTGACAGGGAAATGACACTCACCACTCTTGGAGGACTACCATCTGAATGGTATATATTCAGGGCTACTCTTCTCAACAATAACGTAAGCCCTGGATTTGAGGAATTAATGGTCAGATACATTCAAGAAGAAACAAGGATGGAAGAGCAAGAAATACCCATACTTAAAGGTCATCCCTCTGCCTTTTCTTCTCATACTAAAAGAAGAAACAATTCCGGGGCTAAATTCAAAGGAAAGGCTGGACCAAAGGGTGGAAGAAAAGGACGATGTTACAATTGCAATAAAACGGGTCACTATGCAAGGGAGTGCCCTGATAAAAGGGACTCACATCGGGACAATGATCAAAATCCCTCTCAAAGCAATCAAAGGAATGGCAAGTCAAATGGTAGAGGTAAAAGAAGTCCCAGAAATCAAGAGGACAACCATTCAAGAAGGCAAGAAATTCCAAGTATGAATTTAACATTGTTGACAATAAACAAGATGAATCTTATCTACCAGCTGCTCTATCTACTACTGCTCCCCCAGACTCGCTGGGAAATTGGCTTATTGATAGTGGTGCCCCAAGGCATTTCACTGGTTACAAAGAAGCTCTCTATAATCTGGTAGAAAAAGAAACCAACCTGGAAATTGTTTTTGGAGACAATTCAAAATATCCCGTGAAAGGCGTAGGAAATGTCACTCTTCAACTAAATCAGGGTAATACCATCCACTTACAAGATGTATTATATTACCTGATCTCAAAAAGAACCTGGTGTCCATTTCGGCAATGGAAGACAAAGGCTACAAGGTGGCTTTCAGCGATGGCAAGGTACGTGTACGGAAAAAGAACTTTAAAGTTGCTTTTACTCTTGGGTTTCGAGTTGATTCATTATATCAGGACGGAGGAAGTCCGTTGGGTGTCATGACTTGTGACACGTTTCTTCAATCCGAATTATGGCATCGAAGGTTTGCTCACCTTCATTATAAAGCTCTACCTGATGTAAGAAAAATGGTAACTGGGATGCCCGAGTTCATATTAGAGCAAGAAGGTGTATGTCCAAGATGTGCCCAAGGGAAGCTCAAAAGGGGACCATTCCCTTCAAGCCAAAGCAAGACCTCCGATATATTGCAGTTGGTTCACTCAAACATATCCGGTATGATGCATGTGAACTCTTTGGGAGGATATTTATATTACCTCACTTCTACAGATGATTATTCTCGCAAGACTTGGATATATTTCTTCAAAAAGAAGGATGAAGTGTTCTCCTAGTTTCGACACTTCAAAGCCTTGATCGAGAATCAAACCGAAAAGAAGATCAAGATCCTAAGGACAGATAATGGGACTGAATATGAATCCAATCAGTTTCATGACTTTTGCAAAGAGGTTGGCATTAAGAGGGAGACCACAACACCCTATACTCCTGAGCAGAATGGTGTGGCGGAAAGGAAGAATCGTACGATTGTGGAAGTTGTCTGTGCTATGCTCCATGATCAAAGACTTCCAAAGTTTCTATGGGCCGAAGCTGTGAACACCGCTATATATGTACAAAACCGATGGCCTCATCAAGCATTGGGTTCCAAAACTCCTGAAGAAATGTTCACCGCTGGTCAAAGGGAAGTCGAGATTAGTCATGATGTCACCTTTGATGAAGATATGGCCCTTAGCAAGGTGGACAATCTTCCTACTTTGAGGAACACTCAAGAAGCTGACACCAGGGAACCGAAAGAAAAAGAAGAGGATACAATGCCCGATGTGGAAGAACCCTGGATCCTATTGATCCTCCTCCGCCTGAGCCCTCCTCTTCAAGGAAGAGGCCTTCATGGCTTAGGGGGACACTTGATGATGCTGAAGGACACACAGCACCCCGAGGAACCTTCTGTGAAAGTAAGAAACTAAACAGGTATCAGGGATACCTGACCATCATGAGCACGATCATCCAAAATGAGCCTTCATCATTCACAGATGTCGTCAAGCATCAAGTATGGAAGGATGCTATGACTGAAGAATATGAGTCTATTATGAAGAACAATGTCTGGGATGTAGTCCCCAGACCCCAGGACAAGGCAGTTGTCACTTCAAAATGGCTTTACAAGATAAAGCATGCAGTTGATGGAAGTGCGGAAAAGTATAAGGCTCGTTTTATCGCTCGTGGCTTCTCCTAGAAGGAAGGTATAGACTATGACGAGATATTTGCACCTGTTGCCCGATATACCACCATCTGCTCGATCATAGCCCTTGCTGCTTCATAAGGATGGAACCTACATCAGATGGATGTCAAGACTGAGTTCTTACAGGGTTCGATCAAAGAAGAGGTCTATGTGATGCAACCCGAAGGATTTGAGATTCATGATCGAGAATCTCATGTGTGCAGGTTGAAGAAGGCCCTCAATGGGCTAAAGCAAGCACCCTGAGCATGGTATGAGAGGATCGATAGCTACTTGATGAAGCTGGAATTCACTAGGAGTGAAGCCGACCCCAACCTTTACTTTAAGGTTATAGATGACAAGCCTCTCATACTGGTGCTATATGTTGACGACCTCTTTTTAACAGGTGCAGACCCTCTCATTCATGAATGTAAGAGGGAGTTGGCTTCTAAGTTCGAGATGAAAGACCTAGGACTTATGCACTATTTCCTAGGACTGGAAGTCTAGCAGAAACCAGGGGAGATTTTCCTATCTCAAGGAGAATATGTGGTGAAAATATTAGAGAGATTCGACATGGTGGACTACAAGCCCGTAACCACCCCGATGGAGCTTGACTTCAAGAAGTTAAGCGGTAGTGATGCTGGACCTGTTTTACGAAATAGCACCGAGTATCATCAACTCGTCGGAGCATTGATGTTCCTAGTAAACTCCCATCCAGATATATGCTTTGCAGTCAGCACATGGTTGAACCTCACCACATACATTGGATTGGTACCACGAATCTGCTGAGATATCTTCGTGGCACAATTACTTATGGGTTAAGATACATTGCTGGAAATGTGAGACTACTTGGATATACTGACGCTGATTAGGCAAGCAATGTGGTGGATCGTAAGAGCACTTCCGGGTGTTGTTTCTCCTTGTGATCTGCTTCGATATCCTGGATGAGCAGGAAGCAGAAGTCTATGGCTTTGAGCACCGCCGAGGTAGAGTACATTGCTCCTAGCATGGCCTCCTGTGAAGCAGTCTAGTTATGAAAGCTCTTCAGTGAGTTGTATGGCTTTACATAGGATACCATCGTGATCCTATGTGACAACCAGAGCGGGATTCGTTTATCAGAGAATCCAGTATTCCATGATCGCTCCAAGCATATCGATATCAGGTACTTCTATATTTGTGACATGGTGCAGCGGGGAGCTATAAGGCTCCAACATTACAGATGAACAAGTTGCCAACATTTTGACAAAGCCGCTAGGAAAGGTCAAATTTCTGACTTTCAAAGAACGACTTGGAGTCATTCAAAGACCCTCTTTTAAGGGTCAAGTATGATGTACTGAGCTTTGGGAGCTCCAGGGGGGGCGCAGGGTACTTCTTGGAGCAACATATGACCACAGGGTAGCTCACCATCCCCTGTTGGTGCACTTTGTACAGGGTAAAAGGTTCAATTTTCCCTTGACACCCCGTGGCGAATGGAACAAGATGATTAGTTCTCCTGTGGACCAGGATGATTTGTTCTCCATGGTGATTGTGGAACAGGATGATTCATTCTCTTGTAGGCCAACATGATTAGTTCTCTATGGCATCCACTGGACAAGATGATTCGTTCTCCTGTGGACAAGATGATTAGTTCTCCTATCGAGGCATCCTACCCATGCAATCTGGGACTCATGGGAAGTACCTCTCATCTGATCAATGAGCAGGGAAATGAAGATAGGGACCATAGTAGTTCTATCAATGGACGCATCGTTCTATCTACCGTACTCCCTATGTTAGGATGACCTCCTTTGATCTGGGATCAATGATACTGGTTTGGGACCAGTGAGAGTGGTACACCCTCTGAAACTGACTTGGAGAACACACTGAGTTGATCAAGAATTCGATTAACTGGGGCAGGGCTTGATGAGGAAATCGAAGGAGTGATCAGAGTTGCAGCTGAGGGGCACTGAATGCAGTAGCAGAGAGGCAGAGATAGTACTGCGAGCATCAACGCAGAAGCTGGGAGGAGGTTGACACATAACTAGCTAGAGGCCACGCAGACGTAGCCAGAGGCCACGCAGAGGCAGCCAAGAGCTACGCAGAACCTGAGGAGGGCCAGCCTGGGAGACGCAGAGGCTCCAGAGGCTGACGCAGACCCTAGAGGTTGACGCTAGGAGATTTCGTGGGGCAGATTGGGGCTGATATCTGTCTCCCACTGAAAGGTACTACTGTCGCGGACATTCTTTGTTGGGTGAGCCATTTCTGGCACCCAGATTGTATTCTGAAACTACTTAATAATAAAACCCTCAGATAGTTGCACTGGTTTTCCCACATTGGGTTTTTCCGGGGGACATTAGTCCAAAAATAATGGTGTCACTTGTGTGCTTGTTTTTCCTTCAATTGATGATCTGTATGTGTTGAGATTGTACTTGTATTTATTTTCAGTAGTTACACAGTAAATAACTTGTTAATTAACAGAACAAGTAGGAAGAAATAAATCAGAAAGTACAGGAAGGATTTCTAACAGTTAGATTTAGAAATTCCAACATGGTATCGGAGTGTGGTTGCAGATCACAGGATAACTGAGGGCATCCGTCGAGCAGAGCAGTAGCAGCAGAAACAACGGTCCCAAGTGACAGAAGTTGTTCCTAGTGGAAAAGCAGCAAGGAAGGAGTGACAAAGTGCCTACGTCATCAAGTTTGAGTTGGGAGAAGGATCAACGCAGTGGCAAAAAAGAGGAGACCTGACCTACGCAGTGCCCGGTCATCTTTCTCAGTCTGGAAGGATTGACGCCCGTGGCTAGGAGGTGTGGATTTTGCTGGTGCGGGGATTGTGCAGAGTCTAGAGGCTCTAACCTTCAGTTTCTTGGGGCATAGGAGGCTATGGAGAAGTTGCGGAGTGAAGTTGGTGGGGTACTGTGGTCAGAACAGTACCTAACAAGGCAAGACCAAGAAGGAGGGAGTTGCTAGCGAGGATTTCTAGCCAAGAAATCCAGATCAGTGGTGCAATTGCACTAACGATCGAAGTGGGGGCATCTCGACATTTGGCAGAGGGGTTTCCAATAAGGAAATCGAGGCTCAGAGGGAGTCACATTGAGAACTTCCATAAGGGAATTAGAGGAGCAACGAATTGGCATTCAACGGGGTAAGAGAACAGGACAGACTGGTTGAAGCCTCAAACTTTGTAGTCTAGAAGGCCAGAATCTTGTCCGTTCTAGACAGGAATCGTCTCAAGCACTTCGCCTTGAAGACGATAGCGATCTTAGTTGACCTAGTTGAGAACAACAAGTATGAGGAAGCAATGGCGAGGGCCAAGAGCATCATCCTTGACAGGGTCAAGGACCATGTAGTACCACATATTGCCGAAAAGGAAATGACAAATGTGATGTGGGAGGCCCTGACGAAATTGTATCGGCATACTTCCATGCAGAGGACGATGCTACTAAAAAATCAGCGGCGGTCATACCAAATGCAGAAGGGAGAACAGATCGACACCTTCCTCGATCAATTGAAAGAGATCTGGGATCAGCTGACTTCCATAGGGGCCACGCCGGATCAAGAATTGATGGTGAGGATAGACCTGAATGCAATCGAAAATTGAAAATTCAATATATAACATTTATCATCATTGATCACAAAAGTTGTACTTGTAAGCTAAGTTTAACCATTACAAGAAGTAATATCTTAGATATTTCTAAGTCCTAACTTCTAACTATTAACATGATATGAAATGTTATAAATTTATAAAATGAAACATGAATAATGAAATGAAATGAAACAACTTTAGTCTTTCACGAAGCATCATATTCATAATTCACAATCAAATTGCCAAGGCCCAACTTCAAACTTCAAATTTTCATTGTCACGGTGATATATTGTTTACAAAAAATATCATTATGATATGAAAGAGTCAAGGGTCAAGAGTCAAGGGCTCAAAACTCAACAGTTATGAAAACTAATGTCTAATAGAAAATAAAAAAGACAAGTAAACTGTAAATCTACATGTGGCCCTTGCCACGAGAGTCTCCAGGAGTATAAGCAGGTCGTGGTGGTCTTCTAGGAGTCTCCCGCACAGACCGACGACCAGAACTAGAACCTCCACGTGAGGGTGTAGATGGAGGTGGCGACAGCAAAGGAACAAGACTCGGACCTCGAGCACTACAACTGGATGGTGGAGGTGGAGGTGGCATCACTGCTGCAGCTGCTTCATCTTCATCCCTTACAAGTTCCTCTTCCAGTTCTTCAAGATGTACAATGTCATCCTCCAAATTGTCATCCTCTGGGTGATTGTCCCAAATTTTATATGTGGGATCCTCATAAGCCCGATCGCAGTAAGGACTCAACAACCTCAAGTTGTAGTGCACATAAACCAAGCTTTCTGCTCGGTTTTCATTGAGTCTGTTTCTTCTCACATTATGTATGAAGCTGTAGGTGCTCTAACACCTCTCTGCAGAAGAAGTATTTACAACCTGTGAAAGAACTTTTTTTGCCAATTTTGGCAAAAGTCCCTGGCCGCCATATGTTTCCCACCATGTGAGAGTATCAAATCTATCTCTGTTGTCCATTGCATGGAAGTTGCCATACAAACCAATGCCATTGAAGTATTTGCCTATTTCAAGGCGCACAGCTGCACATTCCTCCCTGTCAGGTATCAACTTTTTTAATGCTTCTAGATATCCTCTAGTTACCTCTGCATCTAAATGGGGTTTGGTCCTAATCCCACCCCCCTGGTGCAGGTTGGCCCAACCAAGATGTAGAGTAGTATTTTGGCGTAAGGGTATACGCCAAGCAATGTAGTGGAATATTAAGTCTATTCCACTGTTCACACACACAATCGTGAATCAGATTGTACATGTCGGGATCTCTGTTATGAACAATATCTTTTATTTGCCCCAACATGGTATCCATCTGCTCATACACCTCGCCAATCACTGTTTTGTCTGTATCTGCAAACCGAATCATGTGATAAATGGGCTTGGTGAAATCCAATACTTGCCTCACACTTGTCCAAAACTGACCATCAAGAGCGGCCTCCTCCACCAGTTCAAAACCTCGCCTGTCAGCTACATTTGTAGCCCTTTCCTTTAATACCTGCCAATGTGGACTTGATACCATGCTAGCTAATGAGCCTCTTACCTTCAAAAGGCGTCTGAAGGTGAGGTAATAGCTACCAAATCTGGTCTTCGCAATCTTCAACAACTCCAATATCGAGTGACTGCAGAAAAGACCATGGGTATTGCTATGATTTGTAATAAATTTTATCATTTGTTTGTCTTTCTTGTACAAATCACCAATCCATTGGTATTGTGCATTTTTGTTTTTGACAACATCATGCATCAGAAGGTTCAATGTGTGAACCAAACATGCAGACCAAAATATGTTGGGGTATTTATCCTCAATAATTGCTCCCGCTGCCTTACAATTAGGATCATTATCAGTGATGACTTGGATGACATTGTATGGCCCAATACGGTCAATTGTTTCAAGTAATGCTTCTGCAATGTTGATGGCGGTCCTGAACTTGTCTGAGTAATCATGTGCAGTTAGAAAGATGGGACCACTAACAGACACAGCAAAAACACTTATCAATGGCTTGCCTTTTACATTTGTCCATCCATCAGATACAATGGACACCCCATGGTCAGTCCAAGAACTTGTCATTCTATTCAAAGAATGTGATATTTTTGCTTTTTCATGATCAAGGCCAACGGTTCTTGCCTTGTCATACCGAGGGCTCTTGTATCCTTTAGGGGCATCACTTATGGCAGAAACCATTTCGTGCCAATAAGGTGAGCAAAGAACATTGAATGGTATCCCACATGCATAGAGAAACCTATAAACCTTTGAATCCACATCATTCCTACACCCCTCATCAAGGAAATCTGATATGGTTCTACACCTTAAAGCTAATGACCCTGTGCCTCCATATCCACTGCCTTGGGAGGATGCTGAAGGAGTTCTTTGTGATTGTGAGCTTGGTTCAAAGAAACCCCTTGATTTTTTTGACTTGTATTGGGCTTCTTCCTCTTCCCTTATGTATTTGGCTCTCTCTGCTGCTGACACCGCTGGACAAGTTTTGATTCCTATTTGTTTGTCTCCATCCCATGGCCTTTTCCCGTAGAGGTGTCTTCTAGCATGGGTGTATGAACCTGTGTAATCATTGTTGCAATGGGGGCAATGAAATTTAGTGGTTCCACCCCCTCTCCCTATTTCAGCCCTGTTAACATATTTCCACAATGGGGTTTGGTCTTGTTTAGTTTTTTTAGGGTCATGTTCACCCTCCTCTAGCTCCTCCTCACCGGGGTTTTCATCAATTCGACTTTCTCCAGCTTCTTCATTCCCCTCTTCAGTTTGGCCCCTCTGTTTCCTACTCTCCAGCACCATAATAACCATAAAAGGGACCAAGAAGAGGAAAATGCCAAGAAATATAGGCAGGTCCATGGTGTTTGATATTTGTAGGCTTTTGAATCTGCAAATTAATTTAATTTATTTAGATTAATAAATTTAATTTAGATTCATGATTTTTAAACTAAATAAGGTTAATAAACTAAATAAATTAAATTAAACTAACTATATTACTACCTAACTAAATTAAACTAACTAAACTAACTAAATTACTAAGTTACTTACCTCTTTGCAGGCTTGCTCCTTGCTCCTCGGCGCTTGCTCCTCGCTTCTCCTCGCTCCTTTGCTCTTGCTCTCCAGCTCTTCTCAACTCATTCAAGTGATAATGAAATGTTTTTTGGCCCATTGGGCTTTTAAAACAATTTTTTTTTAAATTGATAATTTTTTGGGTCCACGGACTTTTTTTTCGTCGGAACGCTCCCGGCGCATCCCTATTCGCTCCCGGAGCGATTTTTTAAAGGTCGGGAGCAGTCGGGAGCGATCGCTCCCGGGCTTTTAATTTCGCTCCAGGAGCGACGAGAGCGACGCTCCCAACAGCGCTCCCAAAATTGGTAGGGAGCGAAATTTTTTTAATCGGAAGCGCGCTCCAGAGCCGCTCCCGCCCGGAGCGCGGTTTGGGAGCGGGTTCGGGGGGGCGCGCTCCCCCGCAACTCTGGGCTTGGCTATCCTGATGCCCTTGCTCCTGTCTCTTCATGGATCTACTCTGCTTCCCCTTGGCTTCATATCATCATCTAGTATCTAGAATATTGCCATATTGACATCAATGACAACCTAGGTCAACAGCATCTCATTGAGTGGTGGTATAATTCTACTTATCATACGTCAGCAAAAAGGACTCCATTCCAAGCTTTGTATGGGTACGAACCTTCGAAATGGATGGATCTAGCTACTGTCCAGACAAATCTACCAGCTGTTAAAAACCAACTAGAAGGAACCCAAAAAATCGTCCAAACCCTAAAAGAAAATTTAAATAATGCAAGAGACTGTATGAAGCAACAAGTTGACCGAACTAGAACCAAGAGAGAATTTGAAGTTGGAGAATGGGTATTTGTCAAGCTCCAGCCATACAAACAATTGTCCTCGAAACAAAAAGGAAAAAATAAATTGGCAACGAAGTTTACGGACCATACCAGATCAACAAAAAGATCAGCGAAGTTGCATATAGTTTAAGCCTTTCGGATAAAAGTCGAGTTCACGTCTTCCATGTATCCTTCCTTAAAAGGGCATTGGGCAACCATCAATCAGCACAAACAACGCTTCCATCCTTCGATGATGAAGGGTCATTTTAGAACCAGAAGGTATCATATCCACCAGAGAAAAGAAGCTTCAATCTCGTGTAATCATGGAATACTTGATCAAGTGGAAGGACTTACCAAAAGAAAAAGCTTCTTGGGAGACTGAAGCATTTCGTCAACAACATCTGCCGTTACGTATGCTTTGAGGACAAAGCATTTTTTTGGGAGGAAGGCAATGTAATATAAAAATTAGTTAATTAAGTAGTTATTAGGCAAAGGGCATGATCAAAGATCATGCCCATTCACCAAGAGGCACCCAAGGCAATATAAAGTCAGGGGCCTCCCACAAATTGTAATCATCTTCTATCTGTTTTAATAATAATAAATATGAATTTGTTGAATATCTGAGTTTTTTTGTGCCAACAAGAGGCCACATCCAGATGGCCTTGTGAAGATACCACCAATTTACTCTCATCAAACAAAAGACTATGCATGAGAATGACAATTACCTCGAAGTACCTGAGCAACAATGATAGTAGTAACGATGCAGCAAAACTAGCAAACTTGGCTTGAGGAATGAACATATGCAAGCAAGTATTGTCATTGAAAAGTATAGGGCTGCCTAAGCCAAGAAGACAAATAGTCCCCATGTTAGTCCTTTGCAGGCACTATTAAATCTGAAGAAGATTATTTTGAGGTCACTTGTTATAACAAATTGAACATTGAATCCACTTGGCTCAAGTGTCTTGATCTGTTAAGGGATAGAGTTTAGATTTGGAAAAAAATCATTCACACTGCAAAAGAGGCTAAGTTCCACATCAGTCTTGGAGACCGAAATTTTCTTGAAAAATGAGGACAAATTATTACTATTATTGCATTGATTTTGAAGAGGCCCAAAATACTTGAAAGGTTGTCATTTCCAGAATAAGAGATTGTCCCCACTATAATAGTTTAAAAGGCGTCGAAATTAATCATCTCTATGAACAAATTATATGGATAGAAATTGCTAAAGACTCTAAAGGAAATCAGAACCTTGCTGAGACCTCTTGAAGATTATTCTTGATGAAGCTAGTTCTCTTATGTAATATCCTTGATTATTTAATGACATGATGGACTTCATAATGGACATTTGGATACGAAAAAGAGAATTTGCATTTGCTCGACTTGCAAAAGGTGTAAACGAGAATTGCAAATTTAGGGTTTGTGAATCCTACAAGACTTGAAGTCTTGATGAGAAAGCCCTAGGGTTTATGGATAAAACCTTAGATTTGGACCTAGATCGATGATTCTGTTGCATGAAGACACCCTAGCAAAGGAAGGAAAGAAAAGCAACATGCTAATAATAAGGACAAGGATGATGAGTTTGTAAGATGGCAAGGATCAAGAGGGAGCTGACAAATTCTCTTCAACCCTCAAAAGATAAGTATCTTATATCTCTCTTCCTCAATTATTATTGTTGTTGTTTTTGTTATTAGTTAGTGTCTTGTCCTTGTTCTTTGGTTGGGTCATAAGTGTTTCTTCCATGACCCCCAGTGAGGGTTGCAGGTACATTGTAAAGGTTGCTAAGGCTTTCTCAGCAAATGAAAGCATTGGGATGAATGAAGCAGAAGTTTATGGCAAGAGGATTCTCCCAAGAAGAATCACAAACTCAACGTTGGTGTTTTGAGCTCAACAGGGAGAAATTGTACCAATACTTATCATCGTACCTAATGGCTAGAAGAGCTCCTAGTTAAGAGGAAGCAAGAAGACCAACAAGTTTGAAGAATGCCATAATGAAGACTATGTTGAGATTTAAGGAGACTCAGTAGTGAATTTCAAGTGGATCTACAAGTATGTGGTAGATGGCAACATAGAGAAGTACAAAGCAAGATTTGAGGATTCTCCCAGAAAGAGGGAGAAGACTATGACAAGAAATTTGCTTTAGTTGTCTAGTACACTTCTGTTAGAACCATTATCATTTCTATTGCTTTGAAAATCGCACGAAATGGATGTAGATATCACCTTTCTCAATGGATTAATTGAGGAAGAAGTGTACATAGAGCTACCTCAACGCTTTGAGGTACATGAGAGGAAGTTTCATGATTGCAGACTAAAGAAAGCTTTGAACGATCACAAGAAGACATGTTGGGTTTGGTATTCTTTGTGTCATGGATATCTAAGTCTTCGTTGATCTTGTTATATAACTTGTTTCTTACGGGAGCAAAAGGACTCGTGTGACAGAGGGAGCAGCAGTGGTAGGAGGATTTTCTTCCATGATAGAGGGAGTTGTCAAAGCCCTACTTTAGTGTCAAAAAGAGTTGACATCTAAGTTCGAGATGAAGGATCTTTGTTGGATATTTTACTTCTTGGAAGTAGGAGTATGGCAAAAGCTGGGAGGAGCAGTTAGGATTGCCAGAATAGGATTTGTTTCAATGTTAGAGGAAGCATTCAGTCAAAGTGACTAGAAAATAGTTGTGGCAAAACATGTATTGAGGTACCTGCATGGTACAATTAGATGTGAATTTAGAAGTACAGCTACAGAGAGATACAAATTCAGATGACACATAGTGTTGAAGACAAGAGGAGCACATCAGGATGATGATTCAGTTTGGATTCTACTTGGGAAGGAAGCAGACATTTGTCGTACGCACGACTGTAGAGACTGAGCATATCGTAGCTAGTTTGGCGAGTTGTGAAGCAGTGTGGCTTCAGTAACTACTCGCATGATTGTTTGATCAAGTGCAGGAGACAACCATAATGACAGATCGAAGCACATTGAGATCAAGTACCGAGACATGGTACAGAAGCAAGCAGTAAGGCTCCAATGCATTTCTACAGTTGAGCAGGTCGCTGACATTCTCACAAAGACCCTATCCTAGGGCGAAGTTTGTACACTTTAAGGGCAATCTTAAGAAGACTGTATGCTTCAGGGACAAGCTTGAGAAGTTTGTTTACTTTAGGAACAAGTTACAATTCTTGAGAATGTTTTCCTTAGTTAGAGGGAATGTTGATGCTGTTAAATCAAGAGGCAAACATTCTCCCTAGTTCAGAATATAGGCAAGTCAAAATATTTACCAGGGGCCAGAAAATGTGGCTAGGAAGAATGAATCATAAAGCATCAAAGGCCGAAATACTCCCTAGGTGGGCGAGTGAGTACCACTAGCATAGCGTAGGAGAGTCACCATGCAATTAGCACGCAGGAATGGTAATAACCCAAGGTTTCACCATAAGTCACAGGTGTTGACCAGGTTCTGAGTGACGAGTTGGATAATTGGTGAATTGCTCCAGGTGACGACTCGTTGAGCATGATGTTGATGCAGGATGTTTTCCACAAGTAGTGCATTGTCACATCAACATAGCTAGCTCATACAATCTTTCCTTACAAGAAATTTTTCAATAAGAGAACATCTAGAAAAGTCATTATGAATACCTCCCTAGCTGAGAGGGTATGTTGGATTTTTGTAGCTATGGTTGGTCTTCATAATTAATGTTTTAGCCCTTCAAATAATTGTAATAATAAATACAAGACATGTTCTTCATGTCGGCTTCAAAAGCGGGATTTTTGAATTTCTAAAATTGAAATTTTGACTCCAAGAATGTCAAGTTGGCCTTCCAAAAGATCAAGTCGGCCTGACCCTTCGAACAACACTTCGAGTTCATCCAATCACTATATATATTATATACCCATTAAGCTTCATCAATTGATATACACGTCGAATTACTTCTATTCAAGATAAGATACACTTTTGTTCAAGCGAATGAGTAGAAAGACAAGGGCAGATCGAGTTTAAAGGGTATGTCTAGAATCAGGGTAGACTTAATCTCTAAAGAAGCAGCAGACCAATCTCTGAGGAAGCTAAAATTTCAGGAGGCTGAATTTGTCTCTGATTGACCAAGTTTGACCAGGTATGTTTGTGGTCAGTTTGACTTTGTTTTTACTTGAAAATTAGATTGTATCTCTTGTTGAATTGAAAATTTTCTCTAAGGAAAAGGTTGTTGGGCTTTTCCCCCAACTTGGTTTTCCCAAGGTAAAATTTTGTGACTCGTGTCTTTGGCTGCCTCTTTATGTCCTACCAGCATTTTGTTTTCACTGCTAAGGTCTTATGTGTAATTGTTTTATGATGAATGTGAATGCAAGAAAAGATTAATATAAGAAATCATAAGAAGTAATTATCAGATTAGAAGATCCTTGAAAACTCAACACCATTAACCGACTTTTGTGGTCATCAGTTGGAAATTAATAAATTTACTTTCCTATTTTCATATTTGTCTACTTCATCTTCCATCAAGTATACATTCTGTTATGAATTTAAAATTCATAAAAATTAGATATTTTAATTAATGCAATAATAAATGAATAATTTTGAATCATTAAATTAGTTGTTCTAAATGAAGAGACAGTACACCCAACAGACATGTCTCTCTGAATAGGTATGGCCAGTCAACTCCTATTTATGGAGCACCACCATAGCCTTGTACTCATCAATTCGTTAATTAATCAATAAAATATATTACAAGTCAATTGTATCTAAACTTAAAAGCTTCAGCATATAGTTTTATGCTCTAGTGGTATCAGAGCCGCAATCCTCTGGTAGCAACCACGCTCTCTGCAGGGCGACGACGCTCCACCTTCATTTTTTTCTTCCGCTTATTGTGGTCTCCCGTTCCATGCGTTCGACAACACCCATCAATCCGTTCAGTCATTCTCCCTTCCCCCTGTCACAGTACACTCATCAACCTGCTCTTTGCATTGTTCAACAATCCGTCCCTTGCTATTTCTCAACGCCAACACTCTACAGCCACCTACAGCGCTGTGATACGACAGTGTTGGCTTCGTCCGCCCCTAGTGTGCCACGTCCTTTCCATTTTCCGCTCCATGTCCGTCTGTTTTCCGCTGTGAGAGATAACAAAAAAAATATTGTGGTCTCATTCGAAAGGAACAGGAACGTGATATCATTGTAGTCATGGTAACTGACGCAGTCAACCGGAAGTTAACCAAGCGGATGGTCAAGGTCAAGCGTCGTGGCCGATGGTCAATAGGTCACGCTGATGGGTTAACGCACTACCGATTAACATAAATCATATTCATAATATATTTATATTATAATATAACTCAATTTAATTAAATATATTTAATTAATTAAGATATATTAAATTAATAATAAAAAAAATATTAAATTATACAAAAAAATATTAGTAAATAAAAAAAAAATTATTATTATTATTATTATTATTATTAATAAAAATTGGGTCCACTAGGAAGAAAAAGAACAAAATGGGTCATGATGATAATTCAAAAAAAATTCAAGAAGAACTCGACAGCCTGCGGAAATGCCTTGACGATGTCGAAAGGAAGCAAGACAAATTTGGGAAGACTCAAAACGACATGGCACAAAATATCTGAGCCATAAAATACATAGTGAGCCAATCTAATAAAAGAGCCAATCCAACTTCACCCACGCAAAGTCCCCAAACCCCAAAAGGAGAAAATTCGCCAGAACAGGAGTTCTAAATGCACGAAAAGCTGTGAATTCTACAAATACACTTTGAAGGAAGCCAGTACTATACCAAATCTTCTGAAAGGAACCATCTTAAAATCAAAAATGAATTACCTAAGTATGATGGTAAGAACTATAAAGGTGTCGTCATATGGGTAAATAAGATGGATGCCATTTTTTTAGAGAACTCCCCACTCGGCGAGCAAGAAAGGGTCATGACTACATCCAACTACCTAGAAGTAGAAGCGTATGATTGGTTTCTGTGGTGGTCGTCTAAATGCACAGGTTGCTCGTTCAATTGGCAAAACTTTAAAAACGCCCTGCTAAAAAGGTTTTATGATGAGGATTAGTAGCAAGATTAGCAGTAAGATAACTGAAACAAAAAGGATTAGAAATAAGATAACTGAAACAAAAAGGATTAGCAGTAAGATTAGTAGTAAGATAACTAAAACAAAAAGGATTAGCAGTAAGATAACTGAAACAAAATGGATTAGCAGTAAGATAACTGAAACAAAATGGATTAGCAGTAAGATAACTGAAACAAAATGGATTAGCAGTATGGCAAAGAGGGTTCTTAGATGAAGAGTTGTTAAAAATGTATCATTGTGGCCTTAAAGATTACATTCGCAAAGAATTAAAATTGCATAAACCCAAAACCATTAAGGATGCCAGACACGCAGCTATAATTATCGAGCGGAAATATAAACTCCACAAGGCACCATATGCCAATAACGAGAAAACTAACAGGTACTCCAAAGGGAATTCAAGTAAACCATCGTTAGAGAACACTAGCAAGTACGTTCCACCACCAATGCGAAATGAAGGAAAACAACAATCTAGTGTTGAAAGGAAAAGGGATGGCAAATGTTGGAAATGCAGAGACAAGTATTACGCAGGACACAAATGCGCAACGCAAAAATTATACAACTGCGAAGCTGAACAAGAAGAAGAATCTTTAGAAGGCAGCTCTGACAAGAGAACAATGAAGAAAATGTAAACCCTAGTCCAGAATCAGAAGAAGATATGCCTCGAATTTCTTTGGCAGCCATCATAGATATAGCTCGGCCACAGACACTAAAGCTTAAACGTCACATCAAGAAACAAAACATTATCGTTATAATAGACTCAGGGAGTACACACAACTTCGTAGATATCAATGTTGCAAAAAGACTGAACATTTTTGCTTAACCTGTAGCAGATTTAAAAGTTATGGTAGTAGATGGAAAACATATAGATGGAGTAGGCAAGTGCCATAAAGTCAAGTTGCAACTAAGCAAATATGAAATGGAGTCTAGTTTCTAAACAATCCCCCTAGGGGGAATAGACGTCGTTTATGGATACAATGGTTACAAACACCCGAAATAGTTCATTAAATTCAAATGGGATGGAAGGGTTGTATGGATTCCAAGCTCCACCCATTCAAGTCATCTCTGCTCAACAGATGAAAAAAATTATCCGCAAGGGAGCCCCAGCATTTTTCGCACAATGTCAGCAATAGGAGTTATTATGGGTAGAGGGACTCACCATCCATCAGAAATTTCATCCTTGATCCAGAAATAAGAGAAGGTTTTTCAAGATCTACCAATGAAATTGTCCCCCTGAAAGGCAAATTGAACACATCTTCGAAGTTAAACCAGATTCGACACCAGTAAGCGTTAAGCCATATCGTTATCCCCATCACCACAAGACAGAAATAGAACGATTAATACAAGACCTACTGAAGCAAGGAATCATTACGAAAAGTAGAAGTCCATACGTTGCACCCGTAGTATTGGTCAGGAAGAAGGATGGAGCCCTCTGATTATGTATAAATCACAGAGGGTTAAACAAAATCACTATCAAACATAAGTTTTCGATTTCGTTCATTGATGAAATGCTAGATGAACTACACAGTGCAAAATACTTCTCCAAATTAGATCTAAGATCAAGTTACTACCAAATACGAGTAAGACTAGAAGACGTCGAAAAGACAACATTCAAAACTCATGAAGGGCATTATGAGTTTAAAGTTATGCCATTTGGATTAACAAATGCGCCAGCCACCTTCCAAGCAACCATGAATGAACTTTTCACCCATATTTGTGGAAGTTTGTATTAGTTTTCTTCGATGATATTCTGGTCTACAGTAAGATGTGGAAGGAGCATCTCAAGAATGTGGAAGAAGTATTGTCTGTGTTGGAGAAGAACTAGTTCTACGCCAAGCTATCAAAGTGTACGTTTGGGCAAAAGGAAGTTGAATACCTAGGACATGTTATATCCAAGGAAGGAGTCCAAGTGGATCCCAACAAAATCAAGGCAATCAAAGAATGGCCCAAACCCAAGAACATATCCAAGCTGAGAGGATTTTTAGGCCTAACCGTGTATTACAGAAGATTTATAAAAAACTATGCACATCTGACAGCACCCCTAACTAATTTGTTTAAGAAGAATGTTTTTCAATGGAATGACCAAGCAGACAAGTGTTTCGAGAATTTAAAGGAAGTAATGTCAGCCACACCAATGTTAGCGACTCCTAACTTGTCCAAACCGTTCATAGTCGAATGTGATGCTTCAGGATTTGGAATTGGAGCCATATTAATGCAGGACAACCAACCTACAGCATTTGGAAGCAGAAAACTTAATAAACGAGAAGGCTTAAAATCAACATATCAAAAGGAGATGCTTGCCATCATACATGCTTTAACAAAGTGGCGCTAATACTTGCTTGGGAGTAAATTTTCAATCCGAACCGACCACAACAGTCTTCAATTCTTACTTCAACAAAAGACATTATCAACAGAAGTGGATGGAGAAGTTGTCAACTTTCGACCTAGAAATATTGCACAAGGAAAGGAGAATGTCGTAGTTGATGCACTCTCACGTAAGGATGACGACAACACAACATGTGCTGCCATGATAGTTGTTCCGGAATGGTTGGACAAATACGAGCCGAGTACGACAAGGATGAGGATTGTGATTCCATGATTAAGAATATCAATCAACATACCCATTTCGAGTGGAAGAATGACATAATGTGGTACAAAGGTAGAATTTACCTAACACCAACATCCAAATTTAAGTTGAAAATTCTTAAAGAATCTCACAATTCACCTGCAGCCGGACATGTCGGGTTCTACAAGACTTACTACAACGTTCGACAGTCATTCTATTGGAAGGGCATGAGCAAGGAAATTCAGAGATATGTTGCAGAATGTGATATTTGTCAAAGGAATAAGAGTGAAAATATTCCAACCCCAGGTTTGTTACACCCGCTACACATTCCCAACTAGAAATGGGAAGAGATTTTGATGGAATTCATAGAAGGACTACCTACGTCTGACAGTAAGAACAAGACATTTGTCGTAGTCAACAGACTCACTAAATATGCCCATTTTATGGCCATCAAAAATACAGACACAACTAAGAAAATTGCAGATATGTTTTGTAAAAACATCTACAAACTACATGGGTTCCCCAAAGTCATAGTGAGTGATAGAGACACAAGGTTCAAGGGTAATTTTTGGAAGGAATTCTGCCACCAAGCAGGAATATATCTCAACAAGAGTTCAGTTTATCATCCCCAGACAGATGGTCTAATTGAGGTCGTGAATAAGTACTTGGAAACATATCTTCGTTGCTTCGTCACTGATAAACAAAATAAGTGGACTCAGTGGCTACACCTAGCGGAATGGTGGTATAACACCACCTACCATACGTCAGCTAAAATGACACCTTTCCAAGCTCTCTATGGTTATGAACCACCCAGATGGAAGGATTTTGCACTACTTGATTCTAGGGTTCCAGCTGTCAAAAACCACTAGAAGAGAACCAAAGGATCGTTAACTTATTAAAAGAGAATCTAACGATGGCACGTAATACAATGAAACAATAGGCTGACAAACATCGCACTGAAAGGGAGTTTGAAGGAGATTGGATCTTTGTTAGACTTCAACCCTATAAGCAGTTGTCATTAAAACAAGAAGGAAAAAATAAATTATCACCTAAATATTATGGTCCATATCAAATAATCAAAAAAATAAATAGCGTGGCTTATGTGCTGAAGTTACCTAACAACTCTCAAATCCATAACACCTTTCATGTATCAAATATGAGGAGAGTACCAGGGCAAAACCAAGCAGCTCAAACAGAAATACTAGAGACCGATGAAGAAGGAAGAATCGTCCTAGAACCAGAAGGTATACTCGCTACCCGAGAGAAGGTAGTACGGTCCAAAACAATAAAGGAGTACCTTGTCAAATGGAAGAAATTACCAGAGGAAGATTCATCCTAGGAGTCAGAATGTTTTCTTCAGCAACACCCGGCGTTACCCATGCTTTGAGGACAAAGCATTTTTAAGGGGAAGGCAATGTTATGAATTTAAAATTCATAACAATTAGATATTTTAATATTATTTTAATTAATGCAATAATAAATGAATAATTTTGAATCATTAAATTAGTTGTTCTAAATGAAGAGACAGCAGTCCCAACAGACATGTCTCTCTAAATAGGCATGGCCAGTCAACTCCTATTTATGGAGCACTGCCACAGCCTTGTACTCATTGATTCATTAATTAATTAATAAAATATATTAGAAGTCAATAGTATCTGAACTTAAAAGCCTGAGAGTACAGTTTTATGGTCCACATTCTTTCATGTAATTTTTTCATTTTGCAACCCAAACAGTTAGCACCAGTGTTGCACACATCGCGATAAAATCGCGATTAAATCGTAAAATCGCGATTTTTTAAAATCGCCGATTCAAAGCGCGATTTTTATCCAAAAAATCGCCTCTTTTTTTTATAGCGATTTTTATCGAAAAAATCGCGATTTTTTCGATAAAATCGCGATTTTTTCGCTTAAAATCGCGAGGGCGCGCGGCAGCGGGGTTTTATATGGAAAAAACGAAATTTTTTTTATTCATTCAGCAGTCCGCCGCGGAGGAGAAGGAGAAGAAGTGAGGGAGAGGGTTGCCGTCGGTTGTGGGAGCGAATCGAAGCGATTTTAGGAGGAATCCAAGCCAAGATCGCCAATTTGTCCATAAACCAGGTATGTAGATTAATTTTTTTTTGTTTTGGTTCTATAAAAACTTTGTTTTTCATTGTTTTTAAAGAATTTTTGGAAATTTTTCATTGATTTGGGATGGGTTATTTGTTATGACTATGAGAACCAATTTTTGATTTTTATTTTCTCATTTTCTTTAAACATTGCTTATTTTTTTTTATTTTTCATTGTTTTTTGGCATTTGGTTGGGTAACTTGGGTTTAGAAATTGGGATTTTGGAAATAATTAGCTTGTAATTTTGCAAATGCTAAATTGTAATTTGTATTTACTATTATCATTTATGTAATCCTAAATTCCTATTTCCTAATCCTTATTTTTCCATAGGTTTGCAAATTCAAAATTCAAAAACAAACATGCCAAGGAAATTGGATCCTTTCTGGGAATATGGTGACCCTAAAACTCCGAATGATAGACAAAACTTGTATTGCAAGTTGTGTGGAAAGGAAATATTTGGGGGGGTGTACAGGTTGAAGTTCCACCTTGCACAAATCCCTGGACGTGATGTGGGGCCCTGTCTAAAGACAAATGCTGAAATTATCCAAAAAGCCATGAGAGCATTGGGAGAATTAGAGCACACTAGAGACGCCAAAGAAGAACTCAAAAGGCAACTAAAAAGGTCAGTTGAAGGAAGTGGGCCAAGTGGCACAGGTTCTACTGCAGCGTCAGTGAATCCGGTAGCTGCATCATCATATTTTGTTCCTCGAACCACACCTGGTTCACAACCAACTATTGGTTCAATGCTAAAAAGAACTGAAAAAGAAAAAGCTGACAAGTTGATGACAAAATTTCTCCTCTGGAGTGATATTCCTTTCAGCATTATAAGGAATAATCCATTTTTCCAACCTACTCTTGATGCTGTTGCCAGTGTTGGCCCGGGGTACAAACTCCCTTCTCTTCATGATTTCAGAGGCCGGCTTCTTCAAGATGAAAAGCGTGACTGCACCCAAAGATTGGAGGATTTTAGGGCATCATGGGCACAAACAGGATGCACTGTTATGTCAGATGGTTGGACTGACCAAAAGGGGAGAACCCTTATAAACTTCTTGGTTAGTTGTCCCTTGGGGACTATGTTTATCAAATCTGTTGATGCAACTCATCAAATGAAAGATGCAAAAACTTTATGTGATTTGCTGGATGTGTTTATTTTGGAGGTGGGTGCAGAAAATGTTGTCCAAGTCATAACGGACAATGCTGCAAATTATGTTGCTGCTGGTAGAATGCTTATGGACAGGCATCCTACTTTATTTTGGACACCTTGTGCTGCCCATTGTATTGATTTGATGTTAGAGGACATTGGGAAAATTCCCTTTGTCAAAGAGGTTGTTGACTCATCAAAAAGCATCACAAAATTTATTTACAATCACACATCTGTGCTTAGCTTGATGAGAAAATGCACCAACAACAAAGAGTTGGTGCGCCCCGCCATTACACGGTTTGCGACGAGTTTCATATCTCTTCAATCCCTCTTGAATTCTATGTGGGATTTGAAGAGAATGTTTCTTTCAGAGGAGTGGCGTGCTTCGTCAATGAGCCGCAAACCAGAAGGAGAGGCCGTCTGCAGACTAGTTTCATACCAGGAGGACTTATGGGCGGGAGTGCAGGAGGTGTGCGCTGTTACAGAACCTTTGGTAAAGGTTCTTCGGTTGGTTGATGGTGAGAAGCCCGCAATGGGCTATTTGTATGAAGCCATGGATAGGGCCAAAGAAGCCATTCGGTCCTACTATGATGACAAGGGAGATGATGGGTTCCAGAGACAACTCCTTCTATGGAAGGTCATTGATGAGCGATGGAACAACACACTCCATCGTCCCATTCATGCTGCTGGCCTTTTCCTGAACCCTGCATTTTCTTATGCATGTGGGTTTAATTTTGATGTTGAGGTCGTGGAAGGATTATTAACCTGTGTCCAGAAGATGGTGAGAACTTCAGAAGAACGTATGGAGGTCTCTAGACAAATTGAGCAATATAAGTTGTCAGCTGGCACATTTGGCTTTGAGATGGCTGTCATTGATAGGACGGTTAAAATGCCAGGTATTTTTTAGTTTGTACTATGTAGTATGTACTTTGTAACTTTGTTTCAAATTTCATTGTTTCTTCAAATTCCATTTTTTTCTTATGTTTATTTAAAATTTTCTTTGTAATTTTGTTGTAGACGCATGGTGGAAGATGTATGGTGGCAGAGTCCCCCTTTTGCAAAATCTTGCCGTGCGGATCCTCAGCCAAACATGCAGCTCCTCGGGATGTGAGCGCAATTGGAGTGTATTTGAAAAAATACACAACAAGAAGCGCAATAGGTTAACACTTAAACATTTAAAATATTGCAAATTTCCAAATAAATTTTTGAATTCATTAAAGTTTTAAACAATATTTTTTTTATAATATTAATTATTAATTTATTATTTCATGAACTTTGTACAGGTTGGAGTCCCATAGACTTAATGACATGGTCTATGTCTACTACAATCTTCGATTGTGGGTGAAACAACTAGAGAAGACACCTGATACGGAAGCCATCTCATTGGATGGGATTGACACCACTGCTGAATGGAGGGTTGAGACCGAGAGGCCTCTCATGGATCCCACTGAGGATTGGTTAGTGCAGGATGAGGGGGAGGAGGAGGGGGAGGAGGAGCAAGAGCAGGAGCAGGAGGAGGAGGAGTTGGAGGAGCAGGAGGAGGAGGTGACACCGCCTACCCGGGCTACCCGGGCTACCACTACCACCAGTAGAGGACGTGGTCTCCGTCCACCTCAGCCTCCTGTAGCTGCTACTACTAGTTCTTCAGCTTCTAGAGCACGTCAGACTCCACTGCCATTTCCACCACCACAGGCACCAGCTTCTACATCTAGAGGGAAAGAGAAAGTTGTGACATTTTCTCGCAAGAGGGGCAGAGGAAATCAATAGGATTAGACTTTCATTTTATTGTATATGACATTATGACATGATGAGATACATTATCATATTTTTTGTTGATATTTTGAGGCTGAGTTGGACTTGGGACTCAGGACTTACTATTCAGGACATGATTCAATGTTATGTGTGATTTTAGCGCTAGAAATGATATTGAACATCTTATATATTAGTTTTTTTATCATATTTATGTGTCAATGTATTTATTTTATGTTGTAGATGGTTTAGATATTAAAAAAATTGAAAAAAATTGAAAAAAAATGAATATTTTTGTGCCAAACGATTTTTTCCCGCTTTTTTCCGATTTTTTCCCGATTTTAACGATTTTTTCCGCTTTTTTCCCGGCGCCGATTAAATCCCGATCGCGATGTGTGCAACATTGGTTAGCACAAATGGTTGCTGCCAAACTTTCTAAGCATTTGACAGTTCTACAATGCAGGTGCCTGCTTCAAATCCCCCCAAGTGAAGTGCACTAGTGTATGCCAACAGGCTTACCACAGATGGCATCCACAAAAGAGGAAAAGCATCATCCCTTGGCTTTCCCTACAAGGTTTCCCTGAGAAATGTAAGTTTTTAATTTGCATACTATCTTCATGTTAGCAGAGCATCCCCAATAATTACAAGATATCTAAGCATGGAAAAAGCTTGTCCAACCAACATATGACCTTTCCTATCAACAAAATCTCGACCTAGGACATCATATTCAGCAAGAAGAAACTACTTGCTCTCTATATCTAACATTTTGAGAAACACTATGTCAAATGCTTCCATGGTCAAGTATCCCTTCTTTATGAAAACTGAGAACAAATATACTATGTAAACCTATCAAAACATGTAATCTCATTAAACTTCAAGTATTTTTGAAGTTCCAAGTTCAATACTTTTAACATAAATTACCAGTTTCAATTTTCAACGACGTTAACAACTACTAGAGTAAACAATGTGATTTAATTCATTTAACGCATATGTTATATATCAGCGTACTTACCTGAAGCCTGGTCTTTACAACCCACAGAGGATTGGTCACTATGGATGTAGCAGCTCCTGCACCTACTGCAGCTATCATATTGGCTCCTACTGAAATTTCTTCACCCGCATCTAAAAAGAGACAAGCATACACTAAAATGTAAGGATGCACATAATACAAGGCATACGCTATGACTAAAATTCCAGTTGAAGGTATATCAAATCAAACAGCAATTGATGGCAGAATTGATAAAAATTTCTAATTAACTGAAGCAAAACTGAAAAAAAAAAATCAAAATACCTTCTGCATTACCTTTTTGTCGTTGTAAAAATTTTTTCAATTGACCATATACAGTAAAGTACACCTGCAACTCATGACATATGCACTTAATGTAAGGACACCTTAAGTGATCAAATTCATGAAAACGTCAGGAAAAAACTTTACATATCTCAAAACCATATGCCAAAAATGCATTAGACATGTAACTAACAAAGAGAGTAAAAAATGAAAAGATGCCATCATTATCCCTTACTTTTGTTCGATATTTAAGTTCAAAATGTACTTGTCCACAACATCAATGAAGTAGTGCTACAGTTAGGAATCGTGTATTTGCAATTGAAAACTGAATTCATTATTTATACCCAAAAATCATGGTCACAGTCGTTTCATCAAGAAAGGAGATTTTAGCCATGTAGAAACCATGTGCTGAAAAACCATTAGTGATAAACCTAAAAAGAGATGGAAAATGGGCAAGAAAAAGGCAACAAGTAAAGCCTGAAAATCCTTAACCGTCTTCTTCAGCTACAATCAAAGAGGTTAGGTTATAGAATGGTCAGGATGCTTGGAATCATAAAGTGGGGCTCATTATCTACACTAAAAATTAAGTCAGTCATTGATCCCCCATGCATATCATATATTTCCCATCTGTATGTTACAGATTCCAAGAGATACAAATAAATGCATTTATAAATCACTCTTCATTAGATGTACTAGAAACAGCACTATATCATATGAAACATTCCCCATTCATGAAGATAGCAGCCGAAGGAGTGCAGTACTACTCTGGATCCTGTCTGTTTACTAATATTTTAAAGTTTTTCACTCGCCTAATAAAGGGAGGTCATAACCTGGAACCTTTTATCCATGGATATGGAGCCTTGTCTAAAACGCCAAAGCAGAGTGCTCAGCAACATACCCATGTCATTAAAACTTTATTCCTGTATATGAAGATGTAACAAGTCACAATGCACAGCACACAAAACCGGGATAGAACTCATAACCCTTTTGCAGAACATAGACTCACAATTACATACAGTCCTGATGAACAGTGCACCAGATCCATATCAATAATATTCTTCCATTATACAGAAACAAACTTCAATCTACACAACCAGAAAACAATTAACTAAATGCCTAACTATTTATTTGGTTGAATTGAGGCTTCTGTGATCCATAACAAATTATCAGAAGAAATTTCGGCGTAAATCACATTCAGAAAATCATTGTCGACGCGTTTCGAACCAACCAGTGTGGTTCATCGTCAGGACGAGTTTATGCAGGAGATATCAGGATAAAATTCCCAGTCTGGCCACCTCTATTGTGTGTCTCACTCAATGTCCCTGCTGGGTTAGGAACCATAATCAATACTGACAGGTTAGCATTAGATACCGTCCACAAATGCGCGGAAGTGTCCGGGAGTTTTCCCGCTATTTTTCCGTTGGAAAAAAATAGAGATGAAGAAAGAAAACGGGAATAAAAAGGTACCAGAAACAACACCATATCATGTGAAACAATCCTCACTGATTCAGATAGCACCCAAAGAGTCCAGTGCTACCTTGGTTCTTGTTTGTTCACTGACAATTTGCACTCATGTAATACAGTAAATTTTAAAAACGATAAAACATAGACTGCCAATTGTATACACTGTAAAGTCATAAAGAAGATTGCACCAAATTTGAATCAATCATCTTCTTCCATTATATAGAAGCCAACTACAATATTCACTACCAGCAAACTATTTAACTAAATGCCTAACTAACTGATCCGAAAAGGATCTGAAGTATTTCCTCATCCCAAACTTCATAATTAAATTTTCGCAAAGTTTGAATTAATTGTCCACAGCCAATGCCATGGGAAATATGAAATAACTCATCTTGATGGTTGGCCTTTCAGGCAACCCTATTAGAAAAAGAATGCTGCTGGAATCAAAGGACAATGAACAGAAGACAATGAGAGCTGAGGAAATGAACAAGAAAGGGCAGCTGCATATGGATGTCAGGCTAAGGATACGATACATGGTTGAAGATCAAAGGTTGTCCCTGATCCAAAGCTATCCGCAATTTCGCCAATGACTAAGAATGCATTAAAACTTTGATTGAGAATGCATAGCTCAACTTTGTAGCAATTTCTTGACCAAAATAAAATCCCCATCGAATGCTGGTTTTCCCATTTGGGTTTCCAGCGTAAAATCTCTGTATCTATTGTGACTTTCATTTCTATGCAATTTCTTCAATTTTGTGCCTCCATATCAATGTCTAGTTCTGGTGTGAAAATCACACACTACAGCACCATTCCAATCACAGGTTAATGAACTGCTAGGTTGCATTATCCCCAGCAATTTCTCTTGGCTGTTTAAACCTCATGCATTTTATACCCTTATGCATATTGTATTATCTCCTATAGCCAAACAACTCTCTAACTGGAACACCAGCATATTTTCCTTGAGATGACATAATATTGTAATGTATTGGCAGTGAAGCGTAAAGTTTGCTCTCTTCAAAATACATTAATAACAGTGATCCCACTCTTCATTTCATTTTGACTGCATTAATGTGTAAAGAATAGACTCCAGCATTCTGGGATGGGCATTCACTTATCTGTGTGTTCACTAAGGGAGTCTGCAAACATGTCACATTCACAAAATTGGCCCCATCCTTAATCATTTACAGCACCCAAATACCCAGCATTAATCAAACACATTGACAATGTGCTTGGATTGCTATAATAAAGTAACAGTTTGCATGTTGTGTAAACCACATGCTACAGAGTCCTTTGTTTACATAAACAGAATTGTTGTTTGTGACTGTGAAGGGACTTTCAAACTTTGAACCATACAATATACATTGTTAATGCATTATGAACAGAGAAGACAAGTAACATTCATCTCGGACCGACTGAATTCTGGTAAGGTACGGGTTTATGGCCTTCCCTTTCTGCATCTGGATGAGTCTCAACTTCTCTAGGTACATCTTCCACTGCTCGAAAATACCCTGGTATAACGTGGAGAGAGCATACCACATCTGTTTGGCATTATCTTTACCAGCTATATGTGAGACTATATGATCCCGGACTCCATCTAGGATCAACCACTTGGCCCGCGCCATTTCCTTCTTATATTCTTTCTGCTAATCTGCATCCTGGGGAACCGCCACTACAACATCAATGTAAGCTTTCAGGCCATATTCATCTAGAAGAAAGGACATCCTTACCTTCCAGATGACGTAGTTGGAAGCTCCACCCAACCTGTCCTGATCAGGAAGCCCAGCAGTGGCCATCTCAATGAATTGTCGAAAACTTCCTCTTTCTTTCCGCTCGGTTGCTGCTTTGCTACTCACACTCCCTTTTGGAGTGAGAAGATTGGCACAAACAACTTAAAATTTTGGCAAATTCATATTTATTATTATTAGAAAAGATAGATGATGATTACAATTTGTGAGAGGCCCCTGGCTTTATACTCCCTTGTGTTCCTTTTGGTGAATGGGCATGATCTTTGATCATGCCCTTTGCCTAATAACTATTAATTAATTTTCCCTTTGCCTAATAACTATTAATTAATTTTTTTTTATATAACATTGTCATGCCCTTTGCCTAATAACTATTAATTAGTTTTTTTTTATATAACATTGTCTTCCTCCCAAAAAAATGCTTTGTCTTCAAAGCATAAGTAATGATGGATGTTGTTGAAGAAATGCTTCAGTCTCCCAAGAAGCTTCTTCTTCTGGTAAATCCTTCCACTTGATCAAGTATTCCTTGATTACACGAGAATGAAGCTTCTTTTCTCTAGTGGATATGATACCTTTTGGTTCTAAAATGACCCTTCCTTCATCATCTAAGGATGTAAGCATTGTTTGTGTTGATTGATGGTCGCCCAGTGCCCTTTTAAGGCAGGATACATGGAAGACATTGTGAACACGACTTTTATCCGGAAGGCTTAAACTATATGCAACTTGGCTGATCTTTTTGTTGATCTGGTATGGTCCATAGAACTTTGGTGCCAATTTATTTTTTCCTTTTTGTTTCAAGGACAACTGTTTGTATGGTTGGAGCTTGACAAATACCCATTCTCCAACTTCAAATTCTCTCTCGGTTCTGTTTTGGTCAGCTTGTTGCTTCATATGGTTTCTTGCATTATTTAAATTTTCTTTTAGGGTTTGGACGATTTTTTGGGTTTCTTCTAGTTGGTTTTTAACAGCTGGTAGATTTGTTTGGACGGTAGCTAGATCCTTCCATTTTGGAGGTTCATACCCATACAAAGCTTGGAATGGAGTCATTTTGCTGAAGTATGATAAGTAGAATTATACCACCATTCAAGGAGATGCAACCACTGAGCCCACTTATTTTGTTTTTTTTGTAGCGTAACAACGTAGGTAGGCTTCCAAACATTTATTGACAACCTTTGTCTGTCCATCTGTTTGAGGGTGGTAATGGAACTCATATTTAGGTAGGTTCCTATATGGTTGAACAATTCCTTCCAAAAATTACCCTTAAATTTGGCATCTCTATCGCTCACAATTTCTTTCGGAAAACCGTGTAATTTATAAATATTTTTGCAGAATATCTCAGCGATTTGTTTAGCTAAGTCTGATTTCTTCATTGCAATAAAGTGAGCATATTTGGTGAGTCCGACTACTACGAAAATCTTATCCTTGCCTTTAGATACAGGTAATCCCTCAATAAATTCCATCGATATTTCTTCCCATTTCTGATTCGAAATGTTTAAGGGGTAAAGTAATCCAGGTGTCGTAATATTTTCACTTTTATTTCTTTGACATTTGTCGCATTCTACTACATATTTCTAAATATCGCGACTCATCCCCTTCCAGAAGAATGATTGTCGTGCATTGTAGTAAGTTTTAAAGAATCCTACATGTCCGACTGATAGAGAATCATGTGACACCTTGAGTACCTTGGATTTAAACTTGGGGTTTGAATTCAGATAGATTCTTCCCTTGTACCATAGAATATCATTCTTCCATTCAAATTTTGAGTTGTCTGGAAGGTTATTGATTATCACAGTTATTTCTGGATCCTTGGCATACTCACTTCGAATCTCATTAAGCCATTCACGAACAACAACAGAGATTGCAAGTAATGTTGTTTCTTCGTCCTTCCTAGACAGGGCATCTACTACTACATTGTCCTTTCCCCTTTTATGTAATATCTCCATGTCAAAGGCGGCAATTTTTTCAATCGATTTTTGTTATTCTTCAGAAAGTGTTTTTTAACAACGTAAACTTTGAAACGGGAACTAATACTATTACCCGTTTCGTAGAGATAGCAAAAAGTTGACCCGATTTTGAAAAGGGGCGATGCAGAACACACATTTTTTTAGAGCATCGTTTTTGGCACTTTAAATAACCGATACGATTACCCGTTTCATAGCGGTAGTAAAAACGTGACCTGATTTTGAAAAGTGGTAATGCATAATACAATTCTTTTTTTAGAGCATATTTTTGACACTTCAAATTTTCTTATGTATCAAATATAAATATTTGTTTTTAAGTGTTAGTGATTTTCATGTTGATTTTGAAACGAGATGATGCAACGTGTTGTTGCAGCATACCTTTTTTTAGAGAACTTATTTTTCACACTTTCAAATTTATTATGTCCAATTTTTTTTTAAATTATGATTACTTAACGAATTTTCAAGTTGTTTTATTTTTCTTTTTTTAAATGTTGATTACTTAAAAAAACAAATATAAAATTGTATATAAAAAAAGACAAAAAACAAAATAAAAAATGTTAAAAAAAAAAATATCTCATAAACCATAAAAGAAATTGGAAAAAAAGAAACAAAATTTAAAAAATATATATATATATATAAAATTAAGTAAGTAAAAATAGAAAAGTTAAAAAAAAAACATTAACAAAAACTAGAGAACAACAAAAAAAAAAATTAAAAACAAACTAAATTATAAAAAAATAGAAAATTAACCAAAAATAAATTAAAAAACTAGTAAAATTAATATTAATAACATTAAAAAAAAAAACTAAAAAAACTCAAATTATAAAAAAAAACCAAAAAGATATGAAGATTTTAAAAATATATATAAATAACATTTAAAGTTTTAAAGAAATATGTATTTTTAATTCAAACAAAAAAAAACTTTTTTATTAAGATTACATTTTTTATTTAAAAAATGTTAACAAAAAAAATTAATGATTAAAAAATTTAAACAATTTTTTTTTTAATTTATATAAAAAAATTATTAAAAAAAAAAATTAAACACAAATTTTTTCATACAAATTTTTTTTTAATTTAAAAAATAAATTATTAGAAAAGTAAAAAAAAATTAAACAAATTTTTTTTATTAAAAATTAAAACATTTAAAAATTAAAAATTAAAAATTAAAAAAATTATTAACAAAAATTTGTTTTTTTTAACGTATTTTTTTATTTAAATTAATTAAAGAAAGATATAGTCAAGCAAATAAAGAACAATCAACAAACAAAACAAATTGTGGCCTCTCCACTCGCCCACTGCCTGTGGTGGCGCAGCCCTAGGCACAGGGTCGCACCACCACAGGCACTAGCAGGCAGAGGGGCAATTCTCATAACCACCCATCCACCACCCATGGTGGCACGGCCCTGGGTGGAGGGCCAGTCGCCCGTGGTGGCATGGCCCTGGGCGGAGGGTCGCCGCTCGTGGTGGCGCAGCGCTGGGAGGAGGGCTCGCCGCCCATGGTGGCACGGCCGTGGGCGGAGGGTCTGCGTGCAGGGCGAAGGGGCGATCAGCAGACGGGCGGAGGGGCGATTCTCAACGCATGCCCTCCGCCCAAGGCTGCGCCCCCACGGGCGTCGAGCGGGCGGAGCCCTTCGCCCAGGGCCGCGCCACCACGGGCAGCGGACGAGCGAATGGTGAAGGGGCGAGCGGAGGGGCGATTCTCCTCCCAGGGCTGCGCCCCCACGGGCGGCGAGCGAGCGGAGCCCTCCGCCTAGGGCCGCGCCACCACGGGCAGCAGACGGGCGAATCGCCCCTTCGCCTGTCTGCCCCCGCCCATCCGCCGCCCGTGGTGGCGTGGCCCTGCCCCTCTGCCCGTCCGCCGCCGCCCGTCCGCCACCCGTGGTGGCGTGGCCCTGGGCAGAGGGCTCCACCTGCCCACCGCCCGTCCGCCGCCCGTGGCCCGTGGGGGCGCAACCCTAGGTGAAGGGCATGCGCTGAGAATCGCCCCTCCACTCGCCCGCCACCTGTGGTGGCATGGCCCTGGGCGGAGGACCTATGCTGAGAATGCCCCTTCGCCCGCCCGCTCGCCGCCCGTGGTGGCACGGCCTTGGGCGGAGGGCCTGCGCTGAGAATCGCCCCTTCGCCCGCCCGCCGCCCGTTGTGGGGTGTCCCTAAGCGGAGGGCCTACGTGTCAATGACTCCGTGATGCAAGCAGATCAAGAATAAATCTCGCAGATGCAGAGCAGGGAGCTATAGAACTCAATACCAAAACCAGAAAATAAGAATGAAACTCAGATAACAACACATAACACTTGGCTAGAGCAATTCTTCATTAATTTTCGAATGATGTTTACAATGCAAGGCTCAGCAATATATAGCCTTTGAACCGGTAATCCGGTCATAACTTTTACCGAAAACTGGAAACCAAAAGAATCTCCTTTCGGCTAGATTATCATGCAAGATATCATAGTCCGAATGTAGGAGTACAATAATGAGGTGTACATGAATCAAGAACTGACTAAAGAAATGTACTAAAAGCAAAGATTCGGGCAAGTGGGGACAACCACTTGTTATCTCGTCCCTTAGAGGCTAAGCCATATGGGGACCGAATCTTGACATACAGAAAACAAATCTTATCAGAATGGCCAGAATCTAGGACATTGGCTCTTTTACAAAAGTATTTACACAGTGGAGATTTTTTAACTAGACCAAATCCCACGGAAACCAAAAGCAATTATTCCATATCAATTGAGGTGATGTGCAAAGATTTCATTAGAGTGATCTTTTGCAATCAGTCACTGTTTGCTCTTTCTTCATGATCATGTTGATGATGAGGATCCCTTTCTTGATAATAATCTGCTAAGCCATTTAACTCAAGAGCGAGAACTTCATTAGGAATATATAGCCATGGGGGATCATGTTCTCTGAAACAACAATAAAATGGGAATGAATACAGATTTTGGGGTCTGTATTGTTCATCGACAGAAATGCTACCTTGAAAACTTACAAAGAGACTAAAAGATTGGTCCCCTTCATTTGCAACTATCAATGAATCCTGATGAACTAATGTGAATTCTATGACATGATCATTCTGAGCAGCTATATGCAACTCCCACATTAGAGTACTAAAGAGTACACTTTATATCATGTTCTAACATCCAATTGTCTCTCGGCATATACTTGACCAAAAAGATTTTGAACCAAGGACTCCACCAATTAACAACACTATCTATTTTTATAACAAAGAAAATGACTTTGACAAACCCTTGTATCCTGGCTTTTTGATGAATGGTAAAGTAATCATGCCATGTCCAGTCAGTGTTCTGGATGAATGCAAGATATGAAGGCTCTGCTTCTCTAGACAAAGTATAATAAACTCTCCAAGGTCTCTCTCTATATGGTAGCTCTCTAGCATATGACCACATGCTATCCTCAGACTCAAACCATTTTTGCAGAACTAGTTCCCTAAGACTTAATGGCAAAGACTCAAACTTTTTTACAAAACAATCCCAACAGAAATGGTAATGACATTGACTACAAACTATTACTTGACTGACTCTTCTAGACTGGACTGAACTTGATGCTTCATCCTGTCGCAATGGCCTGAACATTTTGATTTCTTTGATTTCTTGTGAACCTTCTCTTGTGAGCATATCAGCAAGATAATTTTCAGCACCGGATTTATAGACTATATCAAAATCAAAACCATCAAGCCATAATGCCCATCTCAATAGCCTGGTACTTCCTTGTTCAAGCAGTCTTTTGTTTGCCAAAATGCTCTTCATATGTTTCAAATCCGTTCTGACTAAGAATCTGACACATTTTAGGAACAAATGAAACCGTTTTATTCCTCTTTTAACAGCTAGTATCTCTTTATGTGAAGAAGGATACTTTCTTTCAGTATCATCAAATGTACCTGAGGAATAGGCACATACCAGTTCTTTTCTTCCATGCTTCTGCAACAATACTGCAGCCCAAGTATGATCCGAAGCATCTGTCTCAAGAATAAATGGAAGATTAGTATCTGGCAGCTTAAGCTTTGGAAAATCTGTGATTTTGCTTTTAATGCTTCTGACTGCATTGGTCATCTCTTCTGTCCATCCTGCTGCTTGCTTCTTTAATCTTTTCTGAAGGATTTTTGTATCATCTGCTTGTTTCTCATAAAACTATCTTATATAATTCAAGCAACCAAGAAATCTCTGCAATGTTTTAATATCTGGAATAACATCAGGAAATTTCAACAAATGGGTTAGAACATGAGGTTGCAGATTTACATGTCCTTGTTCTATATGCAGTCCCAAATAATCTATCCTGACTTTACCAATCTGAAATTTTTCTTCTGAATCTGAAAGAACGAGACCATGCTTATAAACCAGCTCATAAAACTTTTCTAAATGCATCTTGTGACTATTTACATCTCTGCTAAAAACAAGCAAATCATCTATGTAGACTATTATGTACTCCTCCCCACCAAAAATGTCTTCCATCCTTTTCTGAAATTCTGATGGAGCATTTTTCAAACCAAAAGGCATTACAGTCCATTGATATTGGCCATGAGAGACTGTAAAATCAGTCTTGTATCTGTCATAAGGAAGAATGCCTGTATGCCAGAAACCACTTTTTAAGTCAAATTTGCTGAAAACATTGGCATTAGCAATTTTGGCAAGTAATAGCTCTTTGTTGGGCAAAGGATAGCGGATTGGCAACAAGGCATCATTCAGAGCTTTATAGTTGATGACGAGCCGCTTCTTACCTCTTTTCTGCTCACTGTGTTTATTCACATAAAATGCAGGACAAGCCCAAGGGCTTTTACAAGGCTCTATTAGTTTCTGTTCTAATAATTGTGATATCTCTTGTCGACATAAATCTTGCTCTGAGGGGCTCATATGATTAGCACTGGCTTTTTGTGGCTTTGGAACATAATTTTCTTTATAAGGCAGGGCCACAAAATACTTTTCGCGGGTCCAAAATGCATCAGGCCTAGAGGCAGTGCAATCTTTCCAAAGCTTGTCTGATATTTTCTCCAAAGTTTTAGGACCATGAAGTTCTGCATTCTTGACAATCCTGTTAATCTTGGTTAGATCTTGGAGACTGTGGTAGACTAAATCTTGGTCTGTCGGTTGTACTCTTATTTGATAATCACTAGACGAGGGCAAGCTGACTGGTCCTTCAGAAGTGGTGAAGGTGACTGTGCCTCTACCAAAAGTGACAGGCAATAGATCATTCAAAAAATCTTGTCCTAGAAGAAAGTCAGAACCTGTATCAAAACTGTACAATGTAACTTTCACCTGGACATCATTCAGATAAATTGGAAAACCTGGAGCTATGTGATTGATTTCCATCACATCTTTTGTAATAGCTCTAAACTGCAATTTAGTCAGCTGCCAATAATAGGAAGGAATTGCACCATACTTGCAGCAACTACTCATGGCTCCAGAATCAATTTGGGCATCTAGAGTGTAATCTTTTATTTTTGGCAATTTGATTTTTATAGGGATTACCACTCTATCCCCTATTCCCATTACTTTGACTACTTCTATACTGGTATCTTTCTGAGGGAATTCTTCTGAAACATTCTTAAGCAACAAACTGGATAATTTGGAATTACAATCATCATAATCTGAGATAAGCATCTGGAGTTTGGATGATAACTGAATCATCTCTGATCTAGTATGATGAATTGAGGATTCTAATTGTTCTATCTTGTTCTTTAAAGAACTGATTTTATCCATACCTGAATCTGATGATGAACTTTCTTTTATCTGGAGTGGCTTGAACAGGGAATCAAATTCTTTTTCTATGAACTCTTCATCTGTGAATTTTTCTTTATTCCTCTTCCCAGAAGGTAGTTGTTTTTCTAGACTTTCAAGTTTTTCTGCCAATCTCCTTCTTGCAGTGAACTGGACTAGATCAAACTGAGCCAATTCAGCTTTCACTGTTGCAAGCTTCATCTGTAAATTGTCAGAAGAACTGTAAAACATTTTTACGTCAGGAATAAAAGTTTCTTCTGAATCAGAGGAACTGTCATCCAGATCTATTCTTCTTATATCAGGAATATCTTCTTCAGTATCAGATGAAGAGGAACTAGAAACCTCAAAATATTCACCTTCAGAATGAGATATAAGATCCCATTCTTTCGGATCATGAATTGTAGAGAAAATATCCATAATTTTCATTTGTTTCTTATCTTTCTTCTCTCTACAGTTATTTGCATAGTGACCTTCTTTCCCACAAATAAAGCAACTTTCTTTGAAGGTTTTGATCTCTTCCTAAATACTACTCTTCTTTTGCTGAAAGTTTTTCTGGAAGGATAATATTTATTTTTCTTAGGAAAATACCTCTCAGGCTTACATGAACAAGTAGCTTTAGATTTCTTCAATGCTTTGCTCTTGGATTTTGACTGGCAACCAAAATTATATGTTTCAGGAAAAGTATTGCATAACTTGGTGCTAAAATGCATCTGCTTCTTGAAATTCTTTTTAGCCTTTTCCGCAGCACATTCTTTTTTAAGTATAGAGACTATCATCTGATGGACGGCTGCAAAAGACCAATTTTCAATATTCACCTTATTAGTCCCTATGTACTGGTTTATCAGATCTGAGATTTTTCCTAGCATAGAGGCTATATAATATCTCAGATATGCAACATTATGAGTCATGAGCTTGATAAAGCAATTTTTGCATAGTGCAAAAATATTCTTGTAGATAATCAATATCACATAATTTTTGAGACAGGAATAACTGGGCATGATGAGCTGAGTCTTCTGGCACACATCCAACAAACTCATGTTTTAAAGCATTAAACAAGGCTTTCAAGAGATCACTTTCATTTTCAACAATCTGTGTCATATCTCTATCAGACAATTTATCCCACCACAATTTTGCAATACCAATAAAAGACCAAACAATCTGGGTAACAATATCAGACCAACTTGCCTTAGTTTCTGCTTTCCTTTGTAATGCCCAAGCATGAATATTATGTAAGACATTAATCACTTCTTCATTACTTAAGCAATCAATATTCACTAGCAGAGTATTACCATATCCCTTTCCTGAGGGATTATCTAAGTTTGTGGAGGTGGTCTGTAATCTTTCTGAATATCTACCAAAAGGACTAGAAGCAAAAGCTTAATGAGCAGTAGTGTCCTCTTGGTCTTTCCTTCCTTTGTGTGAAAAGAAATAAGGCTCATGTCTATCTCTCTTAAAACTTGACTCACCTTGGTTAGCAGTTACTCCAAACATGGCTATTATTTCTTTTGGAGCAGATGGTTGACCATTTTCAATCAAACTTTTGAGACTAACACACTGTTTTGGTAGTCTCAAACTATCAAGAGAAGGAAATCTGTTTAGCCGATTTCTCATTAATTCTGTTTTCTCCTTGGCTAAATCTATTCCTTTCTAATTTCTTTCAATCTGAAGTTTACCAATATTCTCTACCCCCTTAAAAAGAATACTTTTATAGGAGGACTCAGGTTCAGAAGTGAATGTTAATTTGGAACTTGACAGGTCTACTTCTCTGTAATGTGGAGGAGAAGTAGGGACCGAAAGAGCATCTCGTAAATGACCAAGAGATTTGGAAATAATACCCATATTAGAATTGATATCATTCAATTGTTGGGTATGTTCATTCTGTGTGCCCAAAATTTCATTGTAGCCAGAATGCAATTTCTTAATATGCTCTTTGACTTCTAAAACATCTCTGGCTATATCATCAATATTTTGCAACATACAAACAATTTGATAGTTTGTATAGTTGTGTAACTTTGCTGATTCTGTCTGATCTGGATCAGACATATCTTTCATAGATAACCATTGTAAATCTGCTTTCTTTGTTCCACTGCTGAATGTCCTTCTAGTATTTCCAGGTTCTAAATGTCTCTCACTTATTTTTGCAGATATCTCAGATTGAGCTCTTAGAAGAGAAAAGCTTTTAGTATTAGGAATGAAGACTTGAGAATCATTTTTAGGAGAATGAGGTTCTTCAGTCTGAAAGGAAGTAGATGGGACACAAAACTGGCAATCAGCAAATTTATGAGATTGGGACCTTTGGGTCATCCTTCTTGGGATAGCTGGCATGTGTCTGGGCACAGAGAGGTAGGAAGAGGATGTAGGATCCCTACCTCTTAAGAGTGGAGATGCATTGACAGCAGACATGGAGCGAGTAAGTGTGGGAGAACTAAGCTTTAATCCAGATGTACCATCAAGATGTTGAATCAAAGACAAGTGTTGAGGTGTCTTTGGAGTATTAAGCTGAGGGTATTTCTGTGATAATGGAACATAAGTACTATTCCACTCATCAGGCAAAGTACATTCACAGAAGCCAATCTGTAGTGGAGCAGTATTTCCAGGGCCAACAATTACTCCTTTTTTCAAAGCTCTGTCTTTCAACTTAGGATTGAGTGCAGGCATAGAGGTAGTGACAAACCGCAGGCAAATAGATGCATACAGCTGAGCAATTTGAGATTGGAGAGCAACATCAAAACCATAAAACTGTATATAAGCATTAAGGAATTCATTGATATATGGGTCAGTTAAGGAAACTTGATAGCGAGGAATAATAGAAGACCAAACAGGGCCATTATTGAGAGGGCTCTGGAATCCTCCTAGCAAAGCATCATGAAAGTTATTCATCATGGTATCTAATATACAAGTCAAACACGAAGTATTCAAACCAGGTTGGACTAAAGGATTGATGCCGAACTGAATCATTCCTATATGAACATATTTATAACCATTTTCTAACCCCCATTCTATGTCATCTTTCTTGATCAAAGGAATTTGGTAAACTGACTGACCAGTAGAAATAGGAATATTTACAAAAGTAAATTTGAAAAGCTGAGCAGCGCGAAATTGAAAAACAGGAATCTTATAAAGCTTATCAACTTCTATCTCTGGCAGTGCCCAATTAGGCTAAGGTTCAAATTCTTGTACCAATACTTTTTCATCATAAAGGATTTCATCATTATGAGATCTATTCAAGAATTTATTGATGAAAGACCATCTATTCTTATGAGCTATCTTTCTGTCTTCGAATTTCTGAAGAGTAAACTCATTCATATAACCAGCCATTGAAATTAAGTATAAGTAAGCACCTGAACAGAGGAGAGACAAAGTCTTTGAGCACCAAGACACGCCACCACGGGCGGCGGGCGGGTGAAGGGACCACGAAATATTTTTTTATAAATAAAAAAATACATTAAAAAAAAACAACAACAACAACAATTTTTTTTATTTTTTTTAGATAATTTTTTAAATTTTAAATAAAAAAATTAAATTTGTAAAAAAAAAATTAACGAAAAAAAATAAATAAATAAATAAATAATAAAAAATTTAATAATTTTTTATAATAAAAAAATGATTGCTTAAAAATAATTTAAATTTTAAAATTTTTTATTTTTTTATTTTTAAATAAAAATGTAGGTTTAATAAAAAAAAAAATTAAATCAAAAATACATATTTCTTTATAAACTGTAAATTTTTCTTAATTATTATTTTTTTTAATTTGAAAAGACATATTTTATGCCATTTTCATATTTTTTGGGGTTTTTTTTATAATTTGAGTTTGTTTTTGTTTTTTCAGTTTTTTTAAATGTTTTTAATATTAATTTTACTAGTTTTTTTTATTAATTTTCTATTTTTTTTTAATCTAGTTTATTTTCAATTTTTTTCCCTGGTTTTTGTTTGTTTTTTTTAATTTTTCTATTTTTACTTATTTAATTTTATATTTTTTTATTTTAATTTCTTTTTCCAAATTCTTTTATGATTTATGAGATAATTTTTTCTAAGATTTTTTATTTTTTTTGTCTTTTTTTATATATATTCTTATATTTGTTCTTTTAATCAACATTTTAATCTTAATTTTAGTAGTTTTTAATTTTTTTTTGTTAATTTTCTATTTTATTTTAAATCTACTTTGTTTTTAATTTTAATTTTATCTTTATTTTTTAGTTATATTTTAATTTATGTTTTGTAATTTTTTTTAACTTTTTTTGTTTTGTGCTTTTTCATTGTTTTAATTTTTTTATTTTTTATTTTATTTTATGTTTTTATTATTTTTTTTTTAATTTTAATGTTTTCGGGGTCATGATAAAATATTTTACGCCATTATTTCGAAATGTTGAAATGTTACCCTTGAAAAAAAAATGTTATCACAGTGTCAACACTTTTCGTTTTGAGGGTGTTTTTTGTTCAATTTTTGCACAAAAAATTGGTTTTCACCACCATTTTTAAAACATGTTGAAAATTTATCCTAGAAAAAAAAAGGTGTTATTGCATCGTCAACACTTTTCATTTTTAGCACTGCTTTTGATGTTTTTATGGGGTTTTTTAGCCAGAGTTCCCGTTTCGAGTTTATAGTTCCCATTTCAAAGTTTACATTGTTTTTTGTTGAAAGAGGTGTTGGACACTGGTATGGTCTGTTAGAATGGAGAACTTACTTCCCAAAAGATATTGTCTCCACTTAGCCAATGCATGCATAATAGCAAGCATTTCCTTATTGTATGTGGACTTAAGACGTTCTCTTTTATTGAGCTTCCTGCTTTCAAGAGCTATTGGATGCCTTTCTTGCATTAACACTACACCTATACCGAACCCGGAAGCATCACGGTTAGTGATAAATGGTTTAGAGAAATCTGGAGTTACCAACACCGGGGCATTAGACATAACTTCTTTCAGTTCTTCAGAACACCTTCCTGCTTCCTCATTCCATTGAAATGAATTCTTCTTTAAAAGGTTTGTTAGAGGTGCAATTATGTGTACATAGTTTTTAATAAATCTTCGGTAATATCCAGTGAATCCTAAAAACCCTCTTAGCTTGGAGAAATTAATTGGTTTGGTCAATTCCTTTATAGCCTTGATGTTATTAGGGTTCTCTTTTACTCCTTCATGGGATATCGTGTCTGAGATATTCTACTCCTTCCTTCCCAAAGGTGCATTTGGATTTCTTGGCATAAAATAGATGTTCTTTCAATAGTGTAAGAACTTCATCAAATGTTGTAGGTGCTCCTTCCAAGTTTTACTGTAAATTAAAATATCATCAAAGAATACTAATACAAACTTCCTAAGATATGGACGGAATAACTCGTTCATAGTGGCTTGGAATGATGTTGGTGCATTGGTTAACCCAAAGGGCATTACTTTAAATTCGTAGTGACCTCTGTGTGTTCAGAACACAGTCTTTGGTATGTCTTCCAACCTGATTCTAATTTGGTAATAGCCTGACCTTAAGTCCAATTTTGAGAAGTATTTTGCGCCATGTAATTCATCCAACATTTCGTCAATAAAGGGAATTGGGAATTTGTTTTTAATCGTTATTTTGTTTAATCCTCTATAATCAGTGCATAGCCCAAATGATCCATCCTTTTTCCTTACCAATACCACTGGAGCAACATACGGACTCTTACCTTTCGAGATGATCCCACATTTTAAAAGATCTTGGATTAATCTCTCAATTTCAGTCTTTTGGTGATGTGGATATCGATACGGCTTGATGTTGACGGGGTCTGATCCTGCTTTGACTTCTATTGTATGCTCGATTTCCCTGTTAGGAGGCATTTTCATGGGCAAGTCTTGGAATACTTTTTCATGCTTCTGAATTAGCTCTTGTACTTCTGGTGACTCTTCGTTGATCATGTTTGCAGATAACATTTCTAATTGGTGACATTGTACTACATAAGTTGGTGCTCCTTTTCGAATCATCTTCATCATCTGGGATGACGACACGATTTGATTCTCTGGTGCTTGGAATCCGTATAACTTGTACCTCTGCCCTTCCCAGTTAAAGCTTATGAACTACTCTTGATGGTTGGCAGAGTAAGTGCCTAGGGTTCACAGCCATTGGATACCTAAGACCACAGCTACTTCTCTTAATGGTTGTTATGAATATAATTCATAACAAGTAAAATAAATTAAATAAATGTAAATATTAAATAACCAAATATTGGTTATGTTAAGTAGTCATTAAGTTAAGTGAAAAGGCATGTCTAAGGGACATGCCCAGTCACGAAAGGACACCTGCTTAAGTATATATATGTGGGTCCTCATTGTAACAATCATCACTTATACAATTTTATATATAACAGATTCTTATTACAAAAATACCTCTTGTGTATTTTTACATTCAAGTCTACAAGCTATCAATTTTTACGCTTCAGTGGTATCAGAGCCATGGCACACAATATAATCATGCGGGTCTTTGAATGTTGTTCGCCGCACAATGTGCCATTACGTTCACGTCCTGATTGCATTGAGCAGTTTAGTAAAATTCAAGAAGCATTTCAACGTTTAGAAAAATCATTTTCAGAAGTTAAAGAATGTCGAAAGGAAATCGATAATAACAAAAATGATCTAGATAATGATTATGATGAAGCTAATATAGATCAAGAAGATTAGAATGTTGAAAATTTAGATGAATTTGATGTTAAAAGTAAAGCAGAAGGAGCAGATATCGAGCCAGTTAGAGAACTAAGTGATCAAGGTGATGATCACCATGTAACTCGTTCAATAGTAGATATCCATAATGGTTTTGGTTATTTTGGCAAGGAAGAACAACCCGAATATGATTCTCAACATAGTCCAGAGCAAAGTACTAGTAGGGTTACTTCAGAGGAGGGAAGAAGTGAACAAAGGGGATTACATCTGGATGATATAATACATGATGAAGTGGATCAATATGAATCAGAAGAAGAACAACAATATGAGCAAAGCACACCTCCAGGTCAGCCAGAACCAATGGATATTCCAGATGAGGAGAAAGAGAAGGCGACTCAAAAAGAAAAGAAAGATTTGGGACAACAAGAAGATTTTGATCCAAAGTTGGCAGATGAAAAAGCGCTTGAAGTGGAGAAAAAAACCTTGACAATGTGTCAAAATCACTAAAGAACCTTGAACTTCAAATCAAGGATAAAAAAGAGCAAGTTACATATCTCAAGGAGGTCATGTTTTATGAAAAGAAGACAGAAAGGAAAAAAGCTAAACTTGATAAGCAACCAAAATTCCTCGAGCTAAAAGAAGCAATCTCTCGGATCACACAAAAAATTAAGAGCAGCAGGAAGGAAATGGAGAAAAAGACAGAAGATCAGATCACCTTCACCAACAACAACCATGAAGTTCAGATTCAAAAAGAGAAGTTAACAAAAATTAACAATTTTGCAAACAAAATGGGTGCCAAAAACCTTAAAGTGTTTGACATTGACTTTGGGTTAAAAAATAACGAGCAGGCATTGGAGGGAGGAGTTAGTAGTATATTAAATGCTGGTGGATCTCAGCGTTTTGTTCACTTGAAAGGGCCAATTCCATCACCTCCAAAAAGTTTTGCATGGCAATCAAGTGGCATAACATCCTCGCGAACCGATGTTGTTATTGGTTCAACTAAGTCTACACAAATCATGGGTTCTGCTTGGAATAGAACAGATTGTACAAAATTTTGGGGTAAGGAAAACAATGACGTTGCAGAGAGGCCCTCCAAACAGGAAAATAATGAAGTTTGTGTATGTGACCTTCAAGGGTGGATAATATATCACAAGATTTTTTCAATGTTTCCACCTAATCAGGGAAAACATATACTTCCCCTTAGCAACTTTAGAACCTCTATCAGATCTGTCAGGGTTTGGACAAGGAAAAGAGGAATAAATTCCAATTTGTTGGGATTGTTTGGTGGCATCAATTGTGTCATTTTGGTGGCTAAGATATGCATGTTGTTTCCCACAGCTCTTCCTTGTAAATTGGTATCTTATTTTAGGATAGATTCTCAATGGAGGTCGCCCACTCCAGTGCTACCAATCCAAGGAAATTGTTACAGAAATGTCGAGTCTCTTTCATGGAATCCACGTCTCCATTATCGTGACAGAAGACAAAACATCCAAGTTGTCGTCAGCCTGCCACTGCACCATAGCCCATTCTCCACGGTCCTGACACTGCCCGTTGACCTGGATAAGATATTGAATCGCCAAAATTTGAGCTCGTGGGTCATGACACTGCCCGTCTTCGTCTCCACTGCACCTCAACTACCCGCGTCTCCCCTCGTTGTTTATGTTGTGTGGTCTATTGAGCCGTTAACATCAATGCTCCACCATTCCATCGCAATCCTAAGAGTCTGCAGAGGGGAGCGGCTCCAGCGCATGATCGACCATTTCATAATCTTTGTGGCTCTCTGTAACCTAGGCAACGCTTACTTCGCACTGGGCAGTAACCCGGAAAGCTATGTCGTTGTCCAAATGGTGGCGATTGTGGCAGCGTGCAACCTCACACTCCCCGTCGCTTTCCAGGCTGACATCATTACATTCGAAGTATTGGTGGACTTCATCGGGAGAGCCGACACAAACTACAAGAAGACGATGCTGGCAGCGAGCACTCAGGGACCTCTACGTTGTTCCGAAGAACAGAGAGTGTGCAGCGATGCGTGGTTCAGTGGAAGCTCTGCTAAATGCACTCATGCGAATGAGGAACAATTTGTACAGCGTCGGGGTTGCTAGAGCCTGCGAGGTCGCCCTAGGAGCGTTGTGTTTTCTTCTGTACCGTCACAAGGACCGTGCAGCGTTCACTTCCCACAGCCAAAGCATCCACGCAATGAGACCATTCGTAGCCTATCCCACACGTCCGCACTGTCATCACCATTCTCTTCTAACGAGCATCCTTATTGCTGCTCATCGACGATCCACTGCCCTGCGACGCTATCCGTTTCGCTAACCATCGTGCACCCACCTTATTTGCTGCCCTGTCGGCTTATCCGTTGTCCAGTACCCAAACCGCTAAACAACGTACAGGCTAACGTAAACGATTGTTGACCGTGTGGTTATCTGCGCCTATCTGTCTGGGGACAGGACCCATAATAATTATTAATTATATTACAAAGTTAAGCATATTATAAACTTAAATAATTATATTATTATAAAGTTAAATAATTGTTATAAACAAAACAAAACAAAAAAACTATATATCAAAAAAAATATTATTAAAAAAAAAATCCAAGGGAATATTATTCATGAGCTACATGACGAGACGATGGCCAAATTATATACATCGAGATGACAGACCCTAAGTGAAAAAAATCGACAACATTAAATCTTTGAGGACAAAGCTTCTGAAGGAAGGGGCTATGTTATGAATATAATTCATAACAAGTAAAATAAATAAAATAAATTTAAATATTAAATAACCAAATATCGGTTATGTAAGTAGTCATTAAGTTAAATGAAAAGGCATGTCTAAGAGACATGCCCAGTCACGAAAGGACACCTGCTTAGGTATATATATGTGGGTCCTCATTGTAACAATCATCACTCATACACTTTTATATATAATTAATTCTTATTACAAAACACCTCTTGTGCATTTTTACATTCAATTCTACAAGCTATCAATTTTTATGCCTCAATGGTACAATGAAGAACGGGGATTCTAAATTAAAGTCTTGAATCTATAATTTGACTTTATGGCATTTCCCCGCCTTTTCAATCTTCTTACCGTCGGCTATTGTCACCTTCATGTTGGGCAAGGGATATGAGAAAATGTTGAGTCTCTTTGCCATGGTTGCATCTAAAAAATTGTGGGTGCTAACAGAGTCGATGATAACCACTATGTTGTTCTTCTTTATATGTCCTTTTAATTTTAAAGTTTGGGGTTGTGATATACCTATCATAGCTGATAGTGACACTTGCGGAATACTTCCGTCATCTAATTCTAGAGAGAATTCTGGGGTACATTCTATTCCTTCTATGTTTGATTCATCACTGTTTGAAATTTGAATCATAATTTGCTTCACAGTGATATAGGTTCTTTGACTCTTTTCCTTTAGCACACCTATGTTTAGGGACCCACTTCTCGCCACAACATTTGCACTTGCCTTCATTTATCATTTGCATTTCCATGTTAGATTTTTTGCCTTCACGAAGATGTGGTGGAACATATCTTGTATTATCCATATCCACAAAATGGGGAATTCTTCATCTCGGATATACTTTCTCCGATTTTGACCACAGTGTTTTTTCAAATTTCCTTTCAACAGCTTTCGCTTTTTGTCTTGCCACTTCTATTGACGTAATGTCATGAAGCTACTTGTAGATGAGTTTTAAGTCCATAAATGTATGATTGAATTAGACGAGATTCTGATAACCTAGGTACTCGTGTTGCTAAGGTTTCCCATTCTCAAGTGTATTCATCCACATCTCCTTTTTGTCGCAATCTGATGAGTGTTGAAAAGAACTGTTCTCCTTGACACCTTGGAATCTTTTAAAGAATGCATCCTTAAATTTTCTCCAACTAATAGCGAGTGTCATCTTCTTCCACCATATATACCAATTATATGCTTCGCCTTCCATTTTCATTGAAGGGTGCCTAATCTTTTCGTCATCATTGTCAATATTGTAAATCTCAAAATATTCTTTTGCCTTATTCAGCGATGCAACGTTGCATTTTTTGTTACCATCGAATTTGGGTAGCTTGATTTTTGCTCTTCGTTGATACGTCGCTAGCGGTGGAGCAAAAAGAGGGTATTGATTGGTGAATGAATTCCAGAGCTGCTTATTTGAAAAGGTCACGTTACTATTTCCTTGATGGTGCGTGGATGATTTTTTTGGAGACTGCATTTATTCATGAAAATCTGTTGAATTTGTTGAATCTGATGACCTCCATCATCTTCAAATAGTTGTTTGGGTGTAATTTTCATCTTGTCACACAAAATGCTCAGCATTGACATTGTCTGATTATGATTCATTTTGGATTTGATATGGTTATGCCCGAGTTGTTGTTCTATCCGATTTGTCGTATCTTGAAGCTTCTTGATATAGTCGGAATGTTCGGTAACCTTGCTCTCGAGATGGACTAATTTTTGGTTAAAATCATCGAAATGGCTAGTAATCCTATTCTTAAGATCAATAAACTTTTTGTTGAAATCAGTCATTGTCATCGACGACATTGAACAGGTTTGTGGGGGTGTATATTTGTCCGCCAGCTTAACCTTTCTTTAATTTGAACTAACAATTTTTTTTAAACAATAATAATATTTTTTTAATTAATTTAATTATATATATGGAATTATTTTATAGCATAATTTCTTTTAATAATAACAATTAATTATTATAATAAAATAATTAAGGTTTGGTAAATTGACTTGGGCTTGTAATAAAAGGGATAGGACGCACAATGCAGCGACGTCAGCATGAAAGGGTATGAATCCAACAATGTGGACAACCGAGTCAACTGCGTGACAGGAGTCAAGGAACAGTGGCTGGCAGACTGGGCAATAACGGAGGGAGCTGGTATATGGCAATGGAAAATCACTGTTGGGCGGTACAGAGACGACAGGGGATGGCGGCAGAGATAACAGCTGGTGGTTGGGACTACTGCGGACGTAGAACGAAATTGGATGGACAACACGAAAGCGAGCTGAAGGAATGACAAGGGGACACGGCGGAAAGGCAGACAGTGGTCGGCTTGACAGCAGCGTGGAGCGGAAGGCACAACAGGAGTTGAGCGGGGTACGACAGATCGGAACAGGGTTGTGCAGCAGGAAGGCGCCTGAAGATCAACCTGCTATGCTACCAGATGACACAAATAACTTAAAATTTTGGCAAATTCAGACTTATTATTATTAGAAAAGATAGAAGATGATTACAATTTGTGGGAGGCCCCTAGCTTTACACTGCCTTGGGTGCCCCTTGGTGAATGGGCATGATCTTTGATCATGCCCTTTGCCTAATAACTATTAATAAGTTATTTTTTATATAACAAAGATCTGCTCACAACCACTATCCATCTGCAAGGAAAATCGAACTTCTTGAGACTAGAAGTTCCTTGAGGAAAATTTTCCCTCAGTGTGTGCTATTCTCTCTTCCACCCCGACATTGGTTCTGCTTCAGCGAACTGCTACAAAAACCCTACGTCCTGCTAGAGATCTGCCCAACGAAGGCACTGAGTTGCTTCCTCTGTCTCTGGAAACACTCGATCTGGAAGTATTGAATTTTTCTGCCCCACTCAAAAAAAACGAATCTCCTCAAACAACTTGGTCTCTTGGCAAAAAAATGTTGCGCTGCCCTTAGTAATTTCCACTTGCTGCCCTTGCTAAGCAGCAAAATTCCTTTCCTTCACTTCTGAGCTTTCCAACAGATCAACTGTGCTCCGATACCATGTCAAAATTTCGAAAACCGAAATCCTATTGCAGCCACTGGAATTATTTCTCCTAATTGTTAATTAATTTAACAATTTATTTGCTACAGCAAATATCGAAATAAACAAACAGCAACCTTCACAAATAAAATATTGTTGAAAAATAATGCACTGGAAACTGAGAAATGGTAGCACACACATATAAAATTAACACATCTAATTTTGGACAAAAGTCCCAGGAAAAACCCAACTTGGGAAAATCGATGCAGCAGCTGAGGATTTTTATTAATTATGCAGCAGTGAAAAATTTTGATTGCAACTGGATGCCGAAATCTGGCAATCTTACAGAGGAAAATACTAGCAAAAATCTAATGAGGAATTTCCTCAGCCCACAAGTAATCCCAGGCACAACTTTCTTTTAAAACCTCGGTCCTTTGACCCTCTATGTCAGCGTCTACATTGCTCTACGCACTCTGCTTGACATCAAGCCTTTGACTGGTCTCTAATGAAGTCGTTCTGCCTTATGTTGGCTGGGAAGATACTTCTCTAGCACTCTAGGACTCTTTCCCAACATCTGCAACTGAAGACATCTTTCCCACTCAGCAAATCGAATGTGCCTCTAGAAGCTACTGCGCAGCGCCTGCATCAGCTTCTCTGTGGCTCTTCTGCCTCTCTGCAAATGCACTCACTAGATCCGGAATACATCCTCCAACCTCACTGTCTTTGCTCCTCACACACTACTTCGATCTCTAGCTCTCTCAGGCAACTGACTGTTGCTACTTTGGAAATCGATCTTCCAAAAAATCGAACTGCTCAAGTGTGTTCTCCATCACCACATGGACCTCCTCTTATAATCCTATGTTGGAGCACCAATGGCCAAGATTAAAATATAATCGATTGCTAGGATCATCTTTGGATCGATGTGTGTGAGTTTCTAGATGATTCTTGCCTTGACTTAATTAATATTGATTAATTAATCATATTCCATAATTTTAGACTTAGGAAATATTTATAAAATGGTTAATAATCTAATTGAGACCTAAGTCACCTAACACGGGGATTCAGGATTCGTTGTGTCGGATTCGGACATGTTGACCCCCCGGAACAGGACACGTAGGATTCGTTATATATTATTTTACTAAAAAACAAAAACAAAAAAAAAAATATATATATATATATATATATATTAAAAATTAGATATTTCTTACACAATTTTTTTTTGATACAAATTTATTGATTTCAAACATAGATCTTCATCTATAGCTATTAGCATGCATAGTACATACAAAATTCAAATACATGTCAGTGGTACTGGTCACATAAATGATAAATCTATTAAATCATGATTCATAATTCATAACTGAAAGACAACTTACAACTACAAGATAGTAAGATAAACACACTGACAACTGTAGTTTTCTCATTAAGTCATCAAATCAAAATGTGTTACATAGGTAGTGCTGGTGCAATGCCAATGGCAAATAGAAATAGAAAATATAAAACAACTACAGGTATACAAGCCTCAAGGCATCAATCAACATCAGAATTAGCATCAATGTCCTCATCATCATGGTCCCCACTGCTCTCCTCTGCATCCTCCTCCTCCCCTATATCCATAGTCGCCTATACATCTGTTGGTGTAGAGGTTGACCCCTCTAAGTCATCAAATTTAACAGGCTCTAGCACTGGATTATTAAGATCCATGTTGGCCAATGCCAACTCAACACTGGTCTCCAAACCCATATCATAAGGAAAGACATCACACATCTGTCTTTCCCCTCAACCACTCTTCCCTCTGCCTGTAAATAAGACGAAGGTTGGTGTGCACATACACCATTGTCTCTGCCCTAGACTGCTCAAGCCTGCTCTTCTTCATACTATACAAATTCGCATATGTGCTCCAATTCCTCTCACAACAAGAGGATGAAATCACTTGAGAGAGGAGCCTCATGGCTAACTGCTGAAGAGGAGGGCTTGTTGCCCCATGATTTGCCCACCAAGAATAGGGCTTCTTAGCCCCCCTGTCTCTAATCACATCATAACCTCCAAATCGACCACTGCCAGTGGAAAACTCTGTAAAGGCATCCTCCACCTTAGCAAGAAATGCACTATCCTGATAAATCCACCTGAATGCCTCTTTCCTCCCCTGTGAGATTTCACCATCCATGTGAGGAGGGAATTTGCGGGAAGGTCCACCATTCATCCACTCATGGTTGTAGTATTTGGGGTTCAATGAGTGAGCCAAACAATGTAAAGGTGTACAATTCTTGTCCCATATGCTGACAAGAATATCATGTATGGTATCATAGAAGGCCTCTGGTGATGTCTCATACTCGAGGCACTCACTCTGTGGAATATGCTCCTCACAGACTCAATCATGGAATCCCATCCCTCATAAACCTCTCCTAGGATGGGTTTGTCTGTATCTGTAAATCGAAGCAAAGAAATGATAAGGTCCATGATCTGAATAATTAGATCTACCCTCTCCCACCAAGCATCATCTAGCATTGTGTCCTTCACTCATTTAGAGGCTACCTGATCTGTCTTTCTCCAAAAAGACCAAAACTCAGAAATAACCATGGACCCAGGAGCGGCCTTGACCTCCCTCAACCTCTTCAACACCATGAATGAAGATGCAAACCGTGTATCAGCAATCTTCAACAATGATAGATTGGTGTACTCCTTGTAGATAGTGAGGGCATTTGTATGATTTTACACAAAGTTACGGATATGTCTTACATCCTCAATAATGCTTCCAATCCAAAGCACATCAGAAGCAATGGATTTCAGTGCTAATTTCAATGAATGGACAATGCAAGGTGTCCAAAACACTTGTGGATATTTAGCTTCCACAAGTATGCCAGCAGCCTTGCAAACAGGTGCATTATCTGTAATGATTTGCACACAAGAATCAACACCTACATCTTCAATAACTTTAATAAATAACTCACCAATAAATTGTGCATCCTTGTAATCGCCAAGTGTATCCACTGCTTTCATGAAAACTGGACCACTCAAGGAAGACACCATGAAGTTGATGATTGCGTGTAGTGTTGGATCTGTCCATCCATCAAAAACAATGCTAACCCCAGATGTTGGCCATGATGCTACAATAGGCTCAAGCATTTTTTGCCCCTCTTTTTTTGCCTTCATCAACAATGTGGTTCATAGCTTCTCTGACCCAGGAGGCACATACCCTGCTGGAGCCCCTTGAGTTAGAGATCGGCACATCTCAATAAAAGGAGGTAAACGTGCAACATTAAATGATATGAAGTTTTGATAGAAGAAGAAGGCAATGGTGAGATCAAGCTCTTCCCGTCTCTCTTTTTGGAAAATCTTGTCCATTGGACCAAGTGCTCTTCTTTTTTATGCTTGTCCCCCAGTAGAAGTAGAACTCTCAAATGGAAATTTGGTGGTGGCTTTCCTCAAAAATGGAAGGGGGTCTTCATTCTTGGGTTTTCTTGATTTTGAAGCCACATGTTCCATACCAACATTGGCCTCCTTTTCCAATTCTTTTCTCTTTTGTAAAGAAACAGCTTTACAAGCTCCAATCCCACAACCCGGTAAAGCCAACAAATGTGATTTCACACGGTAATATGTGTTTTTGAAAGAAATGTGACAAAAGTTGCATTTCCATTGCACATTGCCTCCTCCCTTTCCCTTGGTGTTTGACCCATCCTCTCTTGTGACATATTTCCACAATGGATATTTATCATTGTCTTTAGGTCCTCCTCTTCCCTCAACATTACTTGCAGCAAACTCTGATGATATTGGGGGAGGAGGGGCATCTCCACCCATGACATTCTTCCCCTTCCTTTTCCCCCTAACTGGTGCCTTTGATTGAGCCATGAATACTATAAAAGAAATGAACAAAGCATGCACAAATTTGTAAACAAAAAATCATATACAAACTGCTGTAAGAAATGCAAAAAAATGGAGGTGAAATGCACTTACCTGGTGCTTGAATCTCCTTGTTGAATGCTCTACTCCTTTAAATCCTTGCTGCAAACCCTTCTCCACTTGCCAACAGCTTACAAAACACTTGCCAAATGAAAATATGTGTGGCTGTAATGAGCAAATACGCCCTTTTCATACCCGTGCAGGTCAATTTTTCCACCTAGCGAGTCCTGGAAAACAGGACACGATTCCCAAAATCGTGACACGCTACCAAAATTGTGACACACAGTCAGATTCGACGTGGCAGAAAAGGACACGACGCGTCATGGATTTTGGACACAAATTTCGAGAGAATAGTGTCGAACACGACGGATTCGTGGGACCTATAGGACGAATCCAGTTACTTAGATTGAGACACTTCTACGTGGAATTTCAATAAACGATTTCTAGGTTTTGGAAATCCCATGTATTCTAGCCTATCCACCAAATTTCGTGGCTAGAACACCTCTAATGCTACAAAAACTAACAATCTTGGTAGAGTTGAGCTACCCTATGGACAAAGATTTAGCGAGGGACAAGTTCAATCCAGAGGAAGAGCATCAGTGATTGAGGGAGCAGTAGAGGGGAATTCTAGAGAAGTTTCCCAGTGGTTTTCTAGTGCCAGAGAGGCGGGAAAAAGGAGGCCAAAATCTATTTGCAGAAAGGCCGAATAGCCAGTGCGAGTCACCAGAAACCCTAGCTCGATTATCGAAAAAGAGGTCATTTCAGTTGTTGGAGGTTGGGAGATCACTCGGAAGGCAAAGCAAGTCATTTCTAATGGCAGAGGGAGGTTGGAAAGCTCAGTTAGAGCTGAGAAGCAAGCAATGTGAATTTACCAGGCTTAGAAGTGCAAATTCCAGGCAATGCGAATTTGCTAGTGAGGGTTCGAGCAGGCCAAAAGGAGGTCGATTTGATTGCAAAAGGGAGAAAAATTCTCCAAATTATTTTGCTAGATTATTTTCCGGGGGATTGCCAATTTGACATCCAGATATTGTACTCTCCATATTTTGTTGCATAATAATAAAATAAACCCTCATCTGTTGAACCGGTTTTCCCTTCGGGGTTTTTCCTGGGGAGTTTTTAGTCCAAAAATATTGGTGCCAATTTTTCGTGTGTGCATCTATTTCTCAGTTCTTGATTTTTTTCCCTGCAACATATTTTATGATGAAGATTGCGATTGTGAATTATTCATTAATTGTCGTAAAGAATTAAACTACTAACACTTGGGAGAATAATATCCAGTAATTGCAATTAAGGAATTTTAAAACTAACATGGTATTAGAACAAGTCTATGATTGAAGACCAGAAAGTATTATTTTCCTCAGGAGCAGGTGAAAGACGTACGAAAAGGGACGTAGTTCACTTCAAGGTTGCACAAGGGGTTTTCGTCTCATAACCTAGGGGTAATTTGTGCTAGGGTTTTCTCCTAGCAGGATCTGCGTAAGGCTTTATGAGCAGTTTGAATAAGCACGATGGCATATTTAGGGCTGAGATTTGAGGATCATCTTGATGGGGCCTCAAATTTTTGTTCTTGGAAGGAGACGGTTGGTGTAGTTTTGGAGTAGGGAGTTTTGGAATTTGTAGAGAGTCTGCCAGCCGTACCAATAGATCCTAAGCAATTGGCCTAGCATAACAAGAATGACGCAAAGGCTAAAAGAATAATCCTTGAAGGAGTCAAGGATCACATCATACCTCACCTTTCCATAAAGAAGACAGTGCAGGCCATGTGGGCAACTATCTCAGGGCTATATGAGGATTCGAGTGAGGCCAGGAAGCTAGTACTTGGAGATAAACGCAAAAATATCAAGATGACCAAGTTTGAGTTTGTGATCTCATACCTTACCAAATTCACCCAAGTGAGGGATGAGTTAGTTGGAATTGGGGAGACAGTCTCAGACAAAGACCTTGTCAGTTTTGCACTACTGAGCTTGCCCAAGTCATGGAAAAACTTCATTGGTGCAATAAGTTGTAGAGAAAAGCTTCTAGATTGGAAGCGACTATGGAGTGATTATAAGCAAGAGGAGATTCGTAAACAAGCTAAATATGGGTCTCATGCAAAGATTGATGAAGAACTAAACTTTGCCCTAGCTAGCAAAGGGGGAAAGACTAAGGGAGCTTAGTGGCTAGTAGCGTGTGGTATATTGACAGAGGAGCATCCTGTCATATGACTGGGAATAAGGGATATTTCAGCGAATTGACAGAGAAGGATATGCAGTTTCATATAGAGATGGGAGAGGATGGTAGGTACCTAGCACAGGGCGTGGGTATTGTCATGTTTGAAAGGGAGTCCCAGAATCCTTTCTACCTTAGAGATGTCATCTGCGTCCCAGGGTTGAAGAAAAACCTTGTTTCAGTTTCAACCTTGGAAAACAAAGGTTCTGAGGTTATCTTCAACAGAGTAAAGGCCTTCCTCAAGCCTTTAAATTCTAGAGCCATGAAGCAGATTGGGGTTAGGGTGAAGAACCTCTATAAATTTCTATTTGAGATAGCCGCAGCCTTGAGCAACGGAGAGATTAGTGCGCATAGTTGTGACCTTGGTGAACTTTGACATACGAGTATGGGACACTTACACCATGGAGCGCTTAATATTTTCAAGGAGATTGCTACAGGGTTACCACAGTATAGTGTAGATCAACATGACATGTGCAAGGATTGCACACTTGGCAAGTATGCCAAGACTATTGAATATCTAGTGCAGTAAAGACTAGTACAATTTCTCAAAATGATAACTACCTCTAATGATACAACATTACTTCCTTAGACCATTCCAATCATCAAGTTGTTATACATGAAAAATTTCAACCATTCACTTCTACAATAGAGCAATAGGGATCACAATCAACAATAAGACGAGACAAGAGACACCAGAAATTAGGCTAGTAGCCAGCTCAAAACCCACAAGGGCAAAACCAAATAATCTTTCCTTATGAGAGAGAGTTCAATTCATCAATTGTACATCAGTCAAAACCATCTATCTGATAAGATCATATGAATAGAACTTCGTCCTCTTCCTCCCTCACATAGATAAGGCGCCACAAAATTTTGCTTTACCACAAAGATAAGGAGCCATAGAAAAGCTTTTATACCACAAAAGAATGACCCAAAGAGAAGCTCACAAACCATAAAAAAATGTTCCACGAAGAGGCTTGCATACCACAAAAGAATGTGCCATAGAGAGGCTCGCATACCGCAGAAGAATGTGCAGCAGAGACGCTTGCATGCCACAGAGAAGGTTGCCACAAAGAAGCTCGCATACCACAGAGAAGACTATCATGGATAAGCTTGCATACCACAAAGAAGACTTTCACACAAAAAAACTTGCATACCACAGAGAACACTGCCACAAAAAAGCTCTCATACCAAAGGGAAGACTGCTACAAATCCTTTGCTTTAACCATAGAAGAATGCTTATAGAATTCGACCTCCTTCTTGTCTTCAAGAGCTTCTGATTTTCGGCCTCCAACTCCTTCATTCACTAGAACAGATACGATTATTGAGATGATTCGATTTGCCAAATAAGGAGGAGAGGTTTCATATATATAGCCTCCAAAGGCGGTCGAATGGGTGACTCTAAGGGTCAGGTTGACTTAATCAAGAAGGAGGCCAACTTGACACTTAATGATTCATTAAATTCAAATTTAGTTTTCCTTTTTCTTTTGATTGAAATATTAACCATGGCTACCAAAATTTCCAACACTCCCTCTTAGCCAAGGAGGTACTTTTCATTCTCTCTCTCAAGATCAATCTCCCCGACCAATCCATAGGTCTCTCAACAATAGCCCAAGGGAAAGAATAGATGTACAAGTCTCTCTCTCTTTCAAGATAAATCTCCCTAACCAAACCATAGGTCTCTCAGCAACTACCCAAGGGAGAGATCACAAGTCTCATCATAAGGAAAGATACATATAATCAAAACACATCCCATAAGTTAAAAGCCAATGGCATCAAGGTTAGTGCCCAATGGACCATGGGATCAATCAATAAGGCCAAATTCTCCAACCATATACAATGGTTACATAAGGTCCATCTCCCTGAACATAAGAAGGTCTCTCGGTCCATGACTCAAGATAGGAATCCTTATCTCAATATCAATTTCCTCAACTATATAGTCTCTTAGTCGATGACCCAAGGGAGAGAACTCATCCTTCCCAACCAAACTCATTGGCCTCTTAGTCAACAACCCAAGGAAGGGAACTCAAGATCAAGTTCCTCGACCAATCCATAGGTCTCTCGGCAGCTGCCTAAGGGAGAGATCACAAAATCAGTGCCCCCAACCAAACTGGTCTCTTAGTCCTCATGACCCAAGGAATCATACTATGCCTCGGAACCAAGCTCCCCGAACAGACTCATTGGCCTCTCGATCAACTGACCTAAGGAAGGGACAATCTTCCTGTTGTCGTCCAGGATGTACAGCTAAGTGTGGGAAAAGTCTTTAACCCCACAAGGTGTAGTCTTCAAGGCACAACACTTAGAGAAGAGGTTTTCACCTATTCCCAACTCTCTTCGTTTAAACTCTCTCCTAGCTAAGCTAAGGGGTTGGCCATAAAGATAAGACTAAAGGAAAACTTGTTGAAGACAACAAGTTCTAGGAGATAAAGGGCAAGGCAATTACCATTCAATATAACTTGAATTAAAGATTGATTAGCAAGTATGAATATTAATGAGCAAATATTAATGAGATAGATTCGATTAAATCAATATGACATCCAATAAGATAAAAGATGAGAGACCAATGCCTTTTTAACAATGCTCAAATAAAGTTACAATACTTGCAAAATGAGAAAATGATGCTTCAAGTTACAAGATAGACAATGTTGCAAGAACAGTGTTAGTGGAACAATATCACAATATTGAGATATGAACGATAGAAAGATGTGCAAGGTAAATGAAACTTATACTTGTAATTGCAAGAAGAAATGCTCAAATAAGATAGAGTTGATACCAATGAACAAGGAGCTAGTAACTAAAATGACAAGTACAAGAGAAATACAATGTAATACTTGCAAGTAAAATGAAATGCTCAGAAATGAACTTGCTCAATGAACGAATACAAGATGAGATAATGTTATGTGAGTGTGTGAGACAAGGTGATCTTGGTAAATTTTAATTATATGCCCAAACTATGGTGAGACTTCCCCTCAATTTCTCAAAACTTGGTAAGCACTGAGGTGAATTGCAAGAAGGCTAGGACAAGGAGGCGCTTAGTCCATCATTAATGATACCCGCCTAGACGCCAAAACAACCCACTTGCCTTCGTTCCAACAAGGGCTTGGCCACAAGAGAACTGCAAGGTCATGCGTTTTGACCTTTGTTCCAAACTCAAACTTATCAAATTGAATGAAAGTTAGGGAAGTATCCTAAAATTTCTATCAACCAAGCTTATGCTTGGAGGTAAATTTTAGAAATACAAATCTAAATCTATAAGTGCAAATGAGATGCAATGTTAAACAAGTGCTCCAAATGAGATTAACCACAATGCTTCAAAAGTGAAATGCTTTAAGTATATCAATAATGAAATACAATTCCACTTTTAATTGATCAAATTAAGATGTGTGTTTTAGAGTGTTAATATGATCAATAAATCCCAAATGAAACAATTATGAATCTCTCAATAAGACACGAGTAATTGAGATCTAATGCAAATTAGTTCAAGTGTCAATTAGATCTAACCGTTAGAGAAATAACACAAGTGCTTCAATAGAAACTGAGATGCTCAAATGTGAAATGAATTATTGAAATCACTTCACGTGTGATGTGCTTTTAAGAGTGTTAAATGACCAATAGAGCAATTGTAGATTATATAATGAAGCACAAGAGAAAGTTGAAATAATGGCAGTTGAGATTGCTAATGAGATCTAATACTTAGAGAAATTAGTGAATTAGAGAGACTACTTCAATCTAAAATACAAATGAGATCAAGGCAAGAACTACTCAAATGCAAATTAGATCAAGCAGTTATCAAATTAGAAACTAGATCTAAGAATTAGAGAAGCTACACCAATCTAGTTAGTTAGCGAAAAGCAAATCAAGAATATCTCCTACCAAATGACGAGAAGGGATACCATGGAGAAAACCCCAAGCCCCCATAAGAAGAAATCCTTTTATTATATAATTACAAAGAGAAAACCCTCTTGAGACAAGAGAGAGGGTTTCAAATCCTTAAGGAGGGTTTACAAGATTTAAACTTTGAATGACTAATACCTCTCCTCAATTTTGTTTATTTAGGGTAGCATCGGATGTGCTCTAGCCCTGAAAATTGGTGGAGACGCTAAAGCACATGAGATCTCCAAGACCCAAAAATGGTTTGGGCAGATTCTAACTGTTGAAGTTTCTAAGTTTCTTTAGTTTAGAAAACCCTTCATGCACTTTTTCGGATTTAATCGTACCTACTTGTTATTTTTCTTTAACAAGTTATTTACAAAGTAAAAGAAAAAAGATCAGCAACTAAAAGAAAAAAGAACAAACACACCACATGACACCATTATTTTTGGAACAATGTCCCTAGAAAAACCCAATGCGGAAAAACCGATGCAGCTATCTGAGGGTTTTCTTATTAAGCAATATCAGAGTACAATCTAGGTGTCGTAACTGGGCTACCCAACAGAGAATTTCCTTAGCAGCTATACCTCACAGTTTGAGAGAAATCTCTTGGTTGAAACCCCGAAAAACCCTTCCGGCAGCTCCTTAGCACAAAACTACTCCTGCAACCCCAGCGTCTGCCCAATCTGGACTGCGTCAGCCCCTCTCTGTCTCACGCTGGCCCTGCCTCAACCTTTCTTGGCCTGTGTCAGCCCCAGGAGGCCTTGTGTCAGCTTTCTAGGCCTCTGCATCAGACACGCTAGCCTCTCTGGTGCTCTGCACAGCACTTGGATGCCTTTGCGTGGCCCTGCGTGAGCCCTTCCTGGCTCCGCGTTACTCTCCTTGGTTGTTGCGCTGCTCTCCCGACACAATCTCTGCCTTCTTTGTTTCTTTGTACTCAATGCCCCTCAACGGCTCTCCCGATCACTGATTCTATCCCTCTTAGAAAACTCCGCTCTAGAGAATAGAATGACTGATCATCTGGTGTACTCTCCAAGTGACTGTCAAGCCTCCTCTTATACTTTTCCTGTTGACGATTCAACAGCCGAGATTAAGTCCCTAATCAATGGCTAAGATTAGATCTGGCTTGATCCATGTCTTTTGGACCACTCTAACACAGAGTCATATTAATACTCTTTAATATTTTATTTTCCCTAAGTTTAAACTTAGGGACTCCACTACAAATATTAATTATTTTAATATCTCCTGATCTGTTTAGAATCTGCCCAAACCCTTTATGGCTATTGGAGATTTCATGTGCCCCAACCTCTCCACCAAATTTCGTGGCTAGAGCACATCCGATGCTACCCCAAATCAACACTCCCTCTTAGCAAGGATTGTGCTCTAGCAATGCTCCTGAGTAAGTATTACTTTGATCATCCGGCATCAGTACCTGTGCTAATGCTAGGCCTTCTTGCCCAACATCCTCTGCACTGTTGCCTCCTGTACTGCTGCCCATGGTTCTACCACTGCCATTGCTGCATCTATATGACAGCTCCCTTTGCATTCGTGTTGTTGTTGGTCCTTTCTCCCAGCACTGCATCCGCACTGCACCTCCTCTCATCATGCTGCATCGCGCTGCCCACTACTACACTGCAACTCAGTTACTGAGAAGTAAGTAACTGACCTCCCTGTTGGGCTAGAAATACCCACTGATACTGAACCTCCCTCTGCCACTGACAAGTGCTCCCTCTCTATGACCTCTACGCTGCTGCAACAAGTCCCTGCATATCGCATCGTTGCACACCTCGTTGTGCCTTCCTGCATTGGTGCAACACTCCTGTGCCTCTCGCACTGTTGCACCCTGCTAGCTCTGCGCTATCTTGGGACTCTTGCACTGCAGCTCTCTCTATCGCTCCATTCTCATCCGTCTCTACCCACTCAGCCAGTCCTACTACTCCTCGTCAGGGCTCCCGTAGTAAGATCTAATCCAAGAGGTTGGGTACCTCAAGGATCCTTCCCCTCATCGCCTGTAATCCATCTAACTACAACTCGATGTCTCCCCACTTCCGCTCAAGTGGTGCGTGTGCACTCATGGCACAATCATCGTCTATCAGAACTTCCTTCTCTGCCCGTGCTGGCGCTGCCTTAGTCTTGTAAGACTCTACCTTATTCTTCTTCCTTGGGCACTGAGTCGCATAATGACCCATCTCCCCATAATGGAAGCACTTGATCTTGGAGATGCTAGGGGTCGCATCCTCCTCCTCCTGCTTGACCTTGATCCCTTTGTTGATTCTACCTGTCTTTGATTGTCATCTGATCTCTTCCTAGCGAAGAGCTGACCACATCTCGTCACAAGGTAGAAGAGTCCCTCTGCCTAGAATGCTCTGGACAAACACTTCCCACTCTTCTGAGACAGCGTTCAAGGTTGTCCTCACCATAAGCTCCTGATCCGGTGTCGCTCCTATAGCATTCAACTGATCTCGGATCTCATTCAGTTCTCCAAGGAAGGAGTCAATCGTTTGACCCTTCTCCATCTAATATGACTTCATCTGATTCTCGAGCAGCATTCTTCTCTACACAAAAGTATGCTGGTACAGGTTCTTGAGAGCCTCCCACATCTCAACTGTCGTTTCCTTCTCGGCTATATGTGGTACCACATGATCCTTGACCCCATCAAGGATAATGCACTTGGCCCTCGACATAGACTCCTCGTACTTGTCATTATCATTGGGGTCGACTGGGATAGCTATAACCTTCAAGGCGAAGTTCTTGACACGATTCCTGTCAAGCACTGATAAGATTCTGGCCTTCCAGACTACGAAGTTCGATGCTTCGTCCAGTCTATCCTGGTCTCATACCCTGTAAGTGCCATGATGCTCCTCTACTTCCCTCTTGGAAGTTCTTTGTTCGACTCCTCTGAGTCTCTACTTCCCGTTTGGAAGTTCTCTTTTGGACTCCCTCATAGTCCTGATTTCCCTCCTGGAAATCCTTCTGTCGCTTGTCGAGATGCCCCCTACTCTGATCATCTTGTGCAACTACACTGCTAATCCAGGTTCCTCGGCAAGAAACCCTCGGTAACAACTCCTCTGGCACTGCTCTACCAGGTATTGTTCCGACTACAGTACCTCACCAGCTCCAGTCTACAATATTCCTACAGCCTTCTAGACCCCAGCCACTGCCTCTCTGTGAACTGCGTCAGTCCTTCTCTGCCTCACGCTGGCTCTGTGTCACCCTGGATGGGTCTGCGTCAGTCCTAGGATGCCCTGCGTCAGCCCTCTGGCCCTTTGCGTCAACAATGCTGGCCTCTCTGAGGCTCTGCGCAGTTCCCGGCTTCTTCTGCGTGGCTCTGGTTGGCTCTACGTCACACTTCCTTGGCTTCTGTACTGCTAGAGACAACTTTTGTCACCTCAGGACAGCTGTTTTTTGCTGCTATTGCTCCGCTCAGCTGATGTCTCTTAGTCCTCCTGTGATCTACAATCACGCTCTGATACCATGTTGAAGTTTCTAAGTTTACTTAGTTTAGAAACCCTTCATGCAATTTTTCTGATTTATTCCTACCTACTTGTTATTTTTCTTTGACAAGTTATTTACAAAGTAAATACTGAAAATAAACACTAGTGCATGCTCAACATAGCAACTAAAAGAAACAAGAACAAACACACCACATGACACCATTATTTTTGGACCAATGTCCCCGAAAAAACCCAATGCGGGAAAACCGGTGCGACTATCTGAGGGTTTCTTATTAAGCAATATCAGAGTACAATCTAGGTGCCATAACTGGCCTACCCAACAGAGAATTTCCTTAGCAGCTATACCTCACAGTTTGAGAGAAATCTCCTGGCTGAAACCCCGGAAAACCCTTCCGACAGCTCCTCAGCACAAAACTGCTCCTGCAACCCTAGCGTCTGCCCAATCTGGACTGCGTCAGCCCCTCTCTATCTCACATTGGCCCTTCGTTAACCTTTCTTGGCCTGCGTCAGCCCCAGGAGGCCCTGCGTCAACTTTCTGGGCCTCTGCGTCAGACTCGCTAGCCTCTCTAGTGCTCTGCGCAGCACTTGGCTACCTCTGCGTGAGCCCTTGCTAGCTCTGTGTCACTCTCCTTGGCTGTTGCGCTGCTCTCTCGACACAATCTCTGTCTTCTTTGTCTCTCTGTACTCAATGCCCCTCAGTTGCTCTCTCAATCACTAATTCTATCTCTCTTAGCAAACCCCGCTCTAGAGAATAGAATGACTGATCATCTGGTGTACTCTCCAAGTGACTTTCAAGCCTCCTCTTATACTTTTTCTGTTGACGATTCAACAGCCGAGATTAAGTCCCTAATCAACGGCTAAGATTATATTTGGCTTGATCCATGTCTTTTGGACCACTCTAACACAAATTCATATTAATATTCTTTAATATTTTATTTTCCCTAAGTTTAAACTTAGAGACTCCATTAAAAATATTAATTATTTTAATATCACTTGATCTGTTTAGAATCTTCCCAAACCCTTTCTGGGTATTGGAGACCTCATGTGCCCCAACCTCTCCACCAAATTTCGTGGCTAGAGCATATCCAATGCTACCCCAAATCAACACTAACCGGTTTGGGAGATATTAAAATAATTAATATTTTTAATGGAGTTCCTAAGTCTAAACTTAGGAAAAATAAAATATTAATGGGTATTAATATAAAACTGGGTTAGAAAGTTCCAAAAGTCATGGATCAAACCAAATCTAATCTTCGTTGTTGATTAGAGATTTAATCTCGGTCGCCGAAGGACCAACTGGAAAAGTATAAGAAGAGACTTGAGGGTCAGTTCGAGAATACACTGAGGGAAACCAGTCAATTCGATTTCTGGAGCAGAGTTCGCTAAGAAATTAGAACTAGTGGTCTGGAAAGCAGTAGGAGGCAGCAAGTACGGAATAGACAGTCAGTATTAGCACCAAAAGATCAGCGCAAAGGCAGAAGAGGCAGATGCAGAGCCTCTCAGGCAGACGCAGAGGCAGCGGCAGATTGTGCAATCACTAGAGGGCCTGCATGGGTGACGCAGAGTGTCAAGGAGCTACGCAGAGGTCAGCCAGGGTGACGCTAGGACTGGGAGAAGTGCTGGAGAATTTTTCTCTCTGTTGGGTAAGCCAATTTGGCACCCTGTTGTACGAAAGAATTGCTAAATAATAAAATCCTCCCTTGCTGCACTGGTTTTCCCACATTGGGTTTTTCCAGAGACTGTTGTCCAAAATAACTGTGTCGATGTGTTGATTCTTGTGCATGTGTTTGTTTCTGAATTATGGTGTGATATCTGCAACAGAATTTATTTTAATGTTTATTGAAGGAATTTCATAAATAACTTATTGGAAATAAGTAGGCAAAGTAAATCAGAGGTTGCAGTGATAGAATTTTCACATGGTATCAGAGCAAGTAATCAGAGACAGGAAGGGAAAATCAGTTATGGGTCGAGACCATGATGCGGAGGCATCCATGTCAGGAGACTCATTTCATAAATAACTTATTGGAAATAAGTAGGCAAAGTAAATCAGAGGTTGCAGTAATAGAATTTTCACATGGTATCAGAGTAAGTAATCAGAGACGGGAAGGGAAAATCAGTTATAGGTCGAGACCATGATGCGGAGGCATCCACGTCAGGAGACTCACACAGATTTTCAGAAATCTATACAAGAGAAAGTGATTTCGATTTCTCTATGTTGGCTTCCAAGCTGGAAGAAGAAGTGGCTTGTATGACTAGTTCTGCATCATCAAAAGTATGGTATATAGACAGTGGAGCCTCTTGGCATATGACGGGAATCACGGAATGTTTCTCAAATTATTGAGAAGAGAAGATGAGCTTTCAAATCACCATGGGAAGAGGGCAAAGTGTACTCCAGTAGGGAGGGGTACCATAGTTTTTCAAACAAAATTGAGAGAACGGTTCCATGCTACCAATGTGCTGCATGTACCAGCATTGGGGATGAACTTACTTTCCGTGTTGCAACTTCAAGGCAAGGGCTATGACGTCTTCTTCATCAAGGAGAAAGTATATGTCAAACACCCGAGCTAGAAAAATAAAGTGCAAATCGGGATCAAAAGTAACATGTTGTACAGATTACAACTAGAATCACCAATGGCACTAATAGGAAGTCATGGAGACAAGGACTTGAACGAACTATGGCACAAAAGAATAGGACATTTGCACCATGGGGCTCTGAGAATTCTCAGGAGCAATGTAACAGGAGTTCCAGATCTCAGTACGGAACGAGATGATGTATGCAGAGGATGTGCTCCGGGAAACTATGCCAAGGCAACATTTCCTAAAAGTAAACACAGGGCCAAGAATGTACTAGGATTGATACACTCAGATATCTGCGGACCTATGTCCACTAAAGCTTTGAATGGTGTCGAGTACTTCCTTACCTTCATTGATGATCACTAAAGGAAAACTTGGATTTATTTTCTAAAAACCAAGGACGAAGTTTTCTGTCAATTCAAAGAGTTCAAGGCTCTGGTGGAGAATCTGACTGGGAAGAAAATAAAAGTTTTGCACTCAGATAATGGTGGAGAGTACGTCGATAAGGACTTCACTGATTTTTGCGCTAAGGAAGGCATCAGAAGAGAGTGGACATCTCCTTACAATCCAGAGCAGAATGGAGTAGCAGAAGGGAAGAACAAGACTATTGTAGAAGCAGCAAGGGCCATGATGTATGATCAGGATGTGCCAAAATTACTGTGGGCAGAAGCATGCAACAGAGCAGTCTATGTTCAGAACAGGACTGTTCATCGGGCATTGGGCAAGATTACTCCATAGAAATTTTTCACAAGGAAGACACCTGTAGTCATTCATTTCAGGATATTTGGGAGTCTAGCACATTAAAGCGTACCTGAGGAAAAGAGGAAAAAGTTGGATCAAATTACGAAAAAATGATATCTAGTGGGATATAGCAAGAACGCTAAGGCATACAGAATTTATCTTCCAGGGAGCAGGAAGGTAGTGATTTGACGAGATGAGGAGGAGCTAACAGAAGCACCTGCTGGCAGAGGAAGAACTAGCAGGGAACTTCGTCAGATTCTGCGAGATGCAGAGGACTTCATTGGTGCGCCAAGAAACAATGAGAGGGAGCGAAAACAACCAGATAGATGTCAGGCATTAGTAGCTCAGGATGGGGAGCCTGCCAGTTTCCAGGAGGCAGCTCAGCATCAGGTTTGGCAAGATGCGATGGTAGAGGAGTACAACCCCATCATGGTGAACGATGTCTAGGAGGTAGTGCCAAGGCCTCAAGACAGATGAGTGGTAGGTTCGAGATGGATCTACAAGATCAAATACACTGCAAACGGTAGTGTTGAGAAATATAAGAACAGGTTTGTGGCTAAGGGGTATGCTCAAAAGGAAGGAATTGACTACGAGGAAACCTGTGCCCCAATAGCCAGGTATACGTCTATTAGGACTGTGATATCTCTTGCAGCACAGATGGGGAGGGAGATTCATCAGATGGATGTCAAAACGGCGTTTCTAAATGGGGTAATAAAAGAAGAGGTATACATTGAACAACTAGAGGGCTTTGAGACACATGAGAAGAAGTCTCATGTATGCATGTTGAAGAAAGCCATGTATGGGCTGAAACAAGCACCTAGAGCATGGTATGGTCGAATCGATAGCTACTTGCAGAAGATGGGTTTTGTCAAGAGTCACGCAGATCCAAATCTCTACTATCTGGTTGTAGAGAATGAGCCGCTAATCTTAGTATTGTATGTGGATGATCTCTTTCTAATAGGATCATCTAGGCTCATTGGGGACTGTTGACCTCTACTGGTCAACTACCCATGCAGTGCACCCCGTTTTTCTTGACAGAAAGGAGCAGCCCCTGATCAGCATGTCCATGCCATCCTGCCATCATCAGCAACTTGATCATTTTGATTGTAAACCCAGTCTGCATGTATGAATTGTAAATAATCTAAGCAGATCAGAGTCATGTATGTAAAATTGCCTAGGTGGACCTAACTTTCTATGATAATCTATGTCCCGGAAGGTTTTTCGTCTCACCGATCCATGGATCGGCAGAGTTTTCCTTCAAACCTGACCCCAAAGCCGGGATGGATTTTGTCATTAGAACTTTAGGAGAATCCTAGTGTGTTAATCTGCTAGATTATAGTTGTGTCGCAGAACTGGGTGATTTATGAAGGTCTGTGTTAGGTGGGCTTGTCCCCTTGAGATGTAAGTTGTAAAAGTCATGATGTAATGTGTCTTGAGGGTCGAAAAATGTTTTAAATCCCCTCATGAGTCCTAAGTCCTAGGTCCTAGGTGATGTTTCCGAAGGCTTAGTTTGATGATCCATTTTAAAATGAATTAAGAAATTAAAAAATGAATAAAAATAATAAAATAAATAAAAATGAAAAAATGAAAAAAAAATAAAAAAAAAATATATATATATATATATAAAAATAAAAAATAAAAAAATTTAAAAAACTTTGTGGAAATTTTTAGATCCAGTTATTTTCGGGAATTGTCATATCTTTCATGCTGAGATCTAAATTTTCAAGCCGAGATGCGAAATTGATATCTGGTTAATGGTTTATGATTCGTGGTGGTTTAAAGCATTCATCTTTCAAAATTTTCAGTTGCTGGATATCGTTTTGGTCATTTTAAGAGCATTGTGATTTAGCTGGTGACAAATGATTGTTGTTCACAGTTCATGTTTCTATATCATCTAACAAGTAATCGTTTTAACCACAATCTCTTAAGGCACTGGTCTGCTAAGTTAATCAAATCTATCTGGTGTTTTTCATATCGTGTCTCGTGTCTCCCAACCAACTGGTCGACAGTTGGTCTCATCATCTCACAGGGACTACCCCCCTTAGCCGCGGGAGACAGGCTTAAACGGAGGGATCGGGGATCAAAGTGACAGCCCCCGGTCTGAGCGTTGTCGTGTCAATCCGCGCGACAACATTTTTTGGCACCGTTGCCGGGGATAGAGTTTTCCTGTTCCTGGCGTTTCATCGACATTTATCTTCTCATCTCTCATCTCTCAATTGAGCTGGCAGATTCAATATTTTTGGCATCTTTTCATCCCATATCAGCAGCATCTCTTGGATTTGTTTCTTGTTTGGGTGGCGACTCCACTTTCTCATTTTTCCCAGACAAGAAGCTTTCCTCATATTTGCTTGTGGTTACCTTTTGGATCCTAGAATCAGAGTCATTGTTCAAGTGGCGACTCCACTGTTTTCATCTCTTGATTTTCTTGAGCAGGTATCTAGTTCTATCATCCTTTTAATCCCTTATCATTCATCATGGATTATTCATTTAAGCCATATCGTTTTACTGAACGTCTCCATGATTTTCCGGAAGATGCCATTCCTAAGTTACCTATTTTCTCGGATGGTGATCCAATCGCTGTTAGAAGGCATATAGTCTTGTTTACTCGCATCATGACCATATACTGTAGATCCCCTCAGTTTAATCATGAAGATATCAAAATGCGTCTATTTGTCCTTTCTTTAAAAGATGATGCTTTGAATTGGTTTAACAATTTTCCAAAGGAATCTTTCACTTCTTTAGAAGACATTGTCGATGCTTTTAAAAATAGATATGGTTATCCAAACAGCTTGTCTTCTGCCTCTAAAATTGTGCAACAAAATGAAAGTAATTTGATAAGAGGCCCAGCTGAAAGATCCCAAGGCGATTCATCATGTCAGAATGTGTCATCCACTGGAAATACTGCAGATCAAGTTCATGATAGTGAAAAATCAGGGACAAATGACAATGAAAAAGAAGAGCAAAAGCAAATTATACGAGACCTAATGATGCTGGTGAGAAATATGGAAATCAATCAAACTAATTATGTCAATGATGTGAAAACTTTATGCACCCATCTGGAAAAACGTAACAGGGAGATTGAGGTCACGCAAAGTCACCATGCTAAAGAAATTGAGGCCATGAAAACTAAATATGAAACAGAAATTAGAAGCATGCAAAGCAAGATGTCAGTCTTAGAGGAAAATATGGTGACCATGAAAGCTGATCATGATAGGGAAATTGACTCTATGCAAAACAAGTTATTAACTATGGATGAGGAAATGATTATCATGACGTTCAATCATAATAATCAAGTGGCTGACATGCAAGCGAATCATAAAGAAGAAATAAATTTTATGCAGCATTGCTTGATGGACATAAAGGAAAAGAATGTTAAAGTAATAAAAGACATGCAAGAACACCATGCCAGACAAATCAGTGCTACAAAGGTTGAACACTCTAGTCAGATGGATGCCATTAAAATACAAGTTCAAAGGTTTCAGCAACTGGCAGAGGATAAGAGAAACCAGCAAACATCAACAGATCAGGAGTCTTCTCATTTGCTGCAACAAGATTCATTTTATTATTGGGAGGTTGTTGATTCGATTGAAAGATGGTTGATTGAGGGTGATCCAGACAGACTTAAGAATGATAAAGATCAGATGCAAGATGAAGAAAGACATAGCACGCATATCTTACATACTTCATCTGATAGCTTTGAAACAGAAAGTACCAGGTCATCAGTAATTCAACCAGCCAGAAAGAAAAAGCGCAAGAGAAAGAAAATAAGAAGAAGATTTGACTCATCAGACGGCCGCGAGCAGCGTGATTTTCGGATAGGAAAGAGTCCTACCATATGCAAAATTGGACATGGCACATCCGACAAGCAGCCGACATATTTGCCTGAAAGCAGGCAAATGCTCAGTATGCACTATATTGAACACATCTGATGCCGTAGGGCATCCTTTGTATCGTATTTCTAACCCTACTCCTTGTGTTTTCCGCATTTTCGTTTCTGCTTTAGATAGTTAATAAATGAAGAGCTTTTATCTTTATTGTGCTTAACGTATATGCTGATTTTTGGATGGACGCTACTTATTTTTTGTGTTGTATGGATGCAAATTCTGGATTCTCACATTCCTGCAAGCAGCAACGTGTCCCCAAGTAGAGCCAGATGTTGACCTCTACTGGTCAACTACCCATGCAGTGCACCCCGTTTTTCTTGACAGAAAGGAGCAGCACCTGATCAGCATGTCCGTGCCATCCTGCCATCATCAGCAACTTGATCATTTTGATTGTAAACCCAGTCTGCATGTATGAATTGTAAATAATCTAAGCAGATCAGAGTCATGTATGTAAAATTGCCTAGGTGGACCTAACTTTCTATGATAATCTATGTCCCGGAAGGTTTTTCGTCTCACCGATCCATGGATCGGCAGAGTTTTCCTTCAAACCTGACCCCAAAGCCGGGATGGATTTTGTCATTAGAACTTTAGGAGAATCCTAGTGTGTTAATCTGCTAGATTATAGTTGTGTCGCAGAACTGGGTGATTTATGAAGGTCTGTGTTAGGTGGGCTTGTCCCCTTGAGATGTAAGTTGTAAAAGTCATGATGTAATGTGTCTTGAGGGTCGAAAAATGTTTTAAATCCCCTCATGAGTCCTAAGTCCTAGGTCCTAGGTGATGTTTCCGAAGGCTTAGTTCGATGATCCATTTTAAAATGAATTAAGAAATTAAAAAATGAATAAAAATAATAAAATAATAAAATAAATAAAAATTAAAAAATGAAATAAATAAAAAATTAAAAAAATAAAGCAAAAACCCTAACTAATAAAATAATAATATTTTAAGTGAATAAATCGACGGATGAGATCAAGAGATGTCTTGATCCTCATCAACGGTCGAGATCATTTCTACATGGATCACTCGAACTAGCCGTTGGGATCATTTCCTTTAAATAGGGTGCTAGGAGTTATTTCAATTCATTGGATCTGTGAGTCAGATACTGAAGCAGCTCTCTTGTAAATCTGTTTCTGGTTAATAAAGGAAGACTTTGGGGTCCATATCTTGCTGGTGTTACTCTCTTGGAATGCTGTGAGATCATTTCATTTTCTGCATATATTATTTTCAGCCATTAATAATAGTTTTTTGTAGAGTATTGTGAGCACAGGTATCTTGTTCACTTGCTGGGGTTTGAGTGCTGTTAGGGTTTCTGAAGTAATGGCAGGTATCTCCATTACTTCCTGAGATCTAGCAGCATTTTTGCCCTCTTTACTGATGGTTGTTTTGAGTTGTGCAGAAAACATTTTTTGAAGGAAATTTGTGGGCGTTCGGGGAAGTTCTCGGCTGAACCAGCCAACTCCCACAAGCATTTTTTGCTGAGCCCAGTTGGATTTGATCCTGGGTCTATCATTCGGTTTATTTATTTGATTTGCATGAGATATTTTTCTGAAGTTCTTCACAGTGAAAACCTCAAACTTTTATTCTTAAAATATTTTATGTGCTTACTGCTAAATCTGGCTGTTAAGGGGCCAAATTTGTAAATTAATCTGTTGTTTTAGGGTTTCAAAATTTTCTGATCTAGGGTTTCAAATTTTTGCTTTATGCAGTTTTCATTGGGGTTTTATTTATTGTTTCCAGGTTCTGGTTGCCTTTTTCATTGTTTTCAGGTCACAGTTCGAATTACCCATGGTCTACTTGCCTTCAAACACTGCAAATTGATTTTGGACGTCACCTGTACATGAAGAAAATTTAAATTTTTACAGCAACGGCCAAGCAATACATGAAGGGTATATGGAAATCATTTTGTTTGCTTGCGTGGGAAGAATTTGAGAGCGTATGTTACTGCCTGCGTCCTTGAGTCTCATAGCCGCATGCGAACCTATAATCTTTTGCTAAGAAGTGCCCAGTATTCCTCAACGCTGACAAACAGTGGTTTCAAATCTAAAATCCATCGATTTATAAACGGGATACGACTTTGGAAATTCGGCATTTGTCAATTTATCGGTGGTTGCAGTGCGTCTAAACTCCAATAACCAGTGCTCAGTTGAAAATCGAAAGCCCAGCTTAAATCGATTTTTATTTTTCCTCCTGCCGCCATTAAAAGAGAAACGCGTGCATCAGTGAGGCGAGATAACCCTGCAAAAATGGTTTTGAATTCTTTTGTGGCCGCGGACAGTTAGTAGCAAGTAAATCGAACTCGCTGTTCCTTTCTGCGTGCTCGAATTTTTCTTATTGCCGTCAAAAACCCCGCGTCAAGAGCTGGAAATCATCACCGGGCAAGAGTTTATCATTCTATTTACAAACGCGCAGGTAAGCTCCAATCATTCACAATCTGGAACAGGTAAATCGAAATTTTTTCTGTCATATAATGCGTACTGGGTTTGATTGTATTTTCGTTTCATTTTTTTTTGTTAGATCTTAAATCGCATTCCCCTTTTTTAGTCTTTGACGTACATATTTCGCTATTAGCGTAGATTTTTTTAAATTAGATTTCAATCTATTTAGTTTAGGGTAGCGTAGATATTAATTTGGTTTAATTTTCAAATGTGTATAGCGTAGGCATAATTTAAGTTTTTTTCATAATAGCGTTAGATTTTAATTAGCGTAGAATTTTTTTTTTAGAGTTCAATCATATGCAAATAAAAATGTCGTTTTCATTTTTTTTTACGTAGATTTTTTTTTTAATTTAGTTTTTATTTGATTTTAGGGTAGGTTTAAATTTAAAATATTGTATAGTTTCGTTTTATGTTTATTCAGATTTTAATATTTCGTTTTTAGATTTTAAATTAGACCCTAGCTTGTTTTATTTTAGTCCCGTACATCATTTTTGTTTAGATTTTACTTTCTTTCTTTTTAAAATCGTTTCATTTTGTTAGTTTTAATTTAATAAAAAATCAAAAAAAAAATGTTCTGGTTTTGTTAGAATAGATTTTAAATTTTAATTTTTTTGATTTTTAATTTTAGATTTTTATAATATAAAAAATAAAAAATAAAAAGAATTTAGCCTTAGTTTTATTTTTATAATTAGATTTTAGAAATTAGGCTCTGTTAGGTTAATTTTATTTTTAGATTTTAATGTTTTAGATTCTAAGTTAATCTTTTTTTTATTTATTATTTTAGTTTAGGACTTTATTTTGTTTAGATTTAAATTTTATGAAAAATAAAAAATTAAAAAAGATTTATAATTTTTTTTTAGTTTTATTTTTTTTAAATAGTTTAGTTTTAGATTAATTTTTTTTAGATTTCATTTTTAACTTTTGTTTTAAAAATAAAAAAAAATAAAAAATAAAATAAAAAATAAAAAAATTTAAAAAACTTTGTGGAAATTTTTAGATCCAGTTATTTTCGGGAATTGTCATATCTTTCATGCTGAGATCTGAATTTTCAAGCCGAGATGCGAAATTGATATCTGGTTAATGGTTTATGATTCGTGGTGGTTTAAAGCATTCATCTTTCAAAATTTTCAGTTGCTGGATATCGTTTTGGTCATTTTAAGAGCATTGTGATTTAGCTGGTGACAAATGATTGTTGTTCACAGTTCATGTTTCTATATCATCTAACAAGTAATCGTTTTAACCACAATCTCTTAAGGCACTGGTCTGCTAAGTTAATCAAATCTATCTGGTGTTTTTCATATCGTGTCTCGTGTCTCCCAACCAACTAGTCGACAGTTGGTCTCATCATCTCACAGGGACTACCCCCCTTAGCCGCGGGAGACAGGCTTAAACGGAGGGATCGGGGATCAGAGTGACAGCCCCCGGTCTGAGTGTTGTCGTGTCAATCCGCGCGACAACAGGGACTACAAGAAGAATCTAGCCACAGAATTCGATGTGAAAGATTTGGGACAAATGCATTATTTCCTAGGGTTGGAAGTTTGGCAACAGAAGGGAGAGATCTTCCTTGGGCAAAGGAGGTATGCTACAGAAATCCTGAAAAGATTCAAGATGGAGGACTGTAGACCCATGGCTACTCCAATGATTACCAACTGGAAGAATATTGATGCATCAGAAGACAAGGATGTTGATCCCACCTTATACAAGCAGCTCATAGGGTCCCTAATGTATCTGGTCAATACCAAGCCAGACATTTACTATGTTGTTAACACCCTCAGTCTGTTCATGGTGGAACCAAAGAGGGCGCAGTGGGCAATGGCCAAACATGTTCTCAGGGATTTACAGGGAACAGTTGATTATGGACTCTTGTACACCAGGGACAAGGATATCAGATTGAGTGGATTTACTGATGCAGATTGGGTAGGAAGTTCAGTGGATCGGAAAAGTACCTCTAGGTATTGTTTCAACATTGGGTCAAGAATGAATTCCTGGGGCAGTAGGAAACAGAAGTTCGTGGCTCTGAGCTCATCTGAGGCAGAAAAAATGGCGGCGAGCACAACTTCGTGTGAGGCCATATGGCTTAGAAAACTGCTTGTGAACCTATTAAGAAGAAAAATGGAGGCGACTAGGATCATGTGCGATAATCAGAGTTGCATCAAGCTCTCTGAGAATCCAGTGTTTCACGATTGGTCAAAGCATATTGATATCTGGTCTCACTTTGTCAGAGACTATGTCCAACAAGGAGCTGTACAGTTGAGCTACACTCCTACAGGAGAACAGATGGCAGACATCCTTACCAAGGCCCTTGGAAGAACCAAGTTTGATTATTTCAAGGAGAAGATGGGGATGATAAAGAATCCATTTCAGTCGCAGAAATGGGTATGATGTTGCAGTGCAGTAGCAGTCAGCAACAGCACGATGCAACATGATGAGTAGGAGTTTGCAATGCAGACGTAGTGTTGGGAAAAAGGAACAACAACAGCACGGATGCATAGGGAGCTGCAGTACAGATGTAGCGGTGGTAGTGATAGAGCCATGAGCAGCAGCACAAGATGCAGCAGTGCAGAGGATGTTGGGCAGGGAGGCTTAGCATCAGCACAGGTACTGATGTCGTATGATCAAAGTAATGCTCAGTGTGGAGTATTACTAGAGCACAGTCCTCGCTGAGAGAAGTGTTGATTTGGGGTAGCATCAGATGTGCTCTAGCCATGAAAATTGGTGGAGAGGCTAAAGCACATGAGATCTCCAAAACCCAAAAATGGTTTGGGCAGATTCTAACCGGTTTGGGAGATATTAAAATAATTAATATTTTTAATGGAGTTCCTAAATCTAAACTTAGGAACAATAAAATATTAATGGGTATTAATAGAAAACTGGGTTAGAAGGTTCCAAAAGTCATGGATCAAGCCAAATCTAATCTTAACCGTTGATTAGAGATTTAATCTCGATAGTTGAAGAACCAACAGGAAAAGTATAAGAAGAGGCTTGAGGGTCAGTTGGAGAATACACTGAGGGAGACCAGTGAGTTCGATTTCTGGAGCAGGGTTAGTTGAGAAATTCGAACTAGTGGTGTGGAGAGCAGCAGGAGGCAGCGAGTACGGAACAGAGAGTTAGGATCAGCACCAAAAGACCAACACAAAGCCAGAAGAGGCAAACACAGAGCCTCTTAGGCAGACGCAGAGGCAACAGCAAACTGCGCAGTCACTAGAGGTTCTGCATGGGTGACACAAAGAGGCCCAGGGCTGACGCAGAGTGTCGGGGAGCTACGTAGAGGTCAGGGAGGCTGACGCTAGGACTGGGAGAAGTGCTAGAGAATTTTTCTCTATGTTGCGTAAGCCAATTTGGCACCCTGTTGTACGAAAGAATCGCTGAATAATAAAATCCTCCCTTGCTGCACTGGTTTTCCCACACTAGGTTTTTTCGGGGACTGTTGTCCAAAATAACTGTGTCGATGCATTGATTCTTGTGCATGTGTTTGTTTCTGAATTATGGTGTGATATATGCAACAGAATTTATTTTAATGTTTATTGAAGGAATTTCATAAATAACTTATTGGAAATAAGTAGGCAAAGTAAATCAGATGTTGCAGTGATAGAATTTTCACGAAGTTACAAGAAATGAATGAGGAAAATTACAAGGCTTTTTCAATGAATTGCAATGAGATTTCCTCAAACAATTTGAATCAACCCTTCACCCAAAAACCCTAGTCGTCCAAATTGAAAGAAATTTGTGAAAGGAAAGAAGTGGTCTCCTCTTGCCCACGACCTAGGTAGATTAGTCTTCAAAAATATTAAAATTTAATTATAAGCCCAAATCGAATAGGATCTCCTTGAAACAAGCTCGAAACCCTTAGAAAAAATACTACCTTCTCTGCAAGACATCCAAGGGCTAATTAATTTCGCACTAAGAGGAAGGATTAGGCCTCTTAGGCTTCCAGCTTAGGGAAATAATGCCCAAAATGATTGCGGCCTCCTTCCAATATTTATTTTAGATCTGAATTTTGTTTTAGACATCAAGGGTATCTTCCTCAAATCAATCTTGAATTTATCCTTTAAAATTTAATTTTTTTGAAAAACCTCCCAGTATTTCCGCTTTAGATGCAAAGAGGAGCCTCATTGAACTTGCGACCTAAGGAGATGAGCTCCAAAAAAGGTAGACAGCTTCCCAAAAAATGATAGGCTAGGAAAGGGTTTGGCCTCAAAAATTTTGTTTTTCCTTTGATCATCAAGCCTTTTACTTGCAAAACAATATTTTCAAGAAATCCCAATCCAAACCCTTACTCTTGCCCTTAGATCTGCAAGGAAAGGAAGAGAAAATCCAAGAAACATATACCGCAATATATATACACAAAAGGGTTAGAAAATATATACAAAATATATTTACAAATTTACAAGAGCTAATCTAAAGGGTTTGCAGACATCTCCGCCCCTTAGAAAACGAAAATAAGCTCTTTAAAATAGCAGATCTATTCAACAAAGCACATTAGTGGAAATAAATAAATATTGAAGTGAATAGTTTTCACAAGCTATGGTCCAAAAACCCCTACAATTTTTTTTCATTAAAAGGAAATAAAGTGGGTTCTTCCACTTCTATTATCAAGAGTTGGCTAGTTTAATCGAAAACATTCCCTCACACTTGAGATTTGATTCAACAAGATGATTTCTACAAAATCTTAAAGATATGTTGTTAAATCTAGATGGGATAGGATAATACAATGAAAGGAAGTCTTGTAAAAATTTGGAAGACCCCGAATCCTACTACAACAACAGATTAAGTTTCTTCTATTTGTTAAATAAATTGAACAAATTATTCACTGTGTTCTCCGGTAAATATCGAAACTAATACACTGCAGCCTTCACAAATAAAATATTGCGGAAGAAAAATAAAGCTCGCAGAATAGATGCACACACACACAAGTACACAGTTATTTTTGGACCAATGTCCCCAGAAAAACCCAACTTCGGAAAATTGGTGCAGCACCTGAGGGTTTTAATTATTATGCAGTAGTAAATCTGAGTACAAAACTGTGGATGCTCAAATTCAGCAATCCATACAGAGAAATAACTGACAGAAAGTCTAGTGAAAAAAATCTAACTCCCATTGGCGATCTAACACTGACCTTGGCTCAAGATGAGCCGCTCTCTCCTACCTCTGCGCAGTCCCTACATCAACCTACATAGTACTGCGTCCCACAACTCGGAACTGCGTCTCTCTCACTATCTGATCAACTGTTGTCTGGAAGATGGACTCTCCTAGCCTTTGAGCTCCCACTCCAATTTTTAGCACTGAATCACTACTTCTCCCCAGAAAAATACAGCTTCCCCTCTTAAGCATTGTACTGCCTCTCTGCAATGCACTTCCCCGGACTAGAAAATCTCCTTCCAGCCTTACTATCCCTGCCCCTCTCTCACTGCTTCAAGCTCACTAACTCTCTCTTCAGCAACTCAACAATGCTACTTTGGAGTTCGATTTGTTAGTAAATTCGAATTGTTGGTGGCTCAAAGTGTGTTCTCCAACCCCCATTGAATTTCTTCTTATAATCTCTCGTTGAGACATCAACGGCCAAGATTAAAACATAATCGATGGCTAAGATTAACTAGAACTCAATCCATGTCTTCTTCTAGAAGATTCTCACCATGACTTAATTAATACCCTTTAATTAATCAGATTTCCTATGTTTAGACTTAGGAACCATTAAAAAAAGACTAATTATTTTAATTAAGTCGTCTCTAGGTGGAATTTCCATAAACGATTTCTGGGTTTTGGAGAATACATGTATTCTAGCCTCTCCACCAAATTTCGTGGCTAGAACACATTCGGTGCTACAAAACTAACAAGTCTTAGGGGTTCAATCAAAAACCCACTAGGACGTCCAAGTCTAGAGTACTTCTCCAAATCCAAATACCAGCGCAAGATAACTATACATCAATAAATCTATGATAGCAAATGGAAATAACAATTAATAAACCCAGTAGAAAATTAAGCACAATGAATTAATATTACGATAATCATGGAAGAAGAACACCACCAAAATTTACCCCCAAAGACATGCTTTATTATTCGTAAAATCCAGTACATAGTAGAGCTTCCAGAGCCAAGAGCTTAATATCAACAAAAGATTAGATGTTACGATGAGGAGCCAAGGGCTCAATTTATAGAAAAAATGAGAGAGGAGCTTCCCTCCAAGTGAAAAACGGTTAGGTCCTAAAAGTTGCACTCCTTTGACTTGATCTACAAAGAAAAATAGCTAGATCCTTCCAAAAAAATCATATCCCTTGATTACGTCAAGGGATAGGAAGGAGTTCGATTTCCCTTAAGGAATGAGTTGGATTGACCATAGGTTTGATCTCGCACCGCAAAATTATTTTTCTCAATTTTCTCCTCAATAATCTCCCATTCAAAATAACCAACATGGACCATTCCTTAAAAAAACGATTTTCATGGACCATTAGTTGTTGATGAGGACCATGAATTTTTCTTCGGACTTCTCAAGCTTGATTTGTGGAGATTTTTTATTTTTTATTTGATTCCTTTCTTCGGAAAGTCCACATCCTTTTCTAAAATATTTTTTCACTTGGAGAGAATTTTAATTTGTTGTATAATTTTCAGCTAATTATTTGTCATTTTTTGACACAAATTAGAAAATATGAATTTTGAGGGGTAACTACATATTTTTCCACCCTCAAAGTCTGTCCAAATAGAACATTGAGGGGTTGAGGTCTAATTTTGAGTACTCATACCCCCTACAAGTTCTATAGACATCATTTTTTACATTTTACATCAAATATTACATAAAAATTACGTTCAGCCGGGGAATTGTGACAATTAAAAGTTGACCCCTAGACATAGCCAAATTTTGTGAAACTTTAGACATGATCTAATATGGCATTTTACATCAACTTTATACGCTAGGACTCACCTAAGACTTTACCATCAAGCCTCACTCTAGCTTTGGGGTATATTTGGGAGAAGAACTTAACAAATTATTCAGTGTTGAGAAACACAAATAATTAGCTAAGGAAAAAATTATCCCGAGTGAAAACTCTAGCAAAAAATCTTAAGCTACCTAGATGTCTTACATGGTTTCATATTCATCATACTAGAATCAGTTTTACATCATCCCCGCAGAACTACAAAAATTGGATTTACAACATGATGACTAGAAGTTGCATGATGATGATGAAGTTCTGAAATTCTTACTTTCTGACCACGATGGAAAACTCAAAAATATGCTTCGACGTGGATTCTTTAACACTTCATGTAGTTGACACTTGAGTGGTCAACACTTCCCGACCATAATCTATGGTCTCTCAGCTACAACCCAAGGAGGATTCTCATGACGCTATTAATCAATGCTCCCTCTCCAACATGGATTCTTACCCATTCCAAGCTTCTCACAAAACATCAACAACCTGCTCATCAATAGAAATGTATTCGAGCCACATAGCTCCACATAGGACAACATCTTGGATATATATAAATACTTGATCTCAATGTGCTTCGACCTGACATGAAAAATCGAGTTCTCAGAAAGCTTTACACAGCTTTGATTACCACAATATACAATGGTCGATTCCAGCACTTGATCAATCAAACCAACAAATAACTTTCAAAACCACACAGCTTCAAAACAAGTTGAACAGGGAACAATATACTCAGCCCCAGTTATACTAAGAGTAACAGAAGTTTGCTTGTTACTTGATCATCATAGCAGAGCCCAAGCCAAAACCAAAAACCAGAAGAGCTCATTCTATCATCAGGGTATCCAAACCAATCAACATCTGTAAAATCATGCAACGACCATTTTGCATTGGAACCATATTTTAGACCATAACCAATGGTGCCACGTAGATATCTCAATATTTGTTTCGCTGCAACCAAATACACGTGTTGGTGCTCAACCAAGAACATGTTCATGGCATAACAAATATCAAGCCTTGTCCAAAAAAGATTCCATTGGGCTTTTGTCAAATTCTCAATCCCAAATAGTAGTGCATGAGACCAAGATCCTTCATCTCCAATTCAGACTGAGCTCACTCTTACACTTGATAATGAGAACTTCAACCCCTGTCAGAAACAAATCATCTTCATCAAGGGCTCACTTTAATGATGGATCAACATCATTATAAATAGCCATCAACTATGCATGAGGTGTCTATCTTCATATTCCTCTCCCTCTCACTGAGGTAATCCTTCCCTTGGTACATCCATCCATCTTTTGACCTCTTTTCAACATAGATCCAATGTAATATCTCTAAGGAAATTTTACAGTAAATAACAGGGATGCAATAGACATAAAATTCACACAAACAAAAACATGCAATCACAACACCAGTTATTAAGAATATAATTCATAGCAAGTAAATAAATAAAATAAATGTAAATATTAAATAATCAAATATTGGTTATGTTAAATAGTCATTAAGTGAAGTGAAAAAGCATATCTAAAAGACATGCCCAATCACGAAATGACACCTGCTTGGGTATATATATGCGGGTCCTCATTGTAACATTCATCATCACTTATACATTTTTATATATAATAAATTATTATTACAAATACCTTTTGTGTATTTTTACGTTAAAGACAACAAGCTATCAGTTTTGATGCTTCAATGGTATCAGAGCCATGGCGCAAAATATAATCATGCGAGTCTTTGAACATTGTTCGCCGCACAATATGCGATCATGATTACGTCCTGAATGCGTTGAACAGTGTAGTAAAATTCAAGAAGCATTTCAGAGATTAGAAAAATCATATGCAGAAGTTAAAGCGTGTCGAAAGGAAATCAATAATAAGGAAGATGATAGCGACAGTGAAGGAACGAAACAAGGTGAAGCATTAAATGTTGAAGATGAAGATGTTGCAAAAAATGATCAAGATAATGATTCCGATGAATCTAATGTAGATCAAGATGATGATTCCGATGAAGCTAGTCTTGATATGGATGAGAATGGCATAGATCAGGATGATGATCCAAATGAAAATGATGATGATGAGGTTGTTGTTATTATATCTAAAGAAAGAACAAAACCTTTGTCAGCAGAGACAACAAAGGCAGTCAACAATAACATGAATGAAACCGAAAATCAAAGTGGATGTGTGACAACTGTAGGTGAAAGCAAAGAAGAAAAAATGAATCTCCAAAAATTATCCATGAAAAATCATGAAATTCTGCAAAAAATCAGGTTATGACAATTCCAAATTATGACGAGAATATATGTGTTCTTAAAGATAAAGATGAGCTTGCTAGCCGAAAGACTATTGAAGACGCTGCAAAATATGATGAACATGGAATTAATGACATGCCTTTTCCCTTAAGGCATGGGAAGGAACAAAAGCAATTTGAAATTTTTATAAGTGGTCTTGATAAAGAAGTTGATGAAGAAGAATTGAAGAAATTTCCGGGTACAGTTGGCGAAATTAATTTAATACAGATGTCTAAGAACCCTCCTTCTCAAGATAATAATAATAACAACACTATACTGAGTCCAAAGTTAGGTGTCAAGGTTATTTCTGCCTACATTAAAGTGTTGAGCACCAGAGATATGACGGATCTCTCGAATGAATTGGGTTTTAATTACCAAAACCTTTTAGATTATTATAGTCCAATTTGGAACTTTGAGGAAGGGAACAAGTATCGGGATGAAGCAACTTCTTGGGCACCTGTCTTTCGTATTTTGAAGCAAATCGTTCAAGGATGTGTAGCTAATGTAGTTTCCTCTGGAAATGTTTTCGCAAATGCTTTGCTACAACATATATATCACTGGTTTTGCAGTCCACAGTGAAAGCTACATGATCCAGCTCTTCATCAAGTTCTACAAAAGGTTATGCAAAAAGTATTTGCTTTACTAGTAGCAGAATTCTGCAAACTTGGGGCAACCATCATCTATGCAGGTTTCTCCAGAATCATTATTGATACGGGGAAAGTGAATGTAATAACAACTCAAGGTTATGTGAATACCTTCTCAAAATCCTTCAAAGTAGGGAACTTTTTGAATGGATTGAGCTAGAACCTCAGCGTTTTTGGCACTCTTTTTTATTCATGGACAAGTATAACTATAGGGGAATTCAGGCAAAATCTGTCACCTTCATTAGTATCTTATCTGCATGCAGTCATGCAAGCTTGGTGGATGAGGGTCTTTGACACTTCGAATGCATGAGACAAGATTATAGCATTGTGCCTACCTTGGAGCATTGTGCTTGCATAGTTGACCGTCTTGGTCGAGTTGGCCACATGAAAGAGGCACTCACCTTTATCAGGCAAATGCCAATAGAACTTGATGTTGGTGTGTGGGGGGCACTGCTTGGTGCCTGCAGAATTCACCACAATATTAAGCTAGGAAAATATGTTGCTAAACATCTTATTAAATTAGAGCCTGATAATGTTGCAAACTATGTACTGTTTTCAAACATATGTGTTACGGCTGGAAGGTGGGATGAAGTGATGAAGGTGAGAGCAGTAATTAAAGACACTAAATTGAAAAAGAGTCCAAGATGCAGTTGGACATAGCAACTTGACCTAGATAATCCCTCAGAATTCTGCCTCGCAGTAAGCGAGGAACAATATCTACCTTTGCACCACCTCATATCTCATGACGAAAACATACAGCAATTGGCTTCCACTTTGCCGGTCGCCTAGAAAATCGAATGATAGGTAAGATAAGAAAGATGTCACCTTGCCTCTCGTACATCGCCCGTCCGAGAATCCAGTGTTTCATGATCGGTCAAAGCATATTGATATCCGGTGTCACTTTATCAGAGACTGTGTCCAACGAGGAGTTGTACAGTTGAGCTACACTCCTACAGGAGAACAGGTGGCAAACGTCCTCACCAAGGCCCTTGGAAGAACAAGGTTTGACTATTTCAGGGAAAAGATGGGGATGATAAAGAATCCATTTCAGTAGCAGAAATGGGGGTGATGTTGCAATGCAATAGCAGTGAGCAGTAGCACGGTGCAACGTGGCAGAGGGAGTTTCAATGTAGATGCAATGTTGGAAGAAAGGACCAGCAACAACACGGATGCAGAGGGAGCTATCGTATAAATGCAGAAGTGGCAGTGGCAGGACCATGGGCAGCAGTACAGGATGCAGCAGTGCAGAGGATGTTGGGCAGGGAGGCCTAGCATCAACACAGGGACCGATGTTGGATGATCAGGGTGATACTCAGTGAGAAGTATTACTAGAGCACAGTCCTCGCTAAGGAGTGTTGATTTAGGGTAGCATCGGATGTGCTCTAGCCATGAAAATTGGTGGAGAGGGTAAAGCACATGAGATCTCTAAGACCCAGAAATGGTTTGGGCAGATTCTAACCGGTTTGGGAGATATTAAAATAATTAATATTTTTAATGGAGTTCCTAAGTCTAAACTTAGGAAAAATAAAATATTAATGGGTATTAATATAAAACTGGGTTAGAAGGGTCCAAAAGTCATGGATCAAGCCAAATCTAATCTTATCTGTTGATTAGAGATTTAATCTCGGCCATTGATGGACCAACGAGAAAAGTATAAGAAGAGGCTTGAGGGTCAGTTGGAGGACACACTGAGGGAGACCAGTCAGTTCGATTTCTGGAGCGGGGTTAGCTGAGAAATTCGAACTAGTGGTTTGGAGAGCAGCAGGAGGCAGCAAGTACGAAACAGAGAGTCGGGAGCAGCACCAGAAGACCAGCACAGAAGTTGGAAAGGCAGGCGCATAGCCTATCAAGCAGATGCAGAGGCAACAGCAGACTGCGCAATCACCAAAGGGCCTACGTGGGTGACGCAGAGGGGTCCAGTGCTGATGCAGAGAGGCAGGGGCTAACGCAGAGTGTCGGGGAGTTACGCAGGGGCTAACGCAAAGTGTCGGGGAGTTACACAGAGGTCAGCGAGGCTGACGCTGAGACTAGGAGAAGTGTTGGAGAATTTTTCTCTTTGTTGGGTATGCCAGTTTGGCACCCTGTTGTTGAAGAATTGTTGAATAATAAAATCCTCCGTTCCTGCACTAGTTTTCCCACATTGGGTTTTTCCGAGGACTGTTGTCCAAAATATGCGTCGATGTGTTGATTCTTGTGCATGTGTTTGTTTCTGTATTATGGTGTGATATCTGCAGTAGAATTTATTTTAATGTTTACTGAAGGAATTTCATAAATAACTTATTGGAAAATAAGTAGGTAAAGTAAATCAGTTGTTGCAGTGATAGAATTTTCACAAGAATCAAAATATGTTGCGGCAGCAACTTTTTGTACTCAAGTTCTTTGGATGAAGCAAACTTTGCAAGATCTTCAAGTCAAGTTCGATGAGCCTATTCCCATCTTTTGCGATAACACCAGCACCATCAGTATCTCCAAGAATCCTGTGATGCATTCCAAAACGAAGCACATTTCGATTAAATATCATTTCTTTAGAGAGCAGGTCACTGAAAAGAATAGCAAGCTTGAATATGTTGGCACAAAGGAACAAATTGCTGACATCTTTATCAAACCATTACCTCGTGAAGCATTTGAGTATCTTCGCCAAAAGCTTGGGATTCTTCCAAGTTTTCATTAGACTCTTTCTCTTATCTACTCGAGTAGAAAGGGGGAGTGGAGGTGTGTATAGGTCCACGGGGTGGTTGTTTGTCAGGGGGAGTTACCCTTTGCCATTGATGACAAGGGGGGGTTACCCTTTGCCATTGATGACAAAGGGGGAGAGAAGGCAGTAGGAAGAGGTGTCATGATCACAAGGGTAGTACTTGTGTTGCCATCAATGCCAAAGGGGGAGATTGTTGATCAGTGGTTGTCAATGATGTCAACCCAAGCAGCACCAGGGGCTACCCTGATCTTGCAAGGGAATTTTGACTCGACAACTTACTCTATTTTGACTCAAGGATCTTCTATATGGATTCTACTCGTCGAGATGTTTCCGTTGATATAAGGAACGCCAAGTAATTCTTCACGGTTTGAGAGATATTCATGTTTGAAGTTAGTAACCCCAGTTAGTGGGCTAAAACCCTATTGGGTTGTGACATGGCACTCATAATTGGTTGTCGTCATTGAATAGTAGATAATTAATAAATCTCTTTTGCTCCTAAAATCCCTCCAACTTTCACTTTTTGGGGACCCTCTCAACTTTCGCTATATCTTTTTTTCTCTGAAGCTTCAGAAACTGAAATTAAAACCCATTTGAGCTAACATCTTGATGAACCTCGTGACCAAATTTCATACCTTGGTTTTCTATATTTTCGGAGATATGATCTGAGGAAGTTAGGCTTTTTGTAGGCTCCCGAATTCCATGTCAAACAAGTGACATTAGGAAAATCGTCATAACTTTATCTTTGAGCCTTGGATTCAAATTTCGTAAATAATCACAAAAAGAGGACAGACTATAGTTTGTTGAGTAGCTTTTTCAGGGCCGAAGATCGCAACAGTGACACGTGGCACTTCATACAAGTTCGCTCTATGTAACCAGTCTATAATCATGTCATCGTGGCAGATTGGGCATAACTCTTTCTTGAAGAATCCAATCTTGATCAAACTTGTGGGGTTCGAAAGAGGACTCAGGGGGATACCATGGGACAAAATTCAAACCCTGGAGATCCGAAATTACATAGATAAAACAGATTCAATATCGACCTCCTAGAAGGCAACAAAAAACATGCATTCAAGGATCACTGCAGTAAGGACCACACATCAACAGTCAAGCGTAAGTCTCCTAAAGAAAGGTATGTATGATTAGTGTTTAAATTTGAAATATGAGTATCATCTCTGACATACGTTTTGGCAAGATAACGTAAGTACATACAAGGTCTCGGTTATATCTTTATGTCTCTATATGTCACAATTAGTTTTGATACCACATTTCGAATGTCCTATTCTTGATACAACACATTTGATGTTACATATTCTTGATGCTACACCAAGTTTGTTAAATCTATATGATGTTGTAAGTTCATGTTATTTGCCTTGTCATAGTGGATAGAATGGTCTCTGTTGTTGTACTTAGAACTTGGTCCATCACAACTCTAGGGTCTGCCAAAAGTTTTTATTGTATATATCTCTAGGTCAGTTTTGGATATAGTCTTACATAGAGTCCAGGCCTATATCAAGAGTGGGAGTCTTTGTCTACTGCTGCAACAAGTCAACAACAAAAATTACAAGCACACTTCAGGTACACATTGTAATTTTAATTTGTATTTATTCAATATTATGCACTTACATGTGTTTGGCAGGAAGAGGTAAGTTGAAGGGTATTTTGTTTTGTTTTGGGATTGGTTTCGACGGACAAATATTGCATGCAGGTAGAAAAAGATTCAAGTACAACTTCAAACAAGAATTCAAGAGCAGAAGTATCAAATCAAAGGAAGCATTGCAATAGGACATCCTTTGAAGACATGACAACCATCCATATATTGTGAAGAAATGGAAAGGCCAAGAGTCATCATTGTAAAGTTGTAAAAGAGTCATTTGTAAAAGTGTCATCTTTGGAAGAGTCATTATTGTAGAAGAGTCAATCTACCTAGACTCGAAAAGGAATTATTGGGAGGTATAGGAGTCTTTGTTGGGATGATGTCATTGTTGGGTTGCAAGTCATAGTGTGATTGGGTGTTCGGTCAAAATCATTGTCAATCATATTGTATCGTGGATCATTGTCCCTGGTACGGGAATCCACACTCTTGTCTCATTTCAGTGATTATAGGGTGGCAGGGAGGTGTTAGGTTGGTGCATGAAGTCGCCTACAGGTTGGAGCCTGTGAACACTTCAGGGTGGTAGGTTGGTCTAGGATGTTGGGGCATCCATTCAGTTGACTACTGAAGAAACTAGAGCATTGGGGCATCCTTCCAGTGGGAGTTGGAGAAGAACGCTTTTCTAGAATTTTAGGAAGTTGTTGCTTTCATTTTAGTTGGGGCTAAAGATTAAAGAATTTATTAGAAAAGCATTTGGTGGTTTTTGACTCCGAGGGGGTTTTCCACCTAAAATTCTTGTGTCTACTGTGTTCTTTTATTTACTATTATTACTGCATAAACATTAATAATAATTGAAGATTAATTAATGCTCTGAAAATATTTAAAAGTGTTAATTGCTAAGGAACATTGATTCACCCCCCCTCTCAGTGTTTCCAACAACAGTTGAGTGGCCAAAGGATCGCAGAGCTCTGATACGAAATGTTATGAACATCGTTTGTATACGCAGCGGAATATTCAAAATATCTGAAATATAAGAATGTCCATCATGGAACAAATAATATATTTATGTAGAAATGTTTGAATACAAGTGACATGAGATGATATTACAAATGAGGACTTGCTTATATAACTAGGCAAGTGCCCCTTTATGAACAGTCATGTCTTTTGAGACATGCCTCCTCAATACACTAATCATTGCTTACTATTAATTATTAATTATTTACATTCATAACAAAGTGAGTTCCTTTAACATCGAGCAAGTGTATTACCATTCAATTAGCATGTTGAAATTGTAATTGCCCAGGGTTTCACCATAGGTCACAGGTGTTGACCAAGTTCCAGGTGACGACTTGGATAATTGGTGAACTACGACAAGTCTTGTTGACCCCAAAAGACCATAAGGCCAGTGGGACCCAGAAGGCCTTTGGCCAATGGGTGACTAGATCCATTTTCAAAGGAGAGTTGACTAGTAGGAAACCAGATCCCTTTGCATGATACTGATGTAGGATGCTTTCCACATGAAGTGGATACATACATTAGCGTAGCAAGCTCATTCAATATTTTCTAGAGAAGGAAAAATTTTCAACAAGATGGCCATTTGAACAAGTCAAGATGAATACCTCCCTAGCTAAGAGGGAGTGTGATCCGGATTTAAGCAGGAACGCAATAGATTACAGAGATAACCATAAATACAGAGATGCGATAACCATAAAAACAGAGATAACCATAAACATAGATATGCAGCGGGAATAATGCTTTACTTCATTAATGTAGAATACTGAAATATGCTTACAAACAGTAATGGAAATAACCCAGCTAGGGCGATGGTAGCTTATCTCTGAGAAGAGATGTGGTGGCTACATGCCTCTGAACTGTCTTACAATGAGGCTCGAAGGCCTATTTATTGTTGAGAAACAGTGGAAAAACCCTTAACATTCCAAAACCTAACCCTAGAAGATGAAACGCCAAACTATGGGCCCCGTTTGGGGTAAGTTGGTACATCAACTTCCCGGGGTCGTAACTTTGGCATACGATCTCCGTTTGACGCATACAATAGCTCGTTAGAAAGATCTATCCGAGCACTACCATTGTTGGAACGGGCAACATCGGTCCATGCCATGGACCCATGTTGCCCACGGATTCTCCAAAAAACGTCGTTTAGGGCCTCAAAACAACTCCGGAAGTTCAGGACTCGAAAAACTGCTAAAAATAGTAAGTTATGCTACAATTAAGGAAACTGAAAATGCTGAGAAGAACAATGGTGGGGGTCCAGGTGGGCTTGGCAGGTGGCCACCAAGATCCACCTGGATCATTCCTCCCCCCTTAGGAAGCAATGGTCCCCATTGCGTTGAGTTCCTCCATGAGATGAGGAAACTTTTGCTGAACTTAGTCCCTGGTGAACCACTTGCCCTGGTGAAGGAATTGGCCTGCTTTGACAACTCGATATAGTTGGATATTCTGTTGTCGAGTGTTCTTGATCTGTGTGTCCATGATCCGATCAGTTGCAGCCTGTTCCATGCAATCTGGGTTTAATTCTGTGGGTGTGAGCTGCTCTGCAATGTCAGATGTGTCTAGCAATGGTGGAAAGTATGGCCGAAGGCGATCCACATTGAACACTGGGTGTAGGCCAAGGAATGGGGGAATGTTGAGCTCAAATGCATTGTCCCCCAAAGCCTTAGTAATGGTGTAAGGACCATATCGGAGTGGTCTCAGTTTCCGATAGGCTCCAGTAAGGCGTTCCTTTTGCAGATGCAACCAGACTTTGTCGCCCACCTGAAACTTGTGTGGCACCCGGTGTTGATCATGTCGCTGCTTGTACTTGGCATTTGATTTCTCCAGAATGTCATGGACCTGCTGGCGAATATGTTGGATGTGCTCAATGAAGTTGGTTACCTTATCTGTTTCGGACTGGACATGAGTTGAAGCTGTGTGAGTAGCTGCAAGTGGCAGGGCCACATCAATGGGGCATAGTGGTTGGAATCCCAAGCCCACCTGAAAAGGGCTGTGGCCAGTCGAGCTGTGAAGAGCTCGGTTGTAGTTGTGCTGAACATAGGGGAGGCTCTCATCCCATGTGCGTGGATGCTTTGAGTTGTACATGCGCAGAATGTGTACAATCATTCGATTGAAAACCTCGGTCTGGCCATCAGTTTGAGGATGGAAGGCTGTGGACTTAGTGAGTTTGGTGTCCAGCATTGACCAGAGACTGGACCAAAATGTACTGAGGAACCGACTGTCCCGATCTGAGATGATAGACTGTGGGATCCCAAAGTGCACCCACACTCGTTCAAAGAAGAGTTTAGCAGTGGCTTCTGCTGTGATATTCTTCTTGCAGGCCGCCATAATGGCCATCTTCGAGAACCTATCGACGACCACAAAAACACAATCATTTCCATGCTTGGTGGAAGGAAGCCCTGACATGTAATCCATGGAGATGGATTCCCAAGGTCGACTAGGGGTAGGCAACGGGGTATAGAGGCCTTGCTTCTTGATGGTTGGTTTGGCAATGGCACAGGCAGTACATGATCTGATATACTTCCCGACATCCTGTCGAAGATTTGGCCAATAGAAATACTTTTGTAGTACTGCCACTGTTTTCTCAACCCCGAAATGTCCAGCAGCCTGACTGTAGTGTGCTTCCCAAATCATCTTAGCACGCTCGCTTGAAGGAACACAAAGATGACCCAGGTGGCATAATAGTGCACCTTGGAGGTGAAAATCTGGAACATGCTGACCCCCCAAGAGTGTCTGGTATGTGTGGCCAAATTCTCGGTCACTTTTGTAGAGAAGTGGCCAATCAGACGTCTCGTGCCCACAAGAGTTGAGCACAGTGGTTAACGCCATGATTGGTGGTCGACTGAGGCAATCTGCAACATGATTGGTGTTGCCCTTCTTGTACTTGATGTTCAGATGGAACTGTTGCAGATATGTAGACCACTTCTGATGGCGATCATTCTGCAATTTCCCTTGGGTCTGTATGAACTGCAGGGGTCGGTGGTCTGTGTGGATGACTGTTTCCTTCCCCAAAATGTAATGCTTCCATTGTCGGCAGGCCTGCACAATGGAGTACATCTCTTTATCATAGGTTGGATACTTCCGGACTGTGTCTGAAAGTGTTTCACTGTGATATGCCACTGGATGCCCGTGTTGAGTAAGGACTGCCCCAATAGCATAGTCAGAGGCATCTGTCTCGACCTCAAATGGTTGTTGTAAATCTGGTAACGTGAGCACTGGTGCCGTGCAAAGGCGATCTTTCAATTCTATGAATGCCTTCTGTTGCGATTCAGACCAAAAGAATTTCGCTTGCGCTCCTCCCTTGGAGACTTGACTCAAGGGCCAAGCGATATGAGAAAACCCCAACACGAACCTGCGATAGAAGTTGGCAAGGCCTAGAAAGCTGCGGAGCTCTGTCAGAGTGGTCGGGGCTGGCCAATCCCGAATGACTTGGATCTTGGCCGGATCCACATGCACCCCCTGTTCATCAATAATGTATCCCAGATACTGAACCTGGGTCATGCCAAAAGTGCATTTCTCCAAATTGGCACACAGCTTGTGTTGTCGCAGTGTTTGGAGAACCTGTCGGATGTGGTGGAGGTGCTCTTCCCAACTCTGGCTGAAGATCAGAATGTCATCCAAGTAAACCACTACAAATGAGTTGGTGAATGGCCGCAAGATGTCATCCATTAGCCTCATGAAGGTTGCAGGAGCATTCGTCAATCCGAAAGGCATGACCAACCATTCGAAGAGGCCCTCCTTGGCTTTGAAGGCAGTCTTCCACACATCAGAGGGTTCGATCGGTACCTGGTGATATCCTGACTTCAGATCGATCTTGCTGAAGTACTTTGCCCCCTTTAGTTGGTCCAAGAGGTCATCAATCCGTGGGATCGGGTACCTATTACGAACAGTGATCTTGTTCAACGCCCGATAGTCAATACAGAGTCTCCAAGTCCCATCCTTCTTCTGTACCAACACGATCGGGCTCCCACAAGGCGATGAGCTCGGACGGATGTGACCTTTCTGCAGCAACTCCTGAATCTGCCTCTTGATTTCATCGTTCTCTAGAACCGAACGCCGATAAATTGGTCCATTGGGTAGCGGCACACCTGGGGTTAGATCGATGGAGTGCTTGGCCTGACAGTGCAGAGGAACCCCTGTGGGGGAGGTGAAGATGTCTTCGTACTCCTTCACGACCTTATCCATTTGTAGTTGCCATGCGGAGGGGTCCTGTCTGGAGGTCGTGGCCACCAGCTTCTTCTTTTCTTGAGGGCGTATCATCAGGAAAACAAACTTCCCGGTCTTGGAAATGAGCTTACTACATTGTTTTGCAGTAATCAAGGAGATGGCGGTAGGCGGTGCTACCTCTGGTATCCTGTACAACTTATTCCCCAATGTAACAATAACAGCCCAGGGCCTTGATTCATACACAGCATGTCGCTTCCACAAGTATGGTTGTCCTAATAATACATCACAAACTTCAAGGGGAGCGATGTCACACAATACCTCATCCGTGAAGGGCTTGATGTTGTACGGAAGGCGACATTGTTGGCTCACGCGAAGATCCTGTCCTTGGTGAAGCCACCCGATGGTGTATGGTTGTGGGTGTGCTGTGGTCGGTAAGCCCAACCGCTTCACGACCTCCGCTGAAATGAGATTCTTTAGGCTCCCGCTATCGACAATGAACTGTAGCGGGGAGCCCTTTACCCACATCTGGGAGTGGAAGAGACGCTCCTCCTCCTCTGGATCTTCGGGTTCACTTTTCTGGATCTTGGCGGTAGCAACAGTGGCATTGGGATCCGCGTCAATGATCTGCTTCCCTTTTTCATTCCCCTTGTCGAGTTCTGACTCAGAGTCGGAATAGGTATCTGATTCTGGACCCTTTAGCTCGGCCACCAGTGACTGCTTGGCCCGACACTCACTGGTGTTGTGAGTGGAGCTCTTATGGAACTCACACCATTTTCCCGTGTCCTTTTTCGTCTTCGCGGTGCCGTTCTTTGTCTGCAGCTTTGGCGGGTTGTCTTGGGCTGCCCCGCCTTGGCTTTGCCCTTTGTTCTGCGTTTTAGGGGCACCTTTCCCTTGCTTCGGAGTCGCAGATCCAAAGTCTCGCTTCTTTTGTTTAAACTTCTGCTCGACCTTGACGGCATATCGGTATGCTGTGCCGAGCGAGGGGATGTTCAGGAATTGTATTTCTTCCTGAATGTACTTGTGCAGGCAGCCGCGGTATTTGAGTATCAAATGCTGCTCCGTATCCTTGATACCCAACTTTGTGCGAAGGTTATGGAAGAGATTGGTGAACTCCGGCACGTCTTGGTCCCTTCCTTGCCGCGGCATGGTCCATTTTATGTATTCATCCTCATAGCTTCCGACAGGGTAGTACTGCTCCTTGATGGCATCGGGGAATGAATCCCAAGTGGGTGCGACTGAAAATAGCGAGCCGGTAGTTTCATCCTTCTGCTCGCAGTAGGTTTCCCACCAGTCCTTGACGTGGGGGGCTACTTTGAGAAGAGCGAAAACAATCTTTTCTCGACTTGAAAATTCATGAACAGAAAAATACCCTTCTAGCAGATTTAACCATTTATCTACCGCATCTGCGTCTATTTTACCCTCGAAGATGGGGATTTCAAAATTAACTTGTACCTTAAAGGGCGTGGCATTTCCAGAGTAGCTGCTAGAAGCTGAAGCGTCGCTTCTGGGTAGCCGCTGAAGGATCTGGGCGAAACTGTCCATCATCGCGTTCCGTTGTCGCTCGAGGGCTTCTTCGAGCAAGATTTTGATAGGATCTCCTGCCCCCTCGTCTTTCTTCTCGTCTGCCATGGGAGGCCGTCGGGATTTGCGAGGCTGGTCTTGTAAAGGTTCGACCAGTTCAAGCCCTAACTCCTTATATCCCGACCTCGTTGGGGACATGCAAAGAAAAACAGAGAAAAAGCAGACCGCTCTGATACCACTGATCCGGATTTAAGCAGGAACGCAATAGATTACAGAGATAACCATAAATACAGAGATGCGATAACCATAAAATCAGAGATAACCATAAACATAGATATGCAGCGGGAATAATGCTTTACTTCATTAATGTAGAATACTGAAATATGCTTACAAACAGTAATGGAAATAACCCAGCTAGGGCGATGGTAGCTTATCTCTGAGAAGAGATGTGGTGGCTACATGCCTCTGAACTGTCTTACAATGAGGCTCGAAGGCCTATTTATTGTTGAGAAACAGTGGAAAAACCCTTAACATTCCAAAACCTAACCCTAGAAGATGAAACGCCAAACTATGGGCCCCGTTTGGGGTAAGTTGGTACATCAACTTCCCGGGGTCGTAACTTTGGCATACGATCTCTGTTTGACGCATACAATAGCTCGTTAGAAAGATCTATCCGAGCACTACCATTGTTGGAACGGGCAACATCGGTCCATTCCATGGACCCATGTTGCCCTCGGATTCTCCAAAAAACATCGTTTAGGGCCCCAAAACGGCTCCGGAAGTTCAGGACCCGAAAAACTGCTAAAAATAGTAAGTTGTGCTACAATTAAGGAAACTGAAAATGCTGAGAAGAACAATGGTGGGGGTCCAGGTGGGCTTGGCAGGTGGCCACCAAGATCCACCTGGATCAGAGTGTTGATTTTTGGTAGCTATGGTCGGTATTCAAATCAGCAATTTAAAAGAAATTACATTTATTATTTACAAGTTCATGTAGGCTCCAAAATGTCATGTCATTCCCACCACTTGAATGGGTTTGACCCTTGGTCAAAACCCACATGATTTGACCACTATAAATAAAACATTTGACCTCTTCCATTTATCATCAAAAATCTGAATGGATCATCAAGTCAAGAACTTTTTTGTTCACACATGCAAAGGAGAGAGAGGTGATCTGTAGTTGACCAACGTTAACCAAGTCTTATCTGTTCTGTTTGATCAAAGCTTTGAATGCTTTGTTCGACTGAAATTATGGAGGGTTGCCCAAACTGAGTTGACCATAGTTGACCGATACTTTCTGAGGTAGAGTTGACCAAGATTTATGGACAGTTTTTGACTAGAGTGTGGGCAGAGTTGACCGAGATTTTTGGGTAGCAATTTAACTGATTTTGGTGGGCAGTTAAACCAAGTTTACCTAACTTGTTTATGTGGTCAAATTGACCAAGTTTGACTAAAATATCAAATTGTACCATTTGTTGAATTGAACAATTATTTCTCCTAGAAAAGATTGTTGAGTTTTCTCCCAAGGTTGGGTTTCCTAGGTGAAAATTTTCTAGTCTCTATTGTTCTACTGTGATCTCTATTGTTCTGTTGTATTTATATTTGAATTTTCTTAACTGTAATTGCTTAATGATTATCCGGAAAGTACAAAAATATCATCAGAAGTATTATCAGTGGTAGAAAATTGGGTTTGTCCTCTTTGAAGAAATTTCAACCCCCACTCCAGTTCTCAGTTTTCCTTATCACTCCATGCATTTAGTTTTAAATCCAAGCATGATAAAAATTCTAAAATCTGGAAATGACAATAATTTTCTGAAAACACAAGTTTAGAGATTTCACAACTACTGAAATTACAGAAATAAAACACAGCAAAATTATGACAGCCACATAGAGAAAATAACACAGTGATTTTTGGTCAATGTGACCTTCGAAAAAGCCCCTACAACTCTTGGGGAAAACCAGTTTGAGAGCTCTTCTTTATTTCTGAAAATGCATTTATAGAGAAACTGAAATACACAGTAAAAATTCTAGCAACCACAAATTACAACTTATCTCGATTTTCGTGCTTGGAATCTGCCTCGAAAATCATGTCAATCAGCGAACAACCAAAACAAAAAGTTTCCAACAATAAAACAACATTAATGTTGTACGGCCAACCTAGAAAAACGGGCCCAAAACTTGTACTGACTATACGGATTTCAGCAATACGACTGCCTCGAAATTCATGACCACATCTGCCTTGAAATTCGTGCCCTTGTTGTTGGCCCTCTTCCTTGATTTCTATGTTGTCCCTCTTCCTCGATATCTGTGCCTTTCTCCTACTGTACGGTTTCGCCTTGTGATGCATGCCAATAAATGTTGCTGCCCAAATTTGTTGAAATGTCTTCTTGCTGCTCTCCTTCACTTCCTCACTGCTCATAAATTTTCTCTTTTCTCTCTTCTCTCTTTCTCTCAAATGCTCATGAAAGAATGAAAATCTTTTCCTCTTCTCTTCTCATTTTATTCTCTAAATGGCCTTTTGGGTTACCCTAAGATCTAATCGTTGAGATTCATTTAGATCTAAGGATGAGAATAAATGTGCATTTAATTCTCACTTTCTATTTTTTAACTCACCCACTTAAATAAAGACCCACTTAGCCTTTTATTTCCATAGTCACTTTTTCACTTTCTAATTCTTCATTGACTTTAATAAAGTCACCTTTAAATTAGAATGTAACTTTATCACTTATAAAGTCACTTTTAAATTAAATTGACTTTACCACTTATAAAGTCACTTTAGGAGAAAAGAAAAAAAAAAAAATTTGACACTTTTCCCTAGGCCAAAGATCAAAGCCTTAGGGAACCACTTATCCTCTGGTACCCAAATTTTAACACTCCCTCTTACCGAGGAAAGTGTTCATCACCACTCCCATCTTGTCTCTGAAGTAAACATGCTTTCCCCATGGTAAGGCTTTGGTGAAAAAGTCTGCTACCTGCTCATTTGTGATAATGTAATCAAGCTTGACAGCTCCCTAATGAAATGATACTTGATCTCAACATGCTTTGACCTGTCATGAAAAACTGGATTCCCCGTGAGTTTTATGCAACTCTGATTATCACAGTAAATTATTGAAGGTCTCAATGCCTGGCCAAATAGACCAAACAACATCTTGCGAAGCCATATGGCCTCACAACTAGCCAAACTAGCAGCCATATACTCTGCCTCAGCTGAGCTCAATGCAATTGACTATTGTTTCCGGCTGATCCACGATACAACTGTCGAACCCAACCCAAAACAGCACCCGGAAGTACTCTTTCCAATCTAAAGCACAACCTGCCCAATCTAAATCCATGTACCCTGCGAATCTCACTCCATCACCCTGTCTATAATCCAGACCAAAATCCACAGTCCCCTACAAGTAACGAAGAATGTGTTTTGCAGCCACCCAATGCACTCTCCTGGGCTCACACGTGAACAGACTCATAATGTTAACTGCAAAACATATATCTGGTCGAGTGTTGACCAAATACATCAAACAACCAATCAGCTGTCTATATAGAGTAGGATCCACCAAGTCGGAATCGGAATCAAAAGCGTGAAGCTTCTTCCAGTTAGTGATCATAGGTGTAGACATGGGTTTGCAGTCCTCCATGTGAAATCTGCTAAGAATATCCACAATGCACTTCCCTTGTCCCAGGAAGAAATGCCCCTCCTCCTGCCACAACTCCAATCCCAGAAAATAATGCATCAAGCATATATCCTTCATCTCAAACTCTGAAGCAAGATCTCTCTTGCAACCCTCAATGAGTCTCTCTGCACTAGTGATGATCAAGTCATCAACATACAACACCAAAATGAGAGGCTCCTCACCCACCATAATGAAGTATAGGTTTGGATCAGCCTCACTCTTTGTGAAACCCAACTGCTGCAAGTATGTATCAATCCTCGAGTACCAAGCTCTGGGAGCTTGCTTCAGGCCATAAAGTGCCTTTTTCAATCTGCATACATGGGACTCCTTCCCATGCACCTCAAAGCCCTGCGGCTGCTCAAGATAAACCTCCTCCCGAATGAAGCCATTGAGAAATGCGGTCTTCACATCCATCTGGTGGATCTTCCAACCCATCTCTGCTGCAATCGATATAATGGAGCGAATAGATGTATATCGAGCTACGTGAGCAAAGGTCTCCTCATAGTCAACTCCCTCTACCTGTGAGAACCCTCTCGCCACAAATTGAGCCTTCAACTTCTCGATGCTGCCATCTGCAGCATGCTTTATCTTGTAGAGCCATCTGGAAGTAGCAACTGATTTACCTTTAGGCCTTGGCACTACCTCCCAAACATCGTTCTTCATAATAGAAGAATACTCCTCCATGGCCTCTCTCCAGACCTGATGGTTGGCTGCCTCCTCATAACTAGAAGGCTCAGAGTCAACAATGTTTGTTACCAATGTCATGTAACTACAGAACCGCTCAGGTGGTTTACTCTCTCTAACCTGTCTCTTTGGCCCAGCAACTGATGTGGCCTCGCGTAAGGTATCTTGAAGCCACTTGGGCTTCCTCTTCCCTGAGCATACTTCTCCCACCGGAGTGAAAGAATCCTCATCATCATCAGAAGCCTGAACTCCTGAAGGCTTGCCAACTGACCTCGTGCCTGAATTTGTGCCTGTCGATGCTGAAGTACCGTGCGAACTGTCCATTAGTGGACTACCATGTGAACTGCTCTGCGGATTGCCCTGCATGTTGCCCAGAGAATCACCCACCTAACTCTGAGAGCCACTGCTCACTGATGGACCTGACACTGTAATCGATGTGCCTCCTAATCCCTGACCACTGGATCCCTGTGACTGACTCAGCTACTCTTGAGGGTCTAGTGACTCTGGATACTCTAACTCCCGTGACCTACTAAAAACTCTCTCCTCCTCGAACTTCACATCCCGCCTGACAACCACTTTCCTCTGTGTAGGAATATAAATAGGATAAGCTTTCGAGGTGTCGCTATAACCCACAAAGATGCCCTTCTCTACAGTGGGCTCTAGCTTGGTCCTGTTCTCCTTGGGGACATAGGAATATGTAAGGCACCCAAAGATACGAAAGTGCCCAACATCAGGCTTCTTCCTAGAAAAAACCTCCTCCAGTGTCACATTCCCCAAGGCACGATGTGGACTCCTGTTCTGCAAGTACACAACAGTGTTGCAGGCCTTTGCCCACAAAAAAAAGGTAACCCCTGATCATGAAGCATGGATTTGGAAACCCCTGCAATGGATATGTTCTTCCTCACTGCAACCCCATTCTGTTGGGGGTTGTAAGGAACTACGAACTCCCTCCTAATGCCTGCCTCAACACAAAAATCAACAAACTCACCAAGGGTATACTCCCCTCCATTGTTCGACCTGAGGACTTTGATCTTCCTACCTATTTGGGTCTCCACAAGAGCTTTGAACTCTTGAAACCGCTTGAAGACCTCACTCTTGGTCTTCAAGAAATAAATCCAGGTCTTCCTGGAGTGGTCATCAATGAATAAAACATAGTACTCATAGCCACTCAAGGATACATGAGACATCCTACCACTCACATCGGTATGTATCAAGTCAAGGATCTCGGTCGCTCTACTGCCACCGCTGGGAAAAGGGGATCTTGCAAACTTCCCCATAGCATATCCTCTGCATACATCAAGGTGATCAGAACTGAAATCTGGCACACCAGTGGTGATCTCCCGCAATGTACTCAAGGCCCCATGATACAAGTGCCCCATCCTGCGGTGCCAAATCTCACACAACTCTGAACTGCTAGATCTGTTGTCGGTCATGTCTCGGGTGCTTCTACTCAATGCCATCAGGGGCTGGAATGAGAACTTGTACACCTTGGCATGACGCACACCAATCTCTCTCTCTGAAGAAGTTGGAGTTCCCCTAGGATATATAAGCACCTGCGCTCTCCTGAACAACACATCGTTCCCTCTGTCCTCAAGTGCTGAGACGGATATCAGGTTCTTCTTCATTCCAGGCACATATAGAACATCTGACACTTTCAAGGGAGGTTTGGGTCCCCTATCAAATGTCAATGTCCCCACACAGACTGCTCTAACAACGTTGTCATCACCAACTACTACCTCCATATCAGTATCACCCTCTGAAAGCTCTAAGAAGTACTCTCTGACTCCTGTTATGTGGCGGGAAGTGCCACTGTCAACATACCAAATGCTAGAAGATGCTCCGCTAGTAGCGGGGAATGCACACTCCCTCTGAACCTGTATGGCAAGTGATCCTGCACTAGTGGCCTCACAAGCTATGAACCCAAACTCTCGATCAAAGCTCTCTGAAAAGCTCTCTATGTTTGTAGAAGCTACCATGGGTTTGTCTTTCCCTTTCTTGTTCTTCTTCTCCAAACACACGACAGCATAGTCTCCCGACTTTTGACAATTCCAACATTTTACTTTGGAATAGTCCTTCTCCTTGTTCTGTTTCTTGCCTTTACCTTTGCCTTTGCCTCCATTGTTGGAAGCTTGCTTCTTTGCTCTGCCCTTCTTGCCTCTTGCTAACAATGCCACATTGTGGCCCTCCTCCACCTGTTTCGCTGCCCCAAGATGGTTCTTTCTATTCTCATTCTGAATGCAATCATCCCACGAACTCTCCCAATTGGGAAGGTTTTCCCGTGCAACAATGCCATCCACAAAATTCTCCCAAGTCTTGGGAAGACCAATCAAGCAATCCTCACCAACTCAGTGGGTGCAATGATCTCACCTACGGCTGCCAACTCATCTCCCACTGAAGTGATCTTTGTGTGGTATGTTGTAGTACTGTCAGTCTTATCCATTTTAATGGCCTTAGGACCATTTTTCTGTTTTCATTTGAGCTCTGGTAAAGACTGGTCAAGTCTGTCCACATCTCATGTGCATAAGTCTTTCCTCTCACATGAAGAATAACATAATCTTTGATTCCTTCCAGAATCAATCTTTTTGCCTTAGCATTCTTTTTGTTAAGCTCTGCCAACTGTACAGGGTCAGCAGGTACTACTACTGAGTTATGTGTAGTATTTACCATAATGCCCTAGACTTCTACTTCCTCAAAGAAGCTCTCGATTCTCTCCTTCCATGCACTGTAGTTGTTTTGTCCATCCAACCTGTCTTCAACTCTCAAACCCAATGACATGTTTCACTGTACTACCAAACTAAAATTTTGAAATCTGTGGTAAATTTTTTTTTGTTTTCTGTGTAAAAATCAGTTTGCTGTAATTTTCACTTTGTTGTCCCAAACTACACTTTTCAGCCAACCAAGCTCTAATACCATGAAGAAATTTCAACCCCCACTCTAGTTATCAGTTTTCCCTTATCACTCCATACATTTAATTTTAAATCCAAGCATGATAAAAATTCTAAAATCTAGAAATGACAATAATTTTCTGAAAACACAAATTTAGAGATTTCACAACTGTTGAAATTGCAGAAATAAAACACGGCAAAATTATGACAACCACACACAGAAAATAACACAGTGGTTTTTGGTCAATGTGACCCTGGAAAAACCCCCTACAACTCTTGTGGAAGACCAGTTTGAGAGCTCTTCTTTATTTCTGAAAATGCTTTTACAGAGAAACTGAAATACACAGTAAAAATTCCAGAAACCACAAATTACAACTTATCTTGATATTCGTGCTTGAACTCCACCTCGAAAATTGTGCCAATCAGTAAACAGCGAAAACAAAAAAAATTACAGCAATAAAATAGCATTAAATGTTGTACAGCTTGCCTCGAAAAAATGTGCCCATAACTTGTTGTATGAACCGTACAGATTTCAGCAGTATGGCTGCCTCGAAATTCATGCCCTTGCTGTTGTCCCTCTTCCTCGATTTTTGTGTTGTCCCTCTTCCCCAATTTTTGTGCCTTTCTCTTGCTCTACGGTTTTGCCTTGGGATGCGTGCCAATAAATGTTGTTGTCTAGATTTGTTGAAATGTATTCTTGTTGCTCTCCTTCACTTCCTCACTGCTCATAAATTTTCTCGTTGCTCTCTCTTCTCTTTCTCTCAAATGCTCATAAAAGAATGAATTAATCTTTTCCTCTTTTCTTCTCCTTTTATTCTCTAAATGACCTTTTGGGTTACCCTAAGATCTAATGGTTGAGATTCATTTAGATCTAGGGATGAGAATAAATGTGCATTTAATTATCACTTTCTATTTTTTAACTCATTCACTTAAATAAAGGCCCATTTAGCATTTTATTTCCATAGTCACTTTTTCACTTTCTAATTCTTCATTGACTTTAATAAAGTCACATTTAAATTAGAATATAACTTTACCACTTGAATATCACTTTTAAATTAGAATGTAGCTTTACCACTTATAAAGTCACTTTTAAATTAAACTGACTTTACCATTTATAAAGTCACTTTAAAAGAAAAGTAAAAAAATAAATTTGGACACTTTTCCCTAGGCCAAAGATCAAAGCCTTAGGGAACCACTTGTCCTCTGGTACCCAAATTTTAACATGCCAAGCACTGTAGACCCATATCATGGGATGCTAGGGCATGTACAAGTTCTAGGGAACCTCCTCTGCCCACAGAATCCTCAGTCTCTCTAGGGCAAACAGACCTACAAGGTCTCCTCCTTGTCGCGGCCCAGACTACAGCACACTCCAACACTCTTCTAGGGCTAGTTACCATAAACTCAAACTAGCCCTTGATCAAACCATAGAACATTTTGGCCTTCTTTAGGGTTGCCTCCTCATGCTAGTTGTGGTTCTCCTCTTGTCAAGTTTGAGAGAGCATCTCGAAAACCAGTCATGTGCCTAGAGGCACCATTATCCACTAACCTAACATTTCTGCCATTTGTAATAGTGCCTGAGAGAACAAAGACATATATTTTCTCCTTAGCTCCCTCTAACTCTAGAATAGCTTCCTTCTAAAGCTTGAGAACATTTGGTAACAGATCAAAGGAATAATCAAGTTGTTGAACACTTATCTCTTAGGCTAACTTAGTGGTTGCTCTTTTCAACAAGGCCCTGATACCATGTTGAATTTTCTAAGACAATGCACAATAGAGACTAATCTTCTGATCTGATAATTACTTTCCAATAATTTCCTATCAAGTTATCACATATCTCATAAAAAATCTCAACAATAATGTAGTGAAAATGGTAGGATCAAAAGAGAACCATGCACACTAGAGACAACAAATTTACCCTAGGAAAACCCAACCTTGGGAAAAAACCCAACAGCTTTTCTTCTTAGAAGAAAATGTTCTTCAACAATATTTACAATTCAAGAATATTCTAGAAATCGGTGCCAAATTCTAAGTCCAAGATACTAGTCAAAATTCTAGCTTAGTCAATGCTGGTTGTTGTTCCTTAAGAAACCAATTTCATGGTTGTAGAGGAATTGTGCTTTAGACATTAATAAATATTATTTACTGTCACTTATTGTTTGTTGTGTTCTCAAATGAAGGACCTAGAAAACTTTGTCTTTAACCCTTAATACATGTATGACCGGAACATTTCAGAATGCCATTTGTTGCTAGATATAAATGATGAGTGAAGAAAGCTTAAAGGAGAAGTTAAAGATAATATGTTGGTTTTTCACATAAGCTACTATCTATAACTTAGAAGAATTATGAAAATGAAAACTGAATCATAGACAATATGTTGCTTAACACAGAAACTACTATCTATGACTCTTGGAGAAGTTAAAGATAATATGTTGGTCTTTCACAGAAACTATTATCTATAACTTAGGAAGGTGGAAATTTCAAGTATAGGAACGCTCTCTAAGGAATTTTAACTTTATCTACATAAGAAAATAAAGACCTGCAGCTTCATTACTATAGTTGAAAGAAGAAAACATAACATGACACATGACAAAGAAGATTACAAAATCATACCCAACAACTCATTGAAACTTCTGATTCTTTCATTAATCAATGATGATATCAAGAATATAGTGGCCTAGTCTCCGGGTTCTCCAAAATTCGAACCCTTTCTTAGTAAATTTTCCTCTTTTTATACATCGTAGAACAGTTATTGATTTCTGAAACTGCCCAAATTATTCAACTGCTTCTCTAACTACATGAAGTAAAAACCATTACAAAATTTTACAGAGGGTAAAAGACACCTCGAAGAACATGAAATAACAGGAACATAACTGAATTCAGAAGAGGACGATAACTGTTGGCTTGCTCTGTTAATCTGCAGTGGAGTTCCTCTGTATATGCCCTAATGATGTTTAATTCGCTTTAGTCGTAATGAAATGTGTTTAGCTTGTGTAATCTTGGGCTTACATACGTATAGGCCATTTTGATTGGCCGAAACACAAAGAAAACATACCCGACTATCTTCCTCTTCAAATTCGGCTCTAACCCTGATTTTCCACTTTACACAGCGAAATTAACGCAAACTTTTGATTAATATGGGACTTAAAAGAGTTAATCTTGCTTTATAAACCCGTCAAATCCATCCACTCAGCGCTCTGTTGACTTCCATCGCAAATCACAATCGACCCAATATATCACTACAAACTTAACTTTACGCACCCTTAAGCCCCATAACTATGGTAGTATTGGACTTATGCATAAATCCTTCATATTTGTGCTTTTCCATTATATACCTTTTATAATGAAAATATGCCATAAACATTCCTTTTCCGTTTTTAGTACGGGCTCCGCACAACTATCAAGGCATATCTTTTCCCGTCTTTATATCCCCACCGTAGATCTGCACTTTTAGGATCAAACAGTGTTTAAAGATTTCGGGTGGGACATAGGCCTAGAGAATGCCCGCCCGAAATGGGCGATTTTCTCTCTCCACCTAGCTGCTACATGTCGAATGATAAGTGGGATCGACTCGACTCCAAATAAAACCATTTACCGTTTTTGCTCCGCCCGAAAACATGCTTGTAGCTTGAAATCTGCCTTTTTGTATGCTTCGCATACCCGCTGAGGCTTATAAATCATAATATAAATACGCTTCAAGTCCAGCCTTTCTATTATAATCCTTTATAATAGAAATATATTGAAAACTGCATAAATAAAATATATATGCAGAGATTTAATATAGCGGAGCCGCCAGGACTTTACAATAAAACATATATATTTCAGGTCCGCCATCACAAGTCGTAATCGGCAAAGGAACCAACATACATGCATAAAAAGCTTTGCGGACCCGCCGGAGTTATTAAACACATTATATATATATATATATATATATATATATATATATATATATATTCGAGTCCAGTCCTTATCGCAAATAGCGATCAGCGGGATGACATACATATATAAGAAACTCTATATGTTATTTCGGACCCGTCAACATTATAAAACATGGCATATATAATATCGGGTCCGGAACCCAATCGGAAATCGCAATCGGCGCTTGTCAGTGGAACCAATCGTCCATAATCATTGCCGACCCGCCAAACTTTTAAACACAACATATATATTTTGGGTCCGGTGTTAACACTTTAACACTTGTTTCCTTTGTAAATCCGATATATTTCTTTATTTCTTTCTCGTTTTGATATGCACTTATATATATATATATATCTATATATATATATATATATATATATATATATCGGGTCTATCTCCATATAACCATTTATATAATGACTTGTTTTGTTTGTATAGCAACTTTGGCTACTCCGGGGCAGATTCTTTTACAATTCTTTTAGTGATCCCACTATGTCACTTCTTCATCTTGCTTTTATCTCTTTTTAAAGATATTTTCAAGTGACTTTCGAATGAAACGTGAATATTAAAGGCAACAAAAAATACATGTTACAACACTGGTCAAACCTTCAAAATAGTCAATTCTGATCAAATTTCAGGTTGGTCAACCTATCTTATGTGGTCAACTTCAGACCTGTAGTTTAACCCTGTGGTCAACTCAGACCTATGGTTGACTTCCTGTGGTCAATTATGTGGTCAAACAATCCCTTTTCTGTAGTCAAACTTGGTCAGGTTCTCCATCAAACACGGCCATAATCTTGGTCAAACAAAGCAGGTCAAAATTTGGTCAAATGGCAACTTCAGCTCAGTCAATCAGCAAGTCAATGGTCAACTTAAGTCAAACTCCAGAATTAGTCAAACTCGAGAATTATTGCTCTTAACACTCCTAATCTTAACTGTTACAATTATTGCCACTTACAATGCCCAAGTGCTCTCTCTGAAATTCAAATACAGTTTTTCCCAATGGTTTTGTAAAAATTTCTGCAAGTTGATCTCATGAACCACGGAAATGAAGAAATATATCTCCATTATTGACAAGCTCTCGAATGAAGTGAAAGTGTGTGTCAATATGTTTGCTCTTTTTGTGAAACACATTATTTTTGGATAAGGCAATGGCAGAGTTGTTATCACAGAAAATAGGAGTTGGCTCCTTTTGAACATGTGAAAGATCATTCAATAGCCTTCTCAGCCATACTACTTAACAAGCTACAAAAGTTGTGTTGTCGCACAGAATGTCCAGGCAGCGCGACATCGCTCAGAGTAAGGGCTGTCACTCTTGATCCTTACTCCGTTTAAACAATCTCCTAGGCAATTCAAGGGGGTAGTCCCTACTCTGAGCATTGTAGACATTCTGTGCAACAACAACATTTTTGGCGCCGTTGCCGGGGACCGATTTATTGGGCCTGGGCTTTACGACATTCATCATTCATCTTTCATCTTTCTATCATTCATTTTAGCCAGCAACGCCAACATTTTTTCGCCTTGGTTTTTTGACATCATTTTAATCATCTCATCTTTTCCACCATTCATTAGCCTGTCAAGCGACATAACATTTCCTGGCGTCATTTGATATTTTCATCGCCCTATCTTTCGTCATCTCATTAATCGTTTCATCTGCACCTGTAGCACCTGGACTTCTCGGTTCATTTCTTGTTTGGGTGGTGACTCCACTTCTTCCATTTATTATTTCCCAGACAAGAAGCCCCCCATATATCCAGTTGTTTGTTGTCTTTTGGATCCTAGAGTTAGATTCATGTTCAAGTGGTGACTCCACTTCTTTCATTTCTACAATAATTTCTAGTAGAAGCTCCCTTCTTGTGGATCTCTTGATTTCTTGAGCAGAGGTCTCTCTCTATCATCCATTTGGTCCCTCATTATTCATCATGGATTATTCGTTTACCCTGTGTCATTTTACTGATGTTCTCCATGATATTCTAGAAGTGGCCATTTCTAAATTGTCTTTGTTCTCAAGTGGTGATTCAGTGGTTGTTAGAAAGCATCTATGCAGGTTTTCTCGTATAATGCTCATATATTGTAGTTCTCCCCAATATGATCATGAAGATGACAAAATGCGTTTATTTTCCTTTTCTTTAGAGGGTGATGCTTTGAATTGGTTTAATAATTGTCCTAAAGATTCTTTCACTTCTTTACAAGACATCGTTCATGCTTTTAAAGATAGATATTGTTATCAAGATAGCTCGCCTTGTGCCCCTAAAATTATGCAACAGGATGAAAGTGATCTGGTGAAGGATCCAGCTGTCGATGAAAGATTTCAAGACAATTCTCCATATCAGAATGTGCCATCCACTTGCACCGTTACAGATCAAATTCATGACAATGGGAAGACAGGGACAAGTTGTCAAATCAGCGTCGACAATGAAAGGGAAAATGATAAGCAAATTATAAAATAACTGATGCGGCTGGTAAAAAATATGGAGCTTAATCAAGAAAAATTTGTAATTGATTATGTCAAGGATCTGAGAACTTTATACGCCCACTTGGACAAGCGAGATAAGGATATGGAAACCATGAAAGCTAATCATGACAGGGAAATTAATTCTATGCAAAACAAGTTAATAATTATGGATGAAGAAATGACCATCATGACATTCGATTATAATAATCAGTTGGCTACCATGCAAGCAAATCACAAGAAAGAGATAAACTCTATGCAACATTGCTTGATGACCATAAAGGCAAAGAATGACAAAGTAATAAAAGATATGGAAGCTAGTCAGATATGTCTTCAGAATAAGTTATTGAGCATGGAGGAAGACCATGCCAGGGAAATCAGTGCTATGAAGGTTGAACACTCTAGCTAAATGGATGCCATAACAATATAGGTACAGAAATTTCAATAGCGGTTAGACGATGAAAGAAACAAGGAGACGTCGACATATCAGAAGGCCCCTTATCTGCTGCAACAAGCACCATCTTATTATGAAGAGGTCATTTGCTCCATTGAAAATTGGCTAATTGAAGGTGACCTGGATAAAACAGAAATTGATAAGAATCAAATGCAAAATGAAGAAAGACGTGTCACGCATATCTTACATACTTCATCTGAGAGTTTTGAAGCAGAATGTTCCACGTCATCAGTGATGTAGCCTACCACAAAGAAAAAACGCAAGAGAAATAGAATGAGAAAGCGATTTGATGCATTAGATAGCCGTAAGCAGCTTGATTTTTGGATAGGAAAAACTCCTACCGTATGCAGAATTGGACATGGCACATCTGAGAAACAGCCGACAAATTTTCTTGAAAGCAGGCAAATGCTCAGTATGCACTATATTGAACGCTACTGATGCCAGGGGGCATCTTTGTATTGTATTTCTAACCTTATGCCCTGTTATTTCAGTGTTTCATTTTGTAGTTAGATTTGGTTTTTCATGTTGTTAGACTAGTTAATAAATGAGAGCTTATATCTTTCTTGTGCTTAACGTTATATGATGATTTTTGGATGGACGCTACTTATGTTATGTTGTGTGTTGCATGGATGCAGATTCTGGATTCTCACATTCCTACAGTGCAGCGACATGTTCCAAAGTAGAGCTAGATGTTGACCACTACGTGTCAACGACCCATAGCAATACACCCCCTTTTTCGCAAATGGGATAGCGCTTGATCAATGTGTCCGTGTCGTTCTACTATCATCATCAGCGTGATCATGTTATATTGTAAACCCTTTCTGCATGTGTAAACTGTAAATAATCTTAGCAGATCTGTGTCGCGTATGTAATTGCCTAGGTAAACCTAATTTTTCAATGACGATCTACATTCCGGAAGGTTTTTGTCTCACCGATCCATGATCGGCAGAGTTTTCCTTCAGCCTTACCCCAAAGCCGGAATCGATTTTGTCACCAGAATGTTAGGGGAGTCCTAGTGTGCTCGATTGAGTCTATGTAAAAGTGATTTGGGAATAATTCTAACTATTTGGTTAGGTTATTTTATTGCAAATTGTTTGATCTGCTATTTGTGTCGTAGAAATGGGTAGTCTGTGAGGGTCTTGTTCAAATGAGTTTTCCCCCTTGAGATGTAAAAATGTAAAATGTCTTGAGGATTAGAAAAATAATGTATCCCCTCATAGGTCCTAGGTCCTAGGTAATTTTAAATTTTCCAGAGGTAAAATTCGTGGATCCTTTAAAAAATTAAATCTTAACTGGTCCAAGGACTAAGGTTAATTGATTATTTTGCTAAATTTTATGTCTTAAGTCCCTGGGGTTAAGTCAAAGTCAAAGTTTTGAGGAAATAAATGCAAAATTTTTACTTTTTAATTTATTAAAATGCGTTTAATTGAAAATTTCGAAATTTCCTCGATATTTAAAAATTCGACGGATGAGATTAAAAGAAATTTTGATCTTCATCGACAATCGAAATCGCTCTAACAAGGATAACTCGAACTAGCCGTTGGGAAATTTATCTTTAAATAGGAGGTCATTTTGTCAGTCAGATTGATTTGATCTTTTGATCGTGTACTAAGCGAAAAAGCTCTCTTGTAATCTTTTTTATGAGCAATAAAGAAAGACTTTGGGGTTAACTTTTGTTGGTGTTACTCTTCATGGAAATGTTGTAAGATGTATTATTTTCATGCATATATTTCTTTTTGGCCATTGATATAGCTTTCTAAAGAGCGATCTGGGTACAGATATCTTGCTCAATCGTTGGGGTTTGAATGGTAATTTAAGTTTTGAATATAATAGCAGGTATCTCTATTAGATCTAAATTTTATTATCGTTTTTTCGCTCTATGTTGACGGCTGAATTGAGTTTTGCAGGAAAATCCTTGATTATTAGATCATCGAGCATTTGGGGAAGTTCTCGGCTGAACCAGCCAACTCCCAATCCACGTTTTCTGAAGAGCCTAGCTTGATTTTGATCCCGGGCTTATCTTAAGATATTATTTTTATGGGTGATGCATGAAGGGTTTCAAGCTTAGTACCTCTAAAATTCAAAAAAAAAATCTATGCTAAATCATTAGATCTAGCTTTTGAGAGCCATAGATCATCAGATCTGGGAGCAGAGTCGGACTCACACTCGCCAGATCTGATAGATCTGCCATTTTTGTACATAGATCTGTAATTAATTTTGGTTTTCTAACTTTGGTTTCAGGGTCTTTTGGGTCATTGTGTATATCGTTTGGGTGTCTTCTGTTGTATTGCAGTTGCAGATTTGAAGTTGAAAGTTGAACAAATTCCAGATCTAGGCCCTGGATGTAGGAATTTACAGGGTAAGTTCCACAGAAAGAATACCAAAAGGACACCGCTCACAACCAGATCTCAAATCAATACACCAGTATTTTTGACGTGGTTAAAACCCTTAGAGTGCAAGGAGGGAAACAGTCCACGGCCTGTCCCAACGTGGGTACTACAGGCAATTTATTAATCAAAGAATGAAAATTTACATAAGCTTCTCTCATGCACGGATTACCCGAACAATGACCCTCCATGCGCTTTAAATAGAACTCATGGACCAATCGGGTGTCAAGCCACGGCTCAAGTGTCGGTAATACCGAGGTGAGAGTGAACCGTCGGATCACTACATATCGTGACCGTCGGATTGTAAGTTACAAAATGTACAACGGTAAAGAAACACACTTTACCTAACTCTAACCTAACTCTATACTAGACCAAGTTGAACTTAACTATATCCTATGTGTCGGAATATCCTAACATCCCCCCTTAAGAACAACTTGGGATAGGATTGAAGGATTTACAAATATGACACAATAGGAGAAGGAAGGAGGCACTAGAGCCTATCCCCCCTTAGTGACAACTTCCTGAACTCCAAGCATATATCGAAGTTTAGTGAACTTCGCCTCTGTGAGAGCCTTTGTGAAGATGTCTGCAACCTGATCATCTGTTGGACAATATTGCACTTCAAGAACATGGTCATGAATGAGCTTTCTGATGAAGTGCATGTGGAGTTCAATGTGTTTGTTGCGCTGATGCTGGACTGGATCTTTGCATAGCTGAATGGCAATTTGATTATCACACCAAAGTGTGGTTGGATGTTGCTGCTCAAAGCCAAACTCTGATAGGATCTGACGAAGCCACAAGGCTTCCTTACTAGCTTCCACGGCACCACGATACTCTGCTTCTGCTGACGAAAGAGAAATGGCAGCCTGTTTCTTACAAGCCCATGTAATAGGTCCTGAACCAAGAGTGAAGACATAACCGGCAGTAGACTTCCGATCATCAGGGTCACCAGCCCAATCAGAATCAGTGAAACCAACTAACAGAGGAGCTGCTTTGGCACTGTAATGAATCCCAAACTGTACTGTACCTCGAACATAACGAAGTATTCTTTTAGCTGCTTTCCAATGACTTTCACGGGGGTTTTGCATAAAACGAGCAACAAGGCCAACAGCAAAGGAAAGATCAGGACGAATATGGGTTAAATACAAGAGTTTTCCGACAAGTTGACGGTATAAGGTAGCATCAACTTCAGGAGAAGTACAAGAGACTGAAAGTTTGACTCCAGACTGAAAGGGAGAAGGGGTTGGCTTACAGTCTTCCATGTGAAAATGACGAAGAATATCACAAGCATACTTGGACTGGGAAAGGAAAATACCCTCTTGGGATTGCAAGACTTGAAGACCGAGAAAATAGTGTAAATGTCCTAAGTCTGTCATTTCAAATTTCTTTTTAAGGCTGGACTTCACATGGTTTATAAGGTTGGGATCACTACCAGTAAGAATAAGATCATCAACATAAAGAACAAGGATGATAAGAGAGTTGCCCACTTTCTTGGTGTAGACAGTATTGTCAGAATGACACCTAGAAAAGCCAGATTCTAGAAGAAAGTTATCCATTTTGGCATACCAAGCCCGAGGAGCTTGCTTGAGGCCATAAAGGGATTTCTTAAGTCGACAAACAAGGCTGGAGTCTGTTTGTATGAAGCCAATGGGTTGTTCCATATAGATTTCTTCCTGCAAGTCCCCATGCAAGAAGGCAGATTTAACATCCATCTGATGGACTTCCCATTTTAAAGAGGCAGCAAGGGAAAGAACAAGGCGGATAGAGTTCATTTTGGCAACAGGGGAGAAGGTTTCAGTGTAGTCAATGCCTTCAACCTGTGAAAAGCCCTTAGCAACGAGACGAGCTTTATGTTTATCAACTTTCCCATCTGGTCCATACTTGGTTCTGTAAACCCATTTACATCTAACAAGTTTGCGTCCCTTTGGTAGAGGAACAAGATCCCATGTATCATTTGTCATTAATGAATGATATTCTTCATTCATAGCTGCTTCCCAATGTGGATGGCCTGAAGCTTCTGCAAAAGTGTCAGGATCATGATTTCTGGAGCTTGAGCCAGTAAAGAAGAGGCTCTTTCAAACTGAGAACGTGTACGTCGCTGATCTGTAGGATCACCGGCAAGATCACCTGCTGCATCCCGAGTAGCACGGACCCATCTTGGAAGTTGAGGATCCTGAGAAGGTGGGGGAGGATTATCATCCTCGCTTTCATCATCTGAAGAAGAAAGGTTTTCAAAAGTAGAAGAGATAGGAAGAGGTGGCACATCCGCCGGACTAGGCTCGCAGGCCGATTTATTTTCATCAAATTTTAGATCTCTTCTAATGATAACATTTTTGGACTTAAATGGAATAAGTCTATAACCTTTTACATCTTCAGAATATCCAACAAAAGTACATTTCTCACTCTTAGGTTCTAAAGCTTTATGCTTTTCATCTGGAATATGGGCCCATGCTTCACTTCCAAACACACGAAAGTGACTTACAACTGGTTTAATGGAACTCCAAGCTTCTTCTGGAGTGATATTCTCTAGAACCTTAGTAGGAGTGCGATTGATTATATAATTTGCACAATTAATTGCTTCGGCCCAAAAACTAAGACTGAGTCCTTTAGATTGCAGCATACAATTAGCCATTTCATTTAAGGTGCGATTTTTCCTTTCAGCTACACCATTTTGTTGTGGAGTGTATGGAACAGTATGTTGCATTTGAATTCCATTTTCGGTGCAAAAGTTGATGAATGTGTTTTTAACATATTCTCCACCATTATCAGTTCTTAGCTTAAGAATTTGATGTCCAGATTGTTTTTCAACAAAGGCTTTGAAGGCCAAAAAAGTGTTAAATACTTCGCTCTTGAGTTTTAAGAAGTATACCCAAGTGCGTCTGGAGAAATCATCAATGAAAGTTAAGAAGTACTTGCAACCAGAGAATGAAGCAATAGGAAGAGGACCACATAAATCACTGTGCACAAGCTGTAAAGGGGCTGAGGCGTGCCAAGAGGCACGTTTGTCAAAACTGTCCCAATGATGTTTTCCGAGTACACATCCGGAACAAACACCATCTCTGCAAGATACCATAGGAAGACCTGTCACCATATTTTCTTTACATAGATGCTGAAGGGAGCGATAGTTTAAGTGACCAAATCGCTCATGCCAAAGTTTGCTCACTTCATCATTATGAGCAACAAATACTGAGGGAAGATTGGATGACCCAAAGTTGTGAAACTTATACAACCTTTTGGAATCATCAGCAAGACCAGTAGCTAGAATCTGTTTAGGATCTTTTAGATCCTTGATTACAACATCATGAGGTGAAAATTCAACAATTTTACCTTCACCTGAGTGAGTTATCTGATAGACAGATAGAAGGTTGCAGGATAAGGTTGGAACACATAATACATCATTAAACTGACCATTGTCTAGATGAACAGTTCCAGTCCCTACAACATTAAGAGATCTATCATCACCAATATATATATTTTTGGTGTTACAATCATTTAAAGAAGAAAACATGGCTTGGTTTTTGGCCATGTGACAAGAGGCTCCAGAATCAATGAGCCACTCATGAGAATGAGAAGAAGAAGAAGATACATTTAATGCATAACCAGACTGAGATGATTGACAATGAGATGCAGAAAGTGCCATTCCGGAAGTTGAAGTTGAAGTAGGCTCCACATGGATGTTATGTTTCTTCATTGCGGCTTCCAAGGCTTCCATCTTCTTAAAGCATTAAGTGGCCATCTCGATTACAAAAGTTACAATGTCTATCAGTCTTCTTCCATTTGTTTTTATTGGTCTTATCATTTTGCTGAAATGATCTTTCATTTTGAGGCTGAGATGGTTTAGGACCATTCTTTTGAGGATATGACTTCTTAGGATTCTTTGAATTTGGTTGCTGCTGGGCGGCTAACGCTTTTGTGGAAGAGTTTCCAAGATTAAGAAGACCAAGGTGTAAGAGTTTTTCTTGTTCTCTTATTAAGGAATCACAAAAGGAGTCAAAGGAAGGGGCCTTGTAGTCTTGTCCTTGACAAATGAAAACTTCCCTTGTAGAATGGAAAGTGGAAACAAATACAGAGTAGGTTGGTCCCAACTTAGTAAAGATGGAATAAATAAGGTTACCATCTTCTTTCTTAACTTTAACACCTTCCAAGAGATATCTAAGGGTCTTGAATTTGGACAAGAAATCTTCAATGCAAGAAAAATTATTAGGATCCAAAGTAAACAGCTCATTTTCAAGTTGATGGGCTCTAATTTCATTTTTAATCCCAAAAACTTTAGCAAGTTTTTCTAATGCTTCATGAGGAGTCTCAAGTCCTGCAATGTGGAATCTAAGATCAGGAGAAATAGACATCCCTATCAAACCACATGCTTGATCTTGTCTATTTTCCCATTTTGCCGCCTTGTCTTCATCTTTTGGTTTCTTCTCTTGGTTTGTGGCTATTCTGAAGAGACCTTTACTTCTAAGTAAATCTTCCATGTATTCTACCCATTGGAAGTAGTTAGTGCTGTCAAGAATGACTTGGCATGGACTTTCCATTTTAAAAAAACTGAAGCTGAAGATGCTGAAAGTAAGTGTTCCAACGGATAGATCTCGAAAAAATAGGCGGTTTTAAAAAAAACGGCTCTGAAAAAGGCTTCCGGATGAAGAAGTTATGGCTTTTTGAAAAAAAAATTGTTGACGTTGCCGGCAAAGTGCGCGAATGTGCGGGAATGAAAAAATCCGCCCCCACAAAATGGAGACTTGAACCCAAGACCTCTACTCTCTTAAAATAGCTTTGAACCAATTGATCTATACAAAAAATTTGAGAGAGAGAGAGAGAGGGGGGGGGCCTTGGTTTGCGTGCTTGCCTTGAGAAAGCTCTTTTTCCCTACAAAACACAAAACACAAAACCCAACACGAATATGCAAAGAAAAACGAACCTTGCGGCTCGAAGTTAGCTTTAGCCAAAAAACTATAAATTTTAAAAAAAAAATCTCAAAGTTAGCTTTAGTCGAAAAACTAAATATTTTTCTCAATGTTTCTGATTTTCCGAGATCACACTAAGGTGCAGGGAAAAGAGCATACACATGAGAAAAATCCTTCCTTTCTGTTTCTGATTTGCCCAGATCGCACAGAGTCGCAGGGCAAAGAGCATACGCAGAAATGAAAGGTATAGATCCGGTTAAAAAAAAAAAGGCTAAATAAACTGAGACCGAAATAAGCAGAGAGAAAATAACAGTAAACTGCAAAAGAAACACTGTATACCTCCCGATCTGAAAAATGACGCAGCTAGGGCTACCGGAAACCTTTTCGCGTGAAACGAAAGGGGTTCCTCACTGGAACAGATGCTCCGAACGCAACAGAGCAGTCCTCTCGGCCCGAAAGCAGTCAGAAACAGCAGATCTAGGAAACGACAGCCGCATGCAGTTCTACCGGCTTCAGATTTGGATCACCAACGGACGCGGCCCTCAAATAGCTCTGATACCATGTAGGAATTTACAGGGTAAGTTCCACAGAAAGAATACCAAAAGGACACCGCTCACAACCAGATCTCAAATCAATACACCAGTATTTTTGACGTGGTTAAAACCCTCAGAGTGCAAGGAGGGAAACAGTCCACGGTCTATCCCAACGTGGGTACTACAGGCAATTTATTAATCAAAGAATGAAAATTTACATAAGCTTCTCTCATGCACGGATTACCCGAACAATGACCCTCCATGCGCTTTAAATAGAACTCATGGACCAATCGGGTGTCAAGCCACGGATCAAGTGTTGGTAATACCGAGGTGAGAGTGAACCGTCGGATCACTACATATCGTGACCGTCGGATTGTAAGTTACAAAATGTACAACGGTAAAGAAACACACTTTACCTAACTCTATACTAGACCAAGTTGAACTTAACTATATCTATGCTAAATCATTAGATCTAGCTTTTGAGAGCCATAGATCATCAGATCTGGGAGCAGAGTCGGACTCACACTCGCCAGATCTGATAGATCTGCCACTTTTGTACATAGATCTGTAATTAATTTTGGTTTTCTAACTTTGGTTTCAGGGTCTTTTGGGTCATTGTGTATATCGTTTGGGTGTCTTCTGTTGTATTGCAGTTGCAGATCTGAAGTTGAAAGTTGAACAAATTCCAGATCTAGGCCCTGGAGGGTAAGATCTGGATCTCTAGAGGTCCATCAGCATTATTTTTTCAGGGAATTAATTTAGTTTTTAGATCTGGAATTTCAGTGAGGGTCAAATCTAAAGCAGAGTTTTAAATTTTTAAAATCTGGAATTTTTAAGGGTTTCAAGAAATCTGAAGCAGAGCGGTCTAAAAAAATTATTAACATTTCTGGATAATATTTTTAGGTTCTGGTGAAATTTTTTTAGATTGATTGGCTAGATAAAAATTTCGAAATTTTTTTTACGGCCCGCAGCCTTTTGTTGTTGCCTGGGTTCCCCCTTCCCCTATTTTTTGCTACCTGAGCTTCTTTCCTCCTCATTCTCCCACGCAATTTTCAACCTGTGTTCAAATCCGAATTACGCTTCCCCCATCCGTTATCCTCCCTGTCTGCGTGATCTCCTTCCATCTTTCATCGTTGCCCACCCGCATCCAAAATCAGTTGTCTGGCTTTTCCTCTACAGCTCCCTCTTTCAACACATTCATAACCCTCCTCGCTGCTTTCAATCTCTCACACATTTCTTTAAAACCATCATTATTGTTCCTCCTTACGCAGCTCCTTCCTCATTATCCAAATCTCCCTGCGTTAATCCCTTGTTGCCAGAACTCCATTCAGGCGTTGAAGTCCTCAGCGGCTCCTCATCGTTGTGCCTCCTCCTGAACCTACAAAACGAATCAGCTAATCATGTTGTCGTCCATCCTCTGTCGAGCTACAACTGCATTCTCCATCTCCCTGCTCCGTTTAGCTCCCTCATTCCACGCAGCTGCTCCTCAATCACTGTCCGCAGCCTCTCCATCTGCGTGCTTCCAATCTAAAACCTCCTTTTTGCCCTCGTCGTTCCCTGCGGATTTCCTCACGCTGCAATTATTACACCTTCTAGCCATCGATCTACCCTCGGCCTGCATTCCCGTGGCTTCCGCGAGCTGCTCTCCTTTCTCTCTGCTCGCAAACTTCTTCTGCCGCCATCGACCTCACCTGCACGCACAACAGCAAACTCGTTTTTTTTGTTATGGTGTTTGATTTACGTTTAGTTCTCTCTTTTATTTATTTCTAATTTCATTTAGTTTAGGGTTTAGGTAGATTGCGATTTTTAGTTAGGTTTTATACATAGGTTCTTTAATTTATGAATTCAGTTTTGTAAATTATTTACAATCATATAAATAAAAAATCTTAAAAAATCTAAAACATATAAAACACAAAAACAAAAACAAAACAAAAAACAAAAAAAATCGATTTTGGGTTTCTTTTCAATTTATTTGACTTGTATGTAGTTAGGTTAGCGTAGGTCATTTAATGAAAAAGTCTAAAAATTAAAAAATATATATAAAATTTCGAAAGTCTAAAAAAAAATCTAAAATATTTAAAATCCTAAACATTTAAAAAATCATAAAAAAACTTAAAACTTTGGTGACTAAGGATTTTAAAATAAGATAAAAAGGGTTTGCGCTTTAACGTTAAAAAAATTTAAATGTGGCCTATGGCCCATTAAAATTTTTATTTTATGCCCTTTTCATTTTTTCATCGCATTAAAAGATTTTAAATTTTTCAGTTACCATTAAACACTATTCCCTAAGGAATAATAAAAATTTAAATTTAAAGTTCCTTAGTGTTATTAAATGCAATTCTCACAATTATTCTATAGTCCGGTGCGATAAATCATATTGGCTTTTGGAAAAGTAGCTTGTTTTGTTAATGGTTAATTCAAATATCGAAGGCACTGGTCTAAAATTGTTTCTATCTTGTGGTCGTGTCTTGTTTACCTTGGCGTTTAATCTATTAATCTGATTTAATCATTTAAATTCACCAAGTTATCCATCATTAAAATCTCCTAGAGTCTGTTTCTCACAGGTTATCCTCATCTATTCACCTAGGGACTAACCCCCTTGACTTTCCTAGGAGAGAGTCTAAACGGAGTGAGTAAGGATTAAGAGTGATAGCCCTTACTCTAAGCGTTGTCGCGCTGCCTAGACACTCTGTGCGACAAGAAGTTGTAGCTACATACTCTGTCTCTACACAAGATATTGAAACAATGGGTTGTTTCTTCGACGCCCATGAGATGTTAAGAAGGTGAATGTCTCTCCCTTTTGCATATTTGGTTGTGTGGCATTTGCACATGTTCTAGAAAAGCTATGAAAATGCTTGACAACAAAAGTGAAAAATGCATCTTTGTAGGCTATAGTGAACAGTCAAAACCTCTAGACTCTACAATCCGCTCACCGAGAGATTTTTTTTTAGTAGAGATGTTAAGTTTTCTTAAAACAAATCTTGGTGTGAGCGAATTGATGAACCTTTAGGTCAACATGTTCATCCACCAACGCTGCCAAGATTGTAGGTACAAGAAAAGCCACAACAATTTGAAAATGGTACTTCTTCCGGCAGTGAACCGTCATCTTCAACAAATAATCAAAAAACTAGAAGCATCAGGGATATATATGAGCAAGAACATAATTTTGAGCAGCAAAATATTTTTGCCTTTCTTTCCTGTCAACCAACCCACTTTGAAGAGGCAGTAAAAGAGGAACATTGGGTTGATGCAATGAATCAAGAAATCACAGCCATAGAGAAGAATGAAACTTGGGAACTAGTTGATATCCCAAAAAACAAAACCAACATTTATGTCATGTGGGTCTACAAGACCAAATTGAAAGAAAAAGGAAAAATTGAGATACACAATGCAAGGTTGGTTGCCAAAGGGTTCTCTCAACAGCGTGGCATAGACTACGGCAAAACCTTTGCTCCAGTAGCAAGGTTAGATACAGCCAACTATTATGGACACTATAGCTCAAAATAAATGGCAAGTTTTTCAATTGGATGTCAAATCTGCTTTTTTAAATGGCATATTGGAAGAAGAGGTTTATGTGGATCAACCACTTGGTTTTGAAGTTCCAAGACAAGAACATAAAGTGTATAAGTTGAATTAAGCCTTATATGGCTAAAAACAAACTCTCCAAGCTTACTACAAGCGAAGACTCTTACCTCATTTAGGGCCAACTTCCACCTTAGGACAACTCATATGATGGAGATGATTATTGCATTGGATTCCTTTGTTCGAGAGGTCCAATTTTGATATAAAGATCATCTCATTCTAACAAGAAAAAATGGAATTTTGAATTTATTCTCTCATGGACAATTTGTCAAGGTCAGCCTCAGTCAAATGTAGGCTCATGAAGCCCAATGGATGTGTCTCCTCACCCTCAACGAAGTGTATAAATAGGAGTGACCTCTCTCTCATTTGGACATCATCTCAACTCATCACATCATCTTCTCTCTCCTCTCTTGATTGGTTCGTACAGCTTGGAGGCTTCTCTACTTCGCATGTGTGGAAGAGGACGAATTTCTGTACTGTTTTTGGAGGCCGAAAATTTCAGGGATTAGGGCAGCGTTGACCAGCTTTGGCTTGCACTGTTTGACCATGTGTTGACTTCATTTTTGTGGGCATAATTTTGCTTTCTGAAAGCCGCGTTGATTGGCAAAGTTTTCAAGGTGTTTGGGGACAGTTTGAACAAGTTGACTTCAGCATTGACTTTCTGATTTGACCACAGAAATTACAGCAGGGTTTGATTGGGTTGACCGAGCTATTTTTGGGTTGACTTTGACTCCCTTGGTAGGCCGAATTCTTCTGTTGTTGACCGAGCTGTTTGGAGGGCATTTTGGTGCAGCTTTGACCACCGTTGACTTTCTGGTTAGGGCTGCATTGACTGCTGATTTGGCACAACTGTTTTGGGCATGTAATTATGATATTTGAACTCTCTCTCTCTACTGAAACTATTGAAGAATAATAAGAAGATTTGATCAAAGAGTTCCCCACATTGGGGTTTGTCCTTGGCATCCACCACAACTTGTGTCCTCTTGTCTTGGTTTGTCTTCTGCACATGTTTTTATGTTCTATCTGCGTTGACTATCAATGCATTTAAGTTAATGTGATTGCTATTGAATATAATTGGAGATTGTCATTGGACTCATAAGGAACATTGAAGTAAATTGTGTTAAAGCACAAAACATACCATTGTTATCTAAAATTAATAGGATTCCGCAAAAGCAACCATGAGCGAACTCTTTATACAAAAACAGATAGTATAGGTAAAATTCTCATTGTCTACCTTTATGTTGATCATCTGCTTTATACAAGTAATCTAATGTTAGAAGAATATAAAGTTGCCATGCAAACAAAATTTGACATGATTGATCTTGGCCTCGTGAAGTATTTCTTGGGAATTGAAATTAAGTAATCCACAACTGGTATTTTTGTCTGTCAACAAAAGTATGCCATTGACATCCTGCACAAGTTTAGAATGATCAGTTGCAAACCAGCTAACACTCCAATTGCTCTAGGCACCAAGCTGAGCAAACAAGATGAAGGACCATCAGTTGATTCTACTTTGTATAAAATTCTAGTTGGTAGTCTCTTGTATCTCACTACAACTAGACCGGACATCATGTTTGCAACTAGTTTTGTTTCCAGATTTATGGAATCACCTAAGAATTCCCACTGGAAAGTTGCAAAAAGAATTTTAAGATATGTTGCAGGGACACTAAACTATGGCTTATTGTACAAGAATTCTAAAGATTGCTCACTCTCAGGCTACACAGATAGTGACTATTCAGGCAGCTTCGATGATCAGAAAAGCACATCAGAATACGCTCTCACTTGGGAACAAATTTGATCTCATGGGCATCGAAAAAACAGCCCATTGTTTCAATATCTTCCGCAGAGGCAGAATATGTAGCTGCAACTTATGCAACTTGTCAAGCAGTATGTCTAAGAAGGCTATTGAATGATCTTTCAAATGTTCAAAAGGAGCCAACTCCTACTTTTTGTGATAACAGCTATGCCATTACCTTATAAATAATGTGTTTCACAAAAGCAGCAAACATATTTACACGCATTTTCACTTCATTTGAGAGATTGTCAATAATGGAGATATATTTCTTGATTTATGTGGATCATGAGATCAGCTTGCAGACATTTTTACAAAACCATTGGGAAAAACTGTATTTGAATTTCAAAGAGAGCACTTGGGCATTGTAAGTGCCAATAATTGTAACAGTTGAGATTAGGAGGGGGTGTTGAGAGCATTAATCTCCCTATGTCAACCTTGTCTGCTAGCTATCATAGTTAGTTTTACTTCGGTTCAGTTGGTTGAGTTCTAGTTCAGTTATTTATTGTTGCATGTTCCTTTGTCTCCTGAGTCCTATGTAACCTATTTAGCTGTTACTGAACATTTTGAAGAGCGGTTGGCTCCACTTCCATTTTCAAGTTCATTCTTGTCTAGGTTTCTGTTTCTCAACCTTATCATATTGTTGAGAGCATTAATCTCCTTGTCTCATCTTTGTCTGCTAGCTGTCATGGTTAGTTTTAGTTCAATTCAGTTGGTTGAGTTCTAGTTGAGTTCCAGTTCAGCTATTTAGCTGTTACTGAATATTTTGAAGAGTAGTTCGCTCCACTTCTATTTTCAAGTTCATTCTTGTCTATGTTTCTGCTTCTCAATCCTTATCATGATTTCAGATTTCAGGGATCTAAAGATGTCATTATTTTCACACTCTACAAACGTTCTGGTAATTACCACTTCTACGTTTGTCTTGAAAAAAGATCTAGAATATTGGTTCTTATCATCTCTTTTTATCAGCAAAGTCTCGTCATTTCCCACTTTCATATTTAGATCTTTATTAAACTTTGAATATGTGAGCCTGAACATTTGTGCAATAATATTTGCCAGCGTTGGTCTGTTCATTTCCTAATTCTCTCACTAGAGTAGTATTCATGAGTGCATTATGCCCTCTTCACTTCTGGGAAACTGTTTTGCATTTCATGTCATGCTTCTATGTCTCAATGCTTGCTTTTGTATGTCTTACTTCTATAGGGTTTGATATGTCAGCTTTCACACAATCCAACCTCACATTTTTGGACATGACAATCATTCAGCAAATATTTCGGGCATTTGTACAAGTCAATTTTATCTTTGCTCTCACTCCCACATTGACAAAATTCTTAGTCATCAAATGATCTCGAAAATTGAATCAATGCCCTGGGTTGTTGCATGACAACTTTGATAAATGTTTGTTTAGCACGCCTTCCTGCTTTTCTCACGGGTATCACATGCCCTAACATTCTACCTCTAATACGTTGCCTTATTGCATCCTCTTTGTTGCCTATGGTCGTTGTCCATTCTTACTCCTTTGATATGTCAGTTGCCAGTTCTTTCTTTGTCAATATACTGACCAGGTTCTGTCAGTTTGCTCTGCAATTCATTTTCTACTTTTGTGGGCTCTAAAAACCATAAACCTTTGAACAAATTGGTACTACATCAAAGCCCAAAAACCTTTAAATAAATCGTTGATACATTACAAATCTTAACTTCTATAAGATCTGCCTTGTAAAATGGCATTACCTCTTTTTTTTAATTTTCTCCTTGATCTTTTTGCTCACTCAATTCATTCTCTAGAGATATATCAACCTTCTCTCATGACCACATGAACTTTAATCACCAAAAAACAGATTGCTCAGACACAGGTACAGAGTCTTGTACTGATAGCATGTAGAAATTCAAGGTGCATATATTCATCAAGGCAATGATACAGAAAATAAAATATATATTTTATTAATGGTGTTGAAGTGACACATCTCACACCTTTACATCATGTCTCATAATAATTTATAATCACCCTAAGTGGTTATGGTGATTGAAGTACCTAAGCCTTGACCTTAATATCTATCTAGATATTATATTTGTCACATATCTAACATATAAACAGGCGTGAGTATCAAAGACTCCTAACAACACTTTGGTGAGTGTTACCAAACACTTTTCTCATGTATGTACATGCAATTACTTAAAAACCACATAATTGATACCATTGCCTTTGATCTATTTATTGCCCTGTAAAATAGAAACCAAAAGACATGGAATTAAACAAAAGTCCACTAAACTCACCGCCCAATTTGGGAGTAATGCTATAATTGTTGGTGAAAGTCCACGGTACAAACCCCGAAATCCTTCTTCATGGTATATTCTCTCTAGGCTACCAACAACAAGGCCTCCTGAATTCATCCACAGAAAAAAATAAGTTAAACTCAAGCCATCAAACATGAAAAAAAAGATAACTTCTTTAGAAGGAAAAAACTAAATTCAACTCCGTTCTTTACACATTAGTTTCCAAATTTGTAGTAATTATATTTACATGATTCCATGTAAATCCTTCCTCTATGATGCTTCATAGGTAGAGTCCATATCTGGAACTAACTGGTTAAGTGCGTGCATAATAGCATTATGTTGTTAGCATAACAAGACACACTCTAGCACATCCAGGTGTAGAACAATTGGAAGCCCATCAAATGTGTGCAGTTATCCCAGAGAATGTTTTCTAGTTCCCATGACCTCTGGTGTCTCAGTTTGATTAGTCGTGGCACTTGATTTAATTCCCTACTTCATTCCATTTATCATTGGTCATAGTTCTATAATTTTGTGTCTTCAAATTTGCCCCATGGTATACGAATTCTATGGTTCTACCTGATTAGGGTGGCCATTGAATTGAACCCCTTTGGTTTCCCAGGACCTGTTGCTAACAATTATGTTGATGTGGAGAGTACAATCAATATGAAGATGAGAGTTTGGAGTGAATAAAACACAGACAATTAAGAAATTATTTTATGTTTGCATTTAACTTTAAGAACAATAGAAAGAAATAACTACAGTCTACAACATAATTTATGGTACACTAGTATTATCAAGCAACCCCTTATTCAGCTCATAATCTATACAATATATACACGTGATCGGCAAGGATGGAAGTGACACAAAATATATAACTCAGGTAACATAATATATTCAATAGGCACTTCCACTCTTGATCACAACTCTCAATTAAGAGAAGCACCTCTTAAACACATAGAAGAACATGTATACAACAAAAGAGAAACAATCATTCACTTGGGTAATTAGGACTTAACTATAACTTCTTATTTAATAAGTGATAACAATGTCGCTATATAATAGCTGATCACATTACAGCAATAATAATAATTTCAAGATTCAATCAGCCATGTGTCTCATCTGTTGCAGGCATAAACCATAAGTCCTTCATGCAGTTGGCTATCATATAGGCAGAGGGAAACAAAAATATCAAAGATGGGCCTTCGGAGTAGGGAAAGCCTCGCACCAGAAACATAAATAATTAGTCTCTCATCCAACATAAGGGCTTTGGGGGCACCCCTGAAACAGATTTCTCTAAGGAAGATGGTTCGGAAGTATAATGCAGGTGTTCTCTTCATTTAGAAAACAGCGCTCAGTAAGGAGGATGTATATGAAGTGCTTTATTCTGTACTAATTTACTGAAAGGACGAGAGTTCATAGCAAGTAGTGTCAAACACAAATCAGGACGACTGGCAGTGAATTGGAGGAAATCATGTAAACTAAAAGCTCATTCCATGCTTGATTCAACTATCATTTGCACACTACTTGTGAAGATTTTGACAGAATTAAATTTTAGAACTTTTATGGGCCATATCATAATAAAAAGGATCATTGGCTAAAGATAATAACAACCATGCTCTTTCATCTCAATTTCAGGGTGGAGAAGATCAAAACCTTGTTCTACGGAGAAACAAAGCGAGACCTGATATGCTAGTAGGATTCTTCCAACATCTTCTAGTAGAATAAAATTTTAAAACTTTTATGGGCCATATCATAATAAAAAGGATCATTGGCTAAAGATAATAACAACCACGCTCTTCCATCTCAATTTCAGGGTGGAGAATATCAAAACCTTGTTCTATGGAGAAACAAAGGGAGACCTGATATGCTAGTAGGATTCTTCCAACATCTTCTTGTATTACAAAAATCAAGCACATAAAGAAACCAAGACAATTCAAAAAAGTTTTCCATATTGTATATGTAAATGATAAATCGAAAGATTCCTTATATAGAGCTACAATCAAATAGAGTCAATCCACTTTATGAATGTGAGATAAACCAATAAGGTGAAATAGGACAATACTGCCGCTCGATAGACCCGTCTTGTACAAGCTGTCTGATGAACTGGCAATGCACCTCAACATGTTTGGTACACTCATGGGAAACTGTATTCTTGGCAAGTTTCATCACCCCTTGTTTGTCAACAGGACTGTTGGCTCTATTTGTTGCATTTGCATATCTAAAAGCATCCTCCTGAGACAAACTGCCTTGCATGTTCCTTTCACTACTTGATATCCTGCATTTGTATCAGATTAAAGGGCTACTGCATGTTGCTTCATGCAAATCCATGTGACTGCACCCATGCCAAAGTTGAAAACATATACAAAAGTGGATTTTCTGTCATCAACAGAACCTGCCCAATATAAATTTGTATATCCACAATGCCTAGGGTCTTTGCTTCTGCTATACATAATGCCAAAGTCAAGTATCCCTTTCACATATCTCAGCACTCGTTTGGTCGCTGTCCAGTGCTCTACCTTTGGCGTTGTCATGAATCTAGAAATGCAGCTGAACAAAACTCAAATAAGGTCTAGTGGATGTAAGATATATCAAGCTACCCATTAGTTGCATGTATTCCAACTCATTAATTGTCGTAGAGTCTATCTTGGCTAAAAGTTTCAACTCTTACTCCTTTTGACGATTGAAATTGCACCTAAAAAAATTTTGATGACCTCATGCCCGAGGATATGTCAAAGGCTTCATGTACCATCAGAGTTCATATATCATCAGAGTTTTTTAACTCTAACTTCATCTTCTCATCTTCTTCTATGTTGTACTTAGATTCCGCCAGCCTTGCGGGGATGATATAAAGTAATGTTATTGTGATGAATTGGGTCATGTAACAAGCCTAGGTAACTAAGGACGTTGTCATCAAGTGAGTTTACCTTGAAAGGTTTTTTTTACTTGGTTAATTATTAGGTACTTTCACGGATTTAATAATTAATTGAGTTTCTCCTCCAGGCATAACCTTAAAGCCGGAATGCCACTTGATGGAGAGGCCTTGGGTGAATACTAGTGTCTAGAGTCATTGTATATTACCATACTAGATCACTAGTAAAATTTTGCGGAATTTTATTAGGTCTAGGGGCCAGTTTTTTTATTTTTAAAATTTCTCGCTAGACGGAAATTTTAAAAAAATTTGATTGTAAAATGTAATAAGTGATGTTTAGAGAAGTTGTATGGGGTATGTGTACTCAAAATTACACTTCTCACTTTTAAAATTTCCTGTTGAACAAAACTCAAATAAGGTCTAGTGGATGTAAGAGATATCAAGCTACCCACTAGTTGTATGTATACCAACTCATTAATTGTCGTAGAGTCTATCTTGGCTAAAAGTTTCAACTCTTACTCTTTTTTACCATTGAAGTTGCACCTAAAAACAATTTGAAGACCTCATGCCTGAGGATATGTCAAAGGCTTCATGTACCATCAAAGTTCATATATCATCAGAGTTTTTTAACTCTTCATCTTCTCATCTTCTTCTATGTTGTACTCAGATTCCACAAACCCTACAAGGATGATATAAAGTAATGCTATTGTGACGAATTGAGTCATGTAACAGGCCTAGGTAACTTAGGACGTTGTCATCAAGTGAGTTTACCCTGGAAGGTTTTTTTTACTTGGTTAATTATTAGGTACTTTCAAGCATTTAATAATTATTTGAGTTTTTTCCTCCAAGCATAACCCTAAAGCCAGAATGTAGTTTGATGGAGAGGCCTTGGGTGAATCCTAGTGTCTAGAGTCATTGTAGATTACCATACTAAATCACTGGTAAAATTTTGCGGAATTTTATTAGGTCTAGGGGCCAGTTTTTTATTTTTAAAATTTCCCGCTGCACAGAAATTTTAATAAATTTTGATTGTAAAATGTAACAAGTGATGTTTAGAGAAGTTGTATGGGGTATGTGTACTCAAAATTACACTTCTCACCCTCAACTTTCTACTAAGACACTTTGAGGAGTAAAAATTAAATTCTAGACCCTCAAAACCCACTTTTCCTAAGTCTATGGGAAAATGTGGCAATACAATAGCCTGAAAAAATTTTAAAACGGAGAAAGAAGAAAAAAACCAAATGCAAATTGAGGTGGAAATGACTTGGAACTTAAAATCTATGTCAAAGATGAGTCAAAGGCCATGTGTGAGGATGATTGGGCACATGAATTAAGGTACAGGGGACAAATCAAGTTTATGGGCCACATGGGATTCGATTTATCCATTTGTGAGGTCGAATTTCACCAAGGAGGCAAGAAATTTATGTGGTGAATTTTATTAAAGTCAAAAGTTAAGGAAATGTGAGTAGGAAGTAGACCCCACCTCACCCTCCACATCTAGCTCAACGCATAGTTAAAGGATATACGCTCAGCCTAAAGATAATACGCACATGAAGAAATCCACACAACAAGGGATCAACCTATTACATAAAATATTTGACAAAGACTTTAGTTGAGATAATTATGGGATGTCTCCATGATGCTCCACCAATATTACACTTGTACACAGGCCCTTTTCCTAAGCATCTACGCACAGCAACTCTTAGCTACACACACCACAGTCCTGGCATCTTCTATGCAGGGTAGAGTGGGCTCATATTGTAGTGGTGGCATCACACGGCAGTTTGGTTGAGCTTTGCATGGTGTTTGCTCTCCATTACACCCACCCTTCTCACACTTGGCACAGCAGGCAAGGAAAAACGAATTTGACACATAAGGGAAGAAGAAGACATTGTCTATTGAAAACATTGAGAGGGGAGGTGAATCAGTGTTTCTTTTCAATTGTTACTTTTACCAGTTAGATCACTTATATTTAGAACACAAATGAACAATAAGAATAAATGTTTTTATTAATTTCTTCTTTACAATAAATCAAGTACAGTATATGTAGGGCTCCAACCCTAGATGAAGACACCGATCTTCAATCTCCCAGGCTCCAACCTGTATTTTCCAAGAACCGACTAGGACTTCCAAGGCTCCAACCTTGTCAATTTTGAGGCACCAACCTCAAGGGCTCTAACCCTATATCTGGTTCAGGGTCTGACCTAATTTCTTGATGACTCTGATCCTCTAGGGCTCCAACCCTATCCTCCAAGGCACCAACCTTGTCTTTTCGAGGCTCCAACCCTTACTTTATTTGTCAAGATGTATTTGGTTATACTTCACAGCTCCCAATGTCTTCTTCAACAAGTCTTGTCAATATTCAACTATGCCTTCCCTTAGTCTCCTCGTCACATCATCAATGACAACCTTGTCTTCTTAGAAGGTATCACCACTACTTTTCATGTCACCCAAACAAAATCTCCAATGTTACCTCATTATGGCTTCAATGCATCATGATCTTCAATGATCTCCACAAATCTTCAATATGTTGCTTCACAAAGTTCTCCAACTTTGCCCTATTTTGTTCTCAAGAGACGACTTCAACAAGCTCTATTTGTTCAATCCCAATAAATCATGACTTTGACCATGACAACTATGACAACTTTGAGTAGCTTCGACCACGGTAGCTTCAACCACGGCAACTACGGTAGTTGCGACAGCTTTGACCACAGCAACTGCAACAGCTTCGACCACGGCAACTATGGCAACTTCGACCACGGTAGCTTCAACAACTGCAACTATGGCAGCTGCGACCACGGCAACTACGACAACTTCTCTGCTCCTAGGTCGAACCTGTGGGAGACTATTTAACCCAGGAATAACTCCACAAACTTGTCTTCCTTGCTTTTTTAAGATGTGGCTGCTTCTCTACCTCTTGTCTTGTCTCCACCAAAAATATGAGCTTGAATGGACGAATTTAGGTTTATATTTATAGTGATTTCGTTTATAACTGAAGGGACACATCTATTTGAAGTGAGGTTGACTTGTATGACTAAGTGTAGGTCGGCTCACTGCTAGGAATAATTTCATTAACTTAAAAATTCAATATCTCACAAAATATTGGGAGTTTCGAGGCAAATAAAGGCTCGTTAGAAAGGGGAAAAAAAACTCTTTAAGATGGTCTACGATCCATTTTGAAAGGATGCCTCCAAGTTGTCCAAAATAATTTTTCTTTGTGACTCTCCTTAAATTTGATGCATAAAAAGTTTGTGAGAACATGAGAAATGTTTGGGATAGCGTGGCTTCTTCATTGTTATCAATGCCATCATAAGATCATAGAATCATTATGTAGGAGTGCAACATCCATGTAGCATGACGCATCAACAATGTCATCATATACTAGTGCAGTGTAATTAGGAGAACTCCAAAATACTCTTCCAACCATGTTATCAAGACCTCATCAAGTGCCATCATCAATTGTGGTCATTTATCAAGAGTATGACATCATCAAATGCGGTCATCAAGGGCTTCTAAATACTTGGCACTTGGCACTTCTTAAGACTTCTTCATCAGTGACTTGACATATTAACTGATGACATTCTTATCAAACAAGAGTTATGACATCATCATCTGGAACCAGGCATCTATTGTCTTCAACCTTATCATCTCATTCTAGGGTTTCATGATATTCATTATGCATCTCAAGAATATTTTCCTTGACCAATGCCATATTGACATCAATGACAACATTGATTACCAATCTCCCCCTTTGTCATTAATGGCAATATTCTTGCCCTTCCAACATTCTCTCCCCCTTTGACATCAATGGCAAACAAGGTGCCCAAGTACTTCCCCTATCAAGTTGTTTCTTTTCTTCATCAATAGTAGTTCTTCATAGGTATGTTACTCCCCTTGTCATGGTACTCTTCCTTCTGGCAATGTGGTCCATGATAGATGTGTTTACATTTCTTCATGTGATGAACCAACTCCCCCTGCCTGCATAAACTCCTCTAGCTTCTTTAGACAATAAACATTTATGGCTTGTGATCAAGTAGAAGAAACCTTCAACAATAGTCCATCGGATGAGTAAGAAATCATGTTCTTCAATGGAGTTGCTCCCAAGAGATGAGTCACCAAGAGACAATCTTGTAATGACTCCTACCTCCAAGAATATGGAGCGGGTGAGTCACTACAAGAACTGGCGGGGCGAAAAGATGCCCACCTATTTCGGTTCAGATTACAAGGCTACTACTACGCGAGGTGGGCTATAGATACTTCATTCTGATTCGGGTTACACAGAGGATTCAGATTACTTAGTATCGGAACAAGACGGCTTAGCTAGAGCATTGGGATGGATTCGAATGAAAAGGCAATATAGAGACTGACTTTATAGTTCCAGCGGGGCTAGTTCTTTCTTATTGTTTCCCAGGGCCCTCGGAGCAGAGGAGAAAGAGAAAGAAGTGTCGAGTGCAGATTCTTTTGTTCATCGAGGCAAAAAAATAGCCTTTCTCAAGGCAAGGAGGAACAGCTCACACTCGCTATGAAGAACGATGAAAAGATTAATAAGTCTTTTTGTCAGTTGGAAAGTAACAACAATAAGACAACCATGTAGTCAATGAGGAATAACGCATATTGATTCTTGCAAGTTGTCAGAAAGTAGCTTAGGTTATGTTAAGTCATCATGGAGTTGGTTCTTTACATCAAGGCAAGGAAAGTGAGTCGAGTAAAGCAGGAAGGTTCAGTATGTCAAGTAGAGGGGAGATATTAGGAGTTTATAAGTTTAGTGCTTGCAAGGTGATATGATATTAGTAAGTGTTTGGTAGGAAGAACCAAGAAGGGAAACAAGTAGCCTATGTTCGGTGATTAGGAACCAAGAAATTTCTAGTTGTATATGTTGGGTTGACAAAGCAGGTGGTGCAGCTGAGAAGGTTGGGTTGACAAAGCAGGTGGTGCAGCTAAGAAGGTTGGGTTGACCAAGCAAGTATCAAGTTCCCTATGTTCGATTAGGCACCAATAAGAGAATTACCAAGTCAAGCTATCTATGCTATGTTCAGGAGAAAGGAGAGATTAGGACGGGTTGTTTATGTTAAGAAGTTGGAAAGGAGCAAGTTCAGGTTGTTCGATATGAAGCTTAATGCCTCGCTCGGTCTCTCGGTTCTAAGTCGGAACCCTCACTCGCCGGGTCGGCTTGACCAAGAACAGTTTTTTTAGGTCTATGTATGTTTTCTAAAAAGCAACAGGTGGATCCCTTGCGGGGTTGGCACATTCCACATCAACTCAACGAAGAAGAAACTAGGATTCATTATAGCAAGCAACTCCAAACCACCTATTCTTATTTCATTCATCAACATCTCAAATATGCATTGTTAATAACTGATTCTATTCACATTCCATTCCTAAAAACCTTGGATGTGGATAGGTCGTTGTAATAGTGATGGGCTCGAAGAACTGGTCAACCCTTAACATGTTCAGGACAGGAATAGGTTGGAGAAATGGGAAGAGCAGCTTTGGTTCTATCATAAACTCAACTATCTATCTTGCAAAAATCTGAGCTTTGGAGTAGCTTGACTTTTTATACGATGCATTCTTGCCACTCTAAACCAAGTGAAATTATCTTTACCCGCTTGGATTAGTATTTCTAGTAGAAGGAGATAGAAAGAAAACTCCCACTCCCTATATCACAAATCTTTTACCCGACCATTCACTCGTGAATTTCTCATCTTTCTCCCGACCATCATCAGGGGGATTTCACCACTTAGATTGGTTTTTCTTTTCGAAGGTTAAGACTCTAGGATATATAGGTTAAGCTTGGTATTCTCTTTTAGGAAGAATAATATATAGATAGTAGGAATAAAAGTTTGTAGTTTGAAGCTATTAGGAAGAGTAGGAAAGGTAACAAGAGAGATATAAATAGATCTTTTAAGTAAGAATAGAAATAAGAATTGGTTAGTTGGAGTTCTATTTTCTTTTGAGTATTAAGAATATAAGTAGTAGAAATCAGAGAGGTGCTAGAAGGTCGCTCGACCGTAAGGAACTTGAGTTGCTCGACCATAAGGGAGAGAGAGAGGTGGATAAAACAAAAGAATATAACTTACCACCTGCACTTAAGACTAATGAAGAAGGGAATCACCTTTGGATGGAAGAAACTATAAATCAACAACAATTTGAAAATGATGGAGGCTCATGACCAAAAGGAGGAGAAAGAAGGGGGTATTGAGGAAACCCATAAGGATCAAAGTTGGATGCATAATCAGCTAGCAAGGTAGCTCTTTGCTCTCATCAAGAGGGAACAAGTAAACACAAAATCTGAAAGCTCCATTCTTCTTCCTAACAAGAGCAACCAAGGTGGGAAAGACAGAAGCAACGCCCACATTGACAAGGGTAAAGGAACCTAAGGCAGGATGCCGATGATTCTCGTTCATTCTCGGACTTCAAACCCACCTCATTATCGAAGTTAATATCCACTTCCCTATGGGAATTATTTACTACTTTTACCGTAATTCTGGCTACCTTCCCTCTCGCTAATCATACCGGCCCTTCTATATGAATGAAGAGAACCAGCCTTCCTTCTATCCTTCCTTCTATACAAAGAAGAGAACCAGCCTTCCCTCAGGATCAAAGAACTCACTGGCAAGAGACAGAATGAATAGAGAATAAGCCTCCCTCTCACGCTCTTCCTCGACCACTCGTGAGACTTCCTTCCCAAGATCAAAGAATCTAAGCAATCAACTTGGCATTTCAAGAATGAATGAAAGAATAGTCTTTGTTTCCTACCTCATGAACAGCCGCAATCGAGAGTTGCCATCGAGAGTGATAGCGAGGGGTGAGAAACAAACCACTCGACCAAAGGAAGAGGAGACTTGCCTTACTTTATTCTTTCTCTTGCCAACTGTGTTCCCACCTTTCTTCCACTCTTATTCCTACTCTTATGCTCTATCAAGGGGCTTGCCTTGCTTATCGGGTTACTGGCTGGTCCGACCTAGCTTATCGAGTTATCGATTGGTCCTACCTTCCCATTGGGTGAAAGGCCAAGGAAAGGGGGTGCATCGATAGATGGGCCATCGAGTAACCCGAATAAGGTCAAGGAGAGAGTCTCGGGTTATCGGGTTTAAGGCCAAGGACCAGCACCTCACACGAAAGGAACTTATTTTTATGTCGGACCTCATATGGAGGATTCGATGAAGCTTCCTCTCCTTCTTTATGAGTCACTGTCTCCGTATCCGCTTTTGACTATGCGGAGACTTAGTCAAGGAAAGGAACTGGCTGCATCCATAGAGCAAGAGACAGAATGAATATGGACTTTCACAGCCCTGAGCAAGCAATCAATTTCACCCCATTTTTGCTATTTTCTTTTTCGCCGACTCACTCTTTTGTTATTTCAAAATATATGTAATCAGAGGGTTAGTTATTGCCTTCCTCTATATATTGCTCGCTGACTATCTCTTTGGCTTGCCTGACTCGATTATTTGACTGACTATATCTTTGGTGCTTAGTGGTCGGTGCTAGTGAGCGTTGTAATCTAGTCATCAACCTAGTCCATAAATGCGCTGGACCTAACACTTTAAAAGAATTGACTTACTGGACTTAACCCTTCTGGCCCTAACGCAGGGTGTCATTATGCATTGATGCTAATACATAAGCATTTCCCAGAGAAAGAAAAGCATTCTCCTGAAGTTTTTGGGTAACCCACCCTATCAATCTATGACCTCTTCTATCAATCTATAACCTCTTATATCAATCTGCCTACCTTTTGATAGCTTTAGTTTTAGCATTCACATTCGTGGGCATTAACAACCCTTTCAAAGAATTGACTTAACGTACCTACTTAGCCTGCCTAACCCAGATGAGCTTTTGCAGATGATCTTTTATGCATAAAATAGCCTAAAGATGAGCTAACCCAACGTAATCGCCCACTAATTGTCCTTCCCCATTGTTTCTACAAGCAAGCGCCTACATTAAGTCATAAGGCAAACATTAAGTAATAACATGAAGTCGACAAGCCCCTCTATAGTCACTCTCTATAGGCACATACTATAGGCACAAGTGAATAAATAGAAGTGTTCGAGGGTGAGAAGTGTGCGAGGCATTAGTGTGGATTAGTGTCCCAGGGTGAGAAGTGTCCGAAGCGCTTAAGCCCCTCAAAGAGTACCTGAAGAATATAAGTCAAAACCTTGTTTTTATCCCATGACCGCAACTATTCCTAATGTAGTAAAAGCTAATGATTCAGGTCAATATCGTAACTAAAATAGGGAAGAACTCATTGGTGTTGTTGTTGTAGATTCTATTGTATGGGCTTGTCATTCTTGACTGTGTAATGAATGCATGGATTGTCTATGTCTGATGGGTTATTGGCTACGGCTCATAAGGCTTTGAGGTTATAAAATGAAGCACTTATCTCCCCCATTTAGTCCTGTGGTGTCTTTCCATAATGTGGTAGGTTGTTTGAGTAATTGACCGTAATAAGTCCGTAAAAATCATCCCATCTTTTGTTGCCCCCTCGCTAAGCTGTTCCTGTCAACGCTTTTGTGTGTGTAGAGGGAGTGCTTCGTTGGATGGCATAACTCAACTACTGGTAAAGTAGTAAAGTGGGTCTCGGGTCCGACATAGAACTCCGGTCCGCCACTCCAGTTTGATCTGACATCCTAGTGCCTCCGCCAGGGGGAATTATCCTATCAGATCATATGTGTGGGTAGCGGGGATGTCTAATATAATTCACTGGGTGGGCATGTTGGCGAGGCTGAAGCTTTGTGTCCCTCTGTTGAGGTCAGGTTCTTGCAGAGCCAATGAAATTCCTCTCCCGTTGGTCCAGTCATGTTGTAGCATCCTCTCCTTAACAACCGAGCCATGCCTTCCTTGATGCTTATTGGGTGGGGGGCATTGGTGGAGTCATGCTTACGCATCCTCTCCTTATCAGTCAAGCAATTTTCATTCATTTGACTTATTGGGTGGCCCCTCTCAAATAAGTAACTAAAAAATTCATACCTTAGATTCTTAGACATTAGGAGCTACTAATACCACGATGAGGAGGAGCTGCAACAACTCAGATGAGAATACTGCAACTACTCGATTCATTACGATGAGATTATGATCAGCTATGAGATGATTGGATTCTATAAAGCTATGAGGAAAGGACAACAAAAGCAACAGCAGCAGGGATAAGAGCAGCGAAGATTACGATCATGCGATAGCTTCATTAACGACTGAGTGCGGTAGAGCTTTTTATTATATCATTCACCTACAAACCACCCTAGCTTCATATTACATCATTAACCAACAAGCCACCATGATTACGATTACACTATTGACTCCTTGTGATTGGGATTACAATTACATTATTGACTCATCATTATTTGTGTGGAGGAGCAACTCTCATCAGTCAGTATCAGCAAGCACCACAAACACTATAGGGGAGGAGCCGTTAAATCAAAGCATGTCAATAACTCGATCATTGCATCATTTTCTATCATCGGAGAGTCAATAAAGTTCATCGTACACCATTATGTATCATATTATAACATGATCATGTATTTCTGCTTACCTTCTCTGCTTTATCCTGCTGGCAATATACATTTCTCACAGCTTAATACGTCTACTTCTTGTTGTTGGTCGGTTGGGTTAGATCCATCCATACATTCTCCTTGGTTTAGTACTTGCTTATTAATATTATGATGCATGTTACTACCCATTACACAAAGAGACGCATTGAGATGGATTAATACTTACCCTATACCCACCTACCAAGCACCAAGTAAAGAACCGACTAAACCCTCCCACCTCCCTAGGAACGATTGATAGTTAAGTAAAGCCAAGCCCTCTATATTTCATTTCAATAGTTAAGACAGGAAGGAAAAAAGCTCAATAGTTCATCCAGCAACAAAGCAGCTCCTCTCTACAACTCCAAGCAGGTTCTACTAGCAAAGTAAACAACCCATCAATATTAGTCCAAGTGCCAAAAGGATATCTCCTAAGACAGTAGCCACGAGAATAAAACCCTATCAATTGTTGAAGAAATGGAGCAATCCAATATCCAGGCTGGAAGAGCTTGACAAGAGTCAGACTTTTGCATTAAAAAAGGAGGAGCTTCAACCATTATCTTTATGGAAAGCGCTTGCCACTGGGATCAGCGAGTTGTCCTTAGCTTATCCCAATAGATGCTACAAAGCCACCCTATTGAGATCTCCTGATCGCGTTGTCGGGCTAGCAGACGCCATAAGGAAAAGTGGTCGCCCTAAGACGTGCGGGTTATCGGAGGCATTGACTTTCACCTACGTGAAGGACAGACAGTTTGTACTATTACATGTCTGCTCCTCGGATTTGGTATTGGGTGGCTCCTTGTCCCAGAGCAGTTATTGGTTCAACCAGTGGCTTGTTGTTCAACTAAATTCGCGAGTGCACTTAATAAAGTTGTTGAGTGCCCGATGAGGTTGATTGGTTTTCCATGTGTCTATTTCGGAATACACGACCAAGTAATAAATAGGCACGTTTACTGAACCTGAGGACAAAGGTCGAAAGCTTACCTGCTATAATGGCTAACGCCTGCACTTACCTCGTACCGTTGCTTCTTTGCTTCATTGCGCCTTAGTCATGCTATATAGTTGTTGATTTGGAATTCTAACTAAGCATCCCCCATTGGTTCTATACCCGATTCAACACTAGATAGCTTCTCTGGTCCTTCACTAATCGGGGCTCAAACTCCAAAAATGAGAAATGCCAAACAAAATAGAATAGGAATAACACTTGATATTATTAGAAGAAAATGGGTTGTTTGACAGAAGGCATAGCGCTACTCTTACGGATAGATGGGACTAGCACTAATATCATGCTATTATAGAGATAGATAGGCAAAGAACGACAAGGAAATCCCAAGCTATGAATGTTCTCATTAATGCTTCTTTAAAGCTTGTTCCTTTCCCACCCTCCATTCCTACTTTTTTCAGTGTGAAGCACAGGTGGAATGCCAACATGTGAAGCTTTATCACGATCGGTTTAGTGCTCAGCCAACAGTACCATACCATATATGGAATATATTTTAGAAAGGAAAACGATCTCCCTATCCGACACCTGCCAAACTCATTCCGCTTTAGCTCTTCCTCGTGCAGTGTGCTTTGTCGAAGGGCTTAGGATTAGTATTTGGACTAGTAGTTATCTCAGTCAATCCCAACTGTTGTCTTCCCAACTGCTTGATCAGGAAGTACGTTTTGAATTATTGTTGTAAGTATGAGTTAAGAGAGACTGATCACGATAGACAAAGACCGAACGAAGAGCTAGAGCGAGAATGAATGTCATTAGCTAAGTCCTTTCTTTCTTGTTCCACCAAGAAATTGTAAACAAGATTCTCGCATTAATGATTGAAAATGCTATCTGAAAGCGAAGAAGGAAGACACACAACACAGCGAATCCCTCAAAGCGGTAGCATGATCGGATCACAAAAGGAATTCTATAGAACATTGATGCTTCTTTTCCCTCATTGATGACCGGTGAGGTTTGTGAGAATCCATGCTGATTAGTCTCAAAAGAGGAAAGATAGGGGAATGGAGACAATAACACCTCTTCCTAGGAGATCTATAAACCAACCTTAGTGCTCGCTTCGCATACTCCACTCGCTCCCACCGCCCTTGATCCAACCACTAAGCGAGGTGAATCGTGAATTAGGGTTGTTAAAGAAGTGAAGTCGAGATGACAGATAAGAATGCAAAGCAAAAAAGGAGGATGGCACCAGTTCGCACAGATTGTGTCACTAAAGAATTTGATAATAAAGATCATGTCATCATCGAAGTCAAGACCAGAAGGAAGTTGCTTTGCATGATGGGTCGAATGAAGCGAGCGATCCCTCAGCATCAGATATAGGCATCCAAGTCTGCATTAACCGACAAGGGAATGTATTTTGTTCATCCAAGAAAGAATAAACAAAGGCAGGCGAGCTTGTCGATGTGATACACCTACCCATCACAATCAGTTCTCATTCAAAAGATCGAAGAGAGACCTACTTGGAAAAGAAAGATCCCGTTATGTTGATCTTTGCCCTATCTTATCCTCATCGAAAGTAGGATTTAAGAAATGAGTTGTGAAAATGCCTCATCGCATGATCATTGGCAGGATCAACCAAAAAGGTCTCGCTAGACCTTGAAAGGAGATCTACCTATGGGCTATTTATAGCAAGCATCTCAGAAATGAGAATAATTGGACTTGTCAAGCCCACCAACAACTTTAGAAGGGGCTTTGTCGGTTGCTTTTTAGATGCCTTAGTTTACTATTGTATCCATAATAAACTACCTTCACATCATTCGAATGAGAACATCTTAGAAAGTATTTGCTTGGACAAGTCGTTTTTTACCCCTATGTGGGAGACCACTAAAGACCATTTCGCTTGATTCTCCGCTTAGAAATCGGTCATAGGAAGTTCAATTATACCTCTTCCCGGACTTCCCTAGCCTTTGCTTCCCCGAACATCTATGTGCTTGTTGATGCCTATTCAAACTCTATGCCTTGCAGCCATTACTGATTGAACTTGTTTGGTACGACTTCTTCATTTACCAATGAGTATCAAACAGCATATACTTGCAATTATTTGATTACATATATTGACCGAAGAAAAAGACTTGAATATTGCCAGTGGGGAAAACCTCACGAACAGGATAGGGCGAGAAGGAAGAGAATTCCCAAAAGGAATAAAAGCATTCTATCACTTACTAAAGGTGACACGACAGCTAGACCAACATACGCAGGAATTGGGTCGATCGATGAGGTTACTCTTGACCCCTTTTGGCACTCACCCGAATTGCTCTTCTTGGATTGGTTTCCCGATTGCTTTGCCTAAGCCAAGTTGAACTTTAAGCACAATAATTTCACTGCTTTGTGGGGCGAGTTTGCTATTGCCTTGGTCCGGAAGGTGCCTCTACGAGTAGGTATACTACTACAATTATCCATTTCTGGTAATGTTGGGGAGGAAGTTCGGGCTGGCCTAATTTGCTTTATCAACAGAATGGGTAATTCTATTGCAATCCTTTGAAAGTATACAATGTTGCTTTGACACTTTCAATCCATATGTAAATGGTTCATTGGGATTACTAAAAACTTCCATCTTGTAGCCATCTTTTTGAGATCCTCTTGCCCATTCTTTCTTTTTAATGGTTAGCCATCAGTCGTAGAAACAATATCTTTCGACAGGAGACTCTACCTCTGATTCATTTCTGTCTCTTGCAACACACCTCTCAAGAAGATGCGTTTATGCATAATGAACATCTTTATGATTGAAGTTTCGCATCTCGTCTCACAGCTTCTTCCTCTAAAGCAATTGCTGAATCGACTGTCTCAGGTGCCATTGTTGGGTCATTACCTCTATTTCAGTAGTTGTAGGAGCATCTTGTGAGAAGAGAATGTTATTATAGAATAAGAAAGAGTACTCGATATTATAACCTCAAGGAGCACCTTCCAATTTCAAGCTATGCGTTAGGGAAAGACCAAGATCGTAATCATTGCTTTCATGCGGGTTGGATCGGAAAAAGAATTCCCCATAGGGAGGAATCGTTGTTTTGTATGCAAGAACTACTATGTCGAGTCTTCCCTAATAACTGATGTCAAAATGCTCTCATATTACATTTTGGGATACCGGCAGTTGGACTTTCCACTCGAATTCGGCTCACTAACAATCACACGAAAGAATCGACCAAGCATGTGACATGCTGGGGACAGATTTCAAAAGATGGACTTGTTTTGCACCTGAAATCGGATCGAAAGTCGAATGTCGATTCTCTTTCACTAGCCGAGTCATTGAGGAAAGCAAATTTGAAGCTATAGTGTCGCTACGCTAGCACGGATACAGATGCTTGCCTTCGCTCCGTTCTCCTTCTTTCCACGTTGACTGGGAGGTCTCTCGATGTACTTCCTTCTTGCTTTGACACTAGCACAAGACGGTGGGGTCAGAAGAAGCTCGCTATTAGAAAGAAGGAAAGACGGTGCTAAATAAAGGTTTGGAATTAGGGGCCCCCTTCTAGGGATGAGGAAGGAACAAGGTGAGACGATAAGACTTACCACAGGTTGGGGAGGAAAACAGAGAGGCGAAAACTCTCACATCATAGCTGCTGGGAAGGAACCTCTTGCTTCACTTACTTCATCCCTACCCACATTGTGCTTCTTTGCTCATGCATGGACAAACGAGCGAACCCTACCGCAGTGTATCGATGGAATAATCTTTCTATATCACATTTATGCAAGTGAAAGGATTTGTAGTGAAGACTTAAGAGATGTGAATGGGAGGTTACAGAGGCTCACTGCAATGTGATGAATTCGACCCTATGTTGGAATAGGTGGAAAGAGGGGAAAGAAACACATGTTTTGGCAACAAAGAGAGCTAGAGACCGCAGTTGTGGCCATGAATCATATCCTGGAATTGAGGGACTGGGAAGCAAAAGTAAGGTGCTTCATGTTGATGAATGGGGGGATGCAGTTGGATATGGCCTCCCAACTAGTGTCTATGCAATCTCTGGTAGGGTGTATCATGGCCCATATCAATATCCCCCCAGAGCTAGTCTCGTTGCCACCCCAAGCAATATGGAATCCTAGGGGGAATCTTACCTATGTGGCCTCTCTTTGGCCTCAGTAGAGTGTCCAGATCCCTAGTGCACCCAACACTTGGAGCCGATGGAAGCTTCTGAAGAATCCCTCCACACAACCATGGGCATCAATGGCAACACGGTGCACATGTCAAATGCAGGACTGGAGTCTCAGGTGGACATAGAACTGAAGCCTGTCTTGGGCATGAATCTGAAAGGAAGGACCGCTACGAGTAGACAAGGTCAATCCTTCGACAATGAAGTAATAATAAGAGATATAGGTTCCTGGCCGGTCAGCCTAGCCAATGAGGTTTTGATCAACCACCTTATCTAATAGTTTGCCTTTCTTATGTAATTACGCTTTCTTATCGTATGGGATCGTAGCTCTTTTCATCGATCGTACCCAATATATCGTATACAAATAGAGAGATCTAATTATATATGTCATTACGCTTTTTCCTCTCCCCCTGGTCCTTTAAGAGCCTGCTTGCGCATCCTTTATGAACTTGATTTTTATTGTGCTTGCAACAGTAAGACTCTCATGATTTTGTGATTGATTTAACATATTCACCATCCTTAATCGACCGGGAGCAAAGACCTATGGAATCCACCAAGATGACACTTTTCGTAACACAGGGGGTTCCCAGATAATCCCTACAGTTGGAAGCACGTATCGTAGGCTAAAACTACAGGTTTTCCCACTAAGTCCGCACTTGATACAGGATCTCGTTACCTTGATGACTCAGCTCTAGTCGCAAGGCTTCCTGATTCTCCAAGGCCAGGTTCCCTATATAAGGTAGTGGATTTACGACCAAATTTTCAGATCCTGGACAAAGGGGAAAAATATTGATTTTGAGTAAGAACTTAGGTACTTTCCCCCTGCCCTTGACTAGCATATGTTGACTTTCTTAGCTTCTTTGCCTGTCAACTTCCCAAGGACTATTGGCGTCTTGCCCTTGACTAGCATATGTCGACTTTCTTAGCTTCTTTGCCTGTCAACTTCCCAAGGACTATTGGCGTCCTGCCCTTTTCCATTAAGCATGTAAGTATCAGTCACACCCTGTCCCTTGGATATAGTTTGATCTCGCAGATGTTATTATTGGATAAGCAACTGTATTATAAAGATATTCTACAAGAAACTAGGTAATCGGCTTAGTGCACTACTCAATGAAGTGTCTAAGAGTTGCAGGTTCAAATCCTATCCATCTCAGCCTTAAAGCAAGGCACTTATAGATACTATTAGCCCCGAAGACATAGAGATTGATTACTGAATCCTAAGCTATTGATGAATGCTAAGCTATCAGTGCTTTATGATGGATACCAGCCACCTTGAACTGGAAATTGCTACAGGGGAAAAGCCCAAATGCATTTGGTCTACTACAGGCATTATGCAAATATTATTCCCCCAATCTATCGGTCTTAGTACCTCTTTGCGAGCTCTTGCATTCATAGTGGTTGGAATTTCACCAAATCACCTGAAGCTAACGAGCATGCTTATTACGCCCAACAAGAGGTGAGAAATTGGCTAACCTTAGAGAATGGAATTATTCGATAAAGAACAGTCGAATGCATTGAGTCCACATGGCGTTTGCCAATTCAATCCCTGATCTCCCCGGCTCAGTATTTCTAAGTTCTCCCATTCCTAGGTTTGCCCCCTTAATTTACCTCTATAGGAGCCCCCTAAAATACCTTTATAGGAGGAGATCGAAACTGAATGTCAATGTAATCAGCCTTTTTTGGTCCATTTCATTCTACTCCATTCAAATCTATTAAAGCATTACTCTATCTCTATAAGGATCAAATCTGAGCGTAACCCTTGTACTAGAGATCCCCGATACATAATGTTGTGGGTGCATTGGGTATGGGCGTTTGCCAACTTCATTCCCCGATCTACCATAGCTAGTACTTCTCAGTGGTATCTCCATTCATGGGTCTGCTCTTACTACTATTTAGAGTGCTACGAGAAACAAGTCAGCACAAGCAGCCCCTTTTCTTGCCTTCATTGACTCTTGTTGAACTCCTCACATATCGAGCTGAGCATTACTTTAGTATATTAGGTTGTATTTGGTTGGCATAAAATCTATTATTACTTTTTGGTTGGATATTGATAGATGGGTGAGGATTCTGTGCAATTAGACAAGTTTCGAGCAAAAACTCAGTTTAGATGAAATGGGTATTGTAGGAATTATCACCTTGAAAAGGGAGGATTCAGCAGGAACAAGGCTAATCTCTACACTCACAGGGAAAGACCCTACAAAAACATTATAGATTATAAGTACTATTACTATTATGATTGCTACTAGTATGTGTATTATGTCTACTATAGGAATGATTACCTGCATTACTATTTATAGAGCATATTAACTTACTACTGGGATTGAGACTTGTACGCCTTTCTCATGAATATTTGTCCTGTAAACCCTGAGAACTTGAACTAATCGTACGGGAGGGCTACACTAACTTTTGCTTAAGGCTTGCTTATTTCCTCAGGTTATTTATTGCTCACCCATCAGAGTGAGGAGAGCAAGGAGGCGCAAGCAAGTCTCTCAATTGTAGGGAGAGGAAATCACCCGTATGGATTAGGCAGTTATTCTCAGGGGGGGATGTTTGTTGAGCGAAGCGAGCCCCCCGATAAGCCAACCCTCCTGGAGGAGTGCGTTAACATATATAATAGGATTAGTTACTGAATAAGGGAAGCCAGTAACGATCTGACCGACCGAGCCACTAAGACTAGCTCACTGACACTGGCCAACTAAGACCAACTGATATCGATATCGACTAATACTAACCAATTGATATCGATACTGACTGATACTAAATGACTATCCCATCCAGTCCCGGAGATAGCTTCTGACCAATGTTATTGAGGAGAAACTGAATCCAAACCTTTTAAGACTTTCTTTCAGGTGAGATAAACCTCATCCTTTTCTCCTTTTTCATGGGCAAGTGAAGGCATATTAGTATTTATACATTGTGCTTCTACCTCTTTCCGGTCCCAAACAGATAACTTCCCCTTCTTCCTGCACGTCTCAGTGGTGTAATGCCCTACCCCCTATCCTATTGTGTGGTGTATAAACTATGGCCATCCCGAGCCACACCTTCCTAAAGTGGCCAGTCAACCTAAGTACTTGTCTCATTTATTGAAGCTCATTGCTAGCTGAGAAAATGGCACACCTTACTCGATGAGGGATCTTGTCCTGAATAGACAAGGTCTTCGCGCTATATAGAAGTCTCGACCCTTCCTTCTAGGGGGGGTTTATCTTCAAACTAGCAAGATGGATGTTCTTTCTATCTATTCAAAACAGATAGATTCTTTCAAGCATAGCTTAGGTCAACTCCCTGGTTCATCTGCGTGCATCATATTCAATAGCTGGATATCCTAAAACCCCTATGCTTCGACATGCTCCTATCGACATCTCCAGTTTTGAGCACCTTCGGGGTTAGGGCCTTCACCCTTCTAGCCTGGCAGGGAAGGTATAAGGTCCTACCCTCTCATTTTCACCCCAACCTTTTCAAGTGCAAGGCAGAGCTATTTGAAGGCAAGGCTTGGTTGGTCGGGGGGAGGGTGGTGAGGAACAAAAGAAAAGGTCTTGTGCCGAAAAAGGCAAGCTTCGCGAAGGGCTATGCCCAGCCAGGACCCATAGCGAAGATCCCTTTCACGTAGGTAAGTCTATCCCTATATTTATTCCTTCCCCTCGACCAAGGGGGAGAAATAAAGGGCCAGGACCTTGTAGAGCTAGCTCACTCAGGCAGACAGGGACATAAGACCAGGACTTCGCAGAGCCCTTTGAGGGGAATAAATATAAGTAGGGAAGTAGTCAATGCGAACAGCCAGAAAACCCTAGATTGAAGTGTTGGAAAGAGATTTCTAGTTGCAAGAGGTCGGGAGATCACCCAGAAGGCAGAGTGAGTCACTTCTAGGGCCAAAGGGAGGCAGGGCGGCTCATATAGAGCTAGCTAGCAGGCAATGCGAAGTATTTGGGCCAATCAGTGTGCATTTTTTGCCAGTGCGAGTTACCAAGAGGAAGTGCAAACAGGCCCAGATGGGTTGAGTTTGGTTGCAGAAGGGAGGAATTTCCTCCAAATAATTTTGGTAGTATATTTTGTTGGAGGATAGCCAGATTAGCATCCAGATTTGTACTCAAAATTTTTGTTGGTGCATATAATAAAACCCTCATTTGCTACACCGGTTTTCCCACATTGGGTTTTTCTAGGGACGATTGTCCAAAAATAATGGAGTCATATTTTTCTATGTGTGCTCTATATTTCTCAGTGCCAGTTTTTAATTTCTGCAGTGTTTTTATTGTGAAGAAATCGCAATGTGATTAATTCATTATTTTGTCGGAACAAAATAAACTGCATAATTATCAGTTAGAAGAATTAATTCCAATTGTTGCATTTCAATGAAAATTTCACATTATATTAGAGCTAGTTTGACAAATCAGTGGCTCAGAGACAAAGAGGGAGAAATTCATGCAAATTCAGAGGGAGTCTAGCAGATTGATTTCCATATTTGTGCAAATCCAGCCAAGCAGTTTGAACTGTTGCGCAGAGGGGTTGATTTTCCAATGCAAGAGCCATGAAAATCCACAGAGCCCAATAGCAATTCCAAAGCAATGGTGAAGCCAGGAAGCAGTTCAAGTGAAGCGTATCAGTGAATTCACAGGGCAGATTTAGGCACAGTTGTTTTTGCAGCAGTTTCGCAGTTGTGGAATCAGTGCACGGGGGAAGAGAAATAGCACACGGATTATACTCAGGATGTCTCTAGTTACTTTTCCAGAATCCTCCAATATGGCAATGGACAGATTTGATATTCAGGGGTCTACATAATTGTCTTCCAGATTGGAGGATGAATTTGCTTGCATGACTAGCACAGCTTCACAAGGAGTCTGGTATATAGATAATGGAATGTTAGCTCACATGACAGGAGTTAGAGAACATTTCTCCAGCAATAATGAGGAGGAAATGGACTTCCAAATAACAATGGGAAATAGGATGAAATGCACTCCAGTTGGGAGAGGTACCATTGATATAGAAAGGCAGGAGCAAGCACCAGTATTACAGATGTATTCCATGTGTCAGGATTGTGTATGAACCTGATTCTGGTATCCCAGTTACAGGATAAGGAATATGATGTCCACTTTGTATGGAAGAAGGTGTTCATCAAACACCAAAACTAGAAGAAGGTGAAACAGATTAGGGTACGAAGCAATAGACTACACAAGTTGTAGTTGGACTCTCCAATGGCAATAACGGGAAAGACCTAAAAACTATAGGATAGGAGGATGGGAGACTTACATCATGGAGCACTTACAATACTCAGGGAAACATTAACATGTGTTCCAAAATTAGGCATGAAACATGATGATGTGAGCAAAGGGTGTGTGCTTGGGAAGTATGCTAAGGCAGCATTCCGAAGAAGTGACAGCAAATCAAATGGTGTTACAGCTTATACGCTCATAAATATGTGGCCCTATGTCTACTAGATATCTCGAAGGGTACGAGTACTTCATCACCTTTATTGATGATCATTCTAGGAAAACCTGGATCTATTTTTTGAAGACCAAGGATGAGGTCTTCGATCGCTTCAAGGAGTTTAAGGCTCTGGTTGAGAATGCAACAGGGAAAAAGATCAAGGTGCTTCACTTAGATAACATAGGTGAGTACAAAGATAGTGACTTCACAAGTTTTTGTGCAAAGGAAGGCATCAAGAGGGAGTGGATAGCTCTATACAACCAACAGCGGAATGGGGTAGCGGAGCGGAAGAACAGGTTTATAGTTAGGGTTGCAAAGGCAATGTTATATGACCAGGATTTGCCTAGATTCTTATGGGCAGAGGCATGTAACACAGTTGTGTCTATTTAGAACAGGGTTCTTCACAAGGCGTTGGGGAAGATAACACCGAAAGAGGTCTTCTCAGTGAGGAAGCCAAGAGTCAGTCACTTCAAGATCTTTGGTAGTATAGCTTATTGCCATGTTCAATATGAGAAGTGTACCAAGTTGGATCAGACTGCAGAGAGAGGATATTTTGTTGGGTATCGTGAAACCTCTAAGGCATATAGAATGTACATTCCTAGCAATAGGAAAATTATCGCGAGACATGACCTGAAGTTTATGGAGGACAGAGCATTCGAGAAGTCTCGCAAGATGCCAATAGAAGTTCCATTGGTTCAGCAATATGGGCAGCAACTAGGACCGCCGCAAGGACAATCACAGGGATCTAGTATTGTTACCAGTACCAGCATATCCTCAGATGCAGAGGATCCAATGAGTTAGTAGCAGACAGAGCAACAGAGGCATGATGAGGAGCTGGTCAATCCTCCCACCACCAATGGTCAAACCAGCAGGGAAGTTCGTCAAACATTGAGAGATACAAAGGAGTTCATTGGAGCTCATAGGACGAACAAAAGAGAACGCAGACAACCAGACAAGTACCAAGCTTTAGTGGCACGAGTTGAAGAACCTTCCAGCGATCAAGAGGTCGCACAGTATCAGGTATGGATAGATGCCATGGTAGAGGAGTATACCTCTATCATGACGAATGATGTTTAGAAGGTAGTGTTGATCCCTGAAGATAGGTCATTTGTGGGCTCTCGATGGATCTATGAGATTAAGTACGACGCAGATCATAGCGTGGAGAAGTACAAGGATAGGTTCGTGGCGAAGGGGTATGCGCAGAAAGAGGGATCGACTATGAGGAAACCTTCACCCCAGTTGCCAGATATACCTCTATCCGATCAGTTATATCCCTAGCAGCACATATGAGATGGAAAATTCACCAGATGGAAGTCAAGACAGCTTTCTTGATCGAAGTGATAGAAGTGGAGATATATATAGAACAGCTAGAGGGCTTCGAGACACATGAAAGGCGCACACGTGTACAGGCTGAAGAAAGCTCTATACGGGGTCACATAAGGTCCCAGGGCATGGTATGGTCAAATTGGTAGCTACTTGAAGCAGATGGGATTCGTCAAGAGTGATTCAGATCCCAATCTTTACTACTTGATGGTAGAGGATGAGCCACTCATCCTAGTGTTGTATGTGGATGACCTCTTCTTGACAGGGTCATATCAGGGCTCATAGAGCACTGCAAGAGGAACCTGGAAGCAAAGTTTGACATGAAGGACTTGGGGTTGATGCATTACTTTCCATTCTTGGAAGTGTGGTAGAAGGACGGGGAGATTTTGCTTGGTCAAGGGAGATATGCTACAGAGATTCTAAGGAGATTCAAGATGTAGGATTGTAGACCCATGTCTACACTTACAATTACAAACTGGAGGAAGATCGACGCATCAGAGGATGAGGACATTGACCCCACCTTGTATAGACAGCTTATTGATTCCCTCATGTACCTGGTCAACACAAGGCCAGATATTTGATTCGCCGCCAACACTCAGTCAGTTTATGGTAGGACCAAAGAGAGTGCGTTGGACAACGATGAGGCACATTCTGAGGTAGTTGCGCGGCACAGTCGAATATGCATTGAGATATACTCGAGGTGATGGTGACAAACTATGTGGATTAACAGATGTGGATTGGGCATGTCGTTCAATGGACAGAAAAGCACCTCAGGGTGTTGCTTCAGCGTTGGTTCAAGGATGGTTTCCTGGTACTACAGGAAGCAGAAGCTAGTAGCATTGAGCTCTGCAAAAGCAAAGTATATGGTAGCTAGCATGGCCACGTGCGAAGCTATATGGCTTCAGAAGCTGCTAGTGAATATGTTCAGTCAAAAGTTGGAGGTGACCAGTATCTACTGTGATAATCAGAGTTGCAACAGGCTCTCTGAGAATCCAGTGTTTCACGATAGCTCAAAAACACAGACATTCGGCGCCACTTCATCAGAGATTGTGTGAAATGTGGAGCAGTCCAGTTGCGACATGTTCCCACAGAAGAGCAGGCTACAGATATACTCACGAAAGCTCTAAGGAGAGCTAAGTTCATATATTTCAGAGAAGAGATGGGTATAGTGGAGAACCTTTTTCAGTAGCAGGGACAGGAATTTAATTCTTAGTTGCAGTAGTTGCAGAAGCAGCAGCAACATGAGATCAGTTGCAGCACAGTGCAGAGTTGGCAGCAATACAAGATGTACAGTGCAGAGTTGGCAACAGTACAAGATGCAGGTTAGTTCAGCGCAGAGTTGCAGAATAGTTGGTGAGCAGAGGAAGTTTGTCACTGATATCAGACATCAGCAGCATGTATGGGAGGGGATGTTATGAGATTGTCTAGAACACCTTCCTCACAAAGAGGGAGTCTTCGTTTTTTATGGTTGGGTAGCATCGGACAAGTGTTTTAGTCACAACTTTGGTCAGAGAGACTAAGAAACACTAGAACTCTAGAACTCATAAAAAGTCTTGGGAGAAAAACACATAGAGATGCCTCAATTAAGTTAATTAGTCAATAATTAAATTTTTCCCAAGTCTAACTTAAGAAAAATGATTAGGTCAGAGAGTCGCAAAGCCAAACATTCTTCGTTCTCCCCCTCTACCCACTCTAGTAGGGGGTAGTGCCCTGTTCACAGATATAAGACAGCGAGGGCTTGCCCTGGCCCAATGAATGAAGCAAGTGGGGGCCAATGGGACCCCTTCCTACAAACAAATAATGATGTACAAAGGTAAAAGTCCTTTGGAAGGAGTACAGATCACGGGTTTAGACACCACAAGGAAAAATGAGCTCAGCAAGAAGACAAAACTGGATGGCAACACAAAGGAAACCCAATTTCCACACTAGACAAAAGGCATAAAAATTCTGGAAGGAAAAGACAAACCAGATCCCACTCAAGGAGCGGGAAAGAACACCAAAGAAGCGGAGGCTGCTGAAACCTCCCCCTTGAAAGGCCCAGACCCAGAAGAACCAGCCGCGGAAAACAAACAACAAAGAGACCAGGGGAGATGTAAACCAAAAACTACAGAAAGCCTGAGGGTTATCATCACTGACCTCGAACTGCAAGCCTATAGGGATCACATGGCTATTCATGCAGTGATATGCAAGTTCATGGGCTTTTGGCCCACAGAAAAAGCCTTATGCCAATGGATCAAGCAAACTTGGAAGCCGAAAGGAGATGTTAAACTCCACCTAGGGGCCAAAGGATTTTTTACGGTGGTCTTTGCAAACCTTGAAGACAGAGACCGCATCTTTGATGGAGGCCCTTACTTCTATGCCTCAGCAGGCCTCTACATGAGACCCTGGAAACCAAATTTCGCTCCAAAACAGGAAACATTCAAGCATGTTCTGGTTTGGATCCGCATGTTTTCCCTCCCTATCGACTATTGGAGACCAGCAACCTTAGAGCAAATCGGCAATAAACTCGGCACCTTCATACAAGCATTAGAAGCGGCCCTCCAAAAAAGGTACACATCTTGCGCTCGAATATGTGTTGAAATGGACGTTTCAGGTGCTCTCCACGAAGGTCTATGGTTGGAATACACAGATGAAGTCTTTTTCCAAGCCATAGACTACGAACAAATACCTTTCAGATGCAGAAAATGCCATGAACATGGCCATCTGATCCAGGAATGTCCCATGCACAAGCCTGTAGAGAAGGCTAAGGATCTCCCAAGCAAAAATCAGGATGGTTTCGTCCGACCCACAGGCAGACACCGGACTAATAGAAGAAACCAACCGAAGACAGGAAACATCAACAAAAGGTCTATGAACGCCTTTGAGGTGCTTGGAGAGGAAACTGGAGCAGAGGAGGATACCCAAACACCGGCATCGGAGCAGGAAATCCCGGAAAAGAACAATCAGAACACCCAAATGCCAACTCCAATCTCGATTGATGATTTTCTCCGAGATCCAGGATTGAGGAAAGACGCGGAAGGGGACAAGGAAATGACATTAAGTGAAGTGGGCACAGAGGATCAGGACCTAAATGACACTCTAGAACAAGAAGGAATGGACCTTAACAACACAGTAGAGCAATGGAAACAAAAAGGGGTGGAGCACATTCCAGAGGAAGAGATTGACAAAGCCAACTTCCTCTTTCTATCAAAGTAGGATGGAGCCCTGAAGGGGCAGAAAAGGGGTCTGAGCGCAACAAAAGGACTGGGCATCAAGGCACAAAACCTACACCAAACTTATTCTAATGCAAAACACAAAAAGAAACGGGGCAGAAGAAAAAATAATGAGCCGCTCCATGAGCTCAGCCAAATGCTCATCAACTCGGGCAAGATGAAGATCCATGAGGCTTTCCCTCTCTCCTCATAATTATAGTTTTAACTATGAAGATACTCTCATGGAATGCAAGAGGGCTCAACAGCCAAACCAAACAAAGATTATTGAAAAAGAAAGTCACACAAGAAAATCCGGACATTGTTTTCCTGCAGGAAACCAAATGCTCTAGGCTAAAGCTGGAAGGGATAGGCAGAAGACTGGGAAAGAGAATGGAGCACTTGGAAGTAGAGGGTAATGGTCTGGAAGGGGGCTTAGCCATCTTCTGGAACCCCCACTCCCTACTCCTCCTTAACGTCGAGGCCTCCAGATCCTACATTTCCATTGAAATGCAGATCCTAGGAGAAGCTGGCACTTACTTATTCACTAATGTCTACAGCCCCCAAAGGTTGGAGGATAAGCTACAGCTACTGGACAACCTATCCAAGATGCAACAAAAGGCACTCTCATGCTAAGGCCATCTATGGAGGAGATTTCAACATGATTACCTCTTTGAGGGAAAAAAAGGGTGGACTTCAAACCTTAAACAGAGATGCCGAGGCCTTCATTTCTTTCATAAGAACGGCTAACCTGGTGAACATCCAACCAAAAAATGGTATTTTCACTTGGAATAATAAGAGAGGAGGAGACAGGCTTATCGCATCTAAGCTTGATCGGTTTCTAATCTTGGATACCATTCTCCTTGAGAGAATCACAATGGAATCTAAGATTAGTCCATCTGGAGGATCGGATCATTGGCCCATCTCTTTATAGGCAACCATTCTTGGAACCCCAAAAAATAGACCCTTTCGCTTTGAAAAATTCTGGCTCAGTCATCCAACTTTCACCACCAACATCCAACTATGGTGGAACGAGCAGTTGGACATTAGAGGAACCAAAATGTTTCGACTACAAGCTAGATTGAGGCACATAAGGGGAAAGCTACAAACTTGGAACCAAGAGGTCTTTGGCAACATCTTTGAGGACAAGCAAGCCCTGGAGGATCAGATGACTCTACTACATAACAACTGGATCAAGGGGACATATCTCAGAACTCCATTAACACAGAGCATGACCTCTTGCAAAAATGGAACGAGAGATGCAATCAGGCAGAAACTTTATGGAGACAAAAATCCCTTATTCAATGGCTGAACGAAGGGGGAAAAACACCAAATTTTTCCATCGCTCAGCCATGGATTACAGAGGCACTAATAAAATAGCCAAGCTTAAGGATGAACAGGGAGCCTCCTTTCAATCTCATCAGGAGATTGCCTCTATCCTCAGGAACCACTTCAGTCTTATTGCCACAGAACCGAACATCAACAGACAAGAGGCAATCAATACAGTCATTACCTCTATTCCCAAGCTAATCATAGAGGAACATAACAGGTCATTAGACCGCCCGATCACCCTTCTCGAGGTGGAAGAGGCAGTCAAAGATATGGCCAATGGCAAGGCCCCGGGACCAGATTGATTCACCATTGACTTCTTCAAAGCTCGTTGGTACATAGTGAAGCAAGACATATGGGCGGTGGTCGAGGACTCTAGAAGATCCTCCTCCATACTCAAATCCATAAACTCCACTTTTATTGCCCTCATCCCCAAGGAAGAGGCTGCCTGCACACATTCTAAATTTCGAACTATAGCTCTCTGCAATGTGCTGTACAAGATCATCTCCAAAGTCGTGGCCAATAGGTTAAAGCCTATTCTCCCTTTGATCATCTCAGAAGAGCAGTCGGGTTATGTGGAAGGCAGGCAAATCATGGACAATGTTTTATTGGCACAGGAAATGATCCACACCCTTCAGTCTCAGAAAAAGGTTGGAATGATCATTCAACTGGACCTCTCAAAAGCATATGATAAGGTTAGTTGGACTTATCCTGAAGCAATCTTGAAAGCTTTTTGGTTTGCCCAGCGTTGGATCAGATGGAATTTGGCAATGGTAAAATCTCCCAGCTTCTCTATGTTGATCAATGGAGCCCCTTCGGACCCCTTCTTCCCTTCCAGAGGCATACGTCAAGGGGAGATCCCATTTCCCCTTTCCTTTTTGTTATCTTAATGGAAGGACTAAGTCGCATCATTAAATCGGCTAAGGACAGGAATATCATCAAAGGTCTGCAGCCCCTGATTCACTCTCCTGCAACTACCCATCAGCAATTCGTGGATGATACCATGCTGCATGGCACCCCTACTATTAAGGAAGCCCAAGGTTTCAAAGCCATTTTGAACCTGTTCAACCAAGCTTCTGGTATGGATCTTAACTTGGATAAATCCTCTGTTTTTTTCTTCCATATGCACTTGGCGGTCCAAAAGCACCTCACTAATATCCTTGGTTTCAAAAGACGCAGCCTCCCATCTAAATATCTTGGCATTCCTCTCACTGGCAAGCCTTGGCAAAAACTCCACTGGGAGCATTTGCTCTCCAAGCTAGAGGACAGGGAAATTACTGGACCAACAGAGTTTTGAATTTTGCAGGAAGACTTGTAATGACTAAGGTGGTTCTGCAAGCCATTCCTCTCTACATGCTTTCTATCCTCCCAGCTCCAAAAATGGTTATACATAAAATTAGGAATATTCAAAGAGCCTTTCTTTGGTCGGGCAAAGCAGATAAACATAAATGGGCACTTGTAGCCTGGACTAAATTATGCAAACCCAAAATCCTGGGGGGCTTAGGGCTGCAAGACCCGGACACTATCAACAAAGCTTATGGAGCCAAGCTTTGGTGGCATTGGATCAAGGAACCCCATACACCTTGGGCAAAATTATGGAAGGCCAAATATGCTGAAACGTGGAAAACTGAGGACCTGATCAAAATGACAGATGCCCCTAAAGGTTCCCCTATTTGGAATCTAAACAGAGCTAACAGCCACCTCATTCAAAACCACTGCTTTTGGGAAATTCGAAATGGCAACAATGCTTTATTCTGGGAGGATGCATGGCAACAGCTACCTAAACTAGAAAACCCCAATTATCTTGCCCTACATAGATGGTTTCAGGCCACGGGCACAATAAAAGTCCATCAATATTGGTCTCGTATCAACGAGAACTAGCACTGGAGGAAATGGAATCTAGAGCCTCTCCCCCCAGAGGAAGACATGATAGACCTCCTCAGCACCTTAAACTCTAATCTGAATAAGAGAATGATGCGGTCCACTCAGGAGGAGGACCAACTCAGGTGGGGAAAACTCGACGGAGGAACTTTCAACCTCAAGGAGGCCAGAATGTATGTCGAGCACCAGAACCTCAAAGACAAAGTAGCTTGGCACCCAAATGTCTGGAACAATGCTCTCTGGCCAAAGATAAAATCTTTTCTTTCGCTTCTCATGCATCGCAAAATACTTGCCTGGGAGAATTTAGTGAAAAGAGGTTTCGTTGGGCCTTCCAGGTGCCCCCTCTGTGAAAAGGATGAGGATACAATGAACCATCTCCTTAATGATTGTGACTGGACCAATAATTTGTGGGAATGGATGAAGGGAATATTCAAACAAACAGACAGACACAAAGATTCTATTCAAGACTCCATTGCAAATTGGCGCACAAAATATTCCAATTGTAATACGGTTAATGCCCTTTGGAGGCTCTGCCCCAGTTTTATAGTCTGGAACACTTGGAAAGAGAGGAACAGACAAATTTTTCAAAAAGAAGTCAAGCAGCTTGAAACCATCAAAACAGTCATTATGCACAGTTTAAAAGAGACTGCCCTTACCATCTGCAAAGCGAAACAGGACAAGACGCTCACTCCCAATGACTCTCGCATCCTATTGTTGTTTGGCATGAATGGTCTGATAAGTCACAAGGCTCAAGCTAACCACCCTCGACCTGCTCCCGTTCCTTCGGCCTGGCTGCCCCCCACCCCGGGGTTCTGCAAATTAAATTTCGACGGGGCCTCCAGGGGCAACCCTGGCCCTGCAGGGCTTGGAGGCGTCATCCGTAATGACAAAGGTGAAATCCTCCACATTTTCTGCAGAGCGCTTGGGGAGGCCACCAACAATGAAGCAGAATTCGCAGCCCTGGAACAGGGGCTGCAAATCCTCATCCGGCTGGGTAAAGGCTCTGTTATAGTGGAAGGAGATTCCCTCTTGGCCATCACTACGGCGAAGAGAATGCAAAATGGAACTCGGCCGGAGAAAGTTACAAAGCACTGGAGATTAGCCATGGTTACAGCGCTCATTGCGAAACATCTCTCCTCCCTCAGCAGCATTGTTCCACAGGCAGTTAGGCGGAAAGCAAATGTCTTAGCGGATTGCCTTGCCAACCACGCGGTCGATCATCCGATGGAGATCACTGACACTTGTTGGCAAGACGTCACAGAAGACGAGCTTCGGAATCAGTGCACTCTCATCTCGAGGCAAGATCTTACAGGAGAATCAAGAGCGGAAGAAGGGCTGCAGGATACGGCTCATTAGTAACCTATGCGAATTAACAATATACTTAACGCCAAACGGAGGTACAACGGGCGACAGGCCCATGGAGTACCTGGGGAAGGGTGGAAAATCATCCACAAGGACAAAGTTTATCGGACGGGGAGGACAATCAACAAAAAGTATGATCGGCACAGTCAGCAAGAAGCAGGTGAGGACACCTGGCTTTCAACCAATAGCCTCAAGCGTGGTAGAGTAATGGCTTTGGATCGGCATCATGAGAACGAGCTGGGAAACCGAAATGGGATTTATTATGGCAGGAACATCATATCTCCGAAGGCAAAGTGGGAGATCTCAAGCCAGACCATTCCACCCTCAGCTATATCTAAGGCATTCAACCAGGTGATCAAGACATTGCATTCTCCTAGCTCGTTTCTTAAAAATCTCAGTGTTGTTAGGATTTTCATTGTCTCCTCCACCTGCAATTACACTATGGGTCGTGAGAGTAGTCAGAATGCTTCTGCTAACTAGGACCTGAAAAAAGACCGTGAGGCTTATGAGACCCAGAACACTCGGAAAGAAAAAAGCAAAATCGAAAAGCTTGAAGTTGCGGCTACAAAGGAAGAAGAACAAATGGACGTTCAGGCTCTGGAGACGGAAATGGACTGGATATCTGATCCAGGCACAACGACCACCAGAGCCACACAATACGTTCGAACCCAAGGTGAAATGTGGCGAATGAAGACCATGCTGGCCAAAGCGCTCAGCGTGCGGGCTGAAGATATCAAGAAAGCACACCAGGCCATCTCCCTCGTTTTTATAGAGAACTCAGCAAAGCTTGATGCCATGGAATTCAATTTCAGTGCCCTGACTCAGGAAGTCAGACTCTTGTCACACAAGCTGGAAGTCCTCATCAATCTCCTCAGGCTCTCCATCCGTCAGGGAACAAAAGCTGCTGTGGATGTCCCGGCAGAGGAAATTGACACCAGTAAGGTGAAGCGCACCACTCCTCAAAGGATTCTGCAGCCCGAGTTCGAGACTGCAACGGCCGGCCCAAGTGCAACCAGTAAAGACTATGTGATTTTCAAGCTGTAATGGCTTCTAGTTTTCTTGTTTCTCTCTCATTTTGCATCTTTATCGCAGTTTTGGAGGTCCTCCAGGCCCTCTCTCTTTTTGTGACTACTGTCAAGCAACCCTGGGTATTTGATTTTTCTAGTTTGGATCCCTCATTAGGCAGCCCTGCGTGGTTGGTCTCGGGTTCCAAAGATGCAGTTTTAGTTGCTTACAGTCATTTTGAGCATAAGTGATGAATTTGTTTTCTCTGTCTGTGCATACAAACCTTTTGTATCCTATGTAATTTTATGATATAATATATATAACCGTTGATTTACACAAAAAAAACAACTAGACGAGTTTTTTCACCCATAAACCTCCAAAGTTGGGGTGCGGCTTAATAATTGGGCCTTGAGTGTGTCATAATGTTAGAATTTACCAAAGCCAACACCCAGGGGCCAGTATTCAATTCCCAACAATTATTAACTGAACAATTACACGACCAGATTCATAACACAAAAAATATAGCAGAAGAAAAATTACTCCATCTGAATCACATACACATTAATATATTTTGCCCAATTAATAGTTCTTCATTAATAAATTAATCCTGGAACTTACTTGGGCTCTCGTACTAGGGGTAATGGCCTACCTAAGAAAATAAAATATTGATTAACAACCTCACTGCACTCTCTTAGACGCAGCACATGCTCATTAAGAAGCCTCTCTCAATCTTGTGTTATTTTTGTGTCTTGTCCTCACCTTAGCCTCGCCTTTATAACTTTAGATTGATCCAAAACCCTATCCATAATCTCAAAGTGATGGACGAGGATCAGAGTGACAGCTCCCTCCCTGAGCAATTGTCGCGGTGCCTGTACAATTAGGGCGACAATAGGCCCAAATCAAGAGAATATAGGGCAATACAAAGCCCAATCTTGACAGCAAGTAATCAGCCTAATTTGAGGGGACAAGCCTGCCATTTGACAGTCCTAACATCCAGGAATCAAAGGTTGCCTACATTCAGCAATGAAGAGGGAGTACGCAAGCCTAAATCAAGGAAATCGTAACAACAATTAAGGAGAATTCGTTGGGTCTCCCTCATCTCTCAAATTCTATATAATGGACCCATTTGCTTTCATTTTGGGAGGATGGAAGCTTGAAGAGCTTAGGAAAACTATATTGTAATTTGCCTCATTTTCTTGCTAGTAAAAAAGACTTTGGAGGTCCATGATCTATTATCTTGTCTGGTTTGTTTGGAGCCTATTGAGGTAACCTTGTTATATTTTCATGTTATTGCTTTGACTTTGTAGCTTGGGCCTTGTTAGGGACATTGTTGTCCAAAGGAGAAGGCTAGAAAGTATTTGTTAGCCTCTTCTTAGTTTACATTCTAGAATTGAAATTCACATGTGATTCTCTGTTGAATAGCATGTTTATTCATTTCATTGTGTAAACTACACCCATGTCTACTAATTTCTCCGCAAGATTATAAGTGTTTTACAAGTTCCTCAAGCTTGGAGTTGGGAAAGTCCATGGTTGGTGTTGAAGTTTCTAAGTCTAACAGTTAGAAACCCTCCATGTACTTTCTAATTTATTCCTTCCTACTTGTTCTGATTAATTAACAAGTTATTTACCATGTAAATACTGAAAATAAACACAAGTACATGCTCAACACATTACAGATCATCAACTGAAGGAAACAAAAACAAGCACACAAATGACACCGTTATTTTTGGACTAATGTCCCCGTAAAAACGCAATGCGAGAAAACCAGTGCAGTTATCTGAGGGTTTGATTTATTACACAGTTTCAGAATACAATCTGGGTGCCAAATCCAGCTCACCCAACAAAGAAAAATCTCGGCAGTAGTACCTCTCCTTCGGAGACAGATGCTCCAGCTAAAATCCCAGATAAACACTCCGACAACTCCTCAACTCCAATCTGCCCCACGAAAATCCCCAGCGTCAACCTCTAGGGACTATGTCAGCCTCTTTTGCCCTCTGCGTCAGCTTTCCCGAAAGTTCCGGCTTTTGCCCTCTGCGTCAGCTTTCCCGGAAGTTCCGGCTTTTGCCCTCTGCGTCAGCTTTCCCAGCAATTCCGGCAGTTCACGACAGTTCCGGTTGTTCCCGACATTTCTGGCTTCTACCCTCTGCATCAGCTTTCCCGGTTGTTCCGGCAGTTCCGGTTGTTCCTGACAGTTCCGGCTTCTGCCCTCTGCGTCAACTATTCCGACTGTTCCTAGCTATTCCCAACAATTCCGGCTTCTGCCCTTTGTGTCAGCTTTCCCGGCTGCTGTGCTGATCCTCCCATCACTCTCTCTACCTCTCTGCTTCTGTATTCACTGCCCCTCAGTTGCAACTCCTTATCACTCTCTCAACTTTCTCAGTGAACCCAACCCCAAAAAGTCGAAATCTTGATCTCTTGGTATGTTCTCCAAGTGACCCTCAAGCCTCCTCTTATACTTTTTTCATTGACAAATCAACGGCCGAGATTAAGTCCCTAATCAATGACTAAGATTAGCTCTGGCTCGATCCATGACTTTTGGACCATTCTAACATAGTTTATATTAATTCACATTAATATTTTATTTTCCCTAAGTTTAAACTTAAGGACTTCATTAAAAATATTAATTATTTTAATATCTCCCTAACTGTTTAAAATCTGCCCAAACCCTTTCTGGGCATTGGATATCTCATGTGCCCTAACCTCTCCACCAAATTTCGTGGCTAGAGCACATCCGATGCTACCCCAAATCAACACTCCCTCTTAGCGAGGAATGTGCTCTAGCAATACTCCTTACTAAGTAAATTATGTACTTTACACATAAAGTCACTTTATAAAGTACAAGTGAATTTAATATTAGAAAAAGTACATGGTACAACACTTTTAAATATCATAAAATATGTACTTTACACATAAAGTCACTTTATAAAGTACAAGTGATTTTAATATTAAAAAAGGTACATGGTACAACACTTCTAAATATTTTTTCAACCCATGACATTAATATGACTCGTAAATTTAAAAGAAGCTCAAGGTATGGCTGAAATGATAGAAAAATACAGACGAGTTTCAGGAAAATCAAACATTCCTAGCTTCACAAAAGGAAAGTCTGAGTCAAAAGCCAAGGAAGAAGAAGCTAAGGAGGCAGCAAGTGACCCAATCAGAGAATTAACTCAATTGATCAAGACTATGGAAATGAATCATGATAACCAAATGAATGCTTTATAGAACAAATTGGTGGCTATGGAGAGAAAATAAGCGGGAAATTTTCAATCAAGGCCCAATGGTAGGTGGCAAAAGAAGGGTCCTCCACAAGACCATAGGCCACCTAATCCATTGGAATCTATTAACTTGGTGAGTTGAGCTCCTCCCTATTGTACACTTTGTGATGATTTCCACAAGAAATCCACTTGCCCAATTTTTTGTAGGATAGTTGAAGAGGAATATGAAGGAACCATTGAACAAATTGTTGAAGAAAGTGTAACGAGGTTCGGTCTTCATAAATGTAATTTTGATCTTTGTACTTGTAAAAGAAAAAAATTTATTATTTGTGATTTGTAAAAATGAGTTTCCTGCTCATTGCATATGTCAAGCACATGTTTAAGTGCTTCTAGGAAAGTCAAAGAGTCAATGTAACTGTTAAAGACCCATGAGGGCATGTTACACTATGTAAATCTATGTACTAGAGTCAAAGAAATATGTCAAAGGTGATCCTCCAAAGCAAAGACAAGTCTCCTCTTCAAAGTCGGCTCAAAAATTATTTTTTGGTGCACTTAAGGACATGTCGGCCTCACTAGCTCAAGTCGGCCCAAATAGGAGGGACAGTCTCCTATATATAGGGCAGTTTGACCTCACAAAAGTATCATAAATCATCTCTGAAATCAACGAAGAAGAAAGGACGAAAAGAGGTGCGAAAAAGGTGCATATAAGGTGATTCTAGGGCAGCGAAGAAGAAGCCGAGTTTGGGAGGTCTGTTTTGGGGTCAAATTATGTCACATGTGCGAAGGAAAAGAGGGTAAGTCTGCTGCCATATCAGATCCAGAATTGCAGCAACCTAAGAGAACTCGTTTGGGTGGAAAAGAGGCTCCAAATAGGCCTCCATCTCAAGCGAAGAAGGTCCCACCTCAAGTGAAGGAAGGGAGCAAGCTAGAAGGACAATCTTGAGCCCTAATCATCCACACGTGCAAGGAAAAATCAGATCTGCAGTAGGGTTAGAGGATCAGCCTCTAACTCAAAAATATACCTCAAGAAGAACCTCATTCTCTAGCCCAAGTATCAAAGAGACGAAACACTGCCTAGCAAGGTAGAGAAGGGAAGGAAGACACCAAAAAAGAGGTCTTTGAGGAGACCTAGGGTTTCTGTAGTTGCCGGAAAAAGAGCGAAGAAAAGTGCTATCAGTTGCCGGAAGAAGTGCGAAGAAAGAGATCAAGGTGCAGAGCAGAAGAAGGCATTGATTGAAGAACAAAAGGAAGAAAGATTGTGTCTTGTCACTTGTGCTTGGAATTTGTCAATTGAAGCTTCAATAAGAGATATTTGCAGAAGGGTTTTACTCTCTAGGAGAGAGAGGTTTTGTCCTGGCTGAGAGCCAACATCTTCTGTTCTTGTCTCTTTTGTTTCGGTAACTGTTTGATGAAGTAAGAGAACACACTCTAATAATAATAAGAGAAGATTGTGCTAATAAGAAAAAGAAAAAAGTACCTCACAAATAGTTATCATCGTCAAAAGAATCTCATCCTACATAGATGCCCTAGATTCTTCAACACAAATCAACATGTTTACCCTCTCCATGGAAAATTTGATGGAAACCATTGAAAGAAGCCAAAAGGTTGATGATTTGTCCAAAAAATGTTGAAAGTATTGATAACAAGATGTGCGTTAATGATAGTGTCACAAAAAATTATGGTGAAAAGCCTATGCAAGAAAAAGTCCTTGCAATGGCCAATCAAAAGGGGGTGGCATATCAAAGGAAAGAAAATAAAGATCAAAGTGTGCCTAAGGTTTTCACTTCACCCATTTTAGAATTGAATTTTGATTAGGTGATTAGATCAGCAATGCCAAGGTGTTGGTTCCAGTATCGGAACTCTGTAAGATACCGTCTCAAAGGCCAAAGTTGTTAAAAGCTATTGAAGTATCTCAAGGAGGGGGTAGTGGGAGGATGCCAAGGAATGTACCAGCGGATGCTCCAATAATCTTACAGAATATGGATAGGTATATGAGTAATGAACAGCATCAACCATTCTTTATCACTTTGATGGTAAATGACCTCTTCTCGCATAACTACATGTTAGACTCAGATCCATCATCAAATGTCATGACTAAGAAAGTCATGGAGCAGTTGAATCTGAGGATAACTAGGCATTATGACAACATCTGTGCCATGCACTCTAAAAATATTGAAGTATGTGGTTTGATTAAGGATCTTCAAGTTCACTTAGCAGCATATCCAGATATCATGATCACCATGGACATTGTGTTGGAAATACTGAGAGGGGGCTGTGAATGGCATTTCTTTACAACTGTTATATTATGCCAATTAAGATCACTAGTTACACCAAAACACACGATGTAGAACAAGAAAAATAATTTTATTAATAAAAATAGTGAGGACTCCAATTCTCTACAAGAATTTAGGCTCCAACCAGTACAAAAAAATTCTAACTTCTTCAAGGCTCCAACCCTGAATGAGGACTCCAATCCTCAATTATATAGGCAGGTTGCAACCTAGTCTCTCACAAGGCTCCAACCTTGTATGAGGAGTCCAATCCTCTATTTTGCAAATATAGGCACCAACCTGGTATATATGAGGAGTCCAATCCTCTCAGGCTCCAACTCTTCCAAAATACTTCAAATGCAAATCCTTCCAATGTCTGCTCCAAAGTCTCTTCAATGATTGTTCGAAACCATGCTTAAAATTCTGCTCTACAAAGTCTTCAGGATATGCTCAAGCCTCAAACTGCTCCCCATGGTCTGTTCCAAAACCACTTCAAAAGGTTTTAAGAATGCTTCAAAAGATTCCTCCAAAAGTCTTCAATAGGGATGCTTAAAGGGTCTTCAAGGGTTGCTCCAAACAACTCTTCACAGGATGCTCCAAAAATACTTCAACATGACTTAAAGAATGACATCAATAACCTTACTCAAATCAGCTCCAAGAATGATTTCAATATTAGCTCCAAAAATACTCCAAGATCTGCTCCACAAGATCACTTAGAAGCCTCATCAAGAACTGGGTCAATATCTGCTTTCAAATTAGGCCAAGGTCTGCTAGAAGAACTTTCAAATCTTGGATGGTGTGCCTCAGGAATCTCGCATGTTCTTCCTCTTATGCACCACATGGCTCTTTACAACCTCTTGCGCCTTTTGATGTCAAATCTGCTTCAAGTAAAGTCAAAATCACAGGCTTGAGTATATTCTAAATCTCTGGACTGAAGTCTACAGGTCCAAAGTAATCTTTTCACAAGCCAAATCTGCAACTCTACCACAGGGCTGAATTTTGAAGTAAGATATACGAAGTTGTTCCTTAACAGAGCTCAAGGTCTGTCCAAAAAAGGTGCTTCTAAAGAACAGAGAGTACTACAAGAGTGCCGAATTTCTCAATAATGAATGGCTCAAGAACGTTCCAAAGACTGGTCAAATAACCCTTAAATGATGATAGAGATAAAACCACAGAAAAAGGTCATAGTCTAATTGTAATCTAAGAGATAAAACCTCGATCTGATTGTAGTCACAGAAACAACACAGAATTTGGCTCTCTCTTCCACAGATATATATCACAGACCTTCGGCCCTTCTTCCACGGGGTCTAGCCACAGAATTTCGGCCCTATTCAATAGAGACAAATCACAGGATCTTCATCCCTCTTCCTCGGGAGTTTTCGGTCTACTTGCACAGAGAAAATTACAGAGATTCGGCCTTCTAGAACAGAGATGAACCACAGAGAAACTCGACCCTTTTCAAGAGATATGCCTTTCTGTTCCTTGACCGGGTACTCTACTTCCCTTCACGAGTTCTTCTTGTATCTTCTTGGTCGAGTTCAGGTCAGCAAATGAGAGAGAAGTTACTCCTATTTATACTTGTTTGGTCATTGAACAGTCATGTCTATTGGAGGGAGCCGACATGAGCATGAGGCCGACATGACTAAAATTAGGCCAACATGACTAAAATTAGGCCGACCTGTGTACAAAATTCAATTTATTTAGATTTTATTTTATTTGTCAGCAATTTATGATGGTCTATGTTGAACCATATATTAAAAGTTATCTTCTCAAAGCATTTTCTTATCTTCAACCAAGGCCTGTTCCACCAACACGCTGAAATTGATCAGGAGAATCAACTCTTAAAATAATATCACTTGTTCCAATGTTTACCACAAGATACGGGTACAAGCTCTGGCTTCCATCTAATACTGCAATATTGACATATCTTTCAAGAAGAGGACTCTTTGAAACAGTCGTAGTGCTCATCTTATTTCTACCATTATGCCCTCCAATGGTATCCTCCTTACAATCACTGTTCACAATACTCTCATCATCATCACTGCAATATACAAGACAACTTCATCCCACAACTCAGCCAGCCTAACTGAAGTATGACTATTGTTTGCATTCACCATTGAGGATGATGTCACTGACTCTGGCACTTGTTTTGCCATCAATGACAACACCTCAACACGTTGTTGTGATGGATGCGCTAGATGCATGGGGCATGCTCCTATCAAGGAAGGGTGCAAGTACTGAATCCTATAATCATTCACCTGTTCGGATCCATTTCAGAACACCTTATAATTATTTATTGAGTCCACTATACTTTATTGTTACACATCCTCTAAAATATTATGGTTTTATTATACATTAATATTGTAAGAATTTATTAGAGGTGGCAAGAGCCTAGGGGGGTGATCCTTTGCCCCAAAGGACAAGTGGAGCTTTCTTTTGCTTGGGGTCTAGGAGTAGCATCAAACAACCAAGCAAAGACATACAATCTTTTACAAGGTGTAATCCAAGCTAAGGAATAGGGTCTTTTACAAGGTAGAATCCAAGTTACGGCACCAAATAATTATCAATTAATTATTGTTAAGGACTTCAAAATAATCATATACCATCTCATCAAAAAAATTAGCCCTGTGGGGAGGTAAAATTAAAGGCAATTCTTCAAAGAAACACGCTTCATCTTAATCAGATAAGGGACTACTCGGTTTTCCGTGTTCTTAGAAAAAACAATCAACAGGCAGATCTAATGGCTAACAAAGGAAGTGAGAGGGATGTTGGATCCCCGATTGTCAATGAGCAAGATCATATAATTCAGCAACTCCAACTTCGACATAATCAAACTGGTACAAAATTGACCTTTGCAATGGAACAACTGGTGGAACATGGCACCCAATTCCGCGGGATGCACAACAAGATAACAACAATTCGACATCAAATGGGAGCAGTTGTTGCACAATCTGGACAGTATTCATCTATATTCTCCTTCCTTGGGTAGCTCCACCAGCCAGCTTGGGTAAACCCTTGTTGGATCCCTGATTGTCTTTGAGCAAGATGGAAATTCAGCAACTCCAACTTCGACATAATCAAACCATTACAACCTGACCTTTGCAATGGAACAAGTGATGGAACATAGAACCCAATTCTGCAGAATAGACAATGAGTAGCAACAATTCGGCATCAGATGGAGCAGTTGCTGCGCACTCTGGACCAAATTCATCGATATTCTCCTTCCTTGGGTAACTCCACCAACCACACCAACTTAGAAATACCTGACTTGAATGCACCTGTGCCTATTTGCAGAAATTAAAATATTCTAAAAGAGGAAAATATGGGTGATGATGGATCTATAAACAAATAAATGTTTTCTGATGCAACTTAGGTGTCGTAAGCTATGTTACCCATCAAAGTGGGTGACCCCCAGGAGAAACTTTTCTCCTATTCATCTCTTCCATCCTGCAGCCTCTGATAGCCACCGAGTAGTCAGTGTGATGTGGCATCCATATCTCTGCCACCTGCATCAGTCACATGTCTCCTGACCCATTTGCCAAGAGCAGCTGTTCCAAGGTGGGCTTCTAATCAAAAGGTACTTTATTCATTTTGGAATCGGGTGCTTATGCTTGTTTATATTTGGGCATTTTAACATGGATTATAGGGTGACTTGGATGAAAGAAGGGTCTTGGCTGTAATCTTGTTCCCTCTCCTTAAATGTGGGGTTAACTTTCAATTCTAGTCCAGTGGGACCTCCCCTAATGGCCCAATGGGAAAAGAAGGGGCACTACTTGGGAAGTCATGTGTCCAGCCAGGTATTTTGGTAACTCCACAAGTTGTTATTTTCTATCAATAAGAGCATTAATATATACAAAGGAGAGGGAGGCCCTTGGGATTCACATTTCAAGGTCTCTTCGTCTTCTTATTTTGAATTTACATATTTACAAAATATTTTCCTATGTTGCACGAAACTTCTAGGAACCCGACGTTTCGGGCCGTACCTGTACCCGAAACTCCGAAACTCGGTCGAAACTTGACAGAAAATCGACCATCATGTGATCATGTAGCGAGTTAATATAGACTTGGTTTTCCTTCTAAATTGTCATCTATGGGTCTTATTCCCTTTTTTCTTGCAAGATAATATGTTATTCACTTACTTAAAACCTTTTTTATATATATCTAGACATATATGACGTTTTAGTTGATGTTTCCATTTTTGGGAGGTGACGTTTCTAAACTTACCCGTTTCGGAAACTCTGAAACATTTCAGCGTTCCGTGCAACTTAGATATTTTCCCAATCCCAAAGGATTAGGTGCCAACATTCCCCCCGCCCTCCCCCCCCCCCCTCCTTTAATCTGAAGGGATGTTTACTTTCAATTCTAGTCCAGTGGGACCTCCCCTAATAAGCCCAATAGGTATAGGAGGGGCACTACTTGGGAAGTCATGTGTCAAGCTAGGTGTTTTGATAACTCCACAAGTTGTTATTTTCTATTAAGAAGAGCATTAATATATGCAAAGGAGAGGGAGGCCTTTGGGATTCACATTTCAAGGTCTCTTCGTCTTCTTATTTGTTATTTACATACTTACAAAATATTTTCCCAATCCCAAAGGATTAGGTGTCAACATCCCCCCCCCCTCTTAACCTGAAGGGATGTTTGTAAGTCCAAGCATCATTCTGAATCTTCCAAACTTTTCTCTTCCAAGCGCATTGGTGGAGATGATTGCGATCTACTCATTTGTGGAACAATGGCGTAGGTGAATAACCTTGGCCTCAACATGATGTCAAATCAAATGATACTTTGTATTGATATGTTTGGTTCAATCATGGAACTTTGGATTCTTGGCCAGTTTTATTACAGAAGTATTATCAATTGGAAGAGAAGTAGAAAGCACGTGTTTCTCCTGCAAATCTTCAAGTATTTTCCTGAGCACACAATCTCTTTGGTTGCTTCCTGTTGGAAAATGTAACTAGGTTCGGTCTTCATTTAATGTATTTGAATCATCTTGTAATGTACTTATCAAAAGAATAAAGAAAATAATTTTTATTATTATTATTTTGACTTATTAAAGCATGGGTTTCATGCTTGGGTCACCATGTTTTAGGTCAAAGTCCCCATTAAGGACTTCTAGGATTTATTCTAAGTCAATAGAGTCATTGTACTTTTAAAGAGACCCTTCTTGGGCTTTTGAATCATGTAAAAAAATTAAGTATTGAGTCAAATATGATTTATGTATCCTCCACACCAAGTCGGCCTAGAAGAAATCAAGTCGACCTAAGGACCCTAATTCGACCTCACATGGAGCCTATAAATACAAGCACATCAAATTCATTTGGAACACACTCTCTCACAAGAAGTTCGATATCTCTTGTAGCTGGGAAAAGTGTGAAGTCTGTGCTGGGAAGCCAAAGGAAGTGCGAGTTGGGTGGAGTCTAAGGAGAAGAAGAAAATCAAAATTTTGGTGCCTCTCTCTCTCTGTTTCGTGCCCTAGATTGGGAGATCGAAGTCTTCCAAGTTTCACTATTGCTGAAAGCTGCTGCTGCCTAGTCGAAGTTGTTGGAAAGGGGTCGAAGATATGGGAGGCTGACTTGGTGTGGAGGGAGGTTTGGTCTTTGTCTAGGGTGAAGAGTCTCAAAGAATACTATTGAAAGGAAAAATTTATTGATTGGGTTTTCCCCTGGCATAGTGCCTACATTTGGTGTCTATTGTTTTATGTGTTGTTGCCTTGGTAATTTCTTGATGTACTAAAAGAAAGAAGATCTAAAGAATCGTAATAACAAGAAACATCACAAGTAATTATCAAGAATAAGAAAATATTTCTGCCTTTCTAATTTTCTAACATGGTTTCAGAGCTTTGGTGCAGAAGGAAGAAAAAGGCAGTCTCAACTCTCAAGCACTTGATCAAGGAACCATTCAAAAGGATTATCTCAAGGAAGGAATCTACTATATTCAAGGAAGATGTCTAACACAATCAAGGGAGAGAATAAACTTGAAGGAGCCTCTAACTACAGGTCCTGGAAGAAGAGGATTGACCTCATCCTTGAAAAGAATAAGGTACTAGACTTGGTCAAAGGAAAAGTAAAGAAGCCTATATAGGATTCCAGTGATGATGACAAAGTGAAATTCAGGGAACTAGAATTGGTGGCCATGACTTTGATGGTAGAAGGAATAAAGGACAACCTTGTCCCATTCATAGCTAACATCGATCATGCTCAGGAAATGTATGAAGCCTTGTCAAAGTTATTTACTATTAAGAACATTGGTCAAGTAGCAAGTTTGAAGAATGAGCTAAGGACCACAAAGATGACTCAAGAAGACACAGTGGCATCCTTCTTTGTGAATTGATTAGCCATTAATGAGTTGAATGTTAACTGAAAGCACGGAAATCGAGGAAACTGCTTGAATTGATCACTTTACGACAGCTAATAAACCATAATTAAGATGCAAAACAGAAGTGAAAACAGCAAATACACAGTTATACCAGATAGCAAGATTGATTACGGAGTTCGTCCCTGATGGACTACGTCTCCGGGTCCGCTTTCAAGATGGGCGACCGTTTTATTAGGAATGAGAAGAAGGTGTTGATTACACAGAGAAAAGACCAGACTGAATGTGCACACAGGCACTTCTGATCACTGTCATCAAATAGCCCTCTGAACCTTCTTTCCAACGTCGCTTACGGTTTCCAATTCCGACTTTGAATGCTCCCAAAACCCTGCAAACAAAATCGCCTCTATCCTCCAGAACCTACATACAAAAGTTGAAAACCACACTCCCTGATCAATGAAGAGAAATTTTGCCTTTATAGGCCTGTGGACACATGATAAGGTCCTTGACTGCTTTTGAGGTGGATGAGCTGACTTCTGGGGTTGAATTACAGTTTTTTGGTTATGTTTTGCCACCTTGGTTCATCATGCCATGGTCTTCGAATTAGTTTGTTAACAAACTTAACAAAAAAATCCAAAATAAACTTTATTATAAGGCGGAAACCATTAGCTGTTTTCTAACCACGTGGAGGGGAGAGACTGTCACATGTGAACATGGCAGTTGACTGCCACCTAGTGGCTATCTTCGGCGATTCCGGCTACCCTCGCGATGACAGTTGATATGTGACCGCGTTCTCCCCGCGTAGTTATCGCTGGCGGCTTACCACTTATGTTTCCGTTGCAGTCTAACTATAACACGTAACCTCTGCTCACATGTGACATATACTCTGGCGGTTAGTAAACTGCGGTTTTAGGACTGGAACTGTAACCATCCGCCGTTTGTAATCCCTGCTCACATGCCTTCTCCACCGCGGTTTACATACTCGCACGGTTAAGGCGTTGTTTATATTGTTTATATGTAATGTTTTACATGGTTTATAAAGGCCGAGACTTAGTTTTTCTAATACATTTGATTTGTAAAAGGGTGGCAATGTATTTAAATACATAGGTTAATGTATTAGGGTGAGGGTTTTTAGCATAGGTTAGGATATAGGATTAGGTTTAGCATAGGATTTGATTTGATACATGGTTTTAGGCATGAATTTGATTAGGGTTTTGGTGTTTAGTTTTAGTCATTAGGACTTAGATGTAGGATTAGGGTTTAGATCAAAAATTTCAAAAACCCTTTTACAATCTTTCGTCACAATGTGACGTAAAACCACATGCGACGACAAAACCCACGCACATCGTCGACTCCAGCTATCTTTGCAACGACAACCTGGACGATGAACATATGCCACAGACGACACCCTGACAACATATCAAACCTCTGCGATGGATGATACAACCATGTCGACAACTAGGCGCTAAACCATCTCCGTTGAATGCCATGAAAACCTATGAACATTACCTGAACAACCTAATCATAACCAACACTGTCGAAACTGAACTGAAGCGACGACGACACTGAACGATACCCATGAACTCTGATGACGACACTTTGAACACATGTGCAATTGGATCGACAGATCCTCCTGGATCATTCCTCTCCACTTGAAAGCTTTTGTACCACAGAAGTTTGACTAATTAAATAGTCGATGAGGGTAGAACTCCCCCTCTTTCCACCTTGACCTGACGACGTACCAATACATTCGATCAATCACCTGCAAGTGATGACCCTGATGATGCTAACCATGATACCTTTCGATTCGATGACCTGTTTCATTCATCCGTAGTATGAACAACTTGCGACGATGGGCAAACAACCTGTCATCAACATGGCAATTGAATTCTTTCCATGAAGAATCATGAGTTAGTGATTCGAAAACATCTTTGAAAACAATATTTGTAGAACTTCGTTCAATACATCTGATGGGTATTAACAATCTACTTTCCAAAATAACTGAAATATTCAAAGACTCCTTTGACTTTGACTTCATACCAATTACTTGACTTGATTTACTTTCCTGTTCACTGATTACTAAGTGAACTCGCTGCACATAACTCATCCAGCTGTGATGAAAACACTGCTGCAACTTACTTTGACTTTGAAAGCATCTAAGTAATTGTTGATTTACTTTAATCACTATTTCTTCGTCTATTAACTGATATCTCCATTGACTGACACTTTCACTTAATGCATTAGTTTTCAAATCATGATAAGGAAACTTTAGATCTGCTTTCAAAAATGCTTTGTCATGAAAACTTATAGACTTCCTCTCCACTTGAAAAGAGGCTTCATTACTTTTTCTAGCATGAAATGATGATGCAATACCAAAGAAATGTAATACTGACTTTCCCCAATACTAACCTGCACCCCTGAAACTGAAAATAAACATACCATTTGAAACAAGTCTTTGATTAGACTTACATGTACCATTCCCTACAATACATTGTTGATGATGATACTTTCTAGAATTCAGTTGAATGAATGAATTGAGATTCATTATGTTTTTAAGAAGATGTTCATAGGACATTAAATGTATCTCATGTTGCTTATCTTGTTTATGAATAAGATTTCTTGGAAATGAATTAACCACCTTGACCAATTGATCTATAAACTGAATCTCGCATTTCGAACAATCATCCTTATGTTGTTCCTTAATAAACATGAGTACATATTTACTTGAATTTATTAACTGCTTAAGTTGATTTGTAACAATTAAATCCAAGTTTGATTTGAGTTTATGTGCCCTAACAATAAATTCAACCCCTTCTTTCTTTAGGTGATATTTATGTTCTCTTCTGTAAAACACTGCATCTCTATCATAAAGATAACGACTTCCTAAAACAACTCCACATATGTCTACTGGGACCAAATCTAACTCCACTTCATCAATGTACTTAGATGTAATTGCGAATTTTAACCAACACTGCTTTGTGACATGTATCCGAGTTGATTTATTAATCCAACCTAAGGGGTATGGTCTTGGATGATTCTGTGTTTCCAAACCCAATTGATTAACTATATGTTCAGATATTAAATTTGCTTGCGATCCACAGTCAAACATTGTGTCAATCTTTGCATGCTTAGAAATTATCCTTATGTGGAAGAGTTCAACTCTTTTATCTTCATGTGGAGGATTTATGTTTGAAGAAGATACATTAGTTTTCGAACTTGAACCAGTATCAGAAGTTTTACCTGTCGTAACCATGGCGGTTATCCTCCTTTCATCACCTGAATCTGAACCTAGATCTTGTTGGACTACTGCAATGGCCTTCTTTTCATCCTTCACCCTAAGGAACTTTTTCGGCTTAAGTTCTGGATGAAGTTTCTAGCACTTCGATTCATCATGACCGATTCTCTGGCAATGAGAATAAGTAGGTCTTTCCTTCTAAGCTATCACTGATTTCTTTCTCTTCGAAATGTTCTTCCCCTTACTGTCACTAGAATCTCTGGTTTCCATCTCTTTGGATGACTGCGATGAAAACTTGAATGGTCAGCCACCTGATTCAATATGTATGGCCTGAACACACACCTCATCAAAATCATCAGGATTAAACATCAATAAAGTATGTTGTAAATATGAATGTAAATTGTCGATGTATTTCAACAAAGTTTCACGTGTATCCAATGAAATGCCAAGCGCCAATGCTTTCTTTCTGAACTCCTGAGTAAACTCCTGAACACTCTGCCCTCTACCTTGCCTCAAATGTTGCCAATTAATAACATCTTGCCGCATGTATCTTAAAGGATAGAACTATTTCCTAAGAGTTTTCAAAAACTTAGACCATGAAAAAGAGATGACTTTCCCTTTACGCTTTACATCTAGCAAAGTTTTACTTTCCCACCAAATTAAAGTTGTTCCCCCCATTCTAAGTGTAGCTAACTGAATTTTAGTTTTATCTCTAGAAATGTTCTGAATGCGACAATACATTTCTAACTGCTTTATCCAGTTATCTAACTTTTCAGGATTCATTTCGCCATCATAAACAGGGAACTCAAATTTAACATCAAGTTTCAAAAGAGATGTTTTCTTAGGTTTCTTTTCCGTTTCAGATTCTGCACTAGAAGAAGAAGAAGAAGAAGAGGATGATGGAGATGATGGAGGTGAAGGTGGTTTATCCGCCTTGCCTTTACCTTTGTCCTTCTTCGATGTCATTGAAGAAGAAGTTGCATCTCACGCCTTCATGTCTTCGTACAATTCTCCCAACATCTGCTGCATGTTTAAGAACGCCTGTTGAAACTGTTCCTCACTCATCTTAGTCTCAGTGTTTTCACCTGCATCAGGTCTTGACATGGTCGATTTCTAAACGACTCGTCGCTTTCCAATCTCTGGATCGATCTACTCAAGGATTCCTTCTCCTCGTTGCAACTTAGACCTGGTTAACATTCAATGGCACATTCTACAAACGCAACCTGCTCTGATACCAAATTATATGATCTGAAATGATCATAAACTAAATACTGATGTAGAATTGATTAGCCATTAATGAGTTGAATGTTAACTGAAAGCACGGAAATCGAGGAAAACTGCTTGAATTAATCACTTTACAACAGCTAATAAACCATAATTAAGATGCAAAACAGAAGTGAAAACAACAAATACACAGTTATACCAGACAGCAAGATTGATTACGGAGTTCGTCCTTGATGGACTACGTCTCTAGGTCCGCTTTCAAGATGGGCGACCGTTTTATTAGGAATGAGAAGAAGGTGTTGATTACACAAAGAAAAGACAGGACTGAATGTGCACACAAGCACTTCTAATCACTGTCATCAGGTAGCCCTCTGAACCAGCGTTCCAATGCCGCTTACAGTTTCCAATTCCGACTCCGGATGCTCCCGAAACCCTGAAAAGAAAATCGCCTCTATCTCTCCAGAACCTGCATACAAAAGTTGAAAACCACACTCCCTGATCAATGAAGAGAAATTTTGCCTTTATAGGCCTGTGGACACATGATAACCTCCTTGACTGCTTTTGAGGTGGATGAGCTGACTTCTGGGGTTGAATTACGGTTTTTTGGTTATGTTTTGCCACCTTGGTTAATCATGCCATGGTCTTCGAATCAGTTCGTTAATAAACTTAACAACAAAACCCAAAATAAACTTTATTATAAGGCAAAAACCATTAGCTGTTTGTTAACCACGCGGAGGGAGACCGTTACATGTGAGCATGGCAGTCCACTGCCACCTAGTGGCTATCTCCGGCGGTTCCGACTACCCTTGCGATGATGGTTGATATGTGACCGCGTTCTCCCCGCACGGTTATCGCTGGCGGCTTACCACTTTTGTTTCCGCTGCAATCTGACCGTAACACGTAACCTCTGCTCACATGTGACATATACTCTGGCGGTTAGTAAACTGCAGTTTTAGGACTGGAACTGTAACAAATCCATCGTTTGTAATCCCTATTCACATGCCTTCTCCGCTGCAATTTACATACCTGCGCGGTTAAGGCGTTGTTTATATTGTTTATATGTAATGTTTTACATGGTTTATAAAGGACGAGACTTAGTTTTTCTAATACATTTGTTTTGTAAAAGGGTGGCAATGTATTTAAATACATAGGTTAATGTATTAGGGAGAGGGTTTTTAGCATAGGTTAGGATTTAGGATTAGGTTTAGCATAGGATTTGATTTGATACATGGTTTTAGGCATGAATTTGATTATGGTTTTGGTGTTTAGTTTTAGTCATTAGGACTTAAATGTAGGCTTAGGGTTTAGATCTAGAATTTCAAAAACCCTTTTACAATATTTCATCACAATGTGACGTAAAACCACATGCGACGACAAAACCCACAAACATCATCGACTCCAGCTGTCTTTGCAACGACAACCTAGACGATGAACCTATGCCACGAACGACACCCTGACGACATATCAAACCTCTGCGATGGATGATACAACCATGTCGACAACCAGGCGCTAAACCATCTCCGCTGAATGTCATGAAAACCTACGAACATTACCTGAACAACCTGATCATAACCAACATTGTCGAAACTTAACTGAAGCGACGATGATACTGAACGATACCCATGAACTCTGATGACGACACTTTGAACACATGTGCAACTGGATCGACAAATCCTCCCGGATCAAACATCGATCATGCTCAGGAAACGTATAAAACCTTGTCAAAGTTATTTACTATTAAGAACATTGGTCAAATAGCAAGTTTGAAGAATGAGCTAAGGACCACAAAGATGACTCAAGAAGACACAGTGGCATCCTTCTTTGTGAAGATATCAAGAATCGGGGATGATCTTTTGGCCATCGATGAAATTGTTCTAGACAAAGAACTCGTGATCACTACCCTATTAGGATTGCCAGCTGCTTGGGGTGCATTTGTTAAAGGACTTAACAGTTGGAAGATAGCTCCAACCTTTGAAGAACCATGGACTGCTTGCAGTGAGGAAGAATTAAGGATCTCATTAGTTGTCAATCCTAAAGGAGTATCAAATTCCTACATTGCTCAACATAAAGGAAAGAAATCGAAAGGACCAAGGAAGAAATTTGACATGTTTAAGGTCAAATGCTATCAATGTCATAAGAAAGGTCACTATAGGAATGATTGTTCTGACAATCCAAGAAACAAGAAGAGAGATAGAGATCAAGCCAACTTTGTTGAAGAAGACTCAAAGAAAGTCACTCTCGGAGAATCTGACATTAGGGACTTACACTACTAAGTCCTTTGCTTGAAGCTTTAGATATCTTGTTTTATATGTTTTAGAATTTATATGTTTTTAACATATTTTGGAAAAGACATCTTTATTGTTTGTATGAGTTTGTAGGTATCCCTTAAGCTTTGGAGGGAGCCCCTAACAACTCCCAAAGATAAGTATCTCATTTCCTTTCAGTTTTTGGTTTCATGTACTCATTTAGTTTTGACTATATTAAATACTAATCATCATTCTCCCTCTATTGTATTGATTAGGAGAACATCTTATATATTCTCAAGGAGTATGAAAGAGGACCTCTCAAGACAAGGTTTGTCGAGGAACGAAGGTATGCTTTAAAACATTGATTTCTTTATAATAAAAGTTTATTCATTTGAAAATCTATTACTAACATTGTTGTGTCTAGCTAAAGTGAATCACATTGATTCTTCTTTTGGGGGATTCATCAATTGATAAATCTACCCCACTCCTATTCTTAACTGACTTTATAGAACGCTAGACAGGTTCTCCGGAAAACCCTACCCTAAGGGTATGCTAATGTGAATGTCTGAAACCCTAAACTACTTAGGAATATTGTGAAATGTTATTTGAAGTTTCATTAATGGTGTCATGATTGGGATTTTGGTATGATCAGAAAAACCTAACTTAAGGTTGAATGGTAAGGTCTAAAATCTCGAACCTTTGAAGTATTGGTAATTTTTGGGTTTGCTATATTGAAATTCTAACTCATTAGGGTTTGGTGGAATGTGTAAGTAAGACCCTTATAATGTCTTAGAAATGATTTCCTTGGTATGTGTGTGTTTATCTGATCAAACCTGTTGTATAACTCTTATTGATATTTTGTGAAGTTGGGTTGACTAACACATGATATGAAATACCTTTGCATGATGATGAAACCCTAGGTATTTATAGAGATGTCCTTTTGATCGAAACTCTAGCTTGGTCTAGGTGAATGTATGCCTAATGTATTAATATTGTCGGACATATGATATGCTTATGTATAATTATGAATTCTGAGCTCTGCGTTGACCTAGTTATTGATGGTCCTTGTCTAAGATTCTAGGATGATGATATTTGGAAATCTAGGGTTTTGCAACTAAATCCTAGTAGGAATTAAATTCTCTAGCATGTGATATAACAATCTGCGATCTATTTATATAATGGTTGTTGAGATTGTGAAAATGAAATTCTAGGGTTATGGAGTTGAACCTTAGTAGAAGTAAAATCTCTAATGACAATATGATGATTTGAGATTTGTGTAAGATTGTTGAAATCTAAGTTTTGGTTGAGATTGATGGTTGATTGAAAATATAGGGTTTGCAACTAACCCTAGTGGAAGCTAGTCATGTTAATGACTAAGCTGTGATTGACTTTGATTGATTCTTTTATATGAAATCTAGGATTTGTATGAAACCCTAGTGGAAAGTCTAACATATGAATTCTGAAAGTTGTTAGATGCCTTGTAGATCTATATTTGTTTGAATTGTTTCTAGGGTTTGCTATATGTTGTAGTAAGGTATGTTACACCTTTGAAAGAAACATTGAAACCCTAGATGGAATGAAATTTGTTATGAAGTAGTCTAGGGTTTATGACAAAGTCCCTAGCAAGATGTTGAAGAGTATTTATCTCTTGTTTTGGTATCTGATATATATAAGGTTGAAATGCTTCCGTAATTCTAATATGGGTAACTTCATGCTTATATAGGTTTTGTTATACTTGCTATCTAAGTTCTGCAAGTACAGAATCTTCAATATGGTGAAGATGTTCGTTGATGAGATAAGCATGATGAGGATGATGATAACTTTGATGAAATGGTTGGAACCCACGAAAGATTCCCTGGTGACGAAAAGAAGAAGCTAATCTCCTTGAGGAAGCTTGAATAGAAGAGATCTCCCTAAGATTAAGAGGGAGTCTGGATAAAGAGATGCTCCCTGGTTTAGAGGAAGGACATAGTTTGGTTTTGTTTGAAGAATGAATTTCGGAAGATATGTTGTTCCATGAGAAGTAGGAAAGGAAAGTGTATGATTGAGGAATATTTTGTCAGAGATTTGTTTGATAGTCTGCCTGAAAGACCTCGGAGGTTTGTATTTGTTTAAGTACATGTGAAAGTGTATTATTGATAGGGGTTGTGTTTGTACAAGTGAATCTCTCGAAGGATTTGATAGCATGCTGGTTTGATTAGGAGAGATTGGTCATCCTTGATCTGTTGGATCAAAGGTGTTGAGGCTTTGTGAGTGAAGCATTGCCTGGTAGGACATCAACACAAAGTTGGAAAGGTGGTGTTGATTATAAAGCTTTGTCTTCGATACACACCTAGATCTTTGGGTTGGTGGTTAGCAAGTACGCTTGATGGTACCTAGAGGGGTTGAAAACTTGAGACCACCTTATTCCCACTTCAATAGATTGCCCTGGTCAGGAATCTAGTCTGTGGCATTGCAGTGCCTAAATTCTTGAGAGGCCAATGGATAGATTGCTCTGGTCAAGAATCTAATCCATGGCATTGTGATGCCTAAAGTTCTTCATTGTTCGTATAGTTTGAGATCTTCCATTGTACTTGTATATGACGAATACCTCCCTAATTAAGAGGGAGTGTTGGAAAATGTAACTAGGTTCGGTCTTCATTTAATGTATTTGAATCATCTTGTAATGTACCTGTCAAAAGAATAAAGAAAAGATTTATTATTATTATTATTATTATTGTGACTTATTAAAGCATGGGTTTCATGCTTGGGTCACCATGTTTTAGGTCAAAGTCCCCATTGAGGATTTCTAGAATTTATTCTAAGTCAATAGAGACATTGTACTTTTAAAAAGACCCTTCTTGGGCTTTTGAATCATGTAAAAAGGTTAAGTATTGAGTCAAATATGATTTATGTATCCTCCACACCAAGTCGACCTAAGGACCCTAATTCGACCTCACATGGAGCCTATAAATACAAGCACGTCGAATTCATTTGGAACACACTCTCTCACAAGAAGTTCAATATCTCTTTTAGCCGAGAAAAGCGCGAAGTCTGTTGCCGAGAAGCCAAAGGAAGTGCGAGTTGGGTGGACTCTAAGGAGAAGAAGAAAATCAAAATTTTGGCACCTCTCTCTCTGTTTCAGGCCCTAGATTGGGAAATCAAAGTCTTCCAAGTTTCACTATTGCTGGAAGCAGCCTGTTGCCAAAAGTTGCTACCTAGTCGAAGTTGTTGGAAAGGGGTCGAAGATCTGGGAGGCTGACTTGGTGCGGAGGGAGGTTTGGTCTTTGTCTAGGGTGAAGAGTCTAAAAGAATACTATTGAAAGGAAGAATTTCTTGACTAGTTTTTCCCCTTGAGGGGGGTTTTTCCCTAGCATAGTGCCTACATCTGATGTCTATTGTTTTATGTGCTGATGCTTTGGTAATTGCTTGATGAACTAAAAGAAGGAAAATATAAAGAACCGTGATAACAAGAAACATCACAATTAATTATCAAGAATAAGAAAATATTTATGCCTTTCTGATTTTCTAACACTTCCGCAGTTGCCACATATCCTGCCTCTGTTGTGAAATTTGTTGAAACTGATTGTTTGCATGAGCTCTGAATCCAAGACTCATAACATAACCTAAAGTAGATACTCCATTTTCTTTATCTCCATCAAAGTTTGAATCAGAGTATCCAATCAAGTTGAAGACATCCACCTGCGTATATTTGAGTCCAAAGTCTTGAGTTCCCTTCAAGAACCTTAGAACTCCTTTGGTAGTAGACCAATGACCCTCACAAGTTTTTTGCATAAACGTGGAAAGGACTCCAATAGCAAATGAAATGCTTGGTCTAGTAGTACTGTAGTAGTGAGGCAGTTAAGACTTCCTACAAGTTGTTTGTACTTAGTTTCATCCTCAAATTCATTTCCTTCTTTGGATGTGAGCTTTAAATTTTGTTCCATTGGAGTGGACAAAGGATTGCATTGAGTCATGCCAAATTTGTTCAATAAATCTCCAATTAACTATTATTTGGGTTACTTCGATGCCCAAATAGTAGTGAACATATGCCAAATCTGTCATCTCAAATCCTTTCCTCAATTCTTTCTTTATGGATGCAATATAATTTTCATTGTTCCATGTCATCAGTGGATCATCTACATACACCACAAGATAAACAACAATTTTGTCAACTTTCTTAACAAATAAAGTTGCATCATCAAGATCATAGTGTTTGAAATTTAGTTTCAAAAAATGCTCAATCAATTTCTCATACCAGGCTCGCGGTGCTTGTTTGAGGCCATGCAAGGATTTGATAAGCTTACATACTTTATGCTCTTGTCCCTTCACAACAAATCCCTATGGTTGAGACATGAAAACATTTTCTTTCAGATCTCCATTTAAGAAGGCATTTTTTACATCCATTTGATGGAACTTCCATCCCATTCTGAGTTGCCAAGGTAAAGGGGTTCTGGATGGTAGTCCATTTTGTTGTGGGGGCAAAAGTCTCCTCATAATCGACCCCTTCTTTCTGTGTCAAATCCTTTTGCGACGAGCCTTGCTTTATGCTTGTCAAGTGAGCCATCTGATTTATACTTTGTTCTTGAAGACCCACTTGTAGCGAATTGATTTGGTTCAAAATGGAGGGTCCACCAACTTCAAGGTTCCCTTCTTTATCAAAGCATCATACTCTTTCTACACTACTTCTTTCCATTCATCATGAGAAGCAGCTTGTTTAAAAGAAGTTGGTTCGAAATCAGTAGACAAATTTAATTCACAATCATAAGAAACATCCATATCAACAGTTGAACCAAAACCATCTACATCACCTCCATTATGTCTAGTAGAACTTCTTTTTCCTGTGTTTCCAACCCCATCGGGATGAACACTTTCAAGTGTCTTAGTGTGCCATTTTGGAGGACCTTTTCAAGATGGCCCAGGCTATTCAGTTGACTCGGATGGGGCTGAATCAAGATTTAGCCTTCCAATTCTCTCAATCACATCAATCAAAGTGTCTTCTTGATTAGTGGTCAGAGTTTCATGAGCGAGAGAGAGTTCTTCAAAAGAAGATTCCACGGACTGATCCAGGAGACAATTCGTGGAGTTACCAAAATACCTGGCCTTAACATGGTATCAGAACCTTGGCCCATGTTTGATTCCCCCCAGTTATGTCGAAGGGGGGTTGTTGGACTAACCCCGCACCTCTGGTGTTGAAATCCTGATGTTCTATGCTAAAACAATTACTTGTTCCAAAAACTTCTTTCTGCTGCAATATTAGTTAAGCAATTGTAGATAGAACATAAACCAAATGCACAATAGAAGATAGCCAAGAACAAAATGAGACACAGAGAATTTAGGTCCAATGACCAAGGCAAAACCCACAAGGGAAAAACAAAACCAGATTCTTCTTCTATTAGATATCAATTGTTTAGCAAAGATACAAGATACAATGAGAGATCAAGAGAATGAGAAAGTTCACCCAAATTTGAAGTTGTAACATGAAGATCACTGGTAGTAGCAGTAGATGCAAACACTAAATCAACCTTCCCTTCAACTGACTCAACATTGAAACACTGAAGCACTGAATCAACCTTGGCCCACCAAGTTCTGCTCTTACTCTCCAAGTCTCTCTCTCTTACAATCTTCTTCAAGTCTCTTCAACTCTCTCTCTCAGGTTCGAATTCTTCTTTCACAATGCGCAAATAGTAGTAGTCAGGGGAGAAGACATGAGACACATATAGGAGGGGCAACGAATTCTTGTCATAAAGAAGGAGCAATACGCATGCCCTAAGGAAGAGTAACACATGCCATTTAGGGGAGTGTAACTCATGCCATTAAGGAGAGAAATGCATGGCTTATTAACTTATGCCATTAAGAGAGGTATGCATGCCTTAGTTAAGGACAGTGTAACATATGCATTGAATAGAGCGTAAGAGGAATCTTTTATGGCATGCCTTTAATGAGAGTAAGAGGAATATGCCATGTATTTGATGAGTGCGTAAGAGAGAGTGTAACATATCATTGAGAGTGAGAGAGAGAGAGAGAGAATTACGTAGTGCCATGTGAGTCATCAAGGAGAGAGGTGCAAAGTGATTGAGGTGATGAAGGTAAGGTTACTTGTAATTCCTTTTGATAATAAAATCATAGTATTATAAAAGATAATAATAATAATAATATCAATGATTAATTCGAAATTGAACTATTAGGATTGATTAATGATAAGCTAAGTCATCTGACACGGGGATTCCGGATTCGTGGGATACGAGGATTCGAGTGTCGGATTCGAACACGTTGACCCCCCGGAACAGGACACGTAGGATTCGTTATATATTATTTTATTAATATATATATATATATATATATATATATATATATATATATATATATATATATATTAAAAATTAGATATTTCTTACACAAATTCTCATTAATGATACAAATTCATTGATTTCAAACATAGATCTTCATCTAGATGTTAGTTTTACTGTTTACAAAGTAAGTTAGTAACATTATAGCATGCATAGTACATACAAAATTCAAATACATGTCAGTGGTCACATAAATCATGATTCATAAATGAAAGACAACTTACAACTACAAGATAGTAAGATAAAGACACTGACAGCTGTAGTTTTCTCATTAAGTCATCAAATCAAAATGTGTTACATAGGTAGTGCAATGCCAATGGCAAATAGAAATAGAAAATATAAAACAACTATAAGTATACAAGCCTCAAGGCAATAGGTAGCCCATGACTCATGAGTCATCAATCCTCATAGTCATCATCAGAATCAGCATCAATGTCCTCATCATCATGGTCACCATTGCTCTCCTCTGCATCCTCCTCCTCCCCTGTATCCATAGTTGCCTCTGCATCTACTGGTGTGGAGGATGACCCCTCTAAAATATCACCGTCATCAAATCTAATAGGGTCTAGCACTGGATAATTGAGATCCATGTTGGCCAATGCCAACTCAACACTGTTGTCCAGACCCATATCATCAGGAAAGACATCCCACATCTTTGTCTTTCCCCTCAACCACTCTTCCCTCTGCCTGTAAATAAGACGAAGGTTGGTGTGCACATACACCATTGTCTCTGCCCTGGACTGCTCAAGCCTGCTCTTCTTCACACTATACAAATTCCCATATGTGCTCCAATTCCTCTCGCAACAAGAGGATGAAGTCACCTGAGAGAGGAGCCTCATGGATAACTGCTAAAGAGGAGGGCTTGTTGCCCCATAATTTGCCCACCAAGAATAGGGCTTCTTAGCCCCCTTGTCTCTAATCAAATCATATCCTGCAAATCGACCACTGCCAGTGGAAAACTCTGTAAAGGCATCCTCCACCTCATCAAGCAATGCTCTATCCTGAAAAACCCGCCTAAATGCGTCTTTCCTCCCCTGTGAGATTTCACCATCCATGTGAGGAGGGAATCTGCGGGAAGGTCCACCATTCAGCCACTCATGGCTGTAATATTTTGGGTTCAATGAGTGAGCCAAAACAATGTAAAGGTGTACAATTCTTGTCCCATCTACTGACAAGAATATCCTGTATAGTACCACAGAAGGCCTCTGGTGATGTCTCATACTCGGGGCACTCACTCTGTAGAATAATGCTCCTCACAGACTCAATCATGGAATCCCATCCCTCATAAACCTCTCCTAGGATGGGTTTGTCTATATCTGCAAATTGAAGCAAAGAAATGATAGGGTCCATGATCTGCATAATTAGATCTACCCTCTCCCACCAAGCATCATCTAGCACTGTGTCCTTCACTCTTTTAGAGGCTACTTGATCTGTCTTTCTCCAAAAAGACCAAAACTTAGAAATAACCATGGCCCCAAGAGCGGTCTTGACCTCCCTCAACCTCTTCAACATCATGAATGAAGAGACAAACCGTGTATCAGCAATCTTCAACAATGATAGATTGTTGTACTCCTTATAGATAGTGAGGGCATTTGTATTCACAAAGTTATGGATATGTCGTGCATCCTCAATAATGTTACCAATCCAAAGCACATCAGAAGCAATGGATTTCAGTACTAAGTTCAATGAATGGACAATGCAAGGTGTCCAAAACACTTGTGAATATTTAGCTTCCACAATCATGCCAACAGCCTTGCAAATAGGTGCATTACCTGTAATGATTTGCACACAAGAATCAACACCTACATCTTCAATAACTTTAATAAATAACTCACCAATAAATTGTGCATCCTTGTATTCTCCAAGTGTATCCACTGCTTTCAAGACAACTGGACCATTCAAGGAAGACACCATGAAGTTGATGATTGGGTGTCGTGCTGGATCTGTCCATCCATCAGAAACAATGCTAACCCCAGATGTTGGCCATGATGCTACAATAGGCTCAAGCATTTTTTGCACCTCCTTTTTTGCCTTCGTCAACAATGTGGTTCTAAGCTTCGTTGAATCAGGAGGCACATACCATGATGGAGACCCATGAGTTAGAGCTCGACACATCTCAATAAATAGAGGCGAGCGTGCAACATTAAATGATATGAAGTTTTGATAGAAAAAGAAGGCAATGGTGAGATCAAGCTCTTCTCGTTTCTCTTTTTGAAATATCTTGTCCATTGGACCAAGTGTAATTGCTCTTCTTTTTGCTGCTTGTCCCCCAATAGAACTCTCAAATGGAAATTTGGTGGTGCCTTTCCTCAAAAATGGAAGGGGGTCTTCGTTCTTGGTTTTTCTTGATTTTGCAGCCACATTTTCCATACCAACAGTGAACTCCTTTTCCATTTCTTTCCTCTTTTGTAAAGGAACAGCTTTACAAGCTCCAATTCCACAACCTAGTAAAGCCAACAAATGGCTTTTCACACAGTAATATGTGATTTTGAAAGAAATGTAGCAAAAGTTGCATCTACATTGCACATTGCCTCCTCCCTTCCCCTTGGTGCTTGTCCCATCCTCTCTTGTGACATATTTCCACAAGGGATATTTCTCAATGTTGTCTTTAGGTCCTCCTCTTCCCTCAACATTACTTGCAGCAGACTCTGATGATATTGGGGGAGGAGGGGCATCTCCAATGGAGACATTCTTCCCCTTCCTTTGCCCCTTAATTGTTGCCCTTGATTGAGCCATGAATACTGTAAAAAAATAAACAAAACATGCACAAATTTGTAAAAAAAAATCATATACAGACTGTTGTAATAGAAATGCAATAAAATAGAGATGAAATGCACTTATTTGGTGTTTGAATCTCCTTGTCGAACGCTCCACGCCCTTAGCTCCTTGCCCACAGCTCAAAGTATGCAAAACTGAAAGAGAGAAATGGTAAAAAACATAAAGAACAACGCCTTTTTTATGCCCGCGGGTTTCATTTTTGGGGATTCGAATCCCAGAATCGGGACACATTGTGTCCTAACGGGACACGTACAGGATTCGTACATGTCCCATTAGGACACAACGTGTCCCCTTCTGGGATTTGAATCCCCAGTGAATCGTGTCCGATTCGCAGGATTCAGACACGTGGCCCCATTTTAAGGATCCGGTTACTTAAATGATAACTTAAGTGATTTTCCTTCAACTATAATTGATTACCAATTAATGCAAGTTGATTTACTATTTTTGGAAAGTCATACTTAAGATGCTAGACATGACCTTTTATTTTTAGAAAGCCACTCCGAGATTTATTAGAAATGGGATTTTATTTAAGGAAATTCATCCCTGAGTTGCCAACGTTGTCCTAGGCAGATGTTGCCCTATCTCATTGAAGACAAGGAACCCTTACATGTCCCAACCCCTAATGGGCAATGAATTGCCCCATCCTAAAGGGGGCAATAACTATTATATATCGTACAAAGCAAGCTCTCATTCCTTGTGCTACGAGTAGTAATACAAATAAGAATCAAGAAAAGGTAAAAGGCATATAGATGGGTGGAAAAACAAAGGCCGAGGTAACTCATGCAATCATGATTGCTCCCTCCTCACATCTATACACCCAAGATGAGATACTCCATCATAGTCGATCCCTTTGACCATGGCACTTGGACATGAAGTTTTTTCCCCTCTATTCCATCATTATTCACATGGCACCTATCACTTGAAGGGTGGACCAAGGACAAGTCATTTCCCCTTGGGGGTTGAAAGTACCTAATAGAATCGTCTATTAACCACTCCTACCTAGGGAAGTAACACCATTACGTGACTAAGGCCCTAATTTTGGAAAACAAGCTTTATATGAAGTGGTAATTTGCCCATTTCTTTCAAACTTGGTTCACTTAGAAGCTAAAATGATTAATGTACCTAATGGTGAAAGTTGCAGCACTGGATATTGTGTGTAATTAGCAGGTGGTTCCATTTATAGGTCTGGGCAACTTAAATAGGGTCCAAGTCCTCCAGAGGGACATATTGACACCCAAAAGTGATGCATTAAGAGCCATGGGACTCCAGATGATTGTAGAGCAGCATTTGTACCCATGAGCACCTTTTGCACCACAAAGTTCCTACATGTGATCCTAACAAATGAGTGAGGGTACATATGACTAATGTAGGTGGCGGAGATATAAATGGCACGTCACATCAACTCTCGGGGGCCACTAGCTGTCGGCTAGAAGAGATGAACAGGAGAAAAGTTTCTCCTAGGGTTACCCACTTTTGGTGGGTAACAATACCCATAGGCACCTTCTGCACCACAGAGTTCCTAGACTTAGCCCTATCTCATTTATGGGATGATGCACCTGGACTAGCATGCCCCCAACCAACTTAGCAATACTACAAGGTCAAGCACTTGATCTAGATCCTAGACGAGGTTTGTCTCGTGCCTTGAGACATGGGAGAGCTAGCACCATCTTCAGTGCCCTCAACGTCGGAGCAAAATTAGGTACTCACACCAAGAGACCCATGAGACCCATGTTTGTGCCCCACGCCCAAAACTGGGCCCCATGGAGGATTTTGCTAAAGACTTAGGACCCCTACAACATGATTTTAGAGGGCCTCTACACTTGTCATGGCACTCAAGGCCCCCCAACACAAGCCCAAGAAGGGCAATCTGCTAGCATGATGTCAACTTCTTGATCACTTTGGCTCACACGTGTGGAGATAATTATATTTTTATAAGAGCTACAAGGTCAACTTGTGAACTTGCTTGTAGTTTGCCCATTATTTTATTGTTCGAGGGGATTATAAGCTAAAATAGGCCTTAGTAGAACACATATAAGTCGGAGATCATGTCATTGTGATCTCTCATCATCACACATTGGAATTTTGGCCTCCTTAGAGGAACCCAGACTTGCTTTCTTGTGGATGTTTGGAGATCTTTGGATGAATTTCGATGTTTGGAGCTGATATTGGATATTCTTTGGAGCTATTTTTTGGTCTAATGGATGGAAATCATGGATGTTACCTTGTAGATGCTCTTAATTATTGAATTATTTCTTCAATGTCTAATGTATGGAATTATTGAATCTAGTTTATGTCAAATTGTGCCCTAATTGCTTGCCCAAGGGGGAAACCCTAGTTCTCCTTCCTTCAACTTAAGGGTTTCCCTGAAGGTTTCATGAGCCTTGGCATAGCTAGTACACTTTGTAAGAAACCTTTTCTCCTAGCCTTGACCTTTGGTTGCTCCAACACTCGTCTAATTTATCAAACCCTATGTCTTATGCCCTCTTTTCTAGGTCTCATCATCGAAAGCAAATTGATTCCTTGTGGAGTCTTGAACCTACATTGTGTCTTTCTTGAAGAGCTCCTAGTGAGATCATTTCACACATCAACCATCAAATATCTATTATAAGTGATCTCTCTCTCACCGAGACTCCTTCCATCGGTGAAAATCCGTAAAGAGCAAGGGGTTTTGGTTGTGGTGACAATGGGCCACTACCCTATTGTTGCTTCTTGTTCTAGTTTGTGCCTTGTCCCCTCTCCTTGACCAAGTCTCCTCTCCTTGAAATTATTAATTTAACTTTCTTTATCCCACTTTTAACTTGAGTATTTAGTACTTCAACTAGTTTACTACAATTCATTGACTAAATTACTTTATTTGTTAACTTTTATTAATAGTTTACTAAAATTTTATTATATTTCAATAACTAATCATTAAATTTGAACTTATTATTATTATTATTACTATTCATTTATTACTTTGACACAATCACACTCAAAACATTGGAAACATTTATAAACATTAACACAATATAAATCCAGTAATTCTTTGATAAGTTATTCTCTAACTATCAAATACTCTAGAATAACCAAAGTTCTGTCTCATATGAAAGCATGTATTTGCAAACTAATGAAAGAAGTTGGCATTAGGTCTGATCAACTCTGCCCCGATATAGTGTTTTTTTAGGTGGTCTACAGAGGAAACAATTTTGCCAGACGACAAATTTCTCGCAGGAATCCGGCAAAAAAATTTCAAGAATTCCAACTGTAACAGTGTTTAAATTGTTTTTTCCATGGTGGATAAGGATTCAGCACCATCAAGAACCTTTGGGGCACCCAAAATCCTAAAGCTTAACAGCTGTAACGCAGATTTTCAAAAATTACTGCCAGATTTTGTCAAAATTGTCAGAATTTCCATTATTTTCCCAGCAAAATTGTGGCCTGTTTAGACTACGCACTTTTTTTCATAAACTTTAGGCAAACAAATTGGGTTGACCTAATCAATTCAATGTTGTATTCCAATTGATTCAATGCATAAGATATTAATATATATGATTATGACATGAAAGGACTTATAACCCTTGTGGTTGATCATCTATAAGAGTGTATGCAATGAGAAAACATTATACCTAAAGGCTAATATAAATAAGTCAAGAATCAAGTACAGCAGTCCAACATAGTGAAGATTTTATATTGTATAAAACTATTTGCATGTTAACCTTAGTCAACAGTGACTGCCGAAGCAACTCCTCCTTTTGAACTAAAGCCTAAGGCAGTAATTATAAAGAATGCACATTCATTTGCAATTGATATACATCTTTAGCAATTATTTTCTGGCTCACATGCAAAAACTAGCTGAAACTTGAAAGACAGGACACACGTTACAACAAACACAAATCCTTCTTCCAGAGCTTGATCAAAAATAAGATAGAGCACAGGCACTCTCCCCAAACACAAGCAAGTGCCCTTTAGTCTCATTGACTGATAAGCAAGGGGAAGCACAAATGTTCATTAACAAGACTACAAGATTTTAAAGAGACCGTGATTTTCTCTTTGTAGATAATCAATGAGAATTATTCATGTTATTGCTATCACTACATGGATAATGGAAATAGCAGTTTATTAGCATACCTTTTAAACCACCCTGACCATGTTTAGGTAGCCCATGTACTTGCAGCCGTGTCTTGATAACATCAAGTGGGCATACAAATGTGGCAGAAATAGCTCCTGCACAATCATGATTTAATCACTATTATTGGTCCAGAGGGGAATAACAATAAGAAACCTAAAATTTGTAAACAAAGGAGACAAATGAATCAGAGTCAACATAATCACTTCCAACTAAAAAATGAGAGAACAGATGTTTACAAGGAAATGCAAGAAGGATACCGCAGAGGATTAGGAACAAAAATCTGATAGAAGAATCAGAGTCAACAGAACCACATTCAACTAAAAAAAGAGAGAATAAATGTGTGTTAATTAATGCAAATTTGTAAATTCAAGACATGAAAGAATCAGATTCAACAGAAACACATCCAACAAAGAAAATGAGAGAATAGGTATATAGAATGAAATGCAAAAACGGATACTGCAGAGGTTAGGAACAAAATGATGATAGTTCATAGTAAAAGAATTTTAGAGATGATCACGTGCATACTGAAATCAGTACACGAGATCGAAAACAAAAATTCGGTTGGTCATGAGACATTCATAGTTTCATTTCAACTATACTTCCAGAAATGATCATAAAGAAAGTTCAAATATCTAGCTCATACAGACAATTTAAACAACGAGAAGAGGAATGAAGTACCCCAATCATCAAAAACAACAGAGGTTCAGCAGAATAAACATAATTTAGTGAAGATTTATGCGTTAGATTTGAATAGCCAAAATTTCAGTCATATCCGTGTTAGGTAAAGACAGAAGAATCTGGCTCGGCGGCAGCTTCAACAATCCCAAAGTGAAGAGTCAACTCAGCTACAACTAGGGTTATTAAACAATCAGGAAAGGTAGACTTGGCAAATTTTGGCAAAACACAGTAAATTTACTGACCAAAACCGCCAAGTCTGACCGATTTTACTAATTTAACCATGAGTTTTGACAGAATTTTGACTCGGCTCGGATAGCAGAGCCAACTTGGGTGTACCGGCATTGTTATATAGAGTCCTGTTTCTGTGGTATAGAACTATATCTGATTTCCATTAGGGAAAGCTATATGCTGGCCCCAATTGTGTATTAATGTTCTGTACGATTAATGAAAACTTACAGATTTATCAATTTATTTAACCAACCAAAAAAATTGTTTCTGCACAATTGACCATAACAATTATTCAAGTGTATGAATCGAGGGATGGATCACATAAAGAACGAAAGCTCAAAATTTAAATCATTTGAAGATTTTAGGAAAGACCCAAAATTCAATAATCCATAAAAATTAACAATGTTCTTCTAAAACCGCAAGATAAAATACTTCCACTTTAAACAGGGCCTAATAATTTAGCGAGGAAAATATAATTTACATAAAAACATATGTAGGAAGAACAATTAAGGATGAAGAAAATGATATTTGATCGACTGACCTGCTCCAGCTCCTGCAGCGGCATTGAAGAAAATCTCTCTGGCATTACGGACTTCGGATTCTCCTCCGGTCATTTTGAAACGTCAGAAAATCTAATGAAGTTTGGAAAAAAAAAAGGATATTTGTGTGAATAGTTTTGGTTGAAGGAAAGGGCCTCTCTCGAAGGGGGCGTTGCACCGATCCAGAGTCGCATGGCCAACGCAGAGGGCTTGGGTGTTCAGTTAGACTCCACGCATAGAACAGAAAGTTGAGGGAGAAACGGACAAGTGGGTCTCAAAATAAGGTCATGTGATCAACGGCCCAATTGCCATCTGGGTATCCGGCATACAGGCCCAAACAGCCGGATCCCGTCACGGCAAAACAGAGAGAGTGATAGAAAGGAATCCTCCGCTTTCCTTCTCTGGCTCTGCTTCTCTTGAATATTGAAGATTCTAAAAGGGCCCGAACAGCGATAGTTTCTGTCAACAAACAGACGGGAACTCGTGCTGTCCGAACAGCTGACTAGGTTGCCAGAATCAAAATGCGATCTCCCTGTGGCGATGAAATTCGATATTGCGCCGAAGAGGACCTGATAAAATAATGGAGAAAGATGCTAACCTATTTCAGATTTTTTTGTTTTCATAATAAAACCCCCATATTGTGGGCCAGAGATTCGAAATCGGGACGTGTCTTTCCAAGTGACTCGGACAATGAAAGTGAGGAGCGTTCGTAGTCAACCCAGGGCCAATTTTGGAAAATTCTTATAACACAGCCCACCCATACTGGAAATATAAAGACGTTTACCAAATAAATATTTTTTTAAAATGGGAAGGGCTAGTTCCCAAAGAAGTATTTTGGTCTCTCTTTTTTTTACATATATCTGTCAGATAAGCTGACAACAATCACATCATATTTACATTCACATTAAAAATCACATTGTAGCATATATATAAGCTGCTGCGCAGTAGCGGGGATTGAAACCTCGTGGGGAGCGTGGCAACCGACAGCCCCAACCATCATATCATGCATCACCATGTTTGGCTTTAACCATTTCTGCAGGAGGTTTAGAATCCATGTCGCGATTTTATGATGATGGTGAGCATTTCACTTGGGCTAAGGTTATTTCCACCTTTATAAGTCTATGTTCGACTATATGCGCCCTCGCTAGCCCCATAACACACGCTATTATTTTTTTATTTAGTGATCACATGTGTGTTATCGGACGATCAAAGACACATGTATCAAATTATCGAGGACGCATGTAACCGAGCATTTATAAACCTATAAAGGTGGAAATAACATTATCCTTTCGCTTGTAATTTGATTTGATAGTTTTGTTTTATGATGATGGTTAAGCATATGGATTATGCACTATGTAATGACCGTACAATAGATATTAATTTTGACTCCCTATCATCATAGGCATGGTTGATTATTTGCATAGACTTTCAGTTGATTTATATTGTTCTAGTTTGGATTTTTTTTTTAAATATTCATTTTTACCATTAATTGCATGGTCGATTTTGTTAATTTTTTCAATTAAAATACAATTTTAAAAATTCTGTTGGGCTTAGCATGGTTGATTTTGTTAATTTTTTCAATTAAAATACAATTTTAAAAATTCTGTTGGGCTTAGTATTTATAAATAATTTGGGTTTAAGTGATTGGAAATGCAAGTGTTTGAATAATTTTTCCAACGTTCGACTAAATTTATTCTCGAATGCCTTCGTGTCTTAATTTTTTTATTTGGAGTTTATTTAAATAGCCTTTTTTTATTTCCTTTGATATTAGGGTGTCGGGTGAGTTGTAGCCCTTTTTCTATTTTCCTTCATTGTAAAAGGTGTTATGCGCTTTGTAGGTTTATGCATTGTATGACATAGTGGGCTTTTTTTAAAACATCTATAATTTATAATGAAATATTAAAAAATAGGCATTTTATTTAATATTTAGATTTTTTAGTTTAAAAATAGATATATTGTTTAATATTGGATTTTTTTAATCTTTGTTTTTCGTTTTTTAATATTAAAAAATTAGTTATTCAATTTTACTCAAAAAAATTGTTTAGGTAAGTTAATTTTTACATTTGATATTTTAAGTAATTACAACATGTTTACTTAATTCTTTGGTTTCTATTTGTCATTTTTAGTTTTTAATTAAAAGGAAAATTGTTTTTCAATTTTTCTCAAAAAATTGTTTAGGTAAGTTAATTCTTACATTTGATATTTTAAGTAATTACAGCATGTTTACTTAACTCTTTGTCTCTATTTGTCATTGGGTAAATCAAACCAAACACAAAAGAGTATTGAGTTTAAAATAACATAGCTAACCAAAAAATTATACAATGTAACTTGAGAGTTTACTGTGAATTTGTTGCCCCATATTTGGGGGAACGATAGCAAAATTAAAAAAGAGCATCATTGGAATTTTGAATGTCTAAGAGAACATGCTGATAATATGAAAATAAAACACTAAGATAGTGTATATACACCCCCAAGAAACCAACATAGAAATCCAAAAATTAAAATGTGTGATTGACAGCAAACCTGAGATTCATGAGGACAGGGAAGTTTCCAAATTGATGGGTTGTTCCTTAACCTTGCATGACCAAGGAATTTGAGAGTTGGGAGGTGACCTCATCTCTAGCCTAGCCACCAACATGAGACTCTTAAGCTCATTTAGATTGTGCATGAGATTCACTTGAATCTACCTTTTGACAACCAAAACCTTGTCTAACAACAACTCAGCATGCCAATATAGGTCTATTGTATGGAGGTAGTCATTTTTCCTTCCACCCAAGTTGCATGTGTCGAGTACCCAAGGAGCGATGTCTTCCATTACAATAGAGTCCAGAACGTCATGCCTTTCCTGGCAAATTCCCTCCTCCACCAACCAAATTTCCTCCTGAATGTTAAGAGGGGTGTTGCTCTTAAAAATTGTGTGCCAAATACTTTGCCTGAAATTGTTCCCTAAAGCCACCCACCATTCCTCCTCCCCCTCCACCTCTATAACAACGTGCGTGTTGGAGTGTAATTATAGCAGGAAGCAGTAAGATGCAACTTCGACCTGCCTTAAATGGGGATGGGAGCTACAAGATTCATTCATGGAAGAAAGCAACCAGTGAATCATTCCAATAATGTTGAACATCTAGAGAATTCTAGAAAAGTCCCTTGCCTTTGAAAAAAGCCACCAAAGATTAAGGGAAAGTCAAAGGGGGCGAAAAGGACCCCCACACCCAAGCCATTGTGTTGTGTTTGAAGGTCATGACCAACGAAGGAAGCAACATGAGAAGACGACAAAGCAACAGGAGTAGAGTAACTATGTTGCCAAGGAGGGTGAACACCGTGAAGGCTTCAACCCACATAACCAACCTTACCACAATGGCGTGCTTGAGAGCCTCTAACACCCTCCTTGAGAGGCAAGGCCTAATTAATTTTCCTTGTCATTGTGGCCTAAGGAGCGGGGTGGTGGAGAGCCCCATCTTATCAATCCATACCCCCATCAATGTTGCATTAACATCCACATCGGGGTAATTTTTCTCAATTTATTGGATGGCAACGTCGCTTCCATTTTTTGTGATATATCTATAATTTTATGGAAGTTACATAAATTATGAGTGTGAATTAAAATTAGAAAAAATATCAAAGGTATATTTTATAAGTATCCAAATTTTAGTAAATTAGGTGTTATGTCTTAGTCTTTTATAAAAAAAATATTAATACTTTCGAGAAGGAAAAAAATCCTTTTGAAAAAAAAGAAAAAGAAAATATATTATACTATCAATACATTAATGACCCATATTTAAATTTTAATAAGGACAAAACTAGTTGTTAGACTTTAACAAAATTCATATGATGATGATGATGATGACGATGATTAACATCCACTAAGACCAATATGGTCTATTGCACCTTATGAAAGTAAGAGATTAATTAAGATTCCTTAATATTTTATTTCTATCATCGTAAAGAAGGGAAAGAAGTGTTCCTAGATCACCATAGTTTTTATGTCTTAACAAGTCAAGAAGGTTGGTAGTGTGACAAAGATTTTGAAAAATAGAATGGGTGTGAGTAAGAGATCGGCAATCTAGGAGAACGTGTTTTTCATCTTCAACCCTCTTAGTATAGCAAATGTGACAGACTCTTTCATCCCAAGGTATTTTGGGAATTGACCAATACCCGGTTTCACTTTCAAACTCGTGAGAATCAGTTCTTATCTTGGCAATGTTCATTTTCTTCTTAGAAATGGTCCAGACATAAAGAGAATTCCAATTATCAAGATTGAGGTTGATCACCTCCTTATAATACTTTAGCTTCATCTTTCCCTCTCACTCTTTATGATGTCCTTAAATTTAGAAGTAATAATATTTTTAATATTATCTTTATTCTTCAAGATGATCTCATCATTTACTCCTGATGGTCTAGCCAAGCCTAGGCATCCTTATGCCAGCCTCACTTCAGCCGAAATTGGGGGTTTTAGCTAGAGCTAAAAGCAATTGTGGGGAACCTCTTGGCTTCCATGTTACATAACTTCTTCTTATACATGAGATACATAATCATAGCCATGCTTTCAATGTGGGGAAGGTTAGCTTCAATAAAGAGGATAGGGCAAGGAGTATTTCCTTTGATCTTGAGGTTGTAGCTTATAAATTATTTTTGGATTAGCTCGATCTTCCTCCACGATTCTTTAGATATACTACAAGCCCAAACCTCACATCCATATAAAATAACAGGGGTTACAAGAGTCTCAAAGAGGAACCTTTTGTTACTCCAAACTCAAAGATCGGTCGACTTACAACTGTTTTCAAGCCTATAATAAGCTTTCTAGCCTCCAATTATCCTTTTCTCAATGTTATAATTCTAATTGAGTTGATGGTGAATGTCAATACCCAGATATTTGTATGAAGAAATTTTCTCCAAGTAGTTATTATCATAGATGATCTTTGTGGATTTAATTATCATGACTTTAGTCTTGTCAATATTAACAATCATACCCATCTTCCAACAGTAATCTTGGAGGATTCCAAGATGCTTTTTGATTTCATCATGGCTCCTAGCTAGAAGAACGGTAACATTAACATAAAGGAGAAGAGTAATGGCCATACCAGTGATCCTTGGGCCATCACACCCCACATCTTCGAAATCCTCTTTTAGCTTATCAATGTAAATTCCAAAAAGGGGAGGGGATAGGGGACACCCTTGCTTAACTATGATATTGTGTTTAATTTCTTCTAACCAACCCTCGATGGTCCTAAGCTTGGCAATAACATTCATGTATAGCCTAGTCACAACGACCCTGAACTTGAGAAGAAACATTATCTCTTATATTTTCTTCCATAGCTTATCCCAAGGAACCATGTCGAAAGTTTCTCTAAAGTCAACAAAATGACACAAGAGATCAGTTTTAATCAAATAAGTCTTACATATCATTTTGTTAATAAAATATAAACAAAAAGATGAAACTGCTAAGAGAAAAACAATGTGATTATTGCGAAAATAACATAATATATATTTTCTCTAATTCCCTACACCCCCACCCTCATCGTGGGGGGGAATATTATAGACAACATAAAATATGTTTTCTCTAATTCAAGGTGGGACTGGGGGGAATATTAGAGAAAACATATCGTGTTAGTTATAGTAGAAAACGTATATATATATACACGGTTATATTTAATCAAAAGCATTATAAGATATTAATGATCTTATTCACATTGTGCTTTCTAATTGAAATGCTTTAACCATAAGATTTTTTTTTCATTTGCTTCATATAATTTATGGATGATTTTTTTTAATCATATATAATATATACATAGTTGACATTGAAATATTTTGACTAATTAAACTTTAATATATTTGATTTATGGATCACAATATCCGTATCAAAAGGTTCCTTTGTTATTAATATATTTTTAAATATATGTCAATGTCATTTAACCCTACATCTTGAAATATTTTATTAAGGTGAATATAAAAATAATCTCTCTCTCTCTCTCTCTCTCTCTCTCCATATATATATATATATATATATATATATATATATATATATATATAGGAATATGTTGACGGTGCTAGATCCGCCAACATGTCAGGGGATCTCCCCAGTAAGAAGTCTCAATTATACCTCAAACCGTTTGGTGTAGGAGTCCCAACAATGGGTCGTACGGTAATGCCTTAATCGTGATTTCACACAAAGGCAAGTAAGATAACTCTGTTGGTAGCAAGGGTGTGACATATGCAGTGAGCCAAGGAAGGTGCATGAGAGGTTCTAACACACGAGGATTGAGATGAGTGCATCCCTTGGAAACCTGTGATAGCACGGAGTTAAGAAGAGAACAAATGAGCAAGGATGTATCACAACATGGAAGGCAAGTTATGATCCAGATTTAAACAGGAACGCAACAAATTACGGATATAACCATATATACAAATATGCATTAGAAATAACACTTCATTTCATTAATATCAAATACTGAAATATGCTTACAAACAAAATGGAAATAAGACTAGCTTGGGTAATGGTAGCTTATCTCTGAGAAGAGATGTGGCGGATACGCCTCTAAACTGCGTTACAATGAGGCTCAAGGGACTTTTTATTATTGGACAATAAGAGCAAACGCTAAACAACCAAAACCCTAACCCGAGGAGATGTAACACCAAGAGTTTATGGGCCCCGTTGGGGTCAGTTGGATAGCCAACTTCCCGGGGTCGCGACTTGGTCATATTATCTCTGTTTGACGTGCATGATACCCTGTTGGAAAGATCTCTCGAAGGACTACAACGAAAAAGACAATTTTAGTCAAGAAACTGGTTGGCGATAAATTGCCAAAAAAACGTCGTTTAGGGCCTCAAAATGGCTCCAGAAGTTTAGGACCCGAAAAATTGCTAAAAATAGTAAATTGTGCTACAATTAAGGAAACTAAAAAACTGAAAGAAACAATGGTGGGGGTCCAAGTGCAATTAGCGGGTGGCCACCAATATCCACCTAGATCACTCCTCCCCCTTAGGAAGTAATAGTCCCCATTGCGTTTAGTTCCTCCATGAGATGAGGAAACTTCTGTTGAACTTGGTCCCTGGTGAGCCAGTTGCCCTAGTGAAGGAGTTGGCCTGTTTGACAACTTGATACAGTTGGATCTTCTGCTGGAGAGTGTGATTGATCTGCATGTCCATGATCTAATTAGTTGTGGCTTGTTCCATGCAATCTGGATTTAAATTTGTAGTTGTGAGTTGTTCTGCAATGTCTGATGTGTCTAGAAATGGTGGGAAGTATGGTCGAAGGCGGTCCACATTGAACACTGGGTGCAGGGCAAGGAATGGGGGAATGCTGATCTCAAATGCATTGTCTCCCACAGCCTTGGTAATGGTGTAAGGACCATATCAGAGTGGTCTGAGTTTCTGATAAGGCGCTCCTTTTGCAAATGCAACCAGACTTTGTCACCCACATGAAACTTGTGTGGCACCCGATGTTGATCATGTCGCTGCTTATACTTGGCATTTGATTTCTCCAGGATGTCGTGGACCTGCTGGTGGATATGTTGGATGTACTCAATGAATTTGTTTTCCTTATTGATTTTGGTCTGGACATGAGCCGAATCTACCTGAGTAGCTGCAAATGGCATGGCCACATCAATGGGATATAGTGGTTCGAATCCCAAGCCCACCTAAAAAGGGTTGTGGTCAGTCGAGTTGTGGAGAACCTGGTTATAGTTATGTTGGACATATGGGAGGCTCTCATCCCATGTATGTGGATGCTTTGAGTTATACATGCGTAGAATGTGTATGATCATCATGTTGACGACCTCTGTCTGGCCATCAGTTTGGGGATGGAAAGTTGTGGACTTAGTGAGCTTGGTGTCCAGCATCGACCAAAGACTGGACCAAAATGTATTGAGGAACCTGTTGTCCCGATCTGAGATGATAGACTGTGGGATCCCAAAGTGTACCCACACTCGTTCAAAGAAGAGTTTAGTAGTGGCTTCCGCTGTGATATTCTTCTTGCAGGAAGCCATAATGGCCATCTTCAAGAATCTGTCAACGACCACAAAAACACAATCATTGCCATGCTTAGTAATAGGAAGGCTTGACATGTAATCCATGGAGATGGATTCCTAAGGTCGACTAGGGGTAGGTAGCGGAGTATAGAGTCCTTGCTTCTTGATGGTCGGTTTGGTAATGGCGCAGGCAGTGCAGGATCTGATGTACTTCCCGACATCTTGTCGAAGATTCGACCAATAGAAATACTTCTGCAGTACTACCACCATTTTCTCGACCCCGAAATGCCCAGTGTCCCGATTGTAGTGTGCTTCCCAAATCATCTTGGCACGCTCAATTGAAGGAACACAAAGGTGTCCCGGGTGGCATAATAGGGCATCCTGTAGGTGAAAATCTGGAACTTGCTGACCCTCCAAGAACATTTGGTATGTGTGGCTAAATTTTGGGTCACTTTTGTAGAGAAGTGGCCAATCAAAAGTCTCGTGCCCACAAGAGTTGAGCACGGTGGTTAAAACCATGATCGATGGTCAGCTGAGGCAATTTGCAACATTATTGGTGCTACCCTTCTTATACTTGATATTCAAATGGAACTGATGCAGGTATGTGGACCACTTTTGATGGTGATTATTTTGCAACTTCCCTTGCGTCTATATGAACTGCAAGGGTCGGTGGTCTATGTGGATGACCGTTTCCTTCCTCAAAATGTAATGTTTCCATTGTGATATGCCATTGGATGCCCCTGTTGAGTAAGGACTTCCCCAATAACATAGTCAGAGGCATCTGTCTCGATCTCAAATGGTTGTTGCAAGTCTGGTAATGTGAGCACTGGTGTAGAGCAGAGGCGATGTTTCAACTCTGTGAATGCCTTCTATTGAGATTCAGACCAAAAGAATTTTGTTTTCGCTCCTCCCTTGGTGACTTGACTCAAGGGCCAAGTGATATGAGAGAATCCCAACACAAACCTGCGGTAGAAATTGACAAGACCCAGAAAGTTATGGAGCTCTGTAAGAGTGGTTGGAGCTGGCCAATCCAAAATGACTTGGATCTTGGCTAGATCCACATGCACCCCCCCGTTCATCAATAATGTATCCCGGATATTGAACCTAGGTCATGCCAAAATTGCATTTCTCCAAATTGGAACATATCTTGTGTTGCCGCAGTGTACTGAGAACCTGTCGGATGTGGTGGAGGTGCTCTTCCCAACTCTGGCTGAAGATCAGGAAGTCATCCAAGTATACCACTACAGTTGGTGAATGGTCGCAAGATGTCATCCATCAGCCTCATGAAGGTTGCAGGAGCATTTGTCAACCCGAAAGGCATAACCAACCATTCGAAAAGGCCCTCCTTAGATTTGAAGGCAATCTTCCACACATCGGAGCATTCGATTGGTACTTGGTGATATCCTGATTTCAAGTCGTTCTTGCTGAAATATTTTGCCCCCTTTAGTTGGTCCAGAAGGTAATCAATCTGTGGGATCAGGTACCTATTCTGGATAGTGATCTTGTTTAACACTCGATAGTTAATACAAAGTCTCCAAGTCCCATCCTTCTTCTGTACCAACACGATCGGGCTCCCACAGGGCGATGAACTTGGACGGATGTGACCTTTCTACAACAGCTCTTGAATCTGCCTCTTGATTTTGTCGTTCTTCAGAACGAAGCATCGATAGATTGGTCCATTGGGCAGCAGTGCACCTTGGGTCAGATCGATGGAGTGCTTGACCTGACAGTGCAGAGGCACCCATGCGGGGGGAGGTGAAGATGTCCTCGTACTCCTCCACGGCCTTGTCCATTTGTTGTTGTCATGTAGAGGGGCCCTTTTTAGAGGTCGTGGCCACTGTCTTCTTCTTTCCCTGAGGGCATATCATCATGAAAACAAATTTCTCGGTTTTGGAAATGAGCTTACTGCATTGTTTTGCAGTAACCAAAGAGATGGCGGTAGGCAGTGCTACCCTTGTACAACTTATTTCCCAAAGTACTAATAACAACACGAGGCCTTGACTCATACACAACATGTCACTTCCATAAGTATGGTTGGCCTAATAATACATCACAAACATCAAGGGGAGCAACGTCACATAATACCTCATCCGTGAAGGGCTTGATGTTGTATGGAAGGCGGCACTGCTGGCTCACGCGAAGATCCCATCCTTGGTGAAGCCACCGGATGGTGTAAGGTTGTGGATGTGTTGTGGTCAGTAAGCCCAGACGCTTCACGACCTCTGTCGAAATGAGGTTCTTTTGGATCTCGTTGTCGAGAATGAACTGTAGTGGGGAACCCTTTACCCACATCTCCAAGTGGAAGACACACTCCTCCTCCTCTGGATCTTCAAGTTCCTCCTTCTGGATCTTTGTGGTGGCAACGGTGGCATTGGGCTTCACATCGATAATCTGCTTTCCTTTGTCAGTCCCCTTATTGGGTTTTGACTCAAATTCAGAACATGCATTTGATTCCGAAGCCTTTAGCTCAACCACTAGAGACTGCTTGGCCCGACACTCACTTGCGTTGTGAGTGGAGCTCTTATGGAACTCACACCACTTTCCCGTGTCCTTCTTCAGCTTCGCAGCATTGTTCTTTGCTTGTGGCTTTGGCGAGTTGTCCTGGGTTGCCTCGCCTTGGCTTTGTCCTTTGTTCTGTGGTTTGGGGACACCTTTCCCTTGCTTTGGATTCGCAAATCCAAAGTCTCGCTTCTTTTATTTAAACTTTTGCTTGATCTTGATGGCATATCGGTATGCCGTGCCGAGCGAGGCGATGTCCAGGAATTCCATCTCGTCCTTGATGTACCTGTGCAGGAAGTCACGGTAATTGAGAACCAAATGCTTCTCAAAATCCTTGATATCCAACTTTGTGCGAAGGGTATGAAAAACATTGGTAAACTCCGGTACATCTTGGTCCCTTCCCTGTCGCAGCTTTGTCCACATTATGTATTTATCCTCATAGCTCCCGGTGGGGTAGTACTGCTCCTTGATGGCATCCCAGAATGAGTTCCAAGTGGGTACGACTGAAAATAGTGAGTTCGTACTTTCATCCTTCTGCTCACAGTAGGTTTCCCACCAATCCTTGACGTGGGGGGTTGTTTTGAGAAGTGCAAAAGTGATATTTTCCTGGCTGGAAAAATCATGAACGGAAAAATATCCTTCTAGCATATTTAACTATTTATCTACAACGTCTGCATCTATCTGACCCTCAAATATGGGAATGTCAAAGTTAACTTGTACCTTAAAGGGTGTGGCGCTTCCAGAGTAGTTGCCAGAAGTAGATGCGTCGCCCTTGGGTAGCCGTTGAAGGATCTGGGCAAAGTTGTCCATCATCGCGTTCCTTTGTCGCTCGAGGGCTTCTTCGAGCAAGATTTTGATAGGATCTCCTGCCCCCTCGTCTTTCTTTTCATCCGCCATGGGAGGCCGTCAGGATTTGCGAGGCTGGTCTTGCAAAGGTTCGACCAGTTCAAGCCCTAACTCCTTATATCACGACCTCGTTGGGGACATGCAAAGAAAAAAAAGAGAAAAAGCAGACCACTATGATACCACTGATCTGGATTTAAATAGGTATGCAACAAATTACAAATATGACCATAAATACAAAGATGCAGTAGAAATAACACTTCATTTCATTAATATCAAATACTAAAATATGCTTACAAACAGAATGGAAATAAGACTAGCTCAGGTGATGGTAGCTTATCTCTAAGAAGAGATTTGGTGGCTACATGCCTCTGAACTGCGTTACAATGAGGCTCAAGGGCCTTTTTATTATTGGACAATAAGAGAAAACCATAAACAACCAAAACCATAACTCGAGGAGATGAAACACCAGGAGTTTATGGGCCCCGTTGGGGTTAGTTGGGCAGCCAACTTCCCGGGGTCGCGACTTGGTTATATTATCTTCATTTGACGCGCATGATACCCTGTTGGAAAGATCTCTCCAAGGACTACGACGAAAAAAAATTGTTGGTGATAGATTGCCAAAAAAACGTCGTTTAGGGCCTCAAAATGGCTCCGAAAGTTTAGGACCCGAAAAAACTGCTAAAAATAGTAAATTGTGCTACAATTAAGGAAATTGAAAAAATGAAAGAAACAATGGTGGGGGTCCAAGTGGAATTGGCGGTTGGCCACCAATATCCACCTCGATCAGGTTAGCTAGCAATCCAAAGTGACAGTTAAACTAACAACACATTTCAGAAAGATCCATACATACATACACAGAAATAGCTATACATGCATGCATAAGCAAACAAATACATATATCATTTATAGTAAATAGATAGTTGAAATACAATACAACATATGCATGAAATGTGTTGCCTCTTGTTATATTAAAAATGTAAGTTCCAGTCATACAATACATCCATGTCCAACCACTAGTTCCAATAGCGGAACATTACAACCACAACCGCCTGCTCCTTAAAAGAGATGTACTAGCTCTGCGTAGTGGAGAAGCCAAGGCTCGTTACAATACTATCCAAGCTCTCTCTAAGATAGTCCTATTAGAAGCTTGGCTAACCAAAAGCCTTTATAATGAATTATGAGGGACTATTTATAGCAAAGGGTGCGATGACCCTTGACATTCCCCTTTGTGACAATTCATCTACCCTCATGACTCTTCATCTAATCCATGATTGTTACGTCGAGCTATCGACATTTGAACTTACACTTGACAAGATGTTACATTACAATGCACATGTACCCATGTGAGACAAAAAATGGTTTGAGCAAGCCATGTTAGACATCACTATGACTCGGACAACTATTGGAAGACCAACCCTTCTACATCTTCATTGTGATTGACAGTGGTGAACTGATGCCAAGATCGGTAGTCCACGATGGTGTCCTTGTGCTCCAAGGTGACATCCTTCTGGAACCTGACTCTTGCCTCCATAGCATCTGGGTACACTGCTCAGGCTCTTCTGTCCAACTCGTTTGAAAGCATGCGCATCATTGTCTTCAATGCGGCTGGACCAACAACATACTTATGCATGATGTATGTGTTGATGGGCAAGTCTGGGCTGGTGGAAATGCGCATCAACTCATCAAAGTATGGGTCAAGCTCTAGTCAGACCTGTGCCTTTGTCTTCGCCTGGGTGAGAGTCCCAATAGATGGGATCGCATGTGCGTGCACCACAACATCCGTACTCTTGAATACACATGCATGGGAAGCCTATAGACTAGTGATGAGCTACAGGAGCTATTCGTAGTTTCGGATCTGACTCTGGATGCATGCCTTCAACTCGACTGCTCTAGGCTTCATCATCTTAGGCAAGTGAAGTGAGGCTCCCTTGTATCTCATCATCCATGTTTTCATGTAATCAACAGTAGCATACACGTTCAACAAGATATGTGCTCTTCTAGCACATCGTTACTGCCATCTATTGAGATGGACGATTGCCTTATGCATGGTACCAAACTTGGAATACAACGCTCGCATAACTATGTCAAGGGATGATACTTCATCTAGTATTGCCTTCTTCAATTCAGCTCAGGCGGACGCTGTCACCATCTCCCCTCCTTGCTTGGTCGTCTGTAGTTCATTAGCCATTTGCTCATTCTCAGCTATCAGAAAGCGAAAACTTGAGCTAGTGGTTTCGGCATATGCTTTGGTAACATCGGCCAAGGCTGTTGGATGTTTGCGTGCGTTAGACACGACCACTCGTTCCTCATATTGTGCAGGAGATGTATGATCTTCTGGAGTTGACACTCTATGTGATTGCACAACTCTATGTTGAGACTCGTCAAATGAGATGTTGTGCATCTCTCCTTCTGGCTGATCTCCAAGGATCTCAGTGTCTCCTTGGTCACTAAGGAATTACTCATCTTCTGGATGCGGTGAAGTTGGTGGGTCGACCTCTTGGTGGTGAGGCATGAGGTCAATGTCCTGCTCTAACTCCTATTGCTCCATGTTCATATCCGTCTGTTCTAGCGCTTGCTCTATCTCCTGAGTGAAGTCCTGCTCCTGCGATGGTTCACCTTGTTCACCTCATGCCAGTTGTTTTGATGAGTCCACTACTTGTACGGGTGTTTTTTCATCCGACTGCACATGTTGCGCCCCTTGTTGTACTTGTTTTTGTTGTGCTTTCCTCTCCTATTTGCGCAGCTCTTGTTCCTTTCAGAATTTCTCCTTCAACTCATCCAATTCCTTCTTTGTTTCCTCCATTCTTCGTTTCTCCCTCTGCCTTTGCATGATTCGCTTATCACGTTGTTGCCTCTTCGCCTCTATAGCCATAGTTGCTTTCTCTACAAGTGGATCTGCTCGGAACTTGCAGCTTTGCTCTTCCTCCATGCGATCGACAATATTTCTCTTGCCCTTGTCATGCACTGGTATGTTCACCTTTATTGTTGTTGCTGATTCTGCTGCTATTTGGGATACTGCTTCATGTTGCTTTGCTAACCACTCCATATCGAAGCTGACCTGTTCATTGGGTCTGGAGAAACTATAGCAATATCTCCATGGGTCCTCCTCCGCCCAATGAAATGCCCCGTGGATCCAGTTGAACTGTACTCTCGTGCAGTGATCTTTCACAAGGCAATGTGGGTCATACGGATTGTAACTTCGGAGGTCGAATGGATACTTCTTCATCTGATCTGCTTCGACATCTGCATGCTTGAAACTTCGGATCTCATATAACCTAATGCGTAGCGGAAGAGCAGGCCAAGGTGCCTTCTTCTTCAAGTGTAGCTTAGCTGTAAATCCTGTCGAGATGTGATATGCTACTTCCTGCATGACGAGCATGTCCAAGGAAAACTTCAGTAGAACACGCGAAGGCTTCTCTGCACTGTACATTTGTATGAACGTGCTGGACAGTGAGGCATACCAATCAGCTATGTCTATCAGTGCCTCCTCTGCTGCTATCGACATGCAGGGTGGATCCTATTCGAATATCATCTTGTAAACCGGGGTGACAAAATGATCGAACAACTGTGTGATAACTCCTCTAAAGCTGCATTCGGACAACATATTACAATAAGTATTCACATCAGTCTCCGCAGGTGACCATGCCACTTCAAGCCTGGGAACTCTTGTTGGGCACAAACTGCATCCAAGATGTAGGCAGACATGTAGATTTTTGCTTGCATACCTTTGGGCGATTGTTGAGCCCTCGTTACTTGTTCCTTCAGCTGATGAGCCAACATGCTAGACCAATTGCATGGTTTGCCCTCTCTGGCTAGTTGGTCCAGCGCGATCACCCAACTCTGTGGGAAGGTTTCCTTGCTTTCTTGGCCATAAAATCGACATGCAAAGATGACCAAGTATTGATACGCCTTCCGCATTATATTCGTCTTGTAGATCTGGTTGGGTGTCATCTTGAATCTAGTCGACTCCTTTACCCAGTGTTGGGCCGTTAATATGTCATTATTATTATCATTTTTTAGCGCCTATTTCTACCATTCTTTATCACATCATTTATCATAATTTATCATATAATTCCATTTTATAATTATTTATGCTCTTATGGATATATATTATTTATTCTCTTTTATTTTTAATAAATTGATGATTATGCATGATTTTACCAATAATGGTTTATTAATAAATTGGTTGTAACATTACTCACCATTTTTAGCCTCTAAGATATTTTCTAGATTGAAGATTTTATCTCCAGCTCATCATTAAATGTGCCAACTCAGAAATTCACTGGAAGAAGAAGTGATGATTTTGCATTGAACGGTTCAGGAAAATGGAGAAGAATCTGGAAAATACGAAACATGGGTTTTGTCCAGAACTGACCAAATTAGTTTTTTGATGAGCAGTTTTCCCAAATTTGGCCCATACTAAGAGAAATGAAAGGTTCTCTGAAGACGTTTTTCTCATATTCGCTGTTGTGGCCGTTTTCCAAATTATCCCAGTTGCAATGCCAAATTCGACCTGTTCCTGTTGAATGATTGGTGGAAAGATATTTCAGATACGATCTTGCTTATCAATTTGTTGAGAGCAATCCAATTTTGTAATAGAAATCATATTGTAATCATCTCTGTTGTAATTGCTCTCTGCTCTCTCTCTATTTAAATTAAAACAGAGACCAGAGAAGGAGATTCAGGATGATTGATTATTCATGATGGAATAGATTATGAGAGATTAAGTTAGGGATTATTAGATATAGGATATGATAGGAGGAAAGGGGGATTGTTGCATTACCATTGTAATTCTCAAGGCTTTTGTTGTTGTAATGATTTCACAGTTTGATGATGAATAAATAAAAGGGTTGTTGTTCATTCGCCTTATCTGAAATAGCCCAGCAGCATCCACTGGCGGCTAAGGGCCCAACCTCTGGTGGATTAAGTTGCTGCTCTGTATTATATCTTTATAGTTCCAGTCATGTGATGGTTTGATTTAATTCTTATTTCTTTGAATCACATTGCTTTACAGTTTCATGTTTTTATAGCGTGTTGTTCTAATATTTTATGAAATTGTTTTATTGCATAAGCTGTGATTGAATCGCGTGGTCGTTCCTTTCCATCATAACAGAGATTATTATCCTTTTCAACTTATATTGTTATGCTGTTCATTTCAAATATAAAGCTTCGCTGTTCATTCCAGACTTTGATGTTCACTACATATTGCGATTCATTTCTATTGAAACAACTTTGTTGTTCATTCCTACTAAATAAGCTTTGTTGTTCATTTCTTTCCTGCAAGTATTTGGTTTTGCTTTTAAGTATTATTGCAGTGAGCGTGTTTATTCCATTTCTGTTAGCAGCATTATTGATTTATCATTTCCAATTAATTGCTTTAGTGTGGATTGAAAGATTAACAACTTTAAAGAACATTGGCTATAGCTGTCTAAGTTCTCAGATTGAAGATCTTGCCTATGATTGATTTTCATTTGCATCAGTTTACAAGGGAGAGAGTTATCATTATTGAGTCATCGAATAATGGTTGTTTGAGTGAATGATTTAGTTCAGAACATTTCAGTTTCTTGTTATTCCAACTATATTTTGTTTCCAGCATTCATTTACTTTTGGATTTAAAGTACTATACTGCAAAACATTACTCTTGAGCAAGTGATCACCTCAGACTGAGTACACTCTTGAAATAAAAAATCGTCCCTGGGTTGACAATTAATGTGAAGATAATTAGTAGTTAAAAAGACACCTTTTATCACTCAACATTTTGGCGTCGTTGCCGGGGAGAGTGTAGCCATTTATTTTTAAGAAGAGTAGTGTGCATTTGATGAGTGCCTACTAGGAGAGAATTGGGTATTAAAAACAGAAGGTAAGAACCTGCGTACGGAGCATGTAATAGCCCTGCTCCCCGCCCGCTTTCCTGCAGATTTGTTGATTACTTAGGGAAGAAATAAATGTTTGAATTTCTGTGTGAATGACTAAAAAAAAATTGAAATTTTGAAAAAGAAATCTCATGATTTCACTCAAGTGGTAATGTAAGCACCACCCATTTCACTAACAATTGACAGGAACATTTGAAGAAGGAGCTTCGAAGAAACACATGAAGAATATGTTCTATTATGGTAAGAAATGGCTCACATTTCTACTTTTGAATTCCCTATCAAAGATCTAGGAGGAGTGACACAAATGCACATAATTCCCCCATCTTCTCTACCAAATTTTCATGGCTTGACAAATGAAGACCCAGATACATTCTTATTTGAGTTCAAAATACTTTGTAGAGGATATGATTATTGTACTAAAGATCAAAGGTTGAAAGTGTTTCCTCTTACTCTAAAAGGAGCAGCTCTTCGATGGTTTATGAGCCTAGGTGGGAACTGCATCCAAACATGGGAGGACATGAAGAACATATTCTTGAAGAAGTACCAAGACTATTGCAAGGCCGATGAAGATATTTTCGATATGATACAAGGGGAAGATGAAATCTTGGAGGACTATGTAGATCGATTTCAATATAACCTTCAAAAAACAAAGCATAAGCATTTAGAAAAAGAGATCTTAAAAGCACTTCTTCTTAAAGGAATCAAAGATGAATTTTTAGAACTCTTAAATCTGATAGGAAAAGGTGATGTTTTTCAGTTGTCATATGATGATGTTTGTGAATTGTGCATAAGGTATTGAAGAGGAATCTCCAAGGCTGGTAAGAATTCTAGAGATGTTTGTTCTTTCTTTTTCAAATCTGCTACAAGAACAGGAGACATAAGGGCTGAAATCAATGTTTTATTTGAAAATTTTAAATTTGATTTTATTAGCTCTCTAAGTTTAAAATTGGATGCTTTGCAGGTTCAGAAAAATCAAGAATTTGATGAAGTGTTTTGCCCTCATTACCAAAAGGAGCATCCCGTAGATAGTTGTTCTTCCTTATCTAGGATGGAAGTATTATTTCAAAGAGATGAGGAAGCTGCAACAAGGTCAAAAACATGGAAATCATGGCCTACTAGTATGGTTCAAAACACTTCTTCTCCATTCTCTTACTTGCATAATCTATTATGGAACACTAATATGTTAGGGCAGCTATGCCAATCTCAATATAACCACCACTAATCTTGTCTACAAATTTGGCATGGTTCATTTTATGATTACATAACTACTCTCCCTCATCTTGTAACACAAACACATCCTCCATATTCTTCACCAGCTCTTCGACAACATCTTGCTTGCCTATCAAAATCATCCATTCAATCCAATCATCTACATCATCAAAATGCTCCATTCCGTACATAATTTCCTGCTTAACTCATTTCACACCCTTACCATAATAAACCAGTACAACATGCTTATAGTGTTGAACTGCAAAATTTACTCACCCTTCCCACCCATTCTATCTCACATACACCAATGGAGAAAACTTACAATGAGATTCATAATGTTTCAAATTAAAAAATTGTAGAAGTTATGGAAAAAAATGAGGTTTTTTTTAGTTTGCATCAACAAGCCATTTTAAAAGCTCAAGAACTTCATGGTATGATGGCTATGGGAAATCAACAAAGTAAAGGATATATTGAAGATTGGTTTCACTCCATCACTTGTTTGCAGCATCACTCCATACTTCAACAATTTTTGACACCATCTTTTGAAGGGAAGTTGGCTTCTCATACCCTAATATTTATTAATATGCATTTTTCAAATTTGGGTATGTACATATTTGAAGCCTTATTTAAAAAATGGCTCCACTGGAAATACTCTTATACGTAATCATATCCATTTTTAAAATCAAAGTAGGTTAGTGTAAAAAAATAAAAATAAATAAGGACATAAATAAATACATTTTGTTTTAATATAAAAATAGTTGTTTTTGTTGCAACACGCTGTGGAAATCAACATCGGTGATAATTTATTTTATTTTATTTATTTATTTATTTTTTTAATTCATTTGTGTATGTAGATGAATTATAATCGAAATGATAGTTCTGCAAACACTCATTTTCATTTTTATCACCAATTTGGAAAAAAATGCTTGAATATCATATTTTTGGCTTGTGGGCTTGATGAAACTTCTGAAAACACAGTCGGGACAGTCATGTTTTGAGGGACCAAAATGACATATTTTTAAAACCTGTTTCTATATTAGGTAGCCCTTGATGTCTACTTTCCAATCCAATTTGAATCACTCAATTTAGATTTGAAACGAAAAAGTTAGAGCCAAAACATTGACAAGGTGTCTAGCGGGCAGCTCAGAAACATAGTTGGGGCAGTCAGTTTTTTTAGGCCTAAATGACTATATTTTTAAAAAGTTTTTTTATCCTAAGTAGCCCTTGTTTTCTACTTTCCAACCCAATTTGAATCACTCAATTTGGATTTGAAACGAAAAAGTTAGAACCAAAACAGTGACAAGGTGTCAAGCAGGCAGCTCAGGAATAGAGTTGGGACAGTCCATTTTGAAGGCCTAAATGACCATATTTTTAAAGTTCTATTTCTATGGTAGATTCCCCTATGAATCTAGTTTACAAGGCAATTTGAATCACTCATTTTCAATATCGTATGAGGAAGTTATGATCAAAATACTGACTGTCTATCATAAATCAACACTCTGAAAACTCTATCTTTCTGGTTGTTCCTTAGAATATTTGACCTATCAATTCTTATTGTCTTTAAACCTATTTCTATTGGATATAAATAAATAAATCTACTTTGATTTCCAATTTGAATCATTTGAATCCGACATCAAACGAAGAATCTATGCTTAAAATATCCACTGTTGTTCTAAGTGGGGTAATAAAAAATGACTTTGTTATGCAGGTTGTTCTAAGTAAAATTGACATATCATATCATTAAATTTTTAAAACCTCTTTTTATTGGAGATATAGATTTGAATGAACTCTCATCTGGCTTTGGAATCACTCAATTTGGACGAAAAACAAAGAAGTTGTGATTAAAACACTACAGGTTAGCATGATTAGCCACTGCTCTCCCACAAGTGACAAATAAATTTTACTTTGTTATTTTCTCCATAGATTTGTTATACAGAGTAATTAATTATTGTTTTTTGCATAATTCTTGGATTAGGGGAGCCCGATCACCTCTCTTTATCCATGATTTAATGTTTTATTGCAGGTAGACGCTCGTTTGTTTGCAGGTCCTAGAAGAATAAAGAAGATCAATTTATGGATGAACGATTATTGAAAGAAATTTTAATGAAACAAGGGAATTTCATCCAACTCATTACCCAAAAAATTCATAATAGAAGAAATAAAGAATTGATTTCCATTTGAAGATTCATGTCATGTCACTACTGCCAACACATTTTTCAAAGAGATCATTTTTTTTACATAACATCATAGCTGTTGTAACTTAATTTATTTAATTACATACTGTTTTTAAATAAAATGTTGTTTCTTTTCTGATTTCTCTTATATTTTGTGTTTCAGGTGTTGCTTTGTGGCCCATCCTCAGCAGCAATGCAGTGAACAAATAATTCGTTTTTTGCATGCTTGCATTTTATGATTGTGCATTTTTGTTGTTCCTTTCCGAAGGAACAACAATTTTCGCACTTTTGTTGTTCCTTTCTAAGTAAATCCACAATGTAGGACCACCATTGGAAGTAGTTGGTGCTGTCAAGAATAACTTGACATGAAATTTCCATTTTAACAGAAAATGAAGCTATAAATGTTGAAAATAAGTGTTGCAATGGAAAGATCTCGAAAAATTAGGCTGTTTCAAAAAAACGGTTCTGAAAACGGCTTCCGGATGAAGAAGTTATGGCTTTTTGAAGAAAATTTGATGAAGTCGCTGACGAAGTGCGGGAATGTGCGGAAATGAAAAAACCCGCCCCCACAAAATGGAGACTTGAACCCAAGACCTCTACTCTCATAAATTAGCTTTGGACCAAGTGAGCTATACAAAAAGTTTGAGAGAGAGAGGGGGGGGTTGAAGCTAGTAAGGAAGCCTTGTGGCTTCGTCAGATCCTGTCAAAGTTTGGATTTTAGCAGCAACATCCAACTACACTTTGGTGTGATAATCAAAGTGCCATTCAACTATGCAAAGATCCAGTCCAACATCAGCGCAGCAAACACATTGAACTACACATGCACTTCATCAGAAAGCTCATTCATGACCATGTTCTTGAAGTGCAATATTGTTCAACATATGATCAAGTTGCAGACATCTTGACAAAGGCTCTCATAGAGGCGAAGTTCACTAAACTTCGATTTATGGTTGGAGTTCAGGAAGTTGTCACTAAGGGGGGATAGGCTCTAGTGTCTCCTTCCTTCTTCTATTGTGTCATATTTGTAAATCCTTCAATCCTATCCCAAGTTGTTCTTAAGGGGGGATGTTAGGATATTCCGACACATAGGAAACAGTTAAGTATAACTTGGTCTAGTATAGGGTTAGGTAAAGTGTGTTTCTTTACTATGTACATTTTGTAACTTACAATCCGACGGTCACGATATGTAGTGATCCGACGATTCATTCTCTCCACGGTATTATCGACACTTGATCCGTGGCTTAACACCCGATTGGTCCATGATCTCTATTTAAAGAGCATGGAGGGTCATTTGTAGGTTAACCGTGCATGAGAGAAGCTTATGCAAATTTTCATTCTTTTATTAATAAATAGCCTGAAGTGGCCGCGTTGGCTCAGGCCGTGGACTGTTTTCCTCTTTGAGGGTTTTAACCACGTCAAAAGTACTGGTGTATTGATCTGTGATCTGTTTGTGAGCGGTGTCCTTTGGTGTTCTGTCTGAGGAACTTACCCTGTAAATTCCTACAATATAATTAATGCACTTTGCCATAACTTGTTGATTTGACAAAATATTAGTATTGCATGTATACAAAAGTTTTTCTGATTGAAATTTTTGCATGCATCTTATCTGTTGCTATTCAAAACTAACACTATGGATTCAAGAACGTTGTATGCAAAATAGTGATTTGTTGACAAGAGAACAACAAGTATGGGGAGACACTCTATTCGCAGCATGACCATACTATTACAAATAATAGAAGAGGCTCGAGCAACTCGCGAACATGAACAATTCTTCAGACATGATGTGCTTGCCTGGATTCCACCTTTTGCATCACTTTCAGCAGCAACTCTGCCTACATCAGCTTCAACAAATGCCAGTCCATATATATCATTCCACATTTTTCTTTTTAGAGGTAAAACTTGAGGTAAAATAGCATAATTTTCTGATTTGTTACGAATTTAGGAGAATTTCATGAAAATCCATTGAGAATTATTTATTATCATTTATTCCACTTCCCATTTTTCAGTGGCATATCACCTTTTAGTTTGGGGGAGTGTTGCTTTCATTCATTTCTTTCTTATGACCATGTCATTAATATTTTTTGTCATCCATTGTTATTCTTATTCGTTCTCAACACCTCCTTTATTCCATGTTGTTTTCCACCAAACACAGAATTCAACAGATGGTAGGAACCACCTTAATTTGTTTTCTAGCATTGCATGAGGGCATGCTAATTCTTCAGTTTGGGGGAGGAATTGCTACGCATGATAGATGTTTTCTATTTTCTTTCTCATTTAAGACATACAATTTCATTTTTATACAGTGCAGAAATTGATTTCCACATATTTTTAAAACTATGAACTCAATTTTTGTGATTTCTGGAAAACACAGAGGTATTATTAAAATACACAAACCCAGATAATTTCAAGTTAAATTAGTTCATAAAATTTCAGAAATCATGCACTCTCACCTATAGCCATTTTGTTTATATCTCATGATCCATGCATCAAAACACTCTGATTTTTGAATCATAGAAGCATTAATATAGTAGAAATCTACTTGCAAAATTTCAACAAAATCTGGTTTATAGTTTTTGAAAAAATGGTTATTGGAGTTTGTTGTTACCTATATCATATTTTGCTACAACTTCATATACATATAGTTGAATGTCAATGTAAAAATTGTTACGCCTTCATCAACATTGCTAAAATTGAATATTCATTATTTGAGGAAGAATTCATTTGTTCTATCCATTTCATGAGCTGAGATGAACAAATCTTTATTGCTTGGTTAACACAGAGTCTTTGGGTTGCATGAGGACATGCAATGTATTCAGTTTTTGTTGCATGAGGACATGCAATATATTCAGTTTTTGTTGCATGAGGACATGCAATATATTCAGTTTGGGGGTGTGTTGGGCCATTAATATGTCATTATTATTATCATTTTTTAACGCCTGCTTCTACCATTCTTTATGATGTCATTTATCATAATTTATCATATAATTCCATTTTATAATTATTTATGCTCTTATGGATAAATATTATTTATTCTCCTTTATTTTTAATAAATTGATGATTATGCATGATTTTACCAATAATGGTTTATTAATAAATTGGTTGTAACATTACTCACCATTTTTTAGCCTCCAAAATATTTTCTAGATTGAAGATTTGATCTCCAGCTCATCATTAAATGTGCCAACTCTTGATTTAATATATATACAACTACAAATTGTATTAAACCCACTTAACAAGTTAAGAAACATTAAGCCATAAACATGTGAGATGATATATTATGTAGGAAATCAATCGATAATTGCATATATATTAAATCAAGAAGAGATTACAACCATTGTCTTGACGTTGTTGTTCTCCTCCGACAATTCCAGGTTCCCACACACTTTCGTTAGCATTCCATGATGGCCTCAACACCCCCCTCAAACCGTCATGGAAAGAATATAACACAACCTAACATTCTCCCACTTTTTGTTTTCTTTCCATAGGGGGTCACAAGAGAGCTTAGTCATTTATCCAGCCTGAAACGACCATTATTCGTCTCCCTCTTTTCCAACGATCCCTTATAGGTGCTGCAGCCAAGTGGTACATTGAGCTCCCTCGAAGTACTTATCATGACTTCAACTCTTTAGCCATGGATTTTCTCACACATTTCCAGTTGTCGATTCGCTATGAAATTGGCACCCATTTGCTTACATCGCTCAAGCAAGATACTGTGACACACATCTCCGATCACATATATGAATGGAGACGTAGACGTCGCCTGATCAAATTTGATATTGCTGATCAGTTGCTAACCAAATGGTTTACCAAGTCATTCATCGCTCCAATTACTCGTGATATAGCTATGGGTGGATGCGTTATCGAAGAACAATCCATTGCTCGTGCCCAATACTTATATCTCGTTTATTCTCAGTCTAGTACTTTGTATGAGTTGTTACCCAATGCTCCAAGGCCATCATCTGATCCAACGACATTGAAGTCACATGCTACACCTCTTGTTGATGGAGTAATTGGTTCAATGTCCCAGACCCCTACGAAATCTTCTTCCAAACAGAAGTTGGTCTCGAACACTGCTTCCAATAGTCCCTCCTGGAATCCACCTGGCTCTGGTAAAACCTCAGAGGTCCACGTTGTTCAATCTACCACAGCGGAAAAATCCTCGAAAGGTAAGAAGAAAGGCAAAGACAAAGGTAAAGCTGATGCCCCAAAACAGGGTCGTCCTAAGACGTCTGTTGGTGATTCTTCACAACGGAAGCCTAAGTATCCGTGCCTCATTTGTGAGGAGGATCACTATACTAAGGATTGACGGTGCGAAGTTAGTCGTTTGCTTAAAGGGACCCCAACTGTCCTAAAAGAGCCGTTTTTGTCTCAGCAAACTCAAATGGTAGAACAACTTCAATCGTCTGCTTCCTTAGGATCACAAGTATTCATGATGAGTACGCCTATTAATGTGGCTACTAGATGAAAAGATTATCAAACTCTTGATCCGACAATCGGGAAAGAGAAAGAGGCCACCCCTTCTTCTTCTACCCCCCAAGTTCTGGCCCTCTTCATATTGAGCGCCCTAACCCTAATTCTGCCATTCAATCACCTTCTCGAGGTGTGCTAAGGAAGTCCTCATACAATCCCAACGCTCGAGCCACTCAGTACTATAATATTGTTGAGGATTTGGCTCAGGCACCATCAGCTATGTCTGCTCTCGAGGTACTCCAAAGCTGTCTGTCTCAGCAGAAATCATTACTATCAACTATTGGAGGTATTGATCCTACTGATTCTAATTTGATATGTTTTGATCTAGAGAACCAAGTTCCGCAACTGCCTCATCATATTGCCTTTCTCATTCGGGTAATCATCAATGAGAAAACCATTCATAGGATTGTCATCGATGAAAGTGCTTCTACTTGCATCATGTCAGTTGCTTGTTGGAAGGAAATTGGTTCTCCTACTTTGAACCAATCCCCTAACACTTTGGAAGCTTTCGACGGGCAAGATTCGCGACCATTCGGTGTCTTACACAAGCTTGCCATTACTTTGGAGGGAAAGACAGTACACGTCGAGGTGGATATTGTTGATGCTAATCTCAATTATAATCTTCTACTTGGACGAAGCTGGATCCATGACATGCCTACAGTAGCCACCTCTCTGTTTCGTGTGATTCATTTTCCCCATCAAGGGAAGATCGTCACAGACGACCAACTGTCCTTCTTTGCCTCTTCCTCCTCAGATGGCAATGTTCCATATGTCAAGCACACCAGTGCTCCTTATGAGAGTGTGGGGGCAGGACTTTTCAACGGTTCTGCCTTGATGGGAATTTTTCTGCTCCCACCTCCTCATGTTGCCTCTATCAACATGATCTTGGTCAAATTTGATCCTTGGGTCATACCTTCACCAGATCTTGTTGATACCTGGGGCGAGGTTATGCCACTTAGTCCCGCTGAAATCAATTATGTGGAAATTGTTTCGGCCTCAAGTTCTATATCCTTTGATTTTCCTGTTTCAAGGACATCTCTCGATACATATTATCAATCCTCGTGGCTTGGTGCTTCAGAATCTCCTGATCCCTTAGCTGAGACTTTTCTTGCTGATGAGAGTATCATGGAAGTAATGTCTCTGGAGGAACCACCTTGGAACGATACTCATCATCATTCCTCGTTCCTGCCTAGCCCGACGTCTTGTCTACTTGTCTCAAAGAGTTTTCCTCTCAGTTCCCTTCCCTATCCCTTCAGGCGCCGATCATGACTCATGAAGTATGGTCAAAAGGAAATTTGGGTAACATTACCAAAATGATGCCAATTGATATTTCTGTCAAACCTGGTGTTGTTGAAAATGTCCATATCGGGGTAACTTGTTCTCCATATAAGATCAAGCTCTATACTTGTCTGTTCCAAGCATTTCGTGATGTGTTTGCGTGGTCATATGAGGAAATGCCTGGCATTGATCCTAGCATCGTTGTGCATGAAACACTGACTTATCCTCACACGAAGCCTGTTCGCCAACAACTCCGCCTAGTGCACCCTAAGAAAGCAATAGCTATCAAGGGTGAAGTTGAAAACTTCTTAAAGCTTGATTTATCTATCTGATCCTGGTGTCAAATATTGTACCGGTGACAAAGAAACAAGGCACGATGCGCGTTTGCGTCGGTTACCATGATCTCAATCGTGTCTGTCCGAAGGATAACTATCCCACTCCCTTCATTGATCAAATCATTGATGAATGTGCTGGGAGTGAAATGTTTTCCTTTATGAATAGTTTTTCTGGTTACAACCAGATTAACATTATGCTGTCAGATCAAGAAAAGATGGCTTTTATCTGTCCATGGGATACTTTCGCGTACAAAAAGCTCCCTTTGGCCTAAAAAATGCTAAGGCTACATTTCAGAGGGCGATGTCCTATGCGTTTCACGACATTTGAAACATCGTTTAGCCTTACTTAGATGACCTTCCCGCTCATTCTCGTAAGCACCATGATCACCCTGATCATCTTCGGCAAATTTTTCTTCGTTGTAGATACTATAGCATTCGATTGAATCTGCATAAATGTGTTTTATGCATTGAATACAGACGACTCCTCGAATTTATTGTCTCTAAGGAAGGCATTCGCCTTGATCCGCTTAAAGTCGAGGCCATTGTTAATTTAACCCCTCCATCTTTATTGCATCAACTGCAGAGCTTGCAGGGAAAAGCAAATTTCTTTTGTTGTTTCGTACCCAATTATGTTGAGCTAGCTTAAGGGTTTACCTGATTTCTCAAGTAAGGAACACCCTTTGTTTGGGATGAGATTGCCCAAAAATCTTTCCATCCGGCCCAACCATTTACTAGACTTTTGTTATGAAGCTTCTAGAGCCGGAAGCATCGGCTCCTTATTTAAAAAACTTTCCAAAATAGGATCGATGCCACTGGAACAAGGCTTAGTTGCTCCGGCCGGCGCTAGGGACAGTTGTAATCCCTACATATCGTGTGAGGAGGACACGGTCATTAGCGCGGTCTTATAAACTGGGAAAAACAGAAGATTTGTGGGAAATGATGCAAAAAGGAATTGTTTTGCTCATGAAGAGGGACATAATGGGAGTTTCTTCATGAAGGGAAAGCAAGTAGGGTTCACTGTAGAGGTCCTCCGGGATCATGGAACGAGGAGTACAGGGACAGTGACAAAATGTTGTGTAACACATATTAATCACAAAGATATACATATTTATACAATGTCTTATGACCCTTGGTTTTCATAACCCAAGTGGTCTCTTGGACTCCAATGATTTTTCATATTCCACACCATACCCCTTAGCGGATTAGGTGTCTAACACACACGCACAACACATATATGAATTCGATATTGAAAAATATTTTTTTTTTTGCAAGCAAGCCAAAATCTTTATATTTTCAAAAAATTACATAAAATACAGTCATGGAGGTTTGGGGGAGTCTATATCTAGGAGCAATTTGCAGACGAAAAAACATGTGTCTCCTGAGGAGATAATTGGAGAGACCATCTGCCATTGAGAGGTAAACCAAATTGTCTCCCAAAGAGTTATGAACCATAATGGTGACAATATGGCATCAAAACAAAGTAAACATAAATTAGACTAAATAGACAAGAGAAACAAAGTAACATGGAAGATTGACTCTGTGAATGTCTATCCTAGGAATTTAGCAAGCTTGTTTGGTTTGTTACTTGTCATGGTTGGTCTTGTTCTGGGTGAGATGTGCTTGTTCCCTTGGAACCTTGCCTTGTTTTTCTTTTTCCTTCCTAACCTATTCTTGTTGCTCTAGGTAGAGGAAGGGGTCGTTGTGTCATTCAGGAAGGTAAGGGGGATGCCCTCAAGAGTTTCTTATCTTGAGGTTCTGGGTGAGCCAGATTAGAGGGTTTTGTCCCTAGTGGGAAGATTTAACTGCTTCTATCCCATCATTTGAATTCGAGGTCGTTCAGGGAGGGAGAGGAGGGGGGAGGGAATTCCAATCGCTATGGACATATTCCTTAAGGTTGTGCATGCGTGAACTAGGTAGGTACTAATTTAAGCTATTATGCCTTTGGCTCTTTCATTGGCTTCTTCCTGCTCCTGAAGATGTTTTCTAAGTAAATTTCAGACGACCTAATGGCTATTTCTTATGTTCCTTCTCTCCCGTGCTTGTATGGAAACAACGTGGCGGTGGATATGCATTGTGATGTCCCCATCAAATTGTTCTTCGCCCTGACCGTGCCAAGGAGGGAGAGGTTGGTGCCTGCAAGCTCTGCTAACTCTTACAGCTCAACCCCATTCCCTCACCTTGATAAACAAACTTGTGTATTCTCTGTCTGACTTGAAACCACTTGAGTCTCTCTGCCTCTCCAGACCCCTAGCGACCATCCACTTGCAAAGCAGATAAGTTGAGGTAATGAATGTCTGGTTGCACAGTATTGACAAAATTCATGTCTCGTTTAATGCATAAATGCCTTATCCTCACTTGAACCTCTGTTGTATCACTGTAATCAAAGTAGGTTGTGGTAAGTTCAGGTAATGGCCGCCACCCATCCATTCCCATTAAGTCCTCATGTAGTGTTGGCACACGACAACTGCCTCACCTTGATTGTAGTGTGATTGATCTGGGATATATTAATTAGCATGGATTTTCAAAAAGTATATTTCAAATCTATATTGAAATATTTATAAAATGTATAAGAATTATACATCTTCCATATATTAAAAAGTGAATTTTATTTATGAATGAGAGAGAGAGAGACTTTTATATCTACTTCATAATGGGTTGTAATATCAACAACAAGCCAAAGCACAATGAGAAAAATGTATATAATAAGGACGAGTAGGCTTTTTTCATTAAATTTGTGCTTGTACACAACAATAAACCCAAGAGAAGGTTATATGTGATGCAAAGATATTATCTATTATGAGTACATCTTTAATGGAGATTCAAAAATTTCTTCTACAAGCCTACCCTGATCATACATGAAACACAAATTGTTGCAACTATAGATTATACAAAATTTTCCACAAACCAAGACACATTTTCATTGCATTGTCATGGATTAACTTGACGGGCCATTGGGCAGTTTGTCGAAGGGTCCTTCTAGCTCACTATTGGCTATGTTGTGATCCATGTCTGCATTTCTCTGAGCTTGTAAATATGCATTTTAGCGACGAAACCAATCCATTTCTTCTTGTAATTTAGTTAACTCTTATTTTTGCTTTTGGAATTCTTTGTGGAGGAGGAGGATGTGCTCTGACTGTTGGTTCATTTGTTGCTTGATTTCATTGATATGGGCCGCCAGATAGGTGGAGCATATGAGCCGAAGACCGGTCCCACGGTGTAGTGATGCAAATTAAAATAAAGTGAATAAATGCAAAGGATGACTAAGAGACTTGTTTAAGAGCTACAAGAGTGTCATGCTTGAAGAAGAGTATGGCTTGACCCAAGAAGTCCCTTGACACGTCATTTCCCCTATGAGGAGAAAGCTGAGGTATATCAAATATTGACATGGATGGAGAGCTCGTATTATGTAGGTCTTTCTCAATCCCAAAGAAAGAGAAAATTATAGGTACTCCAAGCTGGTTTTCTGAACTATTAACCACTTCCACTATAACTAGTGAAGACAAGCCAACCACCAAATTGAGAGCCTATTCATCGTACGCTTGGTTGATGAGGAGGATAAGCACTACAGCTTCGCACTCAAGAGGGTCGAGGTCAACCCACTGAGCCTAAGTAGGCCAACTGAAAGACTGAAGAGAAGCAATCCATAAGGACTGCTCACGAACACCTAGGGAGTTGTGGCAACTGTTCTCAATACCAGTTGATTTATTTTGATTTCACTTGTTCTTGAAATTTGAAACTGACTGAGCCCGACGCCACCCTTCCGTTCTGACCATGAATGCCTCCTCTATGTAGTTCGAATCCCACCCTTCAAGATATCTATCATTCCTCCTTGTTTTGATTGCAATCAATCCAAGTATTTTTTGAATAGAGGCCAAGGCGTTGGAGGAGATCCAATTCTACCATATATATATCTTTCCTTTCAACTTGAGTGACATCAACTAGCGAAATTCCAGACTAATGAAATTCCTTCATCCTTCGATGCATGATGCAGTTTCGATGCCATCAACTGAACTTGATGTTGATTAGGAGAGACATGCGGGAAATTGAAGGAGATAGAGCCAACGATTTGTAATTTATGTCAATTTGTCCCATATCCTTGTTTCCAAATTCCCCTTTAGGACGAAGGGGTCAAAAGTGCATACTTATGCTCTTCATGGGATAACACATCATCCAGTTAAGCCATTCACCTCCCATTTCCCCGCTTCTAGTTGGCAAGCCCTATTAGCTTACGAGTCCACCTCCTTATTTCTACCTCTTAGGATATGGAAATAAGATTTAGAAGAGAAGTCCTTCAACAAGGCTCTGATTCTGCCAAGAAGGAGGGAGATTTGATTATTCTCCAGATTATAGCCTTTGAGGAGGTGTTTGATGTTATTGAGGTAGTCACCAATAATTACTATCGAGGAAACATTGTGATTCATGGCAATCTGGAGACCACAAAACAATGCATACATCTCCGCAAAGCTTTTTTGATATCTAACCAAGCCCCCATGCATACTTAACTTTTAGTTTTCCTTAGGGATTTAGAGGAATCCCTCCCCCTCCTGCCACCCCTGGTATTTAAAAATATATTAATAACAAATGAACCTTTTAATATGGATAATGTGATCCATAAATAGAATATTTTAATGTTTATATCAATGAAAATATTTCAATGTTAACCATATATATATTATATATGGTTAAAAAAATCATATACAGATTATATAAAGTAATTCAAAAGAATAAATTATTATGGTTAAAACTTTTTAATTAGTATCAACAAGGTAAAGTAATGCAAATTTATTATTACATAAAAAAGGTTAAGAATCGTGAAAGAAAAAAAATTAATAATAAAAAAATAATATAAAATAAAGGATTTTATAAACAAAATTCATTTTTTATTATTATTAAAAGTAAATATTTTTATATTAAAATTTATTTAAGTAAATATTATGTTGAAAAATCACAAAATGTGAACGTTTGTAATTTTCTAAATTGATTTTTACTATTTTCAGCAAGTGATTTGTGAGAAAAATTATGTAATTATAAAATATGCTTATGTAAATTGATAATCTTCAATTTTCGATGTGAATTAACAAGTGCTACGTAGTAGCTAGTACCTACCGCTTAGTTTAAATATAGCTAATTGAGGTCTAGATTGCTAATAGGCTATGGGCTAATCTATTAAAACCTTCATAAATAAATAGAAGTGAAAGTTAAAATCTTAAAATCATGTTTTTAGGTGAGCACCCTACCTCATTCGCTATAATGAAGCTTTATAACTTTATTTATTTTGCAGTGTTTCTTTCAAATTGATATGGAGAAACTTAGTTTCAATTGAATGAGATGTCAATTCCAAGAAACATGTTTTGCACAACCATTTGTCACCTACAAAGTTCATGGGCATTTTACATGATTGATGTAGCGCTGAATGCAATCATGTTTGTGGTAGGGGAATATGGAACAAGACTTTTATTGTTCTTTCTCAAATGATGCCCTGTTTTAAACAAGACTACTTTCTTTTGCAGAGCAAAATGGAGTAGGGATGATCTATAATTTGTGATTTAGTATTAAATTAATTTTTAACTTAAATTGTAAAGACAAGTTAATTGATATTTATAAATAATACGCAATAACAATTGTTTTACTATTAATTTAACATCTAAATTATTACTAGCATAGTTACATAAATTAAATCACTAGTAACTATAGATAGACATGAAAGCACTTAGTTTCTAATCAAAATACTTAGTTCCTAAAACATTTCATATCGTAAAAAAAAAAAAAAAAAAAAAAAAAAAAAATCATTAAAAAAATTAAATATTAAAATAAATATAATTAGCCCTTTTCAAATATTTTCCAAATATTATATGTTTGTCTATGATTTGTGATTTAGTATCAAATTGGCGATATTTGACACATTCACTTTGAATAAAACTATGAATAAAGTTGCAGTAGATTAAACTGCTTTGAAAAAAAATCACACATCAATTTTTTGCATAGTAATTGAGACCAATCTTCCATGTTTGGTTCGAGGAAATAAGGTAAAACAACTTTAACAAACCAATTGAAATAGATGAGAAATTGACAACTAACCTCCCAATAAATGTTGATCAATCTCTCGTTTTACAATGACTTGAAGTGTAATTTGGAACTTCAAAGTGGGATCCTTGTAATATTGTCACTGCTGCACTCTTGTAAAATTAGTTTGGATCCCATACCCCAACCTTTGCACTGTAGAATTTGAATCCCCTAATATGAAATGAAGATCTCCAGTGCATTGCATTGGATTTACCACCAGCCAAGTGTCCAGCTCGGCTGGAGTTTCATATCATTTGACCTGCGAGAAAAAATACACATAGACATTAATCACAAACACACAAAATGAGAAAAAAAATGAAATTTATTGAATTCTTGAATTCAAGAATATCAATTTCTTGAATTCTTGATATACCTTGGAGGCAAGAATGGCTCTTTCAGGATTGTTTGGTATAATATTTTTTACTATACTAGTGATCACAGAGGAGCTCCCACCGCATATAGAATCATAAGAATGAGATTTAATGTAAATTCCATCCTCACATGGAGAAATTCCCCCCACCTAATTATACTCAGGATAATAAGTATTGTCATACCAAGTAGTAAAGTTGAAGCGAGAGCCAATTGCCTTCTTAGTGCAAAATACCAAGACGACGAAAAAGAAAGATGCCATGAGTTACAAGATTTGCAAGTGAAAATGCGAGTTCCAACAATGAAACGAATTTGATGTAACACAAATGGAATAGGAGGAAATAATGCATAGCAAAAGATAGCATGTCAGTGATAATTTTAGTTCTTATATGGAAAAAGCAACTCAAATGAGAATTTCAATCTTCCACTCATGCAACAGACTTCCATTGGGCATAGTTGGAGTCGGGTTTAGTTAGTACTGAAGGTTACTAAAGATGAGAGAATAAGACGTTAACCAATCAGGTTACAAATAAATAAATTTAAATGATAATAATAAAATAACAAAACTAAGTCCACAATGTTAAACAATGGATAAGATGCATAAATAAAGTATAAGTCAATTTAAAAAGTAATAAAATAAAAAATATATATAATGGAAAAAGTTTTTGTTTTTTGTTTTTTGTTTTGTTTTTGTTTTTGTTTTTGTTTTTTGTTTTTTGTTTTTGTTTTGTTTTGTCTTTTGTTTTTGTTTTTGTTTTTTGTTTTTTTGTTTTGTTTTTTTTTTTTGTTTTGTTTTGTTTTGTTTTTTTTAATTATATTTTCCTATTTAAAATTTGCCACCTTAAATTGAAAATATGGAGAAAAAGCTATAATTCATGATAATGGAAATAATAGATAAGAGAAAAAGATAAAAAATAAAAAAGTTAAATAAAAAAAATAAAACAAAAAACAAAAAATTAGTAACTAATGGAAAAATGGAAGTTGCTAAACAACATCTATAATAAGACCTCAATCAATCACCTTACAAATAAATAAATTTAATTAATAATACAAAATAAAAAAAATTGAATTCCCAATGTTCAACTATCATGGATAAGCAACATAATTTTTTGGTCAAAGACAAATTAATATGTAGTCAAAGGAAAAACTGAATGGATAGGTATAAAAATGGATTCAACACATTAAATGTAGCACTTTAAGATGTTTTGGTCTTTACAATGATATTTTAACAATATAATTTTGGATGAAAATGTGATTTTTCGTTGTTCAAAATGTGTTTTTGAATGCATAAATGGATTAAGCGACTTGAAAAACCCTTAAAACACTCTAATTATGCAAATTACACAACTCAAACTTACGATTCCAAGAAATCTTTACATGATTTGAGTAAAAATATACTTGAAATACCTAGAAAAAGATCCAAATGTCGAAGACTTCGATCATTTTAATAACAAATATAATGATACATCACATCCTTATAAATAAATAAATTTTCAATAATAATTATTATTATCATTTAATTTTAGAGTTGTGATTTTTTTATGAATTAAGTTTTGTATTACCTTAGAATTTCAACATACATCATCAAAAGCATCACATTTCATAGAGTGTTCGATCTCAATCTACCTCAAGGGAAACCATATTTGTTGATCATTAACTGAAGTTTAAGTATAACAAAATAAAAGCATATGCCGCTGAAAACTTCTAAAACTACCATAAACTGGACTTCCTAAAGAAGAAAAACAACCACTAGAAGACATATCATGATATCAAGAGTTTGAAGAGGTCACTAGAGCTAGGTCCTAGATGCTTGTATCGATAGGAGAAAAAAGTTTAAGTTCACACTGGTGATGGCTTTGCAGGTGAGCTAGTTGGGCATTTAAGCTAGCCAAATAGGAAGGTTGATATCACTGCACCTACTTTATTTCATTCAAGGAAGAGATGATATCATTATGTTGTGCTCTACAACAACCCCCCATTTCACATCATTATTTTTCGCAAAACTATAATATGATATGGGTCCCTTTTTATTTTAATTGGTATCAACTTTGTATTACTAAAAAAGGTCCGAAAACAAAATGAAAACATTACAAAACCTTTTTGATAAACCAATTATTGGTCTTATAATATATAAATGATTAATCTTTTATCATTGTGATAAAGCGATCGCATGTCGCAATGACAAAGGAGGCATAATTTAAAGACCCATTGGTTTTCTCCGACGCGACAACATGCAATAGGCTATTGGATATCGGCAATAATAAGTTACCATAACAAAAGTGCCTTTCGCTCCGATGCGATGTGATAAAGTCTCGTTCGCTCCGATGCGATGCGATATCGCTATCGGCGATCGGGGATGCACTATGCATGCTTTTCAAAGTGCTCAGTTAATACTCCCGATGTGATGCAATATCGCTATCGGCAATCAGGGATTCCAAAAGGAACCAATATAACGATTTAAGTTTTCCCCCGACGCCCGATTGCGATAAAGCCAAAAGCACGAATTTCAAAGAATTGTTAAAGTAGGGATATTACGATTAATTCGTATTAAAGGCCTTATCTTGCAAACAGTGATTCACCTGCGCTCAACCGCCAAAACATCCAAGGCACGCTTAAACAAATCATTCGGCCAATAAATGATATGATGGGCATTTAAAGGATTGGCAGGTTTTAACGGCCATTTAATGAAATAGTAAGCCTAAAAATCTTTTCACAGATTGTATCCGCCGACCACTTTAAGTTAATCCTTCATCGTTCATTGATCAATATATCTCGCTCATATTTGGTTTGCGCTATCAATTCTCTGTATTACGTTCATTTTCACTCCTGTGCAGAACTCTTCCAAAGTAATAGATTCAAGCAGAATGGGGAAGAAGTCTAAGAAAACTGCAATCGCTTCTGCTTCGCCAGCCACAGGACAACTCATCGCTGATCCAGGAACTAAAAGAAAAGGATTGATATCTGATACTACATGTCTAGGACTCGGAAAAACTACTTGGCAAAGTACCTATAATTTGATTGAGGCCGAAGAACCAGAGGTGACAACAGTACAAGCCACAGCAGATACCAATCGAAAATCTGATGCTACTTTAAAGGACTTAGCCGACTCTTTCCTTCATCGGATAGCAGCTCGGGAACAAATTCTCCCATATACGGATGTAGTGAGGTGGGAAATTGAGGAAATCCCAATCACAGACAGAACCTTCTGCACCAGAGATGGGAGAATCTTCGGTTCATTTCAGGCTAATGATTTGAGGCAAATGTATCATTTTCCTGTGCCAGAGAAGAAGTACAACAAGGCATTTCTGGAGAAATTCCGAAATGAGAACGAAACTGAATCCGAACCCATTCGGGATTGGAGGAAAAATTCCCTATGTTCTCCTTATTGTTATGCTAGGATAATGATGTGTAGATTGTGGGGGTTGCACGATTCCGCTGATTTCACTATAGAAATGGTTCCCTTGATGGAAGCAACATGTAATAGTGAAATAATGGATTGGGCAACTATACTGTCAGATAAGCTAGCAACCGCAGTTCTTGATTATAGAACCAAAACCCGCGTCACTGAAAGGCTTATTACCCCATTCTACTACAGTGCTTATATACTAGACACCGTGTGTTTTAATTCTGAATTTCCCGCGCTCAGCTGGAGGTGGACTTCACAAGACCCCATGCCCATTCACATATACCATTAGAAATTGTGGAAAACTTCCTATAAGCACCATTTATACCAAGTCTGCAATGGCTTTATGTTACCCATTCATTACTCTATTTTTGATAAACCTGCTCCCAAGATTTCCTACCAAGCAGGGATTGATTTGACATCAATAGGAAGATGGTTCGGAGAGGAAAAATTTACTTATATAAGAATTTTCGGTAGCCAAGCCAAACCTCATGTCCTTCCTTTGTACATACCTGATAAACTGCTGGCGAGGGAGATAGCCTACCAGATTATCTCTGAAGGAGTTACACAAACTCTAAAGAAAAATAAGAAGCAGGTCTGGCCCTCTTTTCCTTTGAGATGTGGTGTCTACACTTTGCATGCAGAGAAAGAATCTGAAAAGATGAAGTCATTAACTCTAGCAACTCTCCCTAATAAGCGATTTGATCCCAACAAAGTCGCCTATAATGCACTTGAACAGGCCAAATTGACAAAGTTTGATCATAAAGAAGATAAGTTTGATGACCTGTTCTCCTCAACTGAGTCGATGTCCCAAGTTAAATCGCTGGCCATAATGGAATACAAAGATGAAGGGTTAGTTGAATTCAACAGACTTAGAGAACAGAGGTTGCAAACTCTGCCTCTAGATATGTTAGCAACAACCCCAACAATAGAATCAAGCGAGCCTGAATAACGACTTACTAAGGAACCTCCTGTTACATCAAAAGAACAGGAGGAAGTGCATATGAAAAGACAAGAGGAAACCCAGATGAAAGAGCAGGAACAAAGCAGCATAGAGTTGAATGTAGATACTCAAATTGACCCGAAATTGCTCCAGGAATGGCAGCAATTCGATTCAATTTTCAACAATCTTGAGTGCTCAAAGGACGCCGAGACATCAAAAGCGGCAGACACACAGGAGACCACTTCAAAACAGGTTCCAAGTGGAACCAGTGGCCTACCCAGTTCGAAAGAAGTAGAGATAATCCCAAAGGATCCCTCTGATCAGATTATTTTGCAAATAGAAGAAATTCCTCCCTTAGATGTCTTCTATAGCCCAAGACACAAAGTTGTGGTAAAACGACAGAGGAAGAGGAGAAGGACTGATCAACCTTCCCTATTCCCAGAACAAACAGTGACGGGCAACGTGGTTTGGAAGGAGGAATTCGACCCCTCGGATGACCTAACAAAACTATCACAATATGCTGGAGCTTATTCGGCAACAACAATAGACAAGGCATCAGAGGTGAGTCTTTTATTAAAAACAAAAGACCAGGAGATCTTTTCATTGCAAGCACAACTATCAGAGGCACAACAGAAGGCGGAGCAGGCAGAATGACAATTGCTAACACAACAACAAATAAATAATCAATTGATTAAAGAATTGCAGGAAGAGAAACAGAGGATTGATTACAGCGCAGTTCAAAAGTAGAAAGAGTTGTCTGAGGAATTGGCACAACTGAAAGCAGCGAATGAACAAATGCTGAAGTCAAAAGATGAGCAGATTGCTCAACTATCAGCCCAGCTAGAGAAAACAAAGAATCTTCCACGGATATCTGAATTCAAAGTAGAGGCATTACAGATAAATAAGGCATTGATAACACAGATAAAGCTTTTATGTCAACAAATCGCCCAGGCGGAACCATTATGCGATTTGACGACATCAATAAGTGAAAAATCAGAAAAAGCTAGAACAGACTTGGATCAAGCCGATGAAACATTAACTAATTTTCTTGAATGGCAAGATACCGATCAGGGACAGGCGGCTAATTTACCAAAGATTTTAGAATCACATGAGGAGATATTATTTACAGAATGGCAGTCCCAGTTAATGAAAGCAGAGAGAGCAATTTCAAGATGCAAATCAACCACAAGTAATTTGGTTGAATTGGTTAATAATACTCTCTACTTGTCTAACATGATTTCCCAATGTACTCCAGGTAAATTGACAGCGGCGAAAACATTGGAGCAGTGATGTTATCCGGAACTAGAGAAAAATGGAAGATTAACGCAGGAATTAACAGTTTGACATGGGACGCCTATTGGTTCTTCTTAGTCAAACCACACAGCCAGAGAGCCGCCCTCAAATGCCTTACAGATGCAATCGGGTATATCATTCCCGATATTCAGGATGCCACCTATGCCGCCCAACTCAACTCTCGCCTCAACAGACCGCCCAAAGTGGAGCCAATGCTTGCGATATGTCAGCTCAGGTTTAAAGGAAAACAACCTAAATGATGATTCATGCCGCCGACTGCCAGATTGCTGCGAAGGAGATATTCAAGATCAATTGATACCAATTAAGTAGGATTTTAGTTTCATAGATAGTTAGCTTAATTAAGTATTTATAGACCCTTTCATTGTATTTGGAAAGGGTCGTAAGTTTTGTACATGACTTAAAGCCTGAAGTTGCACTACTGTTCTTCAGGCATATTCTTTTATAAAACTGGACCAATTATTCTGATTTTGACAAAGAAGCTTTTATGCGAATGTGCACTATTGTCTTTGTTTGAAAGTATTTTTGCGTTGGAAGAAGAATTTCAAATAGCGATTGATATTGGGAGTGATAAGCAGCTCATATGGTACTATTATCTATGTCTGAATTCATTCTTTTTTATATGAATTGTCATTTGATCACTTTTGCTATTATCGGATATATGTATGTGTTTTAACAACATTCTTTATTCCTTCCACTATTGGATGTTTACTGTATGCTTTTCTTTTGATCATATATGCATCGATGATATAAATGATAAGTGTAGCAATATTGTGTTATTCAGTTTGTTTAACTATTTAAACAAAGTAATCCTTAAATGAATGAATGTCCATGTTTATTATATAGAGTCATCTATATGCCTATCAATAGACATAGATCATCAAGTGCTACATTTCAAAGTACAATAGTTCACGGGATTAGTAGTAGTTCTTCTATTTTTGCTGATAGATTAAGTTATTTGCCTATCATTAGATTAGACAATCAATCATTCATCCACCCCTTTTATTCATTACTGGGAAACTGGTCCCATTATCCCCAGTCGGAGCCTCCATTCCAAACGGAAAAGGAGCTGTATTAAGGTCCGGACCAGGTGGTTATCCCCCAATGTTGATACAACGATTTTCGGGGCATCAACATTTTTGGCGCTAGAAGGAGGGCCATCAACTGTGAATGGCAAGCAAACCCAAATCTACAGACCATTCTAAGAGTAATTCTCCCTCCGCATCACCTCGTACTTCCCAATTGCATGTTGGTTCTCCAGTATCCAAACAAGAAGAAGAGGAATCAACTACCACTGCTCAAACCCATCATTCTCCAGAACAACTAAGTCTTGAATCTCCTGATGTCCAGTCTCTTATCCACAAACTTCAAAGTTTCTCGATATCACCACAGAAATTTGAGGTATCTCAAAGCAGTGCGACTTCGCAGATCAATTTACCTCACCCTCTCACCAGACTTCAGAGTGGAAAGCTCGGTATTGAACCTACTGTGTTCCCTTTACCCAAAAGGAAAAAGGCGAAGAAAAAAACTGAAGGATCTGACAGTGAAGAACTTTCATCCACATCCTCCATCTCACCTTCCCCAGTGCGAAGTCAACCATCCACTCCCTCATCACACATTGTTGTTCATCAGGGATTAGCAACTTCAACATCCCAACCTGCACAATCCTTAATATCAACTCCTTCCCAGACTTCTGGAAGTTCAACAGTAATATCATCCACTACTACGGTTACAATGGTAGATCCATGGACCAGGCCTAGTGCAGTCAATATGCCTGCTCCATTGCATGCATTACCTGATGCACCTGAGAAATGGTTACCTAAGTTTAATCCAGATGATGGAGCACAAGCTGAGGAACATATTAATAACTTCATGTTGGCAGTTAATTTGAAGGGAGTAACGGAGCAAGATGTTGTTGTTAGGCTTTTCCCTTATACTTTGCAAGGATCAGCAGGATCCTGGTATTTTTCCTTACCTTCTGGTTCCATTACCAGTTGGACGACTTGCCAAGAACAGTTTCTTACTAAGTATGGTGATGATAGGTCTTTGGCTACACTAATAAATGATCTCTCCAATCTTAGGATAGAGCATAGGGAACCAATTAAAGAATTTAATGCGCGATTCAATAAACTCTTGAATAAAATCCCAACGGCCTCCAAACCAAGTGAGCAAATCCGAAGCGAGTGGTATATAACTGCCCTACCTGCCAATATAGCTATTTTTGTAGACAGGGCTGGAAAACCAACTTTAGCTGAAAACATGAAAGAAGCACTTGTTGTGGAGAAACGTATTAATGCTCTAGAGAAGAAAGCTGCTCTTGAAGATAGAAAAACCAAAAAAGTTTCTTTTAAAGATGATTCAAAGAAGAAAACCCCTAAAGATCCATATGACATGGAGGGCCTACAAAAGGTCCTCAAGACTATGTCAAATGAAATGGTTGAAATCAAAAAACAGGTAGCTGAAACCTCAACCAAAGTACCCTTTAGGAATTACAAGAAAACCGAATCAAAACCAACGAATGTTATATCTAATGCAGATTTAGATCTTGAAGAAGGAGAAGAAGAAACAGCTTCACCAACTGATGAAGAAGAGGAAGTTGTTGAATGTCATGGAATGTGGGATTTTATATTGCCTAACTCCGATACAGAAAATGAAGAAGAAGCGTTTCCTGTCACTACGAGGAGTAAAGGTATCTCCGAACCTGTTCAGACAACTTCGAAGAAAAGAAGTGCAGGTGCTACTACAACAAAGGAAAATCTGCCCCCGAAGAAGCCACCTGTAACAGTTCCACAAAACCAACCTTCAACCTCAACTATCCCATCAACATCTAAGACATTGGTAGTGTCCGATTCAATGGATTAAAATATTGTTGATGACATGAAAATGACTAAGGCAAACATTACCATGTTTGAACTTAGTAAATTGAAACATCAACAAAAATTGCTTCTCAAAGAATTAAATGTTGTTCCTACTTCACCCCTTCCCAGTGCTAAAGCTGCAAATGATGCAGGTCAACCACCTTTTGGTATGGTCGAAGCTACTGATGCAATTCTGGTAGGAGATAGATCAAATTCTCATACTCCACCTTTCCTTCTAACCTACGAGATCTACAATAGAAAGTTGCACAACTGTTTGGTTGACTCAGGGGCATCCTCTAATATAATGCCAGCTTCAGTTTGTTCCAAACTGAACATTGAACCCCAAAAGTCCGCTATTCCTGTTGTGCAGTTGGACAGGACTAAAGTACAGGTTTTAGGGGAAATCAACTCGGTAACTATCAGGCTATTAGCTGATCCTAGAGTAGTACAAAGAATTGATATCTTGATCGCCGATATACCTGAATTTTATGGTTTGATCTTGAGTAAAGATTGGTCTGAAAAACTACATGGGTATATTTCTACCGATTGGTCCCATATGTGGCTTCCCTATAAGGGTAAGCCAAATCAAATAAAAATCGATCGGGAAAAACACATGACCCATACAGTTACAAAATTTGAACAAGAAAACCAACCAATAACATTTAATAACAACATTTTGGGGAATTATTCATCAGAGTCATTCTTTGGCAACTTCGCTGCCCAACCATCTCCTTTCTCAGTAAACCATTCTACATCTTAGATCGAAAATTATTCACAAACAGATAGGTCAAGATGTTTTAATGATACTGAGGAAACTGTAAATAAAATTGTTAATACTTCTTTATTTTGGTCATTATATTTCGATGGGTCCAAGTCTAGCGAGGGCTCAGGAGCAGGATGTATTTTGATTAGCCCACAGGGAGAAAAAACAATGCTGTCCTGTAGGCTAGAGTTTGAATGCACGAATAATACAGCTGAGTACGAAGCCTTAGTCCAAGGACTATATAAAGCGATTGGCCTCAAGTTCCAATATTTGAAAGTGTTTGGAGATTATGAAATTATTATTAAATAGGTAAGGAATACAATTCATTGTCTTTCTAGCCATCTCAAACATTATCAGTCGTTGGTACAGGAACTCACCTCCCACTTTTCGGCATTCAATATTTCTTCCATTCCCAGGTCTCAAAATTCAGCAGCCGACCTGCTAGCCAATGTTGCTTCCAAGCTCCTACCTTCCGAAGATTATAGCCCAGATAGATTTTCAGTAGAATTACTTTTTAGGCCATCGATTCCTGACAATATCACTAATTGGAGAGTATTCAACCACAGTGAAGACATTTTACAGTTTTTAAGTTCCGAAAAGTCCTATGATGATCAAATCATTGAGGAAAACGAGCATGACCTTCAAATGAGAGTTAATTTTGAGGAAAATTCAATCCCAAAGCCTGTGGTGAAGCTTGAGGATCTTTATGATATTAAAGACAGGTTTAAACCTGTGACCAATACAAAGCTCCAAAGTTCTACCTTAAGGTTTGAATTGAGAAATCTTGGCACTGATCAAACTCCTCAAAACATTAATTTAGGGTTAGGACTTTCCGTGGAAGAGAAGGAAGCATTCATTAGACTGTTACGGAAAAATAAACATGTTTTTGCTTGGAAATATGACGATTTAAAGACATATGATACATCTATCATCCAACATACCATTCCAATGCTTCCCGAACAAAAACCAATTCAGCAGAAGTTGAGGAAAATGCATCCGAACTTAGAGAGTCAAATAAAATCTGAACTCAATAAACTCTTGAAAGCTAAGATTATTTTTCCCGTTCGGCACTCAAACTGGGTCTCCAATATGGTGCCAGTTAGAAAGAAAAATGGCGACATCAGGATTTGTATAGATTTCAGAAATTTGAATAAGGCGAGCCTAAAAGATAATTTCCCATTACCTACTATGGAGCAGATACTCCAATCAGTGGCAGGCTCTGAGTTAATGTCCTTTTTAGACGGTTTTTCAGGATATAACCAAGTTTTGGTCCATCCTGATGACCGACTCAAAACCACATTCAGAACAAAATGGGGAACATATGCGTATCAGAAAATGCCTTTCGGACTTATTAATGCAGGAGCCACATTCCAAAGAGCGATGGATATAGCTTTTAAAGAGTTGATTAACAAAACAGTAGTCGTCTACTTAGACAATATTACTGTATTTTCTAAAGAGAAATCCAATCATTTGCATGATTTAAATTAAATCTTTCAACGCTGCAAAAGGTACGATATTTCACTTAACCCTAAAAAATCCTTCTTCGCTCTTGACCAAGGAAATCTCTTAGGTTAAATTGTTTCTAAAGATGGCATTTATATTGATCCGGACAGGATCAAAGAAATCTCTGAAACCCCTTTCCCTCATAATAAAAAATCCATGCAGTCATTTTTAGGCCAAATCAATTTTGTCAAAAGATTTGTTCCAGACTTTTCTCAAATCATTTTGCCACTTCAAACTATGATTAAGAAAAATTCAGTCTTTAGATGGGGATCAGCAGAAAAGGAAGCGTTTCATTTAATCAAACAATCAATAATCAATGCCTCCGCCTTAAATACTCCTAATTTTTCTAATCATTTTACATTGTATACTATTGCATCCGATTTGTCTTATACAGCAGTACTCACACAGATTAACAATCACAATTTGGAAGCACCCATTTCATTCTATAGTTCAAATCTTCAGGGTGCTGAATTGAATTACTCCGAAGTAGAAAAACAAGCCTTTGCTGTATATAAAGCTGTCAAACATTACAGACCCTTCCTTTTAAAAGCCCATACAAAAGTTATAGTTCCTTTCCCTGCAGTAAGGCAACTATTAATCCAAAGGGAATTAGGTGAAAAAAGGGAAAATTGGGTTACAACACTTCAAGAATATGACTTAGAAATTAAACAGGCAAAGATTGTTAGAGGCCAAGGTTTTTGCAGGTTATTGGCAGGAGCATCCAACATTCCAGAATCAGGTGATACAGATCAAACCGAAGAAATCAACCAGATAAGTATTACTGATTCTGAATCACAATATGCTAACTTAATCTTTTATTTGAAAAATGGATATGCACCTCCTAACCTGTCTTACAAAAACAAAAGGGCCATTAGATTAAAAGCGAAAAATTTCACAATTATTGATGATGTGCTTTTTAGGAAAAACTATGATTCAATCTTATTAAGATGCCTAGAAAAACCTGAAGCACAAAAGGTTTTGCAGGAATTACATGATGGACCAGCAGGAGGACATTTTGGAGCTGATACAACAGCCCACAAAATCATTCATGTCAGATATTATTGGACCACTCTGTTTAGAGATGCCCATGAATATGTAAGGAAATGCCGAAATTGTCAAACTTCTAGTGGAAGACAAAGAAAACCAGCTTTCCCTTTGCAACCAGTCAACATTGAACAACCATTTGAGCAATGGGGGTTGGATATCATTGGAGAAATTACGCCACATTCTTCCAAACAACATAAGTATATCCTTACCACTACTGATTATTTTACTGAGTGGGTTGAAGAAATTCCTTTAAAGACAACAAATTCTGAGGCAATTATTGAATTCATAGATCAATTCATCATTACCAGGTTTGGTGTCCCAAATGCTCTTGTTTTCGATAATGCATCTTACTTCTCAGGCAATGCTATGTTTGATTTCGCTATTAAAAGAGGATTTAAATTGAAATATTCTGCTAATTACTATCCCCAGGGTAATGGTTTAGCAGAGTCTACAAATAAAAATCTGATTAAAATTATTAAGCGAACTATCGAACAGAATCATAAAAAATGGCACAAATCCTTAATATTTGCACTATGGGCTGATAGGATAACACAAAAGGCTTCCATAGGTTCTTCTCCGTTTAATCTTGTATATGGAAAAGAAGCACTACTACCAACAAATCTTGTCCTTCCTTCTCTAGCCCTAGTTCAGTTTATTAAGGAAAGCCCTTCTTCTTCTATTCAACTTAGACATGACCAAATTCTAAAATTAGAAGAGGAAAGAGAAAAAGCCAAGGTTATTCATGCAAAACATCAGCAAATCATCAAGTCATCCTTTGATTCAGTCTCATCCGGTTCAAAACAATTTCAAGTCGGTGATTTAGTTTTGAAATGGGACAAAGCCCATGAAGACAAGGGAAAACACACCAAGTTCCAGAAAATGTGGCTTGGGCCATTTAAGATATGTGAGAAGATAGGCCATTCGACCTTCATATTACAAGATTTATCAGGTTTGAGAGATTCTCTCCCTGTTAATGGCCTTAAAAAAATTCTTCAATTGAGGAGGTAACCCCTTCTCCTTTTTTAATAAAATTTTGTAGTTTGTAGGACCATTAGAAAATAAAGTTGTGAGGTATCTTCCATTGACCTTTGCTGTACTTAAAAGTTGCTAAAAACAAATAGGGTTGATATTTACTTTTAAAATAATAGAAGTCTTAAACAAAAGGGATAATTTCTAGGAAACTAGGTGTAATTGCATTCTGAAACCACACTTCAATTTTTTGTGAACGCTTCTCAAAGTTTAGAAATATTGTAAATCATTTTATGTTTTCAGATTGGCCACAAAAAAGGTTATCAATATCAAAATAGGAACTAATCCAACTTTAGCATCTTTAACTCTTACCTTGTCATCCATTTACTCTTAAGGAGAAAATTGTCCATCCCACTCACCAAAGCTTGTGATTACTCAGAGTGTAATTCTAAAATATTTGATATAAAAGATAAGAGGTCTTATTACAAGCATGCTTACCATGATCATAGGGAAATAGTTTAACCGACATTACCAATACTGCATACCAAAACAGGGTAATGGCTTAGAATTATAAGACAAGGGGTCTCATCACGAGCCAGCTTGTTCGGTTAAATTACTACCAGTGAATGGCATTGTCACTCAGCTGGTCACCAAACCAGGACAATGGCTTTTTATCTTACAAAATAACAGAAAAGTAAAAAAGAAATGCAAAATGTAAAAAGCATGTTTTGAATTCATTCTGTTAATCATACTCTGAAATGAATGGGACAATGGACAATAACATGGTTAAAAGGTATCCCTGTCGAAACCATGAACGTTTGCTGGCAGCAGAGGCTCTACCTATGACAAAGGAGTCAATTCTAAAAGCTGATTTGGAAAAGTTTTCTGTTTTATCGTTATCAACCAATAGAGGCCAATTTAAAACTTAGAATGTATCTAATTTTAAACAAGAGAGGAAATTAGCAAAAATAGTTTCATTTTATTTGGAATGCATATAAACCTAGTTATATTAGAATTTTCCCTTTTGATGAGATCTCTATTTTGGAAAAAGTTTAAGTATTTCCGTACTTTTCAGAGATAATTGTTTCTTCTAGCGAATCGCCAATTGTTGTGCTCTAAAACAACCCGCCATTTCACATCATTATTTTTCTCAAAACTATAATATGAAATGGGTCCCTTTTTATTTTAATTGGTATCAACTTTGTATTACTCAAAAAGGTCCGAAAACAAAATGAAAACATTACAAAACGTTTTTGATAGACCAATTATTGGTCTTATAATATATAAATGATTAATCTTTTATCATTGCGATAAAGCGATCGCGAGATCGCATGTCGCAATGACAAAGGAGGCATAATTTAAAGACCCATTGGTTTTCTCCGACGCGACAACATCCAATAGGCTATCAGATATCGGCAATAATGAGTTACCATAACAAAAGTGCCTTTCACTCCGATGCGATGCGATAAAGTCCCATTTTCTCCGATGCGATGCGATATCGCTATCGGCGATCGGGGATGTACTATGCATGCTTTTCAAAGTGCTCAGTTAATACTCCCGATGCGATGTGGTATCGCTATCGGCAATCAGGCATTCCAAAAGGAACCAATATAACGATTTAAGTTTTCCCCCGACGCCCGATTGCGATAAAGCCAAAAGCGCGAATTTCAAAGAATTGTTAAAGCAAGGATATTATGATTAATTCGTATTAAAGGCCTTATCTTCCAAACAGTGATTCACCTGCGCTCAACCGCCAAAACATCCAAGGCACGCTTAAAACAAATCATTCGGCCAATAAACAATATGATGGGAATTTAAAGGATTGGCAGGTTTTAACGGCCATTTAATGAAATAGTAAGCCTAAAAATCTTTTCACAAATTGTATCCGCCGGCCACTTTAAGTTAATCCTTCATCGTGCATTGATCAATATATCTCGCTCATATTTGGTTTGCGCTATCAATTCTCTGTATTACGTTCATTTTCACTCCTGTGCAGAACTCTTCCAAAGTAATAGATTCAAGCAGAATGGGGAAGAAGTCTAAGAAAACTGCAATCGCTTCTGCTTCGCCAGCCACAGGACAACTCATCGCTGATCCAGGAACTAAAAGAAAAGGATTGATATCTGATACTACATGTCTAGGACTCGGCAAAACTACTTGGCAAAGTACCTATAATTTGATTGAGGCCGAAGAACCAGAGGTGACAGCAGTACAAGCCACAACAAATTCCAATCGAAAATCTGATGCTACTTTAAAGGACTTAGCTGACTCTTTCCTTCATCGGATAGCAGCTCCGGAACAAATTCTCCCATATACGGATGTAGTGAGGTGGGAAATTAAGGAAATCCCAATCACAGACAGAACCTTCTGCACCAGAGATGGGAGAATCTTCGGTTCATTTCAGGCTAATGATTTGAGGCAAATGTATCATTTGCCTGTGCCAGAGAAGAAGTACAACAAGGCATTTCTGGAGAAATTACGAAATGAGAACGAAACTGAATTCGAACCCATTCGGGATTGGAGGAAAAATCTGGCAAAACACAAGCATGAATCTTCTGGTAAGTACTCTGTTGATTCCCTATGTTCTCCTTATTGTTATGCTGGGATAATGATGTGTAGATTGTGGGGGTTGCACGATTCCGCTAATTTCACTATAGAAATGGTTCCCTTGATGGAAGCAGCATGTAATGGTGAAATAATGGATTGGGCAACTATACTGTCAGATAAGCTAGCAACCACAGTTCTTGATTTTAGAACCAAAACCCGCGTCACTGAAAGGCTTATTCCCCCATTCTACTACAGTGCTTATATACTAGACACCGTGTGTTTTAATTCTGAATTTCCCATGCTCGACTGGAGGTGGACTTTACAAGACCCCATGCCCATTCACATATACCATCAGAAATTGTGGAAAACTTCCTATAAGCACCATTTATACCAAGTCTGCAATGGCTTTATGTTACCCATTCATTACTCTATTTTTGATAAACCTGCTCCCAAGATTTCCTACCAAGCAGGGATTGATTTGACATCAATAGGAAGATGGTTCGGAGAGGAAAAAATTACTTATATAAGAATTTTCGGCAGCCAAGCCAAACCTCACGTCCTTCCTTTGTACATACCTGATAAACTGCTGGTGAGGGAGATAGCCTACCAGATTATCTCCGAAGGAGTTACACAAACTCTAAAGAAAAATAAGAAGCAGGTCTAGCCCTCTTTTCCTTTGAGATGTGGTGTCTACACTTTGCATGATTTCAAACATGCAGAGAAAAAATCTGAAAAGATGAAGTCATTAACTCTAGCAACTCTCCCTAATAGGCGATTTGATCCCAACAAAGTCGCCTATAATGCACTTGAACAGGCCAAATTGACAAAGTTTGATCATAAAGAAGATAAGTTTGATGACATGTTCTCCTCAACTGAGTCGATGTCCCAAGTTAAATCGTTGGCCATAATGGAATACAAAGATGAAGGGTTAGTTGAATTCAACAGACTTAGAGAACAGAGGTTGCAAACTCTGCCTCTAGATCTGTTAACAACAACCCCAACAACATAATCAAGCGAGCCTGAACAGCGACTTACTAAGGAACCTCCTATTACATCAAAAGAACAGGAGGAAGTGCATATGAAAAGACAAGGGGAAACCCAGACGAAAGAGCAGGAACAAAGCAGCATAGAGGTGAATGTAGATACTCAAATTGACCCGAAATTGCTCCAGGAATGGCAGCAATTCGATTCAATTATCAGCAATCTTGAGTGCTCAAAGGACGCCGAGACATCAAAAGCGGCAGACACATAGGAGACCACTTCAAAACAGGTTCCAAGTGGAACCAGCGGCCTACCCAGTTCGAAAGAAGTAGAGATAATCCTAAAGGATCCCTCCGATCAGATTATTTTGCAAATAGAAGAAATTCCTCCCTTAGATGTCTTCTATAGCCCAAGACACAAAGCTGTGGTAAAACGACAGAGGAAGAGGAGAAGGACTGATCAACCTTCGCTATTCCCAGAACAAACATTGACGGGCAACGTGGTTTGGAAGGAGGAATTCGACCCCTCTGATGACCTAACAAAACTATCACAATATGCTGGAGCCTATTCGGCAGCAATAATAGACAAGGCATCAGAGGTGAGTCTTTTATTAAAAACAAAAGACCAGGAGATCTTTTCATTGCAAGCACAACTATCAGAGGCACAGCAGAAGGCAGAACGACAATTGCTAACACAACAACAAATAAATAATCAATTGATTAAAGAATTGCAGGAAGAGAAACAGAGGATTGATTACAACGCAGTTCAAAAGCAGAAAGAGCTGTCTGAGGCATTGGCACAACTGAAAGCAGCGAATGAACAAATGCTGAAGTCAAAAGATGAGCAGATTGCTCAACTATCAGCCCAGCTAGAGAAAACAAAGAATCTTCCACAGATAGCTGAATTCAAAGTAGAGGCATTGCAGATAAATAAGGCATTGATAACACAGATAAAGCTTTTATGTCAACAAATCGCCCAGGCGGAACCATTATGCGATTTGACGACATCAATAATTGAAAAAACAGAAAAAGCTAGAACAGACTTGGATCGAGCCGATGAAACATTAACTAATTTTCTTGAATGGCAAGATACCGATCAGGGACAGGCGGCTAATTTACCAAAGATTTTAGAATCACATAAGGAGATATTATTTACAGAATGGCAGTCCCAGTTAATGAAAGAAGAGAGAGCAATTTCAAGATGCAAATCAACCACAAGTAATTTGGTTGAATTGGTTAATAATACTCTCTACTTGTCTAACATGATTTCCAATGTACTCCAGGTAAATTGACAGCGGCAAAAACATTGGAGCAGTCATGTTATCCAGAACTAGAGAAAAATGGAAGATTAATCGCAGGAATTAACAGTTTGACATGGGACGCCTATTGGTTCTTCTTAGTCAAACCACACAGCCAGAGAGCCGCCCTCAAATGCCTTACAGATGCAATTGGGTATATCATTCCCGATATTTAGGATGCCACCTATGCCGCCCAACTCAACTCTCGCCTCAACAGACCGCCCGAAGTGGAGCCAATGCTTGCGATATGTCAGCTCAGGTTTAAAGGCAAACAGCCTAAATGATGATTCATGCCGCCGACTGCCAGATTGCTGCGAAGGAGATATTCAAGATCAATTGATACCAATTAAGTAGGATTTTAGTTTCATAGATAGTTAGCTTAATTAAGTATTTATAGACCCTTTCATTGTATTTGGAAAGGGTCGTAAGTTTTGTACATGACTTAAAGCCTGAAGTTGCACTACTGTTCTTCAGGCATATTCTTTTATAAAACTGGACCAATTATTCTGATTTTGACAAAGAAGCTTTTATGCGAATGTGCACTATTGTCTTTGTTTGAAAGTATTTCTGCGTTGGAAGAAGAATTTCAAATAGCGATTGATATTGGGAGTGATAAGCAGCTCATATGGTACTATTATCTATGTCTGAATTCATTCTTTTTTATATGAATTGTCATTTGATCGCTTTTGCTATTATCGGATATATGTACGTGTTTTAACAACATTCTTTATTCCTTCCACTATTGGATGTTTACCGTATGCTTTTCTTTTGATCATATATGCATCGATGATATAAATGATAAGCGTAGCAATATTGTGTTAATCACTTTGTTTAACTATTTAAACAAAGTAATCCTTAAATGAATGAATGTCCATGTTTATTAGATAGAGTCATCTATATGCCTGTCAATAGACATAGATCATCAAGCGCTACATTTCAAAGTACAATAGTTTCCGGGATTAGTAGTAGTTCTTCTATTTTCGCTGATAGATAAAGTTATTCACTTATCATTAGATTAGACAATCAATCATTCATCCACCCCTTTTATTCATTACTGGGAAACTGGTCCCATTATCCCCAATCAGAGCCACCATTCCAAACGGAAAAGGAGCTGTATTAAGGTCCGGACCGGGTGGTTATCCCCCAATGTTGATACAACGATTTTCGGGCATCAACACATTATAATATCCATGCTTCTCTTTCAAGGTTGTACCTAGAAATGTTATCATTTTCTAATAAAGGGTGATGAAGTCCAAGTACTAGCTTTGTCTTCCCTTGGTATGTCCAAGGTTAGGAAACCAATTGGCTACCTCCTCTAAGATTTCAGAGTCAGAATAAACTTGATGGTCATTGGTGCTAAGGGCTTCAAGTTGACAAAATTCTTCATGAATTTCAAAGCGAGTGGCAGAATGCATGATATCTTCAACTTTTTGGGCATGAGATTTGGCATGCGGCCTGCCTTGGGGGCCAATGCCTCTAGCTCCCCTGTGACTGTGCCTTTGTTTTCTAGGAATATTGCACCAAAATGAGGAAAACCAATAAAGGAAGTTATCCTGTGACACACCGAGACTGAGAAGGCCAGAAAGAAGGAAAAACCAAAAGATACAGGGATTTATAGGTGGCCCAAGCCAATAATCAAAGAAGGACCAACAAATCAAAAGGGAAGATGAAAAAATCCTGGAATGGCCACATGCTCATCAGGAGACAACATAATACAAGCTGCAATTCACCCAAGTAGAATTTAAGACATAGCCACCAATCTTACACCATGTTGAACCACTTACATGAGAAATTTTGCACAAATCATTGTGTTATTATTCTTCCTCCTAAAAGAACAAAAAACAAGCCTAAATCAATTAAAATTTTAATCAAATTAGGTGGAGTTCTCAAGAGAATAAGGGGTATATACATGACATCATTGCATAATACATATTTTTATGTCAGCATGTGGTGCTACAATAAGTTTTACATTACAACATTTTTGTTCACGATGCGTGATAGTATTGATATACTCATGAATTTGAAAAATACAACATTATTGTCAATATGTCATTTCGAGTACATGGCATATGAGATGTTTATGCATGCATACACATATTTTTCTTTGTTATTGTTAAACAGACATGGAATTTTAACAACATATATGAAAGATAATCGTGTTATCCTTATTCTTCATATGATTTACATTTATAATACATTTTAAATGACAGTTGGATTCCATATTCCTGGGACTCTTGGACTCCCTTTGATTGCTCACATTCCACACCAACCCTTAGAAGATTAGGTTTCCAACATTCCCCCCCTAATCCGAAGGGGTACGTATGAGTCAAAGAAGAGAGTTGTAATGCAAAATGTGCAAAAATGCATGGCAACACTAGGTTGAATGTGTTCTTTGAAATGATGGTATAAGGTGATGGTTTAAGGGTGACCACGAACACTAGAATTCTTAATGCAGTTCTCAGAACTCTTCCAAATCTGGCATGAAGATGAAGTCTTCTGCTAGAGGAACTGCTCGTAATGCTTTAAACAGGGAGACCTTCAAACTAGAAATGGTGTGCTGTCTAAGGAACTTACCTTGTAAATTCATACAAAGTATCAGAGCAACCTACTGGCTTTATACAAACAGACTCCAGCCTTGTATGCCTGCTTAAGAAATCCCTTTATGGTCTCAAGCAAGCCCCTCGGGCTTGGTATTCCAAAATGGATAGATTTCTTTTAGAAACTAGCTTTTCTAGGTGTCATTCTGACAACACTGTCTACACCAAGAAAGCGGGCAAGTCTCTTATCATTCTTGTTCTTTATGTTGATGATCTTATCCTTACTGGTATTGATCCCAACCTTATAAACCACGTGAAGTCCAGACTTAAAAAAAAGTTTGAAAAATGACAGACTTAGGACACTTACATTATTTTCTTGGTCTTCAAGTCTTGCAATCTAAGGAAGGCATTTCCCTTTCCCAGTCCAAGTATGCCTATGATCTTCTATGCCACTTTCACATGGAAGATTGTAAGCCAACCCCTTCTCCCTTTTAGTATGGAGTCAAACTTTCAGTCACTTGTACTTCCCCTGAAGTTGATGCTACCTTATACCGTCAACTTGTAGGAAAACTTTTGTATCTGACCCATATTGTTGGATTTTGGGGGCCTGACCTAGGTTCAGTGTTAGTTAGCCAAACAAATCCCTACACTACTGGCCCTTTCGGCATCATCCTGTGAAGCGCGGACTGAAGTCTCACCTGAAGCAGTATGGGGGGATGCTGGAACCAAGTTTCCTCACCCTTGAGATGGTTGTGATGTCGGTTTATTTTAGCTATACCTGCCTGTGCATAGGTTGCTTAACGCTCTGTTCGTCCTTCAACACCTTCGCGAAACGGTACAATCGACTTTTGCACACCCCTAACCTGGGGCTGATAGACTTGCGTGCTGCTAGGGCATCGAACTGTGATATTTCCCCAACTACGTTAAGTGTCTTACTTATCTTATTATCAGATCTTAGTTAGCTTCATGTAAACAAATGTTCTTACTTGCGTTCACTTAACCAATACATTTACATACATTCGCGCATCATATAAGCGTTATAAGTGAAAGTTATACCCAATATAACAGATGCATAAAGAGGAAATAAAGACGTAGAAATTGTAGAATACTTCTCTTTATTGATAATTCTAAACAATTACAGACTCGACTTGCCCTGTGCACTCAGCTGTAGGGTTCCGCGCACTCAGCTGCAGAGCCTCTACCTACGCTACGACCCAAAACTTAGACTTCCACTTCAGAGCTATCTCTCATACATGTTTGATCTTAATTACTTGCTTCCATTATGCCCCTAACTACTTAGAGCTTAGCTCTATTTATACAATCCATGGTCCGCAGACCATGGGTAGATCTTTTAGAGTTGACATTACATTTCCAAAATAAGGCTGGACAACCCTATGACTCTTTAACAACTACGCGCTCCGTGACCACCAAATGCGGAGTCTTTACATTTGGATTACAAAATTGGACCAAAATATGGGCTTTAAGCCCAAAATCTGCCCTTGGGGGATCCCGCGCCCAATAGGCCCCCAACACAAACATCGTGATTCGCCCTCGAGTCACTCTGTAGGTGCAGAGATCTTAGTGCGAAGACCTCCCAGCTCTGTTTGGATCACCGTAACTTCGGCAGCGCACTGAGCGGTCGCTTGCTGGACTTCTTCCACCCGCTGCTCGGTGACTGTTGCTGAACTGTTGCCTTGAATCTTTTGCTGAGTTGCCTGCAGTTTCGTGAGATTTCCTTCAATGGAGGCTGTGATCATGTAAGCCTAATTTATCCATGGCTGTAGGCATGCTTTTAAGACTGCTTCTTTATGCCGAGCGACATCCACCTGTTCCTTAAGCGCCTTTACCTCCTGCATCCATTCGAGCCTCTATGTAAGGGAAACCGTCTGCGCGGTCCCTTTTACCTCATCATACCTCTGTTGTAGCTCGCATGCCTCTGTCTCTAGGCACTCTACATTCGGGTCCTCTTGCAGGGTCGTTAGGACCTCAAATGACTGTTCGAAAAGCTGCATGCAGTCTGCCACTACACTGTTAACCTCTGCTATTGTTGTTGTAACCGCGGTGGTACGTTGTTCCCTGACTTTCGGCAGAGTTAAAGGCTGCGCCTTCAATTGCAATTTTATGATTTGAAGGTTCAACTTTAGCTGAACCCTGGCCATCTCTGCTCAAACGTCACACACCCCTGTGGCTATCTTGCGGACACGCATCTCCACTGGTTCTTCTACTTGAATGTCCAACTATGGGACCATCTGGCAGGCTTCCTCCACTACCTGCATTATTCGCTTGTTCTGCTCCACTGCCTCACTGCACTATAGGCCCAACTGCTTGATGTTGATGTGCTACTCTCTCATCACCTATAGAACGCGACTCTCCCGGGCCCTGTGACACTTCGCTGCTTCATGCAGTCATGACATCGCGCAGATGCCCAACTCGGACAGTGTAGTTTATAGTCCCGCGCCTCCTTTCAGTTGCCTAGAGCGCTAAGACTGTGCTTCTATCGGCTAGTCAGATGGCTGGGCCACTTGTGTATGGCTTCAAACGACTGCCATTCACTTTTCCTGGGAAGGGATCTCCATTCAACTTAACCAACTGGATTGCGCCACCATGAGTCATATCCTTAATAACATACGACCCCAGCCAATGTATTCTAAGTTTCCCTAGAAATTTATCAAACTTATTATCATACAACAACACCAAGTCATTCACCTTAAAGGTGCGTAGCTTAATATGACAGTCATGCCACACTTTTTCATGCTACTTTTGGGCTTGTTTATGAAATCTAGCAAAAAATCTCTCTTCTTCCAGCTCATCCAATTGCGTGAGCCTCTCTTCTAGGGATCCGCAATTCATCCTACCTGTGAGCGCTGCTATGCGCAGACTAGGTATGATGTATTCCATAGGCATCACCGCTTCAACCCCGTATACCAGCCTAAAGGGTGTCTGTCCCGTTAACCTCTTGCATGTTGTCCGATAAGCCCACAATACTGCAAGTATGTGATGAGCCTCATAAATGGGTAATTATATGGGTTCATTTTACCTCCTAACCTATTCAAATCAACCATGATCTTAGCTTATTCTATGATTTTCTAATTATATCTATGCTTATAAAGTGAGTTGAGTATGATGCCATGTGGTCTAATATGTATTTAATGCAGATTATTGATGAAGTTTGTGGTCAAAGTCAAGGATCTAGTGGAAAAATGGCAGCAATAACTCGAAGTGGAAAAGGGAGAGGACTTATAGGAGGGAATACCCCTCATTTATTACTCCTCACTTCGAATTCCCCTTCATTCAGCTCGGAGTACAAGCAGCCAAGTCATGCATTAGCAGGTAGCCAAGCAAGTGGAGGATGACTGATGACTATCTCAAGTTTTGGGAGCCAAGCCTCCCTGATTTTAAGGAAGTTGTTGGCAGCTTCATTTGTATAAGTAGAGAGGCCTAGGGCCTCACTAGGGTCGGATTTTTGCTGGATTTTTGTTGTACTTTTGCTTATGTAAACTCTGCTCAACTTTGAGCTTATTATTTTGACAGTTTCATGTAATCTTGTTATTGTTTTGGAAATAAAGATGGAATCCTTTTTGAGTTAGCACTGAGTTACCTTAGAGGGCTGAAGGTCTTAGGTTAGGGCCCAATCCAAGTAGCCAAGCTCCTATTTACTTGTATCTGTATGTTTTATTTCAGTTGTAGATTAGATTGTTGTTAGATGTATCTCTTTTATGGTTAAGAATAGGTTGCTTTTGATGATTCAGTAGTTTGCTTCCATTTGTGCTTCCTATAGCAGTTTAAGCAGTGATAAAGAAAAGATTCAAAAGACTAGAAATAGTGCCTTGGCCTCTCTTCCTCCCTTTGGGACCATGATCTGAGGCAAAGACCCTCTTGCTGCCCCAAAAACACAGATTTTCCTCATTCATAGGACTTCTAGTGTTTACAGTCTTTTTAGTTGGTTAATAGTCTAGTTTGCTTTGCTTCGAAACTTCTCCATCATGCTCATTTCTTTATTTAGAACAATATTCTTTCATGCTTTCCTTTCTTGCAACATTTCAAAAAAAAATTCCTTTCATAGATCACAATTTAGATTAGTTTGATGCAAAACTCTGTTTTTCTAGATGCACTTATTTCATTGCTTGCTCAATCTCACTGGTTGACTGTCAGTTGTTCATGCAACATATATCTTCTAGTAGTAGTCTAGCCTATTAGTCATTCCATCCTCCATCTGATCCATACCCTACAGGTCGCCCAAGTCTCCCCTCAATTCTGTCTTAGTTTCATGCATTTTCCATAGAATTCCTTCTTCTCTCCTTGAGAAAATCCCATCATCTTTCTCTCTCCTAATGATTCTTGGTAGACCCTAGGTGCCCTAACACCTCATTCCAACCTTCATCCACCTTTTCCACCCATTCTCACACCCTCAAAATAGCCAAAACTGCTCTCAGCCTCCTCCTGTAGGCCTCTTGTAGAACGTTGTTTTTCCTCCTGTAGATTTCCTGTGTCCTCCTGTCCTGTAGGCTTTCTTTTGAAGGCCGAGTGTGGGAAAAGCCTACAAAAGGCCACCTGAGACCGCCTAGGACCCAACCACACCATCCTACATCCTCTCAAGTCCCAAAACCACCTTTCAACACCACCTATTCGTTGCCACATTCACAAACAATAAATCACATACCTGTCAAATTCACATAAAAACCCAAAAAGATGTTTTTTTGCTCATTTACTTCCAGAAATAGCTTAGTTAGATGTTGTTTACTTCTTTGAATAGATAAATGGCATTCTTTTCATGGTTTTTATAGTGCTTTCTGCAAAAGTAGGATTAGTTGGTTAAGTAGGATTTACTTGGTTTGCTTTACATTTCAGCCTTTCTCCTTTCTGCAGTTAGAATAGTATCTGTAGAGTAGTCTTTCTCTCCTTTCATCACATATAGAGCTTCTTCTGGAATCCATAGAAGTTGGCTTGAGCTCCTAGTGATCTTGCACCGGCTGACCAAGTGATAACCTACAGTAAGAACTAGTACTTGTGCATACAGCACCGTCGCTTCCAAGTTTGTTACGAACTACTGGGTTGATAAGAGTAAAGAAGGCAGCTCAGGAGTTGCAGCATTATTGCTAGAATACTGGTGCTCACCAGTATGCGTAGGTCCTAATCACTTCGTTGAACATGGCATACCTTGGTCAGCGTGTTTTCAAGCACTTTGTTGAACGCCTCCACTGTCCCGTTAGCCTGTGGGTGATAAGGTGTGCTCTTTTGGTGATACACCTGAAATTCCTCTATTAGTGCGTTGATCGTCTCATTTAGAAAATGCGTACCACGATCACTCATCAAGATATTTGGACATCCAAGTCGCGACAGTACATGCTCAAATAGAAACTTCACGGCAATCGCGCCCATGCAATCCTTCACTGGCTCCGCTTATGCCCAACGAGTCAAGTAGTCTATCGCAGTGATAATGTACCTCGCGCATGTCTTTCCTTGGGGCTGAATAGGTCCTATAAAATCTATTGCCCACTTTTCGAAGGGTTGCAACGTTACTTGTGTATTTAAAGGCATTTCATCGCTCCACGATGGCCTGCCTGTCCACTGACATACATCACAAGCCTTGCAATATTCTTTTGAATCTTGATGAAGGGTTGGCCACCACAACCCGGTGCATAGAATCTTCTGCGCGGTTTCTCTTCCTGCATAATGTCCTCCCGTGGCACCTCATGAGCGTCTGCAAGGATGCTGCTTCATTCAAATTTAGGTATATACCTTCGCAGTATTTCGTCATTCCCCATCTTGTATAGATTCCCAACAATGACGGAGAAGTCTGTTGTGTGCACCACTAATTCCTTCTTTTGCTGGATAGAGTATCCTTCCGGCGCAGTTCCAGTTGTTAGAAAGTGTATTATATCCTCGAAAAGTCCATCCGCGACGCACATAGCAAAGAGTTGCACGTCAAGTAATCCTTCCTCCAAACTAATAGGTTCCTCCCCTGTCTCGATGCGTGACAGGTGGTCAGATCCCGCGTTCAATTGTCCAGGCTTTACAACAACTTCAAAATCGTATTCTTGGAACAATAAAATCCATCTGCAAATTCACACCCCCCAACATAGGCTTCTTGACTAGGTACTTCAGTGTAGAGTGGTCTGTATACATCTTAAAGTGGCCTCCTAGCAAGTAGTGTTGGTACTTCTAAAGCGCATACACCATAGCTAGCCCCTCGCGCTTAGTGGTGGAATAGTTCTTCTCTGCTTTGGACAACTACGTGCGCGAATCATTCTGACCATTGTACTTGTCTATGAGTCGCATCTTAGGCTTCCCAAACCATGCTCTCATCATCCTTCTACGTTTGCGCCAATCGTCAAATCTTCCCTTGTGTGTACCCCACCATCTTGCGGGCGTAGTGCGCAATACCTAGTCCAAGGCCTGGAAGCATTGCTTTTCAGGTACCTCCCTTTCAAATGCATCCAAAAAGGTATCTACCTCAGTTATACCATCATAAGTAGGTAGATTCCTTTCCTCTTACAACCCACAGTGCAACGACCGGGTCATCATATTGCAATTCAGCGTAGTTACTTTGTGTAACTGATTCTGCGAGCGTTCTATTTCTTCATCGGAATCCGAAGTGCAGGAACTCTCACGCTGCCATGTATTCCGTCCATCCGCAGTGGGATTCACCCAGTCTTGGTCTCATGCTGTTATCTTATAGATGTAGTCCAGATCATCATCACTGTTATAGTCGCGGACTGGTTCCGTATAGCGCTATCCGTCAGCAGGATCCAGGGGTATTATTACACGCAATGATTTCTTCTCAAAGATCATCTTCTACTTCTTCATATTGATTACCCCGTTCATATCAGTAACCTAGTCAATTCCCAGGAGAATAGGGTAGGGATTGTTGTCATTCACAATCTCTATTACTTCAAAATCTGCTAGCACGCTCGCTCCCTCAATATCCACAGTCACTCCCTGCAACCGCCCCATGGGTATGATTTTCTATTGATTCGCCATCCTTAGCTGAATCGGAGATCATTGCAACGCAGGTCACCCCATTCGCTCCCAAGTTTGCTTTGGTAGTACATTCGCATATGATCCCAAATCCAGAATGACTTAATCCTTTCATATTCTCCGATCTACACAGTGAGTCTCATTTCAGGCCCCATCCTTGTCTTATGCTTTCCGATCTTACGGACTACACGTGGTTCACCTGGCGCGGTCCCAGCACATTTATTGATAAGTTTCCGTAACCCTTTCACAGCCTTACTATCGCGCAATAACTTCATACAGGTTTCCAGGAAAGTAGTGAGCATAGAGGGGTCCATCTCCGGCTCTGGTTTATCCTTGCTCCCTGAAGTGGAGGCCCTGGTGAATCTCTTCTTAGCTTCCATGAATGCTTCGAGTGCACACTCAAAATCGAACTCAGCCTCTTTTATTGGGGCTTTATGAACCCATGTGCTATCTTCCGGCTGTTTCCCCTTGTCATCTCTCGTCGCGATTCCACTTCGGAGCACTATATTTACGTTCGGATCTTCCTCGCGCGGCTCAACCTCGTCATCTGTAGGTTCTTAGTTGGGGGAGGTGGAAGTGCTCCTTTGTCACGTATCCTGGCTATCAGCGTAGGACAATCTTCTGTTTCATGGTCAAACAACGTGCAACACTTGCACGATGGGTGCATTAGATTAGTGCAATCGCGGGCATAGTTTCATGGCCCTTTGCAATTGTAGCAAATCAACTATCCACGACCTCTACCAGGTCCTCCTCCACCTCGGCCTCGTCCACGCGCCTGAAATCCTGTCCATGCCATCCTTGCATTATGGTCAAGGGGCCGTTCTTCACCCTGAACTCTATAGGCGGGCGTTCTATCCATCATCAATTCATGGCTCCTGCAAGTACGCTCATCATGTCCCACCGATCTACAAAAGTTGTAGAACAATTGTTTCGGAGTTTGCGTATACTTCTGTAACAAGTGATAATTGTTTGTGGCATGTTTTCCGGCTATTTGACAGATAGCGCATCACAAAGCAGGCACTGCGCTAGGTCCTGCTTGAGCTTCCGGCCTTAAAGGAATCGATCCTCCTCTTGCAAGGTAATTTGTAAAGACCGGGCAATGGTCTTTGTCATGACCATGACTCTTGAATTTCACACAACATACCTCTTCGCATGTCTCTGGCCGAACCGTCTTATCCTGCTTCAAGCTTTGCATCTCAAGGCACAGATTCGTTAGTTGCGCGTGGATCTGCTGAACTCCTAGATTAGGATCTTGCATCGGGGTCTCATGTAGTCTCATGGAAATATCCAAGGCTTCTACCTGAGTTGTTATCTTTTGCTGTGACAATGCACTTCTTAAGTGTGTTAGTAGCGAAGACACAAACCACTCGCGATGCTATCCATCTGTCAGATTCATGTTGGCTTTGTGGATCATACATTTCAGCCTCTGATCTAGTTCCCAAGACGTCTCGCCTAGTAGCATCGTGATCTCTTTGAATCCCACAACCGTCTGCACTTCAGATTTAAGCCTGCTAAATTCCCTATTCAGTGCTGCTTGGATGTTCGCTACTCTAGCATTTGGGTTATCGCTGGAGTACTTAATATACCAGGTTAGCACGTGATCTTGCAAAGCACTAACCAATGTTGCCTTCTTTATATGGTCATATGTAACACCTTGAGCTTCCCATATAGCCCTCACAACGAACTAGAATTGGTTCGGGTCCTCATTTCCCAAGCCTTTTAACAAAGGGAACTTCACTATGTTTGCCATACTGAATCGTGGTGGAGGTGGAGGTGGTACGGGTGAAGTTGGAGGCAATAGTGGTGAAGACGAAGGTGGTGTGGGCAGAGGTGGTATTCGCGGAAATCCTTGTCTTATCAACTGAATAGCACTTCGTGGAGAGACCTTTGCCATCCTTTCTTCGTCCCTTTGTGGTGGTGAAATCAAGGGGCTATACTCCAGACCCTTATTTCCTTTATTTTTGTAACTTTTTCCTCTTCGCGTAGTTCCAAACATCAAGGTAGCTACATAACCCGTTTTTCGCACAACAACATTTTAATCCAAGTATTCAAAGATTTTATGTACTTACCTTGTGATCCTTTGAAAAAGTGTCGCTCTGCCTCGCTATAGCTGACTGAGGTGTCAACTACAAACTCAATAACAAATCCTCCTATAATGCGATCGAGCCAATGATCGACGGTGCGTGCAATCTTATCCTACGATGCTTCCAACCATCGCACTAGCTCTGGGTTCCACACAATAGGACTGTCAAGTTTCCACCTTCCTTGGCTATCTGCTAGCTTCGCGATCCACTCGTATAGCTCAATAGGGAAGGACATGAAAAAGATTTCAGGTATCGGTCCAACCACTGTTCTTTTGACAGTCGAAGGTTTCTGTTTTCTTGTGCTGCAAACTCGTGAATCCTCCTGTCCAACCAGCCTTCGATTTCTTTCTTAGTTGGATTCCAGTGATACGACATCACACATCTCTATACAGATTCCGGTCCCGACAACGAAACCATTCGTTGGCTTGCGGGGGCTTGACCGAGGTTCAACGTAGTTAGCCAAACAAATCTCTACACTACTGGCGCTTTCGGCATCATCCTGCGGAGCGTGTACTGAAGTCTCACCCGAAGCAGTATGGGGGATGTTGGAACCAAGTTTCTACACCCTTGAGATGGTTGTGATGTCGGTTTATTTCAGCTATACCTGCCTGCGTGCAGGTTGCTTAACCCTATGTTTGTCCTTCAGCAGCTTCGCAAAACAGTACAATCGGCTTTCACGTAGCCCTAACCTGGGGCTGATAGACTTTCGCGTTGCTAGGGCAGCGAACTGTGATATTTCCCCAACTACGCTAAGTGTCTAACTTATCTTATTAACAGATCTTAGTTAGCTTCGCGTAAACAGATGTTCTTAATTGAGTTCACTTAACCAATACATTTACATACATTCATGCATCATATAAGCATTATAAGTGAAAGTTATACCCAATATAACAGATGCATAAGCAGGGAATAAAGATGGAGAAATTGTCGAATACTTCTGTGTATTGATAATTCTGAACAATTACAGACTTGATCTGTCCTGTGCACTCAACTGCGGAGGTCCGCACACTCAGCTACGGACTTCTAGGCCTCTGCGCACTCAGCTGCAGAGCCTCTACCTATGCTATGACCCAAAACTTAGACTTCCACTTCAGAGCTATCTCTCATACATGTTCGATCTTAATTACTTGCTTCCATTATGCCCCTAACTACTTAGAGCTTAGCTCTATTTATACAATCCATGGTCCGCGGACCATGGGTAGATCTTTTACAGCCGACATTACATTTCCAAAATAAGGGCGGACAACCCTATGAGTCTTTAACAACTACACGCTCCACAACCTCAAAATGCGGAGTCTTTACATTTGGATTACAAAATTAGACCAAAATATGGGCTTTAAGCCCCAAAACTACCCTCGGGGGATCTCGTGCCCAAAACATACTCGTCCTGACCTTTCCTTTGTTGTTGTCCTTATTGCTCGGTTTATGCAAAACCCACATGAAATTCATTCAAAAGCAATTAAAAGAATACTTTGTTATGTTCAAGGTACAATTTAGTTTGGGATTCATTACAGTGCAGAAGCATCTCCTCTATTGGTTAGTTTCACTAATTTTGATTGGGTTGGTGATCCTAATGATCGGAAGTCTACTGTAGGTTATGTATTCACTCTTGGTTTTGGACCTGTTACATGGGCTTGTAAGAAACAAAGTGCCATTTATCTTTCTTAAGCAGAAGTAGAGTATTGTGGAGCCGTAGAAGCTAGTAAGGAAGCCCTGTGGCTTCGTCAGATCCTATCAAAGTTTGGCTTTCAGCAACAACATCCGACTACATTTTGGTGTGATAATCAAAGTGCCATTCAACTATGCAAAGATCCAGTCCATCATTAGCGCAACAAACACATTGAACTACACATGCACTTCATCTAAAGCTCATTCATGACCATGTTCTTGAAGTGCAATATTGTTCAATTGATGATCAAGTTGCAGACATCTTTACAAAGCCTCTCACAGAGGCGAAGTTTACTAAACTTCGATTTATGGTTGGAGTTCAGGAAGTTGTCACTAAGGGGGGATATGCTCTAATGCCTCCTTCCTTCTCCTATTGTGTCATATTTGTACATCCTTCAATCCTATCCCAAGTTGTTCTTAAGGGGGGATGTTAGGATATTACGACTCATAGGAAATAATTAAGTACAACTTGGTCTAGTGTGGAGTTAGGTAAAGTGTGTTTCTTTACTATGTAAATTTGTAACTTACAATCTGATGTTCACGATATGTTCTAGACATGAAGTGATCCAACGGTTCATTCTCTCCTTGGTATTACCGACACTGAATCTATGTCTTAACACCCGATTGGTCCATGATCTCTATTTCAAGAGCATGGAGGGTCATTTGTAGGGTGACCGTTCATGAGAGAAGATTATGTAAATTTTCTTTCTTTTATTAATAAATTGCCTGAAGTGGCCACGTTAGCTCAGGCCGTGGACTGTTTCCCTCTTTGAGGGTTTTAACCACGTCAAGAATACTAGTGTATTGATTTGTGATCTGTTTGTGAGCAACGTCCTTTAGTGTTCAGTCTGAGGAACTTACCCTGTAAAGTCCTACAAAGGGAGGTCTACAACCTGCATAAAAAGGGATAACCTCAACCTGTGGTGGTTTAAGGATGACCACCAACTCTGGAATGCTTAATGCAATTCCTAGAACTCTTCCAAAACTTCCAAGAAGCTTAAGTATTTTGCTAGAGGAAGTGTCCCCAATTCTTTGAAGAGGGAGAAGCTCAACTTGAAAAGGGAGGTCTGAACCCCGCATAGATGGTCTAAGGTTGACCACCAACCAAAGGCATGCTTTGTCTCTAGCTACAATTCTAAATCTAGTATGACAGGTTGTGGCTCAGGCTTGGTTGATGTGGATTTGATGCTTGTAGATGACCATCACTTCCCCACTTGTCAGATACAAGGTGAGAAGATGGAGAAAACTCAATTGCAAGATTGTTCAATACTCTAGAAGAAATTCTGACATATGACTCAAATATCTTCTTGGTTGTTGAAGCTGATTGCCAAGAAGTAATCCCTCCAAGGTGAATCTTAGTTCTTGCCGAATGCTTGTTTTTTAAGCATATGTTTGAAGAATGAGTGGTTTTATGAAAATGCTCACATGGATGAAGATCATTCATATGGCTAACTCTGTCATAATGTTGGAATTTAACATGCTATTCTGGTTGCTGTGGAAAAGGAGCAGGATCTGGAACAACTGAAAGTGAATTGCCATGAACAAACCCAACACTATGGAACTAGATGGGCTTTGAGTAATTTGGAATATGAAAGGACACATCCTTATTATATCCAAGACCAGTTATGTGTTTGTTATGTATAAGCGTATGCTGAGTTTTTTCTTATGCATGCAACTCTGCTCTTGCAATAGGCATTAAATGTGAATCAACCTCAATCTTACTAATTTCATCACTTGTTGGCTGGGTATTTGTTTTAACCTTGAACAGAGGATTGTTTTGGGAAGAGAACAATTTAGAATGACAAATCTGTTGAAGCTCATCTCGCTGGAAATAAGATTCTAGTTGCAAAAAATCAATTTTTTCCTGTGCATTATGCAAGCAGGTCCGAATGTCTGTGACAATGATTTTGCTGACTTCTACCACATCATCAACATTAGAGTGTATTAGGGTATTTAGTAACTCTAATACATTATTAATTCGAGCCATTTTCAAAAATAAAGATTCAAAAAATGAAAAGTATCAGCTTTTATATAAAATACACCCAACACTGCTCTCAATTTGCCTTGTCTATATATTAGTCTTATGCGTTGACAATGTCACGATATCTTATGAAGAGAATTCTAATCTTTAGAAAAAATTACTGAAGAAAATGAATTCTGACATCCAACTCCTTTTGTGAATAAATCCAAGATATCAATGACCAACTTTATATCCTTCCTGGTAACCATATATGCTTAGAAGTATTCAAGCATTGGTAGCTCAAAAAACATTTCATCCCAATGCATATAAACTTTCACTGTACATACAAGGTTAAATACTCAACACACATACCACTGCTCAAACTAAGCAAATGAATCACTGCTTCAAGGAAATTAAACACATATATCAACTGTGACCTTTAATAAACTCACTACTCACTTCATTCAATGTTTTTTGAAATGTTGTCACCTGCCCAACATTATAGTGGGGCTCGAGCAGATAGTTGGCTTCTGTTTGAATCAACAGATCACTTGTCTCTCTTAGGAGGAAATGGATTCGAAGTTGGTTCAACTGCATATCAAGGCAACTATGTTTTTTTTGGAGTTTGAGGCCAAACACATATATAACTTCAATGCTACATATATAATCATGAACTAGTGCATTTGATTCATTGCTCTTATGGAGAGCGCCACGCATGAACACACGTGTCACAATTAAAATTCATGTCTTCATTCCACTAATGCACATACTATAATAGAGCACGACCATAAGCAATGATCTTGAACTCACAATTTTAATTGACCAATGTACATACTAAGCAACATACCAGAATCAATGCTTCAGCTATTCACTGACATATATAAGTCATTACATCATGCACCATTCCAATGAGCTGACTTCTAGGTTCCAACCAACTCTCACAAAGTGCTCAATGTAGAGGAAAATTCAACACAACTCTAAGAAGTATACATAGTCAGTACTTCACCCTCGGATCCCAATAAAAATGACTAACATTCGTACCATATACCACATGACGTTTAACAATACATCATAGCAGAAATTAACCATAGAGCAAATATCATCGTTCAACCAAATGCACAAGGGATTAGTTCTTCTAAGAGACATCAATGCTTAATCAAAGGACTAGTGCACATATTTTGGACAACACACCAACGCACTGGTTTCAAGAGGCTAGGATCGCTCACCATTCCAATGCATGTTTCAGCTCCAACACACAATCTTGGGTATAGTCAAATGTACTGAGTGAATCAAAACCAAGCGAAGCTCAATGCAAATAGTTTAATGAAGGTACACGAGACTTCATTCCAACAAATGCACAACCAGAGCCGAGGGATTGAGGCTCGAGGGAGAGGGTTGAGAGGCTGAGGCTGAAGCATAAAAAATGATAGCTTGTAGACTTGAATGTAAAAATACACAAGAGGTATTTGTAATAATAATTTATTATATAAAATGTATAAGTGATGATAGAATGTTACAATGAGGACTTGCATTTATACCTAGGCAGGTGTCCTTTCAAGACTAGACATGTCTTTTCATTTAACTTAATGACTATTTAACATAACCAATATCTGATTATGTAATATTTATATTTATTTTATTTATTTACTTGTTATGAATTATATTCATAACATAGTCCCTTCCTTCAGAAACTTTGTCCTTGAAGCTTATTTTTGGCAGTTTCCTTCCGTTTGCATTTGTTATCTCTGCATATGTAACTCGACGCCATTGGCATCTCTACCTGTATAATTGGCTTGGTAACACTGTCTTGAATCCAGGGTTATCGATTTTTTTTTATAACTCTATTTTTGTTAAATTTAATTAATTAAACTAATCAAATTGTATAAATTAATTAATTAAATTAATCAATTTATATAAATGAATTTATTAAATTAATCAATTTATATAAATTAATTAAAATTAATTAATTAAATTAAATTAAATTATATTGTTGTAATATAGTGTACCTATAATGCTGCAGCTACTATGCGTGGTGGTCTGGTATGGACAACGCCGCCACGGGAGGATTCACGCTGCGGAGGGTTCACGCTTCTTCCAGGATTTATCATCGTTGTCTTGACTCTCAACAATATATTTCAAGAAGTGAATATTGCAAAGGTATGGTAAACAAATAGGTTTGGAACCTTCTTCAAGATATTTCTCCCATTCATTCTGTCGAGGTGGCTAAGTTGAAGCAAAAATAATGTCTGGCTTGAAATAAAACATAACAACATCCTGTCTGAGAAGATGAATTCCTTAAGAAATGCGTTGAGCAGTGGCAAGGCATAACTGGGGAAGCATATGTTTATATCATATGATTTCTCAAAGCACCCTCACAGATGGAAGATATTATAGGAGCATTGCTTTAAGAGGGATTGAACCGTCAACGCCCAACCATAGTATAATCCTTTTAAAAGGCGTGATAAGTCATCGGGCACCATAACATATGACTCATGAATTGGGGGCACAACGCTTGACGGCAGGGGGCAGCAACCCCTCTTAATCGGCGTGTGCGTGTGCGGCTCCTCATCGGTTGTCGGAGGAAACAAGGAAGAAAGGTGCAAGATGGACATGTGTGACATTTGAGCCCACAGAAAAGTAAAACGAAACACAAGCGAGTGGACGTGGTTAGCCTTTAGTGCCACAATAGGCCCATAATTGTCACTCTTCTACTGGTGAATGGTGACAAGGGTCACACTTGGCGAGAGATTGGATATGCGAATGACCCGAGTTGGTCTGAAGTCCATAATATTGAAGTTTATCCTATGATAGATATTGTACTCCACGTCTCTTAAAACCCCGAGCCGACAGTCCAGAAACTGAAATAGACGATCAATGACAGGTTTTCTATCCAACTTAATTGAATATTACTTATCCTAGATGATCACTTGAGACCAGTGCTTGAACAAAAAAAAATTATTTAAAAAATGAGAAGCTCTTTGTGCTTGCATGTGGCTTTCCATTTGTACAAGACCATTCAATATTCTAACTTGGTGATTATCACAGGTTTGTGTGCTTGCAAAAAAATTGATCTTCACAACGTGGCTGTATAACAATAAAATGGTGTACAGCATTTCTGGTGTCATGGAGGTCCTGTCGTTGAGACTGATGAAGTGAAGGCTTTTTACCATTAAAACTGTGTTGCCTGCATGTGCATCACCTTCGTTAATAATTTCCTCCTATGGCTGTTGTTTGACGGTATGCTGCTTAACGGAATTGGCGTAGACATGAAAGTCCTTTAAGTCTGTCAAGTCTATGTCTAGATGACAACCCAACTCCTGCATATATTTTCCATCGAGTTTTAAAATCGGGTTTTCAGAGAGATGCTTATTCCTCCTACTTGAAGAATATGAAGGGGGTCTTGTGTTGGAAGTCGTAGGGCAACCTGTGAATGAGGAGCTTCGGGTTGAATAAAATGCGGACCTCGCATACTTTGCAAACGTTTCGTAGCGAGACACCATTGAGCTCACATTAACGCCCAATTGCAGAGAAGTAAATGAAATACTGTTGTCTTTTGGATTTCTTGATAAAGTCTTGAAGTAAGGTTTTAGGGGGCTAAGAACCAAATATTTTATATTTACGATGAGGTTTTTATTTACACAGTGAATTGAAGCTTCAGAGTCTATATGAACTTGCTGTTGCTTACTCTCAAAAGAATCTTCCAGATCAGCCTTGATACTTGGCTCTATGTTTATACTCCCTTGGTTTTCTTTTATTTTTTCATTTGGCTTATCTTCCTTAAACTTCATGAATTCATTAAGATAAACAATGGCAGGAAGTGTTATTTTATCATCCACTGACATTGCTTGCAAAATTGCACAATTCTCTACATCAATTTCCTCCATATATGTCATTGGCATGAGGCCTTTTCTTTTTGCACTTTAGTTGTGAGCCCTCTCCACATGATCTTTCAAGACATTTTTCATGGTGTCCAATTTTGTGCTAGCTTGCAATCTATTTAAATCGCTGACTATGCCATCACTCTTCATTGAAAGTGAATGTCCATCGTCTTCTTTTAAGTTAGTTTCTCTAGAGGATGGAACCAATTCACCTGGTTTCTTTGTGTTTCCAACTGATGATCCTCCTTTCTGTTGTTCATTACCTTCCTCCAACAAGGAATCTGGAATTCCTTGCTTTTCTTCTAACACAATGTTCTTGTAAGAAACATTTTCAGCATGCTTCTTGTTTTTTGTACTCTGCAATGGATCTCGCATGTCTTGGATTTTGTCGGGCATATCAACCTCCATCAAAGTGTCTGCAACATATTCTTTAACAGTTTCTTCTAATCTTGGAATGTCATCTTTATCATTTTCTGCAACCTCTTCATTTTCAACATTATAATCATCTAATGCTTCACCTTGTTTCGTTTCATCACCATCGCTATTGTCCTCCTCTGCAAAAAATTTCTTTAGACATCTGTAATTTCTGCACATGATTTTTCTAATCATTGAAATGCTTCTTGAATTTGACTAAACTGCTCAACGCTTTGAGGATGTGAACGTAATGACACATTGTGTGGCGAACAACATTCAAAGACCCGCATGTTTATATTGTGCGCCATGGCTTTGATACCACTGAAGCATAAACACTGATAGCTTGTAGACTTGAATGTAAAAATACACAAGAGGTATTTGTAATAATAATTTATTATATAAAATGTATAAGTGATGATAGAATGTTATAATGAGGAGTTGCATTTATACCTAGGCAGGTGTCCTTTCAAGACTAGACATGTCTTTTAGACATTTCTTTTCATTTAACTTAATGACTATTTAACATAACATATCTAATTATGTAATATTTATATTTATTTTATTTATTTACTTGTTATGAATTATATTCATAACAGAGGCTCTGAGCAACTGTGGCAAATGTGAGCGGGAGGGTGGAGGGGAGCAACTGACTGTGGTGAGGAGTCAGGTTGTGCGATAACGAGGAGCCACGATGGGTGACCAGTGGATATTTCACAAAATGTAGGGAATCCCGAGGTCATTCTTGGGATAGGTCTGTGGGAGGTATCACTGTGGGAGGTCAACTGACTGTGATATGGCTCACTGCAGTGACTCGAACAGAGCTTGTGAGGGTTGAGGGTGTTGTGGGAGTGAGGTGAGGAGTCACCTGTGTGGGGAGGTAGTGAAGTCAAGTGTGGTATGCCGAGGGACCAGAGCGCAGTTGGAAGGAGAAACCATTGTGAGGAGCACAGTCGAGGACGAGGACTGTGTATGCCAATAGTTGAACTTGAAGACCCGATATATAGTACTCATAAACTTACAAAATTCATAAACCAAAGTCTGTAATCTTGCACCAGAACGACCCAGAAAACACTATAGGAGTCGATTGTGCAGTGAGGGAGAACGCCTTACACTGGTTTATCTCAATGCTTAGCAATTCGAGAAAAAATCACAAACCATCTCAGCAGTTTCGACTGAATTCCACACCCACAAAAATGATTCTTGAATAATCACAACACATACTAAATATTTATAACAAGAAAAGTCATGTAACAAAAGTGAATGGTACCCAATTAGGCATAAGGGCAAAACCATTCCCGACAGACTGCAAAAATGGAAAAGACTGTAGAAATGGCAGAAGGAAGTTGCAAATAAAGGCTAATTTTGGGAGTTGGATCTGATACCATGTTAAACACACATGGAATGTGAACAACAAATATGAAAGATAATCATGTCATCCTTATTATCATATGATGCACATTTATAATACATTATACATGAACGCTGGATTTCATATTCCAAGGTCTCTTGGACTCCCTTTGACTGCTCACATTGCACACCAACCCTTAGAGGATTAGGTGTCCAATAGTTATCGTGCTGACAATGTTGATAACTTCGTGAAATTAATGATTACAGTCTTATTATGCCTATAATTTGGCTTCATTTGTATAGTCAATCTCTGCTATGTAATGGTTATGGATATTTACCCCAGGGGCAGTCATGTTCAGGTTTATGAGGAAATTATTAAATATTTAAACATGCAAATTGTATATATATTTGAGTCATACAATATGTGGCATATGACTTGTTGATGGGATTTTATAACCGATTAAGCAACATGTATATTACTTCACAACTACATAAATTACATTACACACCATTTGTTCTATGTGTTTCCATCCCTTGACGTGTGTCTCATTCTATAGAAATATACTTATGTTATGTTGTTTGGCTCTTGTTCTTTGAGGAACATAGCATATGGACAAATCGACTATGGCTGAGGCATGTTGAACAACCATACTTTAAGACCTACAAAGATGAACTCATGTGTTTAATGCTTCATGGTGTTTAACCCTTTTTCATATGTGCTTCTCGTGCCAACATGGTAGTCAAATAATCTTTGACGATTTCAAGACCATGTGTTAGTTATTTCCATGGATAGGCCATGGTTATCATGCCCCTTTTCTTTCTTATTTTTTTTGTTTAAAACCATACTTTTTTGTTTAAAAAAGAGCAAAAAATAAAAGGGACATGATAACGATGGCCTAGCCATGGATCACTAACACGTGGTCTCAAAATCATCAAATATTATTTGACTACTCTATTAGCATGATAAGGACATATGAAAAGGGTTAAACACCATGAATCATTAAATACACTGGCTAATCTTAATGGTTCTTAAAGTATGGTTGTTCAACATGACTCAGCCAAAGTCGATCGGTCCATACACTATTTTCCTCAAAGAACAAAAGCCACACAACATAACACATATATATGTCTATAGAACGAGACACACACTGAAGGATGAAAACCCATAGACCAAATGGTGTGAAACATAATTTATGTAGTTGTGAAGTAAAAGAAAAAGTACATGTGTATTAATTTGTTGGCAAGGCCCATCAATAAGTCATAGACCACATATTGTATGACTTAAGTCATTAATACAAGAATCAATCCAATTAAGAACATGACATAAATTTGCTTAGGCAAAGTTTTAACGAATTTCTAGTGATCAAAGGTACACATTATACAACAGATATTTGATATTTGACTTTAGTGAATAAGGTTGAATGTGAGTTTATGGCACCAAACTTTGAGGGGCACATTGAGGTTCTCAACTGAAGTAAATAGTTGAGCCCACTAACTTCTCATTTTCACTGTGTATTTTGGATCTTGGGACAAAACTGATTTCTCATGCTCTCTCGAATATCAATCTTGTTCCTACAATTGGTTATAGTAATGGTTGGAAACTAATCTGAAAGAAATAAAATTCACTTTCAGAGGGATGGAAAGAAACCGACCTTGTAACTTGGTTAGTTCTTTTCTGGCGAATTTGTTTATCTTGCTTCAAAAATTATGTAGTAGTTAATCCTCCCCACAATCTTAGTTGTCTCACCATCCCTTGTGTTCATGACTTCCATACATGCTTAAGACAAGTTGTAGTCTTTGCCATACCCTATTTCATAATGTCATCACATGGGCTCACGCAGTAGTGTTTAAATGTAGCAAGGCCAACCATGGCCTCTCGATTTATCAATCTAACCTTTGGTCGTGTGAGCTCTCAACAAACCATACCTCAAAGTATTATATACCTACATCCTATGTGATATTTGCGTCTCACTGTCCAATTTTCTTCCTGTCTCACAAATCCTTGATTATGGTCAGCATGATTCAAGGTTGGTCATAGAACTATTACCTCATTTTTCACCCCAACACATCCATTGCAATCATGACCGACACAACCAAGACTCATAACAACAATGACTGACCTTGTTCTTAGCACATGGTCTTAGCTACCTAATATACAGTTCAAGTTCAAATTATTCTTTGCTACATTGTTGGGTTACCACATTTCTCATCCCCATTCATTAAACTCATAATGCACATTAGAAAAGGCTCGTCCTTGCCTAATGAATACTATGAGCAACACAATTCAATCCAGAGAGATATATAGGCCCAAATTCCCACTCATTAAACTGCTCATAGTTTATGAAAATGGTTTAGTTTATACCTACGATGTGTCACCATGGCCTATGTCTAAATTCACATAAACGAATACATAATCCCCTGTTATATAACATTACTTGCCATATGTAATTATCTTATAATGTGTTTCCCCCCTTCCAGTGGTTGTCCCAACGTTCAACACACGTTCTTTTTCCATATCTTTTCAGGTCATACTGTGTTTTAAAATTTCTACGTTGTGTGTCAGAGCTTGTTTTAACGTTACCCTATGTGAGTTGGTTTAATATATATAGTACCACATTGCGCCTATAAAATTTTAAATGGGGATGTCAAGGCCTTTTCCATTGTGTAAATTACATGTATTCATTTCATCTACATATATTTTCATTGTGAATTAGTCACTCAAAAAATAAAATGACCATTTGTAAACGACAATCTCATTCCACTCCATACTTATCACTTGACATATCCCATGTTAACGACAACACCCGTCATATTAAAAAAAAAATTCCTGGGTAATTATTAAAAATATGTTTATGCATTGAAAACCAAAATACGGAAGCCCAATCCCAACTTTGTTTACATGTAGCCTGTTATGCAACCATCTCACAAATAGATAGATCAATGACTTAAAACTTATCTTCTTCAAGGAGGAAACCTCCTTTACATTACTTAAATGAAAAATTCTTGGATGATACAAATGAAAATACATTCTTTCTATATATAGGAGTCTAAGGGGTCACAATATAATTAGAGCCTACATAACAATAGTAATATAAGGGCACAACAATAATAATAATGGGTTTCTATGGGGCACAATAATAACAATATGGGGACTACATGGGCACAACAATAAAAATAAGGGGGCTACACTAACAATAACAATAAGGGGCTACACTAGTATTATAGGGACCTAACATGCCCCTCTCCTTCAAAAAAGTGTTGTCCTCAACGCTTGAGTAGTTTGGATGATTTTGTATAGAATTCTCATCCTCCCATGTGGAATCTTCAACGGGTAAGTTCTTCCACTTGATGAGATACTCTGAAATTGATCAATTTTGTAGCTGTCGGGTTCTTGTTTCCGTGACTGCTTCAGGTTCCAATATGATTTTTCCTTCCTCGTTAAGTTTTGGCAATATTGTTTGAACTCGGAGCTTGTCACCTATAACCTTCTTTAAGCATGAAACATGGAAAACCAGGAGCACTCAGGAAGATGCACGAAGCTCCAATTTGTATGCCATAGTACCAACCTTTTGCAATGCCTTGAAAGGACCATAGTTGTTTGGTGATAATTTATTATCCTTCTTATCTTGCTTGAGGGACATTTGTTTATATGGTTGTAGCTGTAAAAATACCCAGTCGCCTACATAAAAAATTATTTCACTGTGATGCTGATCGGCCTGTTGTTTAATTCGATTATGCACCAAAGTGAGGTTATCCTTTAAGAGTTGGAGAACCTGTTGTTGATGCTTGATGTGATCTTCCACTGCTTAAACCTTAGAATTTTCTTCTAAAGATGATGTGATGCATGGTGAATGATATCCATAAAGTGCTATAAATGGGATCATTTTTGTTGCAGTATGGAAGGAAGTGTTATACCACCATTCAACTAGAGGTAACCACTTGGCCCATTGTGTTTGTTTATCAAATACAAAGAAACGAAGATATCCTTCCAAACATTTGTTCACTATCTAAGTTTGCCCATCAGATTGAGGATGATAAGATGAGCTATGAGCTAATTGAGTACTCAAATAAGCTAATAATTCCGTCCAAAAATTTCTAGTGAAAATGGGATCTTTGTCGCTTATAATAATCTTTGGGTTTCCATGTAGCTTTTGAATTGTTTCCATATATGCAATAGAAACTATATTGGCTTTGAATGAATGAGATAATGCACAAAAGTGTGCATACTTGGTAAGTCTATCAAATACTACCATGATGACACTCTTTCCTTCAGACTTGGGTAAACCTGTGATAAAATCCATTGCGACCTCCTCCAAACATTGACTTGGAATGGCTAAAGGTTGTAACATACCCGAGGTCTTAATTGTCTCAACTTTATTTTGTTGGCAAACCAAACATTATGCCACAAAATTTTGAATATCATATTTAAGGCCATCCCAAAAAAATTCCTTCTTAACCCTGTGGTAAGTTTCTAAAAATCTCGAGTGCCCTCCTAAGGGAGAGTTGCGCAATCCAAAAAGAATCTTTTGTTTTAGTTGGGAATCCTTACAAAGATATAAGTGATCTTTATACCATAATGAATCATTTTTCTAGCTAAATGTATCAAATTTACGAGGATATTGCTACAACTTTTGAATGAGTGTCCACACTTCTTCATCATTCTTTCATTCATCCCTCGCTTCGGTTATCCAATCTGGTTGGATAATATAAATAACAAAAATCAATGCTTCCACATACTCATCCTTTCTTGAGGATGCATCTGCAACAATATTTTGCTTCCCTTTTTTGTAGATGATTACAAAGTCATAACCCAACATATTTGTAACCCATTTTTGCTACTCTTCTGAAGATAATCTTTGTTTCAAAAAGTATTTAAGACTATTCTGATCTATTTTTACCTTGAAGTGTCTACCCATTAGGTAAGGTCTCAATTGATTTAGTGCATATAGTATTACCAACATTTCCTTCTCATAAATAGGTTTGTCTAAATACTTTCCTTTGATTGGATGGCTTTCAAAAGCAATGGGTCTTCTTTCTTGCATTAAAACAACATCAATTCCAATAAACGAGGCATCAAATTCCACAATAAAGGTTTTTGTGAAGTTTGGCATAACTAAGACTAGTGCTTGGCACATTGCCTCTTTAATATGTTCAAAGGCCTTAGTTGCTTCCAAAGTTCAAGAAAATGCATCTTTATTTAGTAATGTTGTTAGAGGTGTTGCTATTCTCCCATAATTCTTAACAAACTTGCGATAATACCTTGTCAACCCGAGAAATCATCGAAGATGCTTTATGGTTGTGGGGATTTTCCATTCCTTAATGGCTTTAAGTTTGCTAGGGTCTACCTTAACACCCTCATGTGATACAATATGACCTAGATATTCCCACCTCTTGTACTCCAAAGAAACAGTTGGAGGTTTTGCATATAATTTTTCTCCTCCAATAGTTTGAGCATCCTGTAAACATGTTGAATATGATCCTTCCAAGACTTGTTGTAGATTAATATATCATCAAAAAATACTAACATAATTTTTCTAAGGGTTTGAAAATGGAATTCATCAAGCCTTGAAATGTGGAAGGTGCATTGGTAAGGCCAAAAGGCATGACCAAAAATTTATAATGACCCTCATGAGTTTTCTAAATGTTGTTTTTAGAATGTCTTTAGTCTTCATTCTAATTTGATGATATCTTGAACGAATATCCAACTTGGTGAAGTAAATTGCTCCATGTACTTCATCTAAGAATTCATCAATGACAAGAATGGGAAATTTATCTTTAATAGTGAGCTTGTTGAGGTCCCTATAATTCGAACACATGTTCCATGATCCATCCTTCTTGTGCACCAATAATAATGGAGTAGAGAAATAATTTTGACTAGGTTGAATTATACCGATCTCTAGCATTTTTGCAACCATACATTCAATTTCACTCTTTTGGGCATATGGATATCTATAAGGCTTGCTGTTTGGCGGAACACTTCGTGGAATCAAATGAATAGCATGATCATGATCACGAATAGGTGGGAGGCCTTTGGGAGTCTTAGATACCTTGGAATGTTTTTCCAAGACTTTTTGGAGATATGGAGAAATAGATGATTTTGATGTTTGAACCTCTAGTGAGCATAATTGTGCAATTACGCCACATTGTTCTTTCTTTAGAAAATTTTTCATGCCATTAGAGCTACTTATCTTTCCTGGTTTCCCCGCGATACCCCTTAATGAAAATTCCTTTCCTTCCTAATTTTTTTTCAAGAAAAGTTGTTGAAAATTAAAATCTATTGTAACCAAAGATTGTAACCATTGGACTACTAGTACAACGTCAACACCACCCATTGCAATGGAAATCATTGGACTATTCAATACATATTCCCCCATGGTTAGCTTGATATAAAGCACTTTCCAGAATAATTTATAGTTCCTCCATTTGTAACCATCACTTGACACTTTGGTGATCGATATAGGAATCAATTCAATTCCTTGGCTATCTTACAATGAATAAAATTATGGGTACTACCCGAATCAATCAACACTATTACCTTTTTTTCTTCATTTTTCCTTCTATCTTGAGAGTTTGAGGAGTGATAATTCCTACCAATGCATTACAAGATATGGTAAGATTATTTTCTTCTTTTTCTGGGGTTTTTTCTTGGTGTATATCCTCTTCTTTTGACGTTTCTTGTTCCTTTTCTTCCTCCTCTTCAGAATCTATGTAAAATAATTTTTTGTCAACACACTTATGACCTTTAGCTTATTTGCTATCACAACTTTAACAAAGTCCTTTTGCTCTTTTTTCTTCCAATTGTTGTGGTGTCAGCCTTGTAGGTTGTGGAAGGCTAGGAGCAACACTTACATCTTTGTAGTTGTGAGTGGTAGACTTCCTTGTTGCCATAACATTGCTTTAAACTTTTCTTTCCACCCTGAATGCCTTCTCCAATGAATCATGTTCCCAAAGGCGAACCTCATGTTGGATGTTATCCTTTAACGTCCCTATGAAGACATCAATCTTATGCTTCTCTCGAATATCATTTAGCTTTATATTTAATTTTTGGAAGTCCTCAATGTGCTTTGACATTGAACCCTTTTGTTTGAGATTTATAAATTGGATAAAGAAGGTGTTTCTCTTTGTATCCTCATAATGGGCTATCATTTCTTTCATAAAAAATGACCTAGTGAAAAGTGGTTTACGTGAACAAAGCCATTGATACCATACAAACTGATTTTGTTCTAAATATAAAGATGCAATGCGTACCTTTTGTGTTTTTGACACATCATGTAGATCAAAGAATTGCTCCATTTGTAGTATCCATGTCACCAGATCCTTGCCTTCAAACTTCCTCATATCGATATTTGGAATTTGGTTAATCTTCAACCCACTATGCGAGTCTCTAAAATCATAATTTGTATTCCTTTTATCCTCATCATGATTTTTGTGGAGTACCTTGTCACCATTAGGAAGCATTTCTTGTAGCAATTTTGTCAAACCTTCTGGGTCCCTTTTCAAATCTGTTTTTAAACCATCCTTTAAACTTTCCATCTCGACATTCGTAATTTCTTCCATGTCAGATTTAAAACCATCCATCTTAGCTTCTATTTCATTTTTGGTTACTCTTTGTGAGAGTGAAATTTGTTGCACTGGAGCTCGCAATTTTGATATATCATGCTACATTTCTTCCTCTTCTTCACATGTCATATAAGATATTTCTAGTTGCTTACTATGTGTGTCCATTTTTTTGTTTAAAGGCATTTTGAAATCAAAAAATGATATTTATGCTTCACTATGGCCTTTGAATCACTTCAAACTGATTTTTCAAATAAAAGTTATGCAAAATTAAAAAAATACACACTTTTTTCTTACTTTTTAGGAGCTAGATATTGCAGTTGTTGCATCTCTATAATTGCGAATCTCCAAGATCTGAAATTCCATGTTGTAGTATCCCTCTGAGTCTTCTTTCCCACCCAACAAGTTAGACCAATATTGGATTCTTCAAGAAAGAGTTATGCCCAATTTCCCATGATGACCAGATTATAGATAGGTTCAGGTGAGGGAACTTGTATGGAGTGCCATGTGTCACTATTTTGACTTTCGGCCCTAAAAATGATACCCAAAAAACTAAATTATGTTTTCTTTCCTTCACTTTTTACGAAATTCAAATCTGATGCTCAAAGGGAGAGTTATGACGATTTTACCTAGGTCACCTATTTGAGATGGAATTTTGGAGCCTGCGAAAACCCTAATTTCCTCAGATCACATCTCCAAAAATTTAGCGAGACAATATTTGAAATTCCCACATGAACTCCACCACGATTTTGGCTCCACATATATTTCAGCTTCTGGAGCTTCATATAAAAAAAGTTATAGCGAAATTTCCATGATGACCTATTTGAAATAGCGAAACCCTAGAATCCAAAGCTCTGATACCAAATGTTATGCAACCAGCTCACAAATGGATAGATCAATGAATTAAAATTTATCCTGTTGGAGGTGGAAACATCCTTTACATTACATAAATGAACAATTGTTAGATGATACAAATGAAAATACCTTCTTTCTATATATAAGAGTCTAAGGTGTCATAATATAATCAAAGCCTACATAACAATAATAATGCAAGGGCACAACAATAACAATAGTGGGCTTCTATGGGGCACAATAATAAAAATATGGAGACTAAACGGGCACAACAATAACAATAAGGGGCTACACTAGTATTATAGGGACCTAGCAGGGCCAAACCCTTCAAATTAAAGTATTATTAAGGCGATAGGTTCATTCTTCAATCCAAGATGAGGGTAATGTGTAATTTTGTCCATGCCCAACTTGGAGTTGACACATGTCCCTTGAAAAAAATACTTTAAATGAAAAATAGTGTTGACTATAATTAAAACATAAATGATTATACATATTTGGTTAGTTTTAATTAAAAGCCTTATAAAACGTCAATAATCACATTCTCATTGTGCTCATTGTCGAGTATGTTGTCATTGATGTCAAAGTGGGTGCAAGATATCATCATTGATGTATTCAGTATGTTGGCATGCATGGATGAGATGATGCATTGATGAAATCCTAGCTCTAGGGTTTGGATCCCCTTACCCGACACTTACCCCAAACTTGTTGGTCATGTTTGTCATGATTCTTGGCATGGGACCCCTCCGTGTTAATATCCATAGTCAAGTTGTTTATGTTGATATGTGGAGTACTTCGTGGGTCCTCACAGTTTGATAGATATGCTTGATTAAAGATGAAGCCCCTACCTTTTGGTCAAAAGCCCCTACCTTGTGGTCAAAATCCCCAACAAATGGTTGGTGTGGCAATTTGTTATTAGTTGGAAAAATCATGAAGTCAACAAGGTTTTCTTATTAAAAACCAAATTAAACATGTGTGGATAAAATAATTCATTGAGGGCATCATAATTGAATTAAAATCAATATTAAAGTCGACCTATGGTTAACAAGGGTTTTGCCTCCAAAAGAATTTTAATTTTAATTCAAATTGCCCTCCAAAATCCCAATTCGACTAACCCTCATAGACATCCTCCAATATCTATATAAAGGCATTTGTTTACCTCTAAAAGATAGGATTTCAAATGCTAATCATGTGAATAAGTTCAGAGATATCTTTGCGGCCTTGTGGAGTCCTGAACATCTATTTGTGAGGTCAAATTCTTACATTGGGTTGTTTTATTTTGGTTATGGTTTGACAAGAGAATCGTTGGGTTCTTTAAAGCTTTTTCTAGGGTTATTTACTTTATGTTGAAGGCCTAAATCTCCACTATACTGAAGTTGATCCAAAGAAGTAATATCAAATAATTTCGTTGGGCTCCTACAAGCACTTTTGGACACTTGCATATCATAATTTATGGCTCCCTATGGTATGTTTCAGCCCCTCCGATAGGAAACTCTTGAACTAATATGTACAGGACGAATCCCTTTGTCTTATTCTTGCAATTTTATTTTTTGGTTAAGGGTTTCATTGCAAATTGTAAGCTTATTTACCTTTGCAAACTCCTTGACTGACCCGAGCTCACTTGGAATATTATATTGGTAGCCATAATTGAATATAACTGCGGCCTTATGTTGACATCAGAATGTAAAAAATTTGTGGATTTGAGGGAACTAATTGAATGCTTTACTCGACCTATACACTTGATGAAATGTGTATTTTTCGGCCTTCAAAAATAAATATTTGTGGCACAAACTAGAGCAAGATTCTAAATTATAAGGTGATTAACGAAAACTGAAACTTATAGTGGTATGTCTCTATAAATTCTTTGAAAACATAGTTACCGATCAAACAAGAACTATTACCTCAAAATGGGAGCTCTAGCCCAAAAACCCAAAAAAAACATGAAAAAACAACCCAAAAACAAAAATTGTGTATGCCAAAAAGATGTTTTTTTTAGGGTAGATTTTCAACAATCTTTTTAAATGGAAGTAAAAACCAAGTTTTTTTTTGCAAAATGTTTGAAAAAAATACCCTCAAAACAGTAAGTGTTGATTCTGGAACAAAAAAAATTTCAGGTTACAATTTTGACACTTTTTAGCAATAGAATTAAAGATAAAATATAAGGACTTTGAAATATTGTAAAATTCCAACAATTCTCGAACATGATGTTAAAGATAAAATATCATGTCTCAAAGCCTGATAATTCCAACAATTTCCATCCTTGTTTTTAAAGATAAAATATCTTGACTTTAAAAAACCTTGAAATTGTAATTGTTTTCAACAATAACATTAAAGATAAAATATCATGACTCATAAAAACCTTAAGGTTTTTGAGAAATGTTCAACCATGGAATTCAAAACCTTAAGTTTTTAACATATTTCAACCATGAGATAACAAAAAACAAAATTAGAGGCGCCGCAGAGGCTAGGGCTTCCACCGTCAAAGCCGCAGAGATTCCACCGCAGAGCTTCCACCGTTCATGACTCGCAGGCAAAGGACTAGCTTGGCAGAGGTGTGGGTGTGGAAATATTTCGGTTATGGTCTTTAGTTTTTATTCTGCACGGGGGCGAGGTGGCTGCCCTTGCCGCCTCTGCCCTCGTTCTCGCCTCTGCTCTGTTTTGGTACTTTTCCTTTGCAGCGGCGGTTGGTGTTGTTTTGGTTACTCGCGGGCTATCCAGTTGGAGTGTTGAGGGAACAAGGATGTCGAGGTTCTGACTCTGCATTATTTCGTGCCGTATCAATGGTTGGTTTCACTGGCTTTTCTTGCTGGCTGCTGTGGATGTTTGGGGCAATTGTTCTTCCTCTGGTTTCGTCTGCTTCTAGAGGATAGTTTTGAGGGGGTGGGGAAGGAGTGGCTACCCTGACTGCTCTCTTCCTCATTTCGTGCCTCTCCTTCTTGTCTGGGCAGCCTGATCTAGAGCATATTGTTCTCTTTTTCCCTCCACAGGAGCATTTAATCGCAAGCGGTGCATTGGTGCCGGATCTTCTTCTGGGTGCTGCACCTCTGCTCTTTTTTTCTTTTTTTTGTAATAGGTTTGGGTATCCTCTACAGGTCTGTTTTTCAAGGGCACAATATTGGCCTTTTGGGGTTAATTTTTTGGGCACTGTTGATGCAGATTTGCTGGGGTTTACATAACCTTTTGTTTGCTACCCTGTCTGAGGGCTTTTCTGGATACTTCTTTGGGAGTATTGTTTTGTAAGTGGCTCTGTCCACATTTCTGCCTATGCTTCAAGCATCTACAATATGTAATCTTCTGAAATCTTCTGATTAATGAAAATTACGAATTTTCTCCATGAGGAAAAAAACATATTTCAACCATGAAATTATGGAAAAATTGTACGAATAAAACAATTTTTAAAAATGAACAAGTAATTGAAGACTCATTATTCCAAGAGTAATTTTTATTTTAAAGGCTAAAACTATAGCTCTTTTCAAAACTTAGCCTAAGACAACTTATCCTATTGCAACAAAAACCTAAAAATCAACCATCAAAATGAAGTGTCCCGTTTAACCTTATAATGAGACATTAAAATTTCAACATTTTCAAAACTATCTTATACCAAATGATAACAATAAATAATATCATGGCAATATCACTGTATAATTTAAAAAATCAACATTAATTTCTAATATTTCTTTACTTTTAATCAAAATATCAACTTTGGTAGATTGAATATAACATACATTATTTTTGTAATTCATTATTGCATTCACTGGGGATTCACTTAGTGAACCTCTGACATATCACATGTGTTTGTGGCATATTAAACAATACCCTTAATTTGACTACATATTGGAAAATCCCTCTAAAAATCACATTATTTAACCCCCTACCAATATGAACCCAATACAACTTCCCAATTTAAAAAACCCCTACTTTCATTAGATATTGTAGGTATCCATTTTTTCATTAACATTTTTTATACCCCTTTATATTTTCTCATTAAATTTAAGCTCCATTTTTTTATATTTGCCAATATGAAAACCCTTTACCCACTATATATCCCCCAATATATTTATCATTTTCTTCAATATATATCCCCCAATATGAACCCACGTGGTATGATATTTCTCCCAAATGAACCCCCGTGATTACATTGTGTATATTCTAAAGAGATGAATTCTTCATAATTAAAACATATAATCCAACAAATATAGAAATGACTCATAACTTCATGTAAGATAATATGAAAGTTAAGATATTTATTTCAAGTTATGATGCAAACATCTCTAAAGATATGAATTCTTCATAATTAAAACATATAATCCAACAAACATAGAAATGACTCATAACTTCATGTAAGATCATATGGAAGTCAAAATATTTATTTCAAGTTACCATGCAAACATCTCTAAAGATATGAATTCTTCATAATTAAAACATATAATCCAACAAACATAGAAATGACTCATAACTTCATGTAAGATCATATGGAAGTCAAAATATTCATTTCAAGTTACCATTCAAACATCATTTACACAAAATGTCTTAGACATTTATTCAAAATCACCCATAGGTTCTGGCACACCATCAAAATCTACATCTTCAGATGAATGACTGGATGCAGATGAAGATGACCCATATTCTTCTCTTTCATCAACTAGAGCCCCATATGAGTCAACATTCATGCCCACCATTTCAGGTTTCAAAAGTCTTATAGATCTACGACTAGGTTCAACATACTCCCATCTCAACATTGTTTCTTTGATAGAAACTTCTTCAAAATCTCTATGGTCTTGAAGCAAAGAGTTCCTCTCTTTGTTAAATTGAAGTCTTAGACAAGTATATCAACATCCTCCATTTTTAAGAGGTCTGTACGACGATGATTTATATTTGTACCATTTCTTTTTCTATTTCTGCCATTTTGTTTATCAACTACCATCTCTGGTTTGTACACACCATTGAATATGTGGGTATTTGTGGCATACCAATGTACTTCAACAAAATTTGTGATATCTTCATTTTCTTTAATGACCTTTATAACCTTGACAACCCATGCCTTTACATGGGGTAGGCCTTTCGCAGTACACCTGGGTCCAGGCCGCAATTTTGGTCCGTTTCCCCTGCAGCTCCTAGTCCGTAACCGGCCGACAACCCCTGTTCTTTGGCTTCCTGCTTACCTCCCAAAACGATGACTAAACTGTTGTTTTCAATTTCGCGCTGTAGGGTTTGGTCTCCTCCTGTGTCGGTTACTTCAGATTACGGTGGTAACTGGCATAACCCCCGGGACATCAATGGAGAGTGACCTTATAGATTATTTGTAGGACCCCCTCGAGGGCATCTCCATTTTGGGCAGGCAGTCCAGCTCTGAGGCATGTTTCCTGTTTAGCAGGGAACTCACTGAGGTTATCTCTTTGCTTTCGTCGCTCACAAGACAGCCCAACGTCGTTATCGACCTCCCGGAAGTACCTGTTACCTGGTTGGCATCTGCTGCGCCCCCCTTGAAGCCAATCTCCCATCATTTTGGATCCAGACTAGCTGGTTCTGAACAGGTGGCTGGATCATCCAACATATCCTCCCTCCATCCTTTAGTGGCCTCTCATTTCCCATCTCAGTCCCCGCACAGAGAAGCTCCGCCCTATTCTGCTCACACTACCCTGCCCTTGGAGTCTGCACAACCCTCTGGTAGCTATACAAACGTCCCTCCCCTCCCAGACACCTTCCCTACTGGCCCTGCTCCATTATCTCCAAACCCTAACCCTAACCCTACCTCTCCCAACCCTAATCTTGAAGAAACCCTTGAGGGGGCAGAGGAAGCGGAGCCTGCTCTCGGGAAGAAGCAGAGGTGTGTCAAACCTAGGACACAGGAAGTATTCATCGATTGGGAAGAAGACTTTCAGTGGCAAGACACCATGGATATGGCGGTGATGGTCCTGGTAGGCAGGGTCAGGGGCAGGAACTACACCACAACGAGACTTAAGCAGTGGGTTGCAAAAATTTGGGGCCATCACCTGGCTGATCTGCCTATTGTACAAACTTTTGTCCGTGGATGGTTCACCCTACGTTTTGCGCAAGCATAACACACCAACTGGGTCTTATCCTCCTTCTGGCACATCAAACAGGCCCCGGTTATGTTAAGGAGATGGAATTCCCTATTTGATCTGGATAGAGAACAACTTGGGGTGAGGCCAATATGGATTCATCTCCCTGGTATGCCTCTCCATTTCTGGATCGAGGATATCTTCAGAAGAATTAGAAATTCTCTGGGTACATACCTAGACTATGATAGATCCTATCTCTCTACGGGGGTCATGGCCTATGCAAGACTACTGGTTCACCTGGACATTAGAGGTGGTTTACAAGAAAAAGTCACTCTTTGTTGGAGGAACTATAACCAGATCCAGATTTTGGACTATGAGGGGGTCCCCTTTCATTGCAGGCGCTGCCACAAGGTTGGACACCTCTATAAGGACTGCCCTCTCCTCGCGAAATCAAAGATGGGCAACAAAGGGAAGACCTCATCAGTGGGGGGAGCTCAGACATAGGTGGAACACTCGGATGGGGCCGATAAGATGGACACTGGTGCAGATGGATCCAGGCTTGCCTCGACGACACCGAAGAAGCACGAGAAAGCACCTCTTCGGCCACCTTCACCTCCACTGACCAGGTCTAAGGCGGCCGCTGGAGTCGCGCTATCTTCGGGTATGTCCAATCCTATCCCTTGCTCTGCATCCATTAATTATTCATCTGCACATAAGGAAAACTTTAAGGAATCTAGGCAGGACCAGGACAAGCCTTATCCTTGTTTGCCCCCTCGATTCTCATGTACCCGTTCCCTCTCAGATTGCCCCCACAACCTTAATGGAGACATCAAAGGAATCAATCCCTAGATCTGACCCCGCTCCCCATCAATATCATCTCTGATCGCATACTCGATCACCAATGTCAGATGCTATTGGCATTGGACTTATCCCTTCCTCCTTCACTCCGAAGCTCCCCCGAGGCAGACCTTCCTCCCTGTCAAAAGCTAAACAGAAGGCAGGTATTGAGGTGACCTCCAGAAAACAACTTTCACTTGATAGGGTCCTTAGATAACAGAGCCCTCTTTAGGAGTCTCCCCCATGAAGGTTCTCTCCTTTAATTGCAGAGGGATCGCTAGTCCCAAGAAAAAACTAGTGCTGAGGAGGCTTCTCCAGAAGGAGCCGATTGATCTGGTCTTCCTACAGGAAACATTGGGTGTGGCTGTTATCATTTCCCCTCTAATGGAATCTATGCTCCCAAGATGGAATTTCCAAGCCATTGATGTAAATGGCCGCTTGAGGGGCATTGCCCTGGGATATAACCCTCGCACAATTAATCTAATGGGCACTTTGGGGGTATAGGGTTCATAGGGGCAGACATATACTCTACAGAGCTGGGAACTGAGATTAGAATGATAAACATATATGGGCCCTGCCATCATAGAGAGAATTTTTGGGAAAGGATTTTGGCAGCCAACATATTTCAATATGATAATATCGTTCTAGGAGGAGACCTAAATTTATTCCTAGGCTACTCAGAGTCTTGGGGTCACCATGCTCAAGCTGACCCCTTAGCGAGTTTCTTTGAGAAACTCCTTGATTTACACAATCTCATTGATATCCCATCTGCCAAACTAGCCCCAACCTGGAGGAACAAAAGAAGTGGGGAGGACAGCCTTGCCAGGAGACTAGATCGATTCCTCATCAAGGAACAATTTCTGGAGCAGGGTTTCACTTATCGCCAGTGGGTGGGATCTGGCATACTCTCAGACCATCTGCCAATTTACCTTGAAATCCGAGGTAATATTAGCAAACCTCGAGCACCTTTCAAATTCAACTCTACATGGTTGAAAGATAACTCCTACATCCGCCTCGTCTTTGACTTTTGGAAGGCTCATCCACTGGCAAGAAGAGGGAACATCACTGAAGGGTTCATGGCCAACCTGAAGGAATTGAAGAAGCTATCCAAGATTTGGGCTCATAACAAGAGGTGTGCTGAAGAGAATCTGTTAAATGAGATCAAACTGGAGATAGCCAACCTAGAGGACAATAGTGGAGGAAACCCAGAGATTGCGGAGCAGAGCTATTTGGCTGAAGGAAGAAGATGATAATTCCAAAATTTTCCACAAATTTTCTAATGGAAGGAAGGTCATTAATACCATATGGAAACTAATAAATGAGCAAGGAGCTGAGGTAGATACCTTCCCTCACCTGGCCACCTCTCACTTCAAGCAGGTTTATTAGCCCCCCCCCAATGCTACCCTAGAAGAGGTCATTAGAGTAGCACAATTGTTCCCTCGGTTCATTGAACATGAGGATGTTATGGAGCTTAATAGAGAAGTCTCTTTAGGGGATCTAGAGGCCACTTTGAAATGGTTTAAGAAGGACAAGAGCCTTGGTCCAGATGGGTGGTCTGTAGAGTTCTACCTGGCTTTTTTTGACATTCTCGAACATGATCTGCTCAAGGTCATCGAGGAATGCAGGAAGACTGGATGTATGCATGGGGCTATAAACTCCACCTTCATCGCCCTCATCCCCAAATCAGACAATCCATCATCCTTCAATGATTTTTGACCCATCTCCCTATGCAACTGCCTATACAAAATCATATCCAAAATCATTGCAAATCGCCTCCGCCCCATCCTATCCAACCACATATCATCCGAACAATTTTCCTTCCTACAGGATCGTCAGATTCATGAAGCCATAGGCACAACTCAGGAAGTACTGCACTCCATTCAGACCAGGAAGATCAAAGGTATGATCCTCAAAGCTGATCTCTCAAAAGCCTTCGACAGGGTAAGCTGGCTTTATCTCAGAATGCTTCTTACCCATTTAGGATTTCCTGTGGGAGTCATTAAATGGATCATGTGCTGCATTACCAATATATCCTTTAGTGTACTGATAAATGGGGCTGCATCTCCCTTCTTTGGCTCTGAAAGAGGTCTCAGACAGGGGTGCCCACTATCTCCTCTACTCTTTCTCCTAGTCATGGAAGGACTAAGTAGACTGATCAAGGACATGAACCATAGAGGGAATCAGGATATCAGACAGATGTACTATAACACACCTCCTTTTCATGGATGATGTACTAATGTTCCTAAATGGAGGGATAGGTGACCTCACCACCATCCAGCACACCATCAATCTTTTCAAAATTGCTACAGGCATGATCATTAATAACTCTAAGTCCACCATAACGGTATCAGAATGCTCCCCCCACGAGATACACTTTGTGATACAAAGGTTCCGTTTCACCCTGACCCAAATAGATGGAGGCCTCCGTATCTGGGATATAGACTGAAACCACTTGGATATAAAATTGTGGACTGGATATGGTTGATCTCCAAGCTTGATAAAAACTCAATATATGGTATCATAAGAATCTCTCCAGAGTCGGAAGATTGGTGCTCATCAAAGCAGTTCTGGAGGGCACCCTTGTATATTGGATGTCCCTCGCATGGATCCCAAGAGGCATTCTCAACCGAATACAAAACCTATGTTGCAGATTCCTGTGGAAAGGCAAACAAACATGAAGGATATATGCATAGGCAAGATGGGATCTTCTATCCATCCCTAAGAAATGGGGTGGTTGGGGTATAAATAAATTGGTAGATTTCTCCTTAGCATTGGCAGCCAAGCTAGGGTGGAAATTAGTCACCACCAGCAGTCTCTAGACCAAAATTGCAGTCGCTAAATATATTGCACCGTTAAGGCTGTTGGATTGGCTGAGACAAACAAGTTGGAACAAAACTGGGGTCTCAAATATATGGAAAGTGGTTCTGAACTCATTGCCTCTTATTCGAGACGACCTAAATTGGACAATATTTGATGGGACATCCATCCGAATAGGCCGTGACCTTTGGATAGGATGTGGGAATGCACACCAGCTACTTGAAGGCTTAATCCAGAACCTTAACGAGAAAGGAATCACACACATAGTGCACATTGTGGACCAAGAGAGATCAACCTTTCTGCACCAAGCTTGGAAGACAACCCATAGCTTGCTCCTTCCTTTACAATGGCACCAAGCTTGGAGTACTTTCACTACAACTCTCACGAAATCTCACATTCGACTAAGAGAAGGGGAAGATGAGATCACATGGGCCATCGTAAAATATGGTTGGTACTCCCCAAAAGAGGGGTATCTACAATTGGCCAATTGACACAAGCCAGAACACATAGAAACATGGTGGAAAGAAATGTGGAAGCTCAAAGCACCCACCCGAACAAGATTAGTCATGTGGTCCATACTGAAGAATAAGGTGCTGACAGGAGACAACTTGAATAGAAGAGGGCTATATGGACCTTACTGGTGTTTCCTTTGTAAGGACAACACTAAATCTTTGGATCACCTCTTCCTCTCTTGTCCCATCACAATTGTTCTTTGGAACTCCATTCTATCTCACACGCTCTCATCCATCAATTGGAGGGGTTAGACCACCAAGGAGGTATGGGAAAATTGGTGGTCATCTGTAACACCACCCAAAGCTAGGAACCTCCCCCTACTCATTAGTTGGGAAATCTGGATAGCCAGGAACCGCACTATCTTTCAAGACACCGCCCCCCAATGGCCATCCATCATAGCTAGAATTATAGCCAACTACAGTTCACTACCCGAGGACGAGGCTGCCCCTCCACCCAGAACCATCATCCCCGAGTCCATTGATCACTCACAACCCTAGGCATATTTTGATGGATCGACACAAGAAACAGGATGTGGAGGTGGGGCTGCTCTATATATTTCAGATACACATTTCTATCATATTCAAATGGGACTTGGAAATGGCACAAACAACTTTGCTGAACTCATCACTGCCAAATACCTCATACAATTTGCAATTGAAAAAGACTGTCATAATCTGCAATTTTTTGTCGACTCGAAATTTTTTTGCAACTCAATTAATAAAACATCAACATGTCATGCATTCACATTGCGACATATATTGGATGAGGTGCATAGATACATCACATATTTTGACAATTTTGCTTGTCACCATATTTACAGGGAACGAAACTCCATCGCTGACAAACTTTCCAAAACGACAACGATCAGGCCATGCAACATCTGGATGATCCAGGAGCAGCGGGGAGGTGAACAGTTCCAGTACTACCACCGTCCATATATGGACCAGGCAGATCAGGCTCAACTAGAGCCTGAAATCATTTGATAATTGACCGTTTTATTTCTGTTTATATTTACTATGTTTATACATAATCAGTACATGTCCTCAGGAGTACTCTATGCGTAGAGTAACAAATTTTGAAGTTTATTTATACAACACTATTTAAAGATTGTCTCCCTATGTGGAGAACATATTTTTGGTTCTTAAATTTTGGACTAGCACACAACCACTATATTTTGCATATGCTTATAGCATCTACAACATGTAATTTTCCTATTAATGAAAATTACAATTTTTCCAAGGGGAAAAATCCTTGGCAACCCAAAATGGATAGCCAAGTGGATCTTCATCTGCTAATATTGCTATCAAGCAACCCTCCTCAACATCCTGCACAAAACCCCTGTAAAGGTCTTCCATGGCTTCACATTATGCAGATGATCTTCTAAAACCAATATATATTTCTCTTTCCTCTACCTGTTGAGAATTAATAATGCCTTGAGATTGTTGTTGTTCAACAATGTGTCTTTCCTCCTGTTCATTTGGCATATTTTGCGGCCAAATAAATGCAGTCTTCAAAAGTGTATCTTCATTTCTTGATCTTGAAATGATATCACTTTGATTATTGAAAAAAGACTCCCACCAAACTGAATTAGCAACATCAAAGTACTCATATGTATCTCTAATACATATTTTTATTTCTTCCAGGCATTCAAAATAATTTATCTCTCTCTTATGCCTTCGTGCATTATGGAGTTCAACAACTGATTGTAATAATATTATATTTGATGCAAATATTGGATGATCTGGAATGAACTTCAAAAATGCTAAACCTGATGACGACCCCCATTCTGCAACAGTTGAATACTTCCTTCCCCATATAAGTGTTTTTCCATCTTTTTTTTTTATACGAAATTGATGCTGGAAGCTAATGTCATTAAGTTGTTCAATGCATTTATCCTCACCATGCGATCCCAAAATAAACCTTTTCATGTCAATAGTTTCTTCCAACACATTAAAGAATGTCTCTGGAATGTATGATTTCTTAAAACATTTAATTAATGATGGCATGATCCCAACATCCTTCTTCCTCAATGTTACTAAAAAACAACTAAACATCTGATCAATATGGTCATGAGTGTGCCCAACAAGAAGGAAACCAACCTTTACCTTTTTAAAAATTCCCAATTCAACAAGCATGTTTAGATATCCAAAAAGAATTTGATTTTTGTTTTCACGGTTTGTGTTCTCTAATTGCAGATACAAAACTTCAGGACGAATACCAGACCAATGAGAATCCACATCATGGATTATACCTATGGTAAGATTTGCATCATTATGAATAATTGGAGATGTGAAGTAAAGCCTTGGAAACATCTTCCCATTAAAGACCATATAACCAACCAAGTGAAATTGAATAAAATTTTCCTCCTGTAATTTTTTTGGTGTGCAGACAAAATGTGGCAGAAGTGTTTTATTTTGGTCCATACCATCAATTATCAAACCCAAATATTTATTTGGATTATCATAACACTTCTTTCGATGCTTATACAATTTTTGTCTTTCACTTGTTTACTAATTGCGATGCTCTTGAAGTGCTTTGACAATGGAATCTGCACATAAAAAAAAAAAAACCTATTAATAAATATATTTTCATAGTTGATAACTATCCAATTTTTAAAAATAATGTTATGAATGCATACCTCTTTCTACCCCTTGAAATTTATCCCTTTTTTATTTAAGAGAAGCACGTGTATTGCAAACCCCCATCCTTGTCTTCTTAGGAATACAAACATTGTTGAATTTGTTCTTCCATATCCTTTTAAAATATGAATATGTAATAAAATTATCATCTTCTTCAGCACCTTTTGCATATTCTTTTTATAAGTTGTAGATTTCTCGTCTTGAGAAATTATCCAGAATATGTATTGTTTATTTATTTGGAATACATTCTCCGTGATTTGAAAAAAAGTCTTTCATCCATGGCATTGCAGTAATTGTTGATGGCCCAACCCCTCTTTTATAACATACTTCTGAATAAAATGTAGGATCATTTTCGAGCCTCTCTTGGATTCCTCACAAATGAAAATTACCAATTGAATGCAACATTTTGAAAGCCTTTCTACAAAGCAATACATTCCCAATATAATCATAACTCGCTACTGTAAATTACATGCAACCCACTAAATATGAATTTTTCATGCTTTTATTCATTGACAAATATCTCTTCCTTTGCTCCAAAGAAAACTTGAAATCCATATGTTTCAAGCAATCCTTTCGACAACATTCACTTGAAATCAGATCACCGATAGAACTTCTACTTGTGAGATATTTTGTCCTAAACCTTGTATAACTGAAATATTTTGGATTGATATGAAAAGGTCTACTCCTACTCCTAGATACAATATTTGCTTGCAACGTCTCCATCATTTCATTATTCTCTGTAGAAGCATTTTCATCATCATTAGGAGGAATATTATCCTCACTATGATCATTCTGAACACAGTTAGAAAATTCATGACACTATGTGATCCAGGTGGATGTTGGTGGCCACCCACCTATCCCATTTGGACCCCCACAATTGTCTCTTTTAGCTTTTTCAGTTTCCTAAATTGTAGCACAGTTTACTATTTTTAGCAGTTTTTCGGGCCCTGAACTTCCGGAGCCGTTTTGAGGCCCTAAACGACATTTTTTTGGGAAATCTGGGGGTAACATGGGTCCATGGACTGATGTTGCCCTTCCCAAAGTGGTAGTACTCGGATAGATCTTTCTAACGAGTTATCGTACGCGTCAAACGAAGATCGTATGCCAAAGTTACGACCCCGGGAAATTGATGTACCAATTTACCCAAACGGGGCCCACAATTTGGCGTTTCATCTTCTAGGGTTAGGTTTCAGGATGTGAAGGGTTTTCCATTGTTTCTCAATAATAAATAGGCCTTCGAGCCTCATTGTAACACAGTTCGGAACAGTTCAGAGGCATGTAGCCACACATCTCTTCTCAGAGATAAGCTACCATCACCCTAGCTGGTTTATTTCTATTTCCGGTTGTAAGCATATTTCAGTATTTTCCATTAACGAAATGAAGTATTATTTCTGCTGCATCTCTGTATTTATGGTTATCGCATCTATGTATTTATGGTTATCTTGATAATCTATTGCGTTCCTGTTTAAATCCGGATCAATGGTATCAGAGCGGTCTGCTTTTTCTCTGTTTTTCTTTGCATGTCCCCAACGAGGTCGAGATATAAGGGGTTAGGGCTTGAACTGGTCGAACCTTTGCAAGACCAGCCTCGCAAATCCCGACGGCCTCCCATGGCGGATGAGAAGAAAGACGAGAGGGCAGGAGATCCTATCAAAATCTTGCTCGAAGAAGCGCTCGAGCGGCAAAGGAATGCGATGATGGATAGCTTTGCGCAGATCGTTCAGCGGCTACCTAGAGGCGACGCATCGGCTTCCAACAGCGACTCTGGAAAAGCCACACCGTTTAAGGTACAAGTAAATTTTGAAATCCCCATCTTCGAGGGTAAAATAGACGCAGATGCCGTAGATAAATGGTTAAATCTGCTAGATGGGTATTTTTCTGTTCATGAATTTTCAAGTCGGGAAAAGATTGTTTTCGCTCTTCTCAAAGCAGCCCCCCACGTCAAGGACTGGTGGGAAACCTACTGCGAGCAGAAGGATGAAAGTACAGGCTCACTATTTTCAGCCGCACCCACTTGGAATGACTTCCGGGATGCCATCAAGAAGCAGTACTACCCTGTCGGAAGCTATGAGGACAAATACATCAAATGGACCACATTGCGGCAGGGACGAGACCAAGATGTGCCAGAGTTCACAAACATTTTTCATACCCTTCGCACACAGTTGGGTATCAAATATTCTGAGCTGCATCTGGTACTCAAATACCGTGGCTGCCTACACAAATACATCCAGGAAGAGATGGTGTTCTTGAACATCTCCTCACTCGGCACGGCATACTGATACGCTGTCAAAATCGAGCAAAAGTTCAAACAAAAGAAGCGAGACTTTGGATCTGCAAATCTGAAGCCCAAAGGACAAAGCCAAGGCGGGGTGACACAAGAAAACCCGTCGAAGCCGCAAGAAAAGAACAACACCATGAAGCCGAAGAAGGACACAGGGAAGTGGTGTGAGTTCCACAAGAGTCCCACTCATAACACAAGTGAGTGTCGGACCAAGCAGTCACTGGTGGCTGAGTTGAAGGCTTCCGAATCAGATGCATGTTCCGACCCTGAGCCAGAATCCGACAAGGGCAATGGTAAAGGGAAGCAGATCATTGATGCGGATCCCAGCGCCACTGTTGCCACCGCCAAGATCCAGAAAGATGAGCCCGAAAATCCAGAGGAAGGGGAGCGTCTTTTCCACTCACAGATGTGGGTGAAGGGTTCGCCGCTACAATTCATTGTCGACAGTGGTAGCCAAAAGAACCTCATTTCAGCAGAGGTCGTGAAGCAGTTGGGCCTACTGACTACACCGCACCCGCAGCCGTACAGTATCGGGTGGCTTCACGAAGGACGAGATCTGAAAGTTCGCCAGCAGTGCCGCCTTCCATACAACATCAAACCCTTCACAGACGAGGTATTGTGTGATGTTACACCTCTGGATGTTTGTGATGTATTATTAGGCCAGCCATACTTGTGGAGGCGACATGCTGTGTATGAGTCAAGGCCTCGTGCTGTCATTATTTATTTGAATAATTCATTATACAGGATACCAGAGGTAGCCCCACCTACCGCCACATCTTTGATCACTACCAAGAAAGACAACAAGCTCATATCACAGACCAAGAAATTCATCTGTCTGGTCCACTCCCAAAGTAAGGGGAAGATTGTTGCTACATCCATGACCCCTGCAAAGGGTTCCTCTACGTAGCAGCAGCAGCAAAGGGATATGGTCATGATAGAACACAAGAACAACTTCTCACGCACAGGGGTACCACACAAGCTTCAAGTGGGCGACAAAGTCTGGTTGCATATGCAGAGAGAACACCTTACCATAACCCATTAGAAACTCAGACCACTCCGACATGGTCCTTACATCAGTACCAAGGCTACGGGAAACAATGCTTTGAAGCACAACATTCCTCCATTCCTTCGCTTGCACCGAGTGTTCAATGTGGACCGTCGTCGACCATGCTTCCCACCATTTCTGGACACATCAGAGATTGCAGAACAGCTCACCAGAGAACCAGCTCAGCAGAAGCTTCCTCATCTCAGGGAGGAACTCAACGCAATGGGGACCATTGCTTCCTAAGGGGGGAGGAATGATCCAGGTGGATGTTGGTGGCCACCCACCTATCCCATTTGGACCCCCACAATTGTCTCTTTTAGCTTTTTCAGTTTCCTAAATTGTTGCACAGTTTACTATTTTAGCAGTTTTTCGGGTCCTGAACTTCCGGAGCTGTTTTGAGGCCCTAAACGACATTTTTTGGGAAATCTGGGGGCAACGTGGGTCCATGGACCGATGTTTCCCTTCCCAAAGTGGTAGTACTCGGATAGATCTTTCTAACGAGTTATCGTACGCGTCAAACGGAGATCGTATGCCAAAGTTACGACCCCGGGAAATTGATGTACCAATTTACCCAAACGGGGCCCACAATTTTGCGTTTCATCTTCTAGGGTTAGGTTTCGGGATGTGAAGGGTTTTCCATTGTTTCTCAACAATAAATAGGCCTTCGAGCCTCATTGTAACACAGTTCGGAACAGTTCAGAGGCATGTAGCCACACATCTCTTCTCAGAGATAAGCTACCATCGCCCTAGCTGGTTTATTTCTATTTCCGGTTGTAAGCATATTTCAGTATTTTCCATTAATGAAATGAAGTATTATTTCCGCTGCATCTCTGTATTTATGGTTATCGCATCTATGTATTTATGGTTATCTCGATAATCTATTGCGTTCCTGTTTAAATCCGGATCACTATGATCATTCTGAACACAATTAGAAAATTCATGACCATCATTGCTAAGAAAATATTCATTACCATCCTCACCTGAAGTAAATTCTTCACTACCAACATTTGCGCTTTTGAAATCCTGACTCAAATGAAATTTTTCACCATCTTCATCCATGCTTTTGAAATCCTCCCTTGGAGGATTCAATTCGTCATCACCATGAGTGCCTTTGAAACACTCACTTAGAGAAAATGCATTATTCACATATGTGCCTCTAAAATTATCATTTGCAAGAAACTCTTCATCCTCCCCTTCATAACTGGTGCTCGCATAATCCTTAGGATTAGGACTAAGTGGAAAATATGACTCTCTATTCATAGTCAAATTATCATTTGCAGGAAATTCTTCATCCTCCCCTTCATCAGTGGTGGTCTCGTAATCCTTGGGATTAAGACTAGGTGGAAACTTCAAATTTCTATTTTATCGAAATTATTCATCCTCCCCTTTGTCAGTGGTGCTCTCATAATCCTTAGGATTATTACTAAATGGAAACTTTGAATCTCTATTTACTGGAAATTGTTCATCCTCACCCTCGCCTTCCTCAGTGGTGCTCTCATAATTCTTGGGATTAGGACTATGTGGAAATTTTTCATTCCCCCCCCCCCCCCCCTTCATCAATGGTGCTCTCATAACCCTTAAGATTAGGATTGAGTAGAAAATTTGACTCTCTATTTACTGGAAATTCTTCATCCTACCTTTCGTCAGTGGTGCTATAATAATCCTTAGGATTAAGACTAAGTGGAAAAATTGATTCTCTATCCACAAGAAATTCTTTTTGGTGTCTTTCATCAATGTTGGTCTCATCATCCTTAGGATTAAGACCAAGTGGAAAATTTGTTTCTCTATTCATAGTGAAATAATTCATGTTACATTTATCAAAATGAATAGATTTGTTGCACGAAGAAGATGTCGATGCTACAGAAAGAAAAACTTCGCTATCAGAAGAATGCATGACCTTCAACTAGAAGATGTCAAATGATACAAATGCCCCCTCTCCCAATGACAATTTATAGCTTAGAGATTGAAAATTTCCCTCTAAAGTTCCCCTCCAAATTTTTCGCTGAAAATTTTCCTTCCAAAGTTTCCCCACAAAAACTTTTGCCAAAAAATTTCCCTCCAAAAATTTCATTTTGAAATATTTCCCTCCAAAATTTTTGTCTAAAATTTACTTGAAAACATATTACTAAACTTTTGGTCTTGAAAAATTTCACCGTACTTTCTTTTCAAAATATCCACCTAAATTTTCGGTTAATGCATTTCTTCAAAATCAAAATAAATTTTCTATTTAAATTATATAACATTGACTACGTAACTAAATTAATTTTTATAATTAATATTTTATTTTTTATCCCACAATGAATAAAAGTTAATCTAAACCTATAATATTAACTATATATTAATTTTTTTAATTTTAATTTTAATCCCACATTCAAGAAACGCTAAAGAAATCCCACAATCTTCGCTATATAATAACATTCATTGTTTTTATTCGTCACATCACATCAAGTCTTCTGGGTTTTGTTAAAATGTTTGGAGAAATTTTGCGGATGAGTTGCATTATCATCGATAACACATTCAATGAGAGTTTTTCGCATTTGAAATGTTAGTTTTCCTTCTACTTTGACTATTTAAAGAGGAATTTGGGGAAAATATGTTGTTTTTATAGGAAAAGCCACATAAAAAACTCTATTTTTTTTTTAGGGCTTTGAAATGAAAAAATGGGTGTTAAATTTTCTATTTTTTTTTTGGCTTGGGTAGAATTTCAATTCTTACATGAAAAAAAATCAATCTATTGGATTTTTATTTTTATTTTTTCAATCATGTATATATATATTTCGGCCAAGCTTACAAGTAGTAACTATATAGTAAAATTGGTTTAAATTATACAACTACTTGTAAGGTTGACCGTGTTAGGATATTCTGACACATAGGAAATATTTAAGTATAACTTGCTCTAGTGTAGAGTTAGGTAAAGTGTGTTTCTTTACTATGTACATTTGTAACTTACAATTTGATGGTCACGATATGTTCTAGACATGAAGTGATTCGATGGTTAATTATCTCCTCGGTATTACTGACACTTGATTCGTGGCTTAACACCCGATTGGTTCATGATCTCTATTTAAAGAGCATGAAGGGTCATTTGTAGGGTCACCGTCCATGAGAGAAGCTTATGTAAATTTTATTTCTTTTATTAATAAATTGCCTGAAGTAGTCGCGTTGGCTCAGGCCGTGGACTGTTTCCCTCTTTGAGGGTTTTAACCACGTCAAGAATACTGGTGTATTGATCCGTGATCTGTTTGTGAGAGGTGTCCTTTGGTGTTCTATCTGAGGAACTTACCTTGTAAATTCCTACATGGTATTAGATCTATTTGAGGGCCGCATCCGTTGGCGATCCAAATCCGAAGCCGATACAACTGCATCCCACCGTCGTTTCCTAGATCTACTGTTTTTGATTGCTTTCGGGCTGAGAGAACTGCTCTATTGTGTTAGGAGCATATGTTCCATGAGGAACCCCTTTCGTTTCATGCGAAAAGGTTTCTGGTAGTGCTAGCAACGTCATTTTTAAGATCTGAAGGCATACAATTTTTATTTACAGTTTTAGTTATTCATCTCTTTATTTATTTCAGTTTATTTAGTTCTCTGTTTTTTATTACCGGATCTATACCTTTCATTTATGCGTATGCTCTTTGTCCTGCGACTCTTTGCGATCTAGGAAAATCAGAAACAGAAAGGAAGGATTTTTCTCATAAGTATGCTCTTTGTTGTCGCGTCGCGCCTTAGTGTGATCTCGGAAAATCAGAAACATTGAGAAAACTATTTAGTTTCTAGTGAAAGCTAATTTCAAGCTAGAAGGTTTGTTTTTTTTCATATCCGTGTTGGGTTGTGTGGTTTTTTTGTTGTGTAGGCAAAAAGAGTTTTTTCAAGTAAGCATGCACCCCAAAGCTTCAGTGACTAAAAAAAAAATCCTTTCTATTTTCCAAAAATTACTAAGCTTTTAAACTAGCTCACTTGGTCCAAAGTTACTTTATGGGAATAGAGGTTTTGGGTTCAAGTCTTTCTTTTTGTTGAGTTATTTTTTCAAAAGTCACATGTAATTTATGTTTTAGAGTTACTTTACGTAAAAGTGTTCTTGCCCATTATAAAAAGTGAGTCACTTATAATTCTAAAGTCTCTTTATCTTTTATTTAAGTTACAATTTAGTGAGTAGCTCATAAAGTACCATTGTAAAAGTGACTTTCACTTGTTTATAAAAGTGGGTCACATAAAATATTTTTTAAAGTGAGTTAATTAAATTAAGTTTGGAAAAGGTGGGGGGGGGGGGGAGATTTTTTTTAAACATAACATTATCATTCACTTCTGCACATTCATGCACTTTGTCGGCATCTTCAACAACTTTTCTCCAAAAAACCATAACTTCTTCATCCGGAAACCGTTTTCAGAGCAGTTTTTTTTTTAATCGGCCTAATTTTTCGAGATATTTCCATTGGAACACTTAGTTTCAGTATCTACAGATTCAGTTTATGTTAAAATGGAAAGTCCATGCTAAGTTATTCTTGACAGCATCAACTACTTCCAATGGTGGTCCTACATTGTGGATTTACTTAGAAGTAAAGGTATTTACAGAATAGCCTCAGGCCAAGAAACTAAACCTAAATATGAAGATAAGGTAGCCAAATGGGAAAATAGGCAAGATCAAGCATGTGGGTTAATAGGGATGTCTATTTCTCCAGACCTTAGATTCCATGTCACAGAACTTGATACCCCTAACGAAGCAATGAAACAACTCACTAAAGTTTTTGGAATTAAAAATGAAATTAGAGCCCATCAACTCGAAAATGAGTTACTTACGTTGGACCCTAATAATTTTTCTTCCATTGAATATTTTTTGTCCAAGTTCAAGAACCCTAGACTTCTCTTGGAAGGTGTTAAGGTTAAGAAAGAAGATGGTAGCCTCATCTATTCCATTCTTACTAAGTTAGGACTAGCCTACTCTGTGTTTGTTTCCACCTTCCATTCTACTAGAGAAGCCTTCATTTCTCAAGGACAAGACTACAAGTCCCCCTCTTTTGATGCCTTTTGTGATTCTTTAATAAGAGAACAAGAAAAACTCTTACATCTTGGTCTTTTTAATCTTTGAAACTCTTCTAAGAAAGCCTTAGCCGCCCAACAACAACCAAATTCAAAGAATCCTAAGAAGCAGTATCCTAAAAAGAATGGTCCTAAACCAAACAAGGGTCCTAAGCAATTTCAGTCTCAAAATGAAAAATCAATTCAACAAAATGATAAGGAAAATAAAAACAAAGGGAAGAAGATTGATAGACATTGCAACTTTTGTAATCGAGATGGCCACTTAGAATCCAAATGCTTTAAGAAGATGAAAGCCTTGGAAGCAACAATGAAGAAGCATAACATCGATTTGGAGCATTCTTAAACTTCAACTTCATATTTAGGAATAACACTTTCTGCATGCGGTTGTCAAGCATCTCGATCTGGTTATGCATTAAATATATCTTCTTATTCTCATTCTCATGAGTGGCTCATTGATTCTGGAGCTTCTTATCACATGGAAAAAAACAAAGCCATGCTTTCTTCTTTAAATGAATGTAACACCAAAAATATATATGTTGGTGATGATAGATCTCTTAGTGTTGTAGGGACTCGAACTATTAATCTAGACAATGGTCAATTTAATGATGTATTTGTTATTTGGGGTAGCATCAAATGTGCCTTAGCGACGAAAATTGGTGGAGAGGCTAAAGCACATGACATATCTAAGACCCATGAATGGTTTGGGCAGAATCTAACTAGTTTGGGAGATATTAAAATAATTAATATTTTTAATGGAGTTCCTAAGTCTAAAACTTAGGAAAAATAAAAAATTAATGTGAATTAATATAAAATTGAGATAGAATGGTCCAAAAGTCATGGATCAAGCCAGATCTAATATTAGCCATTGATTAGGGACTTAATCTCGGCCGTTGAATTGTCAACGAGAAAAGTATAAGAAGAGGCTTGAGGGTCAGTTGGAGAACACACCGAGTTGATCAAGATTTCAATTTTCTGGGGCAGGGTTTTCTGAGGAAGTTGAAAGAGTGATAAGAGTTGCAGTTGAGGGGTAATGAATACAGTAGCAGAGAGGCAGAGATAGTACTAGGAGGATCAGCGCAGAAGCTGGGAGAGAGGGATGCAGAGCTAGCCAGAGGTTTAAGCAGAGTCAACTAGGGCTCACGCAGAGGCAGCCAGGAGCTGCGCAGTGCCTCAGAGAGCTAGCGTGGGTGACGCAGGGGGAGCTAGGGTGACACTAGGCAGACGTTGGGCCAGAAAGGGTTGACGCAATCCCTAGAGGTTGACGCTAGGGTTTTCGTGGGGCAGATTGGAGCTGAGAGCTATCAGAGTATTTATCCGGGGTTTCATTCGGAACATCTGTCTCCGACTAAGAGGCACTATTGCCGAGATTATTCTCTATTGGGTGAGCCATTTTTGGCACCCAGATTATATGCTGAAACTGCTTAATAACTAAAACACTCAAATATCTACACCGGTTTTCCCACTGTTAAGGGAAATGTTCCCCTAGGGCCTTTGGGTTGAAACCCTAGCAGACTGAAGTTGTCTATACAGAGAAACACACATTCACACAACCATTATGTTATTATAAGCAAATTTTATGATAAGGGGCGTACCTGAGGTCCTACGTTTGAGAAGGTCCTTTAGGGTCCAAACCCTTCTTGGAGTTCCTTTTGCTCCTTTGACCTGCAAAACAACCAATTCCGGAGAGCATAGTAGTATATGGACAAAACCTTATAAAGAAACCATCTTCATGTTATAAAAAAAGGTAGTTAGTTATGAAATTTAAACAACCATTCACATATGAATTCTAACATGAATATCATAAACATGAAGAAGATTTATATCAGGAACCAAGACATGTGTTTCTTTTATTATAGACAAATAAAGTACAGAAAATGAATAATTTCACCTGAGTCATCCTTTCGCAGGCTCCAAGCAAAGGTTTCTTCCAAATTTGCCTAGCCTCAAGCCTTTAACAAACTCCTTCCATAACTTACTCCATGATATCACAAGTAGTGGATGGATATCAACACACAAGGAAACAAGGGTTTCCTGTACAAATGGGGGAAGTGCAGGAGGCACAAGGATCTTCAGACCTGGTCAGGGAAATCTCAACATAATAACCTTTCTCTCTCTTCTCTCCTCTCTTAGGCCTTTCCATTGAAGCCTTTTTATACTTCTCCCAAAGTAGTTTTTTAGTTGGGAGTTGGTTGGGAACAATTGGGCCACGGGCACTAACAGGTGATCAGCAGGTAAAACCCGCGATCTCCGCCTGAAATTAAGGAGTTTTATATATTTTTTTAAGTGTTTTAATACATATACACAGGTTGGGTATATGCCTACCCACGTATACACGTGTTTAACTTAGGTCAATGTCGCGTATAAGGGATAAAACATTGTTTTTAAAATTTTTGGACTAGGTCTGGAAGGAGGGGTTGCCCTAGGCCATGAGTGTAGCATCACAAACCATAAGAGTGAGATTTGGAGCTATAACACTCACATTGGGTTTTTCCAGGGACATTATTCCAAAAACAACGGTGTCACTTGTGTGCTTGTTTTGTTTCCTTTAGTTGATGATCTATAATGTGTTGAGACTTGTATTTATTTTTAGTATTTACATGGTAAATAACTTGTTAATTAATCAAAACAAGTAGGAAAAAATAAATCTGAAAAGTACATAAAGGGTTTCTAACAGTTAGACTTAGAAATTGCAATGGTATTATGTGTTCCAACCTTATCCTTCAACCTTCTATCTGTATATCAGATAACTCATTTAGGTGAAGGTAAAATCGTTGAATTTTCATTTCATGATGTTGTAATTAAGGACCTAAGAGATCCTAGACAGAATTTAGCTACTGACATTGCTGATGATTCTACAAGGTTGTATAAGTTTAACAACTTTGGGTCATCAACTCTTCCCTCGGTATTTGTTGTTCATAACGATGAAGTGAGCAAACTTTGGCATGATTGATTTAGTCACTTAAACTATCGCTCCCTTCAAAATCTATGTAAAGAAAATATGGTGACAGGTCTTTGTGGAGCGATAAAAAGGTGTCTTGTGAACTCCTAATTACCTCACATTAATTATCAACCCAGGGACGACTTTTTATTTCAAGAGTGTACTCTGTCTGAGGCGGCTATTTACTTAAGAGTAATGTTTTGCAGTATAGTGCTTAAAACCCACAAGTAATTGAATGCTTGAAACAAAATCTAAAGCAAGAAACTGAAATGTTCTAAACTAAATCATTCATTCAAATAACCATCAATCGAGGATACAGTTGCAATAACTCATTCCTCTAGAAATTGATGAAGGAAAAGGAATTAGAGTATGGATCATGGATCTGGGAGCTAAGCAGCGACTTGCTGACTCACTACAGCTTTAGACCTTCTTTCACACCAAAGCAATAAAGGCAAGTAAATAAATCAGCAGAAAGTAAAACGGAACGGCGAAATGGAAATGGGACAGCAATAAATGATATAGCAGTAAAATGGAACATCAATAATCAAATGGAACAACAGCAATCAAATGGAACAGCAATCCTTAATGAATTACGAAACAACAACTATCACCCGTATGTACATGATTTACATTAATATAGAAATCTGAAAGTATTGAATGATGCAGCTATGTTTCTAAACAGAATGATGCTACTCTCGAATCCCACAAATATTCATACCAACACTCTGTTACAGAAATGGCTGAATAATGATACAATTCGACCCCGTGTGAATTCATTTACATAGTGCAGAGTTCTTACATGGAGAAATCGTTCATTCATTGATCATAACAGAATCACAGCGTATCATATAAAGAATGTATCAGATTGCTACATAATAGAAATAAACAAACCACACACAAATCACCGTATAATAATACAAAGGCAAGTGTCCTCCGGAGCCGGGCCCTTAGCTGCCGATGGTACACCGCTTTAGATTACTCCAGACGCAGAGACGGAATGAATCACCAAGTCTTTTATATTAGTTGCATCCACAAAAGTATAACAAAGTCAGGTCTCAATGAGACTCAGCGATCAAAGTTTATTCCGAAAGTGTAAAATTACAAAAGCAAATCCTCCTCTCCTCTGATCTTTGGTTTCATTTAAATAGAGAAAGATCAGAGCATAGATAATTACAACATGATAAATTTGGGTTGATTCTAACCAGATGATCAACAAGAAAATATATTCCCTCTCATCTCTTCAACAAAAGCAAGACGAATTTAGGTTTACAGCTGAGATTTGGAGGGCGGCCGCAACTGCAAATCTGAGAAAATCGTGCTCAAAGAACCCTGCGTTTCTCCCTGTACAAGCCGAATTTGGGCAATATGTTCTTTTAGAAGATAATTGGGCCCGTTCTGGACAAAACCCATGTTCCGGATTTTCCAAATTCGTCTTCATTTGCTCAGAATCTTAACCGCAAAACTGTCACTCCTTAAACCAGCGAATTTCTGAGTTGGCTGATTTAAAAATCAAATCTTCAATCTGGAAGTTACTTTGGAGGCTAAAAATGGTAAATAAGGTTACAACCAACTTATTAGAACTATCATTGGTAAAATAATGCATAATAATCAATTTATTAGAAATAAAGGAGAATAAATAATATTTATTCATGAGAGCATAAATAATTAATAAAATGGATTTAAATGATAAATTATAATAAATGGCATGATGAAGAATGGTAGAAATGGGTGAAATAAACGTTCATAAGTGACAATAATAATGGTATATTATCGACTCTTCACACCCCCACACTCAATATATTGCATGTCCTCATGCAACGAAAACTGAATATATTGCATGTCCTCATGCAACCCAAAGACAAAAACCCATGTGTTAACCAAGCAATAAAAATTTGAGAATAAATGAATGCTTCCTTAATTAATGAATATTCAATTTTAGTAATCTTGATGAAGGCATAACAATTTTTACATTGACATTCAATTATATGTATATATGAAGTTGCAACAAAATATGATATATGTAACAGCAAACTTCATGAACCATTTTCTCAAAAACTTACAAACCAGCTTTTGTTGATATTTGGCAAGTAAATTTATAATATATGAATGCCTTTATGATCCAAAAATCAGATTGTTTTGATGCACGGATCATGAGATATAAACAAAATGGCTGTAAGTGAGAGTGCATGATTTCCGAAATTTTATGAACCACTATTTCTTGAAATTGTGTGGGTTTGTATTAATGATAGGTATGTGTTTTCCAAAAATTACAAGAATTGGGTTCATAGTTTTAAAAATATGTGGAAATCAAAAAATGAAATTGTATGCCTTAAATAAGGAAGAAAGTAGAAAATATTCATCATGCATAGCAATTCCTCCCCCTCTCTGAAAAATTAGCATGTCCTCATGCGATGCTAGAAAACAAAGAGAGGTGGTTACTACCAGCTGTTGAATTCTATGCTTGGTGTAAAACAACATGAAATAAGGGAGGTGTTGAGAGTGAATAAGAATAACAATGGATGATAAAGAATATAAATGGCGTGGTGATCAGAAAAAATGAAGGAACACTCCCACATACTCGGAAATGATATGCTGCTGAAAAAGGGAAAGTGGTAAAGATGTGGAATGAAAGATGACAAATAATGCTCAAAATAGATTTTGATGAAATTCTCCTAAATTCATAATAAATTAGAAAACTATGCGATTTTACCTCAAGTTTTACCTCCAAAAAAATGTGGAATGACATATATGGACTGGCAGTTGTTGAAGCTAATGTAGGCAGAGTTGGTGCTGAAAGTGATGCAAAAGGTGGAATCCAGAGAAGCACATCATGTCTGAAGAATTGTTCACGTTCACGAGCCTCTACTGTGAAGTGCAATAGTGTGGTCATGCTACGAATAGAATTCTGCCCATACTTGTTGTTCCCCTGTAAACAAAGCACTATATTGCATACAATGTTCTTGAATCCATAGTGTTAGCTTTGAATAGCAACAAATAAAATGCATGCAAAATTTCAATGAGAAAAACTTATGTATACATGCAATACTAATATGTTGTCAAATCAACAAGGTATGGCAAAGTGCTGTAATCATATCACATGTAACCCCATAATGCATACATTCCCCCTCCAATTGGAAAATGGGTCCCATAACCATAAAGCATATGAAAGGGGTGGTGCGGACGGCAAGGCAATAGAGTGAACAATATATCAGTAAGTAAAGCAGAGTACACTTATCAATGATAGGACGGTGAAAATTATGGTTATGTTGAGAGCAAAGTGTGTAAAGATAGTTATGAATAAGAGATAGGACGCTTTGGATTGATGATAGTTTATACAAAACGAAAAAGGACAACAATATGCTAAAAAGATGCTTTGCTGACGGTATTCTAGCTGAAAATGATGTGATTGATCATAAAACACTTTCTCATGCATAAAGGTTCAAACAGGGAAAAAGTTAAGGAAATAACTTCTCTGATAAAAAGAAAATAAGAAAAGGGTATTATAATAATAATTGACGAAAAGATATAACTTCAATACCATAAGCAGAGCCGCTGCTGCCAGTAGGCGTCCATAGCCTCGACAGGGTTGCTTTTTATCCCATATAAGCCAGGATCCTCAATTTATAAATGGAGAGTTTTAGTGTTGTTCTACAGAAGAGATCAGTGTGCTGGCGTGGTAACCAGATAACCACACTGCCATTCACTAGGAGGTAGCAAAAGTGATCAGGCCGGCTCGTGATGAGACTTCCTGTTCCAAGGATAATTTGGCTATCCAATGGATCATAACCCTGGTGTGGTGGCCATAATGGGAATGTCACTTTGTTACAGCCTTATGAACATGGTAGGCTGGCTCGTAATGAGACCCCCTATCCTCCATCTGCGAACAAAATTTTGTTATTATTACACATTTTTATGATAAAAATAGGGAGGCTCAGTACTCCTTAAGAGCAGGGATGGCGGAAGAAGTTGAAGATGTCAATAGAAAAAAATATACCCATAATCTCATTTATTACAGGCAAAGAAGATTATAACCAGGGATGATGGAACCAGCATGGTATTAAGATGATCAATCAATATCATGTTCAATAGAAAACAATGCAGTAAAGTAGTATATAAATAATTGTGTCTCTTTTGAAAAAAAAAAATCTGTCATCAAGGGGCTGTCTTGTTAAAGATCATAACGTAAATGATAATACTTGCTTCAAAAGAATCCATAATTCTTGTCCTCATAAAAATAGTGTACTTCATGCCATGAAAGCGAATCAGAGAATGTGGTTGAGCTGACTATGAATAATCCCACAAGAGAAAGGAAAGGGTTGCCCTCAAAAATATTCCCAAAGTGTTGCTCTTTTGAATGAACAGCAAAAACTCTCAAAAGTGGTGTTCCGTGTAGGGAACATTAAAGAAAATGCACACCAAAAAACAAAAATACACACAGAAAACGCGAAAATGCAAATGTCGTTCCTTTTGAAAGAGAAGAATCCATGCAAGCAAAAACTCGAACTGCTGTTCCTTTTGAAAAAGGAACAACAAAAACTCAAACTGTTGTTCCTTTTGAAAAAGGAACAGCAAAAAACTCAAACTGCTGTTCCTTTTGAAAAAGGAACAGCAAAAACACACCAAATGCTGTTCCTTTTTCAAAAGGAACAGCAAAAAACTCAAACTGCTGTTCCTTTTGAAAAAAAAACAGCAAAAAACTCAAACTGCTGTTCCTTTTGAAAAAAGAACAACAAAAACACACCAAATGCTGTTCCTTTTGAAAAAGGAACAGCAAAAAACTCAAACTACTGTTCCTTTTGAAAAAGGAACAGCAAAAAAACTCAAACTGCTGTTCCTTTTGAAAAAGGAACAGCAAAAACACACCAAATGTTGTTCCTTTTGAAAAAGGAACAGCAAAAACACACCAAATGCTGTTTCTTTTGAAAAAGGAACAGCAAAAACACACCCAACGTGAAAGTGCAGAAGTGCTGTTCCATTTCGAAAAGGAACAGCAACTGTTCCATTTCGAAAAGGAACAGCAAAATGTAAAAGTGCAAAAAGTGCTGTTCCATTTCGAAAAGGAACAGCAAAATGTGAAAGTGCAAAAAGTGCTGTTCCATTTCGAAAAGGAACAACAAAATGTGACAGTGCAAAAAGTGCTGTTCCATTTCGAAAAGGAACAGCAAATTGTAAAAGTGCAAAAAGTGCTGTTCCATTTCGAAAAGGAACAGCAAAATGTGAAAGTGCAAAAAGTGTTGTTCCATATCGAAAAGGAACAGCAAAATGAACTGTGAAAAAGGAACAGCAAAATGAATGGCTGAACCAAAAAGTGTTGTTCCTTTAGAAAATAAATAGCAAAACGAAAATGATGTCCCTTTGAAAAAGGAACAGCAGGAACGACAAAAATGCACACAAAATATACAACCATAAAATACAACCATAAAATACAAGCACGCAAAGAATGAATTAGCTGTTCACTGTATTGAAGCTGAGGATGAGTCACAGTTTGAATGAAGCAACACCTGAAACACAAAATATAAAAGAAATTAGAAAAGAAACAACATTTTATTTAAAAAAAATATGTAAATTAAGTTACAACAGCTATGATATTATGTAAAAAAAATGATCTTTTTGAAAAATGTTTTGGCAGCAGTGACAAGACATGAATTTTGAAATTGAAATCAATTCTTCATTTGTTCTATTATGAATCCGTTGGGTAATGATTTGGATAAAATTCCTTTGTTTTCTAAAAACTTCTTTGAAAAATCACTCGTCCATAAATTGACCTTCTTTATTTTCCCAAGACCTGCAAAAAACGAGTATCTACCTGCAATAAAGCATTAAATCATGAAGAAAGAGAGGTGTACGGGCTCCCTTAATCCAAGAATTATGCAAAAAACAACAAGTAGTTATTCTGTATAACAAATCCATAGAGAAAATAACAAAATAAAATTTATTTGTTACTTGCGGGAGAGCAGTGGTCGACCATACTAACCAGCAGTGTTTTAATTACAACTTCTTTGTTTTTCGTCCAAATTGAGTGATTCCAAAGCAAAATGAAAACTAATTCAAAGGTGTATCTCCAATAGAAACAGGTTTTAAAAACTCAATGATATGATATGTCAAATTTGTTTAGAACAACCTGCATAATAGAGTCATTGTCGATTACCCGGCTTAGACCAACAGTTGATATTTCAAGCATAACTTTTTCGTTTGATGTCGGATTCGAAATGATTCAAATTGGAGATGAAATTAGATTCATTTATTGATCTCCAATAGAAACAGGTTTTGAAGACAAGAAGAATTGATAGGTCAAATACTTTAAGGAACAGCTGGAAAGACATAGTTTTAAGAGTGCTGATTTACGATAGACAGTCAGTATTTTGATCATAACTTCCCCATACGATATCGAAAATGAGTGATTCCAATTGCATTGTAAACTAGATTCATAGGGTAATCTACCATAGAAACAGGTTTTAAAAATTCATTCATTTAGGCCTCCAAAAACTGACTGTCCCAACTCTGTTCCTGAGCTGCCCGCTAGACATCCGGTCAATGTTTTGGCTCTAACTTTTTCGTTTCAAATCCAAATTGAGTGATTCAAATTGGATTGGAAAGTAGACATCAAGGGCTACCTAGGGTAGAAACAGGTTTTAAAAATATTCACTTTTGGTCCCTCAAAACATGACTGTCCCTACTGTTTTTCCAGAAAATTCATCAAGCCCGCAAGCCAAAAAAATGAAATTCAAGCATTTTTTCAAATTGGTGATAAAAAATGAAAATGAGTGTTTGTAGAACTTATTATTTCTATTTTAAATCATCTACATACACAAATTATAAAAAATTATCACCGATGTTGATTTGCATAGCATGTTGCAACAAAAACCCTAGTTTTACATGGAAAAACAAAATGCATTTATTTATTCCCTTATTTATTTTATTTTCTTTTCTCCACTATCCTACTCTTCTTTGAGAATCGAATATGTTTATGTATAAGAGTATTTTCAGTGGAACCATTTTAGAAATAAGGCCTCTAGTATGCACATACCCAAATTTGAAAAATACATGTTGATAAAAATTAGGGTATGAGAAGGTGGCTTCCCTTGAAAAAATGAAGTCAAAAATTGTTGAAGTGTGGAGCAATGTTGCAAACAAGTGATGGAGTGAAACCAATCTTCAATGTATGCGTTACTTTGTTGATTTCTCATATCCATCAGATCATGAAGTCCTTGGTCTTTTAAAATAACTTGTTGATGCATCCTACAAGAAACCTCATTTCCTTCCATAGCTTCTACAATTTTTGTATTTGAAACATTCTGAATCTCATTGTAGGTTTTCTTTAATGGCGCATGTGAGATAGAATGGGTGGGAAGGGTGGGTAAATTTGCCAGCTCAACATTGTAAGCATGTTGTACTGGTTTATTATGGTGAGGGTGTGGAATTAGTTGAGCAGGAAAATGTGTAAAGAATGGAGCATTGTGATGATGTGGTTGGTTGGGTTGTGTGAATGGTTTTGATGGGCAAGCAAGGTGTTGTGAAAGAGCTGGTGGAGAATATGGAGAATGTGCTTGTGCTACAAGATGAGGGAGAGTAGTCATGCCATCATAAGATGAACCATGCCCAACTTGTAAACAAGATAGGTGGTTAAATTGAAATTGACATGGCTGCCCTAACACATTAGTATTCCATAATGGATTATGCAAGTATGACAATGGAGAGGAAGTGTTTTGAACCATACCTGTAGGCCATGATTTCTGTGGTTTTGACCTTATTACAGCTTCCTTACCTCTTTGATATGCTACTTCCATCCTAGATAAGGAAGAGTGAGTCTCTATGAGATGCTCCTTTCGGTCATGAGAACAAAACACTTCATCAAATTCTTCATTTTTATGAACCTGCAAAATATCCAATTTTTCATTTAGAGAGCTAATAAAATCAACTTTAAAATTTTCAAATAAAACATTGATTTCAGCTCTTATGTCTCCTATTCTTGTAGCTGATTTGGAGAACAAAGAAAAAACATCTCTAGGATTCTTACCAGCCTTGGAGATTCCTCTTGAATACCTTATGCACAACTCACAAACATCATCATATGATAATTGAAAAACATCACCTTTTCCTATCAGATTTAAAAGCTCTAAAAATTCATCTTTGATTCCTTTAAGAAGGAGTGTTTTTAAGATCTCTTTTTCTAAATGCTTATGCTTTGATTTTTGAAGGTTATAATGACATCGATCTACATAGTCCTCCAAACTTTCATCTTCCCCTTGTATCATATAGAAAATATCTTCATTGGCTTTGCAATAGTCTTGGTACTTCTTCAAGAATATGTCCTTCATGTCCTCCCATGATTGGATGCAATTCCCACCTAGGCTCATGAACCATCGGAGAGCTGCTCCTTTTAGAGTAAGAGGAAACACTTTCAATCTTTGATCATTAGTACAATAATCATATCCTCTACAAAGTATTTCAAACTCAAACATAAATGTATGTGGATCTTCATTTGCTAAACCATGAAAATTTGGTAAAGATGGGGGAATTATGTGCATTTGTGTCACTCCTAGATCTTTGATAGGAAATTCAAAAGTAGAAACGTGAGCCATTTCTTACCATCATAGAAGATGTTCTTCATGTGTTTTCTTCAAGGCTCCTTCAAATGTTCCTGTCAATCGGTTAGTGAAATGGGTGGTGCTTACATCACCACTTGCGTGAGATCATGTGATTCATTTTTTTAAAAAAAATTTCTATTTTTCCTAATAATTCACACAAAAATTCAAACATCTATTTCTACTCTAGGTTCTTTAACAGTCCTGCTGGAAAGCGGACAGGGGAGCAGGGCTTTTACATGCTCCGTACGCAGGTTCTTACCTTCCGTTTTTAAGATCCAACTCTTTCCTAGCAGGCAGTCATCAAATTCACACTACTCTTTAGAAATGGCTACACTCTCCCCGGCAACGGCGCCAAAATGTGGAGCGATAAAAAGGTGTCTTGTGAACTCCTAATTACCTCACATTAATTATCAACCCAGGGACGACTTTTTATTTCAAGAGTGTACTCTGTCTGAGGCGGCTATTTACTTAAGAGTAATGTTTTGCAGTATAGTGCTTAAAACCCACAAGTAAGTGAATGCTTGAAACAAAATCTAAAGCAAGAAACTGAAATGTTCTAAACTAAATCATTCATTCAAATAACCATCAATCGAGGATACAGTTGCAATAACTCATTCCTCTAGAAATTGATGAAGGAAAAGGAATTAGAGTATGGATCATGGATCTGGGAGCTAAGCAGCGACTTGCTGACTCACTACAGCTTTAGACCTTCTCTCACACCAAAGCAATAAAGGCAAGTAAATAAATCAGCAGAAAGTAAAACGGAACGGCGAAATGGAAATGGGACAGCAATAAATGATATAGCAGTAAAATGGAACAGCAATAATCAAATGGAACAACAATAATCAAATGGAACAACAGCAATCAAATGGAACAACAATCCTTAATGAATTACGAAACAACAACTATCACCCGTATGTACATGATTTACATTAATATAGCAATCTGAAAGTATTGAATGATGCAGCTATGTTTCTAAACAGAATGATGCTACTCTCGAATCCCACAAATATTCATACCAGCACTCTGTTACAGAAATGGCTGAATAATGATACAATTCAACCCCGTGTGAATTCATTTACATAGTGCAGAGTTCTTACATGGAGAAATCGTTCATTCATTGATCATAACAGAATCACAGCGTATCATATAAAGAATGTATCAGATTGCTACATAATAGAAATAAACAAACCACACGCAAATCACCGTATAATAATACAAAGGCAAGTGTCCTCCGGAGCCGGGCCCTTAGCTGCCGATGGTACATCGCCTTAGATTACTCCAGACGCAGAGACGGAATGAATCACCAAGTCTTTTATATTAGTTGCATCCACAAAAGTATAACAAAGTCAGGTCTCAATGAGACTCAGCGATCAAAGTTTATTCCGAAAGTGTAAAATTACAAAAGCAAATCCTCCTCTCCTCTGATCTTTGGTTTCATTTAAATAGAGAAAGATAAGAGCATAGATAATTACAACATGATAAATTTGGGTTGATTCTAACCAGATGATCAACAAGAAAATATATTCCCTCTCATCTCTTCAACAAAAGCAAGACGAATTTAGGTTTACAGCTGAGATTTGGAGGGCGGCCGCAACTGCAAATCTGAGAAAATCGTGCTCAAAGAATCCTGCGTTTCTCCCTGTATAAGCCGAATTTGGGCAATATGTTCTTTCAGAAGATAATTGGGCCCGTTCTGGACAAAACCCATGTTCCGGATTTTCCAAATTCGTATTCATTTGCTCAGAATCTTAACCGCAAAACTGTCACTCCTTAAACCAGCGAATTTCTGAGTTGGCTGATTTAAAAATCAAATCTTCAATCTGGAAGTTACTTTGGAGGCTAAAAATGGTAAATAAGGTTACAACCAACTTATTAGAACTATCATTGGTAAAATAATGCATAATAATCAATTTATTAGAAATAAAGGAGAATAAATAATATTTATTCATGAGAGCATAAATAATTAATAAAATGGATTTAAATGATAAATTATAATAAATGGCATGATGAAGAATGGTAGAAATGGGTGAAATAAACGTTCATAAGTGACAATAATAATGGTATATTATCGACTCTACAGTCTTCCTATGGTATATTGTAGAGATGGTGTTTGTTCTGGATGTGTACTCGGAAAACATCGTTGTGATAGTTTTGAAAAACGTGCCTCTTGGAACACCTCAAACCCTTTATAGCTTGTGCATAGTGATTTATGTGGTCCACTTCCAGTTGTTTCATTCTCTGGCTACAAGTATTTCTTAACTTTTATTGATGATTTCTCCAGATGCACTTGGGTATACTTCTTAAAACTCAAGAGTGAAGTATTTAACATGTTCTTGGCCTTTAAGGCCTTTGTTGAGAAACAATCTGGACATCAAATTCTTAAGCTAAGATCTGATAATGGCGGAGAATATGTTAACAACAAATTCGTCAACTTTTGCACTGAGCATGGAATTCAAATGCAACACTGTTTCATATGCTCCACAACAAAACGGTGTAGTTGAAAGGAAGAATCACATCTTAAAGGAAATGGCTAATTGTATGCTTCAATATAAAGGATTTAGTCTTAATTTTTGGGCATAAGCAATTAACTGTGAAAATTACATAGTAAATCACACTCCTACTAAGGTTTTAAAGAATATCACTCCAGAAGAAGCGTGGATCTCAATTAAACCAGATGTAAGTCACTTTCGTTTTTTTGGAAGTGAAGCATCGGACCATATTCCTGATGAGAAACATCAAGCCTTAAAACCTAAGAGTGAAAAATGTATTTTTGTTGGATATTCTGAAGATGTCAAAGGATATAGACTTATTCCACTTAAGTCCAAAAATGTTATTATTAGAAGAGATGTAAAGTTTGCTAAAAATATATCGGCCTACGAGCCTATTTTGGCGGATGTGCCACCTCTCTTTATTCCTTCTACTTCTGAAAATATTTCTTCTTCAGATGATGACAATGAGGATGAAAATCCTCCCCCACCTTCTTCAGATCCTCCCTCAGCTTTCAGCTTCCAAAATGGGCCCGTGCTACTTGAGATGTAGCAGGTGCTCTTGTAGGTAATCCTACAGATCATCAACGTACACGTTCTTAGTTCGATAGAGCCTCTTCTTTACTAGCTCAAGCTTCAACGAATTATGACCCTGACACCTTTGTAGAAGCTTCAGGCCATCCAGATTAGGACACAACTATGAATGAAGAATATCGTTCATTATTGGAAAATGATAGATGGGATCTTGTTCCTCTTCCAAAGGTGTTGGGTGTGGAGCCTGATTATCTTTTGTATTCAAAGGTATCGCCACATTGGAACCCAGTTCGAAATGGGGCAGCAACGTCGCCCGTAAAATATTCACTGCAGGGGGGGTCCAGGGGGGGCGGCTGCAACCTTTTGGGAGCCCCCCCCCCTGGCGGGGGGTTTTGGGGGCAGCGACCCCGCAGCTAAGAATAGATGTAAAATTTCCTTGTAAAAGTATAGTAATTTCTAGTCAATCTGGGCCGTTCATTAGGCAGAGATCTGATGGTATAAGTTATGTTTAATTTAGGGTTTTTCACCCTAGAAGGCAACCCCTCACTATATATGAGGGAATTGTATTGCGTCTATGTAGATATGTATTCTGAGTGAGAAAGAGAGAGGAGATTGAGAGCGAAGAGGGTGTTACAACAGATCTGTTGTAGGTTGTATCTCTTCAGTTTGCTGGATAATATAAAAGGAAGGACTGGTTGTTTCTCTGTGGACGTAGCCCGAACTTGGTGAACCATGTATATTTGTGTCTCTCTTGTTTTATGCGTTTTTTGTGTTTATATTTCTGCAATATTTTATGTGTTCCATTGCTTCGTAATATATAATTTTCTAATAAATGGTATCAGGGCCAAAGGTCTATTTGGCTGATAAACTCGCAGGAAAGAAGGGTTCTTCATTCGAGTGGGAGCAATGGCGGAAGATGGTAAGTTTAGGGTTGAGAAATCTAACGGCCAAAACTTCTCGCCGTGGAAGATGCAGATGGAAGATTATCTGTATTAGAAAGATCTATACCTACCATTGGGTGGAAAAACAAAGATGCCGACGGGTATGACAGCTGAAGAATGGAACCTTCTCGATAGAAAGGCACTCGAAACAATACGGTTGTGCCTCGCAGCGTCGCTCGCCTTCAACATTTCGAAGGAAACAATGACAGAGGGTTTGATTAAGGCGTTGGCGAAACTATATGAAAAACCCTCGGCCTAAAACAAGGTATTTCTTATGAAACATTTATTTAATATGAAGATGTTGGAAGATGGATCCGTTGCAGACCATTTAAATGATTTTAATACTATTACAAGTCAGTTAAGTTCTGTAGGGGTAAAATTTGATGATGAATTTAGAGATTTGTTATTCTTGTGCTCATTGCCAGAAAGTTGGAATGGTTTAGTAATGGCCATTAGTAACTCTGTTTCTAGATCTAGTACTTTAAAGTTTGGTGATGTTATTGGTGCTATCCTTAGCGAGGAAATATGATGGGAAAGCTCCGGTGAGACATTGGGTAATGCTTTGAGTGTAGAGTCTAGGGGAAGAAAAATGGAAAGAGAAAGAGCTCAGGATATCGCAGTAAATCAAGGAAAGACAGATCCAAGTCCAGATCGAGGATAGTCTGCTGGAAATGCGGAAAGAAATGACACCTAAAGAAGGACTGTAGATCTCGGAAGGGAAAAGAAGGAGATGCACAACAAGAAAAAAATCATGAAGCAAATGTGACAGGTAGGGTGTTACAAGATGCTGTGATTCTTTCTTTCGAAACTGTCACTGATTCCTGGGTGATAGATTCATGGGCCTCATTCCATGTCACACCTGATAAGAAATATTTTCATGACTATGTTCAAGGAGATTTTGGACAAGTCCGTTTCGGTGATGATAAACCCTGTGAAATTGTTGGAACGGGTAAGGTTCTTGTAAAACAGCATAATGGAAACCAATGGCTACTAAAGGAGGTAAGGCATGTTCCAGATTTGAAGAAAAATCTGATTTCAACAGGGCAGTTAGGCGATGAAGGTTGTGTGACAACTTTCACAGATAAAGCTTGGAAGGTCACCAAAGGAGCCCTCTTAATAGCAAAAGGCGAAAAGGTTGGTACATTGTATTTATGCAATGGTATTTCTAACTCTGTTAATGCTTTAACTTCTAAAGGAGCAGATGTAGCATTATGGCATCATAGGCTCGAACACATGAGTGAGAAGGGGATGAAGATCCTTCACTCAAGGAATTTGTTTCCGGGTTTGAAGAATGTTGATTTGGACTTATGTGAGAATTGCATTTATGGAAAACAGAAGAGAGTCAGATTTCTCAGAGTTGGGAAAGAAAAGAAGAGCTAAAAATTAGAGCTTGTGCATACAGATGTATGGGGACCTGCTTAGGTATCATCTCTTGGTGGCTCTCGTTATTATGTTACTTTTATTGATTATGCAACTAGAAAAACTTGGATTTATTGTATTAAGAATAAATCTGATGTATTTGATACTTTCAAGAAATGGAAAGCTTTGGTTGAGATTGAGACAGGAAAGAAATTGAAGTGTCTTAGATCAGACAATGGAGGTGAATATTACAGCAATGAGTTTGATAGGTACTGTTCAGAGCATGGAATTCGCATAGAGAAGATAGTTCCAAGAACACCACAAGAAAATGATGTGTCAGAAAGGATGAACAGAACAATCATGGAGCGTGCAAGGTGCATGAGATTGCATGCAGGATTGCCTGTACAATTTTTGGCAGATGTTGTAGATACTGCTGTTTATCTAACAAACAAAGGGCCTTCAAGTTCCTTGGATGGTGGTGTTCTAGAGAAAGCATGGATAGGTAAAAAGGTAAACTACTCCTTTTTAAAGCCTTTTGGTTGTGAGGCCTTTGTCCATATTAATAAAGAAAATAGAACAAAGCTTGAGGCAAAATCAAAGAAATGTACCTTTATTGGATATGGTGTTAATAATCTTGGTTATCGCTTATATGATTATGAAAATCACAAAATCATTAGGAGCAGAGATGTAATATTCAATGAAAAGGTCTTGTATAAGAATTAGTTGCAGGAAAAGAAACAAGAAAAAGAAAACAAGGAATACACAGTTCTTGATGAGATCACTGAAAAAGTAAAGGTGTCTGAAAATAATAATAATCAACAACCACAACAACAACAACCACCACAATGACAACAGGCACCCCAAACACCTGAAAGTAGTGTTAGAAGATCTAACAGGATAAGTAGACCCCCTGAACGATACTCTCATTCATTATATTATTTATTGTTGACTGATTCTGGTGAACCCGAATGTTATGAAGAAGCAATGCAGGTTGAAAGCAGGAAGAAGTGGGAGCTAGCCATGGAAGAAGAGATGGACTCCTTAATGCATAACTAGACTTGGGACTTAGTCAGGTTGCCTGCAGGTAAAACTACATTGCAGAATAAATGGGTTTATAGGCTGAAGGAAGAAGATGGAGGAAAACAGAGGTACAAAGCTAGACTTGTGGTGAAGGGGTTTGCACAGAAGAAAGGTATTGATTTTGATGAAATATTTTCTCCTGTTGTTAAAATGACTTCAATCAAAACTATTCTAAGTCTAGTAGCAGCTGAAGATTTGCATATTGAGCAATTAGATGTAAAGACAACTTTTCTGCATGGGGATTTGGAGGAAGAGATATATATGTAGCAGCCACAAGGATATGAGGTAAAAGAGAAGGAGAAACTAGTGTGCAGGTTGAAGAAGAGATTGTATGGATTAAAACAGGCTCCAAGGCAGTGGTATCTAAAATTTTGACAAGTTTATGTCTGAACAAGGTTATACTAGATGTCACTCTGATCATTGTGTTTATTTGAAAAAGCAAAATGATGGCAGCTATATTATATTGTTATTGTATGTGGATGACATGCTTGTTGCAGGGTCTAACATTCAGGAAATAAATGTGCTAAAAAAAAAATTGGCAAATTCATTTGCAATGAAGGATTTGGGAGCTGCAAAATAAATCCTTGGTATGAGAATAACTACAGATAGAAAAAATCACAAATTAACATTGTCTCAGAATGAGTACATACAAAAGGTGTTGAAAAGATTTAATATGCACAATGAAAAACCAGTTAGTACACCTTTTGCTAGCCATTTTAAACTTAGTAAGGAAATGTGCCCAAAGACCTAAGAAGACATGCATTATATGTCTAAAGTTCCATATGCATCAACAGTTGGAAGCTTAATGTATGCAATGGTCTGCACAAGGCCTGATATTGCACATGCATTGGGAGTTGTAAGCAGGTACATGAACAATCCAGGAAAGGAACATTGGACGGCAGTGAAATGGATTCTCAGATATTTGAAAGGTACCACAAATTAAGCATTATGCTTTGGTGGTTCAAACATTTCTCTACAGGGATATGTTGATGCAGATATGGCAGGTGACAGAGATAACAGGAGGAGCACTACAAGATATGTATTTACTGTAGGTGGAACAGCTGTTAGTTGGGTTTCAAAAATCCAAAGTGTCGTTGCACTTTCAACAACAAAAGCAGAGTATGTTGCTGCTACAGAGGCTAGTAAAGAAATGATTTGGCTACAAAGGTTTATGGGTGAATTGGGTAAGGAGCATGATATGGGCACGTTATATAGTGATAGCCAAAGTGCCATTCATCTTGCAAAGAACTCAACATTTCATTCCAGGACTAAACACATACAACTCAAGTACCATTTCATACGATTAGTGTTGGAGGATGGAGAGTTGAAGTTGGAAAAGATACACATTAGCCAAAATCCTGTAGATATGCTAACAAAAGTTGTAACCATGGAGAAACTAAGAATATGCTCAGTTTCAATTGGTCTTCAAGTATGATGAAGAAGATGAGAAATAGCTAGGTCCAAAGAGGAGTCATTGTCCAACAAATGAAGCAGCGGTGGAGTTGCTATAATCAGTATCCAAGTGGGAGATTATTGGGTGTGGAGCTTGATTATCTTCTGTATTCAAAGGTATCGCCACATTGGACCCCAGTTTGAAATGGGGCGGCAATGCCGCCCATAAAATATTTGCTACAAGGGGGGTCCAGGAGGGGGGGGCAGCTGCGACCTTTGGGGAGCCCCCCCCTGGCGGGGGGTTTTGGGGGCAGCGACCCCGAAGCTAAGAATAGATGTAAAATTTCCTTATAAAAGTATAGTAATTTTTAGTCAATCTGGGTTGTTCATTAGGCAGAGATTTGACGGTAGAAGTTATGTTTAATTTAGGGTTTTTTTCCCTAGAAGAAAACCCCTCATTATATATGAGGGAATTGTATTGTGTCTATGTAGATCTGTATTCTGAGTGAGAAAGAGAGAGGAGATTGAGAGCGAAGAGGGTGTTACAACGGATTTGCGGTAGGTTGTATCTCTTCAGTTTGCTGGATAATATAAAAGGAAGGATTGGTTGTTTCTCCATGGACGTAGCCCAAACTGGGTGTCACGTATATCTGTGTCTCTCTTGTTTTATGCATTTTCTGTGTTTATATTTTTGCAATATTTTATGTGTTCCATTGCTCCGTAATATATAATTTTCTAATAAAAGGGACAAAAGCTTATTAGATGCAAATGGGTTTATAGAACCAAGTATGGACCAGTTGGAATAGTTGATAAACATAAAGGTCGTCTTGTTGCTAAGGGTTTTTCACAAGTTGAAGGCATTGACTATACTGAAACCTTCTCTCCTGTTGCCAAAATGAACTCTATCTACCTTGTTCTTTCCCTTGCTGCCTCTTTCAAATGGGAAGTCCATCAAATGGATGTTAAATATGCCTTTTTGCATGGGGACTTGCATGAAGAAATCTATATGGAACAACCTCCTGGATTTATACAAACAAACTCCAGCCTTGTCTGTCGGCTTAAAAAATCCACTTATGGTCTCAATCAAGCCCCTAGGGCTTGGTATGCCAAAATGGATAGCTTTCTTTTAGATACTGGCTTTTCTAGGTGTCATTCTAACAATACTGTCTTCACCAAGAAAGTGGGTAAGTCTCTTATCATTCTTGTTATTTATGTTGATGATCTCATCCTTACTAGTAGTGATCCCAACCTTATAAACCATGTAAATTCCAGCCTTAAAAAACAGTTTGAAATGATAGACTTAGGACAGTTGCATTATTTTCTTGGTCTTCAAGTCTTGCAATCCAAGGAAGGTATTTCCCTTTCCCAGTCCAAGTATGCCTGTGATCTTCTACGCCACTTTCACATGGAAGACTGTAAGCCAGCCCCTTCTCCCTTTGAGTCTGGAGCCAAACTTTCAGTCACTTGTACTTCCCCTGAAGTTGATGCTGCCTTATACCGTCAGCTTGCAGGAAAACTTTTATATCTCACCCATACCCGTCTCAACCTTTCTTTTGTTGTTGGCCTTATTGCTCTGTTTATGCAAAACCCACATGAAAGTCATTGGAAAGTATCTAAAAAAATACTTTGTTATGTTCGAGGTACAGTTCAGTTTGGGATTCATGAATCATTACAGTGCAGAAGCATCTCCTCTATTAGTTGGTTTCACTGATTCCAACTGGGCTGGTGACCCTAATGATCGGAAGTCTACTGCAGGTTACATATTCACTCTTGGTTCTGGACCTATTACATGGGCTTGCAAGAAACAAAGTGCCATTTCTCTTTCTTCAGCGGAAGCAGAGTATCGTGGCACCGTAGAAGCTAGTAAGGAAACCCTGTGGCTTCGTCAGATCCTATCAGAGTTTGGCTTTCAGCAGCAACATTCGACTACACTTTGGTGTGATAATCAAAGTGCCATTCAACTATGCAAAGATCCAATCCAACATCAGTGCAAAAAACACATTGAACTACACATGTACTTCATCGGAAATCTCATTCATGACCATGTTTTTGAAGTGCAATATTGTTCAACCGATGATCAAGTTGCAGACATATTTACAAAGACTCTGACAGAGGTGAAGTTTACTAAACTTCGATTTATCATCAAAATTCAGGAAGTTGTCAATAAGGGGGGATAGGTTGTAATGCCTCCTTCCTTCTCCTATTGTGTCATATTTGCACATCCTTCAATCCTATCCCAAGTTGTTCTTAAGGGGGGATGTTAGGAAATAGTTAAGTATAACTTGGTCAAGTGTAGAGTTAGGTAAAGTGTGTTTCTTTACTATGTACATTTGTAACTTACAATCTGACGGTCACGATATGTTCTAGACATGAAGTGATATGACGGTTCATTCTCTCCTCGGTATTACCGACACTTGATCTGTGGCTTAACACCTGATTGGTCCATGATCTCTATTTAAAGAGCATGGAGGGTCATTTGTAGGTGACCGTTCATGAGAGAAGCTTATATAAATTTAATTTCTTTTATTAATAAATTGCTTGAAGTGGCCGTGTTGGCTCAGGCTGTGGATTGTTTCCCTCTTTGAGGGTTTTAACCACGTCAAGAACACTGGCGTATTGATATGTGATCTGTTTGTGAGTGGTTTCCTTTGGTGTTCTATCTAAGGAACTTACCCTGTAAATTCCTACAGACCGAATAAAATAGATACATACATATATATATATATATATATATATATATATATATATATATATATATATATATGTATAACCAATTTTACTATACAATTACTACTTGTAAGCTTGACGAGAATAAGGCTAGAACTATCTAGGGCTATCTAAGGTAGTCACATCATGTTCTCATGGGGCGACTACAATGCCTTTGACCATAAGATAGATGAAGAAGGGGCCACCATAACCCATCGATTAAGACTATTTTATTCTTATATTCAAAGATCTTCGAGATCTGTACTTACTTTCCAGCTCTCCGACCTAGTTGGACTGGGCTAAAGATAAGCTTACCAAGAGCTTAAAGTGATGTATCTCTCATAGAATGGGTTCATGGGACAATGGAAACCCATGTTTTGAGCCTATAGCCCATTGATAGCTACAACCCGTAGAAAAAAATCCATTTATTGATTTTTTTTTTCAATCACGCAAAAACAAAATATTGTTTTTTTTTAAACCATTTATATTGGTTTTTTTTTTTTGAAATTGAAATTTTTTAGGAGTTGTCTTTAGTGCAACTTTTTGGACTTTCTAGTGCCAGAATCCGATAGAAAAATTCTAGGTGAAATCTTGATTTTTTTTTAATCTAAACTGGTTTTTTCACTGTATATATGTATTCATCACCTTGAAAAACCCCTAGGGCACTTCAATTGTGCAGAGGTCACCCATCAATCTTGTGATTTCAATAAATTCTTGTCGGATTTTAGAGAAATTAGATCAAAAAAACCCATTGGAAAAACTTCCAAAAAGTATCATTAAATACAACTCGAATTTTTTGTATTGAACTATATAAATATGTTTTTTTTTTGTTAAATTTAAATGTTTTTTAAAAGATTTTATTTTATTAATATATGTTTTATATATTTAAAAAAAAAATAGGGTTGAAGGCCCACGGGCAGGCTTGCTCGGGCCTGAGCAGGCCCACCCACGGGCCTTTGGCCCCCTCGCTGGGCCGAAGACCCAGGAATCGACCCTCGGCCCAGCGGGGGGCTTGCACGGGGGTGAGCCTTCGACCCCTAATTTAAAAAAAAAAGTATATATATATATATATATATATATATATATATATATATAACGGTTTAAATTTTATTATATTTTTTTGAAATTTATATTGTTTTAATTTTTTTTAAACAATAAATTTTAATAATTTTAAATTTATATATTATAACGTTTTAAATTATATATATATATATATATATATATATATATATATATATATTTTAATTTATATTGCTTTTTTGAACATTAAATATAAATTATTTTTATGTTTATTTTTTTTAAATAACATTGATATTGTTGTTGTTGTTGTTTTTTTTTTTAAGTAATATATGTGTGTTTTTAATATATATATATATATATATATATATATTCAAGAAGATGACAACAAAGAAGGTTTCTGTGAATGTGACAAGGACAACAATTCCATTATCTAAAGTTGCAGTTGGATGTTCTATGAATATTGCTATATATACCCGAACTGAGAAATATCGTAAAAGTCAAGCAACTGACCCGTCAAGTATATTCAAGATTATTTCTGAATGAAGGAATTCACAAGAAATAAATAAAACAGATTTTACATGGCATGTTAAAGATATTGAAACCGATGATAGTACACATACCTCTATGTATTGTGGTATGATTAACTTGGTGAACCATATGAGGTGATGGGTAGAGTACGAGACATATGTTTGGTGTTGAATACAAACATTGTTTATGTTCCTGCAAAATTGCCCAAGACAAATGAAAAGTTTAGATTTCGGGAATTGGCCCCTCGGCCAAGCGGGCGGTCGAAGGCCCGTGGGCGAGGCCTACATGGGCCCGACAGGCTGGGTGGGCCATCGATCCCCAACAGGCCCGCCCACGGGCCTTTGGTACTCTGTTGGGCCGATTCCAGGAATCAGCCCCTAATTTTAAAAAAAATGTTTTTTTTTTTTTTTAATTTTTAATTTTAATTTTTTTTTATATATATATTGTTTATACAATGTATATTTTATTAAAAAAAAATTATAATTTTTTTCATTTATATTGATGTAAAAAAATAAGATTTTTTTATTTTTATTTTTTTTTAACATTAAATTTAAATTATTTTTATACATTTTTTTAAATAACATTTATATTATTAATTTTTTTTTTTAAAGTAATATATGTGTTTTTTAATTCACTTATATATATGTGTGTGTGTGTGTGTGTATATATATATATATATATATATTTTCCAGGTGTTAGCGCTCGAATTCGCCTCAGGCTGAGGAAGGCAGAACTCGAGGCAACATCAAACCACGCTCAACCTCGTAGCTAGCCCTATGAGGACAGGAGAGGGCTCTCTCCGGTCAATCTCGGCAAAAGGTAATCAAAGAAGCTCGAGATGACTGAAATGATGACTAATTTTAGGCTAGGTATGAAATACAAGGACTATGGAATTGATTTTTTGAAGTTTTGTTGAATTCAAGGGAAAGGCAATTTTGGGTGCGGGGATGAGGCACAACTTTTGCAGAGGTCGTCTACTTGGGGCAAGATAGGCGATTGTTTTGATGCCTTTAAAGTGATTGAATGAATATACCTGACAGGTGAGGAGCTAAGGAGAGCAAGGAAGTCTCAAGGATTCTCCTTAAACTGAAGAAAACATAGAAAATTAAACAAACTTAAAGGCAGAGCATAGCAAATTTATGGATTCTACCTTAACACTTCATTTGTTTAATTGCAGAAGATTAAATAAGGAAAGTGGTACACATACACAACTTACAAGTACTGAGAGAAACACACCATCAACACATAAGGCCACATGAATCCCAAATAGTGCTGCAAAACCCTCGTCTATCCTTTGCCAAAATTGCAGATAAAATATGTACAATAGTGTATCAAGCTATTCCCAAGAGTCCAACCATGAAAATGACTAAGAAAATACATAATATAGGCAAGCTAACACATTCCCTTGCCTCTAGGGGTCAAGCTCATCATCCTAGGAGCTGTTTCAACCAATTCTAAACAAAGCACTACAATCTAGGCAGTCAAAACAACTTGCCTCTATAAGCTAGGAAACCAATTCATTCACTAAATTTTTGCTATTTTATGAATGAATCATCTAGAATAAGTAAATAAATGTCAAGTCAACATAAAGTTCCATTAATTACATCAAGGAGGGTGAAAAATACCATCACAAGTCAAAACTGGTCAAACTGGCTTCGTTTCCTGAGCTGAAGATGAAAACTTTGCAAAAAATCCTGATGCGTAGCGCGCGTGAGCCCTATGCGTAGCGCGCATTTCCACCTGCTTTTGGGGCACTTCCCGACATCCAAATTGAGCTCAGGTTGGCTTGTTGGAAAGCCCTGGATGTCTACTTTCCATCCCAAGTGGAATTTTCTAATTTGATGTCTATTTTCTCCTCCAAAAGTGCATTCTCCCAAGGTTGCTACCTGTGTGTCCAAAAAGGGGCAGTGAGGTCATTTTTTGCATGTTTTTTTGACCTTTTTGGGACACAAACCTTGATGAAATGCCTTGGCAGTGGCTGAGAAAGTGTATTTCATCATGACAAATCCAAAAATGAAAACATTTCATGATTTGGACCTCACAATTTTAAGGGTAGCGTGCGGCGCGCTACGCGTTGAGCGCAAAAACCTGTTTTTTACACAAAAATTTCAAAATTGACAAAATTTTCCCCAAACTTGTTGAAATTTGGGCTGGGGGTCCCCAATCAAGTACTATGCTCAGTCAAAGAGGCTTCGGCCAAAATTTGGAGTGGATCAGGCTTTTTCCGTCGTTTAAGTGCCTTGCTCAATCGCCTCTTAAGGATCTTCATTTTTGCTTTGCAAACATGCATGCGGGCCCAATAATGATTCTTCATGTGACGAAGTAAGTCTTTGTCTCTATTGGCCTTCGCCAACAACCCCTCCAAGTGTTAGTTGACCTTCTCAAGCACAAATTACCATGCAACAGGTGTCAAATCACCCGGTCTTTTACGGGCCAACTTACGGTCTTCACGGATTCGTTGCAGCTCTATAAGTGTGTGCTCGTCCTCTAACTGTTTATTGTGCTGCTCCAAGTAGTTGATCTGACATTCTACCTTCAGCAACTTCTCATTCAATCTATCAATTTCGGTCTTTTCCACATCAGTCAATGCAACATCAATATCATGACCACCTGAATGGCCCTCCTCGTAAATTGGCTCCTTTCCTCTGTCCTGAACCTGTACCTGTACTGAAGAAGAAGGCGAGACCCCTTCCATACCATGTGGAGATAATACTCGCCGTGCTGATGAAGTCAACGAGACCCCTTCCACGCCAGGTGGAGATAGTACTCATCGTGTAGATGCAAATAAGGCCCTGTGTCCTCGCTGATATGTCACATATGGAGGAGCACTTATATGCTCAGTCTCGGGAATGTCTGGCTGGTGTGAAGGTCCTCCCTCATCATGAACTATCTCGGGAGGTGGCTGTAATGGTGCAAAGTAATCACGGGAGATGAAATCTTCCCAAGTAATGCCCTGCTGTGCCAACTGATGCATCACTACAATTTTGATCAATGCATAATGATAGATGCTCTTATGTTGATGTGCTGGGATTTTCCTTTGTAATAAAGGCACCATCCTCTCTATGTTGCGACACATGAAAAATGGAATGTTCATCATACGTACCCTGGTAAAATGCATCAACAAACGGACATGGTACGCATAGAGACGTGAGAATCTGCCCTCGCAACTAAAATATCGAATGATGAGTTTCATCAATGGTGCATACTCATCCCTTAGGAATCTGAAAGGAAAAACTACAGTCAAGTGTCTTACACATCCGGGCTTAATATATGGCTCATAGTGAAATCTGTCTAACTGCTGGAGTTTACTCCATTCCTCCCCTACATTTGGTATCCTAGTGGCCTGAGCAATAATCTCGGGTGACAAGGTGAAATTCACTCCGGCAAGGTTTACATGACCATCCTGCAAATGTAGAACAAATAAACGGACTAGTTCCCGATGATGCTGAATTTGTGAGATCCGCTCACAGTATTCAAAACATGATTGATACCGAAAACAATCCATTGCAAGTGGACAAGCTTGCAATTGAGCCAAAGAAGTAGGCTCCTCCCTGACATGCCGACCACCTTTGCCATCTTTGTGATACCTCCTTGGCACACTTACCTCTGGTGTAGAATCACTATCATAATCCTGCTCATAAGCTGACTCGGTCTCTTACATGTTCTTTAAAAACAAGGTAGCTCGAATATATATATATGCTGATATACAACTGTGTGCATAATTGACTGTAGACTTTTTCTTTTTCTCAAAATACTGTGACCAAGGGGACACAAATATACAAGGGAATTGTTAGGAAAGGGGAAACATTAGGGAAATGGGGACAATGGAAATAAAACAAGGAATTTAGGGAAGGGAAGGGACATGAAAATCTTTAAGTTTTAGGGTTTGGGATGAGGTAGGGTAGGAAAAATATGTTTGTAGTAGAAGGGAGGGGTTAGGATTGGAGGGAGAATAGTATAGGGTTTTATGAGGAATTATTGGGGAAAATATTGGTGAATATAGGGGGTGGGAAACACAAGAAATGGGAAAACCTTGGCAACATTTATGTTTGAAAACCCTACAACAATCTTGGCATTTAAATCCTCACAGCAAACTAATGGAAAATGAGGGTTTTTACACTTGGTTTTTCATGGTAAATATAGCATAATTTCTTTACATAAATCTTTCAAAACCAAGAACGAGCCATGGATAAAAGCCTACCTGTGATTTGATGCATGAGAAGAGGTGTTTGAGTGTGTTTCAGGCAAAGTTCTGGGCATAAACTCCAATGCGTAGCGCACCTCACCCAACGCGCCGCGCGCTCCTGATGCACCTCACCCATGTAAAATTGCACTGAGAATTGTTGCCTGATGCGTAGCGCACCACTGGTGCGTAGCGCGCCCAACCTGATGCGTAGCGCGCCCTGGAAACGGCCCGATTTGCTCACAAACTCACAAAATCGCCTTAGAACAATGCTCTTTGCTCTTGGAATGTGGAATGGGTTGCAAATGAGGAGAAATATCTTCATATAGACTCCTTTTTTATTTTTGCTTAACCCAAAACCCATTTTCTTATGTTTGGTTGTTGACATTTTTTGAAAATTAATAGGCTTTGACCTTTTTGGTTTCCCCTTTAAAATTGGTTGAAATAATGATTTTCACTGATAATTTTTTGCAGGGATAGCTCTGATATGCTCTGGCAAAGGAGACCAAGGCTACACTTGAACGATTGAAGAACTGAAATTTTTGACAATTTTTTCAAAAATGAGATGGCGATTTATCTTCAAAACGGAGTTTGAAGAGAAGTCCTAATTCAGCTGTACAATGATGAAAATTATTGAAGTGATGATCTATCAAAGACATCCCTCTGACCTGCTGGTCTTCTAAGACTTTTCAAGACAAAATTGACTCAACCCTAGACCTAAGACCTCAAAATTTAAAACATGATTGTAAATGACCTTTGAAGACTTATTTTAATAAACAGGCCTGAACCAGCAGTGCCAAGCACGAGGGGAATGAGTGATACAACCCACTCCATCAGAGTTATGGCATGCCTAATGAAATGCAACTGATCAAAACCGATGGGACACCTAATCATGAAATGCAAAAGAGCTTTGATCTCTGATGGAGGGATAACTAGACCGACTCTAACACCAGGAAGATGGCATCAAAGAAGGTCTTTGTGAATGTTTCTGGAACAAGGACAACACTTTCATCTTCTATAGTTGCAATTGGACGCTCTATGAATACTGTTGAACATACATAAACTGAGAAACATCGTAAAAGTCAAGCAACTGGCCCGTCAAGTACATTCAAGATTATTTCTGAATGGAGGAATTCACGATAAATAAATAAAACAAAATTTACATGGCATGTTAAAGACATTAAAACCAATAATAATACACATATCTATCTATATTGTGGTATGATTAACTTTGGTGAACCATATGAGGTGATGGGCAGAGTATGAAACATATGTTTGGTGCTGAATGCAGATATTGTTTATGTTCTTGCAAAATTGCCTAAGACACATGAAAATATTATATCCCAGGAATTGGCTCCTTGGCCCAACGGGCGGACGAAGGCCCATGGGTGGGCTTGCATAGGCGGCCACATGCCCGTGGGCAAGGCTGCACGGGCCTTCACACCCTGTTGGGCCAAGGGCCTGCGCCTTTGGCCCTTAAATTAAAAAAAAAAATAAAAAAAAAATATATATATAACCGTTTATATTTTATTATTATTATTATTATTATTATTTTAATTTATATTGATTTACTTATTTTTTTAACTTATATATTATAACATTTTAATTTTTTTTTTAAAGTAATATATGTGTTTTTTTAATTAACTAATTCACACACACACACACACACACATATATATTCAGGAACATGGCATCAAATGAGGTCTCTGTGAATGATTATGGAACAAATACAACAATTCCATCATCTAAAGTTGTAGTTGGACATTCTATGAATATTGCTGAACATACCCTAACTGATAAACATCGTAAAAGTCAAGTAATTGACCCGTCAAATACATTCAAGATTATTTTTGAATGGAGGAATTCATGAGAAATAAATAAAACAAAATTTACCTGGCATGTTAAAGATATTGAAACTAGTGATGGTACACATATCTATCTATAATGTGGTATGATTAACTTTGGTGAACCATATGAGGTGATGGGCAGAGTACGAGACGTGTTTGGTTCCGAATGCAAACATTGTTGTTGTTCTTGCAAAATTTCCCAAGACACATGAAAATGTTAGATATCATCTCTCAAAGGTCAAGTATGACACATATGAAGAATCTACACCATTGTGTGAAGAAATCGCAACCAACATTTCAAATAACATTGTAAGTATGCTTATTTATATTTATTGTGAGGATCATTAATTTTTTTATAAATGATTGATCATTAACATATTGTATTTTATTTGATAGGATTTTGTTGAGAGTCTTTTAATGATGTTGGAGGGTATTTATTATTTAGAGCCAAATATTATGAATGTGATCAATAGTTTCCATACAGAGACAGAAGAAGAGAGGAGAAGGAAGCACAAAGCAACAATCCATGACACTACAATAGTATATATGGGGGATCATCAAAGAACCCCTAAGGTGGGTCAATCTAGCAAAGCTAAACATGTTGCTTTTTAAGATGTGGAAACTGAAGTTGAAAAATATGTTACCATTAGTGAGAATGAGATTAAAATTATTGTTCAAAAGGAGAAAAAAAATAAAACACAAAATGAAAAATGGCCATGAATGTCTCTCTTCCAGTTGATGATGAGGAGATTGTTTATGTAGAAGAAGATATGTTAACCAATACATAGAAGAAATCAAAAGTTGGTCAATCTATTAAAATCATAGGGAACAATGAAGATCAAAGTGAAAGTTTTAAAGGCAACAAAGAAATCATAACACCAGGTGTTGATTTAGAGGATGGAATTATTAAAACAAAACAAAATATCATTTGAGATCACTTGATGAAGAATAAATTAATTAATGGTGGAAAAACATTTTAGTTTAATGTCAACCAATTCTATAGGCCAAGTGAAGGACAATTTCAATATCAAATTAGGAAGGCACATCATTTACATGTCCACAATTTGAAAACATTGTTCAAGTACAATCCATATGCACATGTGGTGGATTATGTGGTTCTTGATCCAAATCAAGTTCCCAACAAAGATACATTTGATAGGACACAATGTTTTGAATACAAATATTATGTAATTGGAGGGAACTATTCAGTATAAGCCAAATGACATTTGATTGACGAATGTCCCAATAACTCTCTTTTTGAAACAATGAAATGCATCATTTATGTTGGTTTAACAGAAACAAGGGCAAAGTTATTGACATGGTATCATAATGCAGATTGAATTATTTTTATTTTTTCTTGGAGTATAATTTTATTTTAAATATACCATATTGTTGCTGGTAGTATTTGTTATACATACCACTATATTAACAATTTTTACTTTATTTATTCAATCATAATATTTATATGAAAATACAAGAAGATATGGTTAGAATGTTGAATGAAGAGAGTTAGGATGATGTTGTACGCAATTACCCACAATGAAGTTTTACAACAACACTTAAAGATTTTTATCTTGCATTAAAAAAGGTATGTTGTTTTTTACATTCATTATATTCAAATGTGATTTTATTCTATTTTATTACTTATACTTATATATATTTATTTCATTAAATATGTCGAAGAAGGATGCGGGTGGAGTACCAAATAATTTCAAAAGCTTTTTGAAAAAACTAAGTTGGAAAGGTTGAAAAAGAAACGTCTTAGGAATGTTGAACTTGATCCTATTCTTACTCATTTAATTTGGAATGGGCTGGACACTATCCAATATCAAATAATACAAGGTGATTGTGAAGACATAGCAAAACTCATACCTAATAAGGAATATTCCCTGGTTATTGCAAACATTCCTCATGGTTTCAATTTTCTAGACATTGGAAATAATCATGAGACTTATACTTATCAAGCTTTTAATAAAGTGGGTACGAACTTTCAAGAAGTCAAAACATCACCATTTTGGAGATTTGTGACATTTCATTCATACACACAGTTTGCAATGTTATTAACAAGTTTCAAGGGAAAATAAAACTCAAGGATACAACTTACATGGTAAGACATTGAAATTGTATGTTTGATTAATGTTAAAAAAATTATTTATGTACAAGGTAATTGAAATTTTACTATGTAATGTTTCAGCAAAAGTCAAATCTTGTTTCTTCTGGAGATCAACCAATTATAAGTGATTGTGAGTTCATCCATGTTTGAATGTTGGACAAAAGATGATAGCTATAAGCTTATTTTTCTGAAACAAGGAGATGGAAAGAGTCATAACCAAGTACTGGTTCATGATGCTATTGTAAGAAAGTTAACATATGAGGATAAAGATACAAAAGAAGAGATAGTTAACATTTATAAAAAACCTTAAGCGTTGATTAACTAACTTATAAATTTATGTTCAAATGAAGGAGGTTCGGTTTTCGATTTATTTTCAGGTTCAGGTAAGTTTTATTATATAAAATTGATTTTTAATATTTTATTTTTTAGTTTTTTATGTGTTTATATTAATTTACTTAGTTATTTCTTTTGTGCCTCATGATTAGGTACAACACTAGCATGTTGTCTACAAAAAGGAATAAATTGCATTGCAATTGAAAAAGACACACTACAATGCAATTTTATTCAACAAAGAATTAACTCTCTTCAATTTCTTCCAGATGCAATGCAAGAAGTTGGTTTGAGGAAAGGAGATTTTAACGAATCACGTGTGGCAAAAAAGGCAAAGGAACCACAACCACCGTTATATGGAATGATTGGAAAATGACACTTTGGGAGATTAGCAAATATGAAAGATCTATCAGAAGAGGAAAATGAGGAAACTCAAGCTGAAAAATATTGTGGAAGAAGAAAATAATGAAGTTGTAGAAGATGATGAACATGGATTATATGATATTGTTGATGACTTTTAAGTTATGCTTGCAAATCAAACTCAATTTTGAGAGATATTCATTAGTTTTACTTGTAATGTTTTGACTTTGAGATTTTATGAGAAGAATGAACATTTGATTATTGTTGTTATATGTTCAATATTTGTATTATCTGATTTTCACTTTAATTTTTATGTGAATCAATTTTTTGTTGTTGTTGTTGTAAAAAATTGTGATTACTATTAAATTTTAACATAAAATTCATAAAAAATGGCTATATTTTAAAGTTTTACGTTAGGATTTTCCCATAAAAATCGTTTATTTGACATGTCATTTTTGACAAAAAGTGTCAAAATGTGTATTTTTTCCATTATATTTATATTGAAAATGTGTTTTTTTGTCCAACCTTCATTTCTTTTTAGTGACAATTATTTGATGTGCATTGAAATATTAAATAACATTACATAAACATGTAGAAAATACTAACTCTAAAATATTGAGCAATTGTTTTTTTAACTATGCGAAAAAATTAAATTTTCATTACAAAAAAATTTGAAAAGAAAAATAAAAACATACAAATACATAAATACACTTAAAAATAAATATTGTAGGGAAGAAGAAGATATTAGAAAATTTAAAGTGTCAAAATTAAAACCTCTAAAAAAAGTGTTGATATTGCATCAACACTTTTTAAAATCATCATGAAAATCACTCACATTTAAAAAAATGTTCATATTTGATACAAAGAAAATTTAAAGCGCAAAAACATGCTAAAAAAAAGTGTATTTTGAATCACCACTAATCAAAATCGGGTGATTTTTTGCTACCTCAAAAAAACGGGTACTTGGTGATTTTCTCGTTTGATTGGTAACTATGTTTGAATTATTCGCTTGCCTTTGACCTTGATATGAGATATTATTTAGTTAAGGAACTCACTTTAAAATTTGGAAGTGTGGATTACTCAAGGCCTCCTTAACAACACACACACACAATAAAGAGAATCAAACTGACCTAATTGGATGACATCAAGACCTATTCACTACAAATGTGTCATATAGATTTGAATCTTTTCTGAAGCATCAATGAAGTCTGTCAAGGCATTTCTGGGCAATTGTATATATATTTTGTCTTTTGTTCCTTGTTATGCAATCTCTTCATATCTAGTAAGGGTTTGTATTGATGCTTGATTCTATTTAGAAAACTTTAATGTATGGAAAACATTTGAAGCAAGGTTACAGTCTCTTGTCCTTGATCTAAACCTTAAAAACCAATTCTTGATGTACAATGGAAGGGAAGTCAAAGACTTATTCTGAGCATTTGCATGAAGTGATCCTTGATATGAATTTAAGGAGGGCTTAAAGCAATACTCTAACCATAGTTTAACGAAAGATAATGATATTGTTTCTAGAGCATGAGTAAAGGTGTATCTAGTGCATGCATGAATAGTTTACAGACCACAAATAACCGAGAATGCAATTGTTAAATGTGTATTCATGCAATCACACATATTGTGTGTGTGTTGACAATTTTGTAAGGGCATTGAGTAGTGTTTGTTTTTTACCGCAAGATCTAGTGCAACGGGATCCTTTGGCAACCTAAAAGGTGATGCATTGGGTTGAAGTCTTATATATTTCCTTTGAAGCTATTGCATTGTAGTAGTAAATTATTGTTGCTATTCATTTCACCAAGTAGTATGACAATGCATAGGACAACAAACTATATAGTGACAAAGCAAAGATAATGGAGTGACTGTGCAACAATGGCAGTTGGCAGTGACCTATGTTGATTGGGGTTTAATCTTGAAGTAAATTGGAATATTGAACCGTGATACACTCATGACAAATCTTCTTATCCTCAACAATTTTTCTTATCATTGATTTTAAAGGCAAACTGATATCCTAGTCAAGCTGTTGCAGGTGGTGCATCTTGAACCAGTATATAACCACTAACTCTTAAGCCTGAGAAGATTGATTTTTGAATGTATATGACCATTCCTCCTTGATGACAAAGATCTCTTGTGGTTTGAGAGGGGTCATCTTCAATGATCAAGATAAGCATCAACATGTTGAGGGCGGATTAAACAGAGGGTAGTTTTGGTTTTCATTGTCACATCAATTTTGCAGCAGTTAAAGAATGTAGGAATAAGGACACTGCTCACCAATAGATCACGGATAAATACACCAATATTATTGACATGGTTAAAACCCTCAAAGAGGGAAACAGTCCACGGCCTGAGCCAAAGTGACCACTTTAGGAAATTTATTAATGTAAAATAAATAAAATTTACATAAGCTTCTCTCATGAATGGTCACCTAACAAATGACCCTCCATGCTCTTTAAATAGAGATCATGGACCAATCGGGGTGTTAAGACATAGATCAAGTGTCGGTAATACCGAGGAGAGAATGAACCGTTATATCAATTCATGTCTAGAACATATCGTGACCGTCAGATTGTAAGTTACAAAAAGTACATACTAAAGAAACACACTTTACCTAACTATACACTAGACCAAGTTATACTTAATTATTCCCTATGTGTCGGAATATCCTAACTTCCCCCCTTAAGAACAACTTGGGATAGGATTGAAGGATGTACAAAGATGACACAATAGGAGAAGGAAGGAGGCATTAGACCCTATCCATCCCTTAGTGACAACTTCCTAAACTCTAACCATAAATCGAAGTTTAGTAAACTTCACCCCCGTGAGAGCCTTTGTAAAGATGTCTGCAACTTGATCATCGGTTGAACAATAGCGTACTTCAAGAACATGGTCATGAATGAGATTTCTGATGAAGTGCATGTGTAGTTCAATGTGTTTTCTATGCTGACGTTGGACTAGATCTTTGCATAGAAGAAGGAGAAGAAGAAGAAAGAGAAGAAGAAGAAGGAGCCAAAGGCAAAAAGGGGCAACCAAGCATCCTCCAACGAAAATCCACACACTGCACCGTCCAGGCCTAAATCGCCATGTGTCATTTGCAAAGGAGACCACTATCATCGAGATTATCCTTGCATCCCTCAGATCTTAAGGGACTGGTCTCCTCATTTGCACAATTCGGTGTCGTCAACCTCTAATGATCATGTTGAAAATACACCGTCAACTGGTGAAAGTGAAGCCCCTGGACAAAAAGGAAAATGTAAATTTCCTTGTAAACTGTGTGAAGGCAATCATGCCGTCCACTGTTGTCCCTTCTTAGACGAGGCTAAAAGAGTTTTGGACAATCGTCCGGTTTCACCGTTACGACTTCCTCCTGGATATAAGAAGCTCTTACCGAGTCCGTCACTAGTTGAAAATCCGGCTGACACGCCCTTGTGGTCAACCGAAGCGTCTATCATTGAAGATAAACCATTTGAATCCACACCAGACGAAAGTCAAAAAGTCGAGGCGACAGTTGACCCGGTCTTGCCTTCAGAGGATCCATCTTTAGATGATACAATCACCGGAGAGAACAAAAACGACACCGTCCAAATTCTCTTCGTAAGCACAGACTCCGATGAACATGGGGGAAGTCTACCCGTTCCTTTATCGCAGGAAGGAATTTCGTCAGAGTCATATCCGGCCGTCTATTCGATCCCACCTCCAAGCAACCTAGTTGTTTCCTTCGATTGGAATCTACTAGGCAGACCCCGCTTACCGGCTAGTGTACCATTTCGATTCATTGCTCAAATATATAGAATGGTCATGGCCGGTACCATCATAGATGAAGGGGCTTCTGTTAGTATCCTTTCCTCAACTGCTTGGAAAGCACTTGGTTCGCCACCACTTTTGCCTGAAATGAGAAATCTAACAGGCTTTGGCAAAGGAACCAGTCGACCGTTAGGGATCCTTCTCAATGTGCCGATAACATTGAGAAGGAAAACCGTTCACATGAACATAATGGTAGTCCAAGGGCCCCTGGATTATAATCTACTCCTTGGATGTGACTATATTTATTGCATGGGAGCCATTGTCTCCTCACTCTTTAGAGTAATGTGTTTTCTGCATGAAGGAAGAGTGGTCAAGCTCATAGACCAGCTTTCATTCCCCAGTTCACACATAGCAAACAGTCATATACCATCCCTGAATGGTCTTTTCATGCAAGGAGTGTCTCATCAATCCCCAGTCCGTCCTCCTGATGAGCGTGAGTGATTTGGAGGATATGACTGAAACCCAGGCTCCGTCTGTAAGTTTATAGAGTAAACAAATGTAGACAAACAAACAATCTATTCGCTCCCTAGTGGAGTCGGATGTTGCTGTTGAAAACCAAACTCTGATAGGATCTGACGAAGCCACAGGGCTTCCTTACTAGCTTCAACAGCGCCACGGTACTATGCTTATGCTGAAGAAAGAGAAATGGAACTTTGTTTCTTGCAAGCCCATGTAATAGGTTCAGAACCAACAGTGAAGATATAACTTGCAATAGACTTCCGATCATCATGGTCACCAACCCAATCAGAATCAGTGAAACCAACCAATAGAGGAGACGCTTCTGCACTGTAATGAATCCCAAAATGAACTGTACATCGAACATAGTGAAGTATTCTTTTAGTTGTTTTCTAATGAATTTCATGTGGGTTTTTCATAAATCAAGCAACAAGGCCAACAACAAAGGAAAGGTCAAGATGAGTATGGGTCAGATACAAAAGTTTTCCAACAAGATGACAGTATAAGGTTGCATCAACTTTAGGGGAAGTACAAGTGACTGAAAGTTTGGCTCCAGACTGAAAGGGAGACGGGGTTGGCTTACATTCTTCCATGTGAAAGTGGCATAGAAGATCACAAGCATATTTGGACTGGGAAAGGGAAATACCTTCTTCTGATTGCAAGACTTGAAGACCAAGAAAATAATGCAAGTGTCCTAAGTCTATCATTTCAAACTACTTTATAAGGCTGGACTTCACATGGTTTATAAGGTTGGGATCACTACCAGTAAGGATAAGATCATCAACATAGAGAACAAGAATGATAAGGGACTTACCCACTTTCTTGGTGTAGACAGTATTATTAGAATGACACTTAGAAAAGCCAGTATCTAAAATAAAGTTATCCATTTTGGCATACCAAGCCTGAAGTTCTTGCTTGAAATCATAAAGGGATTTCTTAAGGCTATATACAAGGTTGGATTCTATTTGTATGAATCTAGGAGGTTGTTCCATATAGATGTCTTCATGCAAGAAGGCGGATTTAACATCCATTTGATGGACTTTCCATTTGAAAGAGGCAACAGGGGAAAGAAAAAGGCGGATAGAGTTCATTTTGGCAACAGGGGAGAAGGTTTTAGTATAGTTAATTCCTTCAACTTATTAAAAAACCTTAACAACAAGATGAGCTTTATGTTTATCAACTTTTCCATCTGGTCCAAACTTGGTTCTGTAAACGCATTCGCATCTAACAAGTTTTCGTCCTTTTGGAAGATGAACAAGGTCCCATGTATCATTTGCGAATAATGAACGATATTTTTCATTCATAGTTGCGTCCCACTATGGATGACCTGAAGCTTCTGTAAAGGTGTCAGGATCATAATTCTCTAAATCTTGAGCCAGTAAAGAAGAGGCTCTATCGAACTGAGAACGTGTACGATGTTGATCTGTAGGATCACCTACAAGAGCACCTGTTACATATCAAGTAGTGCAGACCCATTTCAGAAGCTGAGGAGCTGAAGGAGGATCCCAAGAAGGTGGGGGAGGATTGTTATCCTCACTATCATCATATGAAGAAGGAATATTTTCAGAATTAGAAGGGATGGAGAGAGGTGGAAAATCCTGCGAACTAGGCTCGTAGGTCAATATTTTTTCAACAAATTTACATCTCTTCTAATGATAACATTTTTGCATTTAGGTTGAAGAAGTCTCTACTCTTTAACATATTCAGAATATCCAACAAAAATACATTTTTCACTCTTAGTTTCTATGACTTTATGATTCTCATCTGGAATATGGGGAAAGTAGAGTGTTGTGGGGCAGAGTGATTGAGTTGAATTGTTGTAGAATGCAATAGGGGACTAAATACCCATTCAGATTGAGTTTTCAAATATCTTCAGACTTAGGGAGCAACTGTTTCCTTCCTGCCTTGCCAATAAAACCCTTGGGAGTATTCTACTTCCTTCTAGTCCTGACTCGTAAACTTGTATGTAACCATACATAATGGAGATTTTGTTGAGATAAATCTTATGTGCATTGTTTTTGTGATGTGATATTACTACATGTTTGTCTTGATGAATTAGAATAACCTAACCAATTGTAGAAAGAAAAGAAACACTAATTCACCCCCTCTCAATATTTCCAACACTCACTTCGTTCATCGATATTTCAATTTGACTCTTAAAGTAATAAATACATTATTTCTATGTCTATGTATATATATATATATATATATATATATATATATATATATATATATTTCAACATAAAACTTAAATAAACTGTTTCAATATCATATTGACTAATATATTTCAATATGAACTATTTGTGTGTGTGTTGTTGTTTACCTTAGTAAAATATTTCAATGCTCACAAATTTATCAAGCACTAAAAGGGATTAAATCTCTTGTCATGTAATTGTTTTTTCAAGTTTTGCAATCTAAAAATAGGTTTACATATAATGAGTTTTGATCCCTCCCGACTCTTGGTAGATCCATGGTTAAGATGGATCTATACTAGTTTTATTAACATATCAATTATTCCTATATGAAAAGAACTCATAGATGTTGACTTGATTTCACCCAACTACAATTTTCTATATGTTTTCACCACATTCTACAGGGAACATTTGATGCATATTATGCTATACAATGCTCACACTCTAACTTGTGACGTATCAAATGGGGGATATCTCAAGATCAATCGTCTTATATGTTATTCTTGCATGCAGTCTCATGGTTTTCCAAGCAATTCATACAAGTATTAAATATTTTTTTACCATATCAGCACACACCATTTCACTACACTTATCTCAGATGCATGCATGGATAGTTCCCTTTCCATCTATTACATATTTCCCTTGAATGTACATTTGAAATACCCCAACATTATAGGAAAATTGACTTTAGATGATCTTTTATTTGGCTATATTATAATCAGAAAATTGAAGGTTGCATGACAAATCTTCTTCATTTTAGTTCAACATGAGCTTCTTCAGTAGAGGTTCAAGGGGAAATAGAAGAGGACAAAACACATGAACTAATATGACATGAGAGAGAGTAGAAATAAGAAGATCGAGTTTTATATTCATTTTGATGCATATTCTGAGGAATTTAACAAGTTAACTCAAATTGGTCATTTGTACCTTGAAGGTCCTTTTCCCCCTCATACTACTTCACATGCATCTTAGTACATGATTTTGCCTCCCCCAAGTATAATGGAATTTCCTAACCTCAGGCTCTACAACATTAACAAACTCAAAACGATGGATGGGACACCAACTCTGTCAGGTTTGCCTCCAAATTCGCTCATTGTACCAACACATCTCATCATTTTATGCTTCCTGTCATTGCTCCTCCCCATATACCCTCTACTCTATCTCATACTACATCATTTCATGCTCAATATCCCCTTGACTCCCTTGCACAATTAGTATTGGGAAAACTCCATGCATCTTCCATGCCTATACACTCTCCTTTTGAGGCTACCTCATCTCATACTCACTCTGACATCCATAAAACTAAAGGACAATGAAGGACATAAATTTATTTCACTGATATGCATATTGATATACAAGGAGAGAAAAGGGAGAATAAATAAAAGAGACCCTCCTACGTGGCTGGTCCAAGCAGAGAATTGGAGTTGACTTGAACATTTATGATATTGTGGTTTTTACTTTATTTTACTTATAATTATCTTAGACTTTGACATTGGTATATTTTTTTGGGAAAATACTTCATTTTATTCATGGTACATATTTTTCTATGTTGATATCATATGGGAGACACACGATGGTTTTATATGCTTGATTATACATATATATGGATGATAGCTCACTTTATACATATGATTATTATTATCGTGGTATTTTCAATGATCTCACAGTATATATGTTTTATTATGGACTTACAAGGTTAATATGAAAGGGTGATGCCCCTAATTACTTCAGCATCCTACTCCATTGTAGTCCATGGAGTCCCGAAGCATGATGCCTATGTGCACCCATAATATTTCTTTATACCAATAGACTATTGAATTTTTGTAGCTATGGTTGATATTAATAATTTATAGTTTAGCCCTAGAAATATATAATGTAATTGTAAGACATGTTCTTCATGTAAATTTCATTGATTAACCCTTTAAAGAATTATTACAAGACAAGTTCTTCATGTCATATTTAAAAGATAAAATTTCAAAATTTGAATTTTGAATTTTGGCTTCAAACTAGTCAAGTCGGCCCTAGTGAAGAGACACACCCATTCAGAGAAGCAAACCACTATATATTGAGCATTCAAGCTCCTCCACAAGGCACCATCCAACTTCATAAGACAAGTAATATTCTGGGTATCCAAGCAAAGGAGAAGGAGGACGAAGAAGGACAAGGAAAAAATCATCTTTAATATTTATCTCTCTCTCTTGACCTTGCACGTGTGAATTTTTGGGTGGTTTATTCTAGGCAACATATTCTGGGTAGGAAAAAATTCTAGGCAGTTGCTAGGTAGTAGTTTATGGATTATAGGGTATGATTTCTGGGCAAACTATGAGGCCGAATTTTTACCTATGGTAGGTCAGACCAAGCCAAATTGCTAGGAAGATTGGAAACTTGACTTGAGAGTTGTTTACTAGGTTTGACCATAAGCACTGTTGGTCAATTTGACCTCATTGTTGACTAGCTACATTAAATGTATCTATTGTTGAACTGAAGAATTTCTCGAACAAAAAGGTTGTCGGGTTTCCCCCCAAGCATGTTTTCTCAGGATAAATCTTATGTTCTCTAGGTGTATTATGATCTCTACAGTCTTTATGGTTTTATGGTTGAATTTGTGAAGTGTAATTACTTAATGATAAACTGAAATTGTTAAAATAATATCTACACCATTTGAAGTATTTATCAATATTTCAAAAAATTGTGCTTGTATCTATTGCACTTGAAAAATGAACATGGTTTCAGAGCTTTGGTGACAGAAATGACATTAAGATCACTATTGAAGAAAACTTGTGAAAGGAAGAACATTGAAGAATACCTCATCTACTATCTAGTTTCTTATCTACAACTATGGGTTGCTATATGAAGGCAGAAAACAAATTAGAAGGAGCTACAAACTTTAGGGCTTGGGAAACAGGGATTGATCTTCTCCTTACAAAGAATGATCTTCTAGATACTGTGAAAGGTAAGGTTACTAAGTCCACAGATGATGATTCTGATGATGATGGAAAAATAAAATATGAGAAGGTTTACATCACCGCTAGAAGCATCATTATGGACTCTAATAGAGATCACTTGATCCCTTATGTTGTAAATCTTGGATCTTCAAAGTAGATGTATGATGCCCTAGTTGGATTATACACTATCAACAACATTGGTCAACTAATGAGCTTTGTGATGTTAGAATGACTACAAATGATACTATAACTTCATATTTCATGAGGATTTCTCAATTAAGAGATCAACTTAAAGCAATTAATGAAATCAATTCTAAAAAGGAACTAGTGGCTACAACACTTAATTGTCTACTTGATTCATGGGACTCATTTGCATTGGGTATATGTGTTAGAAAAGAAGCTCCAAAGTTTGAAGAACTATGGATTTCTTGGACTCTAGAAGAATCTAGACTCATATCAAAAGGAAAGACTAGAAGAATCTAGACTCATAGCAAAAGCAACACGTTTCAAGAAGGGTGGAGGAAGAAAGAAGTTTGGTTTCCAAAGAAGAAATGAAGGAAGAAGACCCAAAGGAAGAATATCTGCTCCTCAAGGTAAAAGAGATATGTCAAGAGTCCAATGTTATCGTTGTCACAAATTTGGTCAATGTAGACACGGTTGTCCTGAAAGACCAAATGATAGGAATAAAAAGAGAAAGCAACATGCCAACATAGCAAACTTTGAAAAACTTCCAAAGAAATACAAGAATGAAGATTTAGGTGCCAAAGATTTCTTTTATTTTTCTACCCTTACATGTTCTACTATATATAGTGTTAATTTGTGGTTAGTAGATAATGGTGCCTTAAGGCATATGATGGGAGATCATAACAACCTAACTAGTCTAATGGAAAGGAGACTATCTCCAAAGGTAGAGCTTGGAGACAAGAATAATTATGCAGTAAAAGGCGTTGGGAAGACTTCCTTTGAGTTGGAATCACGTGAAAAAAGTTCATCTTAGCAACATACTATATGTACCAGGTTTGAAAAAGAATTTGGTTTCCATTTCATGCTTGGAATATAAGGGAGAAATATTAACATTTGTTGACGGAAATGTTCTTGTATGGACCAAGGGTTCTAGTATAAATGTTGCTAATTCGTGAAGGAGGGTTGTATAGACTCTTGAAACAACCTACTAAAGCATTAGTACATAATGGCATCAATCCACTTGAACTTTGAAATAGAAGTTATTCACACCTTCACTGTAGAGATTTTCCTACTTTAAAATGGATGGTTTCAGGTGTTGTAGATTTGCAAGTAGCACATGAAGAAATTTGTAAAGGATGTGCACTTGGGAAGAATCTCAAGAAGGCCGTTCCAAACAATGAATGTAGGTCCAAAGAAATTTTGTGTCTAGTTCATTTTGATGTATGTGGTCCAATGCCAATGAAATCCCTTAGAGGATCTTTGTACTATGTAACCTTTATTGATGAATTCTCTCACAAGACATGGATCTACTTCATGAAGAAAAAGGACAAATTCTTTGACAAGTTTCAAGAATTTGCGACTAAAGCGAAAAACTTGAAGGGAAAGAAAAACAAAATCCTAAGATATGATAATGGAGGATAATACACGTCCAAGGAGCTTGTTGCCTTTAATAAAGAAGTTGGGATTAAGAGGGAGTTGATAGTCCCTTACAACTCCCAATGATCTGGAGTTCTTGAAAGAAAGAACAAAACCAACGAAGAATCTTTCAAGGAAATAATGCATGATCAAGACTTGCCTATGTTTTTATGGAGTGAAGCATCTATGAAAACTGTCTATATTAAAAATAGAAGTCCTCATCGAATTTTGGAAGACAAGACTCCTAAAGAAACATTCACTACACATAAACCATAGGTTGGTCATTTGAGAGCATTTGGTTCTTCAGTCGATTTCGTGCACTTAAAGCTAAGAGAAAGAAGCTAGATCCTTCAAGAAAGAAAGGAATATTCATTGGATATAGTGAGTCATCAAAGGCTTATAGAATCTATGTTTCAGGACAAAGATAGGTTGAAGTTAGTAGGAATGTGACCTTTGATGATAATGCTGCCTATTGAAAATCTAAAGAAGTTCCAATGGATTCTGATGAGGATGAAGAACATGAATCTCACAAGGGAGAAGGTTCTGGTCCATATAATGCTCGAGAACACCTTGTAGATCATAAATAGGAGAAAAGAGGGCCTAGCGAACCAATGAATTTGATTATCGTTCCTAAGATCAAGAAGAGGCCAACTTGGCTTAGATTTACCTTAAATGAAGTAGGAGTCATGCAACACCACATGGATCCTTCGAGGAAAGTAGGAGACCAAAGAGGTATTATGGTTACACAATATTAATGATTAATATTATTAATTATGGACCTTCCACCTATGAAGAAGCAACTAGCCATTAAGTTTGGAAGGATGTGATGCTATAAGAATACTAGTCAATCATGAAGAATGATGTATGGCAGATTCTTCCAAGAGTTGAAGGAAATATGTGGTCACCTCCAAATGGGTACACAAGTCCAAGCATGCAGTGGATGGTAGTATTGAAAAATACAAGGCAAGATTTGTGGCTAGAGTTTTCTTCTAGAAAAAGGGAGAAGACTATGATGAGTCTTTTGCTTTGATTTCTAGGTACACTACAATTAGAGCTATCATTTATGTTTCTTCTTCTATGGGTTGGAATTTACATCAAATGGATGTAAAGAATGCTTTACTTAATGATGTGATTGAGGGAGAAATGCACGTAGAGTAACCTTAAGGGTTTTAGGTTCATGAAAGAGAATCTCATGTTTGCTTATTGAAGAAAGCCTTGTACGGACTTAAGCAAGAACCTAGGTCTCGATACTCTTGAATTAACAACTACCTGATAAGACTTGGCTTCTCCAAAAGAGATGTTGATATAAACCCATACATCAAGGTTTAGAAGAATGAACCTATGATTCTATTATTTTATGTTGATGATCTATTTCTGATAATTGTGTAGCATCTCATTATTCGAAGTAAAAGGGAGCTAGCTTCTAAATTCAATATGAAGGATCTTGGTTTGATGCACTACTATTTGGGGCTAGAATTATGCCAGAGGCTTGGTGAAATATTCCTTGGTCAAGGAAAGTTTGTTATCAAGATCCTGCAGAAGTTTGGGATGATGGACTATAAATCTATGGCAACTCCCATGGTGACAAATTTGAGAAAGTTGAGAGACTTCAAGTCAGATTTGGTAGATCCATCCATGTACCGAAAGCTGATTGGCTCGATGATCTATTTGGTTAATACAAGGCCATACATTTGCCTTGTAATGAATACTTTAAGCTAGTTCTAGGTGGAATCAAGAAATGATCATTGGATTACAACAAAGCATCTATTGAGATATTTGTGTGGTACTATTGATTATGGTTTGAGATATGTCTCAAATGGTGATATACAATTGCAGGGTTATACAAATGCATATTGGGCAGGGAGTGTTGAAGAAAAAAAAAGTGCATCCAGAGATTGCTTCAATTTAGGCTTCACTATGATGTCATAGATGAGTAGGAAGCAGACATCTGTCACACTCTATACTATTGAAGCAAAACATATTGCAACTAGTTTAGCAAATTTTGAAGTAGTGTGGCTTTAGAAGTTACTCATAGGACTATTTGATCATGTGTTCGAGTCGACCATGATATTTGTGATAATCAAAGCTGCGTAAAGCTGATAGAGAATCTAGTTTTCCATGAAAATTTGAAGCACATGGAGATAAAGTACCACTTCATTCATGACATGGTGTAGAAGGGAGAAATGAAGCTCCAATATGTCTTTACTAATGAGCATACTGCTGATATCCTTATAAAGCCTTTGTCTAGAGCGAAGTTTGTATACTTTAGTGACAAGCCTGATTTGTTGAGAATGTATCTCTCATTGAGAATTATTTCCTATCAAATAGCATCGTGGAATGACATTCTCCTTATGTCAAGTATATTGACCCAAATTAGGGAGAATGGTTTAGCAAAGGACTAACATTCTTCCTATTTTTATTATGTTGACCTGAATGAGGAAGAATGGTCTAGGAGCATCAAGTTCATTTAACACCAGGCCCCAAATTACTCAGTGAGAGTGTGGCCTTTTGAGATTCACTATGTGTCAAATATATTGACAAGAATGATGGTGGACCAAGACTAGATGTGTTATGCAACCAGATCACAAAACCAAAGAAAAGATAGATCAGTGACTTAAAAACTAGCCTCTTCAAGGGGGAAACCTCCTTTACATCACATAGATGAATAATTATTGGATGATTCAAATGGCAAGACCTCCTTGGTATATATAGAAGTCTAAAGGGTCACAATATAATCAAAGCCTATATAAGATTAATAATGTAAGGGCACAACAATAAAAATAGTGGACTTCAATGGGGTGCAACAATAACAATATGGGGGCTACATTGACACAACAATAACAATAAATGGGCTATAATAAAAATAACAATAAGGGGGATACACTAGTATTATAGGGACCTAACATGCCCCTCTCCTTAAAAAAAAGTGGTGTCCTCAATGCTTGAGTAGTTATGGATGCTTATGTATAAAATTTTCATCCTCCCATGTGGAATCTTCAACAGGTAAGTTCTTCCACTTAATGAGATACTTTGAAATTGATTAGTTCCCTAGTTGTCGGGTTCTTATTTATGTGATTGCTTCAGGCTCCAATATGATTTTTCCTTCCTCATCAAGTTTTGGAAATATTGTTTGAACTGGGAGCTTGTCACCAATAACCTTCTTTAATCATGGAACATGGAAAACTAGGTGTACTCGAGAAGATGCAGGAAGATCTGCTTTGTATGCCATAGTACCAATCTTTTGCAACACCTTGTAAGGACCATAGTACTTTAGTGACGTTTTATTATTTTTCTTAGCTTACTTGAGGGAAATTTGTTTATATGGTTGTATCCATAAATATATCAAGTCACCTATGTCAAAACACTTTCACTATAATGTTGATCTTCTTGTTGCTTTATTCGATTCAACACTAGAGTGAGGTTATCATTTAAGAGTTGGATAACTTATTGCTGATGCTCGATGTGTCCTTCCATTGCTTGAACCTTAGAATTTTCTCTTAAAGATGATGTGATGGACGATGGATGATATCTATAAAATTCCATAAATGGGGTCATTTTTGTAGCAGTATGGAAGGAAGTGTTATACCACCATTCAGATAGAGGTAACCACTTGACCCATTGTGTTTGTTTATCAGATACAAAGCAACAAAGATATCCTTCCAAACATTTATTCACTATCTCAGTTTGCCCGTCAAATTGAGGATGATAAGATGAGCTATGAGATAATTGAGAACCAAGAAAAGAAAATAATTCCATCCAAAAATATCCAGTGAAAATGGGATCTCTATCACTTCCAATAATCTTTGGGTTTCCATGTATCTTTTGAATTGTTTCCATAAATTCAATAACAATTGTATTGGCTTTAAAAGGATGAGATAATGCAAAAAAGAGTGCATACTTGGTAAATCTATAAATTACCACCATGATGACACTCTTTCCTTCAAACTTGGGTAAACCTGTGATAAAATCCATCGGGACCTCCTCCCAACGCTGACTTGGAATGGCTAAAGGTTATAATAGACATGGGGTCTTAATTGTCTCAACTTTATTTCGTTGGTAAATCAAACATTCTACCACAAACTTCTGAATATCATATTTAAGGCCATCCCAAAAATATTCCTTCTTGACCCTGTGGTAAGTTTTTTAAAATCCCGAGTGCCCGCCTAGAGGAGAGGTGTGCAATTCCAAAAGAATCTTTTGTTTGAGATTGGAATTCTTACATATATATAAGCGATCTTTGTACCATAATCAGTCGTTTTTCCAGATAAATCTATCAGATGTACTAGTATCTTGCTGCAAAGTTTGAATGAGTGTCCAAACTTCTTCGTCATTCTTCCATTCCCACCTTGCTTCAGTTATCCAATCGAGTTGGACAATAGAAATGGTATAAAGTAATGCTTCTACATCCTCATCCCTTCTGGAGAGTGTATCTACAACAACATTTTTCTTCCCTTTTATGTAGATGATTTCAAAGTCATAACCCAACATCTTAGTGACCTATTTTTGCTGCTCTTCTAAAGATAATCTTTGCTCCAAAAAGTATTTAAGACTATCGTGACTTGTTTTTACCTTGAGGTGTCTTCCCATTAGGTAAGGGCGCCATTGCTTTAGGGCATTTAGTATTGCCAACATTTCCTTCTCATACATAAGTTTGTGTAAATACTTTCCCTTGATTGGATCAATTTCGAAAGCAATAAGTCTTCCTTCTTGCATTAAAACATCACCAATTCCATTTCCCGAGGCATCGCTTTCCACCATAAAGGTTTTTGTGAAGTCTAATGTAGCTAAAACCAGAGGTTGGCACACTGCCTCTTTAATATGTTCAAAGGACTTAGTTGCTTATGGAGTCCAAAAAAATGCATATTTCTTCATTAATGTTGTTAACGGTGCTACTATTTTCCTAAAATTCTTAACAAACTTGCAATAATACCTTGTCAACCCTATTGTATATCCTCTTCTTTTGATGTTTCTTGTTCCTTTTCTTCCTCCTCTTCACAATCTATGTAAAATAATTTATTCTCAACACAATTATGACCCTTAGTGTATTTTCTATCACAATTGTAACAAAACCATTTTCGCTATTTTTTCCTCCAATTGTTGTGGTTTCAACCTTGTAGGTTGTGGGAGGCTAGGAGCAACAAAACTTCCATATTTATAGTCGTGAGTGGTAGATTTCTTTGTTTCCACAATTTTTCTCTCAACTTTTCTTGCCACCTTGAATGCCTTCTCTAATGAATTAGATTCCCAAAGGTGAACCTCATGTTGAATGTTGTCCTTTAAAGTCCCAATGAAGACATCAATCATATGCTCCTCTAGGGTATCATTTACCTTGATATTCAATCTTTGGAAGTCCTTAATGTGCTCCACCTTTGAACCCTTTTGTTTGAGATTTATCAATTGGATAAAGAAGGTATTTCTCTTTGTATCCTCATAACATGCGACTAATTTTGCATAAAAAATGTCCAAGTGACAGTTGATTTACGAGAACAAAGCCATCGATACCACACAATCTAATTTTGTTGTAAATATAGAGATGCAATGCATACCTTTTGTGTGTGCGACACATCATGTAGATCGAAGAATTGCTCCATTTACAATATGCATGTTACTAGATCCTTGCCATCAAACGTCTGCATATCAATCTTTGGAATATAGTTGTTATTCATCCTAAAGTTGGTGTCTCTAAAATCATGATTCATAGTTCATTTATTCTCTTCATGAGTTTCATGAAATACCTTAACACCATTAAGAAGCCTTTCTTCTGGAAACTTTGCCAAACATTCCTTTAAATCTTCCATGTCTGCTTTTAAACCATTCATGTCACTTTCTATTTATGCTTTTAAACCATCCATGTCCCCTTTTAGTTCATTTTTGGTTTCTCTTTGTGAGAATGAAATTTCTCGCACTTGGTCTTGTAATTTTGATATATCATGTTGCGATTCTTCCTTTTCATGTGTCATAGTCGAGCTTTTTGAGGGCTTAATGGGAGTATACTTGATCTAAAATGAGATCTTAAATCAATATTAAGTATTACAAACTCATGTGTAGGAATGCCTATATCATTTAGTGCAATGGATCGAAAATATTGCGAACAATATAGATAATGAGGAATTAGAAAACATAACAGTCACACAGCAACACAAGAAAAATAATGAAGGAGTTCACCAGACCCCCTGGCTACATCTCCTGGTCCAAGCTTTCAGTGTCAACCTCTATATTATGTCTTTAAGAGCAGATGATTACAAGTGTGAGCTTGAATAGAGTCTCGACACAATAGTGACAAAACACAGGGATTCCCTCGAAATCCTCAAGTCTACAAGAGTACACAACTGCTCCCTCTTGCTCTCTGTCTTCTACTTTCTCTTCTGCTCTCCTCTGCCTCTTTTGTCTATGGCTCTTTTGTCTGCCATAGAGTGGTTTTTAAGCCTCTCGACCCTATCTGTTCACCTCCCTTTTCGATGTGGACACATTTGGTTAAAAATGCTTACGGCACAAGAACAATTTCTTTTAGAAACGGAAGGATCGGCGGGCGTGGTGAAACTGACCATTCGGTCTTCCTCCGCACAAATCCCTCGATATAATACATATTTGGATCTTATTTCATTTTATTAGAAATATAAAGAAATACATAGAATACATTGAAAAACCCAACAAAAATATTTTATCGGAACTCAAATATCCTATGAAACGATGTTTATAATCCTTTCGGGTCCGGGCTTATCGATATTGCATGTCGCATGTTGCATAGGCCCCACTCCTTTGTATTGTTGGGATGAGATATTGCGATCGGCGATCGCATATCGCAATGTCTCGAGCCCCTGGTAAGTCCTTCATTTTTGTTCCATGCGATGTGATATTTTAGTTAATCCGGATTGTTGATCTATGATTGTTAATCTCACAGTGGACAGTTATTTCAGGTGGCCCATTTGCACGAGGATTACCCACCTTAAAAAGTGGTTTTCTCTCTCTTGCACCATGCTACGTGTCGGCCAGTGTATGGGATTGAGCGAAGCCCTTCCAATACCACTTATCACCTAAAGCTTGCCCGAAATACCTTTTACCACGGAACTCAAATCTTTTGCTGTTTTATTCATAAATCCTTCAAGTTCGTTGAAAGCCTTTCCGCATGTTTTAAGTCCTCTCCCTTAGTTTATTGCAATGTGATAAAGTGGCCATCGCTTATCACTTAAGCCTTCTATCATGTGTTTAAGTCCTCCCTTTGGTTCCATGCGATGCGATATTGTAGTTAATCTGGACCGTTGATCTGCGCGCTCGATCAACGGTTCACGTTGTTTTGCTTGGAATCGCTATCGCATTTCTCTTAAGGCTATGGTCCGTTAACACTTCCGCTAGATTTTTCCAATGCGATTTTCTGCTCTTCTCCCTTTATAACTCCATCGGGTCTTTAACATTATGGAAGCCTTAGACTTAGAGGTTTTACTCAAGATCCATTTTGGATCACACCTTCCCACTGAAAAGCTTTTGGACCACCAAAAGTTGGTTTTAGGCATCGATCAAGTGAGGATACAGTTCCCTCACTTGTCCAATTTCTATCCATCGTGCCTTGCTTGGATTTGAACCTTTGAGTCCTACTCTCAGGTACTCAACATCCCCTTGACGCGTAGTTCTTACCTTCCTGTCCAAAACTATGTCATCCTGTAACTCATTGAGATACTCAGGCAACAAATCCCTAATAGAAGGCAACTAACTTTGCTCTCCAGGATCTTCAATCAATGAAGGTTCATACAATTTCAAGTTTTCTGCATTAACGACTAAATAGATCTACATATAAGCGGGAAAATCAACGCAAAAATAATTTTCACCAATTTTATCAAGTATCTTGAAAGGTCCATACCTTATTGGTTTTAGATTCTTACCTTCACCTTACATTCTGTATTTGCTGATGTACAACCAGACTTGATCACCAACTTGAAAAGTATGCTCAACTCGATGGTTGTCATGTCCTGCCTTGTACTTGGCTTGACTTCTTTCTAGTTGTTCTTGTACTGCCTGGTGAATTCCCTGGATTTGTTCAATGAACTTGGTTGCTTTGTCCACATCACTGTGTCCATCAACTGCTATGTCTTTACCAAAGACAAAATCCAAGGGAGACTTTGGTATAAAACCAAAACAACTCTCAAAAGGAGATCTCTGAGTAGAAGAGTGCTTGGCACGGTTGTAAGAATGCTGCACATAACAAAAATGCTCATCCCAAAGCTTGGGATGCTTGTTGCAATAGCCTTTGAGCAACTGGATCACTGTCCTGTTGACCACTTCTGTCTGACCATCTGTTTGTGGATGAAATGTTGTGCTCTTCTTCAACTTGGTGTCCATCAACTCCCATAGATTTGACCAAAACTTCCCAACTCCCATAGATTTGACCAAAACTTCCCAACAAATCGAGAACCTCGATAAGATACAATAGAAGTGGGTAACCCAAAATGAACCCATACATTCTGGAAGAACAACTTTGCTGTTTGTTTAGCTGTAACCTGCTTATTACATGGTATCAAAATACACATTTTACTAAACCTATCCACAACAACATACAAATAATCATGACCTTTCCTAGATTTTGGCAATCCCCCAACAAAATCCATGGAAACACTTTCCCAAGGACGAGAAGGAATTGGAAGTGGAGTGTACAAGTCTAAATTTATATTACTAGGCTTGCTTGTAGCACACATGGTACACCCTTTGATATATCTAGAAATCGTCTCATGCATTCTTGGCCAATAATAGAACCTTTTCAATTGTGCAACTGTTTTACTTACACCAAAATGACCTGATATGAGAGAAGTATGTGCTTCTTGGATTATGTTAACTCTTTCAGTTTGTGGAATGCATAACTTTCCCAAATGATATAAGAGTTGGTCCTTTACATAATAATCCAATTCTTCTACTTGCTTGCCATGACTTAAAGTTGCATATACATCTTTAAAATCTACATCTTGAGCATATTTTTCAATGTAACTTTCATGCATTACTAAGTTATGCTTAAGTATAGTAGATGAATTTATGATTGGTCTTGATAACATGTCTACAACCTTATTGTGTATGCCCTTCTTATATCTGATGACAAGATGAAATTGTTGTAGAAAACCCATCCACCTATAATGTCTTGATTGTTGCAATTTAGTTTGTGAGTGCAAATATTGAAGTGGTTGATGATCTGTATGTATGATTGTTTCTTTACCCATTAGGTAATGTTTCCACTTTTTCACACTTTGTACTAATGCATACAATTATTTATCATATGTGGGATAATTAACTACTACAGAAGTAAATGTCTCAGAATGATAGCATATGGGTTTTCCATGTTGCATCAACACTACTCCCATGGCATAGTCACTGGCATCTGTCTCAATCTCAAATGGATGTTGAAGATCTGGCAGTGCTAGTACTGGTGCTGTACTGATTTTCTCTTTTAAGGTGTCGAAGGCTTTCTGTTGTTTGCCTCCCCACTTAAACACCTGTTTCAATCCTGTTAAAGCATGTAATGGAGCTGCAATCAAAGAAAAGTTAGATAAACTTTCTCCAGTATTGTGCTGCCCCTAGGAAACTCCTAACCTCTATAGAAAATTTGGGATTAGGTCAGTTTCCAATGACTTCAACCTTAGAGGGATCTATCTTCAATTCACCACCCCCTACAACATAACCAAAATAATTTAAAGATGTTCTCCCAAATTCACATTTTGACAATTTTACATAGAGATTTTCTGTTTTTAAAACACCTAAAGTCTGCTTTACATGCTTTACATGGTCTTCCCATGTCTTACTAAAAACAAGAATGTCATCTAAATAAACAATTACAAAGTCATCAATAAATGGTCTGAGTACATCATTCATAACTCTCATAAAGGTAGCAGGAGCATTAGTTAAGCCAAAAGGCATAACTAACCATTCATACAGTCCTTGCTTTGTCTTGAAAGCAGTTTTCCATGCATCCCGTTCTGCAACTTTGACCTGATGATAACCACTTCGCAAGTCTAACTTAGAAAAGTAAACTGCTTCTTTCAATTGATCTAATAAATCATCAATACGAGGAAGAGGATAATGATTCTTGATCGTTATTTTATTTAGTGCTCTATAATCAAGGCACATTCTCCACTAACCATGTTTCTTTCTCACCAGCATGATTTGAGATCCACATGGTGATGTGCTTGGTCGTATAAACCCTTTATCGAGCAATTCCTATACCTACTTCTTTATCTCTGCATTCTCTGAAGCTGAAAACTTGTACATTCCAATGTTAGGTAAAGTAGCATCTTGCTGCAAATAAATATCATGTACTATTTCTCGCTTGGGTGGCAGACCTTTAGGTTCTTGAAATAGAAAATCATATTCTGAAACAACTTTAACTAAATAAGCTTTCTGTTTAGAATCACAACCTTCAAATGCATTGGATTTTTCAGGATCCTTTGCCTTAACAACCATTAGTAAAAACTGCTTACTTGAATTCACAATTCTTTTCATCTGTCCTGAGTTTATGAGAGAATAGTTATCTTTGAGTTTATGAGCTCTTACAATGTATTCTATTCCATCTTTAGTGAGCTGATACTTATTCTTAGGTCTATAGAAAATAGCTTTTCTATCATACAAGTATGGACTTCGCAAAACAATACCACATATATCCAATGGAACTATATCTAACTCAACCTCATCTACAAATGTTGATCCAATAGCAAACCTAAGTTTACATTGTCTCGTTACTTGTATCTTTGTTTTATCACAGACCCAACTTAATGGATATGGCTTCTCCTGAGGTTTTGTTTCTAATCCCAACTTCTTTACAATTGTTTCAGAAATAAAATTTACTTGTGATCCACTATCAAATAAAGTATCAATCTTATTGTGCTTGGAAATTACTCTAATACGAAAAAAACTAATTTCTTTCCCTCTCATTACTTTCATTATCAACAGATTATGCAGAATTACTTGTGGATGCTTCAGAATCTTTACCTTTAATACCTGTGGTTGTAACTGTTGTTTCATCGCCTGAATTTGATCCCAAGTCCTGCTAAATAGCAGCAACATTCTTTCTCTCCTTTCCACTGAACTTCTTAGGTTTCCGTTCTGGATGCAAAAACCAGCAGTGTGCCTCATCGTGTCCTTCTTTCTTGCAATGAGTGCATGAAGGTTTATCCTTCTTTACAATGTTTGCTTTCATGTCCTTCCATTTAAGTTTCTTCTTTTCCTTGCTCTTGCTTACAAAATATTTAGATGTTCCCCCAACCTCTGGGTTTGCATTCTTACCTCTAGCCTCTAGATGTGTGGCTTGAACTAATACATCATCTAAGCTATTGGGATTAAACATGAGAATAGTATGATTTAAATAGCTATGAAGACCACCTATATACTTCAATAAAGTCTCAGGTGAATCTAATGATATACCTAGAGTTAAAGCTCTTTTTCTGAATTCCTGAGTATAACTTTGGACAGTTTGACCCTTCAATTGATGAAGAGTTTGCCAACTCATCATTGCCTGCTGCATGTAGGCTAAAGGATAGAATTGCTTTTTGATAGCAGAAACAAATTCATTCCAAGTAGAAATAATTTTACCATGTTTTTGTAGATCAGCTTGTGTCTTGCCTTCCCACCATACTAGTGCAGTTCCTCCAAGTCAAAGGCTAGCCAGTTAAATCTTCTTCCTTTCTGAATCAACGTTCTGTACCCTGCAATATACATCAATTTGTCTTATCCAATTATCTAGCTTTTCTACATTGAGTTCTCCATCATAAATTGGAAAATCAAACTTCACATCTAATTTGATTAAGGAAGTTTTCTTCTTCTTCTTAAAAGATATAGAAGATGATGATGACGAGGATGACGATGGAGGATATGATGGAGGAGTCATTCCTCCTTTTCCTTTTTCTGGTTTAGGTGTTGAAGTGCTTTCACTTTGACCCTTCTTAAACTCTAGATACATCTCTTCCACCATGGATCAGATTGTCATAAAAATTTCTATAAACTGAGATTCTTATCCTAATGGAGCTTCTTCTGCCATTCTCCTTTGAGAATAGACTCTTCCAATCTCTAGATTAGCCTCAACAAGTTCTCCTTCTCCTAGTCTAAGCTTTAATCTAGTTAGCATTCAAAATCCAGCACAAGCTTGTCTAACCTTAACAAAACCAAATGATCTGATATCACTTGATCTGAAAATGAGATCTTAAATCAATATTAAGGTATTACAGATTCATGTGCAGGAATGCCTATATCATTTAGTGCAACGGATCAAAAAGATTGTGAATAATAAAGATAATGAGGAATTAGAAAACATAATAGTCACACAGCAACACAAGCAAAATAATGAAGTTCACCAGACCCCCTGGCTATGTCTCCTGGTCCAAGTTTTTAGTGTCGACCTCTATATTATGTCTTTAAAAGAATATGATTACAAGTGTGAGCTTGAATAGAGTCTCAACAGAACAGTGACAAAACACAGGGATTCCCTCAAAATCCTCAAGTCTTCAAGAGTACACAGTTGCTCCCTCTTGCTCTCTGTCTTTTGCTTTCTCTTCCGCTCTCCTCTGCCTCTTTTGTCTACCATAGAGTGGTTTTTAAGCCTCTCGACGCTATTTGTTCACCTCCCTTTTCAGTGTGGACACGTTTTGTTAAAAACGCTTAAGGTAGAAGAACAATTTCTTTTAGAAACAGAAGGATTGGTGGGTGCGATGAAACCGACCGTTCGGTCTTCCTCCTCACAAATCCCCCGATATAATACATATTTGGGCCTTATTTCATTTTATCAGAAATACAAAGAAATACGTAGAATACATTGAAAAACCTAACACAAACATTTTATAGGAACTCAAATATCCTATGAAACAATGTTTATAATCCTTTTGGGTCTGGGCTTATCGATATCGCACATCACATGTTGCATAGGCCCCGCTCCTTTATATTGCTGCGATGCGATCGCATATCGCAATGTCTCGAGCCCCTGGTAAGTCCTTCCTTTTTATTCCATGCGATGCGATATTGTAGTTAATCCGGACTGTTGATCTATGATCGTTAATCCGACGACGGACGGTTATTTCAGGTGGCCCATTTGCACGAGGATTACCCACCCGAAAAAAAAGTGGTTTTTTCTCTCCTACACCATGCTATGTTTCGGCCAGTGTATGGGATCGGGCAAAGCCCTTCCAATACCACTTACTGCCTGAAGCTTGCCCGAAATACCTTTTACCACGAAACTCAAATCTTTTGATGTTTTATTCATAAATCCTTCGGGTCCGTTGAAAGCCTTTGCACCTGTTTTAAGTCCTCTCCCTTAGTTTATTGTGATGTGATAAAGCGGCCATCACTTATTTCTTAAGCCCACTATCATGTGTTTAAGTCCTCCCTTTGGTTCCATGCGATGCGATATTGTAGTTAATCTGGACCATTGATCTACGTGCTCGACAACGGTTCACGTTGTTTCACTTGGAATCACTATCGCATTTTTCTTAAGGCTATGGTTCGCTAACACTTCCGCTGACTTTCTTCAATGTGATTTTCCTCTCTTCTCCCTTTATAACTCCACCAGGTCTTTAACATTATGGAAGCCTTAGACTTAGACTTAGAGGTTTTACTCAAGATCCATTTTGGATCAATACTTCTTTTTTTTGGGAGCCTTTTTAGAACCAAATACTAATATTTATGCTTCATTATTTCCTTTAAATTACTTCAAATTGATTTTTCAAACAAAATTTATCCAATTAAAAAAAATACACACCTCTTTCTTGCTTCTAGGAGCTAAATATTTAAACTGTTGTATCTCTGTAATTTCAACTCTCCAACGTCTTAAATTTTGGCCTGTGGTATCCCTCCAAGTATTATTTCCAACTCCACAAGTTAGATCGAGATTGGATTCTTCAAGATAAATTTGTGTCCAATCTCCCACGATGGCCTAATTATGGACTTGTTCAGTAGAGTGAACTTGTACATAATTCCATGTGTCGTTGTTTCAACCTTCGACCCTGAAAATGATACATGAAAAAATAAATTATGTTTAATTTAATTCACTTTTGATGAAATTCAAATCTGATGCTCGTAGATAAATTTAAGACAATTTTCCCTAGGTCACCTGATTGAGATTAAATGTTGGATCATGCCAAAACCCTAACTTCTTCATACGACGTCTCAAAAAATATTTTGAACAAATATTTGAAAATTTTACACGATGTTCACCAAGATTTGAAATCCACATGGTCAAAATTTTAGCTTTTGAGGCCTCATATAAATTTTTTTATAATGAAAATTGCAATATGACTTGTTTAAAGCAGTGAAACCCTAGAAACCAAAGCTTTGATAGCAAATGTTATGCAACCAGATCATAAAAAAGATGAAAAGATAGATCAACGACTTGAAAATTCCCCTTATTTGATGGGGAAACATCCTTTACATCACATAAATGAATAATTCTTGGATGATTCAAATGACAAAGCCTCCTTGGAATATATAGGAGTCTAAAGGGTCACAATATAATCAGAGCCTACATAACAATATTAATGTAAGGGCACAAAAATAACAATAGTGGAATTCTATGGGGCACAAAAATAACAATATGGAGGGCTACATGGGCACAAAAATAACAATAAGGTGGCTACACTAGTACTATAGGGACCTAACAGTCTGGATACCATGTGTCAGGTACCAATTCGAATTATGGTGACTAGTTGATGCTAAATGATGTACCATGTGTCTGAAGTACTGAACTGAATTATGGTGAGGAGATATCATAGGTCTAAAATACTGACCTGAATTATGGTGAGGATATACCATGTGTCTGAAGAACCGACCTGAATTATGGTTAGGATACACCATTGTCTAAGGTACGAACCCAAATTATGGTAACTTGTTGATGTTGTTGATTCATCGTGTGTCAAATATGTTTGACCAGATTATGGTAATTGGTTGATGCTATTGGTTTACCATGTGTCACAATTGTGACCTGATTATGATGATGATTTGTTATAACCTTTTCTTAGATAAATTTGTTCATAAAAAAACATTTGTCTAGTCATTATGAATACCTCCCTAGATAAGAGGGAGTGTTGAATTTTTCTAGCTATGGTCAATCTTCATAATTTATATTTTGGCCCTTGAAATGTATAATGTATTTGTAAGACATGTTCTTCATGTATTTTTCATTGATTATCCTTTGAAAGAATTACTATAAGAAATGTTCTTCATGTCAAATTTAAAATAAAAAATTTTGAAATTTGAATTTTGAATTTTTGGCTCCAAACTAGTCAAGTCATCCCTAGTGAAGAGACATACCCATTCAGAGAGGTATACCACTATATAATGAGCATTCAAAATCCTCCACAAGGAACCATTCAACTTCTCACAAGACAAGTAATATTTTGGGCATCCGAGCGAAGGAGGAGGAAAAAGAGGGACAAGAAGGTTGAATTCATATCTAGTGCCTATCTTTCTCTCTATTGACCTCACACATGTGAATTTCTAGGCAACATATTTTGGGCAAGACGAAATTCTGGGCAGTTTCTAAATTATAGGGCTGAATTGCTTGGCAGACTAAGAGGTCGAGTTTCTGGGTTTTTGGACAATTTTTGGGAGGAGGAATTTCGGCCTAGGGTAGATTAGATTAGGCTGAATTATTGGGCAGATTAGAAACTTATATTGAGGGTTATTGAATAGGCTTGACCATAAACATTGCTGGTCAGTTTGACCTCATAGTTGACTAGTTGCATTAGATGTATCTCTTGTTGAAATGAAGAATTTTTCTAAGCAAAAGGTTGTTGGGTTTTCCCCCCAAGTGGGTTTTCATAGCGTAAATATTTTTTTCTCTATGTGCATTATGATTTCAATTGTATTTATGGTTTTATGGTTGAATTTATGAAGTATAATTGCTTAACGATAAACTAAAAATGTTAAAAGAAGATCTACATCATTTGAAGTAATTGTTAGAATTTCAAAAATGTGTGCTTGTATTTATTGCACTTGAAAAATCAACATATCCAACATCCCATGCGAGCAACAGGTACCTCCAGACTCATAGGCCAAGTTGGCTTGCTTGCAGAAATAGATCACTTCCACTCCATTCCCAAAGACAAGCAACCAGATCTTAGAAAAAGCTAATGAATTATTCCATGACTCTAGAATGTTTTCGTTGCACATAGATCTGTCACTACTAGACAGCTAAGAGAATTGCCCCACTTGTTGCAAGGAAGGAGCCCAAGCACACTAGAAAATCTAGAGAGAAAGGTCTCTCCTCATAGAGCAATAAAACAAAGGAAGTGTTGACATTGTAATGATTGAAGTGGGATGGTTCACATGTATATTACATGTCTATAATTTTGTTTAAAATTATAAAACCTTAAAAAGATCTTTGTAGTGAATGTTGTTGAGATACCCTCATTGAATTCTATTCAAAATATTCACTACCTTATAATGAAACTAGTTGGTTGAAATATGTATTTTTTAAAATAAAAATAAAATATCTTTTTAAATGAAAAAATAATGCTACTTATAATACAATATATATATATATATATATATATATACAATTAAAAAGTTTTATTGAAATAACTTTTTGAATATCCATATTAATTAATATATTGCGATATCAAATTCATATATATATAGAGAGAGAGAGAGAGAATTTTAATATTCACCATAATAAAATATTTCAAAATATAAGGTTAAATAACATTGACCTATATTTAATATTTAAAATATATATTAATAACAAAATAATATTTTAATATGGATAATGTGATCCATAAATAAAATATTTTTTAATATTCACCATAATAAAATATTTCAAGATATAAGGTTTTTTTTCACGTGGAAAAAAGTCGTAATTTTCATTAGTCAATAGAAAATTACATTTTGCAGATGTGATAACATATACTGAATGAGGCCATCTCCCTCTCTGTTCAGAAACATGGTATATATATACAGCATGTATATTCATCCATATGTTCTGTACCAAAAAAGAAAAAACCAAAAAGGATTACTTTACTTTTCCTCCACGCAGGGAGGGACAAAATTCTGTAAATATTCATATCTCCGCATATGTTCAGCAGAGCAATAATTCAAAAAACTAATAAAGGTTCCAGCTTGTGAAATATATGTCTCCGCGCATGTTCAGCAGAGCAGTAATAAAAAAACTAATGAAATTTCTGGCCTGTGTCGACCGTGAAGTCCATAAGCTGTTAATATATAAGCGTATTGTTGTATTATAAAACTATGGTGTTTATGAACACCGTGCTTGAAAATACCAAAAAAAAGGAGTAATAAAATGATGGTGCCAATCTACTGAGTGTTTCCTCTTTGAGCTCGCAGGTCTATGTAAGGCCTGTGATGGTAACGGTAGATGGTCCCATCCATATCCTCCTCCACTAACCAGTCTTCCTCTTGCCTCTGCGCTGCTTGCTTGGACAATTGGTCTGCCCCTGAGTTGCGCTCCCTGTATATATGATTACAATCAAATTTTTCAAAAGCAGCAATTAGCCTGTGTGATTCCACCAGCAGATGATGTAAAGAAAAAACATTGCAATTTGTTTTTCTGCTGAGCCAATTACAAACTATTTGAGAATCTCCAAATAATTGTAGTTTTGTGCAGTGTTTTTGTAGTGCAAAATGAATCAGATTCATGGCTGTGGAGAGCTCTGCGAAATTGTTGGTGCCTCTTCCCAAAAACATCTGAAGCTTGAAATAGTGTGATTCCCGGAGGTAGAGCAGTGCGCCCCCGCCACAGCCTATGGCTTGGGCTGAGCCATCAAAATAGGCCCAGGGGTAGGATTTGTCAATGTGCTCAGGGGAGATGGTTCGGGGCGGGGCCAAGGGAGGGTCGTCCGGGAGGAGGGCATAATCAGCCATGATGTGAGCTCTGATGGAGGGCCAGGATGGGAGCTGTTGATCGAAGATGGAGCGATTGCACGCCATCCAGATAGACCAACACATAAGGAGAGGGATGTTCCGAGCCTTGCCCGAGTGGTGTTCAAACCAGTGAATCCAGGCGTCCATGATGGTTTGTCCAAACCATCTGTGGGGGGAGGAGAGATCAGAGGTGATGAGGGACCATTGTTCCATAACCACAAGGCATTGTAAGAAGGGATGTTCTGTGTCTTCATCGTTGTTCCTGCATAGGTGGCACCAGAAAGGTCCATGAAAAGACCTTTTCTTCAGATTTGAGCCAGTAAGTACTTTATTGAATAGGATAGCCCACATAAGCATTCGGGTCCTGGGGGCGGCTTTGAGCTGCTAGATGGCCTTCCACCACTGTTGTGGTTGTTCAGGCTGGTAATGGTTCATAAGCTGCAGGTACCCTTCCTTCGGAGTATATGTGCCATGTTATGCATGGGCCCATACCAACTCATCATTCTCCTCTGTAATTCTGATGCGTGCTTGGCTAAGCGCATCAATGTAGTTCTCCCAATCAGTCCTCCACTGGTCCGGGATGTGAAGGGCATCAGCCGTTCTCCAGGCTTGTTGGAATAAGCTGGAATTTGCATTATCAGCTATATGTGCAATATGAGTGATGCCTTGTTCCGCCAGATGTTCCCTTAACTGTGCTGTGATCTGATGGGTATTGCCACATCCGATCCAAGGGTCGATGCCTATGCGTATTGAATTCCCTTGTTGAATCCGCTAGGTTAGGCCGTCCCGGATGAGAGGGAGGGAAGTGATGACCGCCTTCCAGATGTTAGAGTGTCTTCCCTGTTCCCTTTGCTCTCTGCGGATCCAGCTGTGAATACTCTCCGGGGCTATATATTTATCCTCTACCACTCTTTTCCAGAGGTTGTTGGTTGTGAGCAGTTGCCAACCTAGCTTTGCTGCCAGAGCTTTAGAGAAGAGATCTAGTCTTTTGATGCCCCAGCCTCCCCACTTTTTTGGCTTTGCTATAGTATCCCACTTGACCCATGCAAAAAGGTTCCCTTGTTTATGTCCTTTCCACAGAAAACCACAGCAGATCCTTTGTAGACGGCTTAGAATACCTCTGGGGATCCAGGCCAACGACATCCAATACACTGGTGTAGCTTCCAGGACAGCTTTGATGAGTGTGAGTCTTCCTGCCCTGGTGAGATATCTGTTGTACCAAACATTTAGTCTTTTCTCTACCTTGGCTATGAGCCAGGTCCAGTCCGCAATTTTATATCCCCCATGCTTTACCCTGAAGCCCAGGTATTTTAGGCCTGCCTCCATCTGATGAATTTGAAAAGGGAAGCGGTTCTCCATGAAGTTTATCTCATTAGCAGAGCATCCAGTAGCAGTGAGAGTCGATTTTTGGATGTTGATTACCATACCTGTGGCTTTCTGGAAAAGATCAAAAATGTGTCTTAATGCAGAAGAGTCGGCCAGGTTACCATTTAGGAAGATAAGCACATCATCCACAAACAACAGATGAGTGAGGGAGCAGTTATCAGAGATTTTGATCCCTTTGATCCTTCCCCTACTGTGTTCTGATGTTATCAATCGGCTAAGCCCTTCCATGATAATGAGGAAAAGAAGAGGGGATAAGGGACATCCCTGGCGGAGGCCCCTCTCCGCTCTAACAAGATATAAGGTTAAATAACATTGACGTATATTTAATATTTAAAATGTATATTAATAACAAAATAATCTATTAATATGGATAATGTGATCCATAAATATAATCTTTGAATGCTTATATTAATCAAAATATTTCAATGGCAACAAACCATCCATATATTATATAGAGAAATTGAAAAAAACAATTTCTTATAGTTAAAATATTTCTATTAGTCTCTACAAGGTAAAGCAATGAAATTTTATCCTTACACTAAAAAGTTGAGAATCTTTAAAGAAAAAATAATAATAATAAAAAATAAATATTTTTATAAAAGAAAATTCAAAAAATATTAAAAGTAAATATTTGTATATTAAAATTTCTTTAAGTAAATATTATGGTGAAAAATTACGAAGTGTGAAAATTTATAATTTTCTAAATTGATTTTTATTTAATTTTCAACAAGCGAGGGACATCAAGAATGGGGCGGGGATGGGGTGATCATTCATTCTGAGAACAATAAGTAATTCAAATTTGCATGGGGATTGGGAGAGGCGACCAACACTGTTGCGGAAGTCTATACTTTGTATCAGGGAATAAAACAATTTGTGCATTTAAACATACAAGAGATCATTGTGCTTGGAGAGTGTCTCCTCATACTATCCAAAATTATAAGCAAAACACTCCCCATGGATCTTAAGCTAGCCCATATTATCAAACAAATTCTTAATCTTCCCAGTCATATGTAGAAAACAATTTTCCATATCCTAGGGATGAGAAACTTGGTAGTAGATGAAATGGTTAATTCAGGATCTTCTCTCCCTAAGGGAGATTTCACATTCCAAGGCCAGATAAAAAAGGACCCTCTCCCTTAATACTCTTTATGAAATGCATCATTTGTTATAATTCAATCAAATAAATAACAACACAGGGTTCCCTCCTTATGTATATTATATGTTTACGTTGGAGTACATGCACCCTCTGAAAATGATGGATTCTAGATTGCTTGGTCCTAAATCCTGTGGACACACTTGTATTATGCCAAAAGTGGTTATGACACCATCAATCCTTCTAACATAACCATGATGAGCGATCAAGTGAAGTATATGAAGAATCATCGACAAATTGCATTCCAATGGAATTTCTAAATCAAAAGGAGAAGTTGGACGAAATTCCATGGAGGTGAAATGTCCCATTCATAATTCTAAGTACAGGGGTTTATACAGTGGTAACTCATGCCTGTGCATGGTGGTGAAAGGTAAAATTCTTTGCTTGGATGCCTAGAATGGACTGTAAATCCTCTTTATTAGACTACCATATGGGTTGCTTCGTGGTTATAACAAACTCAATTTTGGATCTTTGACCTTTCCTTCAGAGTGTATATCTCAGAGGAAAGTCTCTTATTCCATCCATTTTTATCAAATTCCTCTATGTCTTTCAGTCCCCGACCTACATTTTGAGGTTATCTATCTATTTTTTATGTTACTTTTCGGTGCACCCCCTCGATGATTTGTTCAATGATTCTTCAGGTCCACTCTTTTTAGGGCAAGGCTATCCTAAGGCTCTGTCTTGTCTACCTATTCTTCCCATGTCTCTCATTGCTTGTCATCTTGGACAAAGAGATATCATGACCTTATTAAAGTCTTTGTTACTGCTACTTGGTACTCTAATGGATGGAGAATGAATATCAATGGTTGCCCTCTTGGATTTTAGTATCAATTCTCACAGTGTTGACACCCTTATAGAGAAGGTCTGGGATACCGGACTCTCTGTGCTTTCAATGTTTTGTATTCATATTTTAGTTGTGACTCAAAAGAATATGACTTCTAGGGGTGATCATATTGAAGACCATAAAAGGATTGCCCAACATAAAATTTCCTCCATTTATCAAGGAATTCAATCCAATCAAAACTACAATTACAACTTGAAATTCAAGTGAAAGTTTTGCTACCTCAATTGGATGAGAGGCATACTCACATGGGAAAGCTCCAGTGGGAAAATCATGAAGAGAAAATCGTCCTCAAAGGTTATCAAACTCATAAATAAGCACAATGGATGAATTGCAAGTTTTTTTTTTTCCAATTTACCACTTCTTGTGCCATTATAAGCAATGTAAATGGCCCTCTAGCAATGATTATTTAAAAATGAAGCATCTAAAAAATAAAGACTTTATGATAGAATTAGAAACACTAGGAATAGTCTCTGTAATCAATTTTGGCATGTACAATATGATCTTTATGCTTAGAACTTTTGAATACAAAATATTCACGGTTTCGGTTGAAAATAAAATAAAATTCAACAAGTGATTTCTGAGAAAAAATGTGTAATTCTAATATATTTTTATGTAAATTAATAATCTTGAATTTTCTATGTGAATAAAAAATGGTTTCAACACATTAAATGGGGCACTTTAAAATGTTTTGGTTTTTATGGTGAGAATCTAACAATATATTTTAGATGGTATTGTGATTTTTTGTTGTTTAAAATGTGTTTTTGAATGCATAAATGGATCAATGCCTTGAAAAACCCTTCAAACACTGTAATTATGTAGATTACACAACTCAAACTTATGGTTCCAACAAATCTTTACATTATTTGAGTAAAAATCTACCGAGAAAAAGTCTAGAATGTCGAACAATTAGACTATGATCATCCAAATAACAAATATAATGATATATCACATCCTTATAAAATAATCACAATTTTCAATAATAATGATTATTATCATTTAATTTTAGAGTTGTGATTTTTTTGTGAATTAAGTTTTGTATTACTTTAGAATTTCAACATACATGTTATACTCCTATATCAGTAGGTGTCATATTTCATGATTGATTGGTTGAGCTATGTAATATGTTCATCTCTTTCCTTGTTGCAAAGGTTTTCCATATTATCAAAAAATATAAAAAATGTAAAGAAGGTATGCCCTAAAAGAAAAATCAAAGGGTAAAAAGAATAAAATGGTCAAAAAAGTGAAAGAAATGAACCCCAAACAAAGAAAGACCAGGAAAGTGTGCAAGTCCAAAATGCCACTACTTTTTCATTTTCTATAATAAGAATTGTGTGCAGCTTGATTGATTTATGCCACAATTGATGAATGGCCAAACAACTTAATCTTGGCTAGTTCATATTTGAATTTCCAGTTTTAGAGATAGAGAATAAAATCTGACCAAACTGTTTAATCTTGGTAGATAAGTAGATAGGTAGAGAAGCAAAGGAGCTCAACAATTTAATTTGAGCCCTTAGAAGTAATAAGTGCAGACTTAGGTAGACTTACCATGGAAAGAAAAAAAAAAGTTGATGAGAGTTTGCTAGTCCAAGTGCACCCAAAGAAAGAAGGAAAAAATGCTAGGCAAAGTAGGCAGGGTAGGTAGATTGGTGTTGTAGAAGGATACTTGTGATGGATCATGTCTCTCAATGTGTTAACTTTCACTTCTATCACAAGAGCAAGGCATACATTATACTTGAGGTAGCTCAAGCAAGGCATGGTTGAAATAACTAACTCCCCTTCATCTTTTTCCCTAAATCATTTACTAATTTCCCCCCAAAGTATTAAGATTTGTTCTTAATATCATTCATAAATCACTCATCTCATTTCATAAACATTTCCTAAGTAAAACCCTATTTTACTTAGGAAAATAGCAAATACATCATATAAACCCCTTTTCCACTTCGAAGCCTAAGTTTGACATGAAAAGACAACTGTTTTTAACTTAGTGCTGGTTCATTACATTTTTTCATATTAACGTTTAACATATATTATTTAAATCCCGCTTTATTACCCAATCCCGTATTGTATAAAAATATTAAAAACCCAAAATATTACATATCCCTGCCCCGGTTAAACTATAACCATATTCGTTGTATATAAAATAGGGATTAATAAGTTTATTTGAAACTTATTAAGAACCCTCCCCGTGCACCATACAGGATTAATTAACCATCCGGGTTAATTAAAAATCATACCCCGCAAACCAATCAAACCCTGAAACGATTAAAATATTATTTATTTGTTTTCGGGCCCGCACAGTTAACTCCCCGCCAAGTTCACTTTCCGTCCGCCGTTTGATCAGATCCCTCACATCCAACGATCGACGATCAATATCGCGACCGCCTTTCCACCGAACGTTAACACACGATCGCTCAGCGGTTTTCCGCTGTACCTCCGCCACGCGTCGCGCTCCCAGTATGCTCGCTCGCCCTCCGCCCGAAACCACTTGGCCCAAAAGCGGTGCGGGAAAAACCGCTTATCACCCCCCGCTGACGTCATCTGCTAACGTCCTCTGTCCAGTGCTGACATCATCCGCCACATCACCCACCACGTCATTTGCCCCCATACTCCTGCTGACGTCAACCGTACTGCTTACGTCATCCATCCTTCAAATCAAAAAATTCCCGCCAAAACTTCATTTTGTCGAATAAAAGGGTAAAATCGTCATTTTTGCTACATTTTTATGCATACAGCGCTCTAGGCATTTAAAACTTCCGAGTTCACAGGTCCAGTTTTCAACTATCGCCCGACTAGAAAAGCCACAAGGCGAGCTCCGCATCCTGCCATTCAACCTGCATAGTATAGTCTTCCTCTTTAAATACAGTTTGAAACAACACCGAGGGACTTCCAGGCTCGTAAAAAAAAGAAATAAAAGGATATACAAGGATACTTGCTACCCTAACCAGTGGACCTTCAGAGACATAAATTTCCAGATAACAGTGGTGAGAAGACACATTAGCTGTTTTTGTTTTGCTAGAACACGATGGACATCGATGAGCAGGAGTCAAAACACAGTTAAAGAGTATCAGTTCAGAATTAAAGTGTATTAGATAAGCGATAAGGATGTCAGAGCAGAATTAAAGAAAGCGGATCAGAAGTAAAGAGGGGCATATCAAAATTAAAGAGCACAATTAAGACAGGCAGCCGGCGCAGAGTTACTACAGAAGACACGTGCTTGCCGAATTAAAGAGCCTGCCTCCAACACAACACCAGTTTACCCTTTTCCTATCATAGAGACTAGCTGTTTCTATTTTTGTAAACTCTTATTAGTTAAAACCTAGATATTATCTCACCGTTGTTATGAGATATTTGTTGTACATATTTTGTTGTATAAATACCCCCTCCATTAGAGTATTGAGGGGTGGTGTGTGGATTCCTAGACTCTGCTGTAATATTGAAATTTTGGAATAAAGAGCTGTTGGAATCAACTGTTGTTTGGCCTACTAGATGAAGAATTGAAGCAGAGGACTTGTCACAGATTTCTTGAATCAACCTCTAGATCAATAAGTCCTCTATATCTTGTGTTTTAAAGTTTTCTAGTTTACTATATCATCTGTGTCTCATAATCTGAATGATAAAGAAAAAGGTTAATTTCAGAATATGCTTGATTGCACTCTGTTTTTAGTCTTTATTTTTCTCTGTGTTTTCTTCAGAATTAGAATAAGCAGTGAAATCTTAATTGCCCCTGTTTCCTAGTTCTTTCATGTTGATTATTTGCTAAAGAATTCTTAACTGCTCCTTATCAGTAATCATCCATTTTCCCTCTTTCAATAGGTTGAAGGATTCTTAATTGCCCTTTGCCCATTTGAGCCCATTCCATCTGTTGCCAGTCTTTATTTGTTTCCTATTTGACTACCTTGCTCTGTGAATCCATCCTCTGTTAAGAAACCAAATCTAGAAAGCCATCTTCTTTGACTCCATTAGCCCAATGGACTAAACTATTCTATTTTACTTCTCTGTTCTATTGAATCTCACAACCCAAACTCAAACAAAACCCTTGAACTTCATAACTAGCCTAATACCTTTAAAAACAAAGCTAAATCATAAAGAGAGAGCCCTCTCTGGATATAGATTGGCTAGATTCTGTATCTAAAAGATTGGTTTGTGGTTACCTCAACATCCTTCCATTTCTTACAACTTTTGGGAAAACCTGAGTGATAACATCATTGGCGACTCCACTAGGGACTGAATAATGGTTTGTTACTATTGTTTATTTCATAAGCTACAGATGGAGCCTGAAGCTAGCCAGGTAGCCTTTGAAATGCTTTTGCTTTGCAATTGCAGAAGTAAACGAATGCTACTTCAGTCTATCTCCAATCTAGTTTATGGACTGGATAGTTGGTTTCAAATACTTGATCAGTTCCTCTTCTCAAAAAATGTCTTTATGAAAGTTCAAAACTCCCACATCTAAAACCTCCTAGAAAAGATTGTTAAAGTTGTATTGTTAAATCTATTCCAAGAAAAAACCAAAAACATACCTAGAAACTAGCTTCAGAAAAGATTCATTACACCAGATCAAATCCTGATCCTAATCCCTCACCTATGTTTGAAAATCCTAATCTGATTCCTAGGATCCTTAGAAGACAAGAGAGCCAAGAAAATTCTCCTAGTTCTCGACCTCTATAATCTCAAAATCCTGTCCCGTGAGATGGATCTACCCTCAGGACCAACATGTTGATAAGCATTTTGAAAACTCTTTATTAGAGACCTTTTCAGAATCTGGGTTAACCCACACAGTTAAAAATTCAATATTCATTGAAAATTTGCAGATTGAAGTTGTTACTTCACACTTTGACAGACATTTGCAGAACTCCATTCAATCTGATCTTACCTCTGAAAGAACACCAAACCTTTCTGTGATTACTACAACTTCTCCAAGTTCACCATCAGCACCTCAAACTACCATTTCCACTTCTCCATCTGCAACACACATTCCCATTGTTATCCCTACTCCTCCAGTTGTCACTTCTATTTCTGCAACCATGGAAAACCAATACACTCCCCTGCTCTTACCTGCCAATCCAGGGGCTATGCCCCAAGACTATCAAAGTAAAATCCCTTCTTTTGAAGGTACTGGCACTTACACAACTCAACAACATACCAATAAAATGATCGACTATTTTGAAAGTTATGAGATTGATGTTGATGATGTTAGAATGAAGGTATTTGTTCAAAGTTTAACTGGAGATGTTAGAACCTGGTTTAGAGCCCTCCCTGCCAACAATATCAATTACCCACAAGCTCTTTATCAGACCTTCTTGAACAGATGGGAAAAGAAGAAAGATCCTCTCCACATTTTATCAGAGTATGAAAACCTAAGAAGAGGCACACAAGAAACTGTCCAAGATTACTATACCAGATTCAATAATGTCTACAATGCTATTCCTCAAAATCTCAGACCTCCTCCAGATTTGGCCTTGATCAAATTCCCTAATGCATTTGATTCTGATATGGCATATCAACTTAGGGAAAGAGCTCCCTGAAACTTAAAAGAGATGTAGAGTATAGCTGTCAGTGTTGAGGCCAACCTGATATGTAAACGATCTAGAGCCAAAGCTGAAAGGAGGACACCTTTCAAAGAAGAACCTTCTTCCTTTGAACAGAAATTAGATGCTATTATTAAAGGAATGGATAGACTTGGAGATAGAGTAGAAAAATTGAGAGAAAATCCCCTTGGGATGGTCAACCAAGCAATACTGGGAGAAATCCAAATTTCAAGAAGAACCAAAATCCTAACACTGGAAAGACAGGGCCTAACCAAACTATTAGGCCCTCATTTCAAGAAAATTATGTTGAAGCCTCAACTTCTGATGAACCAATAGAAGAAACTCAAATTAATTTGTGGGACTCAATAATGGACAACAAGTTTTCTTGACCCAAGAGGATCAAGAAGCTCACATCCTTAAACCATTCCAAACTTAGTCAGGTGAATCATTTGACTTTCGGGAGGGATATGATACAACCATTTATGAAGTCCACAAACAGTACAATCTGAGGAGCAGAAGAATAGATATCCCTGAAACCAGTAAACAGAAAGATACCAAGCAACCGAACAAAGGTAAGATCAGTACCCCCGTTGTACATATTCTTTCTAAAACAGGTCCTAACCCTGATAACCCAATTGTTGAAGATATATCAGACAATCAACCACCTGACAGACAATGTTTCACTTCTATTCCTCCTAAAGGAAAAGTAGGAGAGCCTCTAGAACTCGATTTGGAAACAACTTCAGCCCATAATCCCACTCCTGAAGAGGAGAGAAACGCAGAAAATCCAGTTGTTCGAATTACAAAAATTCAGACCGAAAAACCTTTCAATCTTGAGACAGAAGTAGGCAAACTAAAGATAGCTGTTCCATTATCAGAATTAGCTAAACATGATGTCTACAGAAGTCAAATCAGCAGATCACTCAAAATTTCTGTAAACGAAGATTCAGTAAATGTTTTTGATGACCAGCCTGAATTGATATTTGGCCTTGGAGTAAATGGAAAAATAGTAGAGGGAGAAGTTCCTCCTTTCTATGTGGGTTTAAACATACATGATAAAATACTCCATAATGCCATGTTTGATTCTGGTGCTTCTCATAACTTAATGCCTAAATCTGTAATGGAGAGACTAGAGCTTGACATCACCAGGCCATATAAAGACCTTTTCTCTTTTAATTCAAGCCAGGTCAAATGTTTGGGTTTAATCAAAGACTTATGTGTGTCACTAGTCCAATATCCTGCCAAAAACATCCTAATGGACGTAGTAGTAGCTGATATTCTACCAAAGTATGGCATGTTATTATCTAGATCTTGGGGTGCCAAGCTTCAAGGATCTCTACAGTTAGACATGTCTTACGCTACTATTTCAGTGTTTGGTCAACCCAAGAGACTATACAGAGAAACCTTAATGAAGTATGTAGTAAGTAGTCAAGAGAAACCTCAAAATTTCCCTATCTACTCAGTGCATTCAGATATGGATTCTATTATCATTTACAATGTTGAAATTGATCCCCCACGTGCAATAAAAGTTCTAGCAGATGAAACAGAAAAAATTGCAAATGAGAGGTCTAGTGTCTGAATCCAAGAAATTTCTGAAAATCATGAAAAATCAGATGAACCAGAAGAAACTGAAAAACTAGATCTCCCTATTGAACAGATCCCTGAAACTCCAGATACTAATTATGAATATGAAATCCTTTGGTGCTTAGAATTTGATGGTTCTGTGAACAAATTAGGAGTAGGAGCAGGAGTCTGGGTGCACAATCTTGAAAACAATCATGTTGAAGGCCATGCCTACAGGTTAAACTTCAGGTGCACTAATAATATGGCTGAATATGAAGCTCTGTTGCTAGGTCTTAAACTGGTCAAGAAATTGGGAGCAAATAGAGTGTTGGTCTTAGGAGATTTTGATTTAATCATTCAATAGATAAAATGGAAGTTCTTAACAAATGATCCCAGATTAAGAGAGTACAGAAGAACAACTATAGAGATCCTCAATACATTTCTAGAAACTCAGCTTGCCAAAATCCCGAGAAAACACAACGTGCAAGCTCATAGCCTAGCAATGTTTGCCAGCACCTGTAAATTACCATTTGAACCAAATCATCAATTCACAGTTGAAATTAGACACAGGCCACCCATACCTGATAATGTCTTGAACTGGCAGGTATTTGACAGTGATAATCAGATCAACAATTTTTTAACCCTAGAAGAAGAATTTTTCAGCACTAACGTAGATGGAGATACGGTTAGTGAGTTGGATCCAACAAATTAGATAGGAATAGACATTTCAGCAGAAAATGCAACTCAAATGCTTCATCCAACGAAATTTACCAAAGAGGAAATACAAGATCTTAAAGAAACAGATGTTGATGAGATTATTGAAGGAGAATCTGAAATTATCAATTTGAAAGACAATCATTTGCCCAAAGGATTAACTCCTTTGGAAGATCTCTTTGATTTCAACGATATTCCAAAGAAACCTCAGATGGAACCTCCAAAAGCAGACATTGAAGACTACAACATAGGAACTAAAGAGAATCCAAAAATGGTGAAATTGTCCAAATCTTTGCCCCCGGATAAAAAATTGAAGTATGTTGAACTGATCAAAGAATTCCAGGATGTTTTTGCCTGGAGCTATGAAGAACTGAAGTCTTATGACACCTTTGTAATTCAGCATACAATACCCCTCAAGGAAAATAAAAAACCATTCAAACAAAAGCTTAGAAGAATCAACCCTGTACTGCTTCCTTTAATTGAAAAAGAAATCAAACGAATGCATGATGCAGGGATAATCGCTCCAATCAGATTTTCAGAGTGGGTATCTAATTTAGTGCCTACCAGGAAGAAAACATGAGAAATAAAATTATGTGTCGACTTAAGAAATGTAAACAAGGTTTCATTGAAAGACAATTACCATTTACCTCAGATGGATTATATTTTACAAAGAGTAGTAGGTGCTTCTAGGATTTCACTTTTGGATGGGTTTTCAGGTTTTAATCATATTCTGGTTCATCCTGATGATCAAGAAAAAACTGCATTCACAACACCATGGGGCACATTCAAATATGTTAAAATGCCGTTCGGACTTAGGAATGCAGGAGCAACCTTTCAACGAGCAATGGACATAGCTTTTGCAAAAGAGATTCATGATTTTCTGGTTATATACCTAGATGACCTCACTGTGTTTTCTAGATCAGATCAACAACATTTAGATCATTTGAGACAAGTGCTTTTAAAATGAAGAAAGTATGGTATTTCATTAAATCCCAAAAAGTCTTTGTTTGGTCTAGAGGAAGGCAAACTGTTAGGCCATATCATCTCCAAATATGGCATCAGAGTTGATCCTTCTAGAGTAGAAGCTATTCTGCAAATACCCCACCCCAGAAATGTCAAAGAACTTCAAGCTTTCCTAGGGAAGATTAACTTTTTGAGAAGATTCATATCTAATTTGGATGAATTAATTAGATTGCTGAACAATATGTTAAAAAAGGATTCGAAGGTTAAATGGACAGTAGAAGCCAAACAAGCATTTGAAGAAATTCAATGGCTTTGACCAGAACACTAGTCCTCACAAGTCCAAAGTTCGATAGAGACTTCATAATTTTCTCATTTGCATCAGGACACACTATAGCAGCTGTTTTACTGCAGAAAGATGATCAAGGATGTGAAAAACCCATAGCCTTTTTCAGTAAAGCACTTAAATATGCACCTCTAAACTACAAAATCATGGAAAAACAGGCTTTTGCACTTGTGAAAGTTATTCAAGACTTCAGAGTCTATATTTTGTACTCCCATGTAATAACTTATGTACCAAATGCTGTTGTCAAAGATATCCTGACTCAGGATGGAATTGAAGGCAAACGAGGTAAATGGATAGCTAATATATTGGAGTATGATATTGAAATAAAACCTGCAAAGCTTATAAAAGGACAGGGATTGGCTAAACTCACGACTGAAACAAACTTTTAAGCCCCGGATATTAATGAACTGGATAATGAACAGGAGATGGCAACTCCACAAATCAGCCAGGCCTTCTTAGAATCACCTTGGTATGCTGATATAGCTCATGTATTATTAAACCTGCAGGCTCCTCCAGGGTTATCCAGAATAAAGAAAAGGTTTTTAAAGATGAAAGCTTCAAAATTCTGTATTTTAGATAATGCTCTTTTTTGGAAAAATCATGAAGGTATTTTATTGAATTGTTTAATAAAAGAAGGAGCTGACAAAGTTCTCAAAGAATTTCATGCAGGGGAATGCGGTGGACACCTTTACTGGAAATCAACTGCAAACAAAATCATAAGGGCTGGATTTTACTGGCCAACCTTGTTCGTTGATGTAAAGAAGTTTGTCACTGCTTGCCACAAATGCCAAATTTTCGAAGGCAAAAGGAAACTGTTACCCTTACCCTTGAGTCCAATTTCCGCTGAAAAACCCTTTCAACAATGGGGTTTGGACTTCATTGGAGAAATACACCCTCCCTCTTCTAGCCAACATAAATTGATTCTTACTGCCACAGACTATTTCACCAAATGGATAGAAGCCATTCCTTCTAGACAAGCCAATGATACAGTGATTATAGGATTCTTAGAAACCAACATATTGTCTAGATTTGGCTGTCTTGAAAAGATCATAACTGATAATGCTGCTGCCTTCAAGTCCAAGAAAACGATAAATTTCTGTAACAAATACCATATCACTTTAGGCCATTCCACAGCCTATTACCCTCAAGGTAATGGTCTAGCCGAGTCTTCCAATAAAAGCCTGATTAATATTATTAAGAAATTGTTGGAAGAGAACAATAAAAACTGGCACAAGAAACTCATAAATTCACTATGGGCAAATAGACTTATTACAAATAGATCTATTGGAACTAGCCCTTATGAGTTAGTCTATGGCATGGAGGTTGTATTTCTATCATCTTTAGGAGTTCCTGTAATGAAATCACTGCAAGAAGCTCAAGTGGAACCCAATGACATTCAAAGGAGAATAAATCAGACCATCCATTTGCAGCAGACCAGAGAAGAAGTGCACCAAAGATCCCAAGTGTTACAAGAAAAACTCAAGAAAATATTTGATAAAAATACCAAAGCAGAAGACTTCTACATTGGAGACAAAGTTCTAAAGTTGGATTCCAGGAGAGAAGAAAAAGGAAAACATGGGAAGTTTGACTTCCTGTGGAAAGGGCCATTTATCATCCAGGCATTGCAAGGGAACAATACTTACTTTCTGAAGAGCCTGGATGGTACAGAAACAAAAGAAGGACCAGTGAATGGTTGAATGCTAAAACATTACTTTGATCCAGTTTTTTGATGTATTCTGACTCTAACATATACATACTAAATCCTTGATAATGTCACAGTTTGGATTGGATAGTAACTTGTTGCAGTTGAAGCCCGAAGAGAAGGCCTTAAGCTTCACAAGTGTGCTGTCATACATACAATAAAGCAACCAGCAAAGGAATATTTCAGAGCACAGTAAAAGTTATTCAGAAGGCTCTCTGACCTGCTGTTCTTGACTTTCCACCAAGGAAAACCATCCCCAAGTGGAGCCACTGTTATACTCCTATACCAATAGGTGTCATATTTCATGATTGACTGGTTGAGCTCTGTAATATGTTCATCTCTTTCCTTGTTGCAAAGGTTTTCCATATTATCAAAAAATAAAAAAATAAAAAAAATGTAAAGAGGGTATGCCCTAAAAGAAAAATCAAAGGGTAAAAAGAATAAAATGGTCAAAAAAGTGAAAGAAATGAACCCCAAACAACAAAAGACCAGGAAAGTGTGCAAGTCCAGAATGCCACTACTTTTTCATTTTCTGTAAAAAGCATTGTGTGCAGCTTGATTGATTTATGCCACAATTGATGAATGGCCAAATAGCTTAATCTTGGCTAGTTCATATTTGAATTTCCAGTTTTAGAGATAGAGAATAAAATCTGACCAAACTGTTTAATCTTGGCGGATAAGTAGATAGTTAGAGAAGCAAAGGAGCTCAACAATTTAATCTGAGCCCTTGGAAGTAATAAGTGCAGACTTAGGTAGGTGTTACACAGTAATTTGTCACTGTCTCCCTGTCAGTCTTCCTACTGTGTCATGAGTTCAAATCAATCATGCTCATGTTCTCTAATGTGGCCAAATGACCCACTTTGCCAAAGTTTTTTCCATCATCGCAACTGTTATTCAAATAACCGCGCTGACTGGCGCCTCATAATACAATGAATGTGCTGCCAGCGTGGAAGCACACGTGTTTTCCGCGCTGGTCGAATTTCATGAACCAGCGCATCTTCCATTTATATTGAGTCGCGCTGACATAACCTTCCTGTTAATCAGATGCGATGTCAGCGCTCCAGTGCAGTTATACACCCGCGCTGATCTAGTTTGGGTGAGTTTGTTCTAACAGCCGGCCTTCCAGATGACTCCAGACCTGGTTGTTGGCTTTGTAAATGTCGCCCTCCCTTCTCTGGCATGTTTGTTTCGTCATTTGAGCCACCTTCATTGGAGATAAGCTTATCCTCCCACCATTCATGGAGACTCCTTCTCCTATTTAAGCCTCTACCATTGCCATGAGCAGCTAGTTTTTGATAGTGTGGAATTGATAATGCTTAGAGTGCTGCTGCTAGTAGGTAGTTGGTGTGACAAGTGTGGATTTTCTAGAGAGCTTAAGGAAGGTTGTGAAGTATTTCTTGTGTGAGAGAGAGTTTTTGTCTTGGGAGATCTACCTCCAAGGGTGAATGCTTAAGAGACTTGCTGGCTGGACCCTCTTGAGAAGGACTCAACATCAGAACTTTGGTTGTACCTTTCTCTGTTATTGATTAATAATAGATGACTACTATTATGGTTCCACTTTCATTTATCTTTGTAATGGTTAATGTGAGTTATGTCCTTTCTGACTGATGTATAATTGCATTTATTAGATTTCACGCATGTGTTTGTGTTTCTCTTTGTGTGTGTAGGTGTCTATCCACGAGGATTGTGGAGGATCGTGACCGACCAAAGCAAAGGAGCGAGAGCGACATCTCTTCATCCAAAAATAGCGTTGGAATCCAAGTAGGTGTTCATTGCCTATCTTTTATTTGCAATTAGGAACTTGCATAGTAGCATTGACTGATTGTTGCTAGACCCATTCTGGGCTAGTAGGGATCGCCTCTATCCGTAGAGGGGATTTACCTCTCCAACAATTTGGCAACTCTGCTGGGGAGCTGGCCTTTGTACCTTCTTGTTCATTCTTGCTTTGAGTTTGATTGTTACTCTCTTTTCAAAGATTGGGGATTAGTTCTCTGCTTTTAGACTTCCTGGTTTAGTCTGGGAGGTGCCTTAATGGTTTAAAGAGTTATTGCCTTGGTTTGGGAGCTTTTGGCTTGATTGTGCCTGTTTTTTAGCCTCAACGCGGTTTATAACAAAACAGTCGCGCTGACATCGCATAGCTGTTTCTTTGACTTCATGGTCATCGCGCTTGTGCGTTTAACATTCGCGACGGTTCTGAAATCGAACCAGCACGCTTAAGTCGTGTACTTCCGCGCTGACAGCGCTTTGTTGCTATGCGTGGTTTTTGGTCAGCGCTTTGTTGCTGTGTATCACCCGCGATGATCCTGTAGAATTGAATTTTTTTCAATTTTGCTTCCTGAGCCTGTTGGTTTGACTATCCCCTGCTCTTTCCACCTCGTTTATGACTTGATTTCTATTGTCTGAATATTGGAGCACTTGCTTGCAAAGTCTTGTTGGGCGGATCTTGTTTTTGTGTCTTGTGACCTAGTGTTATCATCCCAATTTCGTTGGATTGGTTTTGTTTCGTTACTCGTTCACAAAGATTCGTTACTACTTGCCTTTGCTTTTGCGAAAACCTTCCTCTTTGCTTGCTTTGCTTGGTTGTTTAAGGGATTGTAATTGAATCAGTCTTCGTATTGTTTCGATTACTTTTCACTACCCGAACACAGATTACAGTTGTTTGGGCTCAACCAGCTCTTTTCACATTTGTTGTGTTTTTCATTGAGTGATTTTATTTCTCTTTACTCGGTGTTGCTGTCTCTCAAAATTCATTTTAAGTGCATTGTGCCATTGGAAAAAGAAATCGAACTAATATCTTTTGCATTCAATAGTTAATGGGAAAAAGAGCATTTCATTGATTTGTGTTCTCAAAAGAAAGAGTTTCATTTCCTTGCCATTAGCTGCATTAGATTGTTTGATTGATTGTGTTCATTTTGTTTGATTGAAAATTCTTAACCCTCTCATAGTTAGAATTCATCGAACGAAATGGTATTCTTTGGCATGTAGTTTGCATCTAGGCAATTGTGAGAGATCACACGGTAGGACCTGAAACCGAAACTTAATTCAAGATCAACCATAAAATAAACTGAATAAACCTAAAAACGCATTGGAACTTAACGCAAACATTTAGAGGTCTAGGCTAGAGACGTGTTCCGGCGTCTTTAAACATCGTCACTATTGTTTCGCGTTACGGTTGGGTGATTCCTCCTTCTGTGACTCGATAGTGGTCTAACACGGATTGTGCTCCCACATACCGTCGCGTATATAGGGAGACCCCACTAGGCTTTTATCCTTGATCCATAGGAAGCTGAGTCTGCCGCCTTGCGAACCGTAACGCACCAAACACAGCATTCGGGAAGATTGACTGCATTACGAAAAGTCCTTGGTTCTCATACGATTGCCAAGGTGTATAAGCAGTTTTACGGATTGCTTGGTAAACCCTTTGCCTAGAGTCTCCAGAGTAGTCATTTTTGATCCTTTTCGGACTCCTTAAAAGAAAAGGTGCCAGTGAGCGTCTTGTCACTTCGTGCTCATTAAACATTCGAAGGAGACTAGAGTCATCTTTTCATCCTTTTCTCGACTCTTGAAACATGAAAAGGTCAAGTTTAGTTCATGTGTCTTAAAAATTTATTCGGCCACGTTAACATCACCTGGTTAGATCTTGTGTGCATTAGTTTGAGTAGGGTCTTTTATCGTTAGATTCCTTTAGGTCTTGTTTGGGGTTTGTCATCCCGGTTGACCCTTCAACTCCCGTTCCAAGTGATCAAGGTTCTCCATCTTCTGCTGCTCCTAAGGTACCAGTGGTAAGCGATACTCTTCCTGTTATCCCGAGTATCCAACCCATCAACTCTCGTGCCCCGGGCGACGAAGATTACGAAGACGATTGGAACCCTATCTGGGAGCCTGACGAGGACGATATTCCGGTTACCCCCCCCCGGTGTTTCGTCTCCAATGTCTACTTCCCACATGGATGAGACATCTCCTAGCGCAGGTGAGACACCTGTGGTGTCGAATGTTGACACTCCTATCCCAGCTACTTCTCCACTTCCCCCGCGTTATTCATCGTTGAGGGATAGAGTAGCTACCAGGACTCCTGCTACGACTATGTGGGATCCTCATGTCACTCCCACCACAGGACCTTTTGTTTCACAACCCCATACTACACCTGTTACCTCAGTTCCCACAAATCCAACTGTTTGTGTAGCATACTCGACTCCAGTCGTTAGTGCCGTAACAGCGTCGTCATCTTCAAACACTGGTGTTGGTTCCCCTCACGGTCAAGTGAATAGTGGCCAGCCGGAACTCTCACCTAGATTCATCCACCCTGCACAAAGTGCTCCATCCTCTTTTGGTCCGCTTCCAGGAGGGGGGTCATATGATGCCTATGAACAAGCTGTTCAGGACCCGAACATGCAAGGTCCACTCTTTTATTACGATTCTACTGGTCAATACCTCCAATACTCTCAAACCTTGCCTCTTCAACCCTTCGTTGAGGTTTCGGTACCGTTATCCATTGCTTGGGACTCTAGTACTCATTCTTTCCATGGGGGCCAAGCAATCCCTGCACAGCTTCAAGGACCGCCTAATCAAGGCCAGCCACCTTATGTGCAAGCCCCCCAAGGGCAGCCACTTTATGGCCAGTCTTACCCAGGACAATCTGCGGGCCCACAAGGACAACCCTATCAGGGACAACCTTCGGCCGCTGGTGGTCCGTCGTTTACCTATCAGAGTCAACCTTCTGGTTATCGAGGGCAACCTGGTACCCAACAAAGTTACCCATCTGGACAACCAGGACAGCCTTCATCCAACAAGGCCAACCTGGTCTCCAGCAGGGTTATCCCTCTGGACAAGCTGGACAATCTTATATTCCACAAGGTCAACCGACAGTCTAGCAAGGGTATCCTTCTGGGCAAGGGGGGTAGCCTTACGTACAGCAAGGCCAACCCATGGCTCAGTCTAGTCATCCTTCTGGGCAAGGGGGGCAACCCTACGTACAGCAGGGCCAACCCACTGCTCAGTCTACGCATCCTTCCGGGCAAATGGGCCAACTTTCTATGCAACAAGGCCAACCCACTACCCGTCTCAATCATCCTTCTGGACAGGCTGGCCAACCTCAAGGTCAACCGGCCGTCCAGCCTGCTCGACCATCTGTTCCGCAAGGACAACCCTTGGTTGCTCAAGGACAACTTGGCACCCAGCAAGCACATCCTTCTAGGCAAACAGGTCCATCCCAAACCCAACCAGGCCAACCTTCCGGCCAGATGGTCCCAGCCCAACCTGTTCAAGGACATCTTTCTGGGCCCCAAACTCAAATGGGTTATCAAATGCAAGGTGGGCCACGGCCTCAACCTTATTACCAAGCGCAACCTTCTTATCAGGCTCAGTATGGAGCTCAGCAAATGTATGGCTACCAGCAACCCCACGGGCAAACTCAGTTTACCCCGTATCAAAATTATCAGCAGATGCAGGTCACTCCTTACCAGAATTATCAATACACTGCACTTGCAGGTCAAGTTGCTAATCCATGGGGTGCTGGGGGGCAGACCCAGGGTCAATTGTCTGCATATGGACAGAATCCGTATGGACAGAATACATATGGACAGAACCCCTACGGGCAAAGTCCCTATGGGCCAGGCCCCTTCGAGCCGGGCCCATTCGGACAAAGTCCATGGAGACAACCACCACCTGGTTGGAACCTGGTACTGCCTCTCTTCCGCAGCCACAAATGTCCTTTAACCCTCAGTTTCCTTTCTTAGCGACGTTGGAACTCCCGGATGTTTCCAAGTTGACGAATGATCCCATTCTTCATAACCCATATTGGCCACCAGTTCCGACTAAAATACTTGGTGATTGCCCAAAATTTGATGGCAAAGCTAGTGAAGACCCTCAAGCCCATGTCATGACCTATCACCTTTGGTGTTCATCGAACTCATGGCTTGATGACTCTATCCGGCTCCGCCTCTTTCAAAGAACTCTCACCGGCTCTGCCGCTAAGTGGTACATTGAGCTCAATCGCGGAACATTTCAAGATTTCAACTCGCTGGCTATGGCATTCCTAACTCATTTTCAGTTACCCATTCGGTATAAGACAGGGACACATCTCCTTACGTATCTCAAACAGGATACGGCTATGCATATATCCGATCATATACATGAATGGAGAAGGCGTCGTCGCTTGATCAAATTTTGGATTCCTGATCAACTCCTGATTGATTGGTTCACGACTTCCTTTGTCCCTGCAATCGCGCGAGACATCGCTATGGGAGCTTGTGTAACTGAAGAGCAAGCTATTGCGCGTGCTCAGTACCTCGAATTAGTATACTCTCAGTCGGGTACTTTATATGATTATTTTCCAGACGCCTCGAGGCCTGGGCAGTCCAAGGGTCCGCCAAAACCATCGGTTGACGGAGTCATTGGCTCTGTAAACTCGTCATCAAAGAAATCAGTCGCGAACCCTGGGAAGCAAAAACAGAACACTTCTAATGGAAATGCTTCTCAGGGCCAATCTAATTCTGGAAGTGCCTCCGAGGTAAACGCCATTTAGTCCACTCCGGCGGATAAATCCTCAAAAGGGAAAAAGAAAGGGAAAGCTAAGGATAAATCCGGACAGCCCAAGCAGGATTCCCCTAAGCCTCCACCCGAGCAAGGAGCCAAACAAAAACCTAAGTATCCTTGTCTCATCTGTGATGAGGATCACTACACTAAGGACTACCCAAGGCGGTCCGAAGTTAGTCGATTATTGAAAGGTGCTCCTGGGACTCCTGTCGTGCTGAAAGAACCTTTCCCTTCCCAGCAAACTCAAATGGTGGTAGACCCATCTCAACCCTCTTCCTCGTTCGGCTCTCAAGTGTTCATGGCTGGAACGATTCCCATCCATGTTTCTACTCGAGCAAAAGAATATCCATCTCATGCCGGGAAAGAGCCGGAGGTCCCCTCCAACGCTCCTCCATCCAGTTCTGGTCCTCTCCACATCGAAAGGCCCAGCACTGAGACGATCCCCCGACCCCCTCCGAAAGGTGTACTCCGGAAGTCGTCTTACAACACTAATGCTCGTGCTGCCCAGCATTATAGCATTGTTGAGGACTTAGCCCAGGCTCCATCTGCTATGTCCGCTCTAGAAGTCCTCCAGAGCTGCCCCTCCCAGAGGAAGTCCTTGCTATCAGCTATTGGTGGCATAGACCCGGCGGATTTAGATTTGATTTCTTTTGATCTCGAGGGTTTTACGCCGAGACTGCCGCACCAGGTCGCCTTCCTTATACAGGTCATCATCAATGGCAAAACGATTCATCGTACAGTGATTGATGAAGGTGCCTCGACTTGCATCATGTCTGTTGCTTGCTGGAAGGCTATTGGTTCTCCTACGTTGAGTCAGTCTCCTACGACGCTAAAAGCCTTTGATGGAAGAGAGTCCCGTCCTTATGGTATCCTCCAATGCTTGCCCATCTCTTTGGAAGGGAAGACGGTAGAAGTGGAGGTCGAAGTTGTTGACACCAATCTTACCTACAACCTCCTCCTCGGACGTAGCTGGACATACGCCATGCAAGCTGTGGCTTCCTCCCTTTTCCGTGTCATTCGTTTCCCTCACCAGGGGAAGATTGTCACGGTGTACCAGCTCTCCTTCTTCGCCTCTTCTTCTGAAGGTAATGTTCCTTTTGTGGAGCATACCTCTAAGTCATTCGAGAGCGTGGGTGCCGGACTTTTCAAAGATCCTGCTTTAATGGGAGTCTTTCCCCTCCCACCTTCGAATCTCGCCCCTATTAACATGATCTCTGTACGTTCTGATCCGTGGGTCCTTCCGCCCGCTAATCAGATAGACTCCTGGGGTGATATGATGTCGTTGAGTCCTGCCGAGCTCAACTACGTCGAAATTGTCGCTACATCGGCTCCCCCTGCTGAACCTGCTCTTCCGAGCAGTGTTCCCGATTCATATGTTCATTTCCCTTGGCTTGGAGACGAGGCTACGTCGGATCCATTAAAGGAAGTATTTCCTTCGATGAAGCCATCATAGAGACCATGTCTCTCGAAGAGCTCCCTTGGTCAGATCATCACCACCGCTCTTCGTTTCTCCCTCCCCATCCGGAAATGATCGCATGTCTCGAGCGGTTTGCTTCGTGTGTCCCATCCCCGCCCCTCCAAACACCTATTCAGCTTTATCAAGTGTCTTCTGAGGGCAATATGGGAAACATCACGCAAACCTAACCTATCGACATCTCTGTGAAACCAGGGATTGTCGAGCACATTCATATCGGAGTCACTTGCACTCCAGAGGAAGTTCAACTCTACACTAACTTATTTCGTGAATTTCGTGATGTTTTTGCTTGGTCCTATGAAGAAATGCCTGGCATCGACCCTAGTATAGTGGTGCACGAAATACCTACGTATCCAGGTGCTAAGCCTGTTCGTCAGCGCCTACGCCCTGTGCACCCCCGAAAGGCCGCAACTATCAAAGCAGAAGTCGAAAAGCTTCTCAAGGCTGGTTTCATTTACCCCATTCCACTGACGGATTGGGTTTCTAATATAGTCCCTGTGAACAAAAAGCAGGGCACTATCCGAGTCTGTGTTGATTACCGCGATATCAATCGTGCCTGTCCTAAAGATAACTTCCCTACACCCTTCATCGATCAGCTTATCGATGAGTGTGCAGGAAGTGAAATTTACTCGTTTATGGACAGCTTCTCTGGATACAACCAGATCAACATCGCCCCCGCTGATCAACATAAGACGGCTTTTATCTGTCCTTGGGGCACTTTTGCCTATAAGAAGCTCCCTTTCGGTCTAAAGAATGCCGGCGCTACATTTCAACGTGCAATGTCTTATGCCTTTCATGATATTCGTCACATTGTACAGCCATACCTGGATGACCTCCCAGCTCATTCAGTCAAGCGTCAGGACCATCCCTCTCATCTTCGCGAAATTTTTCTCCGCTGTCGACACTACCGTATTAGGCTCAATCCTCATAAGTGTGTCTTCTGCATGGAATCAGGCCGACTACTCGGGTTTATCGTCTCCCGAGAAGGCATCCGTCTGGATCCCCTCAAAGTCAAGGCCATCCTGAATCTTCCTCCCCCTGCCTCTTTGCAGCAGTTGCAGAGCTTGTAGGGCAAAGCGAATTTTCTTAGACAATTCATTCCGAATTATGCCGAGGTGGCTAAGGGTTTCACACGGTTATTGAAGCGAGACACACCCTTTCATTGGGATGCTATCGCTCAGGAGTCTTTCGAGCGACTCAAGGGCCTCCTTGTCTCGGCTCCGTTATTAAGACCTCCGAACTACCACCGTGATTACACTCTCTATCTGGCTGTCGTCGATACCACTATCGGCATGGTTCTAGTGCAGGATGATGATGACGGCAATGAGCACGTTATTTATTACCTTAGTCGCAACCTTTTGGATACGGAAACTCGCTAAGCTTATGTCGAGAATTTGGCATTGGCTGTTGTCTGTGCCGTCCAACGTTTCCGGCATTATATCCTGTTGCGCGCCACGATCGTGATTTCAGACTGCAACCCAATGACGTACATTTTGTCACGTCAGTTACTGGGGGGCAAATACTCGAAATGGATCGTAATCCTCCAAGAGTTTGACTTGGAATTTACTGCTGCCAAGTCTAAAAAGTCTCTGGTCTTTGCTGAATTGCTCTGTTCTTTGCCATCTCCTTCTGCACCATCTCTTTCAGAAGAGCATATCCCGGACGAAACATTGTTTCTAATCAGCACCCTCGACCCTTGGTATGGGGACATCATAGTATATTTGCAGACGTCTTCCTTCCGTCCCAATGTATCGAAAGATGCTCGACGGAGGATTCGTCATCAATCCCAACCCTATCGCATTATTGGCGATACCCTGTATCGCCTCGACGTGGATTCTGTTCTCCGCCGATGTTTGACTCTCGAGGAGGCTGAGCGGGTGTTGAATGACTGCCACTCCGGTGCTTGTGGCGGCCACATGTCCGGATATGCCACCGCCCAGAAAATCCTCCGTGCCGATTATTTCTGGCCTTCCATCTTCAAGGATTGCATCCTTGCCGTCCGTTCATGCCATGAATGCCAGATCTACCACCGGAAAATGCATGCACCTCCTGCACCACTGCACCCTGTTGTTACCGTATGTCCTTTTGCCAAATGGGGCATCGATTATACATCCTGTAACCCTCGTTCGGCCGGGGGGCATGGGTATATCATCGTTGCCGTGGATTATTTCACCAAATGGGCCGAAGCGATGCGTACATTGAATGAAGACGGTCACACAGCGGCGCAGTTTTTGTTTAATCATGTCATTACTCGATTTGGAGTCCCTCAGGCTATCATCACGGATCATGGAAAGCATTTCTGTAATCACATGATGATGGAACTAACGACCCAACTAGGCTTGCGTCAAGATAGTTCGACGTCGTACTACCCTCAATCCAATGGCCAAGTTGAAGCCGTGAACAAAGTCTTGATCACAATGCTCCAACGTACCGTTGGTACACACAAGTCTAATTGGCATCTGATGTTGTTCCCCGCCTTGTGGGCCTATCGGACCTCTGTGAAGGACGCCGTCAGTTTCACTCCTTTTCAGCTAGTTTATGGACTGGAGGCGACCCTTCCTGTTGAATGTGAGATTCCTTCGTTAAAGTTAGCTATCGAGTTACTTCCCAACACCACTCCGGTGGAGGAGCAGCTTCTTTATTTAGAACAGCTAGACGAAACCCGTCGCTTAGCTTCTCTAGCTATTGAAGCACAGAAGAAGAGAGTTAAGGCTCACTTCGACAATACCATTCAACCTCGTTCCTTTGTTGAGGGAGATCTAGTACTGCTCTATGATCAAGCTAAGGATAAGCTAGGGGCAGGAAAACTCGAATCCATGTGGCTAGGCCCCTATATCGTGAAGAGGGTTTTGCAAAAGGGGGCATATGAGCTGATCGACTACGAAGGAAATCCTCTCGACAAGCCCCGTAAGGGGTTTTATTTGAAAAAATACTATGCATGATTTCGTGCACCTAGTTTGTACATACGTGTGTTTTTAGCAAGTGTGTTATGTGTGTATGATTTCACGTTTTGCTTTGGTGTGAAGGCGTGTTTGCCTCTTATTGTGTTTTCTTCTTCTTGTGCAGATGTCTAGTGCACCTTATGTTGGTTTTGCTGATGGTGCCTGCCGTAGCACTTGCAATTTGTCTTCTATGGCGTGGGCGATCTATGATCCTCACGGCGAGTTGCTAGATCTTCAAGGCGTGTGCTTGGGTCGTACCACTAACAATGTTGCCGAATACAGTGTTGTAATTGAGTTATTAGCCGAAGCAGTTGATCTCGGCATTCGTGCATTGGTGGTGAACCTGGACTCCCAACTTGTTGTCCATCAACTCAACGGGCGATATTCCGTCAGAGACCAACGCATTCTAAGGTTGTATTTACGTGTAAGATTGTTAGAAAGGAATTTTGATTACATCACATATCAACATATTCCGAGACGATTAAACACATTAACTGATGCATTGGCGAACCATGTATTAGACATACATTTGCGTAACAGATAAACATTATACGAGGAGACATAGAAAACATAATAAGACCATAGGATAAGCATGTGTATATATAAAATTCTTTTTCAAGCATAGTTTGCATGTGTGTTATCATGTGTGCTTTTAAGCTTGCATAAAAAATTAAAATGTGGGTCGTATGTTCTGCAACTAATACATTAGATCACATTTGTGTTAGACATTTGCATAGCATATAAAAACATCATCATATGTAAAAGATCCATCCAAAATCGGTATATATATATATCGTGTGGCGCACCAAGGCGCTCAAAAATAAGTGTATATGTCTAGATAAGGCTGGTGTCCTCAGTACATCTGAGACACATGTCTCTCAAAAAACATCAGTGAGAAAAAAGACCTAGATGTCTACTGTGGTGGGTTATGCTCTCTGTAGCATACAACTGCCCGTGCCACCCGCCTCAAAAGGCGGTGCATCCTGGGTTCTACCCCCACTGTGTGGATCTGAGATGCTATGGGGACCTCCTCTATCCCCTGGTAATCTGGAACCCCCGCCAGTAAGCCCTCGAGGTTCTGTATCACAGTCTCCGTCGTATTGACTCCTGGAGGAGCCAGGGCCAGGACTCCAGCGCCTTGTGCCTCTCTCCGCGCCTCTGGGGTCAAACCGAGGGGTCTCGTTGGTCCTACATCTGCATGCCATAGCACTCATCGTAAAGACATGTACGTGAAAAATTAAAAAACATTACAAAAAATAAAAAATTAAAAAGAGATCAAGTGGCTTACCACCATCGTCCCAATGCTCTCCCGCAAGCAGTGGCATGTCTGGATCTCCGCGGAAGTCTATGCCAGCATATGGCCAGTCCTCTACAAAAATAACCTGCCGATCCAGCCACTCTCGGAAATACACTCCCCATGCCACTGGTCCGCCGCCACCTCCTCGCGGCATGACATGGCCCCATCGACTAGCCCTCGTCTCTCGGGGACCTCTGGGTGGATCCATGACCATGTCCTGTAGCTATAATGCCGGTACCCGCTCCAACATGAGCGGGAGTAAAATGGACCCATAGGAAAACTGCTTCGACTCACCACGTCGGCAGTTGCTCAGCTGTCTCTTCATGCTGGTTGTTACTGCTGCTGCCCAGTTGAATACCGTGGGATTCAAACACTCGAGAGCTAATAAGAGATTGGTCTTTGAAGCCTCGTGGTTGGCCAGAGAACCCGCTGCCCGGGTCACCATGAAGAGTATGGTTCGAAGGACGATGTCCTCCACCGTCGGAATAGCTACCTTCCCACTCCGCGTTTTGCGTGCCTGTGGGCACACCCGAGCCATCAGCGTATCTAGGGTTTCACCGCTGGGTCGCTGCCCCTCCAAAATGGGCATCTCACCTCGGCGTGATAACCTGGTCAAAAAATAGATATCCGTGTAATCGAACTCGATATCACGGCCTCGAATCGTAAATTTTCCATCAACAGGATTCCAGGCTCTGATTAGGAACTCGAGGAGATCGGGCTGTGCTCGCAGGCGCGGAGTGAGGAAGAATTTGAGTAACCCGCATGCCCGCATTGCATTACAGCACCCAGCATCGGCGTATGCCGCTATATCCTCATTATCGTGAGCTCTCTCTTGCCAAACAAATGTCATTTTGTCCTGCATGGCCACAAAAAAATCATTAGAGCCCTGACCGTTGAAATTTATACGTTCAAAATGTTAAAATTTAGTTTCGCGGCGTCAGCGCGGCTGTTTTTAAAACAGTCGCGCTGATTATGGCGCCCTTTGTTTTTTTCCTTGGGTCAGCGCGAAAGCACACGTGTTTTCCGCGCTGATCCGGGGGTGGTACGTGTAAAAATTATTCGATCAGCGCGGACCCGATGAGGAAATCCGCGCTAACCGAGAGCGAATTGAAGTTCACAAAATTCGCCCAAAACATCACTTCCCACCGTGGAAATGCGGCTAAAATGACTCAAAATGAAGCGCAGGAGAAGGAGAACCTACCTGGAACAGATTGCAGGGTAGTTGATGTCCGCACGGGATGGAATTTGCTCCGTCAACCTTGCAGCTCCACAACGTCCTCCACGACTCAAAATGGTAACAATGGTAAAAACCTCCTTTTACCCCCCTATTTATGGTAAAAATTTCATAATTAATTATCATTTTTTTATAAATGTGGGTTTTTTGTCATGTTTTTTTTACCATGTGCTTAGTGCCGATGTCATTTTACAATTTTTTTATGCATGTGGTACATATTATCTCGAACAGGTTTACGCGTGCGGTGTTTCTTGTGTAGATTCTCATACCGGTGGGGTCACGCCGGTTCTACACACACTTGGTCCCACAACGTCGTGTTTAAGCTCTTTTTCGACGTAAAGCAAGAAAAGATGGTCGAGCCCTCCTCTCAGCTCGTTAAAAAGAAGGAGAGGCGGTCACCTTTAAAGCTCTTTTTTCGACCGTTTAAACTAAAAAGATCACCGGGTGTTTGTCGTTTCGCACTCGTTATTGGCTCCAAAACGACGTACTTCTGACCGCTTTTCTACTTTTTCGGGTCAAAGTCACTACTTACGAAAAGCACTCCTCGATCATACTGGTCAGGCGGTTCTTTCGAGCATTGTTTTATACTTTTTCGGGCTCGAGAGACACAACTTTACGAAAAAGGACCCCCCTGGAGTTTTCTTTTCCGTTTTCTTTTCAGACTCTCTAAACAAGAAAAGACGTCGAGTTCTTCCTTTGTCAGACTCGTTAAAACTTAATGACATCGAACATCGTCGAAATGACGCTTTCTAAGCATATGCTATCCCCGTCAAGCTTGTCATCCAAAAATAATCGGGGTACCTGCCAGAAATGGTGGGGAAATGGAACTGTAATAATTGTCGTGTCAGCAGTATGTCGCTCTTGAACATGGCACTAGTCTGCGTTCGTGTCTGGGTGGGGATTTATCATCTTGTTTTACACTAGCCTCTGTGGGTTTGGGTTATCCTATTTGACCTCTAATCTGCTCATTGCCTTGTCACCATGACCTCTGCTCATTTGACGTCAGATGCTGCCAAATTCCACTGTCGTGCCGCCGATATGTTCAAGAGAAGTTGGCCTCTGCATACTTACAACCTCCTTCTAATACCTCACACAAAATATTTTATCCTTCTTTGTCTCGTGTTGATGATGTGGGAAACATTATGGCCCACCTTCGATCAAGGTTACCTCCTGTCGACTTCAGCTCATTATCCAGGAAGGTGACCTAGAGACTCCCTTCAGGTGCCTTAGAGCCTGCATGCCTCAATGGCAGGTTCTTCGTGTTCGACGAGAGGTTTTCATCATTGACCTCCGATCGAATGATTCTGCGGGTGTTCGACACCAGCTCATTGATTCACACGCCGCGGATTGTACCTATAAGTACCTTGAGGACCATTGTCATTATTGGTGGTACCTCTCGCATCTGTTAACAATTTTCATTATTGGATGGTAATCAGACGATGTTCATGCATGTTCGACTTCAGCTCATTTATTCACATGCTTGGACTTGTACTTTGTTCGGGTTGGGTTGGAGTGCAAGACCCTGGATTTTTGTCTGTTGCAATCCAGGTTGCGATTTTGTGGATTATTATTACATGACTCATTGATGGATGGCTGCACCCATACCTGAGTCTTTTGGGATGGCTACGACCATACCTTATTTATCATCATGGTCTCTTCAGCTGGGTGGCTGTGTCCATACCACAGACCTTCTTCGTATGTCTTTTGGATGGCTGCGCCCATGCCTGGACTACATGTAATTGATTATCTATCAGATGTACATACGTGCAAGTTCTTCCTGGTGGTGTTCCAGTTCAGCCAGTTTCGTAAAGCATTTCACCTCTCCCACTCTCTCGAGCTTCATGCTTTAGGGGGCATCTGTTACACAGTAATTTGTCACTGTCTCCCTGTCAGTCTTCCTACTGTGTCATGAGTTTAAATCAATCATGCTCATGTTCTCTAATGTGGCCAAATGACCCACTTTGCCAAAAAAATTTCCATCATCGCGATTGTTATTCAAATAACCGCGCTGACTGGCGCCTCATAATACAATGAATGCGCTGCCAGCACGGGAGCACACGTGTTTTCCGCGCTAGTCGAATTTCATGAACCAGCGCATCTTCCATTTATATTGAGTCGCGCTGACATAACCTTCCTTGTTAATCAGATGCGATGTCAGCGCTCCAGTGCAGTTATACACCCGCGTTGATCCAGTTTGGGCGAGTTTGTTCTAACAGCCAACCTTCCAGATGACTCCAGACCTGGTTGTTGGCTTTGTAAATGTCGCCCTCCCTTCTCTGGCATGTTTGTTTCGTCATTTGAGCCACCTTCCTTGGATATAAGCTCATCTTCCCACCATTCATGGAGACTCCTTCTCCTATTTAAGCCTCTACCATTGCCATGATCAGCTAGTTTTTGATAGTGTGGAATTGATAGTGCTTAGAGTGCTGTTGCTAGTAGGTAGTTGGTGTGACAAGTGTGGATTTTCTAGAGAGCTTAAGGAAGGTTGTGAAGTATTGCTTGTGTGAGAGAGAGTTTTTGTCTTGGGAGATCTACCTCCAAGGGTGAATGCTTAAGAGACTTGCTGGCTGGACCCTCTTGAGAAGGACTCAACGTCGGAACTTTGGTTGTACCTTTCTCTGTTATTGATTAATAATAGATTACTACTATTATGGTTCCACTTTCATTTATCTTTGTAATGGTTAATGTGAGTTATGTCCTTTCTGACTGATGTATAATTGCATTTATTAGATTTCACGCTTGTGTTTGTGTTTCTCTTTGTGTGTGCAGGTGTCTATCCACGAGGATTGTGGAGGATCGTGACCGGCCAAAGCAAAGGAGCGAGAGCGGCATCTCTTCATCAAACAATAGCGTTGGAATCCAAGTAGGTGTTCATTGCCTATCTTTTATTTGCAATTAGGAACTTGCATAGTAGCATTGACTGATTGTTGCTAGACCCATTCTGGGCTAGTAGGGATCGCCTCTATCCGTAGAGGGGATTTACCTCTCCAACAAGGTGTTTGCATTTTCTTTACCCGGGGCATCAGTTGTCGATAATAATGCTTCACTATGCCCTTTGAATTTCTTCAAACTAATTTTTCAAACCAAGCTTATGCAAAAAGATAAAAAATCTACACACCTTTTTTCACTTTGGAGGAGCTCGTTATTGCATCTGATGTATCTCTATACTTTCGGATCTTCCAGTTCTGAAATTGCGACCTACAGTAACCCTCTACATCCTCTTTCCAATGCCACTAGTCTTGTCGAATTTAGATTCTCCAAGAAAGAGTTATGCACAATCTCCCAAGATGACCTGATTATATACCTTTTCAGAAGAGCGAACTTGTATGAAGTGCCACGTGTCACTGTTTTGACCTTAATATCTGAAAAATATACACAGGAAACTACAGTCTGTCCTCTTTCTATAACTTCCTACAAATCTCAATCTGATGCTCAAAACAAAAGTTATGACTATTTTCTCCAGGTCACCTGTTTGGAATGTAATTCGGAAGTCTGCAAAAAAGGTCAACTTCCTTAGATCAAATCTCTGCAAATATAACGCAAAAAGCTCTTAATTTCAGACCCGAGGTTTAGAACGATTTCAACCCAAACAGGTTTTTGTTTTAGTGTTTGAAACCTCGCAGAAAAAAAATAAAAATAAATAAATAATAATAATAATAATAATATATATATATATATATATATATATATAAAATAAAATTTATAGCACAAATGCCACGATGACCTATTTGGAGCAGTGAAACCCTAGAATCCAAAGCTCTGAAACCAAATGTTATGAAACCAGCTCACAAAAAGATAGAAAAGATAGATGAACTCCTTAGAATTCAGCCTCTTTAAGGGGGCAACCTCCTTTACATTACATAAATGAACAATTCTTTCATGATACAATTGACAAAACCTCCTTTCTATATATAGGAGTCTAAGGGGTCACAATATAACCAAGCCGACCTAACAATAATAATATAAACGCACAAAAATAACAATAGAGGGATTCTATGGGGCACAATAATAACAATATGGGGGCAATAGGGGCACAACAATATTAATAAGGGATACAATTACAATAGTAATGGGGTAATCACTAGTATTATAGGTACCTAACATCTACTTAGGTCCCTATAATACTTGATCATTTTTTATACTTGATCATTTTTTTAGAAGCCTAGAGCTCCCTTCAAATTCAACTCCACCTGGCTCAAGGAGGAGGATTTTATGAAGATTGTGATCGAACATTGGAAGAGATGTGAACAGTTGGAGAATCATACCATGGCCTCTCAATTCAATGATAACCTAAATAATATTAAGAGGAAAACCCTAGGATGGCTTAAAGGGAAACATAGTCGAGACGAGGAAGCTTTATCTCAGATTGAGGCCACCCTGGAATGCTTGGAACAACCAAAGGGTGGGGGTTATTAGACTTAAGAATCAAAACTCCAACTTATACATCTAGAAATGGAAAAACGAAAAATTCTAGAAGCCAGAGAAGAAACGTGGAGACTCAAGAGTAGGGCCATCTGGCTTCAGGCAGGGGATGACAACACAAAATTCTTCCATCAATATGCAAAGGCGAGGAAGGCTTTCAACACTATATGGTCCCTAAAATATGATGTCGAGAACATTGCTTCAAATTTTAAGGACTTGGCTAGAATGGGGATTCAACATTTCCAATCGATATTCAAAGCCCCCCAACATGAGTCCCTCGGCGACATAATGCACATCATCCAAGGAATTCCTTAGTTTGTCACTGAGGAATACACTGAAGAATTGCAGCAAGTTATCACCCCAACGGAATTGGAATCTGTTCTGCGATGGTTTAAAAAGGATAAGAGCCCCGACCCTGATGGATGGACCATTGAATTCTTCCTCAATTTTTATGAACTCATTGGATAAGATTTATTGGTCGTTGTCAAGGAATGTCGAACCACTAGTCATCTTTATGATGCCTTCAACTCTACTTTTATTGCCCTTATCCCTAAATCGGATTCCCCATCCTCTTTTGCAGACTATCGCTTGATTTCTCTATGCAATGTTATCTACAAGATCATCGCCAAGATCATTGCCAATAGAATCTGCCCCATTTTCTCTCATCACATATCAAAGGAACAATTTATTTTTTAGAAGACTGACAGATCCACGAAGCCATTGGAATCGCCCAAGAGAGACTTCACAGTCTCAAGTCCCTGAAACTAAAAGGAATGCTCCTCAAGATTGACCTATCTAAGGCCTTTGACAGAGCCAGTTGGCTCTACATCAGATTACTCCTCACACACTTGGGTTTCCCTATATCTTTTATAAAATGGATCATGTGTTGTATCTCCACTGCATCTTTCTCTGTTCTCATCAATGGTGTTGCATCAAATTTCTTTCATGCAGACTGAGGCAAGGATGCTCACTCTCCCATTTACTTTTCTTGTCGATTATGGATGGATTAAGCAAACTCATGCATGGAGCCATTATGTGGGGTACTCTTAAAGGGATACATATAGGAGGAAATACACTTCTCTCACATTTATTGTTTGTTGACTATGTACTTATCTTCCTGGACGGCTCACTCAGTGATGTAAATGAATTCAAAGACATCCTAAACACCTTCTACAATGCTACAAGTATGTCTCCAAATCAACAAAAATCTACTATCACCTGTTGTGAATGCATTGATATTGAACTCACTCATGCTCACAACATCTATCCATTCACTTTTCTACACCTTGAAGAAGGAATCAAATATCTCGATTTTCAACTCAAGCCTAATGACTATCGGAAGGAAGATTGGATGTGGCTAGTGACTAAAATTGAGAAGAAAATTAAATCCTGGTGCCACAAGTGTCCCTCTAGAGCGGTTAGACTTGTTCTCATTAAATCGATCATTGAAGCCATGTCGGGGTTCTGAATGTCCCTATCTTGGATTACAAAGGGAATATTAAACATCATTTAGAGGATATGTTGTAATTTCCTCTGGCGTGGCTCAAAGGAGGAAAACACCTTTGATTGGGTCAGATGGGACAAAATTTCCCTCCCAAAGGCATGGGGAGGATGGGGTCTAAAGGACCTACATTGTTTTTCACAAGCTCTGGTGGCAAAGGTTGGATGGAGATTAATCACTACAAACAACCTTTGGACAAAAGTGGCCCAGCAAAAATATATCTCCCCCCTATCTATTGAAGAGTAGATTCAACTCCCCAACAAATCGAAAGCAAACATCTCCACCATATGGAAAGTTGTCCTAAAGTCTTTTCCTCTCATTGTTGTGGGACTAGCTTGGTGTATTGGATCTGGACAACATGTGTGTATTGGTATCGACCCATGGTCTGGATGTGATAATAAACATATTCTCCCTCATGATTTAATCACTTTCCTTGCTGAACATCGGATAAAATTCTTAAATTAGATTGGAGACCCAATTAGATCGGACATCTGGGGACAACACTAGCTCTTAGCCAAAGAGCTACACTCCCTTAACAATGGCATGATGTATGGGGAAATTATCTCAGATATTTGTCCTCGTCACACACCAAACTAACTGACCAGGAAGATGAACTATTGTGGGTTCTCTCTAAACATGGTGCTTACACTCCTAAGGAAGGTTACCTCATAACCATTGGCACAAGAGAACCTGAAGCGCCCAGCTGGTGGTGGAAACACTTATGGAAGCTCAAGGGGCCGACAAAAGTGAGATTGCTATTCTGGTGCATTATGGAAAATAAAATACCAACTGGAGAAAATATAAAGAAGCGTGCTTATCATGGCCCCTCATGGTGTTCATTATGTCGACAATCTAAAGAATCCACAGAGCACTTATTTCTATCTTATCATGTGGTGTCCACGATATGGAACTTCATTTATCGCGATCTCTCTACATTGACTAAATGGCAAGGTAGCTCCATATCACAAGCTTGGGTTCGTTGGTGGAATGAATCAACAAAAAACAAACATAAAAATATTCCTTTGCTGGTGTGTTGGGGTATATGGATTGGGCACAACCGGAAAAAATTTCATGACCATCCATTTTTCCTGGAGAGAATAGCGGCACAAGTCTTAGCCATATACTCCTTGCTCCCGGAAGATGAGAACACCATTGTCCCTCACATCATAACAATGGAAAACATCGATCGATCATTCCCCTGGGCATATTTCAATGGATCTCACAACAAGGATCTTGTGGCGGAGGGGTTGTTCTATATCTATCTAAACATCATTATTTTCAGATAAAATCTGGTTTGGGTCAAGGCACCAACAATTACGTAGAATTACACAGTCTCAAGCTCCTACTTCTCTTTGCACTTGAGAAACAATGCATAAAGCTACAAATTTTTGGTGACTCAAAACTGGTGATCGATTGGGTCACATCAAAATCCACCTGTCACACACACACTCTCAAAAGTATATTGGATGAAGTGATGCTCCTCAAGTCATGTTTTGACTTCCTCTCTTGTCATCATATTTATAGGGAGCATAACCATACTGAAGACCAACTTTCCAAAGAAGGCACACCTCAGACGTTTGGTTCTTGGCACGTGATAGAGATCACAATAATACACAGTACCAATATTATCACTGACTATTCATGGACATAAAATAAACAGATGCAGTTATACAGGACTGAACATATTTTATGGAACTTTTTTTACACTTATGGACCACTTCGACACAATTTGATCTTCATTTTTGATATCATATCAGCATCCATATACTGGATTATCCTCACTAGACTATGTTGACATGATGTATATATTTTTGTTATATGCTAGGATGATGGTACTGATTTGGATGATACCAACCAATTTTTTGTATGATGTCATATGAACCATACAACATGTAATTTTCATCTTTTATCGTAATGAAAATTACTATTTTTCCTGGGGAAAATATATCATATATGTTTATCAAAAAATACAAGAAAAAAGAAAAAATGTTTTTATTCAAGAATTTATAAATATTATTACAAAATCTTATGTTATTTTTTTTTATTTTATTAATGTGTTCAGATACCCTCTCCAATTGAGTATAGAAGAGATGTTGTAATATCTTGTCAAACATTTTGACTCCAAATTACATAAAAATAATAAATAATAATTATGATTATTGATAATAAAAAAATGACTCAATTCCCCGATGGGGGTGAGGATCCGGTGCACGAAGCACCACGTGGCTCGCATTTCTAAACAATTGGCATAAGGGTAGAGAGTTAGTCTCCCCACCCTCTCAAATCACCTAGCATACGGGGGAGAGTTATGACGTCCGTGTGAAATACCTCAGCGCCTCGACTAGCGTGGGAGGCAATGATCTAAGAAACAGGATGGGTTATAGTGAATTCATTTGTGCTGGAGCTTTAATACGGTTTCACGTTCCCTATTGGTATTATGCTAAATGTCGCCAATTTTTTTGGGCATGGTGGCAACCCCAGAGTTTCTTCCAAAACTCTTGGCTCTGCAGGTTAGTATCCTTCTTGTTCCAGGGGTGGTATCCTGTGTTTTTTTGCGCATGCACAATGTGACTTTCGGAGGTGCCGACTAGTTTGTATTTTTGGTTCATTTGGAAATTGGAAGTTGTGGGTTATTGGTTTCTTAGAGGTTGGTGGAGGTGGTATAGTTGGCAGTGCTTCTGGGGGTGGTGGCAGCTTTGTGCGTGGTGCTCCTTCGTAGGTTGTTGGGCCTATAATTGGGTTGCTTTGCTTCTTAGTGTATGGTTTTCTGTGTGTTCTGGGGTGAAGGGAGTCAGCTCCTTAAAGTTCATCGTGGTTGCCTGTTGTTGATGCGGTTAGGGAGGCAATACTCAGAGTGATCTAGGCAGGGTCAGGTATTGCTTGAATCTTCTTCTTCTGAATTTTCAAAATTACAGTGAGTTTATGTGTCGGAGCCTAGGGTGGCAAGATTGGTGGGGTGACGGAAGTCTGGTAGCTGTGTTTCGTTACTTCAGGGAGGGAAGTGTCAGCACTCAACCCTACCTAGGTGGGTGGCAGTTTCAGCCTTGGGTGAGGGGGGCTTGGTTGTCAAGGGTCATGCTTGTTTGGAAGGTTGTCGGTGGTTCTTGCGTTCTTGACTCCGATATCAACAATGCCATTGCTGGTATAGACAATATGCGATCATCTCCACTGCGAGGGCAGTCCTCCCTCCCAGAAAATCCTGACTCGGCTAGATGCGGGGACCTTCAAATGAAAATACAATATTTGGACCCCAGGAGCGGAGGCGTTAGGGGCTTGTTGGGGTGGTAAGACAGTGGGGCGCTCTCGGCAGAGGGTGGCTGGTGTGCAAGGTGGTCATGGAGGTGGTGACTCGTTGACGCGATGTGGGGGATAGTCACAACAACCACAACAGAGTGGTGGCACGCAATGTGGTGGCATGGGTAGGCATGGGTTTGCAGGGCGTTCTGTTAGTGTTTGTCAGTCCTGCCAGTCACCAGTGATCAAATGTGCTCTTTCAAAGTTTTGTTAGGGTCCTAGGTCAGGTTTTTTATGGTTTTAGTAAGTCTTCAAATAAAAAAATTGATCATTGGTTGGTGTGTCTAGGTCGGTGCTACTCCCTTCAACATTTATGGCTATCATTATTCATCATGGTCATGTCATTTTCAGGTGTTACAGGTCATGGATCAGTCAAATAATCATATAGGTCTTGGTCTAGGTCATCACTCGTAATTGTCATCATTATGTCAATGTTAAGCTAAAAATAATTATGTTTATGGTATTGAGTCCACACATAAGGGAGTTAGCATCTTAGGAGGCACATTTAATAAAGGTAAAGGTACTACTTTAGTTCATAAAGCTATTGCTGCAAAACAACTCACTTTTAGTTTCAAAATGAAGGATGATGTCATGTCATGACATATGCAAAAAGTGAATTTAACTCTTATAAGAGACCATACAAGCATTTATTTCGCTCATTCCATTGAACTGAGCACTAATTAACTATAAAATTCCATCTTAGCACAACAAGCATCGAAGGACACTCTCAAAAGGTGATTGGCACCCCCTCTAAAGCTCCACACTATGTTGTTAGCCAACCACGTTGTGTTTTTGGTAGTTTGCTACGTTTTCACTTCTAGAGGAAAAGAATACATCTCCAGAGGTTTTCTATGGCTAATGAAGGTTCCATCAGCCTATTGACAAGTAAGTTAAATATCTTGCCACCTCCTATCAACATTTATTTCATCTTTTCAGTGGAGAAACCCTACCACAGTCCCGACGCTAAGTTTTTGGTGGGTGAGCTCCATAGTTTGGGTTTCAAGCAAATATAAGTAGTTCACTACCTATTCTACCCTTCTCCACACCCAAATACAATTCCCACATCCTTTCTTACCCTTCCTCCCTCATTTCCCTAATCCCTAGAACTAACCCTAGCTTCTACGATGCATTTTTGGCAGTTTTAGGGTTAGACTGTGTTTTATTTCCAGTCATCCATTCACTCCCTATCTGGTTTTTCACTTCCCTAAGCTTCCCAACACACCTCCCTACCTCCCAAAAGTTTCCTACTAAGATATATCCTCCCTAACCCCTCTATCCCCTCACCTCAAGACACTAACCCTAATCCCTTGTTTTCCCAAGTAAAACTTTGCCTTTTTCCCCTTTCATCCATCTAGGGTTTTGTTGTGCAAATTAAAATCATGGAAAGTGAGAAGAAGGCATATAATAAAGGAGGTCATGTGTCTAGATTTGAGCCAGCTCACACCCATGAGACCAATGCTTCGCCATTCATCAAAATGTCATGTGGAGAAGTTGGTTGCCTAGGGTTTTGTAAGCAAATTCAGCAAGTGGGATACCATGCAAAGTCAACAAGACTCTTTGCCACCAACTTGAAAAGAGGAAAATCCACAATATTAGGGATAGACTTCATCATAACATCAGACGTGATTGGCATAATGTTTAGTGTTTTGAAGTCATTTGCCACACATAGGGACAGTCTTACTTCAAAATCGGTTTCTGAAGTAAGGAAGATGAATTTGACAAATGCGAAAGAGGTTTTTGTCAACATTAGACCAAGGAAAAAAAACCCTCCTTCAGTTTTTACACAGGTGATATGCAACTTTCATGGAGACATATTTCAAAAAATCAAAATTTTCCTAGTTAATTTTTTGATTTAGCCATGATTTTGTGGCATGAATTACGAGAAAATGAAAATGAATTGCAAAAACTTGAGAGAGGTGTTTCTTCAAAACATACTTATCTACAAAAGCCTCTCCTAGTTTTTCAAAAAGTATCATGGTTAGAGATATATTTCTCCATCTTTGAGGCTTATTTTTGCAGAAAACCCAAAAAATTTACACAGTTTTTTGTCCAAAAAGGTAGCATGCCCCACCCTACATTTTTGTTGGGGGCATCCATTTGAAAAAAGGTTTACATTTTTGGATTCCTTTTGAAATTCACATCAAAATTATCCAACCGTAGTTCCACTTCAGTACAATCTGGCAAGTCAAAAAGTCAAAAAAGTAGCGAAAAAACACATGTCTGCCCCGTTTTTCAGCAACATGTTACGTTTTTGGAGTATCTGTGGGAGAATTGAATTTTGGAGGTCTTGTAGCAGTATTTTTTAGTGCTTGAGGCTTCTATTATGTAGTATGCATGTAGAGATTTCTCCATAATTTTACAGATCCTGATTTGGAGCACGGGAACCCCTCCAAAAGCCTCTTGCAAGCTGCACGCTACATTTTATGCATATTCGCTATGTTTTTGCCTGGAAATCACTTTTTTCCATTTTCTCAGTTAGTTTCGAGTTTCCTTGATGTAATTACTCGTGTTTGGTGTGATAAATATCTATTGAGATGTAATTATGTTTGTTAGGGTAAGAAATTAGTAGACTCATGCTTGTAATGGTGTTTATGGTCAAATGAATCTGTTTTAGGCCAATTTGGGAGTTTGTTTTAACCTCCCTAGTCATTATGTTTGGTTAGAGAGATTTGTGTAAACTGATTCTATACTGAGGAATTCTACCCCTAAGAGAGGGGGATGTATTTTTTGGTCTATATGTAACCCAATATAAGCCATAAAGAGGGTTGGATGTTTGAGAGTCTAGTGGAGCTATTGTACTTGATCATTTTGCAGTAATACAAGCCAGTTGCAACTATTATTGAAGAATTCATGTGGTATGATCTTGTGGCAATGTTTTTCTTCTGTAATTCACTTTTATGAATGAATAATTCATCTTCTTTCCATCTCTTTTCTTTCAGTGATCTTCCTATGAGTTAATAAACAGAATTCTTAAGTTTAAGCTTTGTTTTGGTAGGAATTTCATGTTTTTGTTATTCATCTTCTGATAAATGAATTCATGCTTTCCATGCTCATTTTGATCCTTTTCTTTTCTACCCTACACTACACCGACAAAGCCTAAAGTGTCACTGAAACATACCTACCTTGCTCCTCCATATTTCTACAACTGAGTTCTTTGAAACCCTAGCCCTAGTTCCTTGGCTCATTCTTCATCTAGCAAACCCTAAATTTCAAAACCCTAGAGCAGAACATACCTAGCCTAATATATTTTCTTCCTCCAGTCATTTTTGGCTGTGAAATCATAGAGAGAGCCCTCTCTGGTTTGGTAGGGCTAGCTACCAAACTAAAAGCTTGGTTTGAGGTTACCTCCGTCGATCTCCTTTCTCAGCCTTGGGATATTGTGGAGGATAACACATTTAACACCTAGTGAGAGGGCAATTCAACATTGTTGTCTGGAGAATCGTCGTAATCTGATACAATCCCTCCTAGAGCATTTGGATATGGTTAAATGGCTCCGAGAGAGGAGCATGCTAAACTGGTAGCCACCTTGGACAGAATCCACTACTTCCAATGCCAGGTTCGAGAACGAGTGGTGGTGGTTTGGTGCAGACAGAACCTTCTATTGGAGAAGGTGGAGTCCCAAATGGCTCACTTCGAAGGGCATGTCCAATGCTCCTTTCATCCTCCTTCTTTAGGACAACCCCAGACAACCCAACTTCCATCACGTCGGATGACTAGCATGACTACAAGTGTTCTCTTTGTGTTACTGTCTTTTGGTGCCTCTGACCTTCTCGGTTATGGACGATGTCCTTAGTCTCCTTTTTGGTTTTTTTTTCATATGCTACAAACGATGGTCAACAACCCTGGTTGGGGTGAGACCACCTATTTTTTGTTACTCCTGATGTATATCTTTTTTAATTTCGAATTACAAAAAAAAATGACTCAATCAATTTACATAAAAATAAGAAATAAAATAATTAATAATTAAATTAGCTTAGGCAACAGAAATGCTTAAGCTTATGCAATGTAACTTTTTATCACTTCAATAAAAAGTTCGTTTTTTCTTCGGGAAAAAAAAATTAAAAAATTAAAAAATAAAATAAAATTTAATGGCAGAAGTGTCCTCAGACACATAATTTTATTAATCAGAAAAAATAATTACATAATTGATTTTGCAAGAGTTTACACCCTAACAACATAAACACTCTTGCAATGAGCTATTTATAAGCTCCATGTCCTAACTACCTCTAATTATGGATCACTTATTAAATAACAAGTGTCCATTTACAATAAATGCTATTCAAACCAACTAGCTAACTAATCTCCTAAAATAAAGCCTAAGATACAACACATTTGGAGAGTCATATCTTGTTACAACAATATACTAATTCTAATTGTCTCCATTAAATAATTAATCATTCTAGAATAATAATTATTAATTTAATTTATTAAATTAATAATTATTTTATTTCAATTTTATAACCTATGATAATAAATTATTTTTGGATCATCTAACATTCCCCCCTATGATCCAAAGATACATTACAACAGATACCAAGCTCATCCCTGAACTTAGTAAATTTTATTCTGCCAAGCGGTTTCGTGAAAATGTCGGAGATCTGATCTTCGGAAGGACAATAAACTGGCTTGAGAACACCTTTGGCAATGAGAGATCTGATATGATGATACTTGGTATCCACATGCTTTGTCTTTGAATGAAAAACTAGTTTCTTGGCAAGTTTGATGGCTGACTGGTTGTCAATGAATAATGATGTAGCTTTTGCCTGAGAAATGCCCCAAGTCCTGCAAAATTCTGCGCAACCAAACAATTTCACATGCTGCTTCCCATGCTGAAATGTATTCTGCTTCTGCTGAAGAGTGGCCATTGTAGCTTGTTTCTTACAACTCCAAGATACTGTTGTTGACCCCATATTCATTAAATAACCTGATGTTGATGCTCAATCATCAATACTCCCAGCAAAGTCGGCATCGGAATATCCACCAAGTACAAAATTTTTAGTCTTTGTGTAAAGAAGACCAAAATATTTTGTTCATTGGATATATCGAAGAACTCTTTTGGCTGCATTCCAGTGGCTGCCTCGTGGTTCTTGCATAAAACGTGAAAGAATAATGACTGCATAAGGTAGATCAGGACGAGTATTTGTCAAATAAATCAAGTTGCCAATCAATTGTCTGTAAGTTGTACTGTCCACCTTTTCCCCCCCTTCAAATTTTGAAAGTTTCAAGTTTTGCTCCATGGGGGTGAGAACAGGCTTGCAATCCTGCATGCCAAATCGTTGAAGAACCTCTGCTGCATACTTACTCTGAGAAATGAAAATATGATGTGGACGTTGGAAGACTTCAACTCCAAGATAGTAGTGAAGTAATCCCAAATCTGTCATCTTAAAACCTGCATGTAACTCCTTTTTCACCTGTGCAATATGATCATCATGGTTGCCAGTAATGATCAAATCATCTACATACATAACAAGAATGACCAGATATTTTCCATGTTGTCGCACATACAAAGTATCATCAGATTCACTTCGTTGAAAACCAACTTTCTTAAGGTAGTCATCCATCTTTGCGTACCAAGCGCGAGGAGCTTGTTTTAATCCATATAAAGCCTTGATCAATTTGTAGACTTTATGTTCTTGTCCTTCAACTTCAAAACCTGGTGGTTGGGTCATATACACTTCCTCCTGTAAATCCCCGTTGAGAAAAGCACTTTTCACATCCATTTGATGAACTTTCCATCCTTTTTGAGTGGCCAATGCAAGTGTTAATCGAATGGTGTTCCATTTAGCTGTAGGAGCAAAAGTTTCCTCATAACCAATTCCTTCCAGATACGCAAAACCTTTTGCAACAAGTCGTGCTTTATACTTTTCAAGTTCTCCCTTTTTATTATACTTAATTCTGTAAACCCATTTGCATCCTATGGGTTTAACATTTGTTGGACAATCAACAAGTTTCCAAGTGTTGTTATCAATTACTGCCTGATATTCTTCAACCATAGCTTGTTGCCATTCTTTAAGTTTTACTGCTTCTTTGTATGTGGAAGGTTCAGTAAAATCATTTGCTATTAAGGCAAAATTGCCTTCACTTCTATGTGCCCTTCGGGTGCCTGTTTTATTCTGCTCATCAGGCTTTACATCTTTCAAAAGTTGAACTGCCCATTTTGGTAGTTGGTGCTCACTTGTTTGTGCTTCTGTAAAGTCTCCATCATTTTAAAGAGGATTAATATAAACTGATGTTCGTTGTTCAGGTGAAGAATGTGGAGAATCACTGTCAGAAGAATTATTGCTGCTTGGAGATGCGGATGAACTGCTAGAAGACCCAGATGATGTTGTTGATGTAGATGGACTGGATGACTCATCTTCGGAGGAAGGAAAATCAAGTTCATACCAATTTGGTGAAGTTGGTTGACTCTGCATTTTTCCATTTCTTTTACTTCCCTTAGTTTTTATCTTGTGAAGAAGATTTTCAATTTCTTCAGCACTTTTGCTCTCAGTTTCATCAAAAATGACATCCCTGCTTACAATGAATTTTCCATTGGTCAAAAGACGATACCCTTTCTTCTCATCAGAATAGCCAATCATTGTGCATTTTAAACTTCGTGAGTCAAGCTTAGTTCGTTTTGCTTTCGGAACTAAGGCATAACAAACTGACCCAAAAACTCTAAGATGTTTAACTCGAGGTTTGAAACCAAACCAAGCTTCATAAGGTGTGATTCCGTCTAAAGAAGCAGTTGGAGATCTATTTCTTAAGTAGACAGCTGTATGAATTGCTTCCACCCAATATGTTGGACTTAACCTCTTGAAAGTTAACATGGATCTCGCCATTCCTAACAAAGTGCGATTCATTCTTTCGACTACTCCATTTTGCTGTGGAGTGTAAACATTAGTAAGATGTCGTCTTATGCCATTTTCACTGCAATAAGTTTTGAATTCATTCGAAGTGAATTCTCCCCCATTATCTGTCCTGAGAGTACCTATCTTTTCTTTGAATTCATTTTCAACAAGTTGGCGAAAAATTTTAAACTTATCAAATGCTTCTGACTTGTTCTTCAAAAAGTAAACCCAAGTCATTCTGCTGAAATCATTGATGAATAGTAGGAAATATTTGCATCCACCAAAGGAAGTTTGTAGTGGTTCACAAACATCACTGTAAACTAGTTGTAGCCGCCTGTTTGCACACCATGAACTTGTTGGAAAACTTTCTCGATTTGTTTGCCATAAATAATGGTAGAAGTGTCCTCAGACACATAATTTTATTAATCAGAAAAAATAATTACATAATTTATTTTGCAAGAGTTTACACCCGAAAAACACAAACACTCTTGCAATGAGCTATTTATAAGCTCCATGTCCTAACTACCTCTAATTATGGATCACTTATTAAATAACAAGTGTCCATTTACAATAAATGCTATTCAAACCAACTAGCTAACCAATCTCCTAAAATAGAGCCTAAGATACGACACATTTGGAGAGTCATATCTTGTTACAACAATATACTAATATTAATTGTCTCCATTAAAAAATTAATCATTCTAGAATAATAATTAGTAATTTAATTTCTTAAATTAATAATTATTTTATTTCAATTTTATAACCTATGATAATAAATTATTTTTGGATCATCTAACAAAAATAAATAAATTAGTTAATTAAATTAGCTTAGATTCATTTTAACTCGGGATCTAGTGCCTAGAGGGATCAAATCTATGAGAGATTTTTCGGCGTAAATCACATGATATTTCATTTGTCGATGCATTTCGAACCAACCAGTGTGGTTCATCGTCAGGACAAGTTGAAGAATCAGATCCAACTTTGCATGTTAAATAGTCAGAGCAGAATATCCAACAGCTATAATTTTTTACTAGGCAACGGCTATATTGACTAACGGCTCAATTTGACTGGGAAACAGTTAATTGGATTGGACCCTTTAAATTAAAAGTTAAAGGGACATATAAATTTACATAGAGGTTTTAACTATTTATAAAAAAATAATTATATATATAAATAAATTATTTTAAATGATTATTAGATTTTAATTAGTTATAAAAGGTATTAACTATTAGATATTTATTATAAATATATATAAATATATAAATATTAGAATAAAATAATTTAAGTATTATATAGAAAGAATAAAACTATAATATTTTAAATATTTAGATTTATTTGTTTATTTAATTGTTAAAAATTAACATATTATCCTAGATCGATTTCAATATTAAAGTAATTTTTTTTTATTAATTAAGTTTAAATTATTAGTATATAACTAATAGTATAAACTAAATACTATTACACCTCAACAAATTTGATCTCTCGACACTTGATAAATCCATAATTAAAATAAATCTAAACTAATTTTATAAAATTATTATATAATAACAATGTTACTTAACACTTTTTTTTTATGATTATTTTATAAATAGTCATTCAATACTTTTGTCACCATACACTTATTATTAAGAGGAAACGACAAATACAATATTCTGGTTTCTAATGTAAATTTGGTTTTTGGCTCTAAAGTAAAAGTTCACTTGCAATAGGTTTTTGGCTCTAAAGTAAAAGTTCACTGGTAATATTACTCACCTTCTTCACCTTGTAATATTTTGATTTTGTTTATGATGTGCAAGATTATATGGGATAAGTAAATATGATTAAACTATTATATAAAGAGTGTTTTAACCAAATATTTTTATATAATTTTTTATTTATATAGTATGATTTTTTCAAATTTTTATTTTGTTTATAGTTTGATTAGGAAATTATGATTAAAATATTATTGTGTCGATAGGTTCTCTATAATTTAGTATGGGGTGATGTTTTAGTGGTATAAATGTTTGTTTTGTGAGCATTTACATGTTGGCTCACTTAAAAAATATCAAAAGGTTAAAAGTAATATAGGGTCAATATGGGAGATGTCATAATAAGTGTAAACATTTAAATGTTGGCTCAATTAATAATAAAAAAATTAACAACAACAGGTTTTTTTTTTTTTTGCGGCCCTGGAGTGATCAAGTGTTTAAACCACTGGTGAGCGTTTCCCACTGTTGCCCTTGCAGCGCTCCCTCAGCAGCCTCCTGCTGCTGAGGCCTCCTTGCCTGCCAGACTTCTATGCGCGGCCTGTCCTACCTCTTTTTTTTGCTGACTACAACCATCTTGGAAACCGGGGAGGGTCCCCCTCCACTCCCCCCGAGATCGAATCCTCTAAAAGACTGGTAGCCTCCAATGGAAAAAGGAAACTGAACACGAAACAACAGAAGTTCGTCAAGAAATCAGACTCCATCCCCATTGTCGAATTGCCAGCAGACCAACCGTGCAGGACTGCGTTGAATCTAGCAGAAAGAGGACTCATTGGCCAATTTACGAGTCTCTGGCCCTCTGTTATCACTCAGGTTGTCCTTCTGGTCAGCATCAAAAGGATACAGCCGAGGTAACCACAGACTAATCTTTGGACTGCAGGTTCTAGCCCACCTGCAATCAGAGAGGGCTTTCTCTTTCGTATTTAGCTTTGTTGATAATGTTTTTAGGCTAGTTATTGAGTTCAAGGGGTTTTGTTTTGTTTTTTGGTGGGAAGGATGATGCTTTCAAGTAAAGAGGCAGGGACAGCCTGAAAGTTTTAGAACCATTGGGCGTGGAGTCAAGGAGTAGGATTGTTGGTCCGTTTTCTTGGGCACAAGAAGGAATATGGAGCAAGCTAGCTGCGTATGAAACAATCATTCAAGGTAAAAGAGATGGATTGAAGGCTAAGGAATGAGGGGCAATTAAGAATCTCTCATTCAGATTAGCAGAAAGAAGACAAATGAGCCCTATCTAGGAGCAGTTAAGAATTCCTAGATAACAGTCATTTATATGTGAAAATAGGTCAAACATGAGCCATAACAGAATTCATATTTATGCTTAATTCAAGAGGAAAACATTAAGAAGCCACAGAAACTGAGCATAGAGTGCAACCAAGCAAATTCTAAACCAATCCTTTGTTCTGTGACTTGAGCATATGTGAAATCGAAATAACTGAGGTAAGGAAAACTTATTCATTCATATAGCATCACAAGAATTCCGCATTCAATTCTTCAAACCATTAGACACAGAGCAGACAGTCATTCCTCCAAATCTTTTCAGCAATCTTTGATTAAGTAAAACATCTCAGATATCCAGTGCGAGTCTCTAATGAGGATTATCAACCAACCAACCCTTTAAACAATACAGAGGGTCGGTATATATAGGGAAAATTATCCAAAAACTAATCTATTACAGCTGACCTAAACAGGTCTGAAAGAAAATGATTACTTTAACCTAATCTTATCCAGAAATAAATGCATGAAAATATCTTTGAGCTGCGCTGAGGGCAGTTGTATCAAAACTGAGTTAATGTCTGTCCTGGGTGGCTCAGTGCAGTCCTCCTGTAATAATTGTGATTTGTCCTTTATCTCCACCTCTAACTTGGTTTTGTCGTTGTTTTGCTGGCATTAATGTGCACTAATCCCGACCAGATAGGATTTTAAATGGCCTGAACTGCTTTGCTAACTTTGATGAAGGTTTTTAATTTTCACCTGATTTGATGTTGCTGAACTGATACTCTTTGCCGCTTCCTGATACTCTTTGGCGCTGATCCTGGAGTCTTTAATATCTTCTGAATGGTTTAGACTGTCCCATCGATCTTTCATGGCAGTTTTTCGGCCTTCTGTTGCTTTAAAAAGTGTGTTTGCCCCTTTCTAAATGCTTTCGCGAAGAAAAATGGGTCATTCTGCGCCTTTCAGGCTTGCTGGGGACTACGCGATGAGGGGCTTTCCATTTTGGCCCATTTCCCGTAGCCATGCGCGATTAGCGCTAGGCAAGCGCTAATCGCGCATGAAAAACTACCTCAGATTTTGAATCCAGGCTTCCTAAGCACGATTTTCGCCTTTCGCACGTTTTTGAGTGATGACGTCAGCAGTGGGTCCCAGTACGGAGGTGACGTGGCAGGGTGACGTCAGAAGTACGGCTGGGTGACATGGCGGTACACGGTGGCAGTGATGTGGCAGTGACGACTTGGCAGGAGGCCTGACGCAGGTTGATGACGTAGCAGGATGACGTCACTGGGTAGAGGCGGTTTTTGGTTTTGGGCACACCACCTTTGGGCAAAAGTGGTATTGGCAGAGGGGGCTCCGCCACAGCCGAGAGGGTGACGCGTGGCGGGAGTACGATGGTAAAACCACCGATCTCCCGGGCGTTAACCCTCGGCGGCTTCGCTGGGGAAAGGACCCGCCCACCGTTGATCTGTGATGCGCCAGATCTAACGGTTGGTGGCAAAGATGAGGCGGCGGAGGTTTAGGGACGGGGCCCGCAAATATTTGAATCTTAATACAACGCCACGAGGGTCCAAAACATTGGGTTTGCGGAGTTTGGGGGATTTTTAACAGGTTTTTAAGGCATCGGAAGGGGTTCGAAAGCCTAGAACGATGGATTTGTGTAGTTTGAGAAGGGTTTTAAGGCAAAACGAGGGGTTTATGCCTTGGGAGGGTGGAAATAAGTCAAATAAGATGGTTTTTATACACATGAAAGGAATTTTATGCTGTGTGGTGGAGTAATATGCATGAAGAGATAGTTTGAGGGTGGAGATGAGGGTTCTTGTTGAGTTTCAGATAAACTTAGCAATTCCCAATGAACTTATGATTATGTTTCAACCAGGGGGAGGGGATAAGTATATAGGGGAGCTATTAACATAATTTCAGTAGGGGAAGGGGAACACAGATAGGGATTTACATAATAGAGTCAGTAGTTAATATGGAAATGACAAGAAAGCGCTAAGTATGTGGATCTTAGGCTAACAAAGGGGGAAAATGACTCTTAGAGGAAGAATGGAAATCTTTGAGTGAAGCAGATCTTCACCAGGCAAATGATATGGAAAATGATGAAACTAAGAGGAATGAAGCAGATCTTGACCTCTTCATGGAAATTAGTGAGTGATTTGGGGGAAGAGGAAGAAGGGGAGGTTAGAGATGTCCAGTTTGAGCCCCTCCAAATGAAAACTACCTTGTACCTGTGATCTGAAGTACAATATCACTTTAAAATACAAAACTGATCATATATCAACATTCTGTAACCTCAAAAACTACCTACCCAGCCTACTTACCTAGCATTTTTTCTTCTTTTTGTTTTGGGTGCACTTAGACTTGCAGACCCTACTTTATAATTTTTCTTTTGACTGCCCTCCTATCTAAATTTATCCTTATTTCTTCCAAGGGCCCAGATTAAGCAGTTGGACTCCTTTATTTCTCTACCTATCTACAAATCTGCCAAGATTAAGCTGTTTGGACAAATATCAATTCTCTATATTCTAAAACAAGAAATTGAAACCTAGGGAAGCCAAGATTAAGTTGTTTGGACTTCCCTTAACAGAACATTCTTCAAAAATGGTTAAGTCATCAAAATTGGAATACAGCAGTGGCATTTGGACTGGCACACTTTCATGGCCTCTTCTTTGGCCTTTTTCTGGAAATATGGAGCATTGCAGGATGAAAAGTATGACATATTTGGCCTGTAAAATTGTCAATCATGAAAGATGAACACCTGTTGCAACAGGAGGCTAACAGTCGCTCCACTTGGGGATGGCTTTTCCTTGTGAAAAGCCAAGAACAGCAGGTCAGACTGCCTTGATCTTCTATTGTTGCTGTGGATTGAAAAACTTCTTTATGCTGGCTATTATAGTGTGAAACTTTGAAATATGAACAGCTCCTTCCTCAGCTGAATTACTGTAAACGGCATAGCATCGCCTGCTTTCTTCTGCATGCTTGATGTTATATACAGTATTGCTCGAGCATTTTTGCCTTTGAAAAAACAGAGATCAAAACTGATGTGTTTCCTTAGCTCTGGTCTAGAAACAGTTGCTGATGTGAAATTAAAAATTGCTCCTCTCTTATTGATACTGTTTGACTGAAGACTGCAAGCTGCCCACTGTTTGCTTTTACCATGAATTTCTGTGATATGACAGTGTTACTATTGCTGTTTTACCGAGATTAATGCAGAGACAGAGCTTTAAAGAATGGAATACTGGCAATTGGCTGTGTCTTCACAAACATTGTTGCTGCTCCTCTAAAACTAAGATTGCTTACGCAAAAACTAAAAACAAAGCGCTGATATATACAAATATCAATGTACAAAGAGATATTTACAAAGCTGGATTGTATCCCTCTAAAAGGGATCACCGTAATGTTTCAGCATTCGGCCATTCACAGGGCCTTCTTCAGCCGTGCTGCCCTCTACAAATTTGAGAAAATATGTGTTATTTCCCTGAACAACAGAAATCACGAATGGCCCTTTCCATAAAAAATCAAATTTTGCATGTTTTCCCTTGTCTTCTCTCCGTGAATCCCACCTTAGAACTTTGTCACAAATGCAAAAATCCTCAGCCTTAGCTCTCTTATCAAACATCTTTTTGAGCTTTTCTTGCAAAATCTGAGCTCTGTCATAAACTTGCTCTCTGGTTTGCTGAAGATGAATGGTTTGGTTGATTCTTCGTTGAATGTCGTTTGATTCAGCCTGAATCTCCTGTAACAATCTGATAGTAGGGATGCCCAAAGATGAAGGAAACCTGGCTTCCATGCCATATACTAGCTCATAAGGGCTCATCCCAATGGATTTCTTTGTTGAAATTATGTCTGCCCATAGGGCATTTGTGAGCTTTCTATCCCAGTTCTTCTTGTTTTCTTCTATCACTTTCTTTATGATATTAATCAGGCTCTTATTAGATGACTCAGCCAAGCCATTACCTTGGGAGTGATAGGCTGTGGAATGCCCCAAGGTGATGTGAAATTTGTGGCAAAAATTGATCATTTTTTTGGATTTAAAAGCAGCGGCGTTATCAGTAATGATCTTCTCAGGGCAACCAAATCTAGAAAGGATGTTGCACTCAAGGAATTGGATAATGATGATGTCATTGGCTTGTCTGCATGGGATGGCTTCAACCCACTTGGTGAAATGGTCGGTGGCTGTTAAAATCCATTTGTGCTGGCCTGAGGAAGAGGGATGGATTTCTCCAATGAATTCAAGACCCCATTGTTGAAAAGGCTTTTCAGCTGAGATGGGTTTAAGGGGCAGGGGCAACAGTTTTCTTTTGCCCTCAAAGATTTGGCATTTGTGACATGAAATGGCAAACTTCTTTACATCTGAAAAAAGAGAGGGCCAATAGAAACCAGCCCTTAGAATTTTATCAGCAGTGGACTTCCAATATAGATGTCCTGCACAGTCACCTGCATGGAATTCTGTCATGAAATTGTTAGTTTCATTCATGATTAAACAATTAAGCAATATACCTTCATGATTTTTCCAAAATAATGCACCATCTATGACACAAAACTTTGAAGCCTTCATTCTTAAAAATCTTTTCTTAGTTCTGGATAATCCTGGGGGAGCAAACAGGTTTAACAAAACAAAGCATATATCAGTGTACCATGGGGATTGAAAAAAGGTTTCATTGATCTGTGGAGTCGCCAGCTCCTATTCATTGTCCAATTGGTTAATGTCTAAGGCTTGAAAGTTTGTTTCGGACATCAGTTTGGCTAAACCTTGTCCCTTTATGAGCTTGGTTGGTTTTATTTCTATGTCATACTCAAGGATGTTTGCAATCCATTTGCCTCTTTTGCCCTCTAATCCCTCTTGGGTTAATATGTCTTTTACAACAGCATTTGGGACAAAGGCAATCACATGTGAATATAAAATGTACACTCGGAAATCTTTGATTGCTTTGACCAGGGCATAGGCCTGCTTCTCCATGATTGGGTACTTCAAAGGGGCATCTCTTAAGGCTCGGCTGAAAAATGCAATTGGCTTTTCAGCTCCCTGATCATCCTTTTGCAAAAGAACAGCAGCTATGGTGTGATCAGATGCAAAAGAAAATATGATAAAGTCCCTATCAAATTATGGACTTGTAAGGACAGGGGCTTGGGTTAAGGCTGATTTTATGCCCTCAAAGTTTTGTTTGGTTTCAAGAGACCATCTTACTTTGGCATCCTTTTTAAACATGTTGCTTAACAGTCTTATCAGCTCAGCTAGATTTGGAATAAATCTCCTTAGGAAGTTGATCTTTCCCAGGAATGCTTGCAACTCATTTATGTTTCTTGGATAAGGGATTTGGAGGATGGCTTGGATTCTTTCAGGATCAATTCTAATCCCATCCTTTGATATGATATGGCCAAGGAGTTTGCCTTCTTCAAGCCGAAGAGGGATTTTTTGGGTTCAAGGAAATACCATATTTCCTGCATGTCATGAATATTTGCCTTAAATGTTTCAGGTGCTCTTGATCAGATTTAGAGAAAGGGGTTAGATCATCAAGATATACAACTAGGAAATCATGTATTTCTTTGGCAAATGCAATATCCATCGCCCTTTGAAAGGTGGCACCAGCATTTTTAAGTCTGAATGGCATCTTCACATACTTAAATGTTCCCCACGGTGTGGTAAAGGCTGTCTTGTCTTGGTCATCCGTGTGAACCAGTATTTGATTGAAACCTGAAAAGCCATCTAGCAAAGAAATTCTAGATGATCCGACTACTCTCTGCAGAATATGATACATTTTGGGCAATGGGTAGTTGTCTTTTAGGGAGACTTGGTTTAAATTTCTTAGGTCTACGCATAGCCTAATCTCACCTATCTTTTTTCTTGTAGGAACAAGATTGGATACCCATTCAGAAAATATGATGGGTGCTATGATACCTGCTTCAAACATTCTTTTCACTTCCTTTTCAATCGAAGGGAGAAGCATGGGATTGATTCTCCTCATTTTCTATTTGAAGGGCTTTTGGTTTGGTTTTAAGGGAATGGTGTGTTGGATTACTGAGGTGTCATAGGATTTCAAATCCTCATAACTCCAAGCAAATACATCTTGGAATTCTTTGAACAAATCAACATAATTGGGCTTCTGATCAGGTGGCAAATTTTTAGATAATTTCATCATTTTGGGCTTCTCTGTTGTCCCGATGTTATGTTCTTCTATAGCAGCGTTTAGGGGTTGCATTTTTGGTTTCTTTGGAACATCATTAGCATCAAACATGTCTTCCAACGGAGTGAGGCCAGCAGGGAGTAAGTTATCTTTCAGATCAATGATCTCGGCCTCTGTTTCGGCTATTTCCTCCAAATGCATCAATTTCAGTTCTTCTATATTTGTGTTATCAAAAACAGTTGGGTTTGGCCGTTATAGGTGTTACAGCCTGCTGATTTTCATTGGTTTGTTGTTGTTCATTCATCATAGCATCCATGTCAATGTTAATATTTGAAAACTCATGCTCAAGGGTGAGGAAATTGTTAATCTGGGCATCATTCTCGAACACTTGCCGATCTTTAACATTATTTGGGACAGCGGGCCTGTGTTTTATTTCAGCAGTGAAATGATGATTTGGTTCAAAGGGAAGCTTGCATGTACTAGCAAAAGTGGCTAGGCTATGTGCATGAATGTTATGCTCTCTTGAAATCTGGGCAAGCTTGGATTCAGTGAATTTGTTGTGTATACCAGTGGCAGCAGTCCTATAGGCCCTCATTCTATTGTCATTGGTAACAAAATTACCTTTCATCTGTTGTATGATTAAATCAGAGTCACCTAAAATGGATACTTTTGCAGCTCCTAGAGCTTTTAGCAGTTTAAGGCCTAACAGGAGAGCCTCATACTCTGCCATGTTATTAGTGCATTTGAAGTTTAGTCTGTAGGCATGGCCTTCTGCATGGTTGTTATGTGTATTGTGAATCTAGACACCTGCCCCTGCTCCTAACTTGTTGACAGAGCCATCAAACTCTAAATACCATATGATTTCTTGCTTGTGGTTAGTGTCAATATTTTCAGGCATTCTTGCAGCGGACAAATTTGAATTTTCTGTTTGGGGAGTTTCTTCTTGTAAGCTGGTTGCCTTGATGGTTTTGACAGTTTTATCAATATGGGCAACCGATTCTTCATTGATGTGTGTGTTTAGTTCTAAAGCCAATGGCTTTTCATCAATGGGAGGACTTATTTCATCGTTAAATAAAATGAAAGAATCCATATCAGAATGGATTGAGTAAATGGGAAAATTTTCAGGCTTCTTCTCACTAGTTAACACATATTTCATCGTTAAATAAAATGAAAGAATCCATATCAGAATGGATTGAGTAAATGGGAAAATTTTCAGGCTTCTTCTCACTAGTTAACACATATTTCATCAGTGTTTCTCTATACAGTCTCTTTGGTTGCCCAAAGACAGATATAGTGGCATAAGAGAGGTCTAATTGGAGGGATCCTTGGAGTTTTTCTCCCCAAGATCTTGACAATAACATGCCATACTTTGGTGGAATGTCAGCAACCACCACATCCATGAGGATTGTCTTGTTAGGAAATTGGAATAAGGAGACACACAGGTCTTTGATGAGGCCTAAACACTTGACTTAACTTGAGTCAAAGGAGAATAGATCTTTGTAGGGTCTTGTAACATCAAGGTTCAGCTTTTCCATTACAGCTTTGGGCATAAGGTTGTGGGAGGCACCTGAGTCAAACATGGCATTGTGCAGGACTTTGTCATGTATATGTAAACTGACATAAAAGGGCAAGACAGATCCATATGTTGATTTTCCATTAACTTCTAGACCAAACAACAGCTCAAGTTGATCATCAAGAACATTCACATCATCCTTTACCTCTGGCATTTGAAGTGACCTTTGAATTTGTTGCCTATACACATCATGTTTGGCCAGTTCGGATAAGGGGATGGAGATCTTCAATTTACCTATTTCTGCCTCTAAGTCAAATGATTTTTCAAATTGGGTTTTAGTAATGTAAGAAGCAGTTTTCCCTTTTTCCATTGGAGTATCAGCAACTTGGCCTTGTTTATCAGTGTTATGGGAAGTGTTTGATTGTGGTTTTTCTGTTGTAGGAGGGCTTTTCGGAATGCTGTTCAAATTTTCTTTCGAGGAAGAAAGTGGTAGAGGCTGGTCAATAGAAGGCTGCATTTGTGTTATGTCCTCTACAGTCACTTGATGTGGGTTTGGGACAGGTATATCAGCTAGTTCTATTATGACAGTCTTGCCTTTAATCTTGTTGGGTTGTTTGCCATCCTTTGGTTTGTTAGGTTCAGGAATGTCAATGGTCATAGTTCTCAGCTTATATTGTTTGTGGACCTCATATATAGCAGTATCATAGCCTTGTTTAAAATCAAAAGACTCACCAGACTTAGTCTGAAATTGATTAAAGTCATGCTCATCTTGGTCTTGTTGAGTTAGGAAAATTTGTTGCTCAGCCCTCGAATCCACCAGGTTCATGTGAGTGTCCTCTGGGGTTTCACTACATGTAGATGCTTCCGCATAATTTTCATGAAAAGGTGGTCTTATATCATGGTCTGGACTAGACCTACCAGCATTTGTGTTATGCGTTTTCCTGAAATTTGGGTTCCTTATTGTATTGGACTGTTGTCCTTCCCATGATGATTTCCTCTCAACACTTTCTACTCTGTCTCCCAGCCTTTGCATGCCATTGATAATAGCATCAAGTTTCTGATCTAAGGCTGTGGGTTCTTCTTTGAAAGTGGTTATTCTCTCCATTCTAGCTCTATTTCTTTTGGCAATCAGGTTGGCCTCTACGCTAAAGCAACATTTGCATGTCTGTAATGGTTTGAGGGGCTCTTTCTTTTAATTGGTAGGCCATATCTGGGTCGAATCCATCAGGGAATTTATACAAGGCAAGGTCAGGTGGAGGTATCAGGTTTTGTGGTATTGCATTATAGACATTATTGAATCTAGCACAGTAATCTAGGACAGACTCTTGAGGACCCCTTTTTATTGTATCGTATTCAGCAAGTATGTGCAAGGGGTCTTTCTTTTTCTCCCATTTGTTGGTAAAGGATTGGTAAAGCTCATCCGGAGTAGTTATGGAATTTACAACAAGTGATCTGAACCAAGTTCTTACATCACCTATTAAATTTTGAACAAAAATTTTCATTCTCACACTATCATCATCTATTTCGTAGTTCTCAAAGTAGTCTTGCATATTCTTTGTATGCCGAAGGGCTGTTCAAGTGCCAGTTCCATCAAAATATGTGTTTTAGTTTGATAATCCTGGGGCATAGCCCCAGGGTTTGCAGGTAATTGCAGGGGTGCATATCTATTGGCCATGTTTACAGGGACGGCTGGAACAACAGGGATGAGTGGAAAAACTGGGACAATTGGAACAACAGTAGTGGTAATGGTAGTATATGCAGTGAATGGAGGTGTGGAGGGAGTGCTTTGGGAATTAGATGATGAACAAGGGGAAGTAGGGGTTGAACGAAATAAGACTTTGACAAGGGTTGGAACGCTGCTTGGGTGAACTGCTTCAGGACTGTTATCAGCAAAATCTCTTCTTCTTGCTTCCTAAAGATTTTTGGGATTAAGTTCGGATTTTCAAAAGCAGCTGGTGGATTTGGGTCTGGATTTGACCTAGTATAACGAGAATTCTTTTTGGGAGCCAGATTCTGAATTTGATTTGGTATTTTCTGCGAATGTTTTTAGAATTGGGCAAGGAACTGATTAAATTTCGGGGACAGCTATCTGTAGTTTAAACCTAGCATGAAGATTGACTGAAGCAGCATTTATTTACTCCTGTAACTGCAAAGCAAGAACAGTTTCAAAACCTTCCTGGCCGACATTCAGACTTCATCTGTAGTTTTAAGGAACAAACAGCACCGATTTTTGTTCCTCCAGAGTTTTCCAACTTGATTTGTGAAAATAACTGAGGATGTCCCCAGTGGAGTCGCCATTATGTTCACTCAGGTTGTCCTTCTGGTCGGCATCAAAAGGATACGACCGAGGTAACCACAGACTAATCTTTGAACTGCAGGTTCTAGCCCACCTGCAATCAGAGAGGGCTCTCTCTTTCGGATTTAGCTTTGTTGATAATGTTTTTAGGCTAGTTATTGAGTTTAAGGGGTTTTGTTTTGTTTTTTGGTGGGAAGGATGATGCTTTCAAGTAAAGAGGCAGGGACAGCCTGAAAGTTTTATAACCATTGGGCATGGAGTCAAGGAGTAGGACTACTGGTGCATTTTCTTGGGCACAAGAATGAATATGGAGCAAGCTAGCTGCGTATGAAACATACATTCAAGGTAAAAGAGATGGATTGAAGGCTAAGGAATGAGGGGCAATTAAGAATCTCTCATTCAGATTAGCAAAAAGAAGACAAATGAGCCCTATCTAGGAGCAGTTAAGAATTCCTAGATAACAGTCATTTATATGTGAAAATAGGTCAAACATGAGCCATAACAGAATTCATATTTATGCCTAATTCAAGAGGAAAACATTAAGAAGCCACAGAAACTGAGCATAGAGTGCAACCAAGCAAATTCTAAACCAATCCTTTGTTCTGTGACTTGAGCATATGTGAAATCGAAATAACAGAGGTAAGGAAAACTTGTTCATTCATATAGCAGCACAAGAATTCCGCATTCAATTCTTCAAACCATAGACACAGAGCAGACAGTCATTCCTCCAAATCTTTTCAGCAATCTTTGATTAAGTAAAACATCTCAGATATCCAGTGCGAGTCTCTAATGAGGATTATCAACCAACCAACCCTTTAAACAATACAGAGGGTCGATATATATAGGGAAAATTATCCAAAAACTAATCTATTACAGCCGACCTAAACAGGTCTGAAAGAAAATTATTACTTTAACCTAATCTTATCCAGAAATAAATGCATGAAAATATCTTTGAGCTGCGCTGAGGGCAACTGTATCAAAACTGAATTAATGTATGTCCTCGGTGGCTCAATGGAGTCCTCCTATAATAATTGTGATTTTTCCTTTATCTCCACCTCTAACTTGGTTTTGCTATTGTTTTGTTGGCATTAATGTGCACTAATCCCCACCAGATAGGATTTTAAATGGCCTTAACTGCTTTGCTGACTTTGATGAAGGTTTTTAATTTTCACCTGATTTGATGTTGTTGAACTGATACTCTTTGCCACTTCCTGATACTCTTTGGCGCTGATCCTGGAGTCTTTAATATCTTCTGAATGGTTTAGACTGTCCCATCGATCTTTCATGGCAGTTGTTCGGCCTTCTGTTGCTTTAAAAAGTGTGTTTGCCCCTTTCTGAATGCTTTGCGAAGAAAAACGGGTCATTATGCGCCTTTCAGGCTTGCTGGGGGCTGCGCGATGAGGGGATTTCCATTTTTGCCCATTTCCCGTAGCCATGCGCGATTAGCGCACATGAAAAACTGCCTCCGAATTTGAATCTGGGCTTCCCAAGCATGATTTTCGCCTTTCGCGCCTTTTTGAGTGATGACGTGCATGACGTCAGCAGTGGGTCCCAGTACGAAGGCGACGTGGCAGGGTGACGTCAGTAGATGACGTCAACAGTACAGCCGGGTGATGTGGCGGTACACGGTGGTAGTGATGTAGCAGTGACGACTTGGTAGGAGGCCTGACGCAGGTTGATGACGTAGCAGGATGGCGTCACATGGCGGAGGCGGTTTTCGGTTTTGGGCGCACCACCTTTGGGCAAAAGTGGTATTGGTAGAGGGGGTTCCGCCACAGCCGAGAGGGTGACGCGTGGCGGGAGTACGACAGTAAAACCGTCGATCTCCCGGGCGTTAACCCTCGGCGGCTTCGCTGGGGAAAGGACCCACCCACCGTTGATCTACGGCGCGCCAGATCCAACGGTTGGCGGAAAAGATGAGGCGGCGAAGGTTTAGGGACGGGGCCCGCGAATATTCAAATCTTAATACAGCGCCGCGGGGGTCCAAAACCTTGGGTTTGCGGAGTTTGGGGGATTTTTAACAGGTTTTTAACGCACCGGAAGGGGTCTGAAAGCCTAGAACGGTGGATTTGTGTAGTTTGGGAAGGGTTTTAAGGCAAAACGAGGGGTTTATGCCTTGGGAGGGTGGAAATAAGTCAAATAAGATGGTTTTTATACACATGAAAGGAATTTTATGCTGTGTGGTGGAGTAATATGCATGAAGAGATAGTTTGAGGGTGGAGATGAGGGTTCTTGTTGAGTTTCAGATAAACTTAGCAATTCCCAATGAACTTATGGTTATGTTTCAACCAGGGGGATGGGATAAGTATATAGGGGAGCTATTAACATAATTTCAGTAGGGGAAGGGGAACGTAGATAGGGATTTCCATAATAGAGTCAGTAGTTAATATGGAAATGACAAGAAAGCGCTAAGTATGTGGATCTTAGGCTAACAAAGGGGGAAAAATGACTCTTAGAGGAAGAATGGAAATCTTTGAGTGAAGCAGATCTTCACCAGGCAAATGATATGGAAAATGATGAAACTAAGAGGAATGAAGCAGATCTTGACCTCTTCAAGGAAATTAGTGAGTGATTTGGGGGAAGAGGAAGAAGGGGAGGTTAGAGATGTCTAGTTTGAGCCCCTCCAAATGAAAACTGCCTTGTACCTGTGATCTGAAGTACAATATCACTTTAAAATACAAAATTGATCACATATCAACATTATGCAACCTCAAAAACTACCTACCCAGCCTACTTACCTAGCATTTTTTCTTCTTTTTGTTTTGGGTGCACTTAGACTTGCAGACCCTACTTTATAATTTTTCTTTTGACTGCCCTCCTATCTAAATTTATCCTTATTTCTTCCAAGGGCCCAAATTAAGCAGTTGGACTCCTTTGTTTCTCTACCTATCTACAAATCTGCCAAGATTACGCTGTTTGGACAGATATCAATTCTCTATATTCTAAAACAAGAAAATGAAACCTAGGGAAGCCAAGATTAAGCTGTTTGGACTTCCCTTAACAGAACATTCTTCAAAAATGGTGAAGTCATCAAAATTGGAATATAGCAGTGGCATTTGGACTGGCACACTTTCATGGCCTCTTCTTTGGCCTTTTTCTGGAAATATGGAGCATTGCAGGATGCAAAGTATGACATATTTGGCATGTAAAATTGTCAATCATGAAAGATGAACACCTGTTGCAACAGGAGGCTAACACCCTCTCCGAAAGCTATTGAAGGATGGGTCCAGTGAAACTGGAGGCCTCTTGTCTCCGAAGGTATTCGAAATCATCTAGTAGGCAGAGGTTATTATGTCTTTGTTTTCGAATCTGTAGAAGATTGAGACCTCATCTTCAGAAACGGTCCTTATTTCATGGGGCCCCAAGGGCTTTACCTAAATAAGTGGACTTCGAATTTTGATCCCGCTCAGGACACCCCTTTTGCCATTCCAGTCTGGGTAAGGCTTCCCCATCTGCCCCTTCACTGTTGGAACTCGGAATCAATGGAAACAATCGGGAATAAATTAGGTAAATACATAGACAGGGCTGAAAGGAGAGATCAATATTCGTGTGCCAGAATATGTGTTGAAGTAGACCTGGAGATAGGACTACCAGAGGTGATCAAGCTAACCATAGCTGGCTGGTCTCATATTCAGGAACTGGACTATGAACAACTTCCTTTCAAGTGCCGGCTCTATCACGGCTATGGTCACTTCGCTCGAAACTGTAAGAAGAAAACCGATGAAGACTCTGAAAAGGAAAAGGGAGAACAGTGGACACAAGTCAGAAAAATTGGCACAACAAAACAGAACTATAGAACAAAAAAGAAAGGAGGGAATCCAGAGAACGGAGGCCCCTCTGCTGGGATGAGTTTATTAGAAGGCCAAGTGGCAGCAAATGTGAAAACCTCCTCAAATCCCTTCTCTGCTCTTCATACCCCAGAAGATCAGCCAGATCTAGAAGAAGGAGAGGTGCAACAACATATGGAGCAGGTAACAGACAATGGAATAATGAAGGACCTCAAGAACAAATTGGAGAACCCAGACCAACCCCATGTGTAGATGCAATCCATCAAGAAATCCAGGGGGCTCCAGTAGCTACAAGTTCCCCTCCCTCCTACGCAGAGATGATCAAAAAGAAAAAGCTGATAGAAAGCCCATGTTCTTCCGAAGATGAACCTCTTGAACAATCTAATAAAAAGGCAGGAAGGAAGTCCTACAAGGAGATCAGAGAGGAAGATGCAGAGAAATTAAAGATGCAGGGCTCTCAGTCCACAATTGAAATGTCGTTAGGCAAAAATACAACGACCCGTCTCCCAAAGGGAGGGTTTGCTCCTCCTCTCTCCAATAAATAATGTAGATCGTCTCTTGGAATTGTAGGGGTTTGGGAAACCCACTGAAAGTTGAAATAGTTAACGATCTAACTGGAATGGAATCCTTAGACATTCTCCTGCTCCAAGAGACAAAGGTAGAAGAGGATGCTATTCTATCTACAAGCAGAACTAAATGGAAAAATAACACAGGAAAAGAAGTCAGTGCTCGTGGAACTTCAGGGGGCCTCACTACCTTATGGTTGGAGGACAGGTTCCAGCTTAAAATCTCCTTTGCTACCCAACATTGGATTTACATAGACCTGCTTCATCTCCCAAGTAAGACCTCTCTAGCCCTCTTTAATTTGTATGTTCCTGTAAACTTCATGGAAAAGAAGGATTGCTAGAATACGCTAATAGATTTCCTAGAAATCTACTCCCCCTCAAATATCATTCTAGCAGGGGATCTCAACATTACTATGGCACCAAATGAGAAGAAAGGAGGAGTGTGGGGTAAAGATCCCTATCTGGGCACGGTGGAGTCTTTGATCCTTGCCTAGGACCTCCTAGACCATAAACCCAAGAAAGGTCGATATACTTGGACCAATAACAGAGTTGGTGTAGCCAATATAGTAGCCTATCTAGACTAGTTTCTTGTCCAAAGCTCTTTCATGGAGGGAAAGCACATAATCTCCTCTAAAATTCTGCCCAAACTAACTTTTGATCATAATCCCATCTTGTTGTTGATAGAGAAAGAGGAGGATCTGGGCCCAATTCCCTTCAGATTCAATCCTCTTTGGGTATCAAGAGAGGGCTTCCTGAATACAGTGGTCCATGCTTGGTCGCAAACTGTTGAAGGATCCCCCAGCTTTGTGTGGGAGTAGAAACTTAAACAAACCAAGTCTGCATTAAAAGCATGGGAAAAAAAAAAACCTCCCTTCACCCCTACGAGCAATAGACAAAAGACAGTTCAGGCTCTTGCCAAGATTTAGCTAGGCATGGAAGGAACCGAAATTACCAAAGATCAGCTGCTCACAGAACAAACTACCCAGTTCAACTCTTTTCTCTCCTTTCGCCAGGAAGAGGAATATTGGCGTCTTAAGTCTCGCAGCCTCTGGCTCAAAGCTGGAGACAAAAATACATCTTTCTTTCATAGACAATGCAGAGCTCGCCTTTCCCAGAATCATATTTCAAAAATATCAAACAATGAGGGGGTTGTCATCAAAGAACAGGCCTTAATTCATCAGGAAGCCACTTCCCATTTCAAGAATCTTTTTCAGGAGGAGGATTCTTCCAATGATGAGCTGGCTGCTGATTTTTTGTCTAAAATTCCCTCTCTTATCACTACAGAGGTAAATGTTGGTCTTATGAAACCCTTCACTGAAAAAGAGACAGAGGAAATTATATGGTCAATGCAGTCGGATAAAGCTCCGGGGCCAGATGGCTTCACCATCCATTTTTACAGGGTGTGTTGGAATGTTATAAAATCTGACCTCCTCAGAATGATAAAAACCTTTCAAAAGAAAGCCAAAGTGGGAGGGAATACCAACTCCACCTTCCTTGCCTTAGTCCCTAAAGAAATTAACCCAGAGTCTTTCGACAGGTTCCGACCCATCTCCCTCTGCAACGCCTCTTACAAGATTCTTGCCAAACTTCTAGCTAATCGACTCAAACCTTTGTTGGGGAATCTGATCTCCCCCTTGCAGGGTGGATTCGTCAAAGGAAGGCACCTCATAGACAACGTGATCCAAGTGCAAGAAGCCCTTCACTCCAACCATTCTCGGAAGGAAAAAGGCATGCTCATTAAGTTGGATATGTCCAATGCATTCGACCGAGTCAAACTCTCTTTTCTCTATAAAATCCTTCTCTCCTTTGGCTTCAGTGATGATTTCGTCAATTTGATAAAAACTTGCACTCGTAGACCCTGGATTGTGCCCCTAGTCAATGGCAGACCTTCTGATTTTTTCCAAGCTTCTAGAGGGCTTTGCCAAGGTTTCCCTTTGTCTCCCTTTCTATATATTTTTTTGGAAAAATCGCTGAGCAAAAAATTGACAGCGGAAATGGATTCAGGTGTTATCCCTAGGATCAAGGCTGCTAGAGGTGTTGATCTCATAAATCATGCCCTCTTTGCAGATGACTCTCTCTTATTGGGAGGGGCCTCAGTTAAGATTGCAAAGGCCTTCAAAGAAATTCTCCAACAGTTCTGCTTAATCATTGGAGCCCTGATCAATAAAAGAAAGAGTGTTGTGTATGGATGGAATGTTGATCACCCAACTATGCTCAGAATTGCCTGCATGTTGGGTTTCCCTGGGTTTGACAAATGGGAAAAGATCAAATACCTCGGTCTCCCATTAACCTTGGGTCCTAGCTCCTCCTCCTTGTGGGTTGAAGTAATCAGCAAGATAAAAAATAAAATAGCCTATTGGGGAGGCCAATGGCTTACAAAGGCTGGGAAATTAGTCTTGATCAAGGCAGTCCTCTCCGCCCTTCCCATTTTCCAGTCTTCCCTTCTACTGGCTCCAAAGTCTATCACGAACCAGATTTCCAAAATCCTTCGAGATTTTCTTTGGAATGGGGGCAAAGGCAACCATAGCAAGTTTCATCTGGTTAGATGGGAGATTCTCAACAGACCTCTCCAGCAAGGAGGGCTTCAGATCCGGGATCCTGGCTTGGAAAACTTAGCTCTTGGAGGAAAAATCATATGGCAAATTTATGCAGATAAAAAGCACCCTGTCAGCAAAATCCTCTGGAAGAAATACTTAAAGGGAGGATCCCTTAGAAATATTACCACTACTTCTACTCCTATAGGAACTGCAATTTGGAATCTAGCCAGAAGAAGCATTGATCATATTCAGCAGCAACTTTATAGAATCCCTGGTAATGGACTGAGAACTCTTCTGTGGGAGGATTCCATTCAGGGGAAAGCCCCACTGTCCACCCTTGACTCCTGCTCTGAGCTAAAGATGTGGCTGGTGAATGAAGGCTTCCTTCGTCTTGCTGATATATGTGCCTGGGACATCAAAGGGAATTGGACAGAGTGGATCCTTCCTAGGATCCCTAACCCTCTGGAACCACAAAAAAATTATTGTGTTCAGCTCTCTCAGGCCTTACCCCTGTCCACCTTTCGACCAAGGATAAATGGGGGTGGGGAAGAACAGGAAACTACACAACTGCCCAAGGCTTCTCCGCTTTACAAGATACTCATGCTCCTTTGCTGAACCCGAAGCTCTAGAAATTTGTTTGGTCCCCCTTAAGCCTCCCAAAAGTGAACTTCTTCACTTGGCTTCTCATGCACAATAAGGCTCTAACTGGAGAAAATTTGAATAAAAGAGGGTTTAATGGTCCATTTAGATGTTTCCTATGCAACTCGGCAACCGAAACTACTGATCATTTGATGGTGGACTGTGTTTTCACACAAGTTGTTTGGAAGTTGGTTCTCCAAGGCCTCAGCATCCTAATCCCTTCTCAGATATCTGTTGTCTCTCTCTATATCTCCTGGGCAGATCGAAATCCTGAGCTCAAAATAAAAAATGCAGAGTGGAATAACATTTGGCAAGCAATTCCCAAATGTCTCTGGTGGAAAGTCTAGATTGCAAGAAATGAGAGGATTTTCAATGACAGGTTTCCCAAGGCGGTGGACGTGGCAGCCAAAATCAAAGGCCTCCTTCTGGAAATCGTTGCCAACACAGAGTCTGACTTCAAGTTACCTGCAGAAGCCTCTGCGTGGCTTGGACCCTGTGGGACAGGAGAAAGAAAATGCGCACTCAGAAAACCTGTGACAGACCCTCCGTGGCGCTTGCGTATCTCCGAAGAGGACTTCCTTTCGAGGTGGCAGGGGACGCCGGATGCCACAATCTTCTTTGACGGCACGTCCAAGGGGAATCCTGGAAACTCAGGCGCAGGCGGTTTGATCATTTCCCCAGATAGAGCGGACAACACGAGCTTCAGCTGGGGCCTGGGCATAAACACAAACAACCAAGCTGAAAGCTACAGCCTCCTAAAAGCCTGCCAAATCGCGAAGGAGTTAGGATATAAAAGAATCCAAATCTTCGGAGATTCGGAGCTCTTGATTAAGCTCTTAAATTCTGAAAACCATTTTTGCAATGCCATTTTAAATAATACACTGCAGAGAATCAGAAATACAATGAAATATTTTGATTCTGTGGCAATATATCATATTTTGCGGGATCTCAATAAGCTTGCAGACTCCCTGGCAAACAAAGGTTGCCTGTTATCTCAAGGATCTCTCAGTCTCAATGGAGGACCCTGCTCGAACCACCCTCTGCCATAGGCACGCTTCAGTTGATCGATCCCAGGGGCCTCTTTTCAGTTCAGGAATGACATCAGGACTCCAGAAATTCACTTACAGGAATGCCAAGTATTATGTTGATAGAACAGCCAGCAAAAGAAACACCAAGAACAGTGCCAGACGGATCAGTATTCAGAAAACAAGACAGAAATCAAAAGAAGCCAAAGTATTCGATGTAATTTTGATATTTTACATTTTTTTCATAAGCTACTGCGGCTTGTAATTGGAGCTCGCTCCTATTTTGGAAATAAAATCTCTAACTGTTTCTGTTATAAAAAAAATTAACAACAACAAAAATAATAAAATTCAATTTGTTATATTGTAATTTTGTGCTTATTAATAAAATCACCAACAATTTTTTTGATAAAAGAAAATCTCAATATATAGATCACATTAAAATATATAACATTGGTAGAGGGAATCCTCTGGGTAAATCACATTTCAATTTTTCTTGTCGACACATTTCGAGCCACTAAGTGTGGTATTTCATCAAGACTTAGATGAATGTATTGATCCAACCATGCAATTATATATTATAGAGATGCAAAACAATTAGAGAAATAAACATTACAATATTAATTAAAATGAACATTATATAATTTATAAAATAATCAATAAAAAGAAATTACTAAATTTATTTTTAATAAAATATTGTTTATAATAATAGGTTAGTATTACTTTGATACTAATACGATCTAATTTAATAATATTAAAAAGAAATGAAAAAATATTGAAGAAAAATAATAAAAGAAATAAAAAAGTTGTTTTATATATATAAGAGATCATCAATAATAATGATGAGTATAAATTAATTTATAAATAAGGAAACTAAATTAAAGTAAAAGATTAAGGGAACAACGAAAAAAAAAACATTCAAAAATTCAAAAGGGGAAAGACACTAATTTAGGGAAAGACAGAGGATCCAATAAGTGCTAATCTTCCATCCATAATCCTTATTGAGAACTTGTTTTCAATTTCCTTTATTATTTTTCTTCTATATTATTATTTTATTTTATTTTATTTTTGATATTAGTAAAGTATATGGTCTTATTTTATATATTAGTGTTAGTATTAAAGTAATAATAACCTATTATTATGAACAATATTTTATTTAAAATAAATTTAGTAATTTTTTTCTTAATTAATTTTTTTCTTGGAGGATAATAATCCTCTTCGAATACTTACCCCCCAGCAATTGACGAGTCGAGATGTAGGTCATGGGGTTACATTCCGAAATCACACCAGTAGTGCAGAGTAGAATGTAATTCCGAAAGCGCTGAACAGCTTGCACGGCAGCCAAAGCCAACTTCTCGAAATGAGCATAACATGTTTCGGTGTCAAGGAGATTGTGACTAAGGTAGTAAATAACATGTTCATTTCCGTCATCGTCATCTTGTACCAACACCATAGCGATGGTATTAGAGGCTGCAGTTAGATAAAGGAAGTAATCGTGATGTTAGTTCTGGGGATGCAGCAAAGGAGCATTTATGAGGACAGCCTTTAGGTCATCGAAAGGATTTTGAGTAGCCTCATCCCAAACAGATGGGGTTCCTTACTTGAGCAACCGAGTGAACCCTGAAGCTAGCTCAACATAGTTTGGTAAAAAACGACGGAGAAAATTAGCTTTTCCCTATAGACTCTGTAGATGATGCAATGAAGATGGAGGGTGTAAATTAACTATGGCCTCAACTTTAAGAAGATCAAGGCGAATGCCTTTTTTCGAAACGATAAAGCCAAGGAGTCATCTAGATTCGACGCAGAAGACACATTTATGCAAATTCATTTGAATTTTGTAGTGTCTAAAGCGAAGAGAAATTTGTTGGAGGTGATCAAGGTGATCATGGCTATTACGAGAATGAGCGGGGGGATAATCCAAGTAACGTTGAATGATTTTTCGAATGTCGTGGAATGCATAAGACATCGATCTCTGAAATGTGGCCCCATCATTCTTAAGGCCAAAAGGGAGCTTTTTATACGCAGACGTCCCCCACAGACAGATAAAGGTTGTCTTATCTTGATCAGCCGACACAATTTTTGTCTGGTTGTTACTAGAAAAATCGTAAATAAAGGAAAAGAATTCGTTCCCAACACATTCATCAATGATCTGGTCAATGAAGGGAGTGGGGTAATTATCCTCAAGACAGGAACGATTGAGATCATGGTAATCGACGCAAACGCGAATAGTGCCTTGTTTCTTTATGATGGGTACAATATTCGACACCCAATCCATAAGGGGGATCAGATAAATAAATCCAGATTTCAGAAGTTTTTCAACTTCACCCTTAATGGCGGCCGCTTTTCTAGGGTGCACTGGATGAAGCCGTTGGCGAATAGGCTTCGCATGAGGATAAGTTGGAATCTCGTGCACGACTATACTTGGGTCAATGCCAGACATTTCTTCATATGAACATGCAAAAACATCCCGAAACTCTTGGAACAAACGAGTATAGATCTTGATCTCTTTTGGAGAACAAGTTACCCCGATATGGACATTTTCAATGACACCAAGTTTGACAGAAATATCAATTGGCATCATTTGGGTAATGTTACCCATGTTCCCTTCTGACCAAACTTCATGAGTCATGATCAGTGTTTGAAGTGGTAGGGATGGTAACTTATGAGAGAAATCTTCGAGACAAGTAGACATGACCGTCAGACCAAGCAGGAATGAGGAACGATGATGAGTGTCGTTCCAAGGCACTTCCTCCAGAGATATTACTTCCATGATAATTTTGTGAGAAAGAAAAGTCTTTGCTAAGGGATCAGGAGATTCTGAAGAACGAAGCCACCGGAATTAAGAATACGCATCGAGAGATGTTCTCGAAACAGCATGATCAGAGGATAGTGAAGGTGAAGCCGAAACAATTTCCATGTAATCAATTTTGGCGGGACTTAATGGCATAACCTCACCCCATGTATCAACAAGATCCAGCGAAGGAATGACCCAAGGATCAGACTTGACCGAAATCATGTTGACAGAGGCAACATGAGGAGGTGGGAGTGGAAAGATGCCCATCAAGGCAGGATCTTTAAAGAGTCCTACCCTCACACTCTCATAAGGAGCATCGGTGTGCTTGACATACAAAACATTTCCATCCGAGGAGGAAGAGGCAAAGAAGGACAGTTGGTCAACTGTGACTATCTTCCCTTGATGGGGAAAACGAATCACACGGAAAAGGGAGGAGACTACAACATGCATGGCATGGGTCTAGCTCCGTGCGAGTAGAAGATTATAGTTCATATTAGTGTCAACGATCTATACTTTGATGTGTACTATCTTGCCCTCCAAAGTAATGGCAAGGTTGGGAAGGACATCGAATGGTCATGAATCGTGCCTGTCAAAAGCTTCCAAAGTGTTATGGGACTGGTTGAGACTAGGAAAACCAATTGCCTTCCAACAAGCGACAGACATGATGCAGGTAGAAGCACCTTCATCGATGAGGGTCCTAAGAATGGTTTTCTCATTTATGATTACCTAAATGAGAAAGGCAATTTGATAAGGTAAATGCGGGACGTGGTTTTCCAGGTCAAACAGATGAGATTAGAGTCAGTTGGATCAATACCCCCAATAACCGACAGTAACGATTTCCGCTGAGAAGGACAACTTTGAAAGACCTCGAGAGTAGACATAGTTGATGGCGCTTGAGCCAAATCTTCAACAATGTTATAATGTTGAGCTGCTCGAGCATTAGGATTGTACGAGGACTTTCGAAGCACACCTCGAGAACATGGTCGAACGGCGGCATCAGGATTAGGTCGCTCTATATGGAGAGGACCGGAACTAGACAGGGTGGAAGAAGAAGGGGCACCTTCTTTCTCTTTCCCTGTTGACGGGGTAGGAGTTTAATAATATTTTGACCTAGTAGCCACGTTGATCGAGGTACTCATCATGAGCACTTGTGAACTTGAAGAAGCAGATGACTGAGGCTGGTATACCATTTGAGTTGCTGGGACAGAAAGGGCTCTTTAAGGATAGTTAGGGTCCCTTTGAGCAAACAACTAACTTTGGACCATCTGGGACAATCCTTAGTATAGTGATCCTCCTCACAGATGAGGCACAGATACTTGGGTTTCCGTTGGGAAGCATCACCAGAAGGCAACTTAGGAGGACCCTGTTTTGGGGCATCGGCTTTACCCTTGCCTTTGCCTTTATTCTTACCTTTAGAGGATTTATCTGTTGTGATAGACTGAACAGTGTGAACCTCTGAGGTTTTACCAAGGCTAGATGAATTGCATGAGGAGTCACTGGGAGAAGTGCTGGAGACTGACTTTTGTTTGGAAGAAGAGTTTGCAGGGTTCTGAGTCACTAAACCAATTACTCTATCAACGGGAGGTGTGGTCGGAGACTTAGATGTCGTCATATCAGATGATGGTCTGGTCGCATCGGGCAACACATCATATAACATGTCGGATTGTGAATAGACAAGGTCTAGATAATGGGCACGTGCGATGGCTTGTTCCTCAATGATGCATCAACCCATAGCAATGTCCTCAGCAATCTTGTTGATGAATGATTTGGTGAACCACTTGGTCAACAACTGATCAGCAATTTAAAACTTAATCAAATGGCGCCTACGTCTCCATTCATGGATGTGATCGAAGATGTGAGTTGCAGTGTCTTGCTTGAGTGATGTTAACAGATGGGTGCCAGTTTCATAGCGAACCAGCAGCTAGAAATGTGTGAGAAAGGCCATGGCGAGAGTGTTAAATTCATGATAAGTATTTCGAGGTAGCTCGATATACCATTTGGCTGCAGCCCCTATAAGAGTTCGTTGGAAAAGACAAAGACGAATGGAATCATCAACGTAGGAATTCGAGGAGCACCAGAGGTGATATGTCATCATGTGGGCTTGAGGATCCTTTTTCTGTTTTCCTTCAAACTTTGGACAGTCGCTTGGAATCTTGGATGGAACTAGAGGCTAGTATGATGAATGAAGAATCGGGTCATTCGTCAGTCTAGACACATCTGGCAATTCCAGCGTAGCTAAGAACAACAATTGGGTATTGAAAGGAATTTGAGGTCGATAAGGGGGCCCAATTGGCGAGTCCCATCCCTGTTGGTAAGGATTTTATCCCAATAGTGGAGGATTTTGTCCCTATGGCATTTTATTTTTCCCCTGCTATAGGTTACCTTACCCGTAAGGAGGATTCTGACCTTGAAATCCTTAGAACTATCCGGCCAAAGGCTGTTGATAAGCAACATACTGGTTAAAAGGATGTTGAGCCTACTAGCCTTGGACATATGGATTTTGCACCTGATGTCCCTGAGCATAAGGGTTTTGGACTTGCTGCCCCTGGACGAAAGGGTTTTGGACCTGCTGCCCTTGGACGTAAGGATTCTGCACTTGCAGTCCTTGGACATAAGGATCTTAGACTTGTTGTCCCTGGAAAAAAGGAGGCTGAACCTGTTTCCCTTGGACATAAGGATTCTGCACCTGCTACTGCAGGACTTGACCCTGGCCATGCCCTTGCAAGGGTTGACCCTGTTGATATGAATATAAAGGTTGTTGTTGCCCGAGTTGACATTGTTGCTGTAAGGGATGCCTTTGCAGTTGTAAATGTTGTCCCTGCAGCTGTAGAGGTTGACGTTGAGAAGGCATAGGCTAGGAGGATTGCGACGCATACTACATTTATGGCTGCATGGTTTGTTGCAACTGTTGCAAGGGTTTCCCCTACGGTTGTTGCAGTTATCCTTGCTGCGACATCATCTAGCCTTACTGATGCATGGATGGCCCTTGTTGCAATGAAGGTTGGCCTTGCTGCTGCATGGATGGCCCTTATTGCAAAAAGATAATTCTTTTCAAACCAATGAAGCAAAAATCCAACCAATAACAAGATGAGCAATTGGATCTATGCCCGAAAAGAGACGCTCAAATGATAAAAGAAACTTTTCTAACTTGTTGAATGGAAATCAAAGCAACGAAAGGACTAATCAAACGAAATGCAAGGAGTAATGTTGACTATCGACTTGACTTGCTAAGCACACAAACAAGTGAATGGATGATAGCCTAGATGTCCTAGGGTTATAAACCATCCAAGAACTCAAGAAACCAAGTGAAGAAAATGCAAATCAACCAAGCATACAAACCAAGCTAAAAGAGCTTTCCAGCTAGGGAGAACACGGTCAAAACAAGTTGAGAGACAAAAATCAGAAGGGCAAGACACACTGGTTATGATCTAGGGTAAACCCTGATCTTCTGACGAAAGGAGATTTTGGGGTAAGGAAAAATCCCTTTCATATCAATTTTTCGATCCTGAGGCCCGTGGGTTATGGGACACAAACCTATCAGAAGCGTTATTGAGGCCTTAAGCCTTTAAACCTGGGACCATTCAACTATCGGGATAACATGGGAAACACATGAGCAACACGCCCGAACACATAAGGCTGGACTTCAAATACATTACGCCTGCATCTATAAATCGCCGGGTCCGCTCTCGGTCCATCTCCTTTTCGTTGCGCTTTCCATTCTCCGATATCCGATCGGCTTGATCTCCGCCATCCATTACATTCTCCGATCCAACGGTCAATATTCACACCGAAGTTTCGAATAGTTCGTTGATCCTCCACCGTCGATCAACTCACTCTAGATCCAACGACTTTTAGAGATTTTAGGTGCACAACTTGCACGGAGAGTACCGACCCGAAAAGCGGTTTTTCTCTCTCCTCCGCTGCTACATATCTCTCGGTTAGTGGAATCGGTTGCTCACCTCGAACTACCGCTTACCACTTCTACCTCGTCCGAAATACCACTTCCTATTTCGAAACGACTTTCCTCACAAATTAACTTCCGCGCTCTTCCATCATGCGATGACCATCGATCTGTTGATCTGTCGATCGGGTGATAGACATCTATTTCCTCCGCCATTAATATCTATCAATCTGAATGATCTGACGATTCCGTTCTTTGTCGCCTACGTCGTTGATCTTCTACTTATTGATGGATTTCCGCTAAAACCCCAGTTTCTCTGCCATACTCTATCTTCACACATAACACTCATATATAACAATATTTCGTTAATCAATGGATCACCATCAATCCTTATAGTGATCGATGGTCGATCAAACCTGCAACATTGGAACATTCAGGCACTTTATAAAATACACACATGCGCACAATTCAACACAAAGCACGCTTTTCTATTATATACGAACGATAACAAGCTAAGGCATTTTAGCCTTAGAACAAACTTCCTCTCAACTACATTGTATCTATCTCTGTTACACAATTTATATCATTCGCCCTCTATCTTACTCCCTGTCTCTTCCCTACACAGACTCTCTTTTTATAAGAGATTGCAACAGCCATGGATCATTTGAGATGCATGATTTCCTCCCACAATCACTCAACAAATCCCTTAATTCTCTCTACAACTCGCTATATGGATATATATGGCAGATTACATTAAATCAAGTCTTCTCGAGACTTTTATCCATTCCATCATTTACTCTGTTTTAAATATAATTTTCCCATGTTTTGCTCTTGATGGTCCACGTCCTCCTTACTCCACTTCGGATTCTTCGTTTAATTGAGTACTAGATGCTCCTACATTAGACTCCCGATGCACAAAAATTTATGACCTCTTGGTCATATGCTTCTCCTTATCCCTTAGTAATTCTACCCACTTCTCAGTGGAACTACCTTCATGATCTTATGTGAGCTGCAACCAACCTTTGTAGTAACAGTCTTCCTCTGCTACACGATACCTCGCCAAGCTTTCTCCTCTGAGCTTAGTCTTTCAGCATCCTATTGAGCATTCCTCGCTCTAGGTTTTTTGCAAGTCTTCTCACCTCCTACTACCACTATCTGTACGAAAATAAGACCATAAACTCTCCATACTTTAAACAACTATACCTACTTCTTCCTTCTCGCATGAAAACTTTCCCTTAACCTTTTCCTGCTCTGATACCAAATGATGAAAGGAGATTTTGGGGTAAGGCAAAATCCCTTTCATATCAATTTTTCAATCCTGAGGCCTGTGGGTTATGGGCCACAAACCTATCGGAAGCGTTATTGAGGCCTTAAGCCTTTAAAACTGGGACCATTCAACTATCGAGATAACACGAGAAACACAGGAACAACATGCCCGAACACATAAGGTCAGACTTCCAATACATTACGCCTACATCTATAAATCGTCGGGTCCACTCTCGGTCCATCTCCTTTCCGCTGCGCTTTCCATTCTCTGATCTCCAATCGGCCCAATCTTTACCGTCCATTAAATTCTATGATCCAATGGTCAATATTCATATCAAAGTTTCAAACAGTCCATTGATCCTCCACCGTCGATCAACACGCGCTAGATCCAACGCCTTTCAGAGATTTCGAGTGCACAACTTGCACGGAGAGTACCCACCCGAAAAGTAGTTTTTCTCTCTCCTCCACTGCTACGTGTCACTCGGTTAGTGGAATCGGGTGCTCACCTCAAATTATCGCTTACCACTTCTACCTCGCCCTAAATACCACTTCCTATTACGAAGCAACTTTCCTCGCAAATTAACTTCCGCGCTCTTCCACCATGCGATGACCGTCAATCTGTTGATTTGTCGATTAGGCGGTCGACATCTATTTCCTCTGCCATTCCTCTTCCACCATTAATATCCGTTGATCTGAATGATCCGACGGTTCCCGTTCTTTGTCGCCTATGTCGTTGATCTTCTGCTTATTGATGGATTTACGCTAAAACCCCAGTTTCTCTGCCATACTTTGTCTTCACACAAAACGCTCATATATAACAATATTTCTTTAATCAATGGATCGCCATCGATCCTTATAATGATTGATGGTCGATAAAACCTACAACATTGGAACATTCAGACGCTTTATAAAATACACACAGGCGCACAATTCAACACAAAGCACACTTTTGTATTATATACAGACGATTACAAGCTAAGGCATTTCAACCTTAAAACAAACTCCCTCTTGAACTACATTGTATTTATCTCTGTTACACAATTTCTATTATTAGCCCTCTATCTTACTTCCTATCTCTCCCCTACACAGACTCTCTTTTTATAAGAGATTACAACAGTCGTGGATCATTTAAGATACACGATTTCCTCCCATAATCACTCAACAAATCCCTTAATTCTCTCTACAACTCGCTATATGGATATATATGGCAGATTACATTAAATCAATTCTTCTCGAGACTTTTATCCATTCCATCATTTACTCTGTTTTAAATAGAATTTGTCCCCTATTTTGTTCCAATGGTCCACGTCCTCCTTACTCCGCTTTGGATTCATCGTTTAATTAAGAGTGTCGTATGCTCCTGCATCAGACTCTCGAGGCACAAAAATTTATGACCTCCTGGTCATATTCTTCTCCTTATCCCTTAGCAACTCTACCCACTTCTCAGTGGAACTGCCTTCATGATCTTTGTGAGCTGCAACCAACCTTTGCAGTAACAATCTTCCTCTACTACACGATACCTCACCAAGCTTTCTCCTTTGAGCTTAGTCTTTCGGCATCCTATTGAGCATTCCTCGCTCTAGGTTTGTTGCAAGTCTTCTCACCTCCTGCTGCCACTATTTATACGACAGTAAGACCATAAACTTTCAATACTTTAAAACAATTGTGCCTCCTTCTTCCTTCTTGTAGGAAAACTTTCCCTTAACCTTTCCCTGCTCTAATACCAAATGATGAAAGGAGATTTTGGGGTAAGGCAAAATCCCTTTCTTATCAATTTTTCGATCCTGAGGCCTATGGGTTATGGGCCAAAAACCTATCGGAAGCGTTATTGAGGCCTTAAACCTTTAAACCCGGGACCATTCAACTATCGGGATAACATGGGAAACACAGGAACAACACGCCCAAACACATAAGACCGAACTTCAAATACATTACGCCCGCATCTATAAATTGTCGGGTCCACTCTCGGTCCATCTCCTATCTGCTGCGCTTTCCATTCTTCGATCTCCGATCGTGTTAGGGTCCCACCCTAACCCCCTTATTTATGTAGTGGGATCAAGTCATAGTAAAGAGTCAATAAAGCCCATATTAATAATTGTAAGTGGTTAACCCGCAATTAATGACGGGACCACAGTTAGTTGCAAATGGGCCATGGTATTAGATAGATGGTATTAATAAAACCCATGGTATTGCATGTATGAGTCATATATGAAGGATAGAGACTCCCTGCGAGGAGCATCGTGTCTTATTTTTGTATCGAGCTCTGCTCTATTGGAGGTTGCCCCCTCGAAGATGTCAGTGAACATTGCTTTCTGAATAATAAAATATTTGTTATTGTCTCTCACTATTCTATGTTCTGGGTATCTTTCTTCGCATATTCTGTATTTGGGTATCTTTTTGCAAGTTAAGAGCATAAGAAGTGGTATCAGAGCACTTTCCAGGGCCAGTGGGATCTCCATTTCTTAGCAATTTTTTTTTTTGGCTAGAGACGTGTTCCAGCATCTTTAAACCACGGGATCTGTCATTGAGCACATAAACATGCGGATTTGGGGAGGCATGCACGCAGGAAATACAAGAGGTGGTCACTCTTGTTGGACTCCCTTGTTACCCTTGTGGGTACCCCTTCGAGTAGTAGCGCATTAGACAGAACCGCGTACGGACTGTCTTCCAAGTACCTTCTGGGTATATCAGAAGCCCCTTAGCTCCTCTGCAACCTCACCATAGATAAACAGTCAGCCGTCTTACTGCTACAGTACACCAAGAACAGCACTCAGAGAGATTACTCACCCGTACGATAGGGTATTCGGGTTATACGGCTAAGGGTACGGTTGATCCTCCTTAGTTAGAGCCCTGAAACATTGGGTCGAGTACTACTGTCAGACCCTTATGTATATTGCGATCTGTAGCACCTGACACTCCTCAAGACCATAGTTCCCTTTTCTATCTTGGGATCACGCATCATCTCTGCCAGATCCGCTCGTGCAAAGGGGTGCAGCAGCAGCAGACATAAGGCCCGCAGTTCCGACCATCCATTCCGATCTATTAGATCCATCAGATCCGCAATAGCAAAATGTTCCGTCGCTCAGAGCTATCTGATCCGCCATTCAGATCTCTCAGATCCACCGAATCTGAGTAGTTGTGTCAGGTTCCTATACCGGGGCATGATTTTCACAGGACTTTTGGCAGCATTGACATTTTGAGGATTCGGTTACTGCAGATCTCCCGGGGCCCTTATTGGTGATCTAGCCCATCAGAATCAGGACGACGAGCTGAGCATGGTGGTACCATTCAATTCTTAGCGAAAATTTTTTTTGGGCCATCCCAAATTTCAAGAACATCAGGTCGGTGCATGGTAGAAACTAGAGCTCAAGCTATGGCCAATGAGAGGATGGACAAACTTGAACAAACCTTGCAATCCCTCCAACTTCAGCTTGACAGACTAACTAGCATAATGAAATGTGGAGGCTGATGTGAAACTGTCAAACTTCAAATGGGGGATTATCAGTTGAAGACCCACATGTTTGCCATACACATGGGAGGGTGCGACATTGTCCTCGGTGCTGAATGGCTTCGCACCCTTGGGCCAATCACAATGGATTTCCAAGAGTTATATATGAGTTTTAAGTAGAACAACTCCACACATACCCTCTGTGGACTCCAGGCGGGAGCTCCCCCTATCATCAGCTCGCATAGGATGGAAAAATTGCTAAAAAGGGGCCATCATGGAGTTATAGCTTAATTTAATGCCATCCAGGCAGTCGAAACCAAGTCTCTGCCGATTCATCCTGAGATGCAACAGATTTTAAATAACCATCTGCCAGTCTTTGACAAGCCTCATGAGCTTCCACCCTCGAGAGGGGAACATGATCATAGCATCACCTTGGTTCCAGGGGCCCAACCCCCAAATGTGCGCCCATACAGATATCCATTCACCCAAAAGAATGAAATAGAAAAAATAATCAAGGAACTATTGGAAGTAGGTGTCATTCGTTCCAGCATTAGTCCTTATTCATCACCGGTAGTCATGGTGCTCAAGAAAGATGGGGAGTGGTGGATGTGTCCAGACTTCATGGCCCTCAATAAGTTGACAGTCAAAGATGAATTTCCCATCCCGGCGGTTGATGATTTGCTGGATGAACTCAATGGGGCTCAATTCTTCACTAAGTTGGATCTTCGCTGAGGCTACCACCAAATTCGCATGAAGGAATTCGACATTCCAAAGACTGCTTTCCGAGCTCATGAAGGCCATTATGAGTTCCTGGTCATGCCATTCGGTCTTTGTAATGCCCCATCTACTTTTCAGAGCCTTATGAACCACCTTCTCAAACCATATCTCAGGAAATTTGTCCTTGTCTTCTTTGATGACATCTTCATCTATAGTTGCACTTGGGTCGCACATCTTCAGCATGTAGATCTACTCTTGCAACTGCTCTGCAAGCATAAATTATTTGTTAATATGTCCAAGTGTTCGTTTGGCATGGAAGAAGTTGAGTATTTGGGCCACATTTTGGGGTGTGAAGGTGTCAAGGTGGACCCCAAAAAGATCCAAGCAATCTGGGATTGGCCTCAACCTAAGACCTTGAAGATCCTGATAGGATTTTTGGGTCTCACAGGCTATTATCGCAAATTTGTCCGCAATTATGGTCACATAGCGAAGCCCCTCACTCAACTCCTGAAGAAAAATTCATTCTTCTCGAATGAGGACGCACAACAGGCATTCACAGCTCTCAAAAATGACATGTGTTCCACTCCAGTCTTAGCACTCCCTGACTTCACCAAATCTTTTGTCATTGAATGTGATGCTTCGGGTACGGGTATTGGGGCAGTCTTAATGCAGGAAGGGCGACCTTTGGCCTTCACAAGCCAACAACTAAGTGAGAAGAATTTGGGCCAATCTACCTATGAGAAGGAAATGATGGCCATTTTACATGCAGTAGAGACCTGGCGACCTTACTTCTTGGGGCGACGTTTCCAAATCCGCACAGACAATCACAGTCTTAAATATTTTTTGGAGCAACGCCTATCCTCCCCACAACAAAATAAATGGCTCGCCAAAATGCTGGGATATGATTATGAGATCATTTACAAGAAAGGACAAGAAAATAATGTAGCAGATGCATTATCTCGCCAATTTGAGGAGGGAAGTACCCTGTTAGCAATTTCCCTTCCCATTCCAGAATGGATTGAAGAGGCTCGCAGGGAATGGTTTTCACATCCCGGGCTCTCCCAACTCATTTCTCAATTGCAAGCGGATCCAAATTCCACCAAGGGCTACTCGTGGCAGGATGAGATTCTTTGCTACAGGGACAGAGTCATAATATCACCAACATCCACCCTCAAAAGTCGCATTTTGGTAGAATTGCACTCATCCCCCATTGTAGGACATTCAGGCTTTCAGAAGACGTATGCTCACACCAGAAGATCATTTTTTTAGACAGACGTGAAAAAGGACATCCTTACTTTTGTAGCAAAATGCGATGTCTGTCAACGCCACAAAGGGGAGACCGTCAAAGCACCAGGCACATTATAACCTTTGCCTATCCTGACAGCAATATGGATGGAGGTTTCTATGGATTTCATTACAGGTCTTCCAAAGTCAGGAAACAAGTCAGTCATCATGGTGGTTGTGGACAGACTTTCGAAGTATGCTCATTTATGTGCCCTACCCACCCGTTTACACCGACTTTGGTCGCTCAATCTTTCATGGATCAGATCTTCAAATTGCATGGCATGCCCACTTCTATTGTGTCTGATCGCGACCCGATCTTCACCAGTAATTTTTGGCAGGAACTCTTCAAGCTATAAGGCACCCAACTAAAACTCAGTACTTCTTATCATCCACAAATAGATGGTCAAACTGAAGCCGTCAACAAATGTCTGGAAACCCACCTTAGGTGTTTCACTTCAGAAAAGCAACATCTTTGGGTATAGTGGTTACCTCTGCCTGAATGGTGGTATAACACCAACTATCATGCCACCACCAAAATGACTCCCTATGAAGCAGTATATGGTCAACTCCCTCCTTCTCCTACTTCTTATATCAAGGGGTGCTCAAAGGTACAAGCAATGGATCAACTCCTACAAAACCGTGCAACCATGCTCGCCCATCTTAGAGAGAATCTTCATCAAGCTCAAAACCACATGAAGCAACAGGTAGACCAGCATCGCTCAGAGCGCCAATTTCAAGAAGGGGATCAAGCCTTTTTGAGGCTGCAACCATATAAGCAAACATCACTCAAAGACAAGGGTTGCCAGAAACTATCTCCAAAATTTTACGGACCATATCAAGTACTTCAGTGCATTGGAGAAGTAGCCTACAAGCTGGCTTTGCCGCCTACTACAAAAATCCATCCAGTTTTCTATGTCTCATGCCTCAAGAAAGTGATTGGGAACAATTGCATAATTCAAACCAGTCTACCTGAATTGGACGAGGAAGGGTCAATCTGGCTCCAACCTGAACAGGTCCTAGACACACGAGAAAGGCACCTGTGTGGCCGCATGATTAGGGAAGTTTTCGTCAAGTGGAAAGACACCTCTCCGAAAGATGCAACTTGGGAACCAGCCACTATTCTTCAGCAGTTGAGGACAAGGCTATTTTTAAGGGGGAGGGCATGTTAGGGTCCCACCCTAACCCCCTTATTTATGTAGTGGGATCGAGTCATTGTAAAGAGTCAATAAAGCCCATATTAATAATTGTAAGTGGTTAACCCGCAATTAATGACAGGACCACAGTTAGTTGCAAATGGGCCATGGTATTAGATAGATGGTATTAATAAAACCCATGGTATTGATCCATGGTATTGCATGTATGAGTCATATATAAAGGATAGAGACTCCTTGTGAGGAGCATCGTGTCTTATTTTTGTATCAAGCTCTGCTCTATTGGAGGTTGCCTCCTCGAAGAGGCCAGTGAACATTGCTTTCTGAATAATAAAATATTTGTTGTTGTCTCTCACTATTCTATGTTCTGGGTATCTTTCTTCGCATATTCTGTATTTGGGTATCCTTTTGCAGGTTAAGAGCATAACAGATCGGCCTAATCTCCACCATCCATTACATTCTCTGATCTAATGGTCAATATTCACACCGTAGTTTCAAACAGTCCGTTGATCCTCCGTCGTCGATCAACTCGCGCTATATCCAACGGCTTTCAGAGATTTTGGGTGCACAACTTGCATGGAGAGTACCCACCAGAAAAGCGGTTTTTCTCTCTCCTTCGCTGTTACGTGTCGCTTAGTTGGTGGAACCAGGTACTCACCTCAAATTACCGCTTACCACTTCTACCTCGCCTGAAATACCACTTCCTGTTACGAAACGACTTTCCTCACAAATTAACTTCCCTGCTCTTCCACCATGCGATGACCGTCGACAAGTTGATCTGTCGATCGGACAATCGGCATCTATTTCCTCCTCCATTCCTCTTCCGCCATTAATATCTGTCGATCTGAATGATCCGACGATTCTCATTCTTTGTCGCCTACGTTGTTGATCTTCTGCTTATTGATGGATTTACGCTAAAACCCCAGTTTCTCTGCCATACTCTGTCTTCACACAAAACACTCATATATAACAATATTTCGTTAATCAATAGATCACCATCGATCATTATAGTGATCGATGGTCGATCAAACCTGCAACGCTGGAACATTCAAACGCTTTATAAAATACACACAGGCGCACAAGTCAACACAAAGCACACTTTTCTATTATATACGGGCGATTACAAGCTAAGGCATTTCAGCCTTAGAACAAACTCCCTCTTGACTACATTGTATCTATCTCTGTTACACAATTTCTATTATTAGCCCTCTATCTTACTCCCTATCTCTTCCCTACACAAACTCTCTTTTTATAAGAGATTACAACAGTCATGGATCATTTAAGATGCACAATTTCCTCCCACAATCACTCAACAAATCCCTTAATTCTCTCTACAGCTCGCTATATGGATATATATGGCAGATTACATTAAATCAAGTCTTCTAGAGACTTTTATCCATTCCATCATTTACTCTGTTTTAAATAGAATTTGTCCCCTCTTTTGCTCCGATGGTCCACGTCCTCCTTGCTTCGCTTTGGATTCCTTGTTTAATTAAGGGTGATGGATGCTCATGCATCATCTTCACCTATAGGAATCAGCGCGACTGCCTAACTGATAATAAGCACCAAAATGGGGTCGGCGTGATTGTTTTTGAGAAACTTGTGCTGATAGGTGCGACTGTCAGAAAAATAAACGTGCTAACCGAGGATTCGAGGAAAACGATTAAAAAAAAAATCAAAGGCTAAGACCATACTTTCCACTGTAGATTTCAGGCTCAGAGAAGTAAACCAGGCAAAGCAGAAAACACTAAAGGGAAATGGTGATACTAGAAAATTTCACACAAAACCATAAAATGACAATCAATTAAACACAAGGATTGGTTCCCTAGTTGAGTCGCCAATTTGTGGTGCAGGTAAATTCTCAGTGCAGACACAAACAAATCCTCTGGCCCGAGAGAGCCGGTCTATCCACAAACAAACAATCTATGGAAAATCTCCTTAAGCTAGAATGAATTAAGAGGGCCTACCTTTTAGAACGTTATTCCGATTGGTGATGATCCTGCTTCCTCACTCCAGTTATCTTTTGTTTCCTTCCTTCGAATACCTTAAACAAGCAAACAACAACAACAACAAATGTGATAGCATACAATATTGTATTCAGCCTACTTAATAGGTCAAGGAACATTAAGCCATAATGATATAAATGACACTTCATGTAGGAAATCAATCAATAGTTTCATTTATATAAATCAGAAAGAGATTACAATCGGTGCCTTAATGTTTCTGGTCTCATATGACGTATCCGGGTTCCCACACTTCTGCTAGCACTTCATGGATAGCCGCAACAATGGAAATTTTAAGGCCTCTTTACCTCTAGTCTCAAACCACACCAAAAACACACTATTCTCCCTCAAACATACACTAGAAAGCTACAAGCTATAGATGACTTGTTGATCGTTTAAACTCACACTAAAACTAGTTTAGCTTGGGAAAAGAGAGGTTTATATAGTTTGGATGGATGGGAGATGGTTCCTCTCATCATGGGAGAAGGTATTATCTCTCGAGTTTGTTCCATCCTAATAGAGGAAAGGAACCCAAACTGACTTCCTCGACTCCATCCGGCCCAGCCATCTACCAGACTTTCATTAAAAAGCTTCTAGACATGGAAGTTTCAGCTCCATATTTAAAAAACCTTCCAAAAGAGGATCGACGCGACTGGAAAAGGGATCATTTTCTCCGTACGGCGCGAGGGCTAGTTTTAATCTCTACAAATTAGCGTGAGGAGGAAACTGGTCAGTAGCGTCAGTCATGTAAACTGGTATAAAAGGAAGATTCTTGGGAAATGATGCAAAGGGGAGTTATTTTGCTCATGAAAAGGGACATACTGGGAGTTTCTTCATGATGGGAAAGCATGTCGGGTTCACTATAGAGGTCCTTTAGGATCGTGGACAGGGAGTACAGGGACAGTGACAAAATGTTGTGTAACAAATGCCCCCTAAAGCATGAAGGTCGAACTAGGGTGAGGGGTGAAATGCTTTATAAATGGAAGCAGGGAATCAGAGTCCGTCATTGGAAAACCTGCAAGCAAGCATAGATACATATACATCACTGAAAACTCTAAATAATGATATATGAATCGTGGTATGGACACAACCATCCAGAGAATGATCATGTAAAGTGGATCCAAGGCATGGGCGCAGCTATCCAATAGAAAGGATCATAATAAAACCAAGGTATGGTCGTAGCCATCCAATAAGGAGAAGGATCACTATAACAACTCATGGTATGGTCGCATCCATCCATCTGAAAGAGACATGTATATCAACATGATTGTGTCACATCACCTCGCAAATTGGCCTTTCGTAAACTTAGCCCAGGGTCTTGCGCTCCAAACAACCCGATCAAAGTACAAATCCTAACATGTGAATGAATGTGTTGAAGTCGAACATGCAAGGAAGTCACTTGATTACCAGTCAATGATGTGAACCATTAACAAGCGCGAGAGAAACCACCAATAATGACAATGGATCTCAAGGTACCAGCAACACAGTTCATGGAATATGAATAAAGGAATTGATGTCGAACACCTGCGAAATCACCCAATCAAAAGCCAATGATGTGAGCTTGTCGTCGAGTGTGAAGAACTTGCAATTAGGAAAAAAAGCTCTAAGGTACTGGAAGGGAGTCTCTCGGTCAACTTCCTAGATAATGAAATGAAGTCGACAAGAAGCAACCATGTAAGTGTAATTGCAGAGGGACTAACTCTTGAACATATTGGTGACACAACTCCGGTGGTCATGATGACATGGAAAAGATCAAATGGAAGGTAAAAATGAACGGCCAAACCCAGGAAGGTCAATAATGAAAAGGAGGATATCGCAACCTAACACGAAGCAAAAAGTGTCATGATTAAGAGTGAGTTGCCGACACGACTGATATAATTTCCAATTTTCCCATGACATTTCTAGTAGGTACCCAAATTATTTTTTATCACAAGTGTTACACAGTAATTTCTCACTGCCTTCATCCCAGTCTTCCTACTGTGTCATAAGTCCAAATCATTCATGCTCATGCTCTCTGATGTTGCCAAATGACCCACTTTTCCAAAGTTTCTGCATCATCGCGACTGTTGTCAAAATAAACGCGCTGATGAGCATTCCAAAAAAGACCATACGCGCTGTCATCGCAGAAGTACACATGATTTCCGCGATGGTCTAATTTCATAAGACAGCGCAACTGTTTCTTTTATTTGATCGCGATGACATGACCTTCTTCGTTGTACAGTAGCGATGTCAGCGCTCCAGTACAGTTATGTACCTGCAATGATCCAGTTTAAGCGAGTTTGTTCTAACAACCGACCTTCCAGATGACTCCAGACATGGTTGTTGGCCTTGTTTATGTCGCCCTCCCTTCTCTGGCATGACTGGTCCGTCATTAGTGCTACCTTCCTTGGAGATAAGCTCATATTCCCACCATTCATGGAGACTCCTTCTCCTATTTAAGATTTCACCATTGCTATGAGCTGCTAGTTTGGAATTCTTACTCTTTGGAGTGTTGCTGATAGTGTTGTGAGCTTGATAGGTAGATGGTGTGACAAGTGTGCGATTGTTTGAGAGCTTGAGGAAGGTTGTGAAGTGCTTTGATCTTGTGTGAAACTTGTGAGTGAGAGAGACTTGTATTGGGAGATTCATCTTCAAGGGTGAATGCTTGAGGAACATGCTGGCTGGACCCTCTTGAGAAGGCTTGTGACGTCAAGACCTGGGTTGTAAGCTTACTCTATTTTCATATTTAATACAATCGATGATGTTTTCCTATGTCTCGTATGCAATGTACTAGATAGCTCATGATTTCTTGACTTTATGGGTAAATAGTTCTTTGTTGTATCCGGTTATGTGCTTTGTTGTATTTCCTTGCTTTGTTTCAGGTTGATTACTCTCTAGGAGAAAGAAGCGGAAGCTGGAGCAGTGCAACGGAACTTCATCGACCACCGGTTGAGGTAGGCCTCTAACTTGAACTATTTAAGGAGAATTGTTGTTGATTTGTCCTTGTTTGTGACTAGACCCACTCTAGGGCTAGAGGGGTTGCCTCTGTCCGCAGAGGGAACACTTTCCTGCTTCACAAATTGGCGACTCCGCTGGGGAGCTGGCCTTTGTCCCTTTTTGTTCATTCTTGCCTTGAGTTTTTGTTTCGGTCTCTTTTCAAAAATTTGGGGATTAGTTGTCTGTTTCTGGGTTTCCTGGTTTGGTCTGGGAGATGCTTTGTTTGTTTAAAGATTGACTGTCTTGGTTTGGGAGTTTTTGGCTCGACTGTGGCTGTCTTTGAACATCATCGCGTTTTTTAATTAAACAGTCGCGCTGTCATCGCGCCACCCTTTTTGTAATTTCCTGTCCATCGCGTTATTACACCTAACAGACGCGACGGTTCTATAAATCGGACCATCACAGAAAAGGCGTGTACTTCCGCGCTGACATCGCATTGTTGCTACACGTCGTTCTTTATCAGCGCTTTGTTGCTGTGTATCACCCGCGCTGATTGCTGTAGAATTGAATTTCTTCAATTCTGCCTCCTGAATCTGTTAGTCTTGCTATCCCCTATTGTTCTCACTTGGTTTATGACTTGTTTTTCACTGTTTGGAGGTTGAAGCACTCTCTTGTGAGTTTTGTTGAGTGAATCTTGCCTTTTTTGCTTTGTGACCTAGTTTTATTGTTCCAAGTTTGCTGGATCAGCTTTGCTTGGTTACTTGTTCGCAAAGATTCATTTGTTGCTTGCTGTTGGCTTGATTGAGCCTTCCCCTTTGCTTACTGTTGGTTGATTATCCAAGTGATCGTTGTTGAACCAATCTTGGCATTGTTTCAATTTCTCTTCACTACCCGGACATAGATTACAATTGTTTGGGGTCAACCGGTTTTCCACATTTGTTTGTTGTTTACTGATTTCTTTAGATTAAAGGCATCAAAATCAAAAAATTGCATCTCATTTAGCATGCGAAAGTGAAAGAAAATTTGCATTTCAAGTTGCATATTGAAAAGCGAATGTTTAAGATCTCTCATTAGTAGTATTCATGCATTTTAGGAATTGATGTCTGCTTGCATTGAGTGACTGTGTGTTTCCTTGGTTTTCTTGGTTTGGGAATGATCTCTTTACCCTCCCGTAGGTAGGTGTTCATCGAAGAAAAAGGATACTTCATTCATTTTAGCTGCATCCTAGGCTTTGAGACATTACATACGGTAAGGCCTGAAAACTGAAACCTAATACAAGATCAACTTTAAAATGAACTGAATGAATCTAACAACGCATTGGAACATAACGCACACATTTAGAGGTTTAGGCTAGAGACGTGCGTCGTTAAACCTAGTCACTTTTGTTTCACTCAAGGTCGGGTGATTCCTCCTTCCGTGACGGAATAGTGGTCTAGTATGGATTTGAGCTCCCACGTACCGTCGAGTATATGGGGAGACCCCACTAGGTTATCATCCTTTATCCATAGGAAGTCGTGTCTGCCGCCTTACAAGCCGTAACGCACCGAACACAGCATTCGGGAAGATTGACTGCCGTACGGAAAGTCCTTGGTTTTCATATGACTGCCAAGGTGTATATGCAGTTTTACGAATTTGTTTGGTAAACCCTTTTGCCTAGCTCTCCAGAGTAGTCACTTTCGTTCCTTTTCGGACTCCCTAAAAGAAAAGGTCCATCTGAGCACTTGTCACTTCAGGCTCATTAAACATTCGAAGGCGACTAGAGTCATCTTTTGTCCTTTTCTCAACTCTTTAAAAATGAAAAGGTCAAGTTTTTTTCCTGTGTCTTAAAATTTATTCGGCCACGATTCACATTTACCCGGTTAGATCTTGTCTGCATTAGCTTGAGTAGGGTCCTTTCTCGTTAGTTTGCCTAAGATCTTTTCAAGTTGTCATCCTGGAGGAATCACCGATCCCGTCTCCCGTTCCAAGTGACCAAGGGTCTCCTTCTTCTGTTGCTCCTGAGGTACCGGTTGTGAGTGATACTCTCCCTGTTATTCCGAGTATCCAACCGATTAACTCTCGCGCTCCAGACGACGAAGCTTACGAACTTCACTGGAACCCGTTTGGGAGCCTTACGAAGACGATATTCCTTTTACTCCTACTGGTGTTTCGGTCCCAATGTCTTCCTCTGACATGGATGACACATCTCCTATAGCGAGTGAGACACCTGTTTTGTCAAGTATCGAAACTCCTATCCCAGCCACATCCCCGGTACCCTCACGCTATAAGGCTTTGAGGGATAATATGGGTTCTAGGAACCCCTCTTCAGGTACCATGTGGGATCACCACATCACTCCCACTACGGGATCTTTTATTCCACAAGTTCACAATATAGTCGTCACTTCAGTTCCGACTATTCTGACTGTTTGTGTAGCGTATTCAACACCAGTTGTTAGTGCCGTTACGACATCTTTCACTGTAACTACTGTTGCTGGTCCGTATCACGGCCCAGTAAATAGTGGCCAGTCGGCACATACACCCAGAGTTGTTCATCCTGCACTTAGTGCCCCACCTTCTTCTAGTTCCACTCCAGCAGGGGGGGCATACGATCAGTATTTGCAAGTTGTCTAGGATCCGAGCTCGCAAGGTCCGTTCTATTACTACGATCCCGCGGGACATTACCTTTATCTTTCCAGACCTTTGCCATCTCAGCCTGTCGTTGAGGTCTCGGTTCCATTATCCGTTGCTTGGGGTGCCACCACTTATCATGGTGGCCAAGTATCACCTACACAGCTTCAGGGACCACCTAATCAAGGCCAATCGTCTTACGTGCAAACCTCTCAAGGGCAGTAGTATTACGGGAAGTCTTATCCAGGGCAACCTGGGGGCCCACAAGGAAAACCCTTTCAGGGACAATCTTCGGCCTCTGGTGGTATGTCTTTTACCTATTTTTCTCAACCTTCTGGTAATCCGGGACAACCTTACATGCAACAAGGTCAACCTGGTGTCCAGCAAGGTTACCCATCTGGGAAACCAGGACAACCTTACATCCAACAAGGTCAACATGGAATCCAGCAAGGGTACCCTTCTGGGCAGGGTGGTCAGCCTTACGTGCAGCAAGGCCAACCCACTGCCCAGCCTAGTCAACCATCTGGACAAGTTGGTCGACCTCAGGGTCAACCAACTGTCCAGTCTGCTCAACCATCTGTTCCGCAAGGACAACCCTCGGTTGTACAAGGACAACCTAACACCCAGCAAGCTCAACCTTCTGGGCAAGTGGGTCCATCCCAAACTCAACCAGGGCAACCTTCCGGCCAGGTGGCCCAATCTCCATCCTTTCAAGGACATCTTTCTGGGCCTGCTCAACCGGGCACTCAAATGGTGGTTGCTTCTCAAGCTCAACCCGGTTTTCAGCCCCAGGCTGGGCCCCAGACCCAAACTGGTCTTCAGATGCAAGGTGGGTTTCAATCCCAACCTTCTTACCAAGCGCAGCCTGGTCCCCAGGCTCAGTATGGAGCTCAGCAACCGTATGGTTACCAGCAACCCCAGGGGCAAGCTCAGTTGGCCCTGTACCAAAATTATCAAAAAATGCAGGTCGCTCCTTATCAGAATTACCAGCAATAGTATGTTGCTCCTGCGGGCCAAGTTTGTAATCAATGGGGTGCTGGGGGGTAGATCCAGAGTCAACCGTCCGGTTATGGCTACAACCCCTATGGACAAAATCCCTACGGATAGAACCCTTATGGGCCAGGCCCGTCCAGACAAAGTCCATGGGGACAACCACCAACTGGTTGGAACTCTGGTATTACCTCTTATCCACGGCCACAAATGTCCTTCAATCCTCAGTTACCTTTCTTAGCAACATTGGAACTGCCGGATGTGTCCAAATTGACTAATGATCCTATCCTTCATAATCCATTCTAGCCACCAGTTCCAACCAAGATACCCGGTGATTGTCCCAAATTCGATGGCAAAGCTGGAGAAGACCCTCAAGCCCACGTTATGACTTATCACCTTTGGTGTTCGTCAAATTCGTGGCTTGACGATTCCATCCGGCTCCGCCTTTTCCAAAGGACTCTCACCGGCTCGGCCGCTAAGTGGTACATTGAGTTGAATCGTGGATCCTTTCAAGATTTCAACTCGTTGGCAATGGCATTTCTAACTCACTTTCAGTTGCCCATTCGGTATGAGACGGGAACGCATCTCCTCACGTCTCTTAAACAGGACACGGCCATGCACATATCCGATCATATACATGAATGGAGACGGTGTCGTCGTTTGATCAAGTTCTGGATTCCTGATCAGCTCCTGATCGATTGGTTTATGACCTCCTTTGTCCCCGCAATCGCGCGGGACATTGCCATGGGAGCTTGTGTAACTGAAGAGCAAGCTATCGCGCATGCTCAGTACCTCGACTTATTTTATTCTCATTCAGGTACCTTATATGATTATTTGCCTGATGCCCCAAGGCCCGGAACTTCCAAAGCTCCGCCAAAGCCATCTGTTGACGGTGTTATTGGCTCTGTAAATCCGTCTTCGAAGAAATCATCCGCGAACCCTGGGAAGCAAAAATCGAATGCTTCAAATGAAAACACTTCTCAGGGTGCATCTAACTCTGGAAATACTTCCGAGGTCAACGTCGTCCAGTCCACCACAGCGAATAAAGCCTCGAAAGGAAAGAAAAAGAGGAAAGCGAAGAATAAGTCTGAGCAACCCAGACAAGACTCCCTTAAACCTCCACCCGAGGAAGGAGCCAAACGTAAGCCCAAGTACCCTTGTCTACTACCCGAGGCGGTCTGAAGTTAGTCGATTACTGAAAGGAGCTCCCGGGACTCCTGCTGTGCTCAAAGAACCTTTCCCCTCACAGCAAACGTAAATGGTGGCTGATCCATCTCAACCCTCTTCTTCCTTTGGCTCTCAAGTATTTATGGCTGGGACGATCCCCATCCACATCAGTACTTGGGCAAAAGAGTATCCGTCGCATGCCGAGAAAGAGCCTGAGGTCCCCTCCAGCGCTCCTCTGTCCAGTTCTGGTCCGCTCCATATCGAGAGACCTAGCACTGAGACGCCCATCTGACCCCCTCCAAAAGGTGTACTCCGGAAATCTTCTTACAACTCTAATGCTCGTGCTGCCCAACACTACAGCACCGTTGAGGACTTAGCTCAGGCTCCGTCTGCTATGTCCGCCTTAGAAGTACTCCAGAGTTGCCCCTCTTAGAGGAAGTCCTTGCTATCGGCCATCGGTGGCATAGACCCGACCGACTCGAATCTGATTACTTTTGACTTGGAAAGCCATACACCGAGACTACCTCACCAAATCGCCTTCCTCATACAGGTCATTATCAACACCAAAACGATTCATCACAGTCATTGATGAAGGCGTTTCAACTTGCATCATGTCTGTTGCCTGTTGGAAGGCTATTGGTTCTCCCACGCAGAGCCAGTCTCCTACAACCTTGGAAGCCTTTGATGGGAGAGAGTCTCGCCCTTATGGTATACTCCAACGTTTTCCCATTTCTTTGGAAGGGAAGATGGTTGAAGTGGAAGTTGAAGTTGTTGATGCTAATCTTACCTACAACCTCCTCCTCGGACGTAGTTGGACATACGCCATGCAAGCCATGGCTTCGTCTCTTTTTCGTTTCATTTGTTTCCCTCATCAGGGGAAGATTGTCACTGTAGACCAGCTCTCCTTATTCGCCTCCTCTTCCGAAGGCAACGTGCCTTTTGTGGAGCATACCTCCAAACCATATGAGAGTGTGGGAGCTAGACTTTTTAAAGATCCTGCCCTTATGGGTGTTTTTTCGCTCCCACCTCCTAACCTCTCTCCTATTAATATGATTTTCGCTCGCTCTAATCCATGGGTTCTTCCCCCCGCTTATCAGATAGAATCTTGGGGCGATAAGATGCCGTTGAGTCCTGTCGAGCTCAACTACGTTGAGATCGTTGCTGCATCGGCTCCCCCTCCCGAACCTGCTCCTTTGAGCAGGGTTCCCGACTCGCATGTTCATTCCCCTTGGCTTGGAGATGACGCTTCTTCGGATCCTTTAAAGGAAACATTTCCTTCTGATGAAGCCATTATCGAGACCATGTCTCTCGAGGAACCTCCTTGGTCTGATCATCACCGTCGTTCCTCGTTTCTCCCCGCCCATCAGGAAATGCTCACCTGTCTCGAGCGGTTTGCTCCTTGTCTCCCATCTCAACCCCTTCAAACACCTATTCAAGTTTATCAAGTGTCCTCTGAAGGAAATATGGGAAACATCATGTAGACCCAACCCATCGACATCTCTGCGAAACCAAGGATTTTCGAGCACATTCATATTGGAGTCACTTGCACTCCAGAGGAAATTCAGCTCTATACCGATATTTTTCGCGAATTTCATGATGTCTTCACTTGGTCCTACGAAGAAATGCTCAGCATTGACCCTAGCATAGTGGTGCATGAGATACCTGCATATCCGGGTGTTAAGCCTGTTTGCCAACGTTTACGCCCCATGCACCCCCGAAAGGCTGCAGCCATTAAAGCGGAAGTTGAAAAGCTTCTTAAGGCTGGTTTTATTTACCCCATTCCACTCACAGATTGGGTCTCCAATATCGTCCCTGTGAATAAAAAACAGGGTACCATTCGAGTTTGTGTTGATTACCGTGACATTAACCGGGCCTGTCCTAAGGATAACTTCCCCACACCCTTCATTGATCAGCTCATTGATGAGTGTGCTGGGAGAGAAATGTATTCATTCATGGACGGTTTTTCTGGGTATAACTAGATCAATATTGCGCCCGCTGATCAGCATAAGACTGCCTTTATCTGTCCTTGGGGCACTTTTGCTTGCAAAAAGCTCCCTTTCGGTTTGAAGAACGTCGGTGCTACCTTCCAACGTGCAATGTACTATGCTTTCCATGACATTCGTCACATTGTACAACCATACCTGGATGATCTACCGACTCATTCAGTCAAACGCCAAGACCACCCCACTCATCTTCATGAAATCTTTCTCCGCTGTCAACACTATCGCATCAGGATTAATCCTCATAAATGTGTCTTCTGTGTTGAGTCAGGCAGACTGCTCGGGTTTATCGTCTCCCGGGAGGGCATCCGTTTGGATCCCCTTAAAGTCGAGGCTATTCTAAATCTTCCTCCCCCTGCTTCTTTACAGCAATTGTAGAGCTTGTTGGGCAAAGAAAATTTCTTAAGATGATTCGTTCCGAACTATGCCGAAGTGGCTAAAGGCTTTATACGGTTATTGAAGCGAGATACCCCTTTTCATTGGGATGCCATCGTTCAAGAGTCCTTCGAGAGTCTCAAGGGTCTCCTTGTTTCTGCTCCATTATTGCGTCCTTCGAATTACCATCACAATTATACTTTGTATTTGGCCGCTGCTGATACCACTATCGACATGGTTCTCGTTCAAGATGACGATGATGACACTAAGCATGTCATATATTACCTCAGCCGCAATCTTTTAGATACGGAAACTCGATATGCTTATGTCGAGAAATTGGCATTGGCCGCCGTTTGTGCCGTCCAACATTTCCGCCATTATATCTTGTTGCGTACTACGACCGTGATTTTTGATTGCAACCCGATGACGTACATTTTGTCACGTCAGTTGCTGGGGGGCAAGTATTTAAAGTGGATTGTCATCCTCCAAGAGTTTGACTTGGAATTCACCACTACCAAGTCTAAGAAGTCCCTGGTCTTTGCTGAGTTACTTTGCTCTTTGCCATCCCCTACCGTGCCCTCTCGGTCAGAGGACCATATCCCAGACGAAACTCTATTCCTAATTAGCACCCTCGATCCCTGGTACGGGGATATCATTGTATATCTGCAGACATCCTCTTTCTGTCCCGCTATGTCCAAGGATGCTCAGCGACGGATCCGTCATCAGTCTCAGCCCTATCGTATTATTGGGGACACCTTGTACCGTCTCGACGCTGACTCCGTCCTCCGCCGATGTCTAACTCTCGAGGAAGCTGAGTGAGTTTTGAATGACTGCCATTCTGGCACCTGTGGTGGTCACATGTCCAGATATGCCACTGCTCAAAAAATCCTCCACGTCGGTTATTTCTGGCCCTCCATCTTTAAGGATTGCATTCTTGCCGTCTGCTCCTGTCACGAGTGCCAGATATACCAGCGGAAGATGCGTGCGCCTCCCGCTCCGTTGCACCCTGTTGTCACCATCGGCCCTTTTGCAAAATGGGGCATTGATTATATGACCTGTAACCCTCGATCAGCTGGGGGGAATGGGTATATTATCGTTGTCGTCGATTACTTTAAAAAATGGGCTGAGGCGATGCCCACATTAATCGAAGACGGTCACACAGTGGCACAATTTTTGTTCAACCATGTTATTTCGCGATTCGGAGTTCCTCAGGCCATCGTCACGGATCACGGGAAGCATTTTTGTAATCACATGATGACCAAACTAACAACCCAGCTAGGCTTACGGCATGATAGTTCGACTCCATACTATCCTCAGTCCAATGGCCAGGTTGAAGCCTTCAACAAGGTTTTGATTACAATGCTTCAACGTACCGTTGGCATTTGATGTTGTTCCTCGCCTTGTGGGCCTACCGAACCTCTGTGAAGGATGCCACCGGTTTCACTCCATTTCAATTAGTTTATGGACTGGAGGCTACCCTTCCTATCGAGTGCGAGATCCCTTCATTAAAATTGGCCATCGAGTTACTTCCCAACTCTACTCCGGTAGAGGAACGCCTTCTTTACCTAGAATGGCTGGACGAGACCCGTTGGCTAGCCTCTCTAGCTATCGAAGCACAGAAAAAGAGAGTGAAAACTCACTTCGACCATACCATCCACCCTCGTTCCTTTGTTGAGGGAGATTTAGTCCTGCTATATGATCAGGCAGGCAAACTCGAGCCCATATGGCTAGGCCCTTATATTGTAAAGAGAGTTTTGCAGAAAGGGGCATATGAGCTAATTGACTACGAAGGGAATCCTCTCGATAAGCCCCAAAACGGGATGTACTTGAAAAAGTATTATGCGTGAATTCCATGCACTTCGGTTTGTACATACGTGTGTTTTAGCACGTGTGTTGTGTGTATGTGTTTTCATGTTTTTGGCTTGGTGTGAAGGCGTGATTGCCGCTTATTGTGTCTTTTGCTTCTTGTGCAGATGTCTGGTGCACCTTACGTTGGTTTCGCTGATGGTGCCTGCCGCAGCACTCGCAATTTGTCTTCTGCGGCGTGGGTGATCTACGATCCTCACGGTGAGTTGATAGATCTTCAAGGTGTGTGTTTAGGTTGCACCACAAACAATGTCGCTGAATATAGTGTTGTGATTGAATTACTGGCCGAGGCGATTAATCTCAATATTCGTACATTGGTTGTGAACCTGGACTCTCAACTTGTCGTCCACCAGCTCAATGGGCGATATTCCGTCAGAGACCATCGCATTTTAAGGTTGTATTTACGTGTTAAATTGTTAGAGAGGAATTTTGATTTCATTACATATCAACATATTCCACGACGATTGAACACGTTATCTGATGCATTGGCTAATCATGTATTAGACAGACATTTGCGTAACATATAATCAAAACATCATACAAGCAAGCACATAAAGCACAATAATAGACCATAGGAATATGTATATATATATATATATATATATATATATATATATATCGTGTGGCGCACCGAGGCGCTAAAAAATAAGTTTACATGTCTAAATAGAGCCTATGTTCTTTGTACATCTGAGACACATGTCTCTCAAAAAATCACCAGTAGGAAATAAAAACCTAGGTATCTACTGTGGCGGGTTGTGCTCCCTATACTGCACAGCCGCTCGTGCCACCCGCCTCAACAGGCGGTGCATCCTGGGTTCCACTCCTACTGTGTGGATCTGGGATGCTATGGGGACCTCCTCTATCCCCATGTAGTCTGGAATCCCTGCTAGCAGGCCCTCAAGGTTCCGGATCACTGTCTCCATCGTGTCATCTCCCGGAGGAGCCAGGGCTAGAGCTCCAATGCCCTGCGCGTCCCTCCGCGCCTCTGGAGCCAGTCCAAGGGGTCTCACCGGTCCTACATCTGCATACCATAGCATTCGTCATTAGGACATGTACATGAAAAAATCAAAAACATCATAAAAATCAAAAATCAAAAAATGAGATCAAGTGTCTTACCACCGTCATCCCACTGCTCTCCAGCGGGCAGCTGCATGTCAGGATCTCCATGGAAGTCCATGCCAGCATATGACCAATCCTCCACGAAGATCGTCTGTCGCTCCAACCACTCTCGGAAAAATGTCCCCCATGCCACTGGTCGGCCGCCACCTCCTCGTGGCATGACGTGAGCCCATCGTGTGGCCCTCGTCTCGCGTGGCCTAGGTGCGTCCAAAGCCATGTCCTGCAACTGCAGTGCCGGCACCCGCTCCAGCATGAGCGGGAGTAAGATCGATCCATAACCAAACTGTTTCATCTCACCGCGACGACAGTTGGTCAGTTGCCTCTTCATGCTTGCCATTACTGCCCCTGCCCAGTTAAACATGGTGGGATTTAGGCATTCGAGGGCTAGTCGGAGATGAGTCTTCGAGGCCTCATGTTGGGCCTGGGAGCCCGCTACCCGTGTCACCATGAAAAGCATCGCACGAAGGATTATGTCCTCCACCGTAGGGATTGCCACCTTTCCGCTCCTCGACTTGCGTGCCTGTGGGCACACCTGAGCCATCAGCATATCTAAAGTATCACCCCTGGGTCGCTGCCCCTCCAGAACGGGCCTCTCACCTCGACGAGACAGCCCGGTCAAAAAATAGATGTCTGTAGAATCGAACTCAATATCCCGGCCTCGGATGACAAATTTCCCATCCGTGGGATTCCAGGCCCTGATCAGTAGCTCCAGAAGGTCAGGTTGTGCCCGTAAGCGTGGAGTTAAGAAAAATTTGAGTAATCTGCACCCCCGCAATGCGTTCCGGCACCCGGCATCAGCAAAAGCCGCTATATCATCGTTATCATGAGTGCGTTCTTGCCAGACGAACGCCATTATAACCCTGCATGACCAAAAATCCCATTAGTGCCCTGCTTGCAACGTTTCAAACATGAATTTTATTAAAAATTTGTCGTGCGGCATCATCGCGACTGTTTTTAAAACAGTCGCGCTGATAATGGGCGCCTGTGTTATTTTTCCCGGGTCAGCGCGGAAGTACATCACTTTTCCGTGCTGATCCGGGCGCGGCCTGTGGAAATTTTTATCGGTCATCGCGGACCCGATAGCGAAACCCGCGATGACCGAGAGCGGAATGTAAATTGAAAAACCGCCCAAATAACCACATCCCACCGTCAAATGCAGTAAAAAAGACATTAAATCAGAGCGTAGGGCAATGTGTGTCTACCTGGAACTGGTTTCGGGACGAATGATGCACGTACGGGGCCGAATTTCGTTCGCCAACCTCAATGCTCCAAGTCGCTCCACAATGGCTGAATGGTAACAATGGTAAAAAATATGGTTTAACCTCCCTATTTATGGTAATTTTGTGAAATTAAATATTATATTTCATAAATGTTGGTTTTTCTCATGGTTTTTGCTATATGCATGGTCAAAATATGGTTTTTAACTACGTTTTATGCGCATTGTTCATATTATCTTGAACGGGTTTACGTGTGCAGTGTTCTTTGTGCAGGATCTCAGGTGGTGGAATTACGACAGTTTTATACGCACTTGATCCTGAAAAGTCGTCTTTAAGCTCTTTTCCGACTTGAAACATGAAAAGATGGTCGAGTTTCCCTCTCAACTCATTAAAAGAAGCGAGAGGCGGTCACCTTTAAGCTCCTTTTTCGACCGTTTGAACTTAAAAAGATCGTCGGGTTTTTGTCGTTTCAGACTCTTTATTGGCTACGAAACGACGTGCTTCTGACCGTTTTTTTTACTTTTTCGGGTCGAAGTTACTACTTACGAAAAGTACTCCTCGATCATATTGGTCGGGCGGTTCTTTCGAGTATTGTTTTATACTTTTTCGGGCTCGAGAGACACAACTCTACGAAAAAGGGCCCCCCTGGAGTTTTCTTTTCCGTGTCTTTTTCAAACTCTCTAAACATGAAAAAGACTCCGAGTTTCACCTATGTCGGACTCGTTAAACCCTGACGACATTGGACTCGTCACCATGACGAGACTTGAGCTTCTCCTTCCTAGGGCTCGTTAAACTATTACTAGGTTGGATTCAAAAACAGGTTTATCATTGATTGTCTATGGCAGCTCGTCACTCTTGAACATCGACACTTTTGCTTTTTGTCGGGTTGGGTCATCCATACATCGTCATTTGGCCTTCTGCGGGTTTGGGTCATCATTCTAGCCTTATTTCATGCGATTCATGCCACCTCCTTCGTGCCTCTGTTCCATCATTGCCTGAATGCTGTCGCCCCCCTTCCGGAGTCGTGTCGCCGATATGTTCAAGAGTATAATCCCTCTGCAGTTTACACCCTCGCCTCCTCCTCTGGTACTCTGCTCCACCATCTACCACTTGTTCCTTATCTCATGTCGTTGATGAGGGAAACATTATGGCCCTCCTACGACGGGTCGTCTCCTGTCGACATCAGCTCATTATCCAGGAGATTGACCTAGAGATCCCCTTTGGTACCTTAGAGCTTGCATGCCTCAATGGCAAGTTCTTCGCACCTGACGGTCGGCTTTCATCATTGGTCGTCGATTGGGTGATTCCACGAGTGTTCGACTTCAGCTCCCTTTTTCACACTTCGTGGATTGTACTGGACAGTACCTTGAGAGCCATTGGCATTATTGGTGGTTTCTCTCGCGCTTGTTAACGGTTTTCATCATTGACCGGTAATCAAGCGATATTCTATCATGCTCGACCTCAGCACCTCTATTCGCATGGTAGGATTTGTACTATGATCGGATGGGTTCAAGACCCCGAACTCAGCTTACACGTGTTCGGGCTGCGTGGATTGGTTTTATGATTACATGACTCATTGATGGATGGCTGCGACCATACCTGAGTCTTCATGGATGGCTGTGACCATACCTTTATTATCATCATGGTCTCATTAGCTGGGTGGCTGCGTCCATACCACAAACCTATTTCGTATGTATTTTGGATGGCTGCGCCCATGCCTAGACTACATGTAATTCATTATCAGAGATATCAGTTGTACTTACGTGCAGGTTCTTCCTGATGGTGTTCCAGTTCAGTCAGTTTTGTAAAGCATTTCACCCCTCCCACTCTCTCGGGCTTCATACTTTAGGGGGCATCTGTTACATAGTAATTTTTCACTGCCTTCATCCCAGTCTTCCTACTGTGTCATAAGTCCAAATCATTCATGCTCATGCTCTCTGATGTTGCCAAATGACCCAGTTTGCCAAAGTATCATCGCGACTGTTGTCAAAATAAACGCGTTGATGAGCGTTCCAAAACAGACCATACGCGCTGTCATCACGGAAGTACACGTGATTCCCGCGATGGCCGAATTTCATAAGACAGCACAACTGTTGCTTTTATTTGATCGCGATGACATGACCTTCTCCATTATGTAGTAGCGATGTCAGCGCTCCAGTACAGTTATGTACCCGCGATGATCCAGTTTGGGCGAGTTTGTTCTAACAGCCGGCCTTCCAGATGACTCCAGACCTGGTTGTTGGCCTTGTTTATGTCGCCCTCCCTTCTCTGGCATGACTGTTCCATCATTTGTGCTACCTTCCTTGGAGATAAGCTCATCTTCCCACCATTCATGGAGACTCCTTCTCCTATTTAAGCTTTCACCATTGCTATGAGCTGCTAGTTTGGAATTCTTAGTCTTTGGAGTGTTGCTGATAGTGTTGTGAGCTTGATAGGTAGATGGTGTGACAAGTGTGGGATTGTTTGAGAGCTTGAGGAAGGTTGTGAAGTGCTTTGATCTTGTGTGAAACTTGTGAGTGAGAGAGACTTGTATTGGGAGATCCATCTTCAAGGGTGAATGCTTGAGGAACATGCTGGCTGGACCCTCTTGAGAAGGCTTGTGACGTCAAGACCTGGGTTGTAAGCTTACTCTATTTTCATATTTAATACAATCGATGATGTTTTCCTATGTCTCGTATGCAATGTACTAGATAGCTCATGATTTCTTGACTTTATGGGTAAATAGTTCTTTGTTGTATCCAGTTATGTGCTTTGTTTTATTTCCTTGCTTTGTTTCAGGTTGATTACTCTCTAGGAGAAAGAAGTGGAAGCTAGAGCAGCGCAACGGAACTTCATCGACCACTGGTTGAGGTAGACCTCTAACTTGAACTATTTAAGGAGAATTGTCGTTGATTTTTCCTTGTTTGTGACTAGACCCACTCTAGGGCTAGAGGGGTTGCCTTTGTCCACAGAGGGAACACTTTCCTGCTTCACAAAAAGCTTGAAGGGGATAGCATGTCCTTGCATTGTAAGTTCATCCTTCAGACGAATCCGACCTAGTAAGTTTAATGAGCCCTAGGAAGGAGAAGCTCACAATTGTCATGGTGACGAATCCAATGTCGTTTAATGTTTTAACGAGTCCAACAAAGGTGTAACTCAGTATATTTTTCATGTTTAGAGAGTTTTAAAAAGACACGGAAAAGAAAACTCCACATGGTCCCTTTTCGTACATTTGTGTCTCTCGAGCCCGAAAAGGTAGAAAGTGATACTTGAGAGAACCACTTGACCATTTCAGTCAAGGAGTACCTTTTTTGTAAATAGTTCATCCCAGCTTGAAAAAGGGGTAAACGTATATTGGGTGAACAACGTTTTTTCAGCCTTTAACAAGTTCAAAACGACAAGATCTCGGCAATATTTTTGTGTTTAAAGAGTCAGAAAAGAGCTTGAAAGCGGAGCCCCCATTTTTATCCTCTTTTACAAGTCAAAAAGGGAAAAATACTCGACGATATTTTCACTTGAGTTTTACGAGTTGAGAAAAGAGTTGAAATGCGACTCCAGTACCGTCATGACAATCCGTCACCTGTCACTGCACAAAAAGGTAAATGCATTATCTAGTTTCTGAGGAAAAATAGGTCAAAAATACCTAAACAAACCCTAATATTTCATGAAAAAAAGAATAAAAGGAGGCAAAATAAAGTATTTTTTATCATTTACCATTTTACCTTTGTGTGAAGAACTTTTTACCCACTTGTGCCCGAATTTTTCCGGAGCAAATTGTGGAAGATCCGGGAGGTCATTCGCCAAGATGTCAGTTGTAGGTAAGAGCCAAGACCTTAAGCTCCATTTTCATACTTATTTCACTTGTTTTTATCCATTTTTTGGATTTCATGCGGAGGTTTTGGCAAAAAAAAAATCGCCATTGGTCGGTGCGATTTCCGAGTATGGAATTGCGCCGATCGGGGGTTGCTAAAACTGTCAATTGCGCCGACATCGTGAACAAATTTTTTCCTTATTTTTACTCAATTGATCCATTTGAATCCAAATTTCTTTGGCCAAAGATAATTATTGACATGATTATATGGTTTTTACAGGAAAAAAATCGTGAGAAATGGTGGACTGGAAGGAACGTGAGCATGAGGATATTGACACTCAAGAAATGGCTGACCCAAATTGCTTGGATGCTTTGAGGAACTGTGGGCTCCTAAAATTCTTCCTTACATCAGTTCTACGAGCTCAACCCGAATTGCTATGGTATCTGATCAGTCTCTGGGACATGAATCAGGAAATTTTCATCATTGGTGACCAAGAGCTGGAGTTGGAAACTTCAGACATTTATTTCATCACAGGACTATCCCGGAGAGGGGAGACAATCAATCTATATGGGTCAAGGCTTATTGGGGCAAGTGTGACCATGCTACTTGTAGAACATTTCCCTAAAGCACTCAAATCAAAAAGTGGCAAGATCAAGATTATGACCATTCGGGATCTTGTTCTGAGAGTGTCACTACTGACCATCAACAGAGTGGTTGTTGACCTAGATTGTCATTGATGTCAATATTCTGGATGAGTAAACAATGATGTGAAGCCAAGTAGAGTGGATCCAAGAAGAAACAGGAGCAAGAAGCCAAGGAGCAAAGCCATCAGAAGAGGAACACATCATAGAAGTATTACGGAATATCAGGGCAGAGAATATCGGAAGTCACAGGAGCTATCAAGAGAAGCATATCGGAAGAGTTCATCGAAAACAGGTTATCAGAAGCCATCATGAAGCCAAAGCGTAAGAGGAAGAGGTCATTGGAAGCAAAGAGGAACATATCAGAGCAGATAATATTGGAAGTTGTCAGTCGTGGAATCATATTGGATGTCGTTAAGAGATGAACAACGGAGATGAGTTTTTTGTTCTAGTAAAAAAGGAATCCAAGGGAGAGCCGTGGAGTTTCGGATGGTAGAAGATCTACGGTCATTGGAAGAGAATCAATTTGGGGCGTTAACCAAGACAAAGGATGGATTTAAAGCTATAAACGGGATTTCGAGCGGATGCAAAATGGTAAGTGGTATTTAGAGGAGAGCGCCTGATTCCATTCAATGGTTGAAACGTAGCAACTAGAGGAGAGAGAAAAAGCACTCATTTCAAGCGGGTAACTCTCGTGCAAGTAGTCCACCCGAAATCATTGTAGATAGTCGGATTTTGGGGGTTGAAATCTATGGTGGAGAATGAACCTGATAAAGTTAAATCTCGGGAACTGTGTCCGAGCGGGTTACATCATCACCATTGTAATATGCCCTAATGCTATATCGCGTCTGCCGTATCAGAGGTTATGCATCGCAAGTTATAAAGGAATGGCACACTATAAATTGCGATTGCAATATATATATATATATATGAACCCGACAAAATTATTAAAAACAGTTTATAATCATATCGCATCCAGTAAGGGCAATCAGCAATCGGCCATCGACGATGTTATAGGCATGACGTATAAAAGACCTCTAGAAACTTGCGATTGCGATTGAGAGAGTGACATGGCTGGTGGGACCACCCATTATATATTTCTAACTATGTTAATGGGGCATCGGCTAAGTTGCGATTGCGATTGCAGGATTATTAATGTATATTGTATGAATATTAAAAAAAAGGGGGCCTCTCTGATATTTTCTTTAATATGCAACATTATTGTAATTCAGCCTCTCTTCCACATCAACGTGTCCTATGAGTATTGATGGATTCGAAGAGACAAAGGAAGTCGAAGAGTGAGCGTAGTGGTAGCTAAAAGATCAAGCGAGTGTTGAGGAAGCTGAAGCTCAAGCGAGCAAGGAGGAAGCCAAAGATCATGTATATCAGGCATATAAAACAAAGAACAAGGAAAGTTTAGTGTAGCTGGCAAACTGTAAGAAAAAAGGGAAGCCAAAGTTCTGGCAGAAGTGGAAGGAACAGGAGGACAGAAGTAAGTCATAGGTCCAGTAGGGTTGGGAGCAGAGAATTACAACCAAACAGATCCAGACAGTTTACAACAGAGAGTTGTAGCCCTTGAGGTTGGTGCCTCATAACTAAAAGGATTGGTGTCCTGGGAGTTGGTTCTCCTAAATTTAAGGTTGGTGCCTTGACAAGACATAGTTGGTGCTTTGGAGGTTAGAGCCTCACAAAGAGTCCAAGTTGGTGCTTGGCAACTGATTTAAACCATATATATATATATATATATATATATATATATATATATATATATATATATATATATATATATATATATATATATATATATATATATATTGTACTTGATTTATTGTAGATATCATATTAATAAAAGAATGTATTCCTATTATTTATTTCTGTGTTCCAAATATAGATGTTTTTAATTAATAAAAATGATAATTGAAAAGAAATATTGATTCACCCCCCCAGTATTTCCAACAATTAGTATCAGAGCGGGCTTCTTCATATTAGCCTAACAGCTTGAAGAAGGATTCTTAGTCATGATGAGAAATCAAGAAGTGTCAGGAAGACCTCCTCCATTCGATGGCACAAATTTTGGTTTCTGGAAAAAGAGAATGTCCTACTACTTAATGTCCCTTGGACCTGAAGTTTGGAATTCGGTCTTAAATGAATACATAGCTCCTTCCACTCTTCCAACATATCAAGATGAGAGAAAAGGCTACGTTGCAAATGAAAAAATCTTAAATTCCATCACTAGTGGAATCACTGATTCCGAATTTACAAAAGTGATGAATTATAACTTTGTGAAAGAAGTATGGGATAAGCTAAGTGGCTTATACGACGGGGACTCCAAAGTGAAGAAGGCAAAGCTTCAAACTCATAAAAGGAAATTTGAAAGTCTGAAAATGGATGATGAAGAAGATATTGCATCATACTTTTTCCGAGTAGCTAAAGTGGTCAACTCTCTTAAAGGATTGGAAGAAAACATTGAAGCACCATTGTTCAAAAGGTCTTAAGATCTCTCCCAGACAGATTTGACTCCAAAGTAAGTGACGTAGAAGAAACGAAGGATCTAGATACTCTCAAGATGGATGAACTCCATGGAATCCTCATTGCCTATGAGATGAGAAAAGGTTGCCCAAGTTCCAAAGATGCAGCATTCAAGGCCTCAAAATCAAAAAAGGGGAAAGAAAGGAATGTCAATAGTGATGACTCCGATGTTGAATCCGAATTGGTACAATTTGTACGAAAACTAAAGAAAGGATCTAAGCTAAGAGGTAAATACCCTCTTATTTGTTTCAAATGTGGAAAAATAGGTCATTATGCTGCAAAATGTCCTCATAAGCATGATAGTGATGATGAATAAAATTCTAAAAGGATGGTATATAAAAAGAAAGGGCTCAATAAGAAGAATTTCCTCTCTAAGCAAGATGAGTTTGATGAACATGAATTTGTAGTCATCAAAAAGAAATCAACTAACCAGTTCCCTCACCGCAAAGGAGGTAATGAAGAATTAGATGAAGAAAATGACCATGCTGGAAGCCAAGAAGTATTATTGATGTCATTGACAAATGATGATGACTCAGGGCTAGATGGAAATGTAGATGAAATGTTAATAAGTGCAATTGAATAAAATGAGAAATTACGGAATAAAATCATTTCTCTCAAGGTAGAAAATGAGGAAACAAAAAGAAAGGAAGATCTCTTGAAAAATAAGCTAAAAGAAAAAGAAGAAGCTTGCGAAGAACGTGAAGCCGAAATAGTATCTCTGAGGAAGGAATTGGAGCAAGTTAAAAAGGGTTGGAAAAGCTCTCAAATACTTGACACTATCCTAAATAATCAAAAACCTCAACATGACAAATTTGGAATAGGTTTTAAAGGAGAATCATCAAGTACTAAGAATAATGTGAAAAGTTATACCGACGTACTTTCCAGCAACCCAAAAGAAGAAAGATTATTTCATCAAAGGCTCATCCCAGATCCAAAGAATGAAGAGAGAGTAACTCCAAGGAAGAATGTTGATTCGAATCATGGCTATTACAACAGGTACAAAACTATCTTTTTTGGGCATTGTTTCCATTGTAAAAAGTTTGGTCATCAAGCTAGGCATTGCATGGCTCATAAGAATGACACACCAAAACTAAAAGATCAAATAAACAAACCATATGGTCACAAAGGGCAAGGACAATTCAAGACCTACAATTCTTTTGATCCATTGGCCAAATTTGATCTGATTTGCTCATTATGTAATAATTATCGACACAATGAACAAAATTTCCCACTGAAAAGAGGAAAAGCAAGAAGTGAGAATCCCAACACTGATAAATGTGGCCTAGATCTATGTGCTCAAAATAATGAAAATCATTGGTTTGTGGACAATGGGTGCTCCAAACACATGACAGGGGACAAAAGGAAGTTTGTCTCATTGAAAAAAAAGGAAGGAAATGTATCCTTTGGAAGTGGATCTGCCAAAATTGCTAGAAAAGGAACTGTTACTCTTATTAATGGAAAAGGAAAAGCTCAAAATGCTTTGCTAGTAAATAGGCTTAAACACAACCTCCTGAGTGTTAGCCAAATATATGATCAACGACATAATGTTTTCTTTCGCACCAAAGACTATGAAATAAGGAACTGTTCCTCAGGGGAACTTGTGGCGAAAGGGGTTAGAACACCAGACAACATCTACATTCTGAATAAGATTTAAGAAGATAAATGCTACTTAAGTCAAACAGATTAAAGTTGGTTGTGGCACAAGTGACTTGGACATACAAGCTTCGATAACTTGATCAATATCAGCAAGATTAAAGTAGTACGAGACATTCCAAAGTTATTCAAACCAAATCAAGGAATATGTGGTCCATGTCAACATGGAAAGAAAACCAGAAGCAACCACAAGACCAAGGAGTTTTCTACATCAAAGCCTTTGGAGATCATCCATGCTAATTTATGTGGACCAACTAGAACTTCGACACTCCAAGGAGAAAGGTACTTTGATTTATTTGTTGATGACTATACTAGAATGATGTGGATATATTTTATAAAATATAAATCCGAAGCAATTGAGTGTTTTAAGAATCTTAAAGCCCTTGTAGAAAATGAAAAGGACTCAAATATTAAGTGCCTCATAACAGATAGAGGGGGAGAATTCACATCAAAATAATTTAATGAATTCTGTAAAATACATGGAATTTAAAGATAACTCTCTGCTGCCAGAACACCCAAGCAAAATGGGGTAGCTGAAAGAAGAAACTGAACAGTTCAAGAAATGGCAAGAACAATGTTAATAGCAGTTGACTTGCAGCCAAAATTATAGAGAGAAGCAGTCAGGATAACTATCTATACCTTGAATCGAACTCAATTAAGACCAAATAATGAAAATGCTCCTTATGAATTATGGAAAGGAAGACCTGTTTCAGTAAAATACTTCAAGATTTTTAGAAGCAAGTGCTTCATAAAAATCAATGTTGGCTCACCAGGAAAGTTTGATTCTCGGGTTGACGAAGGGATCTTCCTTGGATATTCTACACGGAGCAAAGCCTACAAGTGCTACAATAACTGACTATGGAAAATAGTAGAAATCATTCATGTGAAGATTGATGAAGACCTTCTAGAGAAAGAAATTGAAGAACATGAAGTTGATCCTCTCATTGGAGAAGAAGAACCTGAAGAAGAAGAAAAAAATCAAGAAATACCCAAGGAAAAAGAACCATCTCAAACTCCTTCAAAGATGAAACTTCTCCAAAAATATCACTCGGAAGAGCAGATTATTGGCAATATAGATGAAGGGATGCAAACCCAAAGAAGAATGACAAATGCACCAAAGAAAAATGATATTGCTCTTCTATCCATAATAGAACCAGAAACATTTACTCAAGCAAGTAAGGATCCTCATTGGGTAAAAGCCATGGAAGAAGAAATGTCTCAAATCGAGAAGAAAGAGACATAGCAGCTGGTACCTCGTCCAAAGGACAAAAACATAATAAGAACCAAGTGGGTGTTTAAAAACAAAATGAATGAATATGGACAAATCATCAGAAACAAGGCAATGCTTGTTTGTAAAGGCTATTCACAAATTGAAGGAATTGACTTTGAAGAAACATTTGCACCAGTAGCTCGTGTGGAAGCTATCAGGATGTTCTTGGTATTTTCTTGCTCAAAAGGATTCAAAATCTATCAAATGGACGTAAAATCAGCATTTTTGAATGGGGAACTCCAAGAAGAAGTCTACATGGAGCAACTAGAAGGGTTTAATCTAACAGAAGAAAAAGACTTTGTTTGTAAGTTGAAAAGGCATTATATGGGTTGAAACAAGCTCCTAGAGCTTGGTACGCAAGATTGGATCACTATCTACAACAACAAGGCTTCAAGAAGGCAGTGGCAAGAAGTAATCTCTACATAAAGACGGATGAGGATAAGTTACTAGTCACACTTGTTTATGTTGATGATTTGATTTTTGCTAGTAATAATGATGAGATGAGCCATGAGTTTTCTCAAAATATGTCAAAAGAGTTTGAGATGTCAATGATAAGAGAGTTATCTCACTTCCTTGGACTACAAGTATCTCAAACCACGGCATGCATGTTTATATCTCAAGCCAAATATCTTAAAGACATGCTTAAAAGATATGGAATGGAAGATTGTGCACCCATGAGCACACCTATGACCACAAGTTGCAAATTGAGCAAAAATGATGACTCCCCTCTGGTAGATGCAACTCATTACAGGTCAATAAATTGAGCCCTTCTATACTTAACTACTACGAGACTCGACATTATGCGAGCAGTAGGAATGGTGGGAAGATTTCACTCAGCTCCTAAACAATCCCATTTGTTGGTTGTAAAAAGAATTCTTAGATACCTAAAAGGAACGCCTGATTTTGGTCTTTGGTACCCTAAGATCTCAACTCTTACTTTGACTGCATACACTGATGCTGATTGGGCCGGAAGTGTCGATGATCGGAAAAGTACTAGTGGAAATGCATTATTCCTGGGAGACTGTTTAGTATCTTAGCTCAGCAAAAAACAGAAATCCATATAACTATCTACAGCTGAAGTTGAGCATATAGTTGTTGCAGATTGTTGTACTCAAATACTATGGATGAAGGAAGCTCTAAAAGATGTCAACATAGGTACAAATCAACCAATTATCATCTATTGTGATAACACAAGTACGATCAGCCTCAGTAAAAATCCAGTGATGCACTGAAAGACCAAACATCTACCAATCAAATATCATTTCCTTTTTGAACAAGTAGTTGAACAAAACATCATCTTGGAATATATCAATACTAAGGAGCAGATAGCTGATATTTTCACAAAACCTCTTCCTCGAGAAGCATTTGAACATATTCGTCAAAAGATGGGAGTTATCTCTTTAGCATCACTTAAGTTGATTCATAAAGATGTTGCAAGACAGGGGGAGGAGTTCGACAAGGGGAGTCCTTGTGCACTCCTTTACCATTGATGTCAAAGGGGGAGAGAAGAAGAATATTGCCATCAATGACAAAGGCGAAGATTGTTGACCTAGATTGTCATTGATGTCAATATGGCAATATTATGGATGAGTAAACAATGATGTGAAGCCAAGCAGAGCAGATACATGAAGAAACAGGAGCAAGAAGCCAAGGAGCAAAGCCATCAGAAGAGGAACACATCAGAGCAGTATTGTAGAATATCATAGCAGAGATTATCGGAAGTCACAGGAGCTATCAAGAGAAGCATATCGGAAGAGTTCATCGGAAACAAGTTATCAGAAGCCATCATGAAGCCAAAGCATAAGAGGAAGAGGTCATTGGAAGTAAAGAGGAACATATCAGAGCAGAGAATATTGGAAGTTGTGAGCCGTGGAATTGTATTGGATGGCGTTAAGAGATGAACGGGGAAGATGAGTTTTTCGTTCTAGCGGAAAAGGAATCCGGAGGAGAGCCATGGCACCGTCGATGGTAGAAGATCTACGGTCATCGGAAGCGAATCAATTCGGGGCATTAACCAAGACGAAGGACGAATTATAAGCTATAAGCAGGATTTCGGGCGAATGCAAAATGGTAAATGGTATTTAGAGGAGAGTGCCTGATTCCATTCAATGGTTGACACGTAGCAACTAGAGGAGAGGAAAAACCACTCATTTCGGGCGGGTAACTATCATGCAAGTATTCCACCCAAAATCGTTGTAGACTATCGGATTTTGGGGGTTGAAATCTACAGTGGAGAATGAACCCGATAAAGGTAAACCTCGGGAACTGTGTCCGAGCGGGTTACATCATCACCATTGTAATATGCCTTAATGTTATATCGCACCCACCATATCGGAGGTTATGCATCGCAAGTTATAAAGGAATGGCACACTATAAACTATGATTGTAATATATATATACAAACCCGACAGAATTATTAAAAACAATTTATAATCATATCGCATCCAGTAGGGGAAATCCGCAATCGGCCATCGGTGATGTTATAGGCACGACGTATAAAAGACCTCCAGAAACTTGCGATTGCGATTGAGATAGTGACGTGGCTGGTGGGACCACCCGTTATATATTTATAACTATGTTAATGGGGCATTGGCTAGGTTGTGATTGCAATTGCGGGATTATTAATGTATATTGTATGAATATTAAAAAAAAGGGGGGCCTCTTTGATATTTTCTTTAATATGCAACATTATTGTAATTGAGCCTCTCTTCCACATTAACGTCTCATGTGAGTATTGATGGATTCGAAGAGACAGAGGAAGCCGAAGAGTGAATGCAAAGGAAGCTGAAAGATCAAGCGAGCTTTGGGAAAGCCGAAGCTCAAGTGATCAAGGAGGAAGCCAAAGGTCAAGCGTATCAGGCATATAAAACAAAGAACAAGGAAATTCTAGCGTAGTTGGCAAACTGTAAGAAAAAAAGGAAGTCGAAGTTCTGGCAGAAGTGGAAGGAACAGAAGGACAGAGGTAAGTCATAGGTCCAGCAGGGTTGGGAGCAGAGAATTACAACCAAACAGATCCAGGCAGTTTACAACAAAGGGTTGGAGCCCTTGAGGTTGGTGCCTCAGAACTGAAAGGATTGGTGTCCTAGGAGTTGGAGCCTCACAAAGAGTCCAAGTTGGTGCTTGGCAACTGATTGAAACCATATATATATATATATATATATATATATATATATATGCAGAGATCATATTAATAAAAGCATCTATTCCTGTTATTTATTTCTGTGTTCCAAATATAAATGTTTTTAACTGATAAAAATGATAATTGAAAAGAAATATCGATTCAACTCCCCTCTCAGTATTTCCAATAGTGGTTAGGGCCCAAGCACAACATGAGACCAACAAGTTGAAGGTTCAGTATGCTATCAACTGCATGACACCGACTATTTTCAACTTGGCAGAAGCTATGAAAGTCAACATGAAGCGCTAGCTATCAAAAGCTAAGGTGAGAAACCTAAAGCAGTTTTGCTACAAATCTGTGCTAGTAACTTTCTTACTGGAGAGGGTTCCACCTATTCCACTACTAGTTGGCTAAGGTGGAATCGCCAATGCCACGAGACCCACGGATGGTCCGTTGGAGTGTGTTAAAAATAGCAACAAGAAATGATAAAAATAAAATCCAGAATTTTCCAATTTTAATTTGTCCTTGAATTAAAATTCGAATTTAGTCTCACCTGCTACTTGAAAAATAATTAATTAATTCATTATGGATTAATTAGTTGGAGAAATTCAAGTTAGAAGTCTTTCTAAAGTCATCCAACAATTATCCCTTAAATTAAGGAGATAAGATTGAGTTGTATCTGAGTTGTAATTAGTTAGCTCAATTTAATGAGTTAAGTGCAGTTAAATTAGTTCCAAACTGTTTGAGGAACTAATTGTGAGTTCAGTCAGTTAATGCATGCATGCATCCAACTAGTGTACTCCAGATAACTGAAGATTCTCTCATCATTAACTCATGCATGTCTATTTTGAGAAAGTTCCAGTTGAGATTAAAGACAGGGACAGTGTACTATCAGTTGCATGAGTTTTCCTATAATGGAAACTCATCCATGCAGAAGGAAGACGGTTCCTTGAGGATTGCGCAGTTTTACAAGGTGTGAGTGATCAGTGTTACACTTGGTAACAGGAGGATCACCCAGAGAAACTGCGCAAGGAAATAGGAGGCTTGGAGAGCTGAAGAGAAGGTTTGTGAGAAGCCTTGTTTGCCTGTGAGCATCCAGGAGGATTGTACTGAGATCTGGCTAGCTGTGAGAGCTAAAGCTTTGTGTAATCTTGATGTATTTCCACCTTGTATGATAATACAGATAGTAGGGTTTTTAGCTGAGGCTTTCCCCTGAGTATTCTTCTATGTTTCATGTGCATTGATTCTTCTTATGGTTATATGTGTTCAACTTGATCTTGTTTAAATCTATTAAGCTTCCGCAAGTTTGATTGTAGAAGTATATTAAAGTATTTTGCTTTAGTTATATTGCATTATCAGGTTAATCTATAGTCAAAATTTCTACATGGTATCAGAGCAAAGGTTATCAGAGTTGTGAATAGTATACTAAGAAGAGAATTCGAAGTTTGAAGTTCAGGGTTGCAGGTACAAATCGAATTCATCTCATACTTCAGGTTGGTCAATGACATTCTATGGCTTGAGACTCGAGTATGCCTTGGATGGTAGCTCAAATTACACAGCATGGAAAGATCGCACGGAGATTGTATTAGAAGACAAAGTCTTGAAAGATTTCATTGATCGAGATATCATAAAGCCAGCTTCAACTAATGCACAAGAGTTGGTTGAGTGGAAGAAGTGTGTGGCGAGGACGAGACGGATCATCCTTGAGGGAGTTCGAGACCATATTGTCTCGAGTCTCCATGGGAAGGATACTCCATATTCAATGTGGAAGACATTGAAGGACCTCTACCATAACAGTAGCGACCAGAGGAAACGCTCAAGGATAAGCTTCGAAGAATCAAGATGGAGAACGACAATACTATTTCCACATGTCTAAACAAGATCACCACCTGTAGAGATGAGCTTCGAAGTGTGGGAATAACTACTGCCGATGATGATATGGTGAGCCTCGCTCTCCTTGGCCTTCCAAAGAGCTAGAATAGCTACCAAGACTCTGTGAATGGAAGGGAGAAACTGTCAGATTGGGAACCATTGTGGTCGGATCTCATGCATGAGGAGATCAGGAGGAGCACACGAGATGGTTCTTAATCCCAGGATGATGATGAAGAAAATATGGCCTTAGCAAGTAAGACAAGGAACGGGAAGGGAAAGGCATCCCATTCCGAATCGAATTCTTCTCATGGAGGGAAGAAGGTTGACAAGTCTAAAGTGAGATGATTTAATTGTCATGAGATGGGTCATTATGTGACTAATTGCCCATTGAAGAAGTCCAAGAAGGGATCCTTGGAAGAATCTGAAGGTGAGGCATTGGCCTCTTAGTTCGAAATGGACTTTACTCTCATTGCATGCATGGTATCATCGATGATGGGTAGTGGTTGGTTTCTTGACAGTGAAGCCTCATTCCACATGACCAACTGGTGGGCTCCAGTATTGCAGCAATAATGCTGCAACTCTTGGGACTCCCTTCTTTACTTTTATCAACCCGATAGTTCGTAACAAACTTGGAAGCGACGGTGTTGTATGCACAAGTACTAGCTCTTGCCGCAGCTGTCACTTGGTCAGCTAGCACAAGTCTGCTAGGGGCTTAAGCCAACTTCTATGGGCTCTTAGAAGAAGCTTTTTAACTGATAGATGGAAGATAACTCAAAAGAAACTGATCTACTTGCGGAAAGAAACTAAAAGCCAAAAAGTAGCAAAAACCCTAGCAAACCCTAATGTTACCAGCTAGTCCTACTGATGCAAAGGAGAAGATGCGAACTATTCAAAAAGATGCCATTACTCCTACAAAGTTAAAATGCACATGCCTATGCTGTCCCTATCTGAAGAACCTATCTTTTTTTATTTTTGAATAAGTTATTTGAGTTATCATGCAGATGCTTTTACCTGGCTTTTCAGTGTGCAAGGGCGAATCAAGGAGGAAAAAGGCTTGGAAAAGGTTGGGAAGGTTCGGCAGGGGTCTAAGGAGTCCTTAACACCCTTCTGGAGAGTCTCACAAAGTTTGGCTACCAAGAAACCTCATTTGTGAGCTTCTACAAGAAGTCTGCAGGGGTTCTATAGGATGTTTCAGGAATTTCTACAGGATGTTGAGAATTTCTACAGGATGTTCTAAGGTTGGATTTTGGATGATGGGTGAGTGAAAGAGGATGCATGAATGGATAGGGAGGTAGGGTAGGGGTCTGAAATGACTCAGTGACCGAGGGGTGAAGTGATGAGAGGGTGTGGGAAGCTAACTTGTCTTAGAGAAGGCTGAGGCAATGGAAGAGCAAGAAGGTAGGGTTACGTGGGCAGAAAAGTAGTTGTGAGACGAGGGACCTAACTTGGAGAGGGAGTAGTTGGCCTGGACGAAGATTAGATGGACAAGAGAGAGATGGAGATGCACAACACAGTGGATACTTAACCAAATCAACCACGTCCTGCACACAATCAAAATATTAACCAGTCTATCCTAACTGTCAACGAAACCACTGAACAGCAGCGTTATTTCTAAAGAGAACCATGTACAGTACTTAAGCAAAGAAACATTCCAAGAGGTCTGAATGCATGAATAACTCCTACAAATGAAAACATTGCACCAAAGATTGCATGGGTAAGCAAACTAGTGTTTTTGTTGGGTAGCACTGTCTGCAATTCCATCCCCTAGAAAGAGGTGGAAATGAGAGTGCAGGCAACCCTTTTCTGAAGCTTTTATCAATTCTTATCTCATTAATCTATTCTAGACATCTGAAGCAACTCTATTCTTAAACAATAACCTATTTTAACCACACAACGAGATCTACCTCAACAAACTGTGTTTCAAATGCATACAAGGAAAATCATAATTCTGAAAGGAAAGATATCAATACAAAGAAGGAGGCCCTAGGCTCTCAGGTTGGGCCCAACCCCGAGAGCTATGGCTCCTCAAAAAAACTCAGAGCTGATGTCAAATCTGACTGCTTCCCATTAAAATAATAATCATAAGTCAAGAGTCATGCCAATAATGGCTACAAAAGAACAAAACAGAGCTAGCAGCTTGTAGTGCAGGATGTGCGAAAGTTTTTCAAAAAGTCCCTCTCGAAGGCTGAAGCCCTCACATTTATACACCACGAGGCCCTAGCTGGCCTCCTAAATCCATGGGACTTGGCTGACCAAACTGGGAGTGAACAGCTGCTTCCACAAAATCTGTTTGGCTGCCTTTTAGATCCGGTTTTGGTGGCCTTTGGAGCTCGGAGTTGGGGGTGAAGATCCCAAGGGAGGCTATTTAATGCCATAGACAACCCCCCTACGAATCCTCAACCCAAGCTTGGCTGTCTCCTAGCCCTTGTCTGCTTGGTTTTGCTCCACATGTGTCAAAAAATCCTGAAATGAGCACGTGTTAGCCACCTAGGAATAATGACTACCCTTATTCGTACAAATGACATAAACATACTAAAAAATGATGCAGAAGTTATGAAAAACGAAGGATTGAGCAAAGGTAGTTAGGCCAAATGAGCCCAAAATGTTACCAAATTTGGGGCTCATCATCACCCCCTGCTAAAATGATTGCTCATCCCTGAGCAACTAATCCAGCTCCTCGTCCTTCATTGCTTTCACTGCCACTCTCACATCCCAGGCTTCTGAAGTAGTATCCTCCTCACTGTCGTGGAACCCAGCCTTCCTTTCCACCTCTTCCCACTGCGTATGCTCTTCTTTCTCTGTGCTGCCTTCCATCAATCCCAAAAGCAAAGGTGGGCTTAGCTTGAGGCCAATCCAGCTGGCTTGGAGGTTCTGTATGGACTTCTTGTAGAGGGGCACCCGTACTAGAGCTTCCCTCATTCGAGTTGGAGTGTGATATTCCCTGATTTTGAGGTTGTGGGACAAGGTGTTCCACCGGCGGGTGCAAGCATGAACACAATTGTCCCCTAATAATCGCTCCATATCCTCGAAATGTGCTATGGCCTGAGCCTGCTGATCCATGTTTTCAATAAAGCCTGAGAGTCGGTTGCTAAGTGTTGGTGGGTTGATATCAATGCAGTGGGGTCCCCTGGCTCTGCTCTAATCAGTAGTGGTTCATGTAACTCTCGGTTCATGACCTCTTTGATCTCTGCTACTCTCTTTTCTTCATGGTTCAACCATGAGGCAAATGCCATCAACTGCATATCTCCCATGACTGTGTTGGGATCCCATGAAGTCACATTAGGAAGGGCCAAATTATGGAGATAGAACTCCGAGAGCTTGGCCTTGTCCTCTGTTGAACTGCTATTGCATAAATCTGTGAACTGCTGGGGGTCTTGGATTTGGGAGATACCCCTATGTGCCAATGCATTAATTTGGAATTGCAGCCACTGGTCTTGTAGGTATAGGCCATAAGATTTGGCCGGTTGTCTACATTGTAGAGCATCCATGGCCCAACTGGCCATGCAGGCCAGTCGTGCCTCTTTTTGTTGCAACTGCTGTTTGAGAGCTTGTATCTCGATTTGTGCTTGCAATTCCCTTTCCTGTAGATGTTGGTTTAGCTCCCCAAGACCAACTTGCATTCCTTCTTTTCCTTGAGGTTCTGCTGTAGTGTCCTCTGATGTTGTGCCCCTTTCTTTTCTCTGTTCCTGTAGCTACAGTTTGAGTTTCTCATTCTCTTCCTGTAGAAACACCCGCTGGCAGTTTCCCACGTGTTTTGCCATAGCTAATTATCTTCTTGCCTCCTTGAGTTGTTCCTCCAAGGGGCCTATATCTGCTACTCCTTTAGATTTAGCTATCCTCATCCATGTGTGGGTTCTCACTCTTTCTTCCTCCAACACAAAGAAAAGCGACACCGTGAATTTCTGTGGTATAATTGTTCCAGCCTCCAAAAAGTTATAATAAGAGCTCAAGCTTGGCTGGGGACTAGGTTCCGAAATATGCTCTACCTCTTCTTCCCTCCATGGCTCTACCCCTACTTCCCTTGGTGGTGATGTGGCTGCCTCTCCCTCCATACTTTCGGTCTCCCTGAGCCTGGCCAATGTTTCCTGTAGAACAGCCTCAGCATCCTGTAGAGGGGTTTTTAAAGCTAACCTTTCCATTCTCTCCTTCCAGGCAGTTGTCTTCGGGCTCCCCCGCTCATAAGTGACTGATATTTTTGAGGGGGACCTCTCCCTTGGTGAGGTAGGGGTGTCTTCTATGGTAATTGGGTCGCTGGATAGAGGTTGGGGCCTGCCTGTTTTGATTCTTACACTTCTCCTTGCTTTGAAATACAGAGGGGTCTCCCTCTTTCGTTTTTCCTTTGGCTTGGGAGGGGTACTTAGGGTGGCCAGCACAGTTGCTGCCTCCCTAGCAAGGATTTCGGCCGTCTTCCCCTTCTGTTTTCCTTTCTTAGGGCTTCCTGTAGAAAGCCCTGTAGCAGCTGATTTCTGGCTTCCTGTAGAAGCCATTTTTAATTTTCCTATCGACACAAATGGCACTGTTTTAGCATGCTTAGCTGAGGGTGCTTTGTCTTTTGACTTTGCTGAGGCTACCTTAGAGGTGCCTTCACTGACGTGGACTTGTTCAGTCCTTTCCACCCTACTCTGTAATATTTTCTCCCTGGGTGTTAATGTGGGTTTGTCATCCTCTGTTTTGGCAGCCTGGTGTTTCTCTTGTTTCCCCTTGCGCTCTTTCTTTGGTGCTTTGGCCATGGTTTCTTGGCCCTTTCCTTTCTTTTCTGTTTGAATTGGTTCCTTCTCCTCGCTGCTGGAGGAGGTGAGCTCCTCAGCCAAAATTCGGATGTCATCATCCTTAGTCAAATTTCGAAAGGCGTTCCCTCTCTTAATTTGGTGGCACATTCAGTCATGGATTGTAGGAGGAAGTAAGGAATGCTCAACTTGTTGTCTGAGGGTAGGTCCATTTGGTGCCTAAGTTCTGTGAGCAGCCGGAAATGGTATCCATACACGATGCTGAATTACCCCTCGCACGTGATATACTTCATAATTTGGAGGCTGACCTCACTCCAGAGCGGCTGTAGGCTGGCTCTTCGAACTCTGTTCTTGTCCTCTGAGAATTGCTCCTCCGGCAGAAAGAACTCCTTCTTAGCCTTCTGGCCCAGTTTTCTCTCCTCCTTATCCCAAGGTACCCCCATCGGGAGATCAGTGACCCTGCTAATGAACTGTGGGGTGAGTCTGAGGGTTAAACCTCTGAAATTGACAACGGCCAGTGTTTTTGACTTTGGCTGCAAAGCTCGCAGGAATTCTTCTGCAACCTCGTCATCGTAACCTTGAAGTTTGTCACAGAATGACATCCACCGGGCACGAGAGAACAGTTCTACCACCTCAGGGGTTTCCCGTAGCTTCTTTGAGTCTGTAGGATCTTTCCTAATGAACCCACCCGGCATGGTAAAAGCTTGTTGTGTTGGTCTGAGCTAGCTGGCGCGTATAAAAAGATGGACCTTTGGGATTTCCTTGGACAGAGCACAGAGTTACGCCTCTATCACGCACACAGTTGATAAATTCACGACTGTCTACAGGTGAGCCTTGACAGTGGCTCAATCATGAACCAAACCCTATAGAAAAACCCCGCATACACACTACGACGACAATTCTCATGCAGAAGTAAGACGACGCTTGTAAATTCATGCACAGACTGTAATTCTACCCTTTTAGGACGTCGACTTCACCACCCTTCGAACCAATTGCATGGGAGGACTATGTTCAGGCTTACCTCGTTCCAACTTGCCACCTTTGACGTGAATAGTTTAATTTCCTCCGTAGCGGGGAGCTTCCTGTAGCGCAGCTTCCTGTAGAAGTCGTGCACGGGTTCTGGAGAGCGCGTCAGTGGTTTCGGGCCTTCTGTGCAACCACCAGACGTTTGAACAGGCCGAGGACTCGGAGTAATAGTCTTCAGGAAATTTCGTATGCTTACTCGACTACAAAGCGGTTGAGGATAAATGAGTGGAGTGCCATACGCGATCTAGCCGGTGGATTTGAATCCCTGCGGAACTCGTGGCGCGGGGGTGAGCTGTCCCCGTCAGCCCGTTGGACGACGTCACCTGCTATCATTCCACTGTAAGTCTGCCTGACCGCCGAATCATTCCCTGCATATCTACCGCTGCCATTTTCTGTTAGATCGTCGCTTCTCTCCAACTGGACGCTTCCCACGTGTCCATTTCCTGTCTTGTTTGACACAACCAACGCTTTTCGGATCGGACGAGACCATCGCACTGGTCGTGGTGGCCAGTTGAATGGCTACCTGACTTGCTCAACCCATTCATTTTCATACTCGCACACGTTTTAGAGCATTGTTCATGTAATTTGACGAAACAGGGTGAGGCACTTACCTATGCGGCCGCGACGTTATTTTCATGCTTCAGGACGAGGGTGACGGACCCGCTTGCTGCTGCTTCATGCACAGGCACGGGAGCTCCTTCTTGCCGACTACTGCTGGTTACAAGACCGGTTTCCTGGCTGCGGATGGTGCATGCGCCAGCTTTATGAGTTGCAGGTGCCTTCATGGCGTATGCTCTAGCCAGATCAACTGCTACAGGATTCCTGTAGGATATCCTGTAGCCGTTTCTCCTTCTAGGGTGCATGCCGAAACGGTGGAATCACGGTCACGGTTGCAGGGTCCTCGGATTGCCTTGATAAGTAGCGCATTGGGCCTCTGCATGCTTTATTCCATTTGAGAATTGTTTCTTCTGAGAATCCAACGTTCTGGTTTGACTGTGCAGGTATTTCCATTGTATGGCAACAGGGGTGGTAGAAGGAGGCGACAACAGTGGGTGATGGAGAAAAACATTGGTTGCATGCCTCCTGATTGGACTTCGGGCTTCACATTCTTCTACACAGTCGGTCCTGGGTCGTCCAAAGATTCTACAGGAAGTTTCCTGTAGAAATATAGAACTTCCTGTAGAAAGTCCTGTAGCTTCCTGTAGAAGGGTAAACTGTGACCAAATCATGCCTAGACCTTGGAAGAGATGGGTGTTTCTGGCGAGAGTGCTGGTGAGGTCACCTGGTAGCATGGTAGGGACCCTTGTCCTTGAGTTGAGAGACCTCCTTTTCTGCATGGAATACCTGCAACCTGCATGAATTGTCAAATCTTGAGCCTGTTTTCCTGTTTCTGCTTCCTTCTTTCCTATTTTCTTTTTCTTTGTTTGTTTTTTCTTTCTTCTTTTTCTTCTTTTTTTTTTTTGTTGGAAGACAGTAGGGGCGCCTCAGTGAGGTTTTCACCCCTACCATCTGCCTTGAGCGCCTCAGATAGGTTTTCACCCAAGGGTCTTTTTTATTCAAAAATTTTCAGAAAGACAGCAAGGGCCCCTCAATGAGGTTTTCACCCCTACCATTTGCCTTGGGAGCCTCAGAAAGGTTTTCAACCAAGGATCCTTTTTTTTTTTTTTGATGCTCAAGGTGTGCCCAAAACAAAGGCAGAACCCTTCTATATGACCAACACTGATTTTTCCACAGTTTTGATGAATTCTTGCCTCGAAAGAGGTTTCCTGTAGATCTTTAGTCGATGCCCATTGATGAGCATGGGGATGGCTTCCTCATCAATGGTCCAAATAAGAATAGACCCATTGTCATTGCACTTCTCCACTGCATATGGTCCCAGCCATCTTGTTCTCAGCTTCCCCTTAAAATCCTTATGTCTGGATTCGTACAACAGCGCCCAATCTCCCGGCTGGAATTGCTTGTCATTGAGGTGCCGGTCATGCCATACCTTCCTCTGAAGTTGAACCACTTCTGAGTGGAGAAGGGCTTGCATTCGGTGCTCGTCTAACCCATTCAGCTGCAATAACCTTTCTTGCTAGGCATGGCTGAGATCTAGGTCCAGCTGAGCTGCCATCCTTAATGTGTTATATTCGAACTCAATTGACAGCAAATCTCTCTTCCCATAGACCAGCTCATAAGGTGTGAAGCAGGTTGTGGTCTTCCAAGTGGTGTTGTAAGCCCAAGTGGCCTTGTTGGGTCCCTATAATACTAGTGATTACCCCATTACTATTGTAGTTATACCCCTTATTTATATTGTTGTGCCCCTATTACCCCCATATTGTTATTTATGTGCCCCATAGAATCCCTCTATTGTTATTTTTGTGGCTTTATATTATTATTGTTAGGTCGGCTGGATTATATTGTGACTCCTTAGACTCCTATATATAGAAAGAAGGTTTTGTCATTTGTATCATCCAAGAATTTTTCATTTATGTAATTTAAAGGAGGTTGCCCCCTCGAAGAGGCTGAATTCTAAGGCGTTGATCTATCTTTTCTATCTTTTCTTGAGCTGGTTTCATAACATTTGGTATCAGAGCTTTGGATTCTAGGGTTTCGCTGCTCCAAACAGGTCATCGTGGCATTTTCGCTATAACTTTTTTTCTGTGACATTTCAGAAGTCGCAAAAAAAAACCCATTTGACAAGAATTGGCGCTGAACCTTGGGTCTAAATTTCAGAGCTTTTTGCGCGATATTTTCAGAGATATGATCTGAGGAAGTTGGCCTTTTTGCAGACTCCTGAATTACATTCAAAACAGGTGACCTGGGGAGAATCGTCATAACTCTCTCTCTGAGGATCGGATTGAAATTTCGTAAAAAGGTACAGAAAGAGGACGGACTGTAGTTTCTTGTGTGTGTGTTTCAGATTCAAAGGTTGAAACAGTGACTCGTGGCACGTCGTACAAGTTCGCTCTACTGAACTAGTCTAAAAGCAAGTCACTGTGGGAGATTTCACATAACTCTTCCTTGGAGAATCCAATTTGCCTCAGACTTGTGGCATTGGAAAGAGCACGCAGAAGGATACTGCAGGTAGCAATTTCAAAACTAGATGATCTGAAACTACAGAGATACATCAGATTCAATATCAGGCTTCTATAAAGTGAAAAAAGGTGTGTAGTTTTTTTTTAAATTTTTTGTAAGCTTGGTTTAACGGAATTCAAAGGGCATAGTAAAGCATTATTATCAGTAACTGATGCCCCGAGGAAAGAAAATGCAAACACCTAGTAAGGAACCTGAAAGCTCTAGCATGTCTCATGAAGAAGAAGAAATGCTACATGATATATCAAAATTACAAGAACAAGTGCAACAAATGTCATGCTCACAAAAGCTAACAGAAGCTAAGATAAGTGGCGTGGAATCTAAGATAAAGGGCATGGAAGCTAAGATGGATGATTCGAAGACAGATTTGAAGAGAGACATGGCAGATTTGAAGACAGATATGGAAGAATTGAAGAAGTTGCTACAAGAAAGGGTCACTAAGGGTGAAAAGGTAGTAAAGGAAACTCATGATGAGAACAAAAGAAATGTTAATCATGATACCATAAACGCTAATGTTGGATCGAAGAATCACCATATTCCAAAAATCGATATGAGGAAGTTTGATGGCAAGGATCCCGCTACATGGATATTACAGATGGAGCAATTCTTCGATCACAATAATGTGCAAAATGCACAAAAGGTACGTATGGCAACTGTATATTTGGAACCAAATCATTTTGTATGGTATCAATGGCTTTGCTCTCGCAAACAATTTATCACTTGGGCAATTTTTACGGAAGAATTGATAGCACATTACGAAGATACAAAAAACAACACTTTTTTTAGCCAATTGATAAGTCTCAAACAAAAGGGTTCAGTAATGGAGCACATTGAGGAGTTCCAAAAATTGAACATAAGGGTAAAAGATATTCCAGAGGAGCATAGGATTGATGTGTTCATAGGGTCTACAAAGGATAATATCCAACATGATGTTCGCCTTTGGGAACCGGATTCATTAGAGAAGGCATTCAGGTTAGCAAGAAAAATGGAAAGCAAAATTATGGCAACCAGGAAGCATACCACTCACAACTATAAAGACGGAAGTGTTGTTGCCCCTAGTCTTCCACAGCCTATAAGGTTGACACCACAACAATTGGAAGAAAAAAGAGCAAAAGGGCTTTGTTACAGTTGTGATAGCAAATACACTAAAGGTCATAAGTGTGCTGAGAAGAAATTATTCTACATAGATTGTGAAGAGGAAGAAGAAAAGGAGCAAGAAAGGTCAAAAGAAGAAGCTATACTCCAGGAACAAAGCCTAGATGAAGAACAAATAAATCCGACCATATCTTGTAATGCATTGGCGGGAATTACCACTCCTCAAACCATCAAGATAGAAGGACAAATCAAGAAGAAAAAGGTAATAGTGTTGATTGATTCAGGAAGCACCCACAATTTTATTCATTGTAGGGTAGCAAAAGAATTGAATTGCTTCCTATATCCAGCACCAGAGTGTCAGGTGATGATTGAAAATGGAGGAACAATAAATTGCTCTGGAAAGTGCCATAATATCAAGCTATCCATGGGAGAATATGTATTGACTAGCCCAATGCTTTCCATTCCAATGGGAGGTGCGGATGTTGTACTAGGAGTCCAATGGCTACAATCCTTGGGTACAATATGTTGTTGGGAAAAGTATCCAATTCGGAATGCCCCTATCCCACTCTAAGAGGTGATAGCGCCTTAGCAACAAACAGGTAAACTTATTTGAGTGTTCTTCTTTATGAAATGCAAGTGAGGAAGAAGGATCTAACTAACCTGTATCTTCCGCTAGTTTGTCGATCCAAATCACTCCTCTCTTCAGTAGCTCCCAGCTTCTTGCTCCTTCACCGACCCAGCTTCACCGAATTCCTGCAAGATCACAAGAGAGAGAAACTACACAAAGATACAGATATACTTTCATAAAAAGCTCAAGATCAGATTAAGCTAAACATGTAAGCATAACAAAACATCATTGGTACACAACATGTAGGAGAAACTCAAATAGTTTATTGATGAAATAAGAAAGTCCAAGAGGAGATACAACCAAGTGAGTTCCGATCCAGCATCTACCTCCCAGCAAAGGAATCCCTTCCTCTCCTCCAACAAAGCATAAATCACCCAATGTGCTAATCTCAATCTCAAACCAACAGCAATTCTCTACAAAGTACAAAATTCCAGCCTCCTGAACCTCTGGGTGAGAGATCCATATATAGATGTAAGCAGAGAGGATGAGTCAGCTTATGTTTTGACTTATGGCTTCTCTCTGTCAGTTCTTGCTTCCACTTGGAGATTGAGAACCTCTTACTCATCACTAGTTGAATTCATTGAGGAAAGTGTCATTGGAGAAGATTCTGGAAGCTTCCAGGGTCTTTCCACCTCGTTGAATGAGCTTGCCATTTGTCATTTCCCGCTCAGCGCACCCTGGTAGTGCTTCCACCTGCGTTGCAGTGCACCCAGCTAGTGTAGACTTTGCATTTCAACGCAGGCAGCTAGTGGAGCCTCTGAATTGATCCTGAATTGACTGTTTCTGAGTGGTTTTTGGTGGAGAACTTCTGGGAGAAGCTGTCATTGGTTGACCTTGTTCCTTTAGGAGTTGTAACAACATCATTAGGGACTTTGGATCCCTTGAATTATGGACATTTCACGCTTATAGCTGTAAGGCACAAAAATGTCTATAACAGTTGCCCCCTAAAGTATGAGGCCGTTTATCGGGTGAAATGCTTTATTAGGAGGATCCGAAGTTCATTCAATGTTGGGAGGAGACCTGTAATAAGATACAATACAATACATTATTTTTCATACTGTTTTCATGATCTAGCTGAGGCGGGCATTCCCATGCTCAGCTTTATAAATTCATTTTTGTGTACATAGGACAGACAATTGTCTGATGATAGACTGATGATCCTGCTGAAATCATCATCCTTTGGTAGGATGATTATCTGTGCTGCAATGCCGTACATGTCAATGTCTTTATTTTTCCTGAATATATATCGTAGCCCGGATGGATGAAACTAGATCCGGGGTCTTCAAACTCGTTCGATCTTCACTCTAAGTACAAGTCGATCCATGTGAGGATGTTCTGAAGTCGAACATGGAAAGACATCACTTGATTACCGGTCAATGAGGTAAATCATTAACAAGTGCGAGAGGAATCACCAATAATGATAATGACCCTCAAGGTACTGCAGTACAATTCACGTGGTGTGAATAAAGGACTTGGCGTCTAACACCACGCAAAATATTTCGGTCGAAGGTCATTGATGTATACCCGTCGCCGGAAGTGAGAAACTTGCCATTGAGGCATGCAAGCTTCAAAGTACTAAAGGGGCTGTTCCTAGATCAACTTCTTGGATAATGAGCTGATGTCGACAAGAAGCGATCCGTCAAAGGAGGGCCTTAATGTATCCCACATTAGTGACACGGAACGGAGCAAATTATTTCGATGGAGGTGAAAACGATCTGATGATATATGGTTCAGGGTGGCGGTCATGAAAGAATGAAGGATAATGTATGATAGTGGATGGGACACGGTTGACTTCTCTGGATGACTTCTCTTGAACATATCGGCGACACTTGTGTGATGGATTGGTAGCATTTACCCCGAAGGTGGACGGTATGGCGAGACTATGGTGATGTGACCGGTGAATGAAACAACCCAACCCGACTCAGGCACGGAGTGGAAGTGTCATGTTCAAGAGCGACTTGCTACCAATAAAGTTCTTTGAGTTTCTTCCCAATCTTTCCCCAGTCATTGCTGACCAGTACCTCTTTATTTTTGTCAAGCTTGAGGAGGATAACATGTGCTTGTTCTATAATTTTCCCTTCGGGCAAACCCATCGCTATGTTTTAACGAGCCTAGCGATAGTGAAACTCGTTCTCGTCTAAAGACAAGTTTGTCGCTATTTAATGCTTTTAACGAGTCTAACGACAAAGATAACTCGGTCCTTTTCATTTTTAGAGAGTCTGAAAAGGTACGTAAAGTCAACTCCGAAAGTTCTTTTTCGTCATCTAATCCCTTAAGTCCGAAAAAGTATAAAACAATACAGAAGGGATGAGTTTTCGATAGTTTTAACGAGCCGAACAAAACAAGCGCTTGATCTTTTTGTGCAATAATCCCTCAGGTCCAAAAAGATTAAAATCTAGAGGAGAGATAACACTTCCGGTCGCTTTAACGAGCTGGAAGGCCAAAACTCGGCAATCTTTTCATATTTTATGAGTCAGATGAAAAGAGCTTAAAGAAGACTCGTCTTTTGAGGAACGAGTGATAAAACAGGTTAGCAGCTGATTCCAGGTAAGGGTTGGAATTTTCCAAGCACGGCAGTGTCACAAGGATGGCTAGTGAAATCACTCTTCGCAGCTGTTCCTCAAAATGAGTAAACAATCATATGGAGGTGAACGATCGGCCAATGGAAAAGTGGAGGTGACAGTGCAAACATGACCAAGGCTTTAATGGCTGATAATGTTACATTCACGGTGGTTATTTACCGGAAGATAGTTCATTTTTTAATGAGCTTAAACGCAGAAAAACACTGCTCAGTCTTATGTTTATTTTTTAACGAGCATGAACTATGTGATAAAACTGCTCAATCTTATGTTTATTTTTTAACGAGCATGAACTATGTGCTAAAACTGCTCGATAATCCAGTCATATGATAAGAATGTCTCGTGTAAGATGCCATTTTTTATGGAGCTTGCGCCTTACCAAAGCTATGCCCCACATCCTTTCTTTATGCAAGTTCGGAAACGACTAATCCTACGAGTTTAAAGGGTTAGACCTACAGGTTTAAAGGGAGGACCTAAAAATTTAAAAAATAAATAGCCGCCCCTTGCTTGCACTCAAAAAGGTTTGCATGCCCCCAGGCATAAAGTACGATTTCAAGGTTACCCCTTCTTAGTCCAATAAAACATTTGTTTTACCGGGAGAGGCCTACCTCTTTCAGGTTACCCAAAGATTGTTTCATCAATGCAGCGAACAAAACACTTCTTCGGCGGTGTCTACCGAGATAGACAAAGGTGAGTGACAACGAGTGCCAAACACATAACTTTAACAAAAGAATCTTATTCTAGAATAACCCCTCTTCCAAGACGGACGGGGTACAGACTAGTCATATTCTCCCGCACCTACCCTATACCCAAAGTTTTCCTGCCGAAGCAGACCAGGACGCATGCCCCCTGGGTTCCAGTCATATCCCTCCGAATTACTCACGCTCATCAGGAGGACGGACCGTGGGTTGAGACATATCTTGCGTGAAGAGACCATTTAGAGAAGGTATATGACTATTTGCGATGCGTGATCCGGGAAATGAAAGCTGGTCCACGAGCTTGACCACTCTTCCTTCGTGCGGAAAACACATTACTCTAAAGAGTGAGGAGACGATGGCTCCCATGCAATATATATATAGTCTCGTCCAAGGAGTAGGTTATAATCCAAGGGTCCTTGAACGACCATCACATTCATTTGAACGGTCTTCCCTTTCAATGTGATAGGCACATTGGGGAGGATCCCTAAAGGTCGACTGGTTCCTTTATCAAAGCCTGTCAGATTTCTCATTTCAGGCAAAAGCGCTGGCGAACCAAGCGCTTTCCAAGCAGTGGAGGAAAGGATACTCACAGATGCCCCTTCATCAATGATGGTGACAGCCATAACCATTTTGTATATTTGGACGATAATTCTGAATGGTATGCTTGCTGGCAAACGGGGTCTGTCTAGTTGGTTCCAGTCGAAGGAGACAACTAGGTTGCTTGGAGGTGGGACTGAGTAAACGGCCGGGTATTGCTCTAACGAACTTCCTTCCTGCGATAAAGGAATGGGGGTAGTGCCCCTGTGCTCGTTGGAGTCTGTGTTGATGAAGAGAATTTGGATGGTGTCATCTTTATTCTCTTCAGTGACTGTATCATTCGAAGATAAATCCTCTGAAGGCAAGACCGGGTCAACTGCAGCCTCGACCTTTTGACTTTCATCGGGTATGGATTCAGCTGGTTCATCTTCAATGACCGGCGCTTCAGCTGACCACTTGAGCGGGCCAGCTGGATTTTCAACTAACGAAGGACTCGGCAAGAGTTTTTTATATCCAGGAGGAAGTCGTAACGGTGAAACTGGACGATCATACAAAACTCTTTTTGCTTCGTCTAAGAAGGGACAACGGTGGATGGCGTGGTTGCCTTCACACAGTCTACAGGGAGATCTAGCTCTCCCTTTTTGTCCAAGGACTTCACTCTCGCTAGTTGACGGTATGCATTCAACATGGCTATCAGAGGTTGATGCCACCGGATTGTGCAAACGGGGAGACCAGTCCCTTAGTATCCGAGGGATGCAGGGAAAATCTCTGTGGAAGTGGTCTCCCTTGCATATGACACATGGCGATTTAGGCCTAGTCAGTGTTGTGTGTGGATTTTTGTCAGACGACACTTGTTTGCCCCCAGTCGCTTTTGGCTCCTTCTTCTTCTTCTCTTTCTTCTTCTTTTCCTTCTTCTCCTTAGGAACTTGGTTTTTTCTTTTACCAGTTCCGTCAAGCGAAGAGGAAGGAGGAGAGGAAGAATTAGAGGAAGTAGAAGGCTGGTGGGCAACTCTGGACTGGTCTAACTGTTGATTCGACTGTTCAGGAATAGTGGTGTTCTGAACGACATTGGTTGAGAAGAGCCAGACCGGCAAGCCAATTGTCAGTCTTGGAAGCGACAATGTGGCCATATGGGGCGCACCAACATCTCCCCAAGAGGAGAAGGGACTAGGATTTCCACCAAGGGGAATTCCTTGGTTGGTGGGTTCCATTTTCTCAACTTAAAGATCAACGCAAGAAAAGGGGTGATTGTTCCGTTTAAAATAAATTTTAACGACGCTTTAGACACAACTTGCTTTTTCAATTTTAAAGAGTCGAGAAAAAGCTAAAGATGACTCTAGTCTCCTTCGATGTTTTAACGAGCCTGAAGTGACAAATGCTCGGATGGATTTTTTCCGTTATAGAGTCTGAAAAAGGCCAAAAGGAACTACTCTCGAGTTCTAGGTAGAGGGTGTGCCAAACTTTTCGCAAAATCGCAGAATACTTTTTAAGGTACGGGCGGTCAATCTTCCTGAATGTTGTGTTCAGTGCATTGCGATCAGTAGGGCGGTCGACACGGCTTCCTAAGGATAAAGGTTTTATGCCTATAGGGGTCTCCCAATATATAATCGACGGTACGTGGGAGCACAATCCGTAGTGGCGCTATCGTCCCTCAGGAGGAATCACCCAACCATCAGCGAGATCGACAGTCACCAGGTTTTACGACGCCGGAACACGTCTCTAGCCTAGACCTCTATGTTGTGCGTTAAGTTACAAAGCGTTGTTAAGTTCATTCAATTTATTTTAGGTTGATCTTTCTTAGAAGTTTGCCTTTTTGGATCACCACGAGATATATGATACAATTCCTAAATGCAGTCTAAAGATGATAAGCAAGCTTTTATATCTTTTCAACAATGAAAATCCTAGCTACAAGGGGAAAAGGAAGACACAAACTTTTCTCAAAGAGCATAGAGCACACTGTAATGCACTTTTCCCTAAATCAAACCATGCAAACTATCAAAATGCAAATGCACAAATGCATGTATTTGTTTTCGCTTTCTTAATATTGATGCCTAAAAAGAAAGCTGTTGTACAAATTTGAATTCGATTCAAGTGAAAACATAAACAAGTTCCTTTTTCAAAATCAAAAAGACGATTACGACACTTTATGATTTACTTGTTTCGACACTAGAAATGCATAAATTCAAACCAAATGACAAAAGTAAAATCTCAATCAATTGTGAACAGCAAACAAACTCACTCCTAAGATCAAAACGACACTTACGACAGGTCTAGATCTAAGGGCGACAGTATGACTAGTTTACTTTTGTAATGGGAAACTGCAAATGATGTAACAAATACACAAAGAACAAATACAGTTTCTTTATACAACTGAGGCGGAATTGAGGCAAATAAAAGGGGTTTCAGATAGGTACATTGACTGATAACAGGCTGCAAAAAACAGAGATAAATTGAGCAAAAGGAAGCAGGGAACCACAGTTGCACAAGCAAAGGTTGATCAGCGCACCCTCAACACAGAGAAACTGAACTTCAGCGCAGGTATCCTTCACGGGACCTGCGTTGAAATGCAGAACCTCTTCACAGAGTCTACGGTGAAGCAGAAACGAGAGTTGTTTCTGGGTTCTGGGTCACGGTTTGCAGTTAAATCAACAGTTTTTGGCCGGATCAAAGCTATCAATTAGGTACAATTAGGAGGATGATTTAAAGGAGGACTAAGATCTATCATAAAGGGTTGTTAGAGCACTTGTGGATCAGTTTGTTCAAATCATAAAAACAGGCCCAGTGAGTGGACTAGAGCGGCAGATCTCTACTTTGCATTTGAAAATGGCAAATGCATTTCGATTCGGCACTCCTGAGTTTATGAGAAGAACAACAGTAGAAACACAAATAAACTAACAAGATATTGTCCCCAGTGGAGTCGCCAATTTGTTGTTGGGAAAAGTATCCAATTCGGAATGCCCCTATCCCACTCTAAGAGGTGATAGTGCCTTAGCAACAAACAGGTAAACTTATTTGAGTGTTCTTCTTTATGAAATGCAAGTGAGGAAGAAGGATCTAACTAACCTGTATCTTCCGCTAGTTTGTCGATCCAAATCACTCCTCTCTTCAGTAGCTCCCAGCTTCTTGCTCCTTCACCGGCCCAGCTTCACCGAATTCCTGCAAGATCACAAGAGAGAGAAACTACACAAAGATATAGATATACATTCATAAAAAGCTCAAGATCATATTAAGCTAAACATGTAAGCATAACAAAACATCATTGGTACACAACATGTAGGAGAAACTCAAATAGTTTATTGATGAAATAAGAAAGTCCAAGAGGAGATACAACCAAGTGAGTTCCGATCCAGCATCTACCTCCCAGCAAAGGAATCCCTTCCTCTCCTCCAACAAAGCATAAATCACCCAATGTGCTAATCTCAATCTCAAACCAACAACAATTCTCTGCAAAGTACAAAATTCCAGCCTCCTGAACCTCTGGGTGAGAGATCCATATATAGATGTAAGCAGAGAGGATGAGTCAGCTTATGTTTTGACTTGTGGCTTCTCTCTGTCAGTTCTTGCTTCCACTTGGAGGTTGAGAACCTCTTACTCATCACTAGTCGAATTCATTGAGGCAAGTGTCATTGGAGAAGATTCTGGAAGCTTCCAGGGTCTTTCCACCTCGTTGAATGAGCTTGCCATTTTTCATTTCCCGCTCAGCGCACCCTGGTAGTGCTTCCACCTGCGTTGCAGTGCACCCAGCCAGTGTAGACTTTGCATTTCAACGCAGGCAGCTAGTGGAGCCTCTGAATTGATCCTGAATTGACTGTTTCTGAGTGGTTTTTGGTGGAGAACTTCTGGGAGAAGCTGTCATTGGTTGACCTTGTTCCTTTAGGAGTTATAACAACATCATTAGGGACTTTGGATCCCTTGAATTATGGACATTTCATGCTTATAGCTGTAAGGCACAAAAATGTCTATAACACAATAGCTTTTAATTTTCAAGAACTTTTCATCAAATTTTCTTCGGAAGGAAAGGAAGTTGAATTAAGGGGTATTGCAGGGAAACCAGGAAAGATAATCAGCTCTCATGGTATGAAAAAGCTTCTAAGAAAGGATCAAAGAGGTGTAATTGCACAATTATGCTCGCTAGATGTTTCCACATTGGAATCATCTATTTCTCCAGATCTCCAAAAAGTCTCGGACAATCATTCCAAGGTATTTGAGACTCCCAAGGGTCTCCCACCTATGCGTGATCATGATCATGCTATTCATCTGATTCCAGAAAGTGTTCCTCCAAACATCAGGCCGTACAGATATCCCTATGTCCAAAAAAGTGAAATTGAACGTATGGTTGCAGAAATGCTAGAGGCTGGTATAATTCAACCGAGTCAAAGTTCTTTCTCAGCTCCAGTAGTATTGGTGCACGAGAAGGATGGATCATGGCGCATGTGTCCAGATTATAGGGAGCTCAACAAGCTCACTATTAAAGATAAGTCCCCATTCCTGTTATTGATGAATTACTGGATGAATTGCATGGATCAATTTACTTCACCAAGTTGGATCTTCGTTCGGGATATCATCAAATCAGAATGAAGATTGAAGACATTCCAAAAACAGCATTTAGAACTCATGAGGGTCATTATGAATTTTTGGTCATGCCTTTTGGCCTTACCAATGCACCTTCAACATTTCAAGGTTTGATGAATTCAATTTTCAAACCATTCCTTAGAAAATTTGTGTTAGTATTTTTTGATGATATACTAATCTACAGCAAGTCTTGGAAGGATCATGTTGAACATGTTGACAGGGTGCTACAACTATTGGAGGAGAAACAATTATATGCAAAAAGATCCAAATGTTTCTTTGGAGTCCAGGAGGTGGAATATTTGGGTCATATTGTATCTCATGAAGGATTTAAGGTAGACCCTAGCAAAATTAAAGCCATTAAGGAATGGAAAATCCCCACATCCATAAAGCATCTGCGAGGATTTATTGGGTTGACAGGGTATTATCGCAAGTTTGTTAAGAATTATGGGAGAATAGCAACACCTCTAACAACATTATTGAAGAAAGATTCATTTTCATGGACTCCGGAAGCAACAAAGGCCTTTGAACATCTTAAAGAGGCAATGTGCCAAGCACCGGTCTTAGCTACACCGAACTTCACAAAAACCTTTATTGTGGAATGTGATGCTTCAGGAAATGGAATTGGTGTTGTTCTAATGCAAGATGAAAGACCCATTGCTTTTGAAAGTCGTCCAATCAAGGGAAAGTTGTTAAGCAAAGCTATTTATGAGAAGGAAATGTTGGCAATACTCCATGCACTTAAGAAATGGTGACCCTACTAATGGGAAGACACTTCAAGGTAAAAACGGATCATGATAGCCTTAAATACTTTTTAGAACAAAGATTATCCTCTGAAGAGCAACAAAAGTGGGTCATAAAGATGTTGGGTTATGACTTTGAAATCATCTACAAAAAAGGGAAGCAAAATGTGGTGGCAGATGCACTCTCAAGAAAGGATGAGGATGTGGAAGCATTGTTGTGTGCCATTTCTATTATCCAACCAAATTGGATAAACGAAGCAAGGGAGGAATGGAAGAATGACGAAGAAGTGTGGGCACTTATTCGAAAGCTACAACAAGATTCCAGTACTTCTGATACATTTGGCTGGCAAAATGATTCGTTATGGTACAAAGATCGCTTATACCTCTGTAAGAATTCCCAGCTAAAACAAAAGATTCTTATGGAATTGCACACTTCTCCCTTAGGAGGGCACTCAGGATTTTTAAAAACTTACCACAGGGTTAAGAAGGAATTTTTTTGGGATGGCCTTAAATCAGATATTCAAAAGTTTGTGGCGGAATGTTTGGTTTGCTAGCAAAATAAAGATGAAACAATTAAGACATTGGGCCTATTACAACCTTTATCCATTCCAAGCCAACGTTGGGAGGAGGTTTCAATGGATTTTATCACAGGTTTACCCAAGTCTGAGGGAAAGAGTGTCATCATGGTGGTAGTTGACAGACTTACCAAGTATGCACACTTTTGTGCATTATCACATCCATTTAAAGCCAATACAGTTTCTACTGCATTTATGGAAACAGTTCAAAAGCTACATGGAAACCCAAAGATTATTGTAAGTGACAGAGATCCCATTTTCACTGGAAATTTTTGGACAGAATTATTTTCTTGTCTTGGTACTCAGTTAGCTCATAGCTCATCTTATCATCCTCAATCTGATGGGCAAACTGAGATAGTAAACAAATGTTTGGAAGGATATCTTTGTTTCTTTGTATCTGATAAACAGACACAATGGGTCAAATGGTTGCCTATGGTTGAATGGTGGTATAACACTTCCTTCCATACAGCAACAAAAATGACCACATTTATGGCACTTTATGGGTATCAACCACCATCCATCACATCATATTTAAGAGAAAATTCTAAGGTTCAGGCAATGGAACATCACATCGAACATCAACAACAAGTCCTCCAACTCTTAAAGGATAACCTCGTGTTGGCACAAAATAGAATGAAACAACAGGCATATCAACATCGCAGTGAAAGAAGTTTTGATGTAGGTGATTGGGTATTGCTACGGCTACAACCATATAAGCAAATGTCCCTAAAGCAAGCTAAGAAGGATAATAAATTATCACCAAAGTATTATGGTCCGTACAAGGTGTTGCAAAAGATTGGTACTATGGCATACAAATTGGAGCTTCCTGCAGCTTCTCGATTGCACTTAGTCTTCCATGTTTCATGTTTAAAGAAGGTTATAGGTGACAAGCTCCCAATTCAAACAATATTGCCAGAACTTGATGAGGAAGGAAAAATTATATTGGAACTGGAAGCAGTCACAAAAACAAGAACTCGACAGCTACGAAATTGATTAATTTCAGAGTATCTTATCAAGTGAAAGAACTTATCCGCTGAAGATTCCACATGGGAGGATGAGAATTTTATGCAGAAGTATCCAGAACTACTCAAGCGTTGAGGACAACACTTTTTTGAAGGAGAGGGGCATGTTGGGTCCCTATAATACTAGTGATTACCCCATTACTATTGTAGTTATACCCCTTATTTATATTGTTGTGCCCCTATTACCCCCATATTGTTATTTCTGTGCCCCATAGAATCCCTCTATTGTTATTTTTGTGGCTTTATATTATTATTGTTAGGTCGGCTGGATTATATTGTGACTCCTTAGACTCCTATATATAGAAAGGAGGTTTTGTCATTTGTATCATCCAAGAATTGTTCATTTATGTAATGTAAAGGAGGTTGCCCCCTCGAAGAGGATGAATTCTAAGGCGTTGATCTATCTTTTCTATCTTTTCTTGAGCTGGTTTCATAACAGGCCTCAACCAGGCGATCTGCCCAATCTTTCCTACTGCTGCTCACCACCTTAGTCAAGATCCCTTCTAATGCTCTATTGGTGACTTCCACCTGCCCATTTGCTTGAGGATGATAGGGGGTGGAAGTCCTATGCTTGATCTTGTGATGAGCGAGTAGGTCTTCAATTAAGTTGGAGGTGAACTGGCTTCCTTGATCGGTGACTAGCTCTCTTGGGTAGCCAAATTTGTAGAAGATGTTTTCTCATAAAAACTTAGCCACCTTTTCTTCTGTCGTTGCTTTGATTGCCTTGGTTTTTGCCCACTTTGTCAGATAGTTTGTGCACACAATGATGTAAGACCTTTGCCTTGAAGGGGGATTGATAGGACCCACAAAATCCATACCCCACTTCTCAAATGGCTCAAGAGTCACTTGAGGTTGGAGAGGCATTTCGTCCCTTGGAGTCGGTTTCCCCATCCTTTGGCATCGGTCACATTGGCTGATATATCTTCTGACATCTTGATGAAGCGTGGGCCAATAGTAGCCTGCCTGTAGAATTTTGAAGGCAGTTCTTTTGGCTGCAAAATGTCCTCCACAAGGCCCGTCATGACAGGTTAGGAGGATGTCAAAGACTTCCCCCTCCCTTACACAACGCCTTAAGATCTGATCGGGGCCAAGCTTGAATAGGTTGCCCCCGATCCAAGTGAATGAGGCACTCTTCCTTATGATTCTGCTCTTCTCTTTTGAGGATAGGTGCGGAGGGAACTGTGCTGAGACAAGGTAGTTTGCTATATCAGCAAACCATGGAGAGAGTACTGAGATAGAAAACAGATGTTCATCTGGCATCTGGTCATCCACTTTTCCATCCTCACCTGCAGGTAAATCCAATCTAGACAAGAAGTCAGCAACAACATTTTCTTTACCTGGTTTGTCAACGATAGTCAAATCAAACTGTTGCAACAAAAGTAACCATCTAATAATGCGAGCATTCACATCTGGTTTATTCATTAAATATCTAATTGCAGCATGTTCAGTATGTACAAATGTTTGATAGCCAGTGTTGTAGTTTCGGAACTTGTTCAGGGCATGGACCACGGCCAAGAATTCTTTCTCAGTTACAATATAATTCAGTTCTGCCTTGGATAAGTTTTTGCTGACAAAGTATATGGCGTATGGAAGTTTTTGTTCAACTTGTCCTAAGGCTGCCCCTATGGCTTTGTTCGAGGCATCAGTGTGGATGTGGAAAGGTAGGGCCCAATTTGGACCTCTCAAGATTGGGGCAAACACCAACTTATCCTTTAATTCATTCAGAGCCCTCTGACAATCGTCAGTCCATTTAAACTCCACATCTTTTGCTAAGAGGCCAAACAATGGCAAGGCTAGCTTGCTGAAGTCTTTAATGAATCTTCTATAATATCCTGCCAAGCCTAAGAAACTTCGAACATCTCTTACCTTCTGAGGGGGTGGAACCTTTTTTATGAGAGCAATTTTGTTAGGATCCACCTGTAACCCTTGGCGAGAAAGGGTATGTCCTAGCACGGTCCCTTCAGTCATCAAGAATTCACATTTTTCAGGACTAAGGGACAGGTTCATCTCAATGCACTTGGTTAGGACTTTTCCCAGATTGGACAATGCTTCCTGGAAGTTGGACCCATAAGGAGTGAAGTCATCCATATAGATCTCCACCGAATCATGGACCAACTCAGAAAAGATGCTCAAGACAACTCTCTGGAAGGTGGCAGGAGCGTTGCATAGCCCAAAGGGAAGAACTCGATAAGCAAAGGTACCCCAAGGACAAGTGAAGGTGGTCTTATCTTGGTCTTCCAGGCTGATTTGGATCTGATTATACCCGCTAAACCCATCCAGGAAAGAGAAAAACTTCTTCCCTGCCAGTCCATCCAACACTTGATCTATGAAGGGTAGAGGAAAGTGGTCTTTCTTGGTGGCTTTGTTTAGTTCTCGGTAGTCCACATAGATTCTCCACTTCCCATTTTTCTTGGGAACCAACACCAGAGGGGACACCCACTCGCTATCCGAGATGGGGTAGATGAATCCTGCATCCAACAGTTTTTGCAATTCTTCTTTGGCAATGTCCTTAAGGGCTGGATTCATTCTCCTTTGAGGTTCCCTGACCGGTTTACAAACTTCTTTGATGTATATGTGATGGGTATAGACCGAAGGATGGACTCCTTTCATCTCCTTATAGCTCCAAGCAAAAGCATCTAGATGACTGGCCAACAGACTGCACAACTCCTTTTCCAGGGAAGGAGATAGGGAGGAGCTGATTTTTAACGTTCTCTCAGGGCCAAACTCCACATTTTTTACTCTGGGAGTGATTGGATTGGTCACACAAGGGTCCACTAAGGTGTTGACTTGGGTATCCTCCACCAATTTCTCTAAGGACAATGCACTGGGAGGTGGATTCTGAATCAAGGTCTCAATCAAATCATCCTCGGTTTGAGGACCTCCCCTGGTGGTTTCTAGGGTGCACAAGAGTGCAGAGTACACCTCATCCTCTTCTCCTTCTTCCAACCAAAGTGGTAAGTCATGCTCTAATAGAGGTTGGGCAGGAGGGTATAGGACTAGTTGCTTGGACATAGGACCATTTTTTATGGTCATGTTTCCTGCTCGGCAGCTTATGTAAGCATCCGCAGTGGCTAACCAAGGCCTTCCCAAAATAAGGGGGTATCCAGTAAGCTTTGCCTTTGGTTGAAGAACCAAGAAGTCCGCAGGGTACTCCCAAGAGTCAACAGAGACCAAGACATCCTCCATAATCCCTTCGGGAGTCACGGTGGAGCGATCTGCTAGCTACAGGACTATCGAGGTCTTTCTTAAGGAACCCTGAAGGTTGAGTTTGAGCATGGTATCCCTGGTCATCACATTAATGGCAGCCCCTAAATCAATCAAAGTGTGGGGTATGATGGTGCCATTGATGTGGACATCAGCTACAGGACTCCCAGGATCCAGATACTTTGGACAGATAACTTGCCCCAACATAAGATCGGACAGTTGTCCTATGACATTGATGGTTGAGGCATCTCTTTTTCGCCTGCTTGGGTGCCTGAAACACTTTTCCTTAACCAATTTGTTGTATATCGGTACGTCTTTGATGGCTTGGAGAAGTGGTATTTTCACACACAACTGCTTGAGTTCTCCTAGAAGCTCATTCTCTTCTGGGTTGGTATGTGTGATTGTTGTTAGTCTCTCAGGAAAGGGTGGAATGGCTTTTGGTTCACTTTCCTGTTTGTCTTCCTCGTCCTCTGGGGGAGGAGGTTGACGATCCGGAAGATTCTTTCCAGATCGCAGGTTGATCTCCTGGATCTCCACAGCATAGGTAGGGCATGTTGTTTCCCTAGTATATACCTGCTGGGCCTATCGGTTGTTGGGGTTCGGGTTCGGTTGAGCAGGCATTTGGGGTTGTCTTGGAGGAGCAGGAGGTAATGGTTGTGGCTGAGCTGGTGGTGGAGGCAAAATGGCAGGAGGAGTGTTGTACTGGGGCCTCCACCTCGATTGAGGTGCATTCCACTGAGGCTGTGGCTGGACATGTGGGTGAAACGAATGAGTAGTGGGCTGAGTATGGTATTGAGGTGGGTAAGACCATGGAGGAGGCACATACCAAGAAGGATGAGCAGGGGGACCCCAGGAAGGCATAGGAGCAAATTGGTTGGGGCTATAATAAGCTTGGGATGTCCCTTGCATCCCCTGTTGGTAAGGTCTAGGTCCATGTGGCCTCCTTCGGTTGAGGAAGTAGAGAGGTTCAGTGGGTGCCTCCGTTCCTTGGTACATGGCTTTAAGCCCAGGTAAGGTTGGGCATTGGTTTGTGGGGTGGTCCTCCTCACAAACGAAACATACCTCTACTAAATGCAATGGGCACTCGTTCTTAGGGTGCTTTCTTGTACACCTGGGGCAGAAGATGGCCAAAGCCCTCTCAGCTTCCTCTTTCTTTTGCTGGATTCAGAATGTATCAAGTTGCATGGAAATGGTTTGCCTCACCTCACTTTTGAGGTCCTCCAGCTGATTTGCAAACTCATGCTTGGAGAAAGTAGTACTAGCTGAAAGGGGGTTTCCTCTACCTCTTTTCTGGGCTGCCCTAGAGTGGTTTCTAAACATAGTCTTTATATCCTCATAAGGTAGTTGGTAAATATCTCCTCCAGCTAGCATGTGAAGGGTATCTAGAAGGTCCTCAGGGACTCCTCGGAACAGGACCAACTTGAGAGATTTAGGGTCAAGTGTGCACCTGGCCCGTTTATAGCTAAGTTGGAACCTTTCCTCATAATCCTCTAAAGACTCATCGTTTCCCATGGTCATCCGAAAGATTTCTCCCTTGGCTTCCTTGGACCTACAGTTGTCCCGGTACTTGGTATTGAAAGCTTGTTGCATCTGAGCCCAAGTGGTGATACTGTTCCCAGGTAAGCCCATGAACCAACGTAATGCTGCATCCTTGAGGGTAGAGGGAAAGAGTTTTAGTTTTTGCTCATCTTCGGTATAGTCATAGGTTCGACAAAGGACAGCAAAGTCGAACAGGAAGGTATTTGGGTCTTCCGTAGTTAGTCCATGGAAGTGAGGTAAAGCAGAGAGGCTTATGTTTTTCATTTTCATGTATCCATTGGTCTCTCGGATGGGAAAGGCACCTTCTATTCTCTCATCTTCTCTTCTATTGTCAGCCATGGCTTCAGATGGAGTGTTCTCTAACTCTTCTTCTATTATAGGATCTTCGTATATCTCAGGAGGCTCGCCTATAGGTTCTTCTGGATCACTGTCACCAAAGAAGAGAGAAGGGTGACTCAGTGAAGTGGTGGGGGTGTTGGGTAAGAATTTTCCTGTTTTATCTCGGTTTCTACGAGGCATGAAATGGAAAGACTTTTGATTGCTTTTGTTTTTTTCCTCTGGTACCTGCAAAACTAAAATAGATTGAACTGCAACTAACTATCTTGCTGAAATGGAAATGCGGAATTGAAATGAAAGCATGAAAGGACTAATCTATTTTGCTCAAATGAAATTGCAGGAAGTAAATACTAGTCTACACTTGCAACATTGAAATTCTATTGTACGCTTGCAGAATTGAAAGTCTAATCTATGAAAGCAGGAAAGGTCTACTTTACTTTTGCAGAAATGAAATTGCGGATTGGAAATGAAATAAACTATTTAGCAGAAAGCAAGAGTAGGAAAATAGAAGAAAAGCAACAATCACCAATACTCTGACGCTTCCCCGGCAACGGCGCCAAAAAGATGGTGGGCTCCAGTATTGCAGCAATAATGCTGCAACTCCTGGGACTCCCTTCTTTTCTTTTATCAACCCGGTAGTTTGTAACAAACTTGGAAGCGACGGTGCTGTATGCACAAGTACTAGCTCTTGCCGCAGCTGTCACTTGGTCAGCTGGCACAAGTCCGCTAGGGGCTTAAGCCAACTTCTATGGGCTCTTAGATGAAGCTTTTTAACTGATGGATGGAAGCTAACTCAAAAGAAACTGATCTACTTGCGGAAAGAAACTAAAAGCCAAAAAGTAGCAAAAACCCTAGCAAACCCTAATGTTACCAGCTAGTCCTACTGATGCAAAGGAGAAGATGCGAACTATTGAAAAAGATGTCATTACTCCTACAAAAGTAAAATGCACATGCCTATGCTGTCCCTATCTGAAGAACATATCTTTTTGTATTTTTGAATAAGTTATTTGAGTTATCATGCAGATGCTTTTAACTGGATTTTCACTATGCAAGGGCGAATCAAGGAGGAAAAAGGCTTGGAAAAGGTTGGGAAGGTTCGGCACGGATCTAAGGAGTCCCTAACACCCTTCCGAAGAGTCTCACAAAGTTTGGCTACCAAGAAGCCTCATTTGTGAGCTTCTACAAGAAGTCTGCAGGGGTTCTACAGGATGTTTCAGGAATTTCTACAGGATGTTGAGAATTTCTACAGGATGTTCTAAGGTTGGATTTTGGATGATGGGTGAGTGAAAGAAGATGCATGAATGGATAGGGAGGTAGGGTAGGGGTCTGAAATGACACAGTGACCGAGGGGTGAAGTGATGAGAGGGTGTGCGAAGCTAACTTGTCTTAGAGAAGGCTGAGGCAATGGAAGAGCAAGAAGGTAGGGTTACGTGGGCAGAAAAGTAGTTGTGAGACGAGGGACCTAACTTGGAGAGGGAGTAGTTGGCCTGGACGAAGCTTAGATGGACGAGAGAGTGATGGAGATGCACAACACAATGGATACTTAACCAAATCAACCACGTCCTGCACACAATCAAAATATTAACCAGTCTATCCTAACTGTCAACGAAACCACTGAACAGCAGCGTTATTTCTAAAGAGAACCATGTACAGTACTTAAGCAAAGAAAAATTCCAAGAGGTCTGAACGCATGAATAACTCCTACAAATGAAAACATTGCACCAAAGATTGCATGGGTAAGCAAATTAGTGTTTTTGTTGGGCAGCACTGTCTGCAATTCCAGCCCCTATAAAGAGGTGGAAATGAGAGTGCAGGCAACCCTTTTCTAAAGCTTTTATCAATTCTTATCTCGTTAATCTATTCTAGACATCTGAAGCAACTCTATTCTTCAACAATAACCTATTTTAACCACGCAACGAGATCTAGCTCAACAAACTGTGTTTCAAATGCATACAAGGAAAATCATAATGCTGAAAGGAAAGATATCAATACAAAGAAGGAGGCCCTAGGCTCTCAGGTTGGGCCCAACCCCGAGAGCTATGGCTCCTCAAAAAAACTCAGAGCTGATGTCAAATCTGACTGTTTCCCATTAAAATAATAATCATAAGTCAAGAGTCATGCCAATAATGGCTACAAAAGAACAAAACATAGCTAGTAGCTTGTAGTGCAGGATGTGCGAAAGTTTTTCAAAAAGTCCCTCTCGAAGGCTGAAGCCCTCACATTTATACACCACGAGGCCCTAGCTGACCTCCTAAATCCATGGGACTTGGCTGATCAAACTGGGAGTGAACAACTGCTTCCACAAAACCTGTTTGGTTGCCTTCTAGATCCGGTTTTGGTGGCCTTTGGAGCTCGAAGTTGGGGGTGAAGATCCCGAGGGAGGCTATTTAATGCCATAGACAACCCCCCTATGAATCCTCAACCCAAGCTTGGCTGTCTCCTAGCCCTTGTCTGCTTGGTTTTGCTCCACATGTGTCAAAAAATCCTAAAATGAGCACGTGTTAGCCACCTAGGAATAGTGACTACCCTTATTCGTACAAATGACATAAACATACTAAAAAATGATGCAGAAGTTATGAAAAATGAAGGATTGAGCAAAGGTAGTTAGGCAAAATGAGTCCAAAATGTTACCAAATTTGGGGCTCATCACCAACGATAAAAGTTTATTCAATACCTTGGAGGAGAAAGACCTCAAGATGCGCATAGAGATGGGTGATGATGAAAGGTATAGTGTATCAGGAGTGGACATAGTTGCTTTTCAGAGGGAGCATGGAGATCTTATTACCTTGACAGATGTGAAGTATGTGCCTGGACTGAAGAAGAATTTGGTATCATTCAAAATGTTTGAGGACAAAGGCTACGATGTTGTCTTCAGTAAGGGAAAGGTTTTCCTTAGACACATCACCATGGGACAGGTGAAGTAGATCGGTTCATGAGTCAAGAACCTGCATGCTCTTGAGGTTCAAGATGCATGCAAAGCCTTGAGGAGCAAGGCAAAGGTTAGAGACTTGGTGGTTGAGAGGGAGAGTAAATTACCTCTCAACATGTAATCCCAGAAGAAGTCTCTGAAATTTGTGGAGAAGCCATAATTGGAGATGCTGAGAGGAGACCGAGTGGAGGCATCCACTCATGCAGAGACCTCCATTAGGGGGAAATTTTGAGCCAAGTCAGCAGAGGGATCACATGTAGCCATACCTCCAGGTGTGAGGTGGGGTGATGTGAAGTGATAGCCTCAAGAAGGCTGAAATTGGGCAAGGTCCATTTAGAGGTTTTATCTCATGGATCGTACCATGATACGGGAGCCCAAAGTGCATAGTAGCAGGAGGAATCAAAGTGATAGAGGCTAGCGCAGTCAGATACTGAAGAGCGCAGAGAAGGACTGGCAACAGTGCAGAAAGGCAAAGTCAATAGAAGCACAGAGTTTTCAGTTGACAGAGGCAATAACAGTCAGAAACTTTGATGATAGAGGTATCATTCTGATTCAGGTTGGATTTTTTTTTTTTTTTGTTTCTGGAGTTACTAGAGCAACAACACTAGAGAGAAGTGTTGCATGCAGAACATTCCAAAGGTTCAGGATTGGGATCGAGTTGAATTCCTTCCTTGTTGAGAGGGAGTGTTAAAAATAGCAACAAGAAATCATAAAAATAGAATCCATAATATTCCAATTTTAATTTGTCCTTGAATTAAAATTCGAATTTAGTCTCACCAGCTGCTTGAAAAATATTTAATTAATTCATTATGAATTGATTAGTTGGAGAAATTCAAGTTAGAAGTCTTTCTAAAGTCATGCAACAGTTATCCCTTAAATTAAGGAGATTATCCCTTAATTAAGGAGATAAGATTGAGTTGTATTTGAGTTGTAATTAGTTAGCTCAGTTTACTGAGCTAAGTCCAGTTAAATTAGTTCCAAACTGTTTGAGGAACTAATTGTGAGTTCAGTTAGTTAATGCATGCATGCATCCAACTAGTGTACGCCAAATAACTGAAGATTCTCTCATCATTAACCCATGCATGTCTATTCTGAGAAAGACCCAGTTGAGATTAAAGACAGGGACAGTATACTATTAGTTGCATGAGTTTTCCTATAAGGGAAACTCATCCATGCAGAAGGAAGAAGGTTCCTTGAGGATTGCGTAGTTTTACAAGATGTGAGTGATCAGTGTTACACTTGGTAACAGGAGGATCACCCAGAGAAACTACGCAAGGAAATAGGAGGCTTGGAGGGATGAAGAGAAGGTTTGTGAGAAGCCTTGTTTGCCTATGAGAATCCAGAAGGATTGTACTGAGAGCTGGCTAGCTGTGAGAGCTAAAGCTTTGTGTAATCTTGATGTGTTTCCACCTTGTATGATAATACATATAGTGGGGTTTTTAGCTGAGGCTTTCCCCTGAGTATTCTTATGTGTTTCATGTGCATTGATTCTTCTTCTGGTTCTATGTGTTCATCTTGATCTTGCTCAAATCTATTAAGCTTCCGCAAGTTTGATTGTAGAAGTAGATTAAAGTATTTTACTTTAGTTATATTACATTATCAGGTTAAACTACAGTCAGAATTTCTACTAAGTGCGTTGATGCCCAAGATTATCGGGGACCAATAGATGTCCTATAAACCCGCCTTTTTCTCGTGGCTACAACAAAAATTGATCATAGTGGAGGATTGGCCTCATGACGGTACCGACTTCTGTGGAGATCCAGATATGTCGTTCCCAGGGGGGAGGATTATGGTGATGGAGGTAAAAACAAAAAATTTTAATTTTTGATGTTTTTTTATTGTTTTTGAGATATATGTGTTCATAACATTTTGATTTTATAATGCAGATGTTGGACAAGAATGCCCTGCTGGGAAGTCCCCGATCGCCAAGCGTGTTTCTCGGCAGTTCGAGGTCGCTCCTTATCAGGAGGGAAGCGACAATGAGGAGGAGATCGTGTGGAATCTCGAGGGATTGACCCATCGGATCCCAGAGTATGCCTAGCTGGCTGATGTTCCATGCCAGTACCAGAGGCATATGGTGGGGGTATCGGATCGGATCCGCTGACTGCTGACTCACATCGTCCGAGCAGTTACATGTTTCCATGAGCATCCTACTATTTAGTGCATAGGTCTAGCATTCCACATTTTTTAGGCATGCGAGCCACAGACATATTTTGAACACATTATTTTTTGAGGTTTTGATGTATGACAAACATTACCGACACACACACATAGATTTATATATGTTTTACTTCCTTTCTTACTATGGTACAGATGTTTTTATTTTTTGAGTTTTACATGTTTCGCAAATGTCTATCCAACACATAATTAGCTAATGCATTTGTTAATGTATTCATGTGTCTAGGAATATGATGATATGTAATGCAATCAAAATTTATTTCCAGTGGACAAATACGTAGATGCATTCTCAATATATGAGGGTTTCTGACAGAATATTGCGTGTTTAGTTGAAGGACGAAAAGCTGTGAATCAAGGTTGACAACCAATTCTCGAATGCCAAGAGCAATATCTTATGACAACAATTCAATAACTGTGTTATACTCAGCGATGTTATTAGTTGTTCGACCTACACATATACCTTGAAGATCGATCAACATAAATGGCCCATGCCGTGGATGATAGACTCCGAGTACTACGGCAAGCACCATCAGCGAAACCGATGTGAGGAGACTCTTACATGTGCAAAGTAGGAAAAAACATAATAAGCTAGAAAGTTGCTTGCAAAAACAACACACCAAACCACGTTGTACAAAAATGAATAACACACTATTGTACAAAAGCAACCATGCAAGATGACCTAAGCATAGTACTTTTTGAGATAAATCCCATTCCGGGGCTTATCTAAGGGATTGCCCTCATAGTCAATAAGCTCATAAGCCCATTTCTGTAACACACGTTTAACAATGTAGGGCCCATGCTACATGGGTTCGAACTTGCCTGCCCCTAGCTTATCATTAGCCTGATGATATAGAAGAACCAAATCACCCTCAGAAAAAGCTCGAGGGGAGACAATCTAATCAAAATGGGACTTGACTCGCTTTTTCTGTGCTTTTATGACCAAAGCAGCAAGACGACAAGTCTCATAAAGTTGTTTTAGATATAAGAGACGCTCTTCCTGAGGTGAGGTCTTGGTGAGAAGTTCGACAGCCAGCTTGCAGGATGGAATTTCACACTCAATTGATAAAGTTGCTTCTAGACCATAGATTAGCTGGAACGGTGTGAATCCAGTTGCGTCCTTGGTTGAGGTTCGGTAAGCCCACAAAACTGAAAAGAGCATGAGATGCCAATTTGACTTGTGCATCCCAATGGTGCGCTGAAGCATCATAAGCAAGACTTTGTTCACAGCTTCAACTTGGCCATTAGCCTGAGGGTAGTATGGGGTTGAGCCATCGCAGACCCAATGTAGAAGTCAGCTCAACCATCATGTAATCTCGAAAATCAGAGCCATGGTTAGTGACAATGACCTGAGGCACTCCAAACCTGGAAATAATGGGATTAAATAGAAATTGAGCCGTTGTTTTACTGTCCGCAGAGTATGTAGGCATCACTTCGACCCATTTTGTGAAATAGTCCATAGCAACAATAATATACCCATGCCCCCCCATCGAACGATGGTTACAGGTCATATAGGCAATGCCCCATTTGGAAAAAGGACCAACGGTAATAATGGGGTGTAGGTGAGCAGGTGCGGTGTGCATCTTATGCTGATAAATTTGGCACTCATGGCACTTGCGAATAGCAAGGACGTAATCCTTAAAGATAGAGGGCCAAAAATAACTAGCACGAAGGATTTTTTGAGCAGTAGCATATCCAGATAGGTGACCACCACATGCGCTAGAATGGTAGTCATTCAAGACTCTCTAAGTGTCCTCGAGAGTGAGACAGCGGTGAAGAATTGAATAGACATCGATGTGATATAAAGTATCTCCAATGATACGGTAAGGTTGAGATTGATGCCGAATGCGTCGACGATCACTGTTGGTCAACGTAGGCCCAAAGGTGGATGTTTGGAGATATACGATGATATCACCGTACCAGGGGTCGAGAGTGCTAATTAAGAAAAGAGTCTCGTCCGGAAGCTGCTCGTCGACACCAATAGGGAGAGAAGCAGAGGGAAGGGAGCAAATCAACTCAGCGAAGACCGATGATTTCTTAAATTTGGCAGTAGTAAACACCAAATCAAATTCTTGGAGGATAGCAATCCACTTCGAATACTTTCCCCCTAGCAACTGACGAGTCAGGATGTAGGTTATGGGGTTGCATTCTGAAATCATAGTGGTAGTGTGGAGTAGAATGTAATGTTGAAAGCGTTGAATAGCCTGCATGGTAGCCAAAGCCAGCTTATTGACATGAGCATAACGGGTTTCGGTGTCGAGGAGATTGCGACTGAGGTATTAAATAACATGTTCATTGCCTTCATCATTGTCTTGTACCAACACCATAGCGATGGTACTAGAGGCTGCAGCTAGATAAAGGAAGTAATCATGATGATAGTTCGGGGGATGTAACAAAGGAGCATTTATGAGGACAGCCTTTAGGTCATCGAAAGACTTTTGAGCAGCCTCATCCCAAACAAATGGGGTTCCTTGCTTGAGCAACTGGGTGAACCCTGAAGCTAGCTCAACATAGTTCAATACAAAACGACGGAGGAAATTTTATTTTCCCTACAGACTCTGCAGTTGATGCAATGAAGATGGAGGGGGTAAATTAACTATGGCCTCGACTTTAAGAGGATCAAGGCGAATGCCTTCTTTCGAAATGATAAAGCCAAGGAGTCGTCTGAATTCGACGCAAAAGACACATTTGTGCGAATTCATCTGAATGTTGTAGTGTCTAAAGCGAAGAAAATTTTTCCAGACGTGATTAGGGTGATCATGGCGATTACGAGAATGAGTGGGGAGATAATCCAAGTAACATTGAACGATTTTTCGAATGTCGTGGAACACATAAGACATCACTCTCTGAAATGTGGCCCCATCATTCTTAAGGCAAAAAGGGAGCTTTTTATACACGGACGTCCCCCATAGACAGATAAAGGTTGTCCTATCTTGACCGACCGGCGCAATGTTTGTCTAGTTGTTACTAGAAAAATCGTCCATAAAGGAAAAGAATTTGTTCCCAGCACATTTATCAATGATCTAGTCAACGAAGGGAGTGAGGTAATTATCCTCAGGACAGGCACAATTGAGATCACGGTAATCGACGCAAACACGAATAGTGCCTTGTTTCTTTATCACTGGTACAATATTTGACACCCAATCCGTAAGGGGGATCAGATAAATAAATCCAAATTTCAGAAGCTTTTCAACTTCACCCCTAATGACGACCGCTCTTCTAGGGTGCATTGGATGAAGCCGTTGGCAAACAGGCTTCGCATGAGGATAAGTTGCAATCTCGTGCACGACTATACTTGGGTCAATGCCGGGAATTTCTTCATATGACCACTCAAAAACATCTTGGAACAGACCAGTATAGATCTTGATCTCTTCTGGAAAACAGGTTACCCCGATATGGACATTTTCAATGACACTAGATTTCATAGAAATATCAGTTGGCATTGTTTGGGTAATGTTACCCATGTTCCCTTTCGACCAAACTTCATGAGTCATGATCAATGTCTGAAGTGGTAGGGATGGGAACTGAGAAGAGAACTCATCGAGACAAGTAGACATGACCGTCGAACCAGGCAAAAACGAGGAATGATGATGAGTGTTGTTCAAAGGCACTTCCTCCAGAGACATTACTTCCATGATATTTTCGCCAGAAAGAAAAGTCTCTGCTAAGGGATTGGGAGATTTCGAAGAACCAAGCCATGGGGATTGAGAATACGCATCGAGAGATGTTCTCGAAACAGAATGATCAAAGGATACCGAAGGTGAAGCCGAAACAATTTCCATGTAATCAATTTCGGCGGGACTTATCAGCATAACCTCGCCCCATGTATCAACAAGATCCGATGAAGGAATGACCCAAGGATTAGAATTGACTGAAATCATGTTGGCAGAAGCAACATGAGGAGGTGTGAGTGGAAAGATGCCCATCAGGGTAGGATATTTAAAGAGTCCTGCCCCCACACTCTCATAAGGAGCATTGATGTGCTTGACATATGGAACATTTCCATCCGAGGAGGAAGAGGCAAAGAAGGATAGTTGGACGGTTGTGACTATCTTCCCTTGATGGGGAAAATGAATCATAGAAAAAATGGAGGAGGCTACAGCATGCATGGCATGGGTCCAGCTCCATCGGAGTAGAAGATTGTAGTTAAGATTAGCGTCAACGATCTCTACTTCGACATTGTTATGTACCTAGGGGGGATAATATGGGGTACCAAGGGAGGTACCCAAGGTAATAATGTAATAATGGGATGGGCCATAGTAATAAATAAGGTGGTTAACCCATGTCATGTAAGGGACCACAAGTAGTTAATAATAATGTAATGGGCCCATGGTATTAGTTGATGGTATGGTAATGATGCATGGTATTGTATGTATGAGGCCTATATAGAGGCTAGAGACTCCACATGGAGAGACACGAAGATGAAGAGAAGTATTCTTGTATGAACATGCATATGGCTTGTGGAGTGTTCTCCTTCCTTAAGGAGTGAATGTATGGTGTTGCCCTACCATAAGGGTTTTGATAATAAAGAGAATCATTTCTATCTATTTTGATCTTGTTCTTTCTTGGGTTTATCTCTGTTATCATATATCTTTTGGATCAGATCTACAACAATTGGTATCAGAGCTACAACAAGTGGTATCAGAGCACTTTCTTGGGCAAACAGTGGAGAATTTTTATTTTTATTTTTATTTTTTTTGCAGGGATTTTTGGGTGGCGAAATTGCAGATCAGATCTGTACGTTTTGGTGCTAGATCTGTAGAATCTAATTACATATATGTATTCCTTGTGAAAAAATACCCAAATTAAAAAAAAAAAAATCAGTTGAATCGGAGTCCGGATGAAGGAGATATCGCTGATTTAAAAATCATTGGGATTGCAAACAATTTTCAGGACAGCGAGTTTGCGGCACAGATCTAGAAGTCTTGGGGCCCGATCTGCAAGATATAATTGTAGATCTGGAATTTTTGTGAAAAAACACATGATTTCAAAAAAAAAATCAGTCGAATCGGAGTCCGGATGAGGGAGATATCACTGAATTAAAATCAGCTCTTTTTGCAGAAATTTTGGGTGAAGGCGGGAGAGTAGCAGCACAGATCTGAAATTTCAAGTGCCTGGATCAAGATTTCTACCACATGGGCAGATGCAGAATGATTGTTCCATTTCTAAAAGCAGGCTATAATAGAGATTCTGAGTAATATTGATCAAACTGTGACCATTTCAAATTTTCGCCAATTTTTGTGATGGCGGACCGAGATCTGAATTTGAATGACTTATATCCATTTGATGGCTCTCATCCAGCCAAATGGCTGGCACAAATGGAGAAATGTTTTAGATTGAATTACATCATGAATGATGAGACTCAGCTGAATTTGGGAACAATGTACTTGGACAATGAAAGATTGCAATGGTGGCAAGGGCATTAACGTCACTATCGTTGGCCCTTGACTTGGGACAAATTCACTAAAGCTCTTATGGACCGCTTTGACCGAAAAGCTAATCTTGTGGATAAGCTCACACAGACAGACACACAACCTAGCAAAGATTTTATTTTTACAGGAAAGAAGGAAACCAAGGAACCTAAAGGGTTATTTTCTGCTGGTATCTCCTTATTGCAGGTTCATGGATTGATTCAGAAGGAGAAAATCATTGTGTCTATAAATCCAAGTTGCAAGAAAAAAAAAATGTCAATTTGGCAAAAAAATTGCAAGTCCCAGCAAAACAAATTGCACATACACAGGATGATGATAAGGATGTTCAAATCTATAAGGATTTGAAGCTTTCTATGGATAAGTATGTGTTTCATGGTGATTTTTATGCTTCAGAGATGGATAATATCGATGTTGTTTTGGGATATCCTTGGATGGAATATGTGGGTACTATCAATATTAATGTGCAGAAGAAATTCTTGAAGCTATGGTATAAAAAGAAGAAAATTACATTACAGGATATTTCCATCCATAAACAGGTAGAGTCCACGGAGGTTGACACACAAGATGTTACAGGGACTGACATATCAGATGATGAGCAGTTGATGGTCGACAATCAAACACAAATAGAGGCTGAAGCAGAAAAGGTTACAGGTGCTGATACATCTGAGGACGATTCAGTGGTTGAAGTCATATTGAAAAAGAAGACACCACAAGAGGCACCACAGCAAGGTGAAGTAAAGAAAAAGCCATCGTGGGTTAAAACTTCAACATATCATCACCCACATCACCCATCAAGACAACAATCAAGATGGCAACCAATTAGCCACATGGACAACAAACCCCGCAGGACAGATCGAGAGGAACAAAGATCCACCTACTACACTTCCACACAGAAGAGCTACCGCAATCAACTTCCATTTCAAGCGAGCGAGGCACCAGCGAGATCGAGGGTTCACCTTTCTCTTGGATGGCTAGATGCACGTGCATGGTATCAGTGGACTACTCTCTTGAGTAGATCTTATTATTTATGTTCTTCCCATGTTTCGGGGACGAAACATGTTTAGGGGGGTGGAATGTTATGTACCTAGGGGGGATAATATGGGGTACCAAGGGAGGTACCCAAGGTAATAATGTAATAATGGGATGGGCCATAGTAATAAATAAGGTGGTTAACCCATGTCATGTAAGGGACCACAAGTAGTTAATAATAATGTAATGGGCCCATGGTATTAGTTGATGGTATGGTAATGATGCATGGTATTGTATGTATGAGGCCTATATAGAGGCTAGAGACTCCACATGGAGAGACACGAAGATGAAGAGAAGTATTCTTGTATGAACAGGCATATGGCTTGTGGAGTGTTCTCCTTCCTTAAGAAGTGAATGTATGGTGTTGCCCTACCATAAGGGTTTTGATAATAAAGAGAATCATTTCTATCTATTTTGATCTTGTTCTTTCTTGGGTTTATCTCTGTTATCATATATCTTTTGGATCAGATCTACAACAATTGGTATCAGAGCTACAACAGACATGTACTTTATTTCCCTCCAAAGTAATGGAAAGGTTGGGAAGGACATCAAATGGTCACAAATCAAACCTGCCAAAAGCTTCCAGAGTGTTAGGGGACTAGTTCAGAGTAGGAGAACCAATTTCCTTCCAACAAGCGACAAACATGATGTAGGTAGAAGCACCTTCATCGATGACGGTCCTATGAATGGTTTTCTCATTTATGATTACCTCAATGAGAAAGGCAATTTGATGAGGTAAATGCAGGATGTGGTTTTCCAGGTCAAAACAAAGGAGATTAGAGTCAGCTGGATCAATACCCCTAATAGCCAACAGTAATGATTTCTGCTGAGAGGGATAGCTTTGAAGGACCTCGAGAGTAGACATAGCTGATGGCGCTTGAGCCAAATATTCAACAATGTTATAATGTTGAGCAGCTCGAACGTTAGGATTCTACGAGGACTTTCGAAGCACACCTTGAGAAGGTGGTCGAATGGCGGAATCAGTATTAGGTCGCTTTATATGGAGAGGACTAGAACTAGACGGGGTGGAAGAAGAAGGGGTACTGTCTTTCTCTTTCTCTGTTGACAGGGTAGGAGTTTGATAATCTTTTGACTTGGTAGCCACGTTGATCGGGGTACTCATCATGAACACTTATGAACTTGAAGAAGCGGATGACTGAGGTTGGTCTACCATTTGAGTCTACTGGGATGGAAATGGCTCTTTCAGGACAGCTGGGGTCCCTTTGAGCAAACGACTAACTTCGGACTGTTTGGGACAATCCTTAGTATAGTGATCCTCCTCAGAGATGAGGCACAGATACTTGGGTTCCGTTGGGAAGCATCACTAGCAGGTGACTTAGGAGGACCCTATTTTGGGGCATCGTATTTACCCTTGCCTTTGCCTTTATTCTTACCTTTAGAGGATTTATCTGTTGCGGTAGACTGAACAACGTGAACCTCCAGGGTTTTACCAGGGCCGGCTGAATTGTGTGAGGAGTCACTGGGAGCAGTGTTGGAGACCGACTTCTGTTTGGAAGAAGATTTTGCAGGGATTTGAATCACTGAACCAATTACTCCATCAACAGGAGGTGTGGCCGGAGACTTAGATGTCATTAGATTAGATGATGGTCTGGGCGCATCAGGTAACACATCATATAACGTGTCAGATTGTGAATAGACAAGGTCTAGATACTAGGCACGCGCGATGGCTTGTTCCTTAGTGACGCATCCACCCATAGCAATGTCCTCAACAATCTTGTTGACGAATGATTTGGTGAACCACTCGGTCAACAACTGATCAACAATTTCAAACTTAATCAGATGACGCCTACGTCTCCATTCATGGATGTGATCAGAGATGTGAGTTGCAGTGTCTTGCTTGAGCAACATTAACAGATGGGTGCCAGTTTCATAGTGAACCAGCAGCTGGAAATGTGTGAGAAAGGCCATGGCGAGAGTGTTAAAGTCATGATAGGTATTTTGAGGCAGCTCGATATACCATTTGGTTGCAGCCCCTATAAGAGTTTGTTGGAAAAGACGAAGACGAATGGAATCATCAACGTAGGAATTCGAGGAGCACCAGAGGTGATATGTCATCGCGTGGGCTTGAAGATCCTCTTTCGCTTTTCCTTCAAACATTGGACAATCACTCGGAATCTTGGACGGACCTAAAGGCTAGTATGGCGCATGAAGAATCGGGTCATTCATGGGTCTAGACACATCTGGAAATTCCAGCGTAGCCAAGAATGACAATGGGGTATTGAAAGGAATTTGAGGTTGATAAGGGGGCTTAACTGGCGGGGCCCATCCCTGTTGTTAAGTATTTTGTCCCCATAGTGGAGGATTTTGTCCATATGGCATTTGATTTTTCCCCCATTGTAGGTTACCTTGCCCGTAAGGAGGATTCTGACCTTGAAAGCCTTGGAACTGTTCGGCCAGAGGCTATTGATAAGAAACATACTGGTTAAAAGGTTATTGAGCCTACTGGCCTTGGACATATGGATTTTGTACCTGATGTCCCTAGACAAAAGGGTTTTGGACCTACTGCCCTTTAACGTAAGGATTCTACACTTGCTACCCTTGGACAAAAGGATTTTGGACTTGTTGTCCCTGGACAAAAGGAGGCTGAACCTGTCGCTGTTGGACATAAGGATTCTGCGCCTACTGCTGCAAGCCTTGGCCTTGGACTTGCAAGGGTTGACCCTGTTGATATGAGTATAAGGGTTATTGTTGTGCAAGTTGACCTTGTTGCTACAAGGGCTGCTCTTGCTGTGGTAAAGGATGCCCTTGCGGCTATAGAGGTTGACCTTGCGAACGCATAGGCTGGGAGGATTTCGATGCATATTGCATTTGCGGCTGCATGGTTTTCTGCAATTGTTGCGAGGGTTGCCCCTGCGGTTGTTGCAGTTGTACTTGCTGCTGCATCATCTGGCCTTGTTGTTGCATGGATGGCCCTTGTTGCAACAAAGGTTGGCCTTGCTGCCGCAGGAGTTGTCCCTGTTGCTGCAAAGGTACTTGGATAGTTCCCGGAATGACACCTTGAAAGTTCCCAAATTGTATCTGGCCATACCCACCGGGCGCGGTGGATGGACTAGGCTGGACATAAGGTCCAGGCTGAGGGATGTATGGCGGATAAACCATCGCCTGTGAACCATATGGAACATAAGGAGGCTAATACTGACCTTGAGCCATATTAGGTTGCTGGTGAGTTGACCCAGATGGACCAACATTGCGCTGTTGGTATTGGACATTACCTGATCCAGCAGGACCAACAACATTTGAAATGACACCTAAAGAGGGTTGGTTCATGCCAACCATGTGAGGTTGTGAACCACTCACATTGGTTGTACCAGACATCATAGACACATTTGAACTTTGCCCCCTAGTTGGTGGCACAACGTGTCCACTTACTGGAGGGATCGAAGAACTGACAACGACATGACCCGAGATCGTCGATTGAACCTGACGAAACAAGAGGATTTGGAACGGTGGGTTGCACTGAGACTGAAGTAACTTCAGAAATCACCGTCTGTTGGGAGGTCGGGTTCTAAATGAACGGACCTATGGTAGGCAAAGCGTCAGATGCCCACATAGGGTTGTGATATAGTGATGAGGCAGTAGGCATGCATGAAATCAACTGAGCTAAAGTCACGTAATTACGCGGTAACTCAGGATGAACATTGGTCAGAATGCTTCCCGTGTAAGGGAAAACTTTAGGAGGGAAAGGATATTCCTGCTCCTTGACCGTGCGTGGAGTGGAAACCTCCAAGTGACCCGGAGAAGAGACTGGGATTTCGCCTTCTAATTCCATGGGTGAAAACAAGCGACGACGGACTATCAAAGATGTTCGAGGGGATAATTCCAAAGGAATACCTGGCTGATCGTATAGACTGTACGGACGCTGAGGTGACATCACAACAGGATCGAACAAAGGATTCGGAGGATAAACAATCAGTCCAACCTGACCTTCAGAAGTTGGTGGGCTCTCATGAATTTGGATAGGATTATCCGAATATTTTGGGCCAATGTCAGAAAGTGACCTAGTATCTAAAGGGGGAGGACGAGATGAAAAAGGTTGAATAGTCGAAATAATTCCAAGCTCAACACCTTGGTCCCCAAGTGACTGTGGCAATTTAGGAAAAGGCTCCTCAGACAATCTTTCAGACGGAGGAGAGGAAGAGGAACTAGGCAAACCAGTTGGTTCAACCACGATGATTTTGTCTCAAGTAACCAGAAAAGAGATTGATTTCAAGGGCTTTAAAATGTATTTAAAGGTAGAAGCACGATGTGGTCTAAAAATACTAACATGGATGTTATAAGATCGTGGGCAACAATTTTTTAAAACGAAAAAGCAAACTGGTTTTCATGTTTTAAGAGTCAAGAAAGAAGCAAAGGTGACTCTATCACTTTCTGTTTGAAACGAGTTTGAAAGGACACGTGCTCAGGTGATATTTTATATTTAGGGACTCAAAAAGATCAAAATGACTACTCAGGATGATTTAGGTAAAAAGGCTTACCAGGTAACTGTGAACTGTAGAATACCTCCTGGCGAACTGAGAAGTATGGGCAGGCAATCTCCCCGAATGTTCTATTTGGTGTATCACGTTTACAAGGTGGCAGACTCGACTCCCTATGGATAAAGGATTGCAACCTAGTGGGGTCTCCCTTTATATACTAACGGGGAGCACAAGTCCATACTTGATCCGGATTTAAGCAGGAACGCAATAGATTACATAGATAACCATAAATACAGAGATGCGATAACCATAAAAACAGAGATGCAACAGAAATAATAATATGCGATAACCATAAAAACAGAGATGTCGCGGAAATAATACTTCATTTCATTAATGGAGAATACTGAAATATGCTTACAAATAGAAATAACCTAGCTAGGGCGATGGTAGCTTATCTCTGAGAAGAGATGTGTCGGCTACATGCCTCTGAACTGTTTTGAATTGTGTTACAATGAGGCTCGAGGGCCTATTTATTGTTGAGAAACAATGGAAAACCCTTCACATTCCAAAACCTAACCCTAGAAGATGAAACGCCAAATTGTGGGCCCCGTTTTCGGGTAAGTTGGTACATCAACTTCCCGGGGTCGCGAATTGGTCATACTATCTCCGTTTGACGTGCATGATAGCCCGTTGGAAAGATCTCTCCGAGGACTACGACAGAAAAGACGATTTTTATCAAAAAAATAGCTGGCGGTGGATTTCCCAAAAAATGTCGTTTAGGGCCTCAAAACGGCTCCGGAAGTTTAGGACCCGAAAAACTGCTAAAAATAGTAAATTGTGCTATAATTAAGGAAACTGATAAAAACTATAAGAAGCACTAGAGGGGATCCAAGTGGAATTAGCGGGTGGCCACCAATATCCACCTGGATCAATACTATTGTTGTCTAGTGCCGAAGCGAACGAGAATTGCTGGGTTTTAAGATGCCGAAACACGTCTCTGGCCTAGACCTTCTAAAATGTGATCGTTAGATTTCAAATGCGCCTTAGGTTAATTAAGTACATTTTAGAGCTGATCTTGAAATTATGTCTCAGTTTTCAGGGCTTATCGATGTGACTCGAAAAAAACCTATATGCAGCTAAATGAGACAAGACCCTTTCAATTCTATGAATTGTCTACACTAATGAGAGTAGAAAACACATTCAAATGCAACAAAACAAGCAATTGGAAGCAGAATTACCTTTTCACTATTTCGCTTTTGAAAACAAAATGATTAAAAAAAAAAATCTTTCCAATTCCTAACTTTCCTATCAAATGCACTTCAAGTAGTCCTTTCACTAGTAAAGAGAATTCATTTCTTTTCCAATGCAAGTGATGATGCAACTCTAGCCTTCAATGATGCTAACTAACGTAACATATTGATTCAACAAACTAGAATTATGTATTGAAATGACATAATGATTTTTTCACAAACACTTCTCATTTCAATGAAACATTTCCAATACACTCAATCATAAGCGAACAAAAAGCACAAAAAGAGAATTACTTTCAAACCAGTGAAGCAAAAATCCAACCGATAACAAGATGAGCAATGTGATCTATGCCCGAAAAGAGATGCTCAAACGACAAACGAAACTTTTCAAACTTGTTGAATGGAAATAAAAGCAACAAACGGACTAATCAAATGAAATGTAAGGAGCAACGTTGACTATCAACTTGACTTTCTAAGCACACAAACAAGTGAATGGGCGATGACCTAGATGCCTTAGGGTTATAAACCATCCAAGAACAAGAAACCAAGTGAAGAAAATGCGAATCAACCAAGCATACAAACCAAGCTAAAAGAGATTTCCAGCCAGGGAGAACACAGTCAGAACAAGCTAAGAGACAGAAATTAGAAGGGCAAGACACACTGACTATGATCTAGGATAAACCTTGATCTTCACCTACAGGAATCAACACGACTGCCTAATTGAAAAGAAGTGCTAGAAGGGGGCCATCGCGACTGTCAGAAAAATAAACGCGCTGACCAAGGATTCAAGGAAAAAAAATAAAAAAATTCAAAGGCTAAGACCAAACTTGCCACTGTGGATTTCAAGCTCAGAGCAGTAAACCAGGCAAAGCAGAGAACACTAAAGGGAAATGGTGATACTAGAAAATTTCACACAAAACCATAAAATGACAATCAATTAAACAGAAGGATTGGTTCCTTAGTGGAGTCACCAATTTGTGGTGTAGGTAAATTCTTAGTGCAGACACGAACAATTCCTGTAGCCCGGGAGAGCGGGTCTAGCCACAAACAAACAATCTATGGAAATATCCTTAAGCTAGAATCAATTAAGAGGGCCTACCTCTTAGAACGCTATTATGCTTGGTGATGATCCTGCTTCCTCACTCAAGCTATCTTCCGTTTCCTTGCTTTGAATACCTGAAACAAGCAAACAACAACAACAACAAACGTGATAGCATACAATATTGTATTCAACCTACTTAATAGGTCAAGGAACATTAAGCCATAAATATATAAAATGACACTTCATGTAGGAAATCAATCAATAGTTTCATTTATATAAATCAGAAAGAGATTACAACTTGTGCCTTGACGTTGTTGGTCTCCTCCGTTGTATCCGGGTTCCCACACTTCTGCTAGCACTTCATGCATAACCCCAACAATGGAAGTTTTAAGGCCTCTTTCCCTCTAGTCTCAAACCACACTAAAAACACACTATTGTCCCTCAAACATACACTAGAAAGCTACAAGCTATAGATGACTCGCTGATCATTCAAGCTCACTCCAAAACTAGTTTAGCTAGGGAAAAGAGAGGTTTATATAGCTTGGATGGATGGGAGATGGTTCCTCTCATCATGGGAGAAGGTCTTATCTCTTGAGTTTGTTCCATCCTAATAGGGGAAAGGAGCCCAAACTGACTTCCTTGGCTCCATTCGGCCCAACCATCTACTAGACTTTCATTAAGAAGCTTCTAGACATGGAAGCTTCAACTCCATATTTAAAAAACCTTCCAAAAGAGGATCGGTGTGACTGGAAAAGGGCTCAATCGCTCCGTACGGCGTGAGGGATAGTTTTAATCTCTGCAAATCAACGCGAGGAGGAAACTGGTCAGTAACATCGGTCTTGTAAACTGGGATAAAAGGAAGATTCTTGGGAAATGATGCAAAGGGGAACTATTCTGCTTATGAAGAGGAACATATTGGGAGTTTCTTCATGATGGGAAAGCATGTCGAGTTCACTGTAGAGGTCCTCCATGATCATGGACGGGGAGTACAGGGACAGTGACAAAATGTTGTGTAACACTAGGAGAAGCTGATTGGGTAGATTGTTTTGTATAGTTTGTTTACTTTGTAAAATTGTCAAATACTTAATGTACATTCCGTTTTGGGTACTTTGTAAAGTGAAGACAAGAATAATCACTTATTTGCGACAAGTATGTTTTTCTTTGACATGTCATGTTATTTTGGCTTGTTAATGAGTCCAATTGTTTGAGGACTTTTTGGGATGAACATTTGTATGTCGTCCAATATGTCTACAATTACGTCATGTACTCATTGATACAAGTGTTTCAAGATGAATCTTGTTGTGAATGAAATATTTGATAAATATTGTATAGAAAATGACTATGTTTATGTGGACAAAGCCAAATGTGTCATTGAATAAATGCAGCCAAAGTACCTTAGAGTACAAGTGAAATTTGAGGACAGTAAAGCAAAGTTTGAATCAGTGCATGGCAAGCATTGAGTTGCTTCTGATTTCCAAGATGGAAAGTCAAGTTTGTCTTCAGCAAAGAGGAACTTCAAGATGAAGTTTGTTTGAGCCAAGAAAGATGATTTTGGAGAGAATGTTCAGATTCCATTCATCGAAGTTTTTGTTCCTACATGTTTATAATAATTGTGGCTCAATTCTTGACAGGAAAGTAAGGACTTCATGCAGAGGATAGGTGGAGTACCTTGATTAGAGCTTGAAGGCACCAATTGAAACAGAACATGAAGGATTGAGATCGAGAATTTTTATGAGCTTTTTCCTCATTTTTTTGCTAGGAGGAAATAAAATTTTGGGGTCCAAAAGTTCCTAGTGGGGAGGTATGATCCAGAGATCAAAATTTGGCTAAAAAATGAAAGTGCATAGAATCTTTCGAAAACAACATCAAGTCATAGTGTTCATCGTTCTGATTCCAACGACGCTTGAATCGCCTCAATCCGATGTCGTATGACAAGGTTATGATGTTCTGAAGTTTTTGGCTAACAACCATTTTTTTTACAAGTAGGCAGATTGGGCTATTGACTGGATAGTCTGTACTATTGATGTCATGATGACATCAGCATGCCAGCTGGGTGTACGTGGACCAACCAGAACTTTCCAAGTGTCAAGTTCGTACATGTGTGAGTTAGTTGTATTTGATTGGTCAAAGTCATTTTGGTGGCCTAATGGGAAGCTGCCACATGGCCCAACCAGAGACCACCACATGGTGCCTTGTTATTGGTCAAAAATTTATTATTGAGCCTGGAGGCCTCGACAGGGATCGATCGGGCACGGTCCTACACATAAAATCCGAGACTTACTATTAGGCTAGGATGATGGTTCTTAATAAACCGTGTCCGCCACATATATTTGAAGAGTATGATTTGGCGCATTGGGAAGAGGGGTCGAGCATTAGCCCTGAACCCCTGTCGTGTCACCCTCCATAGGACCTGGCGATGGAGAAAAAGTTGGATTATCAATAGGGACTAGTCCTGGGTCATTGCCCATTCATATGACCCTATGCAAGCTAAGGAAGGTGCTACTAGAACGGGGCGAGGATTCAGCCCCAACCCTTGGTGCTATGAGGCGTTGAGTCCAACAGAGGCAATAGTTAAGGCCAACTCCAATCACATGGTTAGGTGCGTAACCACCAGCAAACGTTCAGGGGCAAGCAGTTGCCTCGACCCTTGGGCACATCACCACTCCACGTGACCACAACCCCAAAGAAGAAGGCACCAGTGTCAACAGGGGCAAATTGTTGACCCCCACCCTCGGGCTTGTGGGCACCCACATGACCCTATTTTTGCGCACAATGGTTGCTGGGAAAATTAATGAAGTGAAAAAATGCACTAATGGCAGGCAAAAATATCGCCTCCTGAACTGTTTAAAGGACGAAAATGTTGCACATTTAGCAGGTTTTGTCAAATTGAGGGACAAATAATAGAAGAAACTTGGGAGAGCCATGACTTGATAAGTTTTTGGTTTTTTTAGCCCCAAAAGAGCCCAGATAAGGGTTTTTGGGCATTCTGAATCCATTGGCAGCCTCAATTTACTAACATGATCACTTCTGGAAGGACTTTTTGTAGGATTGAGTCTTTTAGTTATAAAGACAATTAATGGTTTGAAGTTGTCTTGAAGGCCTTTTGATCATGGATAGAACCTTGTAGGGTTTTCCAACCTTCATATTTTATCTGCAACAATTGTGAATTATATGGTGCAACTCTTCTTTATCTTTTCTCATTATGTCTTTTTAGGAAAGATCTTTTTAGTACTTCAATGTGGAGTTGTTGTACATTTTATGCTCAATTTTCATGTGGAGTACAGGGACTTGATGTGAGAGCCCTTTTCATGTTGACCTTTTTATGATTGACTATAGGTGGTCATACTTTTAGATTGATAATTATTTACAGGAGAATATTTCCTTGAAGGGGAAACAAGCCACTCATTTGTCAACTAATTTCATGTACTCTTTTATCATTGAAATCTATGGAGCGGTATAGCTATGTTAGCAAGCCTGAAGATGTAGCCCAGGAGGGGTGAACTCTGTCATCAAATTATGTTTTGCCTCTCTTCATGTTTGCCTTTTGAGTTACATGTGAATACGTTGCTTGTTTAAATTTCATATGAAAACTAACTCATCATCCTTGAAGGGATCATAAAACTTGTTAATAAGACCCATTTTGCTTACTTGCAAAGCGTCAAAGGACGGTCAATTTTTTGGAAGGATAAGTTCTCCTCCAATTTCAGATCAACCATACCTTGTCTTAGGTTATTAACTTCCACAAGATCCATAAATTCATCCACAAATGTTTTTTATGTTTGAATACAACACCCATGAGGTTATTTGAACTCCATTTCAACATAAACTCACTTGATAAAGTTGTTAAAGTAGATATTTGATTATATTAAAGAAAAGGAATGAAGACTAACTGCATGCTTGTTATTGTAGTGGTCTTGCCAACACCTTCACTGCTTCACATGATGACCATGATTTTAGGGGTTTGGCCAGCTAACTATGGTCTTTTGTTCCATTGCAAAATGCTCCAAGCCCCCCATCATTGCCTTCTTGCTCTTGGGGTTAGGGCCGAAGTTCTTCGTTTTTGAGGAAAGCAAAATATTTGAAACAAAGACCTTTGCCCTTGTCAAGAGAGCGTAAGAGGCATTGAACAAGAAATGTAGCCAAAAAACGCAGCAATGCATATTTAAATTCCATGAGATAACACATTGGAGTAATAACCCCTTAGTTAGATGGTTAGAAAAAAACCATCTGATTTAGACAACTCTTCTTTGTTCTTTCTTGTATTCCATAAAATCTTCCTCATTAATTTGCCCATTCACCTAAAATTTTACTATAATTATTGAACTGCGATAAATACCCTCAACCATCTACTAAACTTAGCCACCTTTTTACTCAAATAACCTCATTATTGTGCTTGACGTCCTTACCTTGTCTTAAAACTTCAAGAGAAGTGACTCATTAGTGAAATCCAAACTTACTTCTTCAATGTTGGTACTGCGATCTGTTGATAACTATGATGCAATCAACTTTGTGTTAGTAGCTAGCAAGCCATTGTTCCTATTCGCTTCAATCAATACATAATCTACAAGAGGTTCCACTATGATATCCTTTGATTCTGATGTTGTATCATTCCATCTCCTTTTCAATTATTACAATGCTGTTGTGTATTGAAATTTGTCGTTGAACTCCATTGTACCACAACTTGAGAAAGGGTAGCAGGGTTCCAAAAGTAGTTGATTACAAAAGTAGGCATGTGCTTGTGTGGTTGAGTAACCATGAGTAACCATAACTGTTGTCTCACATGAATAACCATAACTACACAACACCTCGCACCTTATTTCATCCTGTTTTGTACATGTCCACTTTACATACAATGTAAGACGTGTGGAGTTGTACATTCTTGAATTTTTAATTATAATCACCTCAAATTAATGAAAATTTTATTGTAATCACCTCAAATTAATGTTAACTTAAATTTAGTAAGATGTTTTTATACATATAATATTATGCTATTGTTTAATATGATAATTGTTTTAAACATATCTTTACATGGAAAATTTATATAAACAATGATTGAGTGAGAATTTGGAACGTTGCAACCTAGATAAAGGCATCCATGCTCCTTCAACCATGGTGTTGTACTTTCGTAAAAAAATTATTATAATAATCTCAAATTAACGATTTTTTTATTATAATTGATTGAGTGTGAATTTGGAACGTTGCAACCTAGGGTTAGGTACGTACAAAAATAAGGGTTAAGTGATTCTAAATTCCTTGAACGAAAAATGAAAATCTATTGAAAATAAATGTTTAAATGAATGAGAACAAAACAAATGAAAATGAAACAAAGATCTACTGAATGTGTGTAGGGTTAGGTGATTTGAAATTCCCTTATTTATGTTGCAACGACGGATTCCGAATGTCTCTAGGGTTAGGTACATATATAAACCAATGACGAATATTTTTCCTACAATGATGAGATAATTTTAATAAATCCGAAAGAAAATACTATTATAACACTGTTTTTTTTTGTAAGCTTAGTAGGACCTTTCATTCATTCAATTGCAAAAAGCAGGTTACATCCATGAAAGACGTTCCATGGCCTCAACCTGCCCAGTGGGAAACCAAATGTGTTGGCCATCATAATGCATTATAATCCATCCAAAATATGAGGTTCTTAAGTCTGTCATACGCAACCTTATAGGCCCGAATGTCTATAAACTAGTTCACCCTTAACACGCTAACATAAGTACTACTAATCGACATATACATGATCAAAATAAACAAAAAGGAAACTGCTTGTTATTATTCATCAGAGGACTCCACCGAAGCTGGGTCCTTAGCTCTAGAACCCGGTAATTTGATCGAGGAAGGCACATAATGTGCTTCTCAATACGACCAAGACGAACATTCTACTGCTGAATTTAAAATTGAACAAGTTGGAATTCTTTCTGAATTTCCTGGAACCCGAGGTCAGATTTAACAGATCCTGTAAAGTTCATAATAGCTCAAGCTATTATACTCTTCAGTAGCCAATAAAGATGCACAATCTGCTTATACTGAGTGAGCCTGCCTCGGGTATGGCCTGGGTTAGGGACCAGTAAACACCAATCCTCCAGTTGCACTTCATGCTCAGCTCGTTGGTTGAGGTCTGCCTCCCAAGCCACAATCAATTGCCTCACCTACACATGAGTGCTTTTAGTATACGCTTGAGCCACTGCATTGATATGTTAGGCGTCCGTTTTGTGACCACTCCGCCTCAGTGGTTGCGATGAGGAGGATCCTCGCCCACCTTTGTGCCCAACCTTTCTACTGCGCCCTCGAACCCCAGTTCCCGATGAACCAACACCTAAAGATGGGCGAGCCATATCTGCCAACCACCACTTCACCACAATATACTCGTCTACCCAAACCAACCAAACCATAGATCAAACAAAGAGCAACGATATGCAAGCTAAGCGAGATCCAAAATTAATTAGACCTGACACATATTCATATGACAAGAGTAGGAAGAAAATGACATCAGGCCTAGGCCATATAAGAACATAACAGGTTCGAGAGGGCCAACCACCAACGTTTCTTTTAAACAATCACTAGTACCTTGTGCTCAAACATCTCTCATAACATAAATAAACTAGGGATGGTCTATCTCCATAGAAGGGAGGAGCTACAAACTAACTCCTTGAACCAATTCCCATATATAAACATACCAAAATGATATAAAACCAGAAATGACGAGATAATTGAGATTTAAAAAAACCATTATATCCAATCACATAAACAACCATTCCCATTGGGTGAGTATTCCTTCCAGAAAAGACAAGCAAACTAAATTGTTCCATACATTCCCATTCGAAGCAGTAAAATACCATATAAGATGGACATTGACATAGAAACAATAGATGCAAGATAAAATCTAGCGACACAAACATGCTCGCTTGTAAAATAGGTATGTCCAGGTCGCATAGTCAACCAATTGCAAGAGGGGTCAACTACCTTGAATGCAGCATTCACAATTATAGTTTGTCGCAGGCGGGGAGGGGTCAAAAGAAACAGAACATACCCGTTTACCAACGCCATGAACTCGTAGCCGTTGTTATCCCACAAACAAAGCCTACTTTCCTGATCCAGGTGGATGTTGGTGGCCACCCACCTATCCCACTTGGATCCCCACAACTGTCTCTTTCAGTTTTTCAGTTTCCTTAATTGTAGCACAACTTACTATTTTTAGCAGTTTTTCTGGTCCTAAACTTTTGGAGCCGTTTTGAGGCCCTAAATGACGTTTTTTGGGAAATCTGGGAGCAACATGGGTCCATGGATCGATGTTGCTCTTCCTAAAGTTGTAGTGCTCGAATAGATATTTCTAATGAGCTATTGTACGTGTCAAATGAAGATCGGTGCCAAAGTTACGACCCCAGGAAGTTGATGTATCAACTTACCCAAAACGAGGCCCACAATTTGGCGTTTCATCTTCTAGGGTTAGGTTTTGGGATGTGAAGGGTTTTCCATTGTTTCTCAACAATAAATAAGCCTTCCATTTCTGTTTGTAAGCATATTTCAGTATTTTACATTAATGAAATGAAGTATTATTTCCGCCGCATCTCTGTTTTTATGGTTATCTATGTGATTTGTTGTGTTCTTGTTTAAATCTGGATCAGTTGTATCAGAGTGGTCTGCTTTTTCATTTTTTTGCTTTGCATGTCCACAACGAGGTTGGGATATAAGGAGTTAGGGCTTGAATTGATCGAACCTTTGCAAGACCAACCTCGCAAATCCCGATGGCCTCCCATGGCGGATGAAAAGAAAGACGAGGGGGTAGGAGATCCTATCAAAATCTTGCTCGAAGAAGCCCTCAAGTGGCAAAGGAACGCGATGATGGACAATTTTGCCCAGATCCTTCAGCGGCTACCCAGAGGCGACGCATTGGCTTCCAACAGCTACTTTGGAAACGCCACACCCTTTAAGGTACAAGTTAATTTTGAAATCCCCATCTTCGAGGGTCAAATAAACGAAAATGTCGTATATAAATGGTTAAATCTGCTAGAAGGTTATTTTTTTGTTCATGACTTTTCCAGCCAACAAAAGATCACTTTCGTACTTCTCAAAGCATCCCCCCACGTTAAGGACTGGTGGGAAACCTACTACAAGCAGAAGGATGAAAGTACGGGCTCACTATTTTCAGCCGCACCCACTTGGAATTCATTCCGGGATGCCATCAAGGAGCAGTACTACCCTGTCAAAAGCTATGAGGACAAATACATAAAGTGGACCACGCTGTGGCAGGGAAGGGACCAAGATGTGTCGGAGTTCACAAACATTTTTCATACCCTTCGCACACAGTTGGGTATCAAGGACTCTGAGCTACATTTGGTACTCAAATACCGCGGCTGCCTACACAGATACATCCAGGAAGAGATGGAGTTCCTGAACATCTCCTCACTCGGCATGGTGTACCGATATGTTGTCAAAATCGAGCAAAAGTTCAAACAGAAGAAGCGAGACTTTGGATCTGCGAATCCGAAGACCAAAGGACAAAGCCAATGCGGGGTGACCCAATACAACCCGTCGAAGCCCCAAGAAAAGAACAACACCATGAAGTCGAAGAAAGACACAGGAAAGTGGTGTGAGTTCCACAAGAGCCTCACTCACAACACAAGTGAGTGTCGGACCAAGCAGTCACTGGTGGCCGAGTTGAAGGCTTCAAAATTAGATGCATGTTCCGACCCTGAGTCAGAACCCAACAAGGGGAATGGTAAAGGGAAGCAGATCATTGATGCTGAGCCCAACGTCAATATTGCCACTGCCAAGATCCAGAAGAATGAGCCCGAAGATCTAGAGGAGGGGGAGCGTCTTTTCCACTCACAGATGTGGGTGAAGGGTTCGCTGCTACAATTCATTGTCGACAATGGCAGCCAAAAGAACCTCATTTCAGCAGAGGTCGTGAAGCGGTTGGGCCTACCGAATACACCACACCCGCAGCCGTACAATATCGTGTGGCTTCACCAAGGATGAGATCTCCGAGTTCGCCAACAGTGTCGCCTTCCCTACAGCATCAAACCCTTCACAGACGAGGTATTGTGTGATGTTGCACCTCTGGATGTTTGTGATGTACTATTTGGCCATCCATACTTGTGGAGGCAACATGCTGTGTATGAGTCAAGGCCTTGCACTATTATTATTACTTTGGGTATTTCATTATATAGGATACCGGAGGTAGCCCCATCTACTGCCACCTCTTTGATCTTTGCTAAGAAATGTCGCAAGTTCGTTTCCCAGACTAGGAAATTCATTTTCTGTCTGGTTTGCTACCAAAGTAAGGGGGAGATTGTAGCTACATCCATGACCCCCGCGAAGGGTTCCTCCATGCAGCAACAGTAGCAAAGGGATACGGTCATGACAGAACATAGGAACAACTTATTCTCACCCACAGGGGTACCACACAAGCTTCAGGTGGGCAACAAAGTCTGGTTGCATTTGCAGAAAGAACGCCTTACAAGAGCCCATTAAAAGCTTTGACCACGTCGACATGGTCCTTACACCATTACCAAGGATGTGGGAAATAATTCTTTGGAGCACAACATTCCTCCATTCCTTTGCTTGCACCAAGTGTTCAATGTGTACCACCCTCGACCATGCTTCCCACCATTACTGGACACATCCGAGATTGCAAAACAACTCACCAGGGACCAAGTTCAGCAGATGAAGGAACTCAATGCAATGGGTACCATTGCTTCCTGGGGGAGGAATGATCCAGGTGGATGTCGGTGGCCACCCACCTATCCCACTTGGACCCCCACAACTGTCTCTTTCAGTTTCCTTAATTGTAGCACAACTTACTATTTTCGCAGTTTTTCAGGTCCTGAACTTCCGGAGCCGTTTTGAGGCCCTAAACAATGTTTTTTGGGAAATCTGGGAGCAACGTGGGTCCATGGACGAATGTTTCTCTTCCCAAAGTTGTAGTGCTCGGATAGATCTTTCTAACGAGCTATTGTACGCATCAAACAAAGATCGAGTGCCAAAGTTACGACCCCGGGAAGTTGATGTACCAACTTACCCAAAACGGGGCCCACAATTTGGCGTTTCATCTTCTAGGGTTAGGTTTTGGGATGTGAAGGGTTTTCCATTATTTCTCAACAATAAATAGGCCTTCGAGCCTCATTGTAACACAATTCAGAGGCATGTAACCGCCACATCTCTTCTCAGAGATAAGCTACCATTGCCCCAACTGGTTTATTTCCATTTCTGTTTGTAAGCATATTTCAGTATTTTACATTAATGAAATGAAGTATTATTTCCGATGCATCTCTGTGTTTATGGTTATCTCTGTGATTTTGTTGCGTTCCTGTTTAAATCCAGATCATTTCCAAGCTCGCCACCAAAAAATAAAGACCTAGATACCTCCGCTTGATGCTTGAAGCCACACTATACCACAAAGCGAGTGCATGGAATGGGTTGCATGCCTTCACCACTTGGAGGTTAAGCGCGCGACGATGAATTACTCCCGCCTTAAACTCTCCCACGCGACCTACCTCCTTGCCAACCTATTCACACATACAATGTATTGGTAGGTGCTGCCCTTCAGTGTTGCCTCCCATCTTGTCACCTTTAACGAGAGTCCCAAGAGGGACTGTGCGCTGGCACAGACCCCGATTGGGGATACTTTTTAAAAATTTTATTATCGTAAAGATATCAGACTATTAAATTTTCATTATAATACTTTAATGAATGCTTTTAATTTTCTATATATGAAAAATGATAATTAAAAATAAATTATAATTTAAGTGGTTGAAAATTAATGCAATATTGTTTAAATAGCTAAAAATTAGTGTGATAATGTTTAAGTAGTTGAAAATTGATGTGATAATGTTTAACTGTGACTAATTATAATTTAAGTGGTTAAAAATTAATATGATAATGTTTAACTAAAAATTAATTAGTGTGATAATGTTTAATTGTAACTAATCTTACTCGACTAAAAACTATTGGTAACGAGATCATGTACTGAAATTTTCTATTCCTTCTGTATACCTTTATTACTAGTAATATATTAATTACATGAATTCATACTCTCCTCATGACTACTCCAATTGCACCAAATCAATATTAACTTATAAGTAAAAAGGTAATAAGCAATATTTCAAAGTAATCGAAATAGAACTGATCACAATGGGATTACTGATGACTAATCCAAGAGCTGGTTGGTAACCTACTTAATTAAATGGTCTTAGTCAATGAAACCGACAACTTGAAGACGCGTGGCATATTCACAGTGAAGATGCCCAAACAATTTAACATTAGTTTAAGTAGGAAGGGAGGAGGTTAAGCGTGCGATGACGAATTGCTCCCGCGTTAAACTCTCCCATGTGACCTACCTCCTCGCCAACCTGTTCACACATATAATGTACTAGTAGGAGCTGCCCTTCCGCATTGCCTCCCATCTTGTCACCTTTAATGAGAGTCCCAAGAGGGACTGTGTACTGCGCACACCTCGATTGGGGATATTTTTTTAAATTTTTATTATAGTAAAGATATCAAACTATTAAATTTTCATTATAATACTTTAATGAATGCTTTTAATTTTCTATATAAAAATGATGATTAAAAATCAATTATAATTTAAGTGGTTGAAAATTAATGCGACAATGTTTAAATAGTTAAAAATTAGTGTGATAATGTTTAATTGTGAGTAATGTTAATACTTTAATGAATGCTTTTAATTTTCTATATAAAAAATGATAATTAAAAATTAATTTATAATTTAAATGGTTGAAAATTAGTGCGATAATGCTTAAGTGGTTGAAAATTAATGTGATAATGTTTAATTGTGACTAATTATAGTTTAAGTGGTTAAAAATTAATATGATACTGTTTATCTAAAAATAAATTAGTGTAATAGTGTTTATTTGTAACTGATCTTACTTGACTAAAAACGATTGGTAACGAGATTATCTACTGAAACTTTCTCTTCCTTCCGTATAACCTTTATTGCTAGTAATATATTAATTACATAAATTGATGATGATGATGATGATGATAATGGTTAACGTCCACTGAGACCAAAATGGTATATCAGACCTATAATTTTCTTAGTTTTTAATTGTCTGGCTCCTCGTCTTTCTTGGCGAGATTGATGATGTAGCTTTCTTTTTTTCTCTACGGTCTTCCAACTTCCTTTATCTTGCATCTCCTTGATCTCTTCTTTTTCTTGGGACATTGATGTCTTAGCTTTGAGATCTATTGTGTTCGTCCTTTTGAAGATAGTCGGAGAAGAAGTTTGGTCTAGGAGATCTGCTTTGCTGTTAGATGAAGATTTATTTTGTGCGATATTCGAATCCTCATAACCGTTGATGCTTGAGAGGACGGGGCTTTCTCCATGCTTGCCTTGAGAGTTGTTTCTTTCTTGCCCAAATTCTTGTGATTTAGAGTTTTCTCTAGAGAATTCTTCTTTGATGACAATGTAGTGTTCGTTTTGTGCCCCTTCCCACCATGTAGATCTGTGGTGGTTTTTTCTAGCAGAATTTTTCTGGGAGGCTTTTGGGCAATTTTTGACTAGATGGCTTGTCTCAAAGCAGGATCGGCATCTGAAGAGGACACTTTCATAATCGAGTTTCTGGTTCCACACATAGTCTTTACTTGTTAGGTTTATTTCAGCTGGGAATTCGGCGCTGAAGTCCATTTCCACACAGATGCGTGCATAGGTGGTTCTGGCATATTCCTCTGTTTCTGGGCACCTGCAGTAAAATTTCCCAATTGCATTTCCAATGGCTTTTAGCGAGGAGAGATTCCAGAGATGCAAGGGTAGGCTTGGCAATCTCACCCAAACTGGTGCTGAGGTTATGACTGCTGTTGAGGGGTCGAATGATGGGTTCCATGGCTTCATGAATAGGCCTGAGTTTTCCTAAAACCAAGGGCCGGAATCTAGAATACATTGTCTGCTTTCAGGATTTTCAAAATCTACTATAAAGAAACCCCTAGCACAGGGCTAGATATTAATTTCATCAGAAATGACAAGCTTCCATACCTCCGAGATCCAATTGTGGAGAGCTGTCAGCGATGACGAAAAACCATTGAACCGACAAATTAGGGCACTTTCGAAAAACTTCAAAGCCTCATTGAGTGCGGCTTGAACCACCTGGACAGTGGGAACTGGGTCTTTACTGACGATATGGGCAGGAGCTTGCCCTCCAGAAGCGGACGGAACTGAGCCAACAACTATTTTCGTGAAGCTGGGAGCCATATTTTCCCGTAGAAATAAGGCAGAAGATTAGAGACAGATCTAGCCGCAGAAAATTAGATCTACAACCCAGCCGCAGAGAATAAGGCAGAAGATTAGATCTAGATCTAGTTCTAGCCGCAGAAGATTAGATCTAGAACGCAGCCAAAATTTAAAGTAACTTCAAACCTTACTAACTTTATTAACCCAACTACACCAAATCAATATTAACTTATAAGTAAAAATGTAATAAGCAATATTTCAAAGTAATCGAAATAGAACCCGATCATAATGGGATTACTGATACCTAATCCAAGAGCTCGTTGGTAACCTACTTAATTAAATGCTCTCAGTCAATGAAACCGACAACATGAAGACACATGGCATATTCACAATGAAGATGCCCAAACAATGTAACGTCAGTTTAAGTAGGAAGGGAGGAGGTTAAGCGCACGACGATGAATTACTCCCGCCTTAAAGTCTCCCATGCGACCTACCTCCTCGCCAACCTGTTCACACATACAATGTACTGGCAGGAGCCGCTCTTCCGTGTTGCCTCCCATCTTGTCACCTTTAACGAGAGTCCCAAGAGGGACTGTGCACTGGCACACACCGCAATTGGGGATATTTCTTTTAAATTTTTATTATCGTAAAGATATCAAACTATTAAATTTTCATTATAATACTTTAATGAATGCTTTTAATTTGCTATATAAAAAATGATAATTAAAAATCAATTATAATTTAAATAGTTGAAAATTAGTGTAATAATGTTTAAGTAATTAAAAATTGATGTGATAATGTTTAATTGTGACTAATTATAATTTAAGTGGTTAAAAACTAATATGATAATATTTAATTAAAAATAAATTAGTGTGATAATATTTAATTGTAACTAATTTTACTCGACTAAAAACTATTGGTAACGAGATCATATACTAAAATTTTCTATTCCTTCCGTACACCTTTATTACTAGTAATATATTAATTATCAATGTCACTACTCCAACTGAAATTTTCTATTCCTTCAGTATACCTTTATTGCTAGTAATAAATCTTCGGTATACCTATCACTACTTTAACTGCACCAAATCAATATTAACTTATAAATTAAAAAGGTGATAATATTTCAAAGTAATCGAAATAGAACCGATCTCAATGGGATTACTGGTACCTAATGCAAGAGCTGGTTGGTAACCTGCTTAATTAAATGCTCTCAGTCAATGAAACCGACCACGTTAAGACACGTGGCATATTCACAGTGAAGACGCCCAAACAATGTAATGTCGGTATAGGTAGGAAGGGAGACGGGAACGGATGGTGGAGATCGCGGACTTCGAAGGTTAGTGGTCCTTGGCTTTATATGACATTTTCGTTTCTGAAACCCAAGTCTAATAAACCGGAGGCGGTTTTTACTGCCATGGGAAGATGGATCTGTGTGGGGTATTTACGCTGGCCTTCGCTTCTTCCACGGTAAAATTGTACCCTCTGAATTAATTATACGCCTTAAAAACGGCTTTTCTGGGGATAATTTTCGAAGTATTGTCGAGCTCAAACGGGTTCATCTCTGGATCCGTTTGTTAAATGGATTTCTGAAGCCAAAACGATGTTTGGATGTTTTCTGGATACGATTCGGAGTCTGTAGTACAAGCATCAATGCGAAGTTTCTCTTTGGTTTTCTATATTTTGTGGTGAGTCGGGGTACTTAGGGCATCTGTTTGGAAAATTTTGGTTTTTCTGTCCATTTTAAATATGAGCTTTTGTGAAAATTTGGGTTTATCCATTTCGCGGGTCTTGGACAACATTTGAAATCTATGGGCATGAGAATTAGTAAAAAATATAAACAGAAAAATGATGGATCCGAGGTTTGATTTATATACTTCCAGAAACAGACACGGACGTCTGGGGTTTCACCGTATAAGCCGTATTTTCTGGCTCTGTGTTTTTATTTTTATTTTCAGTTGATGATTGATTTATTTAGGGGTTTGTATGTAAAACTGTACGGCTTTGCAAATGAACAACAACAAATATATCGACAGATCTTGGAAAAACAAAAAGAGGAATTGCTAAAAACTAAAGAACTTTTGATAATTAAATATAAATACGAACTGTTTTTAGAAAGGTACATGTGAATCAAACTTTATAGACAAAAAAATCTAAAATATGGGAAAATAAATAACCAAAAATTAAAGAGTTTTCATTAATCAAAACTCAAAATATCCATTAAATGACGTTGGGACCTGGTAGACTGTTCAATACTCCACAACGTGACCAGTGAACGGAACTCCCTTGGCAGTGTCATTGATTTTGTTAATCTATTATTATTTTAATTTTTCCCCTTCTGGGGCTGATCTCAATTTGTTAGGTCGATATTTCCTACAGGCAATTTTGCGTGGGAACTCCCTTGGCAGTGTCATTTATTTTGTGGATCTCTTATTATTTTAATTCTTACCCTTTTGGGCTGATCTCAATTTGTGTGGTCGATATTTCCTACAGGAAATTTTGAGTATTTAAGCCGGAAGCTTTGTCTGTGTTTTGCCCCGTGGAACGAGGTGTGGTTGCTATTTTGCATAGCGAAGCTGTATTCAAAGATGGCCAGAAAGTTCCGCGCAAAGCCACGTCGCAGGGGGAATCAGGAAGATGTGAGAAGACGGAGACGAGGGAAGCGGCGGTTTGCTGAAGATGCATCAAACAGTTCTGATGAAGACTACGTATTTGATGAAGAAGAAGAGGATGATGACGACGAGGGTTTCTCGAGTGAGGTAAATGAGTCTGATGAAGAAGAAGAAGCACAAAGCACCTCAAGTGAAGACAGCGAAGAACTTTCTGATGCAGGAAAATCGAGAAAACCAAGGCCAATCAATAGTAAATCCAATGGAAAAGCACCAACATTGAAGGGAAATCCAAGAAATCGTGCAACAAAACGGGTGAAAATATCATCAAGTGACGATGAAGATTTTGAACCGGATTTGAGTTCCACCACAGACGATGATGAATATGATGACGACAGTGAAGAAGAGGAAACCGCTGTGGTGCGGAAATCCCGACAGAAGACAAAACGAGTAACAAAATCCAAGAGATCGGGCACTCGGAAGCCGAAGACAAAAAAGAAAAGGGCATCTGTAAGTAAAAGATCCGTCCGAAAGAAGAAGAAAAGGAACACTGCATCGCAAAAATTTGCCAGCAAACGAAGGAAAACAACAGCAGCGTCACATAAATCTGTCAGAAATGTGGACCGTTCTGATTCTGTTTCAGATGCATATTTCGTAAAACCACCCAAACGTGCCAGGTCTCAAAGAAAATCCTCCAGAAATGAAGAGTCGGAGTGGAGTGCTGACTCCCTTTCAGATGAACATTTTGTAATACCAACCAAGCGTGCCAGGTCTCAAAGAAAATCCACCAGAAATGAAGAGATAGGGTGGAGATCTACGCGTAGGAGAAAGAGCATTCCAGAGCCAGATTTTAGTTGCTCTGAATCAAATGCTGATTATGCAATCTCAGAAGAAGATAGCGAACCCTCATATCGGTCTCATGGATGTACGAAAACTGCAAGTCTTTCAATGAGATCATTATCAATTGAAAAACAAGAAATTGTTTCATACGGCAAAGACCAGCAGAAGAAGTACACTAGTTTGCTTGAGGGAAAGCTTAAAAAAGAAGAAGGGTGGAGAAGAAAAGGAAAACAAAAGGCTGAAGAATCAGAACATGCCGTGGATTCAGAATTCTCAAAGCCAGTTTGTGGAATCTGTTTATCAGAGGATGGGAAGCCTAGCAGGGGTAAATTGGATTGTTGTGATCATTATTTTTGCTTTGCTTGTATCATGGAATGGGCAAAGGTGGAGTCTAGATGTCCAATGTGCAAACAACGTTTTCGGACTATATCAAAGTCTTCAAAGTCAGGGAAAGGATTACGTGGGACAACGATTCAGATTCCAGTGCGAAATCAGGTATGCTCTTTACTCGCGGATGTTGTTTTGAAACTTTTATATTTTGTTGTCACAGTCGAGTGATTTGCTTATCTTTTCTAGATGTATCAAATGAAGGGGACGGTCATTTTGTTTATGTGCTTAGATAGTGTCTTAATCTATCACATTCACTTTGGTGCTGGTTGCGTTGTTTCTGATGCCAAATTATCCTCTATAAATAATGACAACAGCAATCATGAAACCGTTGCTCTTTTCATTCAAACTTTTTTGGTCACTAATCCAGGCAATAATCTTTTCATTCTTTATAGGTTTTTCAGTATTGAAATAGAGATTGGCATTATTTGGTATAATGAAATAATGTAAGATCAAACTCTCTAATCTCATTGGTACAGTCTCTAAAACACGAACACCTGCTCAGATTCTCACCTGTCTGCTGTAGGCAGATAGAAAATCTGCTACCAATTTTAGTGGATAGTGTGTCAATCACACTCAAAGCACTTAGTTAAATGGAAGCCAAACAATCCACAGGATGATTTTATCATTAAAATTGTTATGCTGATAGGCATGCCTATTTCAGAATAGGCCTTTCAGAATTTTAGTTTAATTATCAATAATTATTAGGTGGATGGTGGAGATTTGACCTCATGGAATATGCTGGAATATTCATAGTAGTATAAACTAATCGAGAGTTAAGATTTATCTCCAAGTTAGTTATGCTCTTTCAATTAATTTATCTCAAATTAATTAATTAAGGAAAATGTCGTATTAACACATCATATTGGGTATGTGGTGTTGACAGGCCATGGTATTGTAACAAAAGCTATTTATTTACAAGTTAAGAATTTCCATCATAAGTGTGTTTGAATCTCCATGGTTAAGAATATTGTTTAAATAGTATATTAATTCCTTTTATAATTTATAATAATAATGATCTAAAATAAAGTTATAATTTAGGTAATTTTATGATTTTGTTTAATCTGAGCAATGTGAGAAGTATCTTGGGCTCAGTTTTTTAATGCCTATTGGCATTTACCAGCCATTTAATTTATATGGCTACGCTAGTATTATAAGTTATAACATTCAAGTGATCAGTGAAAGTACAGAGATGCAACTCAATTACATTTACTCTCTGCATCAGAAAGTTAAAGTTATCCTTATGCACAAGATTAAGAAAACAATAACAAAAATAAAAAGAAACAGTCCTTTGCCTCTGACACAGCAATAGGTTGAGTGGTCTCTTCTTCAGGGACAGATTCTTTGTCAGCTCTATTCTTAGGAATTTGTCCTTTTTGCTGCCCAATCTCCTCGTCAATTTCCTTCAATCTTTACCCAGTGATCTTTGTTATCAGGAATCATGCTGCAATGCCCAGCAATTCGTATCAACTGCTCCAGTGATCTTCTTGTTCAGAGATTCTTCTCAAATGCTGTCCTGAAAGTTGCGTCCTTCTCCTCTAGAGATTCCACTGATTCTCTTAATTTGTTTTCCTCAACTAATTCTTCCCCTTCAGCCTTGTGATTTCTGGTCTCTCTTATAATTTCTTTTCCCAGCTATCAACTCTCTTGCAATGAATGTCTCAATTATAGCTGGAGTTGATTTCCATTCCGTCATCATTCAGTGAGATGTTAACACAATCAGCAATATTGCATTGCCATGCCATCACACTTGGCTGCATGTTTGTCAATTTACTATCTCTTTACTTTTGTCTTTATTTTTCCACCAGCATCAATCTGTCATCTTAGCTAGGGATGACTCTTTCTGTTTTGTTTTCACTGTGGCTCCAGTGTAATGGATGAATAAAATAAGTAAACAGTGTTTCTTGCTCTTCCTGACAGCTGTTGTTAGAATGCCACGTTCAAAGTGAGAGCTGGTGAAAGTAAGAGTGACCTCATGTGGGCTCAAATAAATCTCATGGAGATTGCCCAAAGTAAAAATCTTGACCGCAAACATAAGTTGCTGATTAAAACATGAAACAGAACCTCGAATTTAAACATGTGTTTTTGGTGATGCAGATCACCAATGGACTAGGGATGCTTTTGTAGCAGACTTCCCTGGTCACTGAAGGTGAGATTGTTGTTCATAAAGTTGGTGAATGGTAAATTTGGCCTTCATCCTCTGCCAACTTTGCGCAAGAGTCTGTAACTTCTCCTTCAACCACCGCTTCCACACTGTTCAGCTACCACATTCTTGAAAGCCTTATCAGCTTTATTCTTCATCTCTTTCTCAGATTCTCATTTTCCCTTTCCAATACGCTTCACGATTACTGCCTTTGCTACACCTGTTAGCTGCTTCCTGTTAATTTCACAATTCCTCTTACACCACACGGGGTTCTAATCCTTCTAGTGGACTTTAAGAGGCCTGTAGATGTTGTTCCACGATAAAGACGGTCCTTGTCTTCACAAGATAAAGCTTGCCTTAGAAATTTCCGAGTGTTATGAAACGATGTGTTTGGACCTCATTCAGCATATGACATGCACCTCCTAAATTTGGATCCTGTTTATCAGAGTTCAGCTGATTTACATGTTTCCCTCATAGTGGTTAGTGAACATTGTCAATTATGTTTTGTCTAACTAGGGGTTCCTGTTATATATACACAATTTTTTCCTCTTTTAGATTCCTTTAGCAAACGATGCCCTTCTCTTCTTTTCCGTCCTTGCTAATCCTCCCTGTGCATTCCCCCCGCAGACCTCTAGAGTTCATTTTGTTTGATGATGGGGATTTCGATGTATATAGTATATACTAGTCAGTGGATGCCATGGAGAACTAATCATCCTGGCCCACAGGAGAACTAATCATCTTGTTCCACAGTCGCCACGGAGAACAAGTCATCCTGGCCCACAGGAGAACTAATCATCCTGTTCTATAGTCGCCACGGAGAACAAATCATCCTGGCCCACAGGAGAACTAATCATCCTGTTCCACAGTTGCCATGGGAGAACTAATCATCTCGGCCCACAGGAGTACTAATCATCCTGTTTCACAGTTGCCACGGGAGAACAAATCATCTCGGCCTACAGAAGAACTAATCAGCTTGTTCATAGCGCACCACCAGGGGAGGGTGAGTCGCTCTGTGGTCGTATGTTGCTCCAATAAGTACCCCAAGCCCCCCAGAGCTCCTAGAGCTCAATGCATGCAACATGCAGGACCCTTATAAGAAGGTCTCTCAACGACTCCAAGTCGTTTGGGAAAGTCACAGATTTGACCTTTCCTTGGGACTTTGACAGCGTGTCTGCGACCTGTACATAGTCTCAATGCGATGGAGCCTCCTCGCTCATCGACTTACCATATCGCAGATAAGGCAGTATTTGATGTCTATCTGCTGGAGCAATCATCGAATATGGGATTCCACAATAATCGAATCCCCCCTCTAGTTGTCACAGAGAATCACAGTGGTATTCATCATGTGTACAAACAACTCACTTAAGAGCTTCTGCAACCATGCAGCTTCACACGAGATCATACTCGTAGCTATGTATTCGGTCTCGGTGGTGCTTATAGCAACCGACATTTGCTTCTTGCTCATCCATGATATCGAAGTAGAATCCAAAGAGAATCAGCATTGAGAAGTGCTCTAGTGATCCTCCACATTGCTTGCCCAGTCAGCATTCGAATAATCATGCTGTTTCATATTTTCGGCAGTGTATCTCAATCCATGAGAGATTGTGCCCTGAAGATATCTCAGAAGATTCTTGGCACCAATCCAGTGAGGCTCAATCAAATATGAGCTCACCATGCTAACTGCAAAACATAGGTCTGGACGGAAGTTCACCAAGAACATCAACGCGAATGAGTTTATGAAACTCAGAGGCATTTCCCAAATTTGGTCCGACATCACTACCATAAAACTTCTGAAAGTTAAGATCCTCGAGGTAGTCACAGGTTTGCAGTTTATCATTCCACATTCGGAATCCAACTCCCTCTAGTGATCCTCCACACTGCTTGCCCAGTCAGCATTCGAATAATCATGCTGTTTCATATTTCCGGCAGTGTATCTCAATCCATGAGAGATTGTGCCCTGAAGATATCTTAGAAGATTCTTGGCACCAATCCAGTGAGGCTCAACCAAATATGAGCTCACCATGCTAACTGCAAAACATATGGCTGGACGAAAGTTCACCAAGAACATCAACGCGAATGAGTTTATGAAACTCAGAGGCATTTCCCAAATCTGGTCCGACATCACTACCATAAAACTTTTGAAAGTTAAGATCCTCGAGGTAGTCACAGGTTTGCAGTTTATCATTCCACATCCGGAATCCAACTCCCTCTTACTTCTGCAAATGAGAGGGTCTGCACCTGTCAGAAATAGGTCGTCCTCATAAGGTGCCGGTATGAGAGGTCTATCATCCACAACCTTTGGGTAATGGTTTGGATTGATTTCATCCCTAGTGAATCTCAGCTTCATCAAATAGCTATCAATCCTCTCATACAACGCCCGGGGTGTTTTGCTTCAAGCCATAGAGGGCTTTCTTCTACCTGGATACATGAGATTCCCGATCATGAATCTCAAACTCCTCGGGTTGTTCCAAACCTGTGGACCTCCTGCATGAGGGGAATGGTCCCCTTATAAGATTTTCCTTTGGTACATCTCAGACATGTACCTTCATGCTCTACTTGAATTTAGACATCCCTATCACCATTTGACTCACATCAGGTAGGGCCCCAAAGGTAGACTTCCGGTGTTATAGATGCGATATGTCAATTGACATGATCCCCAATGGACCATCCTGCAACTTGATACAAATTGCCAACCCTGAAACCTTTGACTTCCATTTCCGAGATGGACACCAGGTTCTTCTTGCGATCAGGTACATTGGAGCATTTCAGACAGTGGAGGTTTTATTTGGTCAGTAAAAAGTCTGAGTTGCAAGACAGCGAGGTTGTTTCTCATTCCAGGAATTTACCCTTCTTGCTGCTCAGTGATTATTCCTTAACAATCTCCATCATTTTCAGTGGGGTGGTCTTCCTCAATTGCCCAGTGATATGCCTCAACTGCTCCAAGGATCTTCTTGCCCAATGATTGTGCTCAATTGCAGTTGTGGAAGTCGCTGCCTTCTTCTCCAGAGAGTCTGCTGCTTCTCTTAATTTGCTTTCCTCAACAAATTCTTCCACTTTAGCGTAGTGATTTCTGGTATATGTTAAAATTTCTTTCTCAGTGATCTCCTCCTTTGCAATGAATGTCTTAATTATTGCTGGAGTTGATTTCTGTTTCATCATTCAGCAAGATGTTTCTGGAAACAATGATGCCATGCCATCGCACCCAGCTGTATTTCTGTTAATTTGGTATCTCTTTGTTTTTGTCTTATTTCTCCAGTAGCAGCAATCCATCATCTCAACTCCTCTTGTTTTTATTGTGGTTCCAATGTAATGGGTGAATAAACTAAGTACACTGTATCTTGCCTTTCCTGCCAGCTATTTTTAGAAATGTCATGTTTAAAGTGGGAGTCGGTGAAACTAAGAGTGATATCCTGTGGGCTCATGTAAGTCTCACAAGCACAAATTGCTGATTAAACATGAATCAGATGCTGGAATTTAAACACGTTTTTGGTGAAATAAGAACACCAATGGACTGGGGATGCTCCTGCATCACTCATTCCAATGTCCAGCAGATAGCCTTTGTTTGAAAATATCTGTTGAAGTTACAATTTATTTATCACGTGGCACCATTTGGTGCAGTTATAACAGATTGAGTAGACAAGTAGATGAATAGATTCAATAGAGAAGTGGATCCAAGCCTGAGATTCCAATGGTAGTTGGCCTGATTTCAATGATAGGAATTGGATTTGCAACATGTGCCTGATGTTTTTAACTGCTCTCAACTTTGCCATTTGACAACATGTTTATGCCCTTGTTTGAATGCTGGAATTTAGTTATTTTCCCAATAATTGTTTGGAGTAGTTTATGTTCTATTTGCAGCAGTAATCTTTATTTATCAGGGTTCTTCGAATTTATAGGTTCATGTTTAAAGACATTTACATTTGAGTGCCCCTGGGTCTAGTTCATTTTATTTCATCATTTTCTTCTATCAATCCTTGTGTTTGTTGGTGATTTCCAATTTGGTGATATCAGTTTCCAGCTGCAGCACCTTGTTCGATTTCTTAAAGATATTTCCTTGGCTTTATCTTACTATCTTTCCTGTGAAGCATGATTATTTATTTGCATAGTTAGGGTTGAATTTTAAGCAGTTGGTCCTGCATTTGAAGGAAGATTTGCTTATATGATTTGGTTCTGTTTGGCAGGTATATCAACCTTCAGAAGAAGAAGTGATGGGATTTCTTGATCCCTATGCAAATATAGTTTGCTTAGATTGTAATGAGGCTGGTGATGATGATCTTTTATTATTGTGTGATCGCTGTGATTCAGCATATCATACATATTGTGTTGGCCTTGGAAGGGCTATCCCTGAAGGAGATTGGTATTGTCAAGGCTGTCAAACATCTATGCCTGGACAGTCCAGCACACATGATGAAGATGTTGAGGATTTTGTGCTTGATTTTGACAATGGGGATGAAGGCTTAGGTATCAGAGGATTTGTAGAAGATGCTCCAGTTGGGATGGTTGCAGAAAGAATAAACTTAGATCTTAATTTATCACCACCTTCTTCTTCTTCTGCTCCTCTCGCAGAGACAAGGCCAACTCATGTAAGAACAATTCGCAGAAGGATTTTGCGACGAAGCACTCCAAATCCATCTCCTAGATTGCCAGATGCAGCAAGGGCTTCACTTAGGCAGACTGAAGTATCTGGGTCTACATCCCAAGTATCCAGTGTACGTGCAAGAACTCTCTCAGGTCAGCGCATACTTCAGGAGCGTGTACAGGCTTTACATGACAATTGGTCTGCACCAGAAAGAGGCTTTCAGCAGTTTTCACCTAGCTCTTCCCTTGACAGATTTGGTGTCAGAGATGGGACTGATGCAATTGTACAATCCACACCCAACAGCAGGTCGCTTCTCTTTCGTGAATCAGCTCGGAGAAGTAATTTAGCCCCTGTTTTAGAGATGGAAAATGATGCTGTTAAATCTGATGTTGATCAGGCGTGGGCAATGATGGAACGTGCTCTAGCATCAAGAGAAGATAATATAGGTCCAGCTAATTCTCAGAAAGATGGAAGACATTGGCAGGGATCAACTTCTGGTCATAAAAAAAATGATTTATCAGAATCGATGGGCAATGCAAGGTCAAGTGTTGTGAGTGGAAGCATCTTAACTGCTTCTGTACGATCAAGAACTAGCAATAGTCAAGATAGACACAGTCCTGCAACTGCTAACTATTTGGAAAATCCAGAAAGGATAACAGAGGAGATCTCATTTAGTGATATTGGAAATAATAGGCTGCCAGTACCTAGTGTTTCTAATGAGATATTGGGTATAAGATTATCTGAAAGAAGTAACAGTTTACATCATCAGCTAAACAATGGCACTTCATTTAGTAAACCTCAGGAAAATGGAGGCCGGAAAGTTGAAGGTGCAAAGGAGAAGGTGATCTCCATGGTAAAATCTCACATGAAGCGCACACTCACAAGGGAACATATAGGTAAAAGCATCTGTATTTTTCCTTCTTTTATGGTTTGTTTCTATAGAGTTTATTTTACTGGGTGTACACTGTATTCATCTCAAAGTTTCTCTTTAGGAAATTCTATTTTTATTCTTTCCAAGAAAAACTCTCTGGGGAAACCCAATGGATGTTTCCCCACATTCATGGATGGCATCCTTGGTAAACCCATTGGCATTGACTAGTGCACCTCACCCAAGGGATTTCGAGCTGGGCACCTGCCAGCGCAGAACTAGCCAAATACCTAGTAACATTAATGACATCAGGTTGGGCTAACCCCTTGGGCTCAATAAATCATAATCAACTACACTATTTGCCATATTAACATTTTGATCCTGTTTAACATTTTGTTAGACTAACCATAATGATCCAAATCTGTTCCTATTTTTATTTTGGTTTTTAATTCCTTTTTTGGTGTGGTGACAGCTTTATATGATAGTATAGATGTTTATTTTTGTCAGATTATATGTTGAAAAGTAGATGCTCTCTTACATTCTGCCTTGCCTGTTATGTATTGATGGATTTCAGTTTCATTAGTTGTGACCAAAGAACTGTGTCAGGCATGTATACAAGGATTCTTGTATCATTATTTATAACTTGAACATTTTCCTTAAACAAGAAAAGTAGATCCTTAATGCTACATGTTTGCATCTCAGGGAACTTCCAATCCTAATAAATGAGGTGAAATTAAGTGTTTCCAGAATCCAAATCTCAGTTTTTGTGAATTCACTCATATATGGTCTTGGAAAAACGAAGTGAAATTTAATTATTTCCAAATCTTAAATTCTGTGAATTCACTCATATTTGTTGCTGGAGTCTTTTGAGCAAATGGGAAGAATTTCTTTCAGATGCATTCAAAATTTCCAGAAATAATACTAAATTTCTCCCTGACTAAAATTCTCCCCGAAATGGTCTTGGGATTGAAAATTTTGTAAATATTTTTAGGGAAACAACCCAAAATACTTTTTCCAGATTAGAGTTTTCTGACACTAGGTACTAAAACAGTCTTCTATTTTCTGCTGCAATTGTCTGATAGAGTCTACCCAGAAACTGATCAGAAAATTATGTAGATGCGCTGGATGGACTAAATAATTTTGAACGAATAATAACCTCACATAAATGATATATTAGGTTGCATAAATATATAACTTAGAAGCATCAACTGAAGAGGAAATCCCAACAAGATTGATATATTCTTAATTGGGTTGAATGAGGCCAGGAATAGCTTTGACCAGAGGGTGTTGAAAATGGCATAATTTTTTTCTGGTTGGATAGCTTTAGAACTGAAAATCACCAGTTTTCTTGCTTGCATAACTTGGGAAGATTTTTGTATCTCAAGTCTCAAACTTATTGAATAGTATGATTTCTGCCTTGCAATGTTGAGATATGCTGTGATACCACTTGCTAGTAACCTAAACACTTTGGATGAAAATTTAGTTGTGAATTTTACTTGCAAAAGATATAAGTGCATATATAGATTGATTTGTCCCTTGTGTAGAATTTCCTTGAAATTCTTCTACTGCTTGAATGAATAAAACTGAAACTAATTGTTGCACCAAGACACAGAATTTCTCTACCAATTTGCAGCAGAATAGAACAGTAATAAAAGCAGTCACACTATAGCAAAAAATGAAATTTTCCAGGGAACCCAACTGGGAAAACCCTCTGCTAGCTGTAGAAATTTTATTGACAAAGTTTGAGAAAATAGAAGTATTACAAGGCAAATTATTTCTCTAGAGAATAAGCTCGTTCTCCCTGCTTGCAAGAACCCTGTCCTTAGCTCCTAAATCCTTTTGCTGGCCCTGAAAATTCCTCCTATTTCCTAGTTCATAGCAATGGAATTTCCTCTTCCAAACACTGCATATAGGCCTCTCTTTCACGCTCTTGCTAGCTCTGCTAGCTCACACACACAAACTCGTGCTCTCTATTGTCTTGTCTTACAGCCTTGTGCTCACACAAAAGAATGATTACAATTGTGCCTTTCGACTTCCTTATAAGCAATTCGACCCATCTAAATCTGGCAAGTTTATATTTGGAACTCGGTCTTGTGATTGACTAATTAATTGAGTCTAACTGTCTCTTGCAAGTTGTCCTAGCCACAAATAACCATTGAGACTTGTCACTTGTCTTTTTCCAAATCTAACTCGCACTAGGAGACAAACAAACTGAGCCTCCAACTGTTTGCATGAGCTAAACTGCAACTCGACCTAACTTTTGGGAACTCATCTTAACTTATGGGAACTTGTGCACGCTAAAGAAAAACTGCTTGTGGTCTCTTTGACTAAGGCACAAGTCAAACAAGACCTTGCTACTATTTTCAACACCTTGTCCTTTTTTTAACTTAAGAGTTCACAAGGCTCGAAGCCAATACAACAATATTCATAGGTACAAAGCCATTATACATCAATATTTATCAAGACATTATAGCTCATCATGTCACCAATGGGGATTTGAACCTGGATGGGGAAGATAACAGCCTTTCTGCCCAACCACATGAGATAACCCCAGTTGACCACAACTATTTCATAAATGCCACAAACGGGCCAGTTACAACATGTCTATGGAGACTTGAACCTATACAGCTAGTGAAACAAATTGTTCACCAAGCTAAGATCCTTTGACGTTTGTCCCTTGTTATCTACCTAAACTTTTTGATATATTATTATATGAAATACAAACATATTTTTGCAAAGGATATAACAACACATAGATGAATATGACTTGTATGGGATCTAAACACTTCTACAAATATTGTCAGAAATGGGAATATTCTTTGCAAATGATAGAAACTTACAGAAACTACTCAGATGTACAAGGAACCATTCCATTGAAAATTGGGACTAAGAATGACATAATAGAGGCAAAAGGCCATAAATGTACCATGGTGATTAAAAAAATGTGGATCAAGAATATGTGTAATGTGTAATGAGAGAGACCTTGCCAAGGAAGGACTACTTGGAAATGAAGGCTTTTTTGGATTCCAAAGTTATGAACTACTTGGAAATGAAGGCTTTTTTGGATTCCAAAGTTTTGGGCACCAGGAGGTGAGTATGAGTTGTTCACTGGTAAAATGGAAGGATATACTGTCTTTGGAAGATGCTTGGGAATGCGAGGGCAAAAACAGGTTGAGGCACTTGGGCTGCTCAAGCAAATTTGACTCAACCACTTCGTTGTCTGATCTCATTGGTGGGGAGGTTTTTGAAGGAAGATGGAATTATGCAGGTTTTCCAGATAATTAACTCGACCTTGAAGGTCTTTCTTGTGGTATAAGTTTTTTCACTCTATTTATAGTTCAAGTTTGACTTTTGCTGGTGATCTGTAGGGTTGAAAAAGTATATTATTTGGACTGCTCAAGTAAATTGGACTCAACCACTTGGCTGTCTATGACTCTATTCTCACTGGCGTAGAGATCTCGACCTTGAAGGTCTTTCGCTCTATTTATAGCTCAAGTTTTCATTTTTGCTGGAGATCTTGTAGGGTTGAGGAACCATATTATTTGTGGATTGAATTGAATGCCATTCTGCCCCGAATTATTGTTTGCTCAAAAGAATGTTGTATATTTTTATAACCAAAAACAGAGCACCCAAATCCAACTTCTGAGTGAGAAGTGTGGCTAAAATATAAAAGGGATAGTTTCTATATTTGGGGTCATGGTCCACCAAGACATGGACAGACATTGCCTTGTAAATGAAAATGCATCCTTACTTCTAGGGGGTGCTAGGAAGTGCTTAGGGTGGCTTTCACATCGACAAGGCAGTGTGTGTACCAAAGAGAGATCTCAACTTCGAAGATAAATTTTGTGGAAGACAGATGGTGTCTTCTTTGTGGGGATTGCTTAGTTGTAAAAAAACAGAGCTCCAAGCTTCTAAATCTTTTCTATTGTTGTATTGGGAGTATTATTAGAAGATAATTATTTATGTAGAATAATACATGGGTATAATTGCAGTTTGCATGACTGTGTTTTCATAAAGGAGATTCTGAATACTTTTTCAATTAAATAATAAAAATGCAGGAAAAATTGATTCACGACTGTCTTCATAAAGGAGATTATAAATACTTTTTCAATTAAATAATAAAAATGCAGGAAAAATTGATTCATGACTGTGTCTTCATAAAGGAGATTATGAATACTTTTTCAATTAAATAATAAAAATGCAGGAAAAAATTATCCTGTTATCACATTTATAAAAAAGTGCCACAAATAGAGTCTATTGGAATCCCAAAATTGGCTTTTAAGTTTTGTTCAATATTGAATGTATATAAAGAAATGCAATAGCAGTTTCCATTAACGATTGGAAGAATGCTGTTATGATAGAGAGGAACAGCTTTAGAGCCTTTGAAGGTTGATGCTATTGACTTGTGAGGACTACACTTGCAGAAGTCTGCACATGCAAATAATTTTAATCCAGCTAGATACTTACAAGTTACAACTTGATTGACCATCTAGTTCATGTCCCTTTGAAATGATGATGATGATTGTTAATGTCTACTGAGAACAAGTTCAGTCTATCAGAACTTAAGAAAAAATTGTATGGAATTGCTTGGATTGCTAAAATTTTATTTCTATGCTCAAATAGATATAAGAGAAGCTTGCCTGAATCTTCGTAGTTTTAATCAGTTAAAACTTAAAAGGTTAGGAATGTTGGTCCTGTTACAAATATTTTGAAATTGAGATTTAATGTGGGTGTACACAAGACAATGTGAGAGAGTGTTTTTCATCCTCCCATCATTGTATTGCTAGGATCACAGATTCTTTCATCCCATGACATTTTAGGAGTTGTTCAATGCTTTGTTTCACTCTGGAGCTAGTGATAGTTCGTCTCATTTTATCATTGTTGATTTTCCTTTGCGTTCTAGTTAAAATAGAAAGATATTTTTGATCTATCTTAGGGTTAATGACCTTTTATATATATATATATATATATATATATATATATTGCACCACAATTTCTCCTTAAATTTAGATGTGATAGTGTTTTTAATGGTATGAATATTTTGTATAGGGACCTCCTGCTCTACTCAATTTTCCACTTATATTAGCCTAAACTTGGTATCCTTATGACCAACTTATGACCAACTCTCTTGATCCATAGGCGACTTTGACTAGAGTTTGAAGCAATCTTAGGAATCCTGTTTTCTATGAGGAGGATAGGATAGGGTGTATTGCTTTTAATCTCCAAACTTCACATACATGTAAGATAACAGGGATAACAAGAGTCTTGAGTGTTGAAAATTGGTAGCTATAGTTTGTATTTTAATTGGCAAATCAAAGGAGAAAATTTGTATTTTTCATGTTGACCAAGTCTGTCTCATTTGGTCAAGTCTGTCCCACTCATTGAATGGGCTTGACCCTATGGTCAAAGCCCTCCTCCTAACTCACATATAAATAGAATTTTGATTGGCCTTAGTTGGCATCTCATCCATCACATCAAAATTTGATCTGAAACAAGGATATTCATCCACACTTGCGAAGGAGAAAGAGCTAAGTTACCAGGATTCGGATCCGGATCCGGATCCGGATGCGGATACGGATATGGATCCGGATCCGTCAGATTTTTTAAAAGCCAGGATCCGGATACGGCGGGGAAACGACATGTATATTATATAGTATGGAAAAGGCTACAATATTCATGGTTACTGGTCTAACCTCTGTTGATACACTCTGAATATCTCAACATGCAGCTACATCATTATGTGTAGACAAAATTGGCCATCTAAAAATAACTTGTATGTGGTATGTAATAGGGGTGACTTCCACCCTCGCAAGATACTTTTAGGCCTTGAGCCATTAATATGTTTCCTTACTTTCAAAGAAGATAAACATTAGCAATTATAATTTGTAAAAATACAAAATTTTAAATATATAATTATATTTTATGCGATTTTTAATAATAAATATATATTTTCAATATATGATATAATAAACTATTATATTTGATTTAATAGATATATATAAATTTTAATATTTCTATCTATAGTGCAATATATAAATTATAATATAAATATAGAACTTAATTCTAAATTATATTTTTTTAAAAATCTAAGTTTGAATCTTATATATGTAATTTTAATTTAGAAATTAAAATATAAATATAAAACTTAACTTTAAAAAACCAAATTTTAAAATTTAATTAATATATATGAGCTTACAATATTATAAATTTTAATTTGTATAATATATCTGTATTATTATTATTATATGTTATAAATTACATAGTTGTTAATATTAATAAGTTATAAGCTGAGTTCATTAATATATGAGCTTACGATATTATAAATTTAAATTTTTATAGTATTATCTGTATTATTATTATTATTATATGTTATAAATTATATAGTTATTAATATTAATAAGTTACTAGTTGAGCTCCGACATCTGAACGTGAATAATCTCTAGAACATTAATAAATTTTCCGTAAGTGTCTCCAAATGTCCCCATGTTCCAACGAATGGTTAGCCCTTGGTTTCCAATACCATAGTATTTCTAACATTACTGATATGTTCCATTGGTGACGGGATGACCCAGAGAGGGTGCCTGCCATGGTGGCTACAAGCAACCCACTGAATGCATTTTACTAGCCAGGTATTAAGCTAAGTATTATTTGGGAAATAACCTCTTCCGTGAGCAAATAGACCCGAAGCTAGGTATTTATTCAACGAATAATTTTTTTTTTTCTAAGTAAGGCTAAACTATTATATTACAGCAAGAGCAAAGTTACATCATCAAAAATACAACAGGGCCGCGGCCCTGTAAGATTTGTCCTGGGACAGACAGTAGACTCAGGAGTATTCATGCCAGGATTACATAGGATGGAAACTTAGAGCAACACTCATGTAGCTGACACATGGACAAAAACACGTGAAGAACACCGACACAGAACAGAGATAACAGAAAACCGACACAATTACATAGTGACAGAGTAACAGACACATATATAACCGCGGAGGGAGCTGACAGAGAAAAATTCTTGCTGTAAAACCTGGAGCGCGAGCTGGGCATGCTAATCTTCATCAGTTGTCTGCGGTTCATTTTCCGTCTTGCAGCAGGGAGGCTGGAGGATAGCCTTACCAGGGTTGCGCGTTCCACGGTCACTTGGGCCAGCGCCATAGTCACGAACAGGTTCACTCGGGCCTGCTCCCGGGTCATGTATGGGCCTCATCATATCAACAGCAGGGAATTCCATTTCCACAGTGGGAACAATCCCAGGAACACGCGGAGGGTTGGCACGGGGATTGCCTTCATCATCTTCCCAAGGATTGCTGCAGTGCTCCACAGAAACAGTCACGAAAAAAGTGGAATTGGCCAAGGTGCAAGGAAGGCGGTATCTCACCATTGGGTGCTCCGTATGCCCACAATCCATTCTCGCTGGAGGTTCCACTATTTTGCCTCTGCCCGGGGGCCTTCCCCTCGGTCTTCTGCGCTCAGAGGTTTCTTCAATTGAGGAAGAAGTCGAGGGGGCTCTTCCACTGTAGCCGCGCCTTCCACTGTTACCCCTTCCACGATTGCGCTGCATCCTGGTCCTCTGTACAGGGCGTTCAATTCCCCAACGAAACTGCAGATGACGGGTGTGTAACACCACTGTTGGCACAGGTTCACTGCCAGACCGAATTCTAGCCTCCCAATTGCCCAAAGCTGTGGCTGCAGAGCCTTGACCTTCACTCTCAAAGCCTGAATGAGAGCCGAGACACTGAACCTCCACCGCTTCCTTCGAAACCAGAACAAGAGCCAACGAGAGATGCGGGTATGTAATTCCACCAGTTTCCCAAGTACACAGCACTGCCAAATTCTCAGAATCGCAACTGGCTTGCTCGTAAGCCTGCCAATTGCCCAACTCTGTGGCTGCTAAACACTCACATTCGCTCTCAGGGCCTGAATGAGAGCCGAAGTGCTGAACCTCCGTCACCTCCTTCAAGACCAGAACAGGTGCAGACGGGAAATGCGGGAGAATGTCCGAGAGTTTGCAGTTATGAAGCGCCATGTTTCGCTTCTCAAGACGCGCAATGAATGTCGACAGGACGCCACTGCCATCAACCTTAACTTCCTTCCTTAAATGCTGCGGGTTGGTGTAGTTATGGTGTGTCCTCCTGGCATGCGTGGCTCGTCCGGGCGGACACCTGCCCTTCGGACGAGCCTTATGCGCTATGTGTCTAGCAACCACCCGCATCCGGGGTTCAACGAATATTAATAGTGTGTTAATTCAACAAATATTAATAGAGTATTAATTCATCGAATATGAACTTCTGTCGTTAACAGAGTATTAATTCAACAAATATTTATAGAGTATTAACTCAGCGAATATGAACTTCTCCTGTGACCAAAGGGACCCAAAGTTAGGAATTAATTCAACGAATATTAGCAGAAAATTAATTCAGTGAATATAGGTATTTTTGTGTTGTAAAAATCCCAAATTGCAAGAACGCAATTTGAATTTCGGGGTGCACATTATCGTGAAGAAAACATTTTCATATGGGTCCCTAGGCGGATCCAAGCAAATCCGGATTCGGATCCGGATCAGATCCGGGGATCCGTGAATCCATTCCCCATGGCTGATGGATTCGGTAACATTGAGAAAGAGGAAGAATATTTCTAGTTGACCAACTCTCTTGACTTCTGTTTGACCATCATTGACTTGGGATTATTTGCTTCTATTTGACCGAGATTTTGACATTTTGGAGGCCGAGATTTTTTGTGGTTCGTGGACTGAGGTTGGCTGAAAGTTTTTCTCTTGTTTTGGCTCGTTTATCGAGGGTTGACCGCATGTCAACTTCTGTGCTTTGACCGACCGAAATTGATTGTGGTTCATTCACTGTGATTTGACTAAATTTCAGCCCCTTTTGTTCAGCTACCTCAGGCCAAAATTCGGCCTCTTTGTTCCAGACTATGACTTGGAGTAGTGTTGACTATTTTCCCTCTCCTTTGACTGGTTTGACTTCGGAAATATTGAGGTCAATGATTGGATTTTTGTTTGGAATATTTTGATGTACATTTTAATGAATTGAACTCTCTCTCATAAGGAAAGATTGTTGGGTTTTCCCCTTGTGGGTTTTGCCTTGGTCGCTGACCTAAATTTTGGTTTCTTGTCTTATTGTTTACTGTGATCTCTATTGCTCTATTGAAGAAGTTAATGGTTGAATTTTTTCATGTATAACTGCTTAATGATTGGAATGCTATAAGAAGTCTAATTGTATCATTGGAAGTAGTTATCAGTTTGAAAAATTGTACCAGTCTTGATTGCACTAGAAAATCAACATGGAATCAGAGCTTTGGTGAAGGGAAAGAGCATTGAGAGCACCTTGAAGAGCATTGGGATTCTACATCTTTTGTTTTGATTGGTCATCTTCATCATGAATTCCTTCATGAAGACAAAGAACAAGCTTGAAGGAGCTACAAATTTTAGGGCATGGAAGACTAGGATTGACCTAGTGCTTGCAAGGAATAAGGTCTTGGGTATTGTTTTGGGAAAAGTTACTGAACCAACTGATCAAGTAGGAAAGGACAAGTTTCATGAGGATGACATCTTGGCCATGAGAATCATTGTGGAATCTATTAAGGATCATTTGATTCCTTATATTGCTGATCTCAAATCCTCCTAGGAGATGTATGATGCCCTCATTGGATTGTACACCATCAAAAACATCAATCAATCTATAAGTCTATGGGGTCAGCTTCATGATGTCAATATGACAAAATGATACTTTGGCATCATACTCTGCAAGAATATCTCAAATAAGAGATCAACTCAAGGCTATTGATGAACATGTATCCAAAAAGAATTAGTAGTTGTAGAAATAGGTGACCTACCTGAATCTTGGGATCCTTTTGCAACAAGCATTAGTGGAAGAGAAACTTCTCCCACTTTTGACAAAGCTATGCGCTGCTTGCACTCAAGAAGAATCAAGGCTCCTATCCAAAGGCAAAATTTCAATCCCAGGTGAAGATTCTCAAGCTTTTGCAGCCCACTCAATGAATAGCAAAGGTAGAAGAAACTTTGGATGTTTTCAAAGAAGAAGTACAAGTAAAAGACCTAATTCAATATCTGCTCCAAGAAGGGGACTTGCTCCACAAAGAAGACCTCCTCCTCCCTCTCAAGAAAGAAGAGACATGACACATGTTCAGTGTGTACGTTGCCAAGCATATGGTCATTATCAACAGTCCTCAAAAGAATGATTATCAAAGGGAAGCGCCATGCTTCTACAATTGACCTTAATGAACCCTCACATAAGAGGAGGCCTAGAAAGAGAGATTTTGATGATGAATACTCATTTTATTCTGCTTTTACAAGTTCCATTGCAGGTCATGATGAAATTTGGTTGGTGGATAGTGGTGCCTCTAGGCATATGACTGGTAGTCGTGAGAATCTCTCTGATTTGGTTGAAAAGAAGATAGCCCAAAGGGTTGAGCTTGGAGACAATGGCAAGTATGAAGTCAATGACATTGGCTCATCATCCTTCCAATTGGAATCAAGAGGTAATGTATCGATTAACAATATTTTATATGTTCTTGGTTTGAAGAAGAATTTGTTGTCTATTTCATCTCTTGAAGACAAAGGGTATGGAATTGCATTCGTTAATGGACAAGTTCTAGTATGGAAGGACTCCTTTGAATGTGCCAAAGTCATTGGTGTACGGATTAGAGGCCCATATCGTTTCCTTGGTCACTCAATTCAAGCCTTGATACACAACACATCTGATCTTTGTGAACTATGGCATTGAAGGTACACTCATGTTCATTATAAAGCTTTGTCTAGAATGAAATATTTTGTTAAAGGTGTACCTGAAATCAAGATTGAACATGATGGAGTTTGCAAAGGATGTGCTCTTGGGAAAAATGTCAAAGGAAGATGTACTAGCAGTGATAGTAGATCCAAAGGAATCTTGGATCTTGTGCATTCTGATGTTTGTGGGCCTATGTTTGACAAGTCCTTGGGTGGTCATTTGTACTATGTCACTTTCATTGATGATTACTCTTGTAAAACATGGATTTATTTCTTGAAATCCAAGGATGAAGTATTTGAAAAGTTTCAAGAATTCAAGGCACAGGTTGAAAATGCTATAGGAAGAAGGATCAAGACTTTAAGGTCTGACAATGGAGGAGAGTATGTATCCAAGGAGCTGATTGCTTTCTACAGGGATGTTGGAATTAAGAGGGAGTTGATAGTTCCCTACTATCCTCAACAAAATGGAATTGTTGAAACGAAGAATAAAACTATTATGGAAGTTGCCAAAGCCATGCCTCATGATCCAGAGTTGCCAATGTTTCTATGGGGTGAAGCTTCAAAGACAATTGGTTAGGTTCAAAATAGATGCCCACACCAAATATTGGATTACAAGAAACCTGAAGAAGTCTTCACAGGGGAGAGATCCAATGTTGAACATTTAAGAATTTTTGGTTGTTCTGTTTATGTTCATTTGCCCAAAGGAGAAAAGGATGAAGTTAGAACCTTTTGGGAAGAAGGGAACTTTCATTGGCTACAATGAAATTCAAAGGCCTTCAAGGTCTATTTACCTTGGCAACGTTCTATTGAAACTTGCAAGGATGTTATTTTTGATGAGGATACTGTTTTCTAGAAACCCAAGTGTTAAAATTGGAAACTAGGGCCAAACTCCATGTGGGTCATCTTATTTATGGCAGCTGATATTTTTCTTGGATCCCTCTCATCGAGAGGTGTAGTATTGATCTAAAGATCATCCGATTCCGATAAGTATTCATGGAGTTATGAATTTATTTGTGTTATAAGACAATTCGTCAAGGTCGGTCGACAACCAAATAAACCCCACATGTGCTCAACGTTTTAGTATAAAAAGAGGTGACTTGATTGTCATTTGTACACACACTTCACCCTTAATTTCTCTCCACTTGTTTTGGGTTTTAGTGGAAGAGAAGTCGAAGAGGAGGAAGCCCTAAACGCAGGTCTAGAAGGAGACCCTATTCGCTGTAAAAGAAGAATGGCCTAGCTGCAGGTCTTGTGAAGGTTTGGCCGCAGTTCAAAGGGAGATCTAGCACGGTGAAGGAGGCCTAACAACTGACCCTAAACAGTGTTATCACACCCTAGATGCCCTAATCCATACGTTGTTTGAGACAACCCTTAGACGCTGGAAAAGAGGCAGTAAACTCGCTGCGCTAACCAGCAAAGAAGGTAGGGACAATGTGGGTGGTTTAAGGCTGTTAGAACCTCTTGTTGACTACGTGGAGGGTTGTTCCATGCTACAAGGAGGCCGAGTTAGGTAAGGAGAATTGCAGACTCTTTGTGGGTAGCTTTAAGGTAAGGGTGACACTGTTTGGTTGGCTAATAGGTGACAATAATCCCTGTGGTAGGCTGCAGGCCTTGCCTAACTAAAATAGGGATAGCGTGGAGGCTTCTTGGGCTGAAAGGTATCCAGAATAGTGACACAAATGGAGGAGACCCTCCCTTGAGAAGGCCGCAATTTTTGAGCGATGTTTTAGGTGACTGTTTGAGGGTTGTTGTAGCACATGGGTGCCCTAACCAGTGATAGTAAAGAACAACAACAAACACAATCTTCTACACCTCCTATCTGCGGTAAGAAAGAGACATTGTTGTGTTTTTGGTGCACATCTTGTCCGCTGTCCTAAAGACCTGTCAAATTAAAGAGAGAGGTCTCTTTAGATGAGGAGATCTTATGTGTTGTCACAAAAGGTTCTTATCAGCGGTCTAGATAAAGGAACTGCTACCCGTACCTAGCTCCTATAACACAAAGATCAACATTGTGTGTTTCCTAGGACTGTGGGATCATAGTCTATCTAGATGCTAAGACTATGTGGCAACTGCTAAGGCTGTGTGGCAGCATGACAGAAGTTATGGTGCAGCATATGTGTATCAGGGTGTGCAACACAAGTGTATCAAGGTGCAACATATGTGCATCAGGGTCTGTAGCACAAGTGTATCAAGGTGTAGCATGGTGTATCAAGGTGCAACATAAGTGTATCAAGATGCAGCACAAGGGGATGCAACATGATGGGCACAGTAAGGTACAATTTGAAAATGCAGCACAAGGAGGTGCAGCATGATGATATGGTGCAACAACATGATGTGTGCAACATGATGATGAAGAACAACAAGATGGGTACAACTCTGTGATGATGTTCATGGTATGATGGTGCAACATGGTGCAACACTATGATAGGGTGATGGAATCACATGAGTCCATATCAGTTACCTCACGAGACATCTTCTTAGAGAAGATCTATGTTCTTATCTTGTCAAGTCAAAGTGTTGACTTCTGTTGTAAATGTACTATCTCTCTCTCTCTCTCTGTGCTGAACTGTTGAAGAACATATAAGAAGAATTGATCAAGGGTTTCCCCACATTGGGGTTTGTCCCTGGCTAGCACCACATCTTGTGTCCTCTTTTCTTGGCTTGTTTTTTGCAATTTATGTTTATGTTCTATCTGCAATTTACTTTAATGCTGATGTGATTGCTAATCTGGAAAAGATATTGAGCTAATTGTGAAAATTGAAATAAATTGCTCTAAGCGTAGAACATACCTAAACTTAACACCAAGGGATCACACTTGGACTTTGATGATGAAATGCAGGTTATACCTACGAATGTGGAATCAAAATCTAAAGAACCTAAACCTATGGAACTTGATTCTCATGAAGAGTCTGATGGTCCACATGAATTTTTTGACTCACCAAGAGTCACTATACCTGAGACTAGAAAGAGATCTACCTGGCTTGAAAGAACGTTGAAAGACGCTGAAGGACATGCAACACCTCGTGGGACCTTTTAGGAAAGCAAGAGGTCAAAGAAGTATTTAGGTTATGCAACATTAATGATCAAGATCATTGCGTCTGAGCCATCCACCTAAGAAGAAGCAGCTAAACATCAAGTTTGGAAAGATGCTATGATTGAAGAGTACTGATCTTTATTGAAGAATGATGTTTGGGAAAGCATGCCAAGACTTGAAGGGAAATTGTCTTCCAAATGGATCTACAAAATCAAGCATGCAGCTGATGGAAGTATTGAGAAGTACAAGGCAAGATTTGTGGCCCGAGGATTCTCCTAGAAAGAGGGAGAGGATTATGAAGACACATTTGGTCCCGTTGCTAGGTATTCTTCTATTAGATTTGTTGTTGCTCTTGCATCTATTGCAGGTTGGAAATTGTATCAAATGGATGTCAAGACTGCCTTTCTCAATGGAGTCATTGAAGAAGTTTATTTTGAGTAGCCTCAAGGCTTTGACATTCATGATAGAGAGATGTTTGCAAATTGAAGATAGCCTTTTATGGGCTTAAGCAGGCTCCTCATGCATGGTACTCGAACATTGATAGCTATTTGTTGAGCCTTGGTTTCAAAAAGAGCGATGTTGATTTGAATTTGTACTTCAAAGTTGTTGAATGTTAGCCCTTGATTTTGCTGCTCTATGTAGATGATTTATTCTTGACAGGGGTTGAGGTTCTCATTGTCTAGTGTAAGAGGGAGATGATTTTTGAATTTGAAATGAAGGATGTTGGTCTTATGCATTACTATTTGCGATTGGAAATATGGCAAAACCCTGATGAAATTTTGTTGGACAAGGCAAGTACACTATTAAGATCCTTCAGAAATTTGGCATGATGGACTACAAGTCCATGGACACTCCCATGGTGACAAATTGAAGACAATACGTGATTGTGATTTTGATATGCTTGATCCTTTTATGTATTGCAAATTGATTGGCTCATTGAACTATCTGGTGAACACCAGACCTAATATTTGCTACGCTGTGAATGCGTTGAGCCAATTCTTGGTTGAGCCTTGGCATGTGCATTGGGTTGCAGCGAAACTAATATTGAGATACTTGCATGGCACCATTGATTATGCTCTGAGATATGTTTCTAGTGGAAAATATCAATTGCATGGTTTTACTAATGCTAATTGGGCTAAATGCATTGACGATAAAAAAAGAACTTTTGGTTTCTGTTTTAGCTTGGGCTCTACTACGATTTCATGGTCTAGTAAGAAGCAAACTTTTGTCGCTCTTAGTACGACCAAAGCTGAGTATATAGTTGCATGTTCAACATGTTGTGAAGCTGTGTGGCTTTTTAAGTTGTTTTCTAGTTTGTTTGTTCATGTTGATTTGGGGTAGCATCGAATGTGCTCTAGCCATGAAAATTGGTGGAGAGGCTAAAGCACATGAGATCTCCAAAACCCAGAAATCGTTTTGGAAAAATCCATCTGGATGAAGAGTTATTAAAATAATTAATATTTTTAATGAGTTCCTAAGTCTAAACTTAGGGAAATAAAAATATTAATGGGTATTAATAAAGATAAGGATGAGAAGCTTCCAAAAGATAAGGATCAAGTCTATTTTAATCTTAGCCGTTGATTAGGGACTTAATCTCGATTGTTGATTCATCAACAGGAAAAATATAAAAGAAGACTTGAGGGTCAGTTGGAGATACACTGAGGGAGACCAATCAGTTCGATTTCTGGAGCGGGGTTAGCTGAGAAATTCGAACTAGAGGTCTAGAGCGTAGCAAGAGGCAATAGGTATGTAACAGAGAGTTGAGAACAACACCAGAAGATCAACGCAGAGGGTAGAGAGGCAGACGCAGAGGCAACAGGACTGTGCAGTCACTAGAGGGCCTGTGTGGGTGACACAGAGAGGCCCAGTGTTGACGTAGAGAGGCAGGAGTTGACACAGAGGGTCAGGGAGCTGTGCAGAGGCCAACAACCTTGACGTTGAGACTGAGAGAAGTGCTGGAGAATTTATCTCTGTTGGGTAAGCCAGTGTGGCACCCAATTGTATTCAAGAATCGTTGATTAATAAAATCCTCCTCTGCTCCACCGGTTTTCCCGCATTGGGTTTTTTCGGGGACAATTGTCCAAAATATTTGTGTCAATGTGTATTGATTCTTGTGCATGTATCTGTTTTTGTATTATGGTGTGATATCTATAGCAGAATTTATTTTAATGTTTACTAAAGGGTTTTAGTAAATAACTTATTGGAAAATAAGTAGGTAAAATAAATCAATTGTTGCAAAGATAGAATTTTCATAGTTTAGGTGCTGGAATTGGCCATTGTATATTGTGATAATCAAAGTTGTGTAAAGCTTTTTGAGGACCCAGTTTTTCATGACAAGTCAAAGCACATTGGGATCAAATGTCATTACATTTGGAATATTGTCTAGAGAGGAGTTGTGAGGGACAAATATGTACCTATTGATGAGCAGGTTGCTAATGTTTTGATGAGACCATTGTCCCGACTGAAGTTTGCTTATTTCAGAGAACAACTTGGAGTTGTAGAAAATCCCTCTCTAGGAGAGAGGGAGCATTAATTGTATAGCATCATGTGATTGATCTTCCTTGGAATTAGTTTAAAGACTAACGTTTACGGTCAGGAAGATTGACCTGGTTACTCCCTTGGGTCATTGAGATTGAATGAGAAATGAATGTGGTTGGGGAGTTTGGTTTTTGATTTTGAGGCTTGGAGTGATTCCTTAGGTCATTGTGTTTCATTGAGAGACTAGTGGGTTTGGTAGGGCACACTGCTATTGAGTTCTCTCCCTTGGGTCATTGTATTTGATTGAGAGACTATATAGTTGGGGAGATTGATATTGAGATAGGGATATCTCCCTTGGGTCATGCATTGAGAGACCTTGTTTATGGTTGGGGAGATGAACCTTCTATACTCTCGTGGGTCATTGTGCTTGACTGAGAAACCATTGCATATGGTTGGAGAGGTTGGCCTTATTGATTGGTCCCATTGGTCAGTTGGGCACTCACCTTGATGCCATTGGGTTTTGGCTTGTGGGATGAGTTTGATGCAATGTATCTTTCCTTATGATGAGGCATATACATCTGATTTCTCTCTTGGGTTGTTATTGAGAGATCAATGGATTGGTCTGGGAAATTGATCTTGAGAGTGAGTGAGAGAGAGAGAGAGAGAGAATGAAAAGTACCTCCCTAGCTAAGAGGGAGTGTTGAAAATTGGTAGCTACGGTTAGTTTTTTCATTGGAAAATGGAAGGGGAAAGTTTGTATTTTCATGTTGACCAAGCCGGCCTCATTTGGAGTTTATACGAACCCCGGGTTGATAATTAAAGTCAGTAGCCTTGGGAGTTGCAGCATTCTTGTTGCAATACCGAGGCTTATCAATCATTAGCATGATCCAAGTGACTCTTGTGAAACCATCAATGAATAGAATGAAATGTTTTTTGTCCTCTTGGACATTGTTTTCTGGTTGGCCCACACATATCAGTATGAGTTGCCCTCACTCATTGAATGGATTGGACCCTATGGTCGAAACCACCCTCCTAATTCGCATAAATAGAAGTTCGATTGACCTCATTTGACATCTCATCCATCACATCAAAATTCGATCTGAAACAAGGAGATTCATCTACACGTGTGACGGAGAAAGAAGAAGAATATTTGTGTTGACCAGCTCTCTTGATTTCTGTTTGACCAGTGTTGACTTGGGATTATTTGCTTCTGTTTGATCGAGATTTTGACTGGTTTTGGAGGCTGAGATTTTCTGTGGTTTGTTGACTGAGCTTGACCGAAATTTTGCTCCTGTTCTGGCTCGTTGACCAACGGTTGACAGCAGATCAACTTCTGTGCTTTGATCGAAATTTGACTGTAGTTCGTTGACTGATTTGACTAAATTTTGGCCCCTTCTGTTCATCTGCCTCAGGCTGAAATTTGGCCCCTTCTGTTCAACTACCTCAGGCTGAAATTCGGCCCCTTCTGTTCAGCTACCTCAGGTTGAAATTTGGCCCATGTTGCAGACTGACTTGAACCAACGTTGACTATTTTCTCTCTCCTTTGATTGGCTTGACTTTGGAAATACTGAGGTCAGAGATTGGAATTTTGTTTGGAATATTCTAATTTCTGATGTACATTTTGATGAATTACATTATCATGAGGGAAGATTGTTGGGTTTTCGTCTTGTGGGTTTTGCCCTGGTCACTGACCTAAATTTTGGTGTCTCGTCTTATTGTTTACTGTGATCTCTATTTCTCTATTGAAAAAGTTAATGGTTGAAATTTTTCATGCATAACTGCTTAATGATTGGAATGCTATAAGAAGTCTAATTATATCATTCTAAGTAGTTATCAGTTTGAAAATTTGTGCTAGTCTTGATTGCACTAGAAAATTCAACATTGAGGAGTTTCTATTTTTCCCACAACCAAAAGGAGTGCTAGTCTTGATTGCACTAGAAGCAAATGTTTCCAAGACCAAACTAGGAATTTCACCTCCATTAATCCTTTTCTTGTTGCCATAGTTTTAGTTACTGTGATGAGGGTTGATTTTAAGATATTTGTATAAAGAAACTTATGAGAGATTTTTCGGCGTAAATCACATGATATTTCATTTGTCGACGCGTTTCGAACCAACCAGTGTGGTTCATCGTTTATTGCTTTATTCTATTTTTTAACTTTAATCAAAAGTTAATTTAACAGTTAAGATAAATGATTAATTATACTATTTTCTTTCCATCACTTGACTTAGTCTATCAATATATTTTTGTTTATAACTAACTATTTTCTTAAGAAATTTATATATATATATATGTGTGTGTGTATGATATATATTAATAAAAAAATTATATATATATATATATAATTTTTTTTATAAAATAGTAAAGACCTTTAGGTAAATTCATATAAATAGTTAAATTAGTTAATACCTCTAGGTTAATGTGACAATTAGAGAAACAATTAATTAAATCTGAATATTTAAAATCTTATTTTTTCTAACACTTGACTTATTCTAATATTTATATTATATATTTTTATTAAATAGTTAATACTTTTTATAACTAACTATCAACTTAATAATCATTTAAAAATAATTTGTTATTTATATATATATATATATATATATATATTTAAAACCCCTTAAAAAATTCATGTCCCTTTGACTTTTAATTTAATGATAATATAACTAACCAACTATGAAATTAACTTATTTTTATGACCTTGGTCTGTCTAGCTGTCCCCCAGTCATATTTAGCCGTTAGTCAATATAGCCGTTCCCTGTTCAAGAATTATAGCTGTTGGAGGTTTCGCTGGGACTATTTAACATGCAATTCTTGATCTGATTCTTCAACTTGTCCTGACAATGAAACACATTGGTTGGTTCGAAACACGTCGACAAATGAAATATCATGTGATTTACGCTGAAAATTCTCTCATAAATTTGATATGGATCACAGAAGCCTCAATTCAACAATAAAGAAACTTGTTAGTCATACAAAAAATTAGCAAAATTGGTCTTTCTGGATTTGATAATCATAGCCTATGTTTTTCCCATGTTCACTATCATACCTGTGCTAGAACAAAATCCTTGAGAATTCTTAGTTGCATGTCTATATCAGAGGGACACCTCTCCATAAGAATAATATAATCAACATAAAGAAGGATATGACTATTCAACGTAAAGTAGTGCCAGCACACCCTGCTTCCTTTGAACATGTCTCTAACTTGTCAATGTAATGCCAGAAAGGGTAGGGTGCAGGGAACATCCTTGCTTAACTCATATATTACAATTAGTTTCTTCCTACCAATCCTCATTGTTCTTGAACTTAGAAATAACATTTTAGTAAACCTTATCACAGCAGCTTTCAACTCAAGTGGAACCTTTAACTTTTCTAATCTATTCCAAAATGTTAAATTCTAGGCACTGTGTCAAATGCTTTCCTAGAGTCATGAAGCGATTTTTTTTAAATGATTTCTAGATTCAGGTGTCGATTTTTTCAGCTTCTTGAACTTTAGAAGCACAAAACATGTGTATATATTCAGGCCACAACCTTGATATTCTTAAATGTCCCGTCAAAAAATTATTTAGAACTGTGTTGAGGCAATTCTGGTCCTGATCATTTGGGCCGATGTTATTTTGTATATGCTATGTTACTGTTGCAAAAAAATGATGTAATGTGCATAACAGAAGGGCAAGAAACAAAAATTTTATTGCTGTTCTATATATTATGAGGGAGTATATGACATCTAATGTTGTGAAAGAAGCAACAAGGGTCTCAGTGTGGTATGGAGGCTGTGCTTTGAGAAGGATGCTCCTTATATCTATCCTATCCTAGAGTCACCCAAAGTTTGAATGTTTGTTGCATTTAAGCAGGGGCAGACATGGTTGTGCCAATTCCGAGGCCCTAAATCAGGATTTGATAGTCTCATTTATACTTGATTCTGTGGGGCCAAGGTAGGGATTATGGCTGGGCTGTGTCTACACTTGTATAGATCCATCTTAAACTTTGATCTATTAAACACCAAGAGGGATCAGATTTTTTAAGGTGTAATATTTTTAATCATTTAATCATGTGTCATTTATTAATTCATTTGTATTAAATGGCAAAAAAATTACACCTTAAGGAATTTTATCCCTCTGGGTGCTTGATAGATCCAGGTTTAAGATGGATCTATGCTGGTTGATTTGTTTAGGTGTTGTTATGTACATTTGTACATCTGTCTATTTTGTAATAAATTTAAATTTGTCTTATATTTTATTTATTTATTCTTAATGTAATATTCTCTTATTATTATTTATATAGCATTATTTATGCCAATGCGACAACATCTCCCTCATACTGGGCTGTAGGGCACCTTGCTACTATCAATTCAATCATAAACAAGGACTAAGAGTGAAACACATGGGTTTTGGCGTATCCAATAATTCAGTGAATACTGATTTATCCAAAAGAATGGAATACAACGTCAGGTAATTCCAGATATTATGTGGAAGAGTGTGGTGCCAAATTCAGAAATTTCTGGTTGTGGTCATGATTAATTCTTAGGAATTGTAATATTGACCACATTGAATCTTGTTGCTCTGGTTAGCTTAGATTCACTATTCTTCTTTTAAACGTCATACCTATCAGTGGACCATATGTTGCTCATTTTCATTTTATATAAACCTCAAGGCATGGGGGTCAGTGGCTTTCCTTGCTCTTGTTGCATATGGACATGTTTGCTGGATCACTTTCCTTGCTGCAATTTTACCTGGCCTGCGCTCATTTGTATAGTTACCACGATCTCAAAATTTTAGTTAAAGTTATAAATCTACCTTGTCATTGCTTGGAGCTTTGTCCTGGTTCAATTTCATATTAGCTTCCGTACAATGCAGATTCTCTAGTGCAGTTTGCAGTGTGTTTGGAACTGTCCATTCCCTAGCCTTGATTGGGGATTAATCCGTCTCTGGCCATCGGAATCATCGAATACATTCACAATCATTTCATTCTTAGTCGCAAGGCCTTGTGGGGGTTCGGAAAGCAAATAAATTGGTAAATTTGAGTCACGTGCAAGGTTTTTTCACTTTGGATTGTAGATGACATGTTGGCTCAAGCTGTAAATGGCATTGGTATTTTCAAATTTTTTATCCTGATTTCTTCCATAAGCTAAACAAGCAGTAAAACGAATCAAAGTTCTTTGCGTGTGAAATATGTAATTGATGTGAAGGTGAGATATGTGGGTCCTCCAAGTATGCATCTCTATGTGCATTTTATTGTTTTAGTATATCCTTGTCATGGGATATATCATATATGTTTATGTTAATTAGAATACCCCTAAAATAATAAGATTCTGCTTTCAAAATATGAATATAATAAAATTTATATCAATATATTAAATGTTTGGAGATGACTGTTTGAAACTTTGAAGGATTGGGTACACAACTAAAATTTAGTACCGTATCTCATCCACAACCATATGGGCACAGACGGAGAACAAATATGATACTGGACGGCATAATTCACACGTGTGATGGACAAATCATTGAAGTGGGAGGACTGCTTGCACCCAGTGGAGTTTTCTTATAACAAGGGACAATAGGCATCAATTAAAAATGGAACTCTTTATGTAAAAAGATGTAATACTCCTATGAGTTGGGCTAATCCAATGGGACATTGGGCATCGATTAAAAATGATTCCCTTTGGGGCTGTTTATGGAAACAAATGTAATACTCCAATGAGTTGGGATAATCCAATGAACAAACTCATGCTTGGACCAGAAATGCTTAAGAAAAGAGAGTGAGAGGTTATCGAGATTAAGCAAAATCTAAATGTAACTCAAGACTTGCAAAAGAATTATGTAGACAGGAATGAAATTCATAAAATTTTTAAAGTTGATGTACATGTCTATCCCAAAATTAAACTACGGAGTGCTCTGTGACGTGGAGCTTACAAGGGGATTGCACCTAGGTGAGTCCTTTTGGTATGCATTTTTATGTGGATTTCATTGTTTTACAGTTTTAGTATATGCTTGTCATGGGCAATATGTTTCTGTTAATTACTAGATCCCTAAAATGGTAACAATTTGCTTTCAAAATTCCCCAGATGGGGTGCTTGATTGTCAACAAGTTGTGGGGGTGGGGGAGGTGTTAGTGCCACCACCGCACCATGATTTAATGGATGGGACGTGGCATTACACCGCCGCAGAAGCATTAATCCTTTACCACCTTTAACAATGAGCGGTTGTTGGAATTCGAGGGAGGCCATTTTGATCCACAGTACAATGTTAAATGTTCAGTTCTGTTGGAGATTGGGCATATCCATGGCCTGCATTCTTGGTGAAACATGGCCGCCGGAGGGCCCTGTCATAGGTGCACAAGAAATGAAGGAAGGTTTCCTCATGAGGCAAATGGTGATGTTTTGGTTTTATGGTTTCAGATGGCACGTGAGCTGCCATCCTCCGTTAATCAATCTGCTAGTTTGGCGGTATCATGGCTCTTCTTGGAGCAAGAGATCTCCGGAAACAACATCTCCCAACAGGTATCCATTCCAATTTTCTATATATTTTGGTTTTCAGATGTTTTCTCTTATATCGATTTTCTGGCTCGGTGTGGGATCTTTGTAATAGTCTGGTCCACTCTCCTCCTTTCCCTCGCGGCATAGAGCCTTTCTTGGCTTCTTCCCCTTCCACTTCTTTTTCTCTTGGCTGCTTTTGTCCGTTCTCCAGTGGTTTTGGTGTTTCCCTATTGTTTTCCCCTCTTATGCGCTCCACTCTTTTGTAATTCATCTCCGGGCTTTCTCTATTTGTCATCCCCCTTCATCTTCGATGGCCCTCTAGCCTTGGCTTTAAAACCACTCTCCCCGCTGTTGTCTGCTTCCTCCTTGATGTCAGTGATGCCTCGTCAGAGAGTGAGGGTGAGAAGGGTGGCGGCCGCTCAACATGTGCAGGAGAGTTTGCGTGCCCAGTCAAGAGCTGCTAGCTCTCCCCGGGCTGTAGAGAACACACCCCGCTTTCCATTCAAGTTGAAATCAAGCAGGATGAGTGCGAATTTGCTGGAGAACGCTGATTTCTTTTGGACGTTGAAGTTCTAACAGATGTGGGTGACTGGGTACCTGACACGGGTCATACATGTGGCGGGTAGAGCCAATATATGTATACTGTGTACATGTATTGGCACCTTAAGCACTTATTGGGCAAAGTGTTATTGGACAGAAATGAGGCTAAAGAGGAGGTTCTTTTGGTACTGGATGACATGCAGTTTACTTTACAATCCTGGACAGAAGATTCAGCCGTGTGGAAGCTTACTTTAGCATACACCCTGACTTTGGCTGCTTTCCTGGAAGCAGCAAGGAACCTATTTCAGTTGAAGCTATGGACTCTGATAAGTCCATGTGATTGTTCTCTTTATGTTTACTGCAGTGTTTTTCTGGTTTCAGTGTCTAGTTATGCATTCTGATTTTGGCCTTCATGGCCTAGGCTTAGCTCTTAGTTTTCTAGTCCGTTTGATTACTATTAGTAACTGGTTTATATGGCTGATAACCAAACTTCAGTTTTGTCTCTGGTCTAGTTTTCCTAGCGGCAGACCAGATTGAACATTCTCATGTTTTGTTAGTTTTTTTTGATATGTGAATAGAAATTTAATCTTAAAAAAAGTGCGCTTTCAAAATATGAACATACTAACATTTTATATCAATATATTAAATATGAAAATTACTTCTTTTAAATATTGTCTTTAATTAGGCTATTTTATGATTTGATTCCCCTCTTCAAGATGTCTGATAAATCCATAGAATTGACACTGACTTCCTTAATCATCTTGGTGATAATTGTTTGCTTCTCCCAACAATATGCTTTTGGAATAGTTTACAATTTATTTTGCTAATGTCAGTAATGTTTGGCAGGTAAGGCTGAAAATTTGTTTCACCATGTGTTTTCCTGGTACAAATGGCTGCTAATATGCTTAGAAGCTTAAATTCTTGCTCTATTTCTGGACTTTACCGAGCTAATTTGTTTCTGAAAAGAATCGCAATAATTGAAGAGGGAGCCTTACAAATTTCTTAAGAATAAACAGATCTCTTTATGATTTTCAAATCAACTTTTGCAAAACTAGAACTTTTGGAGTTTTTCTCGAACTTGGCTTTATGCATATATGCCTGTAATTGTCAAATTTACATTTTTTGCATTGAAGTTTCTGTACCAATTGTGTGTTTTGTATTAGTTAATATTTTCCCTGGTGTATTAGTGTTTTGGCATTGAATATAATGATAAAATCATCTCTTTTGGCCGCAGAAAAGGACCTATTCAAGGAGATAGCAAGGTGTTGCACACACACAATCCTAGCAGCATGTGGGATAGAGCATTCAAGGTCTAGAGTGCAACCTTTTGAAGTAGTATCTTGTTGCCACACTGATCGAGTTCATCAATGTTCGGAACTGATGCCTGGGTGCTGTACTGACTGTTTCAATTCATTTGTAAAAGAATTGGTGGCTGGGATTGTTGATCGGAAAGTAGAGACTAATGCATAGACATCTTTGAATCGATAGTTTTATTCTGTCATGTGATAGAATTTTAGTGATACCAAGGGTACTTTTGTGGGCCCATTTTTCCTATAAAGACTACTCACATAAACTCTATTGAAGAGAGTGAGCTCATTCTTCCTATAAAAGCTACCCACAAACTCTATTGAATAGCATGGAATTTTTTCCCTCGATTGCTGGAATAGAGCAATTGCCATTGTAAAATATCTGGAATTCATAAGGCTCAAGGATGCGTCATATGACCTACCATTTTGGGGTCATGTTTGCCTATTGTGCAAAGACAAACTTGGGTGAGGATGAAGGCAGCGAAGGTTCTTTCTTTCACATTGCATTATTATTTTCTTATTCAACTCTATTCATTTCATTTCTAATATTCCTAATGGGTGTTTAGAATTCTAATGGACATAGATGAAGGCGAGTGTTTGCTTTAGATGGGATATCTATTCAATTAGTTGGCAATGGTAAGGAGGATGAAAGGTTCTGTACAAAAGGTGTGAATTGTAATGTATGAATTTAATGGCGTTCTCCAAATTTTGAATCAAGTTTCTATTAATCACAAAAGTGAAATATTATTAAACAATTTGTTCAAGGAAAACATAGACGAGTGTAATAGGTGTTATTAGTTAAATTGTTTTGGCCTGTAATTATAATGAAGAATATTACAGAAACTGCGGACCATTTCAGAAGACTGTAATGGGAGTGGTGAAGCATAAATACTCAACAAGTTTTAGACTGAAACAAGTAACAACCTGATATAAACACAGGAAATTGAACATAATATAAACACATGAAATTGCAAGGAAACTGGTTGACTTTTTCAGAAGACTCTAACGAGAGTGATGAAGCATAAATACTCAACAAATTGTAGACTGAAAACGAGTAACAACATAATATAAACACATGAAATGAAGAAGCAAACTGGTCGACTTAAAAAATCACAAAAATGCACACAATGCGAAATTTGAGGTTTCTATAAATCGAAATCCTTGTGATATCTTTAATGCTGGTATTATATATATTTTGAAAATTTGGAAAATATATGTTAGGCGTTGAAGATGTAGGACACGATGTTGTGGGAAAGTATGAAACCCTAGGTTGTGATTTTATAATAATAATAGGAAAGTGTCATATTTACATGTCTAGTTAAACTTTAAATGTTTTACTTAACAATTGGAAGGTATGAAATACTAATGATATCTATGAATGTTTGTGATTTTATACTAATGGGAGGAAAGTGTTTATCAAATGTTTAACATAATAAGTTGTGCTCATTAATGTTTGTGATTTTATAATAATGGGAGGAAAGGAAAGTGTTTATTAAATGTTTAACATAATAAGTTGTGGGAGGAAAATGTTGAATATTAAATGTTTAACATAACAAGTCGTGGGAGGAAAGTGTTCAATATTAAAGGTTTAACATAATAAGTTGCAGATAGAAACAAATAATAATAAAAACAATAAAATCTTCTTCATTAGTTGAATAATAATAAAAACAATAAAATCTTCTTCATTAGTTGAATGAAAGATAAAAAGGAAACCAATACAAAGTATTTGATAGAAACAAATAATAATAAAAACAATAAAATCTTGTTCATTAGTTGAATGAAAGATAAAAAGGAAACCAATACAAAGTATTTAAACAATTAAAATATTTGTGGTACCTTTAATGTTGTCCTTGTATATATTTTGAAAAATTCGAAAACACATGATAGATGATGATGTAGAGCACAAGGTTGTAAGAAGGTATGATAGATGATGAAGATGTAGAGCACAGGGTTGTAAGAAGGTATGAAAGCTGTTAGATGTAGATATTGCCCGTTAATATTTGTGTGTAATGATATGAAAATGATAATGGGATTACTTTTGGTTTATTGCATTTTATGAAAAAAATAAGAGATTAATTTGTTTGCTTTATAAATTTATTCTATAATCCAAAATATTTTAAATAAGTTTTTTTAAATCTTTAGTTTTCATGAGTTATAAGAGTATTATTTTTGAAGATTGGTATTATTTTTTTTTCTAAGTTAGGTTAATTCTATTACTGAAAAAATATTGTACATTGAGGCCTTAGCATGTGCACATCCATGCATGAGTGTATGAGTGTTGGCAAAAAACAACAGAAACAGAGTCTGGACTGTTCATAATGGGAAACTAGTCCGAATCAAAAAACGATTGCAAAAATTAACTCGCTGCCCACGCAGGGGAAACCAACGATTGCGCACAATTTTTTATCAGTTTTTCAAGTTGAAACAGAGACCAACCAAGTAACCAAATACCATCAGTTTTTCCAGAACCCCCATTAAAGAAACTAGAAAGCAAAAATCCCAAAAACTTGAGAATAGCAGACACGTGGCAGGCTGTGTGGCAAATACGTGGCAATTAGTGTTGCTGACTAGGAGCGAGGCGGAGAGGACAGGGGTTCCTCCATGATGAAGCACCTGTAATCCTCCATGTCGACACCTCCATGATGAAGGCCCTGTAATCCTCCATGTCGACACGTACTTGTTGTGAAGCCTCCGTGTTGTTTGTCTGTTGCGCCGGTTGTTCCTCCTCGATGAAACAGCGGTAAGGATCCACGTCTTCTTCTTCATGCTAGTCCTGGTCCGTCTCCTTCCCTGTTTGTCCCGTCTCCTTCCCCGTTTGCCGCGTCCCTGCTCCGTGGGTGCTCGTTTGAGCCATGTCTGGTTTTGCTCTAGTGTGGCCACCACCTTCAGTGGCTTGCTCCTTAATTGCTCTGGTGTGACCACCCCCTTCAGTGGCATGTCCCTCAATTGCTTGCTCCATCTCGTGAAAGGTTATGGAGATGGTGGCAGTGATGATGGGCTTGTACATGGATGAACGAAAGGTGAATTGGGTGGAATGGAGATGCGGCTGTGGGGTGGATGGAGAGCCCCTGGGAGGCAAAGCAGGATTGGAAGGAATGCCACTGGGAGGCGAAGCAGGGGACGTCGAATGGAGGCGGTGAGGTTGAGAGCGACCTCTTCCACTACGGGTGTTTGGGTAGCACCCAGTAGTCTGCTGGGCCAGAGAGGAAGTGGAATCAGAAACCAGAGAATGAGGGGGATGAGTCAAGCTTCCTCTGCTTCCTCCCCTGCGACTGCACATACGATGACGCGTTCTCGGCATGTTGGCACCAGATGTTTGATAATTTCTTCCGGGATTAGGCTCAGAGTGATGCAAAGGCTCAGTGGAATTTACGGGCGGCTCAGAGGAGGGACTAGCTGCAAACGCCGAGTGGAAGATGAAATGGCAAGCTAGGCTCTGAGTGAAGTGAATTCCCGGGCCTAAATCAATGCAGCAGAGGAGGTGGTAGTGCCTCTCGGTGGTAGTGCGGGGGTTGGGTGTTGCAGTAGCTTGAGGGCAGAGGCATTGCAGAGGCAGAGGATAATGAACAGGTGTAGTGGTAAGATTATCACTGGAGGTCATTTTTGCGTGGAGCTGAGGTGGGTGGTTGCAGACAGGTTGGAGACACCGCTCCCTTAAATGCCATTTATGGCTGGTGTTAATGCCATTTTTAGACCGATGTGCCAGATTACGGAGGGCCATGTGGTCTGGGCACATGCCGTTCCGTTTTGCTGCCACCTTATTGCCCTTGTTGAGCACCCGCATCCGGGATGAAGATTGGTATTATTACAAAGATTTTGAAATTGAGATTTAATGTGGACATGAGTACTTATCATCCTCCATTTCTTATTGTCACAAAATTAAATGTTAAGATGTTTGGTTTAAGCTGTAAATATTAATCACTAATCAACATATCTATTAGAACATTTAATTATAGTCAATCAAACAATTTTGCAAGAGACACATCGATAATTATAACTAGCCCAACCATAGATAAATTGGTTTGTAAACATTGATAGGCATCGATCATGATGATCATCAAAACGCACACTTCATGACACGTTTCACATTGTTAAGACTAGTGCAATCATATAAATTAAATGGATGGTAAACCTATAAGCATCAATCCATGATAACTTATCCCATGATACATCTCACATTGCCTATATTAAAAAAAACATAAAATTTAACTAAATTATAACTTTATTTTATATTATTATGATTGATTATAATAAAATCAAGATAGAAGTTAAACATATTTACATTTTAAAAAACATGTAATAATTTTTTTTAACTATATTCACTTAAAATTTCTGAACTTGTAAATAGTTTTTGTTATATATGGGCCTATTTTGAAATAAACATGCTTATCAATGTAACATTCCCGCATTTCTTAATCTTCTATGTCTTGGATGAATGCATTCATTAATTGTTAATATCAAAATCTTCTTTTAAAGGGTTTGTGTTTTCGCATTGTCAGAAGCTTATGCAAGAGTCATGTGTTACATCATACATATTGAAATAATGTCCAAGAAGAGTTGCTTAATCACAATAGCTTTCTTTTGTTTTAAACCCATTAGTTCCACTTACATTTGTAGTTGGGTCTCATAGATAATTTTCTTGGTAATTTGGTTACTTTAGGACTTCTCAGTGATGAGTAGGCCTTTTCTTCATTTTCTCCTCTTATTTTTGGTTCAATTATGTATAATTGTTTTTTTTTTTCTGTGTCTCTTTGTTGTTGTTATGAGCAATAAAAATTATTTTTGGTTCAATCATGTATAATTGTCTTTTTTTGGTTACTTTGTGTCTCTTTGTTGTTATGAGCAATATTTTTTTTATCGGTGTGATGTGATTAAATGGACATTATATGTAGTAGTACACTTTGTTATAAAATTACATGTTGGGATTGATTTGGTAGAAAAAAATTATAGGGATATCAAAGCAACCAGACTTTATGCTTGTATCTTTACCTTAGCTTTCATAATGCTTGTTGCTTCTTTTTTGGTATCAAGTTAGAGTAGGTTTACCATTTCTTAAACTATTTAACTTTTTGGTCATTTTCTCAATTTTGCAAATCTCTAACCAGCAGTTTATTTGAACCAAACACACCATTGATTTGCAAGGACGTCCCGGCCGGGTCCAAGCTTTTCATGCAAATTTCTAAGTCGTAATCATCCTTGCCTTTTCCGTTGGTTGAGTGTTTGTTTAGTTCAACATCAAGTTTGATTTTCTTTCTTTGAAATTGTGACACATTATTTGCTACATACTCTCATTTACTTTATAGGTGTTTAGTACTAAGTTTGAAGCATGTTTGCTAGGTTCCTCTCACACCTTCAGAAATATTAGATTTGCGTTGGAATTATACTAAGCCACACTTTCTGCTCTTAACCCAACGCATTTTTTTGGTTATGACAATGAAATTGTTTTGATAATTTTGTGTTTTATGGTTATGACTATGGAATTGTTTCGATGATTTTGTGCTTAAATATCCACCTTTTTAAGAGATTTTTATTCATTCATTTGTCATGATATTCTTCATGTGGTTTTCTAATATTAAACAGTTTTTATACTTCATGTGGGGTTGTAAGATAACCAACATAGATCTGTTTTAATCCAAACTTAGTAAACACCAAGAAAAATCAAATGACTAAAAAAATGCACCTTAATAAATTTGATCTCTGAGTACTTAATATATTTGGGTTTAAGATGAATATATGTTGGTTTAGGTTTTTAGATATAAAAACCTTTATATGATTTAAATTCGGTTAACTAATATAATATTGTGTTTTTTTTTAAGCCGTTCTTTTATTGTAATTTTTATTTTAGTTTTTAATTTTTTTAATGTAACATTATGGGACAACATCTTCCCCATACTAGGTTGTAAAATCCCATTTCGCTATCAAGTGTCGAGAGGGATTAAATCTCTCGAGTTGCAAACTTCTTTTAGACTGCAAAATTTAAAGGTTTGCACCTCGAGAAATTTGATCCCTCTCAGTGTTTAATAGATGCAGGATTAAAATGGATCTACATTGGTTCTTTAATAAATGCACCTTAATAAATTTGATCTCTGAGTACTTAATATATTGGGTTTAAGATGAATATATGTTGGTTTAGTTTTTTAGATTTAAAAGCCTTTATACAATTTAAACTTGGTTAACTAATAAAAATATTGTGTTTTTTTTAAAGCCCTTTTTTATTGTAATTTTTATTTTTAATGTAACATTATGGGACAACACCTTCCCCATACTAGGTTGTAAAATCCCATTTCGCTATCAAGTGTCGAGAGGAATTAAATCTCTACTGCAAAACTTAAAGGGTTGCACCTCAAGAAATTTGATCCCTCTGTGTTTAATAGATCCAGGATTAAAATGGATCTACATTTGTTCTTTAATAAATGCACTTTAATAAATTTGATCTCTGAGTACTTAATATATTGGGTTTAAGATGAATATACGCTGGTTTAATTTTTTAGATTTAAAAGTCTTTATATGATTTAAACTCAGTTAACTAATAAAAATATTTGTGTTTTTTTTTAAAGCCATTTTTTATTGTATTTTTTTTTTAATGTAAGATTATGGGACAACATCTTCCCCATACTAGGTTTTAAAATCCCATTTCGCTATCAAGTGTCGAGAGGGATTAAATCTCTTGAGTTGCAAACTTCTTTTAGACTGCAAAACTTAAAGGTTTGCACCTCAAGAAATTTGATCCCTCTCAGTGTTTAATAGATCTAGGATTAAAATGGATTTACATTGGTTCTTTAATAAATGCACCTTAATAAATTTGATCTCTGAGTACTTAATATATTTGGGTTTAAGATGAATATATGCTAGTTTAATTTTTTAGATTTAAAAGCCTTTATATGATTTAAACTCGGTTAACTAATAAAAATATTGCGCTTTTTTTAAAGCCCTTTTTTTATTGTAATTTTTTATTTTTATTTTTTTAACGTAACATTAGGGACAACATCTTCCCCATACTAGGTTGTAAAACCCCATTTCGCTATCAAGTGTCGAGAGGGATTAAATCTCTTGAGTTGCAAACTTCTTTTAGATTGCAAAACTTAAAAGTTTGCACCTTGAGAAATTTGATCCCTCTCAGTGTTTAATAGATCCAAGATTAAAATGGATCTACATTGGTTCTTTAATAAATACACCATAATAAATTTGATTTCTGAGTACTAAATATATTTGGGTTTAAGATGAATATATGCCGGTTTAGTTTTTTATATTTAAAAGTCTTTATATGATTTAAACTCGGTTAACTAATAAAAATATTGTGTTTTTCTAAAGCCATTTTTTTATTATATTTTTTTTATTTTTATTTTTTTAATATAACATTATGGGACAACATCTTCCCCATATTAGGTTGTAAAATCCCATTTTACTATCAAGTGTCAAGAGGGATTAAATCTCTTGAGTTGCAAACTTCTTTTAGACTACAAAACTTAAAGGTTTGCACCTTGAGAAATTTGATCTCTCTCAATGTTTAATAGATCCAAGATTAAAATGGATCTATATTGGTTTTTTAATAAATGCACCTTAACAAATTTGATCTCTGAGTACTTAATATATTTGGGTTTAAGATGAATAAATGCTGGTTTATTATTTTAGATTTAAAAGCCTTTATGTGATTTAAACTTGGTTAACTAATAAAAATATTGTGTTTTTTTTAAAGCTCTTTTTTATTGTAATTTTTTATTTTTATTTTTTTAATATAACATTATGGGACAACATCTTCCCCATACTAGGTTGTAAAATTCCATTTCGCTATCAAGTGCCTATAGGGATTAAATCTCTTGAGTTGCAAACTTCTTTTAGAGTGCAAAAATTAAAGGTTTGCACCTTGAGAAATTTGATCCCTCTCAGTGTTTAATAGATCCAGGATTAAAATGGATCTACATTGGTTATATATATATATAAACTCCACACTCAACAAAGAAGGAATTGCACATCTCATTCATTTTGAGTAACACCAATAAAATGTTTTGCCCATAGGAATTTTTTAATTTTTAATTTCTCTATAAAACATATATCTAGTGATATTCAAATATTTTACTTAACATAGGCATTGAAATATTTTGTCTATAGTCCACATTGTCGCTCGCTTGGTACGAACAACCTCACTATAGCCCTTGGATTGAGAGAAACACTGATTTCTTTTCTCAACACACATACACTCTCTCTCTACACACACACACACTTGAAATGAAAGCATTGGAACCTTGGAGTACTCCCCGCATTTCGTGGATGGTAAACCATGTAAACCATTAGCCCTGATTACAAAGCCTTGCCCCAAGAGAATCGAAGAGAGTCGAACCTGTGATCAATAACAACTAGCAACAATATCAAAGAACTTTTCGTTTAGCTCTAGAGACCCTTAGGGCTAGCTCTCTCTGTCTTTATATATATATATATATATATATATATATTATTGATTTTTTCCCTTAGCGCATATATATATATATATATATACTCTCTTTTCTCACTTTATATGCTGATATTAAAATTTTAATATATATATATATATATATATATATATTATTTTCTCTCTCATGAAGTTCATATTGAAATATTAGTTAACATGAATATTTAAATATTTTATTTAAGATTATATTGAAATATTTTTAAATAGTGAAACAATTAGGCATGTAAAGAAATTTTTACTTTCAATTATTTTATCTGTATATAAAGTTGGTATAAAATTAATAAAATTATGTCACTTAATATGGAAATTAAAATATTTTATTTAAGAGTGATAAAAATTATTTTCTTTTGTTATTAATATTTCTTTGTTAAGTATCACATAACAACTCTATGTTGAGGACTAGGAATTACACATTGTAGGATGTAATATCAATATTATTTTAAATAAGATGTATCAGTTCTATATTGAGTTGAGTAGTAGAAAGTAATTAAAGAAGAAATTATATTTTTTTTTTTTTTAATTTTTTTTTTTTTTCTCAATCTGGCTACTTCTATTATTGATACAAAAAAGTTACAGCAAGGCCGTGGTCTTGAGAGTTCTGCCCTGAGAATGGCATATTACAAAAAGCTCATGAGGTCAAAACAGTGTGAACCTTCATCAGTAAGTTGACTTCATCTTCGACACAACATAGATTTGAACAAAGCGGGGACAATATATTGGACCAACATGCCACAGTGTTGAGTGTAAACGACACATGGACGGACATAGACCTGAGACAAACAGTAACTGCACGAAACAATACATAGTCATGATAAGTATAAATGACACATTGACAGTCAGAGACCTGAGACAAACCGTAGCTGCGAAAACAAAACATAGTCATGCTGTATCAGTCATCATCAGTGGTATAAGGCTCCTCGACGACTCTGCATCCATATTGAAGAGAGTCCTCCGAGTTAGAATGTGGAGCCACCGAGCCTGTGGGTACGCCACGTACAGGCGCACTTGGGCCTGCAGGAACGGCCGTGTCCAGCATCGAAGCACTCCCCATGACCGGGCGCAGGTTATCCACTGGATTCACATTCCTCTGTTCGGCAAGTGCTTCAGGATGGGCGGCTCCCAGATCCCTGTTATCTTCACATTTTTCTATGGTGACAGAGACTATGAAAGTGGAATTAGCGAGAGAGCATGGAATGCGATAACGTACAGTGGGATGAGCAACATGCTTACATTCGACCCTCCCAATTCTTCCACGACCCCTGCCTCTTCCGCCTATTGTGACCAGTGGACTGCCCCGCCCAAGTTCCAGTGTTTCAGAAGACCGCTGAGAGGTCGCTCGGCCACCAGAGCCACCTCGTCTGCTCAATAACCTGGGCCTTTCACGCGGCATTGTGGCGTTCAGAGGGTGAATGCAAATAGAAGAGTGCTCTGAACTAGACAACAACAGAACATCAAATGGTTCATATGAACCTGGCGCACTAACGTGCTCGTGTTCGCTAGCGGAGAGACTCAGAAAAACGCACAGCGCTGCAATCCAAGGCGCTGCAGAGGAATGCAACAAAGCCGCGGGAGCAGTTCGCTTATGGAGCGCCATGGCACTGTTAACCTTGCAACAGATGGACGAAGTTAATGTCTTCATAAATGAACTTGTGCGAGCCCAACTCGCCTGACCAGCGTTATTACTCGTGGCGCATGGGGGCTAACACCTACCCATGTGATACGCCTTCCACGTAACTATTGAGCTGTTAACCACCCGCATCCGGGGTTATTTTCATTTATTTTATCTCTATATAAAATTGATTTAAAACTATATTATTTAAAATGACCATTAAAATATTTTGTTTATATTTAAATATTTTATTTATAATTAATATTTATTTTTCTGTTATTAATATTTATAATAAATATAGAAAAATATTATTATTATTATTATTTTATAATTTTTAATATAATAATAATGTAGTATCATAATACAATATCTCTCTTATTAAGTTGAGTTGAGAAGGTGATGCTTTCCAACTATGTATAACACTTGTAATAATGTAGTATCATAATACAATATCTCTCTTATTAAGTTGAGTTGACAAGGTGATGCTTTCCAACTATGTATAACACTTGTATAAATATATATTGAATGGTCACATACATGAAATGTCACATCATTTATTATTAACTTATGTTAGTTATAAATAATATTACTTATATATTTGGTATTGTTGTATTAATAGCGTATTACAAGTCATCTCCTCCACTAAAGCTTTGACTCAAATAAGTAGAAGATGAATAGTTGTGAAATATTCAAACAACATCAGCACAACACAAATGACTTATTTAATACTAATTCAAATTGTATCATAATTAATCAATAATAAATCAATAATTAAAATTTTGATTATAATTTTGAGTAAGGTAGATATTGGTAGTTTGAATGTTTATTGTGACGATTTTTATGATTTGCATGATGGCAATGTGTCTTTTTAATTCTAATTTTTTTATTAGTTTTCGGTAGTGTTTTGATTCATTTTATATTTTTATTATGTATTTAGGTATTTTTTTCTTACTAAATGAATATTTTTATTTTCAATTACTTTATTTATATATAAAATTGATATAAAATTAACAAAAATTACTTAATATAGAAGTTACAATATTTTATTTATAAATGACAAATATTTTCTTTTGTTATTAATATTTTTTTAAAATACAATATGTCAATTGCTGAGCATGGGATAAATTACACATCTTGTGAGGTGTAATCAATATTATTTTAAATGTCATGTATCAACTCCATATTGAGGGGATTAGTAGAAAGTAGCTAAGAATGAAATTATAAATTTTTGGTTTTCAATTACTTTTTCTCTCTATATACAAATTTGATGTAAAATTATGTTATTTAAGGTGGACATTAAATTATTTTATTTATATTTGATATTGAAATATTTGATATAGGAAATATATTGATTTTTTTGTTATTACGATGAATGTTGAATTTTTTTTGTTATTAATATATATTTTTTTTTAAATTTTAATGTAAGTATTATTTGATTTTTATAATGTAGCATTATGGGACAACATCTCTCTTATATTGGGTTGGGTTGACAAGATGATGTTAAAGATTTTTGGACAACTGTGTGTTCTCAATGAGATGTCATTATCAAGGACATAAAGCTTAATTGATAATAATAAAAGTGCCAAACCATGATAAGGTAAGAACATGACCCTTAGAGATGAGATGTTAGAGATAGAGAAAAAGATTTGAACATTGATATACTAATTAATTAATTTTATTTGAATTATAAATATTGAAGATTAATTATGATATGATCAATTTGATATTATTGTTACAAAGACTATATACACACATATATATATATATGAATCAAGAATAATATATTTTTAATTTAATATTATCATGTATATATATATATATATATATGAATCAAGAATAATATATTTTTAATTTAATATTATTTTGATAGTGGATTGGAGTAAATTATGGCTAAGATATGGGGAGAAATATAGAAAATTCAGGTTGAATTAGGAGATTATAATTTATTTATAGATAAATGGAGAAATTTATAAAAATATATCAAGGATTGGAATAAATTAGGGGAAGAAAAATATAATAAGGTTAAATTTGGTAAATTATAATAAATTAGAGTTAGATTGATATATTCAAGATTTGGTCAAAATGACAATAATGGATGAAAAATAATATTAGAATAGAGTAGGTCTTGACCAATTTCTAGTCAATGGATTCAAATTATTAAATAATATTATAAAGAATTTAGCTATAAACAATAGAAAAGAATGGAATAAAATTAATTTTGAACAGAAAAATAGATTATAATTTAGTACAAAAATTAATTTATAATTTATAATTAGATTAGATTAATTTATGATTAGAAAGAGAAAGAGGAGAGATAGAAATGTTATAAAACTGTGATTTTAGGATTAATAATATTATTTAATATTAATAATAATATAGGATAGAGGGGGTAGGGGGAGCGGAGGGTTTAACAATAGGAGAGAGACCAGAAAAGAGGGGAGGTGGGGAGGGGTTTAAGGATGGTTAGGATTGATATTAGAGGACAAAAAATGAATAGCAACTTTCAAGGTTGGCTTAATTGAAACCCATCTTCCCGATTGAAGTTGTTAGGGTGCTTTTCAATTTCAAGAGCTTCCATAATGACTATGCGTTACATTTGCATAAATATACATTGAATGGTTCTCAAACATGAAAGGTCACATCATTTAGTCTTAACTAAATTATGTTAGTTATATATAATATTATTTACATATTTAGTACTTATTATTGTATTAATAATATATTATAAGTGTGCGTATCTAGTAAATATTTGTCCTTCGAGTAGATGATGAGATGATGGATAATTATGGAATAGTTAAGAAATATTAGCACATCGTATATAATTTATTCAATACTAAGTCAAAGTGTATCATAATCAACCATTAACTAGGTTCTTGATTCCAATTATGAGTGTATTTTTTATCACCATTGCTTTGTCTGGAGTAATGCAGACATTGGTAGTTTAAATGATCATTGTGACAATTTTTATGATTTGGATGATGGAAGGGTGTCTTTCCAAGTCTAATTTGCTTGTTATTTTTTCACAATTTCTTGATTCTCTTCAGGTTTTATATCTTCATTATATATTTTTGTTGTTTTTTTGGATTATCAACATTTCTTGTTAACGATACCCGGACTTTTACTGTTGATTAAGTTTTTTGAAATTTTTATATTTGTTGTTTGTACCTTAAATTTTGGAAAATCCGTGATTCAATAAGTATATTAGTCTCCTTTGTTGATTTGAGGGATTGGTATTTTTTTGTTTTTGTTTTTTGTTTTCAATCGATTGACTTTAACAAGTAATATTTCTCGTTGTTTTTTTTGTAGCGCACGTGCTTAGTAGCTTGGTGAGGTTTGAATACAGGATGCCTTACTAACGAAACCCTTTCTCAATTGGTTGTGCTACTGGTACTTGAATTGTGATTTGTCATTGTTTTTTTAAACAAATAATTATTTTTTTAATAATTTTCTTCTGATAAATCTTTATTGATTTTTTTTTTATCTATCTTCTTGATTTGCTTGTTTTCACCTATCTTGTTCTTGCAATTCTTGGTCACATTGAGTTGGACATCTTATAAAATTGTGCTTGATCCTTGATTTATAAGTTATGAATTGTTTTTTGTGGTTATTGTAATTGTTTTTCAAATTCATTTGATTTTTTGATTTATGCTGTATTACACATTTCATATTGAAGATCCTCGTTAAGTATTCTCAAGATATTCTTGTTTTGTTCTTACTTTTTGTTGTTTTTAGCCATCCATTTCATCATTGAATTGTCTTAATTTACAAATTAGAGGTTTCATGGCATTCCATACAAATTCAATGTTATAATACAAATTGAAATATTGATTTTATGACTCAAAGGAGAGATTTTTTGTTGTTTTGTTTTGTTTATGAGTGATACTCTTTTTGGCCTTAATAATTATTTTCATTGAATTTTAATAAAGGAAATTGTAAAGTTGGAGGAAAAGATATTAAAAGAACTTCTAATGAAACTAATATAACTAGTTCATCAAATATTGCAAGCATAAAAAGAAATTCCATATTTAATTGAAAAATAAGAGATTAAAAAAGATTTAGGGACATCCCTAGAATAGCTAAAGAATCTAGTAATATGGACAAAAATCACCTGAATTCCTATCTTAAGAAACATAAAATTTCAAAAAATGTTCGTATTTAACTAAAAATTAAGAGTTTCAAAGAATTTGGTACACCCCTAGAAGGTATAAAGAATTCAGTGTTCAATACAAACAAAAACCTCTTAAAGCCCTACCTTGACAAGATTTATGTTTTCCCTCAAGTCTCTGAGGACATCTAGGTCCTCCATGAAACTTTACGATCGCGTTGAGGTTTTCTAAATCAAGGATATAAAATTTGGCACTAGGAAGTTGTTAACATCAAAATGTACTTTCCCAAAATCCATTTGAGTATATTCATCAAATATGGTTTATGAATACATAACGAGATGCACTCGTTGGTTGACCCATCATTCGACATTGATGGTTCATGAGTGCTAGTTGGATTTGACACATGGTCACAAGTATTTTATTGATAAGTGGGATGATGATAGGGCATGCTTTTGGTAAGTGGTTCATGTATAGGTAAATTTAGAGGACATGGTATACTTATATCGGATGGATAGTTTTCCTTGGTGTATTTTGTGCATTCATAGAATTTTTATTCAAATTTTAATAGCTATCCCTATGTATACAAATGACAGATATACCTTGAGGTATGCATGGGGATGAAGATAGTCAGATGGACACTCTTAGAGTCCTAACTTAACTATTTTTAGAAACTTGATTTTCTCTAGTATTTGATAACAATTTTGGGAATCCAAGATCAAGTTCATGAACCTTAAAAATTTTAGACTCTCAATCTTGGAAAAATCTATATGTTTAGAAATTTTATCTTGAAATATGATATTAGATTTAGATACCCTTGCAAGAGATGAGATTGTGGTTTCAATTTTCAAGAAATTCCAAGATGTTTAGGACCTTGGCCAAATATGGTCAAACCAAGGTCTATACATAAACATTTTTCTTTTTTAAGAGAATCATATTTTTGCATGCCCAATATTGAGTACAAATTGTGGGTGAAAGTTCGTGGTAATATGAGACTGCGATTTTTTTTTTCCAAAATAAGATTTTTTACTTTTGTTAGGATGTGAAATGCAATGAACAACATTATGGTCACATTTCATGTCATTTCGAGAAATTTTGGTTATGGTAAATTTCATAGATCCAGATATTTTTGAAATGTTCTATAAGGTTCTTAGTAGTTGATAAGTTGGCGTGCACCTTCTATATTTGGTAGTTTTGTTATTCACTATAAATTTCTTTTATTGTTTTGTTTTATCATGACATAATTAAGTGGTAGAGGATAATTCAATTTTTTAGAGGAAGCTTTTCGGTTTATACGTTTTTATTTTTATTTTCTTCCTTCAAGAAGAATTTGAATTAATGGGAAACTTCCATGAAGTTTAACACTGTCTACTTTTAGGTTGCTTCATTATGAAGTAATATTTCACTCAGGGTAAATTGCTACCATATGAGATGGATTGTTGTTATGAAACCAGCTCAAGAAAAGATAGAAAAGATAGATCAACGCCTTAGAATTCAGCCTCTTCGAGGGGGAAACCTCATTTACATTACATAAATGAACAATTCTTGGACGATTCAAATGACAAAACCTCCTTTCTATATATAGGAGTCTAAGGAGTCACAATATAATCCAGCCGACCTAACAATAATAATATAAAGCCACAAAAATAACAATAGAGGGATTCTATGGGGCACAGTAATAACAATATGGGGGCAATAGGGGCACTACAATATTAATAAGGGGTATAACTACAATAGTAACAGGGTAATCACTAGTATTATAGGGACCCAACAATTGTGGACCTTATTTAATGAACATACATGGATGACATCTTAATGAGCTAGTATTAGTATGTCCATGGATTTAATTTCGCTTTGAGATGAAGTGCTTCACTAGGATTATTCTTGGAGTAGATAATGTTTCATGTTTATCCCAATCTTTATTTGAGAGAAGATGACAAATTCTCGAACCCTTTTGGTGTGTTGATGAGATCATTAATTGTTTGGAGATGGATCCATGTGCTTGGAGTATTTTTGGAGTTCTTTCATAAAACCTTATTTTATTCTTGACATCTGTAACAAATTTGGACTCCTCTATTATGATCCATTTATATTCGTGTTTCTCTCTTCTCCTATGAATCATTGTACAAGAAATTATGGAATTATCGATGCTTTCTTCCTTTCCTTGCTTCATACTTTATTCTAGAGATCGTGTGATTACGAGATATCACTAGAGAATAAGTGTTGGTTGAATAAATCCACAATCACCGTCATGGTTATTTCTAATCCTATATTGTTCATATAGGATTTCTTTTGTAGTAACATAGTGATTTTGACCCGTAGGCTTATCAAGGGCATATGATAGATAGTGCACTAGATATCTACTTAACCCAAAAAATAAATGACATGTGTATGCATTGTTGGCAACAATTTTGTTTGGTTAGCGTTGATGTCAACCTAAATGTGTTTTGGCATGGTTTTCCAGTGTGTTGCTATTGTTGCAGATGGCTAGAACTGTGTATTCTAGTGTGATGATGTTATATTTTTAAGAAAAGAAAACCATGATCAATTACAAAGGGTTTTTCCCATGGTATTTGGTGTGAGAGCTTGCATGATTAATTAAATTTTATTTGATATGGTTATCATTGGACATGGAATGTAACTAATGTGCTAATTTTGTCCAATTTGGCGAGGGAAAAAAATTATAAATATAATATACTGGTGTTACATATTATTTTAGCTTCTATTCATAATGAAGTTGATATTTTTACATGTAGTAGAGATCAGAGTTGAGGTGAAAGTTTCATAGGTTGAGTTCATCACTATATATGTCATGTCTTGTATATCTTGATTTGTATTTAACTACAATTTATGGTTGGGTTGTATGGCTGAGTGAGGATTTGTACTGATGATATTATTAAGATGTGTTGCTGCTAATTTATTGAGTAGATATTTTGCTGTAGAGAGAGCTGATTTGTTGATTGGGGTCTAGTTTGAAATTGTATGAAACCATGGCTCGTGGAGATTGTGGAGGTAGGGGTTTCCGAAAAGTAGTGGCTTGCCAAGTTAGGAGTAGTGGCTCCTTGCTGGTAGTGACCATAAAAAAATGGTAGGGAGTTGGGGCTTCCTTGTTGGTGGTGGCCAACAATTTTTTATAGGGGAAATTTCTCCTTGTTGATAGTGGCTAGCTAAAATATGTAAAAGGTATTTAAAGAATTAATAAAAAGGAATCGGAGCAATGCAAAAAAATAAGTGTTTCCATGTTTATGTTTCCATTGATGTCACCTGTTGAATTCATGTACTCATGAGTCTATATGTCAAGTCTTGAGTCTGTTGTATACTTGTTGAAGGTTGTCATGCTAATGTAAATGTTGTCATAAGTCTCAGAAGGTTTGTAGGAGAGGTGTCATGAGGTAACAAGGCCTCATCTGAAGCTAAGCTACATTTTTCCTAGAGGTCTAGTTGATGATGTATGTGATGTCTTGTTGAAGTTATGCAATTGGGTTCCTGATGTCAAGATGAGTTTGGAAGGATGGTTTATAGGTCATTTCACTCCCCTAAAGCTCTGTTGCAAGTTTGAGGGTTGGATATCTTGTTTCAACTTATGCTCTGCTCCAGTTGCATGGATGGATTCTCATTAGAGCGACTGAAAATGTCTAGTCGCTTAAACGACAGGCCCATGTGAGTGAGCAAATCTTCCAGATGATGGAGCTCACATCATCTAGAAAATCAATTGACTTAACCATCTCTATATTCTACAAATATGTGAAGGCAAGAAGTTCATTTGGTGGGTTCTCTAGTAGTGTTAGTGAGTGAGTGTGCATATGTTATTAGTGCACAACTAGTGAGTTTTGTAGTAAGTTCAGAGCTTCAGAGATTATTCTTCAACAATGTTTCAGAGTTGTGTGCAGAGATTGAAGATCATTTTGGGGAGTGTGTGTGGAGAGATGTTGGTTACTTGGGGCCTGACCCAGGTTCAACAGTGAGTTTAGCCAATGATCCAAAATGGATCCAAATACCCTCTAAGTCTTCAAAAATCCTCGAAAAGATCAAAATTATCGTATGGGAAAACCTTCATAAAACAACGGAAAACACTATTGGTAGCAAAAAATGTGAAGAAATAGTGGGAAAATGGGTTATCAACAACTTTGCACAATAGCCATCTGATCTGGCTGATCAACGGTCCAGATCTGATCAGAAAATCGCAATCGGCAGTGGCAAGTGAAGGCTATTGACGGAGACCACATGGTTTACATGAAAATGATTAGTGGGGTCAACGAGGACCGTCGATCAAGCGCAAAGATCGACGGCCCACTTTGCATCACAACATCGCGTCGGCAAACCACAATAGAGCGCTCACCAAACGGCCCGAGGTTATCGCGATATGCGATTGCGATCAATCGCATCGCGATATCGCAATCAGAAAACACAATGGAGCGAGGCTATATATATCTATATCTATATCTATATCTATATCTATATCTATATCTATATCTATATCTATATCTATATCTATATCTATATCTATATATATATATATATATATATATATATATATATATATATATATATAGATATAGATATAGATATAGATATAGATATAGATATAGATATATAGATATAGATATAGATATAGATATAGATATAGATATATATATCTATATCTATATCTATATATATAGATATATTTATCTATATCTCTCTCTCTCTCTCTCTCTATATATATATATATATATATATACATGATGTGATAGCCGGACCCGATGGAAATATAAACGCTATTTCATAAGATTTGAGATCCATCAAATGGCATTTTTAATGTATTTTTGCGTATTTCGTTTATTAAATGAAATACAAAGGGGAGGCGCCGATGTGATGAAAACCGGACCCAAAAGGGTCTGTGAATGAAAGTGTATAATATTTCAAATCCGCCCAAGGCCATTTTTACGGGATTTTTTAGTGTTTTAACGTATTTTCAAAATACAAAGGGAAGCCACGAAGAGGGGCATTGCAACATGTGATAGTGACTTATAGGTGGACCCGATGGGAGAATAGGGCGCATTTATGAATATTTGAAGTCTGATGAAGAGTGTTTTGGCGGACTTTTCCTGTGTTTGAACGCATTTCTTTGTGTAAACAGAGAATGGCCGTTTTAGGGATTTCAAAGGCCCGATGCACTCATCCATTGCAGAACAGGTGGCCACCTCCGCTAAAGACGTTATGAAGTGATTATTAATGCTCAGAAGGGATTCGAGCGGACAGAGGCCGGGAGATAGAAAGCCGAGAAGAGGAAATGAACAGGAAGCACCGTCTGGCTTTAAAGCCATAGAAAATAGAAGACAAAGGCAGGCAGTGTTGAGACAGAGCAAAGACAGAGACAAAGAGTGATAGAGAGAGTCTGTGTACTCAGAGAGGCTTGAGGGGTTCAAGAAAAACTCTTGCTGTTGTATCTGTTGCGCGTTGAGACTCAAATTGAGCTCATACTTTTGTAAAACTTTGTTTTGAAGACATAATAGAGAGGTCACCACTGAAGGCTAGACCAGGAGATGTAGCCCAGGAGTATTGGATGAACTTATTAAACTTGCTATGTTTATGTGTGTTTGTCTATTATGTTTCTTTAACTGCTTCATTATCTATGTATTTCGCAATCTTATCGATCCATTGCATAAAGTAACATAGGAAAATCCATGAACATGAGTCTGTAATACCTTAATAATTGTTTAAGATCTCATTTTCAGATCAAGTGGTATCAGAGCTTTAGGTTTGCTAAGGTTAGACAAGCCTGTGCTGGATTGTTGAATGCTAACTAGGTCAAAGCCCAAATTGGGAAAAGGAGAACTTGTTGAAGCCAACCCAGAAATTGGGTGAGTCTATCCAAGGAGGAAAATAGTAGAAGAGATTCAATTGGAATCAAAATCTCAGTTCATGGACAATTTCATGACCATGAGAGCCATGGTAGAAGAGATGTATCGAGAATTCAAGAAAGGTTGAGGTGAAAGTACTTCAACCTCCAAACAAGACAAAGGGGCCGAAGAACCTTCTCCAGATGCCCCAGAAGGAAAAGGAAAAGGAGAAAAACTTTCTATATCAACACCTCCTGATAGCCCTGAAAATAAAAAGAAGAAAACATCTTTGATTAAGTTAGATGTAAAATTTGATTTGCCAATATATGATGGAGAATTAAATGCAGAAAAGCTAGATAACTGGATTAGATAGATTGATGTGTATTGCAGGGTGTAGAACATCGATTCGGAAAGGAGTAAAATTCAGATGGCCAGCCTTGGCCTTGGAGGAACTGCCCTAGTGTGGTGGGAAGGCAGGACAAAAGCTGATTTGAAGAAGCATGGTAAAATTATTTCTTCCTAGAGTGAATTTGTTTCTGCCATTAAAAAACAATTCTATCCACTAGCTTATATGCAACAAGCTATGATGAGTTGGCAAACTCTTCGCCAATTAAAGGGGCAAAGTGTACAAAGATATACCCAGGAATTTAGAGAAAGAGATTTAATTCTACGCATTTCTTTAGACTCACCTGAAACTTTGCTGAAGTATATAGGTGGTCTGCATAGTTATTTGAGGCATACCATTCTCATGTTTAACACTACTAGCATAGATGAGATATTTGTTTAGGGTACACATCTAGAGGATAGAGGCAAGAATGTGAACCCAGAGATTGGGGGATCATCCAAACCCACTGCAAGCAAGAACAAGGAAAATAGGAAGCAGAAATGGAAAGAGAGGAAGGCAAATGTTGTATAGAAAGCCAAACCTTCATGCACTCAATGCAAGAAGGATGGACATGATGATGAACATTGCTGGTCTACATCTGGAGCTGAAAACCAAGAAGTTTGATGGCAAGAAGAAGAAGGGTGCTGCTGCTATTTAGAAAGATTTGGGTTCAGACTTAGCTGATGAAACAAAAGTCGCAACTACAGGTATAAAGGTAAAAATTCTGAAGCATCTACTAGTAATTCTGCACAAACTATTGATAATAAAGAAAATGAGAGGAAAAGACATGAGATTTTTCATATTATATTTATTTCCAACCATCAAAAGGTTGATAATTTATTTGATAGTGGCTCACAGTAAACTTGATTTCTGAAGCAATTGTAAAGAAGTTGGGACTACTAATCACACCTCACAAGAAACCATATCCATTAGGTTGGGTATGTGATAAAGCAAAGCTACAAGTGACTAGACAATGTAAACTTAGGTTTGCTATTGGGTCAGCATTTGTAGATGAGGTTGAGTTAGATGTAATTCCCTTGGATATATGTGGTATTGTTTTAGGAAGTCCTTACTTGTATGATAGAAAATCCATTTTCTATAGAGCTGAAAATAAGTATCAACTCACCAAAGATGGAATAGAATATATTGTAAGAGCTCATAAACTCAAAATTAATTACACTCTCATAAACTCAAGGCAGATGAAAAGAATTGTAAATTCATGCAAACAATTTTCACTAATGGTTGTAAAGGAAAAGAAGCCTGATAAAACCAATGTATTTGAGGGCTATGATGCTAAGCAAAAATATGATTTAGAAAATGTTGTTTCAGAATATGATATCCTATTTCAAGAACCTAAAGGTCTGCCACCCAAAAGGGAAATTGTACATGATATTCATTTGCTGCAAGATGCTCCATTGCCTAACATCGGAATGTACAGGTTATCTACTTTAGAGAATGTAGAGATCAAGAAGTAGGTATATGAGTTGCTCGAAAAAGGGTTCATAAGACCAAGCACATCACCATGCAGATCTCCAATCGTGTTGGTGAGGAAGAAAGATGGTTCGTGGAGGATGTGCATTGATTACATAGCACTGAATAAAAAAATGATCAAGAATCGTTATCTCGTTCCTCGCATTGATGATCTATTGGATCAACTGAAAGAAGCTGTTTACTTTACCAAGTTGGACTTGTGTAGTGGTTACCATTAGGTCAGAGTAGCAAAGAAAGATGCATGGAAGACTGCTTTCAAAACAAGGCAAGGGATGTATGAATGACTAGTTATGCCTTTTGGCTTAACTAATGCTCCTCCCACTTTCATGAGAGTTATGAATGATGTACTCCGACCTTTTCTTGATGATTTTGTAATTGTATATTTAGATGACATTCTTGTTTTCAGTAAAACATGGGAAGAACATTTGAAGCATGTAAAGCAGACTCTAGATGTTTTGAAAAAAGAAAATCTCTATGTTAAGTTATCAAAATGTGAATTTGGCAAAACATATTTAAATTATTTGGGTCATATTGTAGGGGGTGGTGAATTGAAGATAGATCTGTCTAAGGTTGAAGTCATTGTAAACTGGCCTAAACCCAAATCTGCTACAGAAGTTAGGAGCTTCCTAGGAGCAACACAATATTGGAGAAAGTTGATTGCTAACTTTCCTTAATTGTAGCTCCCTTACATGCTTTAACAGGGTTGAATAAGGTGTTTCAGTGGGGAGGGAAACAACAGAAAGCCTTCGAAACCTTGAAAGAAAAAATTAGTACAACACCAGTACTAGCATTGCCAGATCTTCAAAGACCATTTGAGATTGAAACAGATGCCAGTGACTATGCCATGGGAGCAGTGTTGATGCAACATGGTAAACCCATATGTTATCATTCTGAGACATTTAATTCTGCAGTAGTTAATTATCCCACATACGATAAAGATTTGTATGCATTAGTCCAGAGTGTGAAAAAGTGGAAACATTACTTAATGGGCAAAGAAACAATTATACGTACTGATCATCAACCACTTCAGTATTTGCACTCACAAACTAAATTGCAACAATCAAGACACTATAAGTAGATGGGTTTTCTACAACAGTTTCATCTTGTCATCAGATATAAGAAAGACATACACAATAAAGTTGCAGATATGTTGTCTAGACCAATCATAAATGCATCTACTATACTTAAGCGTAACTTAGTAATGCATGAAAGTTACATTGAACAATATTCTTAAGATATAGATTTTAAAGATGTATATGCAACTTTATGTCATGGAAAAAAAGTAGAAGAATTGGATTATTATGTTAAGGACCAACTCTTGTATCATTTGGGAAAGCTATGCATTCCAAAAACTGAAAGAGTTAACATAATTCGGGAAGCACATACTTCTCTAATATCAAGTCATTTTGGTGTAAGTAAAACAGTGGCACAACTGCAAAGATTCTGCTATTGGCCAAGAATGCATGAAACAATTTCTAGATATATTAAAGGGTGTACCTTGTGTGCTAAAAGCAAGCCAACAATAGAAAATTAGGCTTGTACACTCCACTTCTAGTTCCTTCTCGTCCTTGGGAAAGTGTTTCCATGGACATTGTTGGGGGATTGCAAAAATCTAGAAAAGATCATGACTATTTATATGTTATTGTGGACAGGTTCAACGAAATGTGTATTTTAATACCTTGTAACAAGCATATTACAGCGGAACAAACAATGAAGTTGTTCTTTCAGCATGTTTGGGTGCATTTTGGGTTACCCACTTCCATAGTATTTGATCGAGACTCCCGATTTGTTGGGAAGTTTTGGTCAAGTCTATGGGAATCGATGGAAACTAGACTAAAGAAGAGCACAACCTTTCATCCACAAGAATATGGCTAAAAAAAGGTGGTCAATAGGATAGTGATCCAGTTTCTTAGGGGTTATTTCAGCAAGCATCCCAAGCTTTGGGATGAACATTTATGTTATGTGCAACATGCTTACAACTGTGCCAAGCATTCTTCTACATAGAGATCTCGTTTTGAGACTTGTTTTGGTTTTATACCAAGGTCTCCCTTGGATTTTGTCTTTGAAAAATACATAGCAGTTGATGGAGACAGTGATGTGGACATAACAACCAAGTTCATTGAACATATCCAATAAATTCACCAGGCAGTGCAGGAACAGCTGGAAAAGAGCCAGTCCAAGTACAAGACAAGGCATGATAAGCATCAGATGGAGCATAGCTTCCAAGTTGGTGATCAAGTCTCGCTGTATATCAGCAAAGACAAAATGCAAGGTGAAGGGAAAAAGCTGAAGCCAATAAGGTATGGGCCTTTCAAGATACTTGAGAAAATTGGTGAGAACGCTTTCCGCCTTGATTTACCAGCTTATATACACATCTATTCAGTGGCTAATGCAGAAAATTTAAGACTGTTTGAACCTTCTTTAATTGAAGATCCCGAAGAGGAAAGTCAATTGCCTTCCATTGATGATATGTTGCTTGAATATCTCAATGAATTGCAGGAAGATACAGTTCTGGACAGGAAGGTGCGAATTGCGCGCAGAGGGGACATTGAGTAGCTCAGAATTGGACTCAAAGGTTCAAAACCCAACAATGCAAAATGGATAGAGATTTGAAAAGTGAGGAAGCTATATCTTCACTTGATCGATGCTTGAAAACCAACTTTTGGTGGTCCAAAATCCTTTTTCAGTGGGAAGGCATGATCCAAAATGGATCCAAATACCTCTAAGTCTTAAAAAATCCTCGAAAAGATCAAAATTATCGCATGGGAAAACCTTCATAAAACAACGGAAAACACTATCGGTAGCCAAAAATATGAAGAAACAATGGAAAAATGGGTTATCAACAACTTTGCACAGTAGCCGTCAGATTTGGCTGATCAACGGTCCAGATCTGATCGAAAAATCGCAATTGGCAGTGGCAAGTGAAGGCTATTGGCGGAGACCACATGGTATACGCGACAATGATCAGCGAGGTCAACGAGGACCATCGATCAAGAACATAGATCGACAACCCATGTTGCATCACAACATCACGTCGACAAACCACAATAGAGCGCTCACCAAACGGCCTAGGGTTATCGCGATATGCGATTGCGATCAATCACATCGCGATATCGCAATCAGAAAACACAATGGAGCGGGGCTATATATATATGTGTATATATATATATATACATATACATATACATATACATATACATATATGAGGACCATCAATCAAGCACGCAGATTGATAGCCCATGTTGCATCACAACATCACGTCGACAAACCACAATAGAGCGCTCACCAAACAGCCCAAGGTTATCGCGATATGCGATTGCGATCAATCGCATTGCGATATCGCAATCAGAAAACACAATGGAGCAGGGCTATATACATATACATACATATATATATATATATATATATATATATATATATATATATATATATATACATATATATATATATATATATATATATACATATATATATATATATATATATATATATATATATATATATACATATATATATATATATATACATATATATATATATATATATATATACATATATATATATATATATATATATATATATATACATATATATATATATATATATATATACATATATATATATACATATATACATATACATACATATATATACATATATACATATACATACATATATATATATATACATATATATATATATATATATATACATATATATATATATATATATATATATATATATATATATATATATATATATGCGTGATGAGATATCCAGACCCGATGGAAATATAAATGCTATTTGATAAGATTTGAGATCTGTCAAATGGCATTTTTGATGTATTTTTGCATATTTCGTTTATTAAACGAAATACAAAGGGGAAGCGCCGATGCGATGAAAACCGGACCCGAAAGGGTTTGTGAATGAAAGTGTATAATATTTCAGATCCACCCAAGGCCATTTTTACAGGATTTTTTATTGTTTTAACATATTTTCAAAATACAAAGGGAAGCCATGGAGAGGGGCATTGTGACATGCGATAACGACTTATAGGCGGACTTGACGGGAGAATAGGGTGAATTTATGAATATTTGAATTCTGATGAACGATGTTTTGGTGGAATTTTCCTGTGTTTGAATGCATTTCTCTGTGTAAACAGAGAATGGCCATTTAAGGGATTTCAAAGGCCCGATGCACTCATCCATTACAGAACAGGTGGCCACCTCCCCTAAAGACGTTATGTAGTGATTATTAACGCTCAGAAGGGGGATTCAAGTGGACAGAGGCTAGGAGACAGAAAGCCAAGAATAGGAAATGCACAGGCAACGCCGTCTAGCTTTAAAGCCATAGAAAACAGAAGACAGAGGCAGACAATGTTGTGACAGAGCAAAGATAGAGACAAAGAGTGATAGCGAGAGTCTGTGTACTCAGAGAGGCTTGAGGGGTTCAAGCAAAAGTCTTGCTATTGTATCTGTTGTGTGTTGAGACTCAAATTGAGCTCATACTTTTGTGAAACTCTGTTTTGAAGACATAATAGAGGGGCCACCACTGAAGGTTGGACCAGAAGATGTAGCCCAGGAGTATTGGGTGAACTCCTTATTAAACTTTCTGTGTTTATGTGTGTTTGTCTATTATGCTTCTTTAACTGTTTCATTGTCTATGTATTTCACAATCTTATCGATCCATTACATAAAGTAACATAGGCAAATCCATGCACTTGAGTCTATAATACCTTAAGATCTCATTTTCAGATCAGCCAAGCAAATCCCGATACTACCGGCCCTTTTGGCAACAGTCCGCTGAGCGCGGACTGAGGTCTCACCCGAGGTAGTATGGGAGGTGCTGGAACCAGGCTTCCACACCCTAGGGATGTCTTGATGTGGGGGATTGGTGCCCGATCCAGCCTTCGTGTTCACTGGATTACGCGTACTCAATAGTTTCTGGTGTTTTGTGGAACCGCGTAGCCTCAACCACCATGCGATCTATGTTAACTACCTAGTTCTTCCTTACTTAGGGTTTGTTCGTTAATTACTAAGATGATATTTTAATCATATACATACATATAAGTGCGCCAGATCTATGAACCAGATGCACAATATGACAACCCAATTGATCTTTATTATTAATATCTTCAAAGCTTGCTCCAATACAGACTCGACTCCTTCCTGCGCACTCAGCTACAGGGGTCCGCGCACTCAGCTGCGGACTCTACTAGGCCTCTGTGCAGTCAACTGCAGAGCCTCTACCTCCTACTACAACCCAAGATTCGGACTTACAAACTTAGAGTGGTTTTCTCTTCTAAGAACATCATAAGACTTTAAAAACTACTTTCTACACTTAGAGCCTTGCTCTATTTATACAATCCCATGGTCCACGGACCATGGGTAGGCCGATACACTCTATACTAAATTTACATTATCTTAGAGCGGACAACCCTAGACTCTCGTGCTCCTCACCCGCATTTTGCGGGGTCTTTACATTACATGGACAAAAAATCACTATGGGGGCTCTACTGCCCAACAGGTCCCCAACACAATCAACGTGACTCGTCCCAAGTCACTCGGCCGGTGCGTTGATCTTTGCGTAGAGGTCATCCAATAGCTTTTGCACTTCCCGTAAATCCACATCACATTCTTCTGTTGTCCGCTGCACTAGTTGTGTGTGACCTTCTGATGCGGCATCTTCAGGGGCACCCTCTTGTCTTATCGCATATATACCCCACATTTGCGCTAGCTTTCCCTCGATCTTGGCGGTGACTGTGAATTCTTCCTCGAGCCAAGGCTGGATGCGTGCTTTAATCACTTCTTCTTTCTGTCGAGCATCGTCCACCTGCTCCTTTAGCGATTGGGCCTCCACCATCTTGGCTAGTTGCTGAGTAAGAGCAACCGTCTACACTGTCCCTCATACATTATCATAGGCCTTCTACAACGTCCGCGCTTCTGTTTCTAAACGCTTTAACGTTGGGTCTTCCTATAGGGAAGTGAGCGTGACAAGTGGCTAATCTAGCAGACTTGTGCAATCTTGTATAACGTGCTGTATTGCTTCCAACCCTGATTGAATGACGATGTGGCACTGCACCTTGACTTTCGGGGGTGTAGAGGGCTGCGCCTTCAGCTACAGTTCTGCATTCTTCATGTTGAGGTCCAGTTGGATCCTTGTTGCTTCCTCTTTTGCCTCGCGGAATCTGTTGGCCATTTTGTGGATCCGCACTCCTGCTGGTAAGTCTTTCGCAATCTCTAGCTCGGGCACACGGCAACATGCTTCCTCCACAATCTGCTCCAACTGTTGAGTCTGTGTGATGGCTTCATCATGTTGGAGGCTTAGTTGCTCGATATTGATTCACTATTCGCTGAGAATTTGGACTACTCGTCCTTCTTGAGCACTGAGTTTCACCGCTGCTATGTCTTGTAGTTGGTATATGATATCTTGCGGAAGGGTTGCCAAATTTAGGTCAAGTCCCTTGAGTCGGCCTACCGTGGCTCTATCTTCCAGACTGTCTGCTGCCACTGATCCTTCTTGTAGCGTGATGGTATACACCATTTTTGCCTGCAACAACTGCTCTGTTGCTGATGTACTCATAGCCCCGTAGACGTGTTGGAAATAATACTGAAAGGGGGGGGTGAATCAGTATTATCACATTAATAAAAATTTTTCATTTCCATAATCAGATTCATATATGCTAGTTCCACAACTTCTTATGATTAAGTTAATTGATCTTCAATGAGTGCATTAGAACATTATCAACCATATTATCAGTTAACAGATGCAGTAACATAGAATAGATCATCACACATAAGGCACACACATGAACACCATGATATAAGGTGGAAACCCAATGTGGGAGAAAACCACCTGCTGCAAGTCATCTCAATCTTCTTCTTAATAAGAAAATCCTTTTACAAAATTTTGTATTGGTGCAGTCTTATACCAGTACGGGAGCTACAACCCCCTTTGCTCTTGTACTAGCCGATCCATTTACTAGTACGCATGCTGCTACCTGCTACAATGCTCCAAAGATTTCCTTTAGCTCTTGTACTAGCTTAGATACTAGTACGTAGGTGCTGACCTACAATATTTTCTCCTCCAGGTACCACGTTTCATCAATTTTCAGACTGGATACACTGAAGCACAACACATAATCTGAAAGGCCACATTTCATCCAATTTTCATACTGGGCCCAACAACATTGAAACTCATAATCAAACAACCTTATGAATTACCCAAGCACTAGATCAATACATATACAAGTGAGTCATCAATCACATCTAGTCCATCAGATCACATAAAATGAGTCAATAAGAACCTGATCCATTCATCCATGAATGTATAAACATTTAATCAATCACTGCTGTTATCAGAACTTAATACCAGAAACCAGACATCACTTCAAAACCCAGAACACAACAATAATAAACAGGGGCAACTAAATAGATTTTATGAGAAGTACGCAGCTTCACCCATAGAACACCTGCGTAGAAGTACGCACTGTTTCCAACTACTTTCCTGCGTACCCACGCACTGTGCCTCACGGACTTCCTGCGTACCTGCGCTCTGTGTCTTATGAACTGCCTGCGCACCTCCGCATCTGCAGCGCTTCTGGGCCTGCGTATCTGTGCACCTGCAACGCTTCTGCGCCTGCGTATCTCCGCACTTTTCTTTCACTGCACTTGCGTTCCTGCGGGTATAGACAATTTTCAGACTTCAAGGATAACCCAGACTATCAGATCTACAGATCTGATCATGCGCCGAATGGATCTCAACCCATTAGTAGATCCGACTCATGTTTCTCCTTTATATTGATTCAACTCTCTCTCACAAACCCATCACTAGAATTTCAGATCTAGCTTCTCTTAAGATCTTCTTCCTTCACAAGTGTCTAGCCAAATGATCTCCTTTGCTTTATATAGGCAAGCTCTTCCTAAAATCATGGATCAATACCATAGATAACCAAAACAAGGGGCCCAAAAACATGGGGCTCAATAATAATAATAATAATAATAATATAAAACAATACCATTGACCAAACCATAGGATCAAATACGTCGGTTTAAATACTATGGTCCACCATCAGATTCCCACGTGAGAGTACTTTTTCACTGCATGAAAGTGCGTGAACTAGGGTCCGCACATTTTACACGGGATAACTGCGGGTATGTACGCACTTTATGTAAGACATGCCTGCATGTCCGCACCTTCTGTACGGTGTACCTGAGTACCCCTTATTTTCTTCAATATTCGAGAGCTGATCATCAATCTCTGCTACTGACCTGAAGTACTCTGATCTATCACCTGTATGGGTTGCCATCAAGGACAATACTTTAGCCATAATGCCAACAAGACGGCTACCGTTCCCTATGGTGGGGGCCGCACCTGCAGTTCCTGGAGTTGCACCCTGAGTGCCCCCATCACATTTTGTTGCTCCATCATTACTTCCTGGAGTGCCTCCCGGATGACCTCGAGAACTGTGTCGCTGATGTCGTATAGGTCACCCTTGGTTAATGTAATTAGTTCCCCATTTAGCTTAGAAGCCTTGGTCTTTTTGTGGGGCCCTGTTTGTTCCGCACTATGCAGCCGCTTTAGCTATGCTAATGATGTGCCTACCGCCATGTCACCCATCCCTTGTCCCGCGGGCTGGTCTGGAACTGTTTCCTCTTGTACTGTGGTGGCCCCAGTTAGCGGTGCTGCTGTTGCTTCTTCCGTGACCTTGGTTTGCTCTGTGGCGACCTTTGCTGCCTCGTGGGAGGCCCTCACCTCCTCAATGAACTATTCATTTCGGCTCTGTTGTGCTAGCAGCTTAGCGACATCCTTCTGCCTTTGAACCGCTGTCTCGTCGCACTCTACCAGAGCCGGTGCGCGCCATTCAGATGGCCAAGAGTCCAGCATTGCGAACACAACGTTATCAATCGCGATGAAGGGGAGGGTGGTCCATTTCTGCTGTGGATCCTTCCGCGCGCTGATGTACACATTGTGCATGTTAGCCTTGAAGTTTGCAAAGCTCCGCAGACTGTCATATACCGTGGGGGATAGGCGTGGCCATTTGTGGATCCACACTCGTACGCTTCCATAAGTATCCAAAAGATCTTGGTTTCACAAATTCGTGTAGCATCCTTTGTCACCCATAGTGACACATATTTGGCTGCCTTCGTCAAATCCTGGTCAAGGGGAGGAAACTGACTATCCTCTGGCAATTCCCTTGCAACGAAAAGAATGGATAAGAGCAACCATGCATATTGGAATGCATTACCCTACTCCTGGGACTCCCTGTAGTTCGTCGAGAACTCCTCGCAGAGGAACTGTGCCCAGTTGAACCATACTCCCTCTGCGCCTTGCTTGGCCAATGCGATGACCGTTGCTGGTACCTCGTTTCCATGGCATTTCCTCATCACTTTTCCTGCCAACAACTGGGTGGCGAATCAGACCCCTTTGTCTTGAATGCTAGTGATCACATAGCCCCTTTGCTTTTTCTCCAATTTATATTTCTTTTTCATGGCCTCTGCAAGCGCCAAGTCTCCACTTGTACTAGCGATTTTCGCAGTGTCCCTTTCCATATAGGGAAGCTGAGAAATCCTATGAATAGGTTCTGCCATGATGGGAATGGGCTCGTCCAGCCACAAGTACCCATCGTGCACTAGGCAAAGCAGTTGCCTGATGAAAAATATCATGATTAGGCTACGATGAAAGTGTGGAATCCATAGGAGGTGGAGTAGCCTGACCTCCTCCACCCCACACAACCATTTCCATGGCTGCAATGCTGTAACTATCCCCTCCTTGCTCTATTTCATTAGTTGGCTAGTTTCCAAATGCAGAAAATTTTCGCTATCTGCGAGGTCCCAGTCTTCAAAATTCATCATGGGTACATGGCCCAAAGCTGACCCTTCAAACAGAATTCCCTCAGGGAGGAACAGGGTCTAGAGTGATATTTTAACAATATCCAAATCCTTAGGTACCTTTACTCTCCCTTTTCATGGAGGGACATACTTGGGAATCTTTTCTGCAGCACGTACTGGCTCCATTTCTACCTCTGGTTCCATCTCTTCTACAAATGCATGGAGATCCTCCTCCTCCCTGAATATTAATTGTTTTTCCCTTATCCTCCAGAGATAGTTTACCAAACCGTGGGTTTCGCGGAGATGTGCAGACCAGTCCTGCTCACTATGGGTCCTTTTTAGGCCTCGGCGTTTGGGGTGATTTTGGAATTTCTAGTGCATCCCCCACAGATGACATCGGGCTCGGTGTGGCGTCCTCGACACTGCTTCAAACACTGAACTTGCTTGCAGAGCTTTTAAAGCCGTGAAATCCATACATAGTTGATAACCCAATAACTTAATTACCAGGATGCCAAGGGTTGTGAAGTGGATGATTCTATGTGATTTATAGGCCTTCCAAATTTCAAATTCGACCGTTCCCCCTTCCCTTGGCTCATTAATGTGATATTGGTGGTATATTGTTTCAAATCTAGGTCTAACTGCGTGGCTTAATTTCTCATCGCCCGCTCCTTGTTGTCTTAAATGGGATGTCTTATCATGAACAGTGACCCCAACGGTCACTTCCCAGTCTACTTGCGTGACAGCGTGGCCTCTCGTGTGTGGATGTGACCTTTGGAACCAAATGACCCCCCGCGTAGTCCTCCTATCGCGCTGCTTCCATACAGACTCTTTTATAGTCCCGCGCTCTCTTCCAACTGCTTGGAGCGCTGATACTGTGCTTTCTACGGATAGTTAGGTGGTTACCCCACCCATGCAGGACCACCCTGCACCTTCCAGCCTAGTCCCTGGGTACCCCACATTTACCCTTACATCCTTCAGCACTTCACGTTCGTCTTTATACGGTGTAATCCCTTGGTTCCTTTGTCTAGTGAGGTGCAACCACAACCATGGTAGCAGAGCCACCAATTCTTCCAATGTAGTAGCATGACTGCCTATTGTTTGTTCTGTCGGGCTTAGTTTCTCTGCGCGGCCTGTTTGTGTGATTTTGGTTTCTAGTTTGTTGATTTCTTCGTCTAGGATCCTACTTTTCGTCCTTAGCCGTACTCGATCTTCTTCAAGTTCGCGAATTTTCAAGTACCCTTGCCGAACGACTTGCTGAATCTGCATAAGTTTGCTCCTGCACGGCTGCATAATTCCTTCGCCCTGGTCCCTACGAATTGTTCCAATTATATCAGGATTCCTTCCTTGCTAACCTATGGCATTGACTTTGCCCGTCGTCTTTAGGATCGTCTCCGCTATCAGATGATTTTACATAGCCCTATAGGCCCATCGAACCACTGGTACGCGTCGGTCCCAAGTAGTCTGGCTGGCCTAGTGAACCTTATTCAAGATCCCGCATACCCTTTTGAATGCTTCTATGCAAGATTTTTGTGGTGCGCACCATTGATTCTGCTGCTGCGACTAGTTCCTAGTGTCGATCCTTAGTTTGGTTTTAGATGGCACAGTGCACGTTCGCCGACACAGGGGAACATGCAATCTTCTCTGTCTTAGCCGCCCACCTTTCATTTGGCACTGAGGGCTTCCCATCCGTAATCGCATCCACCTTTTACCCTCGCGCCAAATTATCATGGTCTTTGTATGTGTACTCCATCCATGTACAAGTGTTGCGAACTGTATCTCTTTTAGCGTCGCGTACCGCTGCTGTTTCGGTACTACGCTTTCAAATTTGTCCAGGAATTCCTCTACCACTGTCACGTCATCATGTGTTGGCATTTCCCTCACTTTTGTTGTCACGCGATGAAGTGATCTAATCATCAGGTTGCAATTTAGTGTTGTCACCTCGTGTAACCAGTTCTACCAATGTTCTACTTCATCGCTTGAATCCGAAGTGCAGGAGCTGTCCTGTTCCCATGAGATTCTTCCATCCATGGTCGGATTCACCCGATCCTGATCTTGCATAGTTATCTAGTAAATACAATCCAACTCATCATCGCTTTCATCGTTGCGCACTGGTTCAGTGTAGCGTGCCCCTTCGGATGGGTCTAATGGGACTACCATACGTAGTGAATTTGTCTTGAATATCATCTTCCTCTTCTTCAGATTAATGACTCCATTCATATCAGTCGCCCAGTTGATTCCTAACAACGCGAGATAAGGATTGCTGTCATCGATAATATCTATCACTTCAAAGTCTGTCTGCGTGCTCGCACCTTTAATATCAACTGTCACTCCTTGCAACCTTCCCATGGGCACGATCTTCTGTTGGTTTGCCATTCGTAATTGAATAGGGGACCACTGCAACATGAGCTTGCCCATGCATTCCCAGGTTTGCTTAGGTAATACATTCGTGTCCGACCCTAGGTCTAGAATAACCTGATATTCACCAATTTGCACCATCAATCTCATCTTCCTCCCCATGCGTAATGTATGCTTTCCCACTTTTTGGACTACATGTGGCTCTCCTGACCCCGCGCACCAAGTGATCAACTCTTGTAGTCCTTTAATTGCCTTATTGTCGTGCAACAGCTTCATGCAAGTCTCTAGAAAGGTAGTAAGCATGGAAGGATCCATCTCTAGCTCTGGTTGGTCCTTAATACCTGAAGTGGAGGCTTCCATGAAGCTCTTCTTAGCTTCCATAAACATCTCCTTTGCGCGTTCCAAGTCAAACTCAGGTTCCTTTGTAGTAGCCTTGTGAACCCATGTATCTTCCTCATGCTGCTTCCCCTTATCTTCCCCTGTGGTCGCACCACTTATGAGCATCATGTTCACGTTGTGGTCTTCTTTGCGGGGCTCAGATTTTATCATTTGGATATTCTGAGTCGGAGGAGACTGGAGTACTCCCTTCTCGTGCATATGTGTGATCAGTGTAGGAAAATCTATCATTTCATGATCAAACTGTTCGCAATATGAACAAAACATTCTTGTCGGGTTAGTACAATTGCGGGCGTAATGCCCAGGTCCTACGAAATTGTAACAAATCAACTGTTCACGGCCTCTTCCTGGTCCTATTCCTCCTCGTCCTCGACCTCACCCTTGAAATCCAGCGCGTGCCATCCCCATGGCTGGGTCTAGAGCTCGCGTTTCTGTCTGCACCCTATACGCGGGGGTCCGATCCATCATTAGCTCGTATCTGTGACAGGTGCGTTCTTCGTGACCTACCGACCTACATAAATTACAAAACAGTTGCTGGGGAGTCTGCGTATACTTCTACAATAGGTGACAATTGTCTGTCATGTGTTCCCTCCTATCTGAAAGATTGCGCACCATAACGCTGGGGTCGCGCTCGACCCTGCCTGTGCTTCTGGTCTCAATGGCATTGGCGCCCCTCCTGCCAATTAGTTCATGAATACTGGACAATGGTCCTTGTCGTGACCTTGACCTTTACATTTTATACACCATATCTCTTCACACGCCTCTAGTCGTGGTGCCCTGTCCTGCATCAAACTCTGCATTGCCAAGCATAGATTCTGTAGTTGCGCATGGATTTTTTGAACTCCTTGTTAGGATCCTATACCAATAGGTGTCATATTTCATGATTGACTGTGGAAATGCCAAATATGATCATCCTTTCCATGCTGCAAAGGTTCCATATTTTCAAAAAATCAAAAAATTTAAAAAATGTAAAGAGCGTATGCCCTAAAAGAAAAATCAAAGGGCAGGAAGAATGAATTGGTCAAGAAAGAAAGAAAATGAACCCCAAAGAAAGACCAGGAAAGTGGCTAGTCAAAATGCCACTACTATCCTATTTTTTGCAAGAAAAGTTCAGAAAGTGCAATCACTAACTTCTGTCACACTTGATGATTGGCCCAACAACTCAATCTTGGCCACTCCATGTTTAAATTTATTGTTTTAGCATTAGAGAATAAGGTCTGTTCAAACAGTTCAAGCTTGGCAGACAAACAGCTAGGTAGAGAAGCAAAGGGTCTCAACAGCTAAATCTGAGCCCTTGGAAGAAATAAGGGCAGACTTAGATAGGATGGCAGTTAAAAGAAAAGAAGAGAATCAAGATTTTCTAGTTCAAATGCACCCAAACAAGATGAAGAAAAATGTTAGGTGTAGCAGAATGGGTAGGTAATTCTGGTGTTGCAGAAGCAGGTTGGTGATCCGTTTTGTCCTGTTAAATATGATCTATCTCATGAGTATCACAAACATCATGGAAAAGTGGCTAGTTCAGTGGAACATGACTGATTTCCCCTCTCATTTCCCCAAGAACACTTACTAACATCCCCTCAAGGACATTGGGATCTGCTCAACGGTCCCAGTTCATTTCATTTTATGAGAAATACTAAGTGGAATTCTGTGTTCACTTGGCCAAAACAAGCCACATTTCTTGTGTAAAAAGACCCTTTCATTTCCCTAAAAATCTAAGTTTTACCTTATAAACTTAGCATTCTCCTTTCATAAAACCATATTAACATCCTAACTCTAACTCTATTACATAGCTCCTATTTAAAGTTTTCCCCTCCAATACTATGTAAAAATACACAAAAAAACCCAAAATTCTATAATATTCTGTCCCCTGGCAAGTATAGCCATATATCAAACTTTTCAGGAATTAAAAGGTTTGGCAGAAACCTTATAATAGCCCTCCGCATTCAAAACCATTGAAGTTTGTTTAACATTTGGTTAAACAAACAACCGCGCCCATAAACCCCTGTTAACCAAGGTTTATACCCCGCAAACATTAAAAAACGTTAATATATGGGTGGGCCTCGTAACATAAACCTCCGCCAACTTACCCCTCCGTCAACCGTCGGATCCAATCCCTTAGATCGGACGGCTCTCATCAATATCGGAGGCACCCCGATGATCGGATGATAGCGCGATAAAACACTGTTTTCCCGCCGTACTGCGGGACGCATGTCACTCCCACAGTTTATCGCGTTCGTTCCGCCAGAAACCACCATCGTACATAAGGCGGTGCGATGAAACCATAAACCGCCTTCCATTTCCCGCTGTTGATGTCAGCACCCACGTCAGCACCCACGTCAGCTGCCACCTCATCGATATTCCTTCCGCCGTGTCTGCCACGTCAGTGCCAAGTTACCTTCCGTACTCCCCGCTACTCGACAAAGATGAGGTCATGCTGATGTCACCCGACCAAAGCATGCCAATAAACCGCCAAAATCAAAATTTTTGTTAAAAAGTCGTTTTAACGATGTTTTTGTCCATTTCTCTTTGTTTATCTTGCACGAGCTTTGCATGGTTTACGACGTCCAAAACGACATTTTATCTGCAGAGTCCGCCACCCAGAGGAATTCAATCCGCAGCTTGGCCCCTCAGCTCACTCTTCAACCTACATTTCACACCAGATGCCGATAGAACATGTATTTACCCGTAATTCGCTTAAAAACCCTGTTTTTCCAAAGTTTTCTGTAAAAAGCGCCCGAATAACTAGAATTCAACTTAAAATGTGCTGTTGCCTACAAACCTCTGCATTATAAATCACTATCTTACCCCTTTTTTCCAAAGAAAACATGCGAATTTTGTTCTCCTATGTAAATTGCCCATTAAACTAAAATTCGAGCCCATTTCCGCTTGCAAAATCACGAAAAAGCCCAAATATTGAGTGAAATTTGTCAAATCACCTGCAAAAAGAGCACCATTTCCACTGTTTTATCCAATTTCCCAACTAAACTCTGCAAACTGTGTCTTATACTATGAATTTTACCGAGTGAGGTGTTTTCTAAATAAAACTCAGTTTACAAATTTCCTAAGAGAAAACCTCAGAGCCAGTACTCTGTTTTTCTGTTGCTGCACAGACCCAAATTCCAATTATAAACACAGACAGTTCAAGCATGGAAGCTCCAGTGGCCTTGAATGTTGCCCCCTTGAATGCACCACATAAGGAATTGGAATGGATACCCCTTGTTGACAGATTTCCAGATTAAGGATATGATGGGTGAGAAGCCTCACCTGCAAGCCTTTTGTGAAATCAGAAATAGCCACAGAAGCAACACTGATGTCTTGGGAATTTGGGAATCCAACATGCCTATCTATTACCTCCCTTCAGTAAATGTGCTCCCTGATTTCATCCATTTATGCTGTGAAAATTATGAACCCACACAAAGAGCATTTGTGGCTCCATCTGGGACTGTCCTCTTCTATATTACTCCTCAATCCATAAATGAGATGCCGAACTTTAAGCCAACTCAGCCTTTGGCTCCTCTCACAATGAAATCCTTGCTGGACCAAGCTGCCAAACTGCCCAGTTCAGAGATTACCAAAATAGCTCAATTATTCATGAGACCAGAAAGCCAACCCAGGCATCTACCTCCTTTTAATCAAGTCTGGTTCAATGAGGCTGGTATACTCATTACTGATATGATTTCCTACATTCTGGGTTTCAAAACCAGTGAGCATATTGATGAAACTTTTTTAGCATTAATGTCCATATTCACTCGAGGATAGCCCTCTGCTGTCAAGTATGATTATGCCACCTTCATAATAAAATCCATGAGCAATTCATGAACTTGGACAGAGAAAGAGTGTTCAAATACACATCCTACATATATCATTTGCTGCCGTACTATGAACTTGATAGTATCCAAATTCCTCTTAGAAGATTGGACCTCAAAGGTGAAAGGAGGTCTATAATTTTCTGGACCTCAGTATTCCATGAGGTCCACAACTCCCCTTATGCATATTGTGAGTTCATCGACCTGTTCATATATCCAGCCACTTCTTTGTTGATGACAACTCCTCTTGCCAGGTTCTTTGCTGAAATGCAAAAAATTCTACATCTCTCAAAGGAATACAATATTGGTGACTGGTATTTTTACCAAAACCACACAGTGATAAGGATTTATGGCTGTGAATTAACTCCCTACAAGCTGCCAAAGTATGTCCTTGTGAGACTCTTTGCCCTGGAATACTTTCGGCAATTTAGTAGTTTAGATTTGACTCATTTCTATGGTGCTAGGAAAAAAGCACAGCTCAAGATAAGACATCAATTGGGCCCTTTTATCTTCAATAAAAGGGAAGAAGCCTGGGAAGAAGCAGATAAGATATTAAGAGATCAACTTATGCTGAAACAAAGTTTTCATTGGTCACCATATGACCCTGAACATTTCATAAGTTTTAGAAGAGTAAAAAACAAGCTTACAGGATATGTGCACCACAAAATCCCTGAAATTGAACAATATGCTAATCAACAAGAATGGGTAGAAGGCACATTTGTTGAAGAGTTTACTGAAGAAGAGAAATTAGAAAAAGCAATGAAAGGACTTGAAAAAACACTTGACCTGGACTCTTTTGGATAGGTCCCTTTCATTTTGCCTCAACACATTGGAGCGAGCACATCATCTGCTACAACTTCTCAACAGCATACCCAAGAGAGTACTCCACCTGCAGGGACATCCAAAGGCAAGGAAGTACCGCATTCAGAGCAGGAAACAAGGCAGATCAACCAGATGCATCAAAGGGGCAAGGCCCTTCAACACAGACAAAGGTACCTAAGATCCCTGTGTTACAAACTCCTCTCAATGAGGAAAGAGCCAAGAAAAGGGACAGGCAGGAAGACACATCTAGGTGGATCGACAGAACAACAAGGGGAAAAGAGGCAAAGGTTGAATCCTTACTCTGAAGAAGAACTGGCGGAAGAGACAACAGGGAACCTAAGGGGTGAGGAAACAACTGAACAACAGGCTCCTCCAATTTTGGAGACATCAACTAGCTCATATCAGCAAGAGCAAGACATGCAACATGGTGTGGAGGTTACATCCACCAAGCCACAGAGCAAGGAAGGCTCGGATATTAAGAAAGAATTTACTGAAATAAAGTCTAGAAATGACCCAATAAGGATCCAACTTTATAATCAATTGTTGAGAACAACCCCCATAAATCAACAAAGGCTAATGTCAGCCTTTGATTTCAAGAAGGGAAAATGACCCTTAGTCACTTCAGGCCTAAATTTCCGCAACCACAGTTAGTTGCTAATTATATCAGGACCAATATGGAAGTCCTGTCAAAAGACATCCACCCAATGGACCAGATTGAGTTACATAAACAAACCGGAGAAATGGTATACTCCACCTTGGCAGAGAAAGCATTATTAGCTCACAAACTGCAAAATTCACTACATAATACTTCTGCCCAATTGGAATTGGAAAACACCTCCTCATTAGCCAATGATAATAGGATCAAATCCTTGGAGGAAATTATCATTGAGTTGGTACATGATCCCAAGGATCCCAAGGGCATACAAGCCTTAATAAAAAAGAAAGAAGAAGATATTGCAGCTCTCAGGAAACAGCTCAAGCTGCCAATTACAATGCACCCTCAAACCACATAAGTTGCACAGTAGAAAGAAGAGGATGACGTAGTGAGTTTGCTAATGAGGATGAATGAGAGACTGGCTGAAACAGAGAAGGCATTGGAGATATCATTACAAGGAAAACAGGGAGAATTGGCCTCCCAACCACCAGAAGCAGCTCCAATAAGCACCTCAGCTCCTCCTACAACTACAGCAGCAGTCCCACCTATTGTCCCAGCATCAACAACAGGTACCTCAGCTTCAACGACAACTACAACAACAACAACAGTATCAGACACCAGCCTAAGCATGGAAGAGATGATGAAGGAAATAAAGGCCTTAGAACTCCAAATGGCAGAGCTAAAGGAAGCCAAAGAAAAACTGGCCAAGCTAGAGGTGAGTTATGATAAATCCAAGATAACTGTAGCAGAAAAAACTAGAGAAGTAAAGGCATTGGAAAACAAGGTAATATCCTTGGAGAAAGACCTCACTCTTCATAAAACTCTGGCAGAAATCAAAACAACTTTTTGGACTAAAATCGATTAGTCCATCACTGATCAATGGAGATCAATTCAAACGATCCATGAGAAAATTGAATTGATAAAAATAGCTCAGGTTGAGACTCAAAAGGCCAGGACATTATTGGGAAACATGCCTGAGCAGGCCAATAAACTAATTCATTTTTTGAATACTCATACCAGGGAACAACTAGCAAATCTGGATATTAGGGACAGAATATGCACCATTTTGACAGTGAAAAAGGTGTTGACCATGAGGAATTTTGTACAAAACTTGGAAAGAAAGTGCCAAGAAATGCAGACAGAAATAAATGCCTTTACAGAGAAGTTCGCAGTCTTATAGAGCAAAGGGTTACCCAGCTTATTGACCAGCAATCAAAGACTGTTGACACATGAAAAATATGCACACAGGATGAATACATATGTCACCAATCAGATCAAAACATCATCAAGCACTTCAGAAGACATAGTACCTCCCTCTGGACAGAGCTTATATGATAAATTGGAAAATCTGTTCTACATTGAGCATGAGATAACACATCTTTTTGAAGTCCAGCCCAATTACTACAGGTATACTGAAGCTGATGAGACCTTGATAAAAATACAAAGGCACCAGCTGCCAACAGATCAATGGTGGCAGGGCATGTTGCAGATTTTACCACCAAGGTATGTTAGTGTTTTTTCTTTTTTTCTTTTTTGATCATCTTCATTAAATCAAATTCAACGCACATGCCACCTATCAGAAAAATGAAAATAGCAGAGAAAGGAATTCATGCTAAAATGCGTTAAGGCAGAATCAGGCACAGATTGACAGGGCCGTGACAACAACGCAGGGATGAAAGTTAAAGAGGCAGCTGCCAGCCGACTTGTTAAATCAAAAAGTCAAATATATCAGACCATCTAAGGCAGCCAGTACAACGGAAGTTACTTCTGCATTGATTACGCTCTGTTTTTAATGTCAATTATTGCCTTTGAATAAGTAGATGGATGAAGTTAATGCTTGATATTTTCCCTATGAGATATTTTGTAACCCTTTTTTATAAATACCTCCTCAAGATATGTATTGTTGTTGGCCGGTGAATATCATTCTGGACCTGCACTGTAAATTTTGAGAACCCTTCTGAATAAAGATTGCTGGAATGATTTGCTGGTTGTAGAATTAATGGCAAAAGAACATGTTGCAGAATTCTTGTGTTACTTCATGGATCAATAAGTCTTCCTTACTCCCGTTTTACTGTATTTGTGTCTTGTATATCATCTAAATATCATGTTCTAGATTACAGGAAAAAAGAATAGCCCAGAATTTACTTTGTTGTACTCTGTGTTCAATTCCTGTCATTTTTTATGTTTTCTACAGGACTAGCATAGGCAGGAATTTTTAACTACTCCTGCCTCCCTAGTTCTTTCACTCTAAATATAATTAAGGAATTCTTAACTGCTCCTTGGTAATATTTACTCATTTTCCCTCTGTTAGCATAATGAAAGATTCTTAATTGCCTTTCATTCCCTGACTTCATTTCATCTTATTCCAGCTTGAAAATTGTTCTATGTTTAATTATCTTGCTCTGTAGTCCTCCTTTTGCCTAAGAAACCATACCCAGTAATTCCTTCTCACTGACTCCATTAACCCAATGGTCTGAACTTCTTCAGACTTTGCAGCCCTGTTTTATTGAATGCCACCTTCCAAACACCAAACAAAACTTGCACTTCATAACTAGCCTAACATATAGCAAAACAAAGCTAAATCACAAAGAGAGAGCCTTCTCTGGTTGTAGATTGGCTAGAATCTGCAGCTAAAAGACTGGTTAGTGGTTACCTCGGCCGTATTCCCTTTTCCAATGCTTTTGGGGAAAAACCTGAGTGATAACATCATTGGCGACTCCACTGGGGAACTGAATGACTGTGTTTGTTACTGCTGTCTACTTTTTGAAGCTATAGATGGAGCCTGAAGTTAGCCAGGTAACCTTTGAAACTGTTTTTTCTATGAATTTATAGGAGTAAATAAAAGCTGCTTCAGTCAATCTCCAGTCTAGCATTAGGATCTATACAGCTGTCTCAAAAATTCAATTAGTTTCCTGCTGTTTTCAAAAACTCTTTAGGAAAATTGAAGACATTCATAATTCATACTTTCCTAGAGAAATATTGTCAAAAGCATCACCCTTCAAATATCTCTATAAAATACCAAAAACAAATTTAGAAGCTGGCTCCAAAGAAGAAAACTCGGTACACTTGATCAAACCCAGATCCTGATCCTCCAACTATTTTTGAAAATCCTAACTTAATCTCCAAGACCTTAAGAAGACAAGAAAGTCTAGAAAATTCTGCTGATTTAAATCTTGACAAACTTCAACAAAATTTGACCCAATCTCCTCTTGGAAAGGCAACAGTCCTTTCTACTGTTGTTGCAGCTGCTTCTAGTTCACCATCATCACTTCAAATCACATCTTCCACCCCTATAGTTACTCCGTTTATCTTAGCTGTAATCCCTGTGCTTCCAGCTGTCCCATTTATACCTGTAAATATGGCAAACCGATATGCTCCTCTGTAGTTGCCTGCAAATCTAGGGGCTATGCCTCAAGATTATCAGAGAAAAATTACATATTTTGATGGTACTGGCTCCTATACTGCCCAACAACATACTAAGAAAATGATGGACTACTTCGAAAATTATGAAATTGATGATAACGATGTGAGAATGAAAATTTTTGTTCAAAGTTTAACCGGTGAAGTAAGGACCTAGTTTAGGGCACTTGCTGCAAACACAATTGCTGATCTGGATGCCCTGTACCAAACCTTTTTGAACAGATGGGAAAAGAAGAAGGACCCACTGCATATCCTATCAGAATATGAAATTTTAAAAAGAGGCCCACAAGAAACTGTCCAAGACTATTGTGCTAGATTTAATAACGTGTACAATGCTATTCCTCAGAACCTTAGACCTCCACCAGACTTAGCCTTGATCAAATTCCCTGATGGATTTGACTCTGACATGGCATATCAGCTAAGGGAAAGAGCTCCTGCCAGCTTAGAAGACATGCAGAGCATAGCTGTTAGTGTAGAGGCAAATCTGATCTCTAAAAGAGCCCGAGCTAGAGCTGAAAGAAGGACTACTTTCAAAGAAGAGCCTTTAGCATTTGAACAAAAACTAGATGCAATCATCAAAGGCATGGATAGACTGGGTGATAGAGTGGAAACCATTGAAAGAAAATCTTCCTGGGAAGGTCAGCGAAATAACACCACTAGAAATCCAAACTTTAGAAAAAATCAAAATCCTAGCACCGGGAAGCCTGGCCCTGATCAGAATATCAGACCTCCATTTTAAGAGAACTATGCCGAAGCCTCAACCTCTAGTGAGCCAACAGAGGATGCTCAAATCAACCTAATGGGTTTGAGTAGTGAACAACAAATATTTTTAACACAAGATGACCAAGAAGCTCATAATTTCAACCAATTTCAAATCAGGTTCGGAGAATCTTTTGATTTCAGAGAAGGGTATGATGCAGCTGTCTATGAGGTCCATAAACAATACAAATTGAGAAGTAGAACGGTAGATGTGCCTGAACCCAACAAGCTGAAAGACACCAAGCAACCTAAAAAAGCAAAGGATAAAGCTGCCCTGACAACAGATCTCCCTGCTAAAACAGATCTCAACCCAAAAGAACCCACGATTGAGGATATATCAGACTTACAACCATCAAGTAACCAACCATCCACGTCCTTTCCTCCAAAAGAAAATATAAACAGCTCTCCTAAAAACAGTTTCAAAGTAGATCTAGTACATAACAGCACTCATGATGAAGAAAAAACCACTGAAAACACAACAGAAAAGGAAAACCTTGCTGCCCGGAATACAAAAATACAAGTGGAAAAACCTTTCAACCTAGAAACAGAAATAGGTAAATTGAAAATAGCCATTTCACTGTCCGAATTGGCTAAACATGAGGTCTACAGAGAGAAAATCAATAGGTCACTTCAGATATAAGAGAATAGAGATGCAGTTAATGTTTTAGATGACCAACCAGAGTTGATTTTTGGTCCTGAGGTAAATGGAAAAACAGTAGATGGAGGGGCCCCCCCATCCTATGTAAGCTTAAATATTCATGACAAAGTACTGCATAATGCAATGTTTGATTCGAGAGCTTCCCATAATCTGATGCCTAAATCTGTGATGGAAAGATTGGACCTAGACATCACAAGGCCATACAAGGACTTGTTCTCATTTGATTCTAGTCAGGTCAGGTATCTAGGCCTTATCAAAGATTTGTGCGTATCTCTAGTGAAATACCCTGCTAAGACTATTCTAATGGATGTGGTGGTAGCTGATATCCCACCGAAGTATGGAATGCTTTTATCCAGATCTTGGGGTGCAAAACTCCAGAGATCTTTACAGCTAGACATGTCCTATGCCACCATTTCAGTCTTTGGCCAGCCAAAGAGACTCTACCGGGAAACATTGATGAAATATGTGGTCAGTAATCAAGAAAAACCCAAAAAATTTCCCATTTACTCCATGCATCCTGATATGGATTCGTTTATCTTTATACAATGCTGAAATCTGTCCCAAAACTGATGTCAAACTCCTAGAATCAGCACAAGAAAAAAACATAAATGAACATTCTAGTGCTCAAGGTCAAGAAATTGTTAAAGTGATTGATGCAACAAACAAACAAGACATACCATATCAATTACAAAATCCAAATCTGCCCATTAAGATAGTTTCCAAGACTCCTGATGATAGTTGTAAACAAGACATCTTATGGTACTTAGAGTTTGATGGGTAAGTAAATAAACTAGGAGCAGGGGCAGGGATTTGGATACACAACATGCAAAATGACCATGCTCAAGGACATGCATATAGGCTAAATTTCAAATGTACAAACAATATGGCCGAATATGAAGCCCTTTTGCTGGGACTCAAATTGATTAGAAATCTTGGGGCAACTAAAGTTTCAATTTTAGGGGACTCAGATTTGATCATTCAACAGATAAAAGGAAACTTTGTTACAAATGATCTTAGGCTAAGAGCTTACAGAGGGGCAATGATAGAAATACTCAACACCTTCATAGAATTTCAGCTCACCAAAATTCCAAGAAACCATAATTTACATGCGCATAGTTTGGAAGCTTTTTCCAGCACTTGCAAGCTACCATTTGAGCCTAACCACCACTTCACTGCTGAAATTAAACACAGACCTGCTATTCCAGATAATGCTAAAAATTGGCAAGTGTTTGAAAATGACACACAAATCAACAATTTCTTGACTTTGGAAGAGGAATTTTCAAGCACAAACATAGACACAAGCACCCTTTGTGATCAACAACAAATAAACAAAATTGAGAAAAATATATCAGCTGAAACAGCAAATCAAATTTTGCATCCAAAATTTTTTTCCAACAAAAATTTACAAGAGCTAAAACAAATGGATCTTGATGAAATTGCTGAGGGAGAATCTGAAGTAATTGAGCTGAAGGATATTTTTCTGCCCATATGCCTAACTCCTTTAGAGGATATAATTGATTCAAATGATATTCCAAGAAAGCCAAAATTGCAGCCTTTAAATGCATAAATTGAGGACTGTAATATAGGAACTGCTGAAGATCCTAAATTGATAAAATTATCCAAAGCCTTGCCTCCCAATAAAAAACTAAAATACATTGAGCTCTTTAAAGAGTTTCAAGATGTCTTTGCATGGAGCTATGAAGACCTCAAGTCCTATGATACTTCAGTCATCCAACATACAATACATTTAAAAGAAAATCAAAAGGCTTTTAAACAAAGGCTGAGAAGGGTTAATCCAGTCCTCCTTCCTCTCATTGAAAAGGAAGTCAAAAGAATGTACCAAGCTAGAATAATTGCACCTATTAGATTTTCCAAATGGATTTCAAATCTAGTTCCCACTAGGAAGAAGACCAGAGAGATAAGACTGTGTGTTGACTTAAGAAACCTGAATAAAGTCTCTTTAAAGGATCACTACCCCTTACCCAAGATGGATCACATTTTACAAAGGGTAGTGGGAGCTTCTAGGATCTCATTGTTAGATGGATTCTCAGGATTTAATCAGATCCTAGTTCACCCGGATGATCAAGATAAAACTGCATTCACAACACCTTGGGGAACCTTCAAATATGTGAAAATTCCTTTTTGACTTAAGAATGCAGGGGCCACATTCCAACGAGAAATGGACATACCCTTTGAAAAAGAGATTCATGATTTTTTAGTCATATATCTTGATGACCTCACTGCTTTTTCCAAATCAGATCAAGAACATTTAGAACATCTCAGACAAGTGTTCTTAATTTGCAGAAAATATGGTATATCATTGAACCCAAAGAAATCATTGTTTGGCCTAGAAGAAGGCAAACTCTTAGGTCATATAATTTCAAAAGATGTCATTAGAATTGACCTGGAAAGAATACATGCTATCCTCCAAGTGCCTCACCCAAGAAATATCAAAGAACTACAAGATTTTTTAGGAAAGATCAATTTCCTAAGAAGATTCATTCCCAATTTGGCTAAACTAATAAGACTGTTGAATAACATGCTGAAGAAATATTCTAAAGTCAAATGGACAATAGAAGCTAAGCAAGCCTTTGAGGAAATCAAAATAGCCTTAACAAAAACACCAGTCCTCACAAGCCCAAAGTTTGATAGAGACTTGATAATCTTTTCCTTTGCATCTGAGCATACCATTACTGCTGTCCTATTACAAAAAGATGACCAAGGATGTGAGAAACCCATTGCTTTCTTCAGCAAAGAACTTAGAGATGCACCACTCAAATATCAAATTATGGAGAAGCAAGCCTATGCCCTTGTAAAAGCCATCAAGGATTTCAGAGTTTATATCTTGTACTCTCATGTGATAGCCTATGTCCCAAATGCTGTAGTCAAAGACATTCTTACTCAAGAAGGACTAGAAGGTAAAAGAGGCAAATGGAAAGCTAAATTTTTGGAATATGACCTTGAAATTAAGCCAACAAAACTGATAAAAGGATGAGGATTAGCTAAGTTGATGACTGAAACCAATTTTCAAGCCCTTGACATCAATGAACTGGATAACGAGCAGGAGATGGCAACTCCACAGTCAATCAAGACTTCTTACAATCACTTTGGTATGCTGATATAATATATGTATTGTTAAACCTGCAGGCTCCTCCAGGATTATCCAGAACTAAACAGAGATTCCTAAAAATGAAAGTTTCAAAGTTTTGTATTGTAGACAAATTTTTATTTTGGAAAAGCCATGAAGGTATTTTGCTGAATTGCCTAACACAAAATGAAACTGACAAAGCACTCAAGGAATTTCATGCAGGGGACTATAGTGGACATTTATATTGGAATTCAACAACGATAAAATCTTAAGAGCTGGTTTCTATTGGCCCTCCCTGTTTGCTGATGTGAAAAAATTTGTAGTTTCTTGTCATAAATGCCAAATCTTTGAAGGCAAGAGAAAACTGTTACCTTTACCTCTAAAACCCATTTCCACAGAAAGACCATTTCAACAATGGGGTTTTGATTTCATTAGAGAAATTCACCCTTCCTCTTCTGGTCAACACAAATGGATTTTAACTGCCACAGACTACTTCACTAAGTGGATAAAATCCATCCCTTGTAGGCAAGCCAATGACTCGATCATCATGCAATTCTTAGAAACCAATATCCTTTCTAGATTTGGCTATCCTGAGAAGATTATAATAGACAATGCTGCTGCCTTTAAATCCAAAAGAATGATCAATTTTTGTCACAAATACCACATTACCTTAGGCCATTCCACAGCCTATTACCCTCAAGGTAATGGTCTAGCTGAATCATCCAACAAAAGCTTGATCAACATCATAAAGAAAGTGTTGGAGGAGAATAAGAAGAATTGGCACAAAAAGCTTATTAATGCACTGTGGGCAGACATGCTAACTACCAAGAGATCTATTGGAACAAGCCCCTATGAGTTGGTATATGGCATGGAGGCTGTATTCCCTTCATCCTTGGGAATCCCCGTGATAAAATTATTGCAAGAAATACAGGCAGAACCCAATGATATTCAGAGAAGAATCAATCAGACAATCCACTTGCAGCAGATTAGAGAGGAAGTGTATCAAAGAACTCAGATTCTACAAGAGAAATTGAAGAAGATTTTTGACAAAAGGACAAAGGCAGAGGATTTTTTCATAGGAGACAAATTGCTGAAGTGGGATTCTAGAAGGGAAGATAAAGGAAAACATGGCAAATTTGATTTCCTATGGAAAGAACCTTTTATCATTCAAGATGTACAAGGAAACAACATTTACTTCTTGAGAAGTTCGGATGGTACAAAAGCAGAGGATGGGCCAGTCAATGGTCGAATGCTTAGGCATTATTTTGATCCTCTTTGTTAATATATCAGGATTGTCTTTTGTATATAATAATGTCTATTTTCAGCAGTTTACTACAGAAATAAGATAAGGAATAAGATGCAGCAAATTTTGAGGAAAGATCAAGGAATTGTGCATACTTTCGTATGATATTTTGAGTCTATTATAAGACTCAAGGAAGAAGACTTGGGAGCTAAAAATCATGATAAATACTCAGAAAAACTAGTAAAGACAGAGCTGTAATTCTGTTCAGATCAGCTCATGAGAAGTGTATACATGCCACAAAGATTCAGCTTGTTTGTCTACAGCAGAAGGAAGTTTCAAATTACAGCAAGAGTTGAAAATAAGGTCATCTGACCTGCTGTTCTTGGCTTTTCACCTGGAAAAGCCATCCCCAAGTGGAGCCACTGTTAGGATCCTATACCAATAGGTGTTATATTTCATGATTGACTGTGGAAATGACAAATATGATCATCCTTTCCATGTTGCAAAGGTTCCATATTTTCAAAAAATAAAAAAATTTAAAAAATGTAAAGAGGGTATGCCCTAAAAGAAAAATCAAAGGGCAAGAAGAATGAATTGGTCAAGAAAGAAAGAATATGAATCCCAAAGAAAGACCAGGAAAGTGGCTAGTCAAAATGCCACTACTGTCCTATTTTTTGCAAGACAAGTTCAGAAAGTGCAATCACTAACTTCTGTCACACTTGATGGATGGCCCAACAGCTCAATCTTGGCCAGTCCATGTTTAAATTTCTTGTTTTAGCAATAGAGAATAACGTCTGTTCAAACAGTTCAAGCTTGGTAGACAAATAGCTAGGTAGAGAAGCAAAGGGTCTCAACAGCTAAATCTGAGCCCTTGGAAGAAATAAGGGCAGACTTAGATAGGATGGCAGTTAAAAGAAAAGAAGAGAATCAGGATTTTCTAGTTCAAATGCACCCAAACAAGATGAAGAAAAAATGTTAGGTGTAGCAGAATGGGTAGGTAATTCTGGTGTTGCAGAAGCAGGTTGGTGATCAGTTTTGTTGATCAGTTTTGTCCTGTTAAATATGATCTATCTCATGAGTATCACAAACATAATGGCAAAGTGGCTACAGTTTAGTGGAACATGACTGATTTCTCCTCTCATTTCCCCAAGAACACTTACTAACATCCCCTCAAGGACATTGGGATCTGCTCAATGGTACCAATTCATTTCGTTTTATGAGAAATACTAAGTGGAATTCTTTGTTCACTTGGCCAAAACAAGCCACATTTCTTGTGTAAAAAGACCCTTCCATTTCCCTAAAAATCTAAGTTTTACCTTATAAACTTAGCATTCTCCTTTCATAAAACCATATTAACATCCTAACTCTAACTCTATTATATAGCTCCTATTTAAAGTTTTCCCCTCCCATACTATGTAAAAATACACAAAAAAACCCAAAATTCTATAATATTCTGACCCCTGGAAAGTATATCCATATATCAAAGTTTTCGGGAATTAAAAGGTTTGGCAGAAACCTTATAATAGCCCTCCGCGTTCAAAACCATTGGAGTTTTTTTAACATTTGGTTAAACAAACAACCGCGTCCATAAACCCCTGTTAACCAAGGTTTATACCCCGCAAACACTAAAAAACGTTAATATATGGGCGGGCCCCGTAACATAAACCTCTGCCAACTTACCCCTCCATCAACCGTCGGATCCGATCCCTCAGAGCGGACGACTCTCATCAATATCGGAGGCGCCCCGTTGACCGGATGATAGCACACGATAAAAAGTTGTTTTCCCTCCGTACTATGGGACGCGTGTTGATCCCACAGTTTATCGCATCCGTTCCGCCACAAACCACCATCGTACATAAGGCAGTGTGATGAAACCATAAACTGCCTTCCGTTTCCCGCTGTTGACATCAGCACCCACGTCAGCACCCACGTCAGCGCCCACGTCAGCTGCCACCTCATCGATATTCCTTCCGCCGTGTCCACCACGTCAGCGCCAAGTCACCTTCCGTACCCCCTGCTACCCGACAAAGATGACGTCATGCTGACATCCCCGACCAAAGCGCTCCAATAACCAGCCAAAATCAAAATTTTTGTTAAAAAGTCGTTTTAACAACGTTTTTGTCCATTTCTCTTTGTTTATCTTGCGTGAGCTTTGCATGGTTTGCGACATCCAAAACGACATTTTATCTGCATAGTCCGCCACCTAGAGGAATTCAATCTACAGCTCGGCCCCTCAGCTCACTCTTTAACCTACATTTCGCACCAAGCGCCCATAGAACAGGTATTTACCCGTAATTCGCTTAAAAACCTTGTTTTTCCAAAGTTTTCTGTAAAAAGCGCCCTAAGAACTAGAATTCAACTTAAAATGCGTTGTTGCCTATAGACCTCTGCATTATAAATCACTATCTTACCCCTTTTTTCCAAAGAAAACCTGCGAATTTTGTTCTCCTCTGTAAATTTCCCATTAAACTAAAATTCGAGCCCATTTCCGCTTGCAAAATCACCAAAAAAACCCAAATATTGAGTGAAATTTGTCAAATCACCTGCAAAAAGAGCACCATTTCCACTGTTTTATCCAGTTTCCCAACTAAACTCTGCAAAATGCGTCTTTTACTATGAATTTTACCCAGTGAGGCGTTTTCTAAATAAAACTCATTTTGCAAATTTCCTAAGAAAAAACCTCAGAGCCAGTACTCTGTTTTTCTGTTGCTGAACAGACCCAAATTCCAATTATAAACACAGACAGTTCAAGCATGGAAGCTCCAGTGGCCTTGAATGTTTCCCCCTTGAATGCACTACATAAGGAATTGGAATGGATACCCCTTGTTGACAGGGATTTCCAGATTAAGGATATGATGGGTGAGAAGCCTCACCTGCAAGCCTTTTGTGAAATTAGAAATAGCCACAGAAGCAACACTGATGTCTTGGGAATTTGGGAATTTGGGAATCCAACATGCCTATCTATTACCTCCCTTCAGTGAATGTGCTCCCTGATTTCATCCATTTATGCTGTGAAAATTATGAACCCACACAAAGAGCAGTTGTGGCTCCATCTGGGACTGTCCTCTTCTATATTACTCCTCAATCCATAAATGAGATGCCGAACTTTAAGCCAACTCAGCCTTTGGCTCCTCTCACAATGAAATCCTTGCTGGACCAAGCTGCCAAACTGCCCAGTTCAGAGATTACCAGAATAGCTCAATTATTCATGAGACCAGAAAGCCAGCCCAGGCATCCACCTCCTTTTAATCAAGTCTGGTTCAATGAGGCTGGTATACTCATTACTGATATGATTTCCTACATTCTGGGTTTCAAAACCAGTGAGCATATTGATGAAACTGTTTTAGCATTAATGTCCATATTCACTCGAGGATAGCCCTCTGCTGTCAAGTATGATTATGCCACCTTCGTAGCAAATAAAATCCATGAGAAATTCATGAACTTGGACAGAGAAAGAGTGTTCAAATACACATCCTACATATATCATTTGCTGCCGTACTATGAACTTGATAGTATCCAAATTCCTCTTAGAAGATTGGACCTCAAAGGTGAAAGGAGGTCTATAATTTTCTGGACCTCAGTATTCCATGAGGTCCACAGCTCCCCTTATGCATATTGTGAGTTCATCGACCTGTTCATATATCCAGCCACTTCTTTGTTGATGACAACTCCTCTTGCCAGGCTCTTTGCTGAAGTGCAAAAAATTCTACATCTCTCAAAGGAATACAATATTGGTGACTGGTATTTTTACCAAAACCACACAGTGATAAGGATTTATGGCTGTGAATTAACTCCCTACAAGCTGCCAAAGTATGTCCCTGTGAGACTCTTTGCCCTGGAATACTTCCGGCAATTTAGTAGTTTAGATTTGACTCATTTCTATGGTGCTAGGAAAAAAGCACAGCTCAAGATAAGACATCAATTGGGCCCTTTTATCTTCAATAAAAGGGAAGAAGCTTGGGAAGAAGCAGATAAGATATTAAGAGATCAACTTATGCTGAAACAAAGTTTTCATTGGTCACCATATGACCCTGAACATTTCATAAGTTTTAGAAGAGTCAAAAACAAGCTTACAGGATATGTGCACCACAAAATCCCTGCAATTGAACAATATGCTAATCAACAAGAATGGGTAGAAGGCACATTAGTTGAAGAGTTTACTTAAGAAGATAAATTAGAAAAATCAATGAAAGGACTTGAAAAAACACTTGACCTGGACTCTTTTGGATAGGTCCCTTTCATTTTGCCTCAACACATTGGAGCGGGCGCATCATCTGCTACAACTTCTCAACAACCTACCCAAGAGAGTACTCCACCTGCAGGGACCTCCAATGGCAAGGAAGTACTGCATCCAGAGCAGGAAACAATGGTAGATCAGCCAGATGCATCAAAGGGGCAAGGCCCTTCAACACAGACAAGGGTACCTGCGATCCCTGTGTTACAAACTCCTCTAAATGAGGAAAGAGCCAAGAAAAGGGACAGGCAGGAAGACACACCTACAGGTGGATCGGCAGAACAACAAGGGGAAAAGAGGCAAAGGTTGAATCCTTACTTTGAAGAAGAATTGACGGAAGAGACAACATGCAACCTAAGGGGTGAGGAAACAACTGAACAGCAGGCTCCTCCAATTTTGGAGACATCAACTAGCTCATATCAGCAAGAGCAAGACAGGCAGCATGGTGTGGAGGTTACATCCACCAGGCCACAGAGCAAGCAAGGCTTGGATATCAAGAAAGCATTTACTGAAATAAAGGCTAGAAATGACCCAATAAGGATCCAACTTTATAATCAATTACTGAGAATAACCCCCACAAATCAACAAAGGCTAATGGTAGCCTATGATATTCAAGAAGGGAAAATGACCCTTAGTCACTTCAGGCCTATGCCGCAACCACAGTCAGCTGTTGATTATATTAGGACCAATCTGGAAGTCCTCTCTAAAGACATCCACCCAATGGACCAGATTGAGTTACATAAACAAACCGGAGAAATGGTATACTCCACCTTGGAAGACAAAGCATTATTAGCTCACAAACTGCAAAATTCACTACATAATACTTCTGCCCAATTGGAATTGGAAAAGGCCTCCTCATTAGCTAAGGATAACAGGATCAAATCCTTGGAGGAAATTATCATTGAGCTGGGACATGATCCCAAGGATCCTAAGGGCATCCAGGCCTTAATAAAAAAGAAAGAAGAAGATATTGTAGCTCTCAGGAAACAACTCAAGCTGCCAATTACAATGCACCCTCAAACCACAGAAGTTGCACAACAGAAAGAAGAGGAGGACGTAGTGAGTTTGCTAATGAGGATGAATGAGAGACTAGTTGAAACAGAGAAAGCATTGGAGATAGAATTACAAGGAAAACAGGGAGAATTGGCCTCCCAACCACCAGAAACAGCTCCAATAAGCACCTCAGCTCCTCCTACAACTACAACAGCAGTCCCACCTATTTTCCCAGCATCAACAATAGGTACCTTAGCTTCAACGACAACTACAGCAACAACAACAGTATCAGACACTAGCCTGAGCATGGAAGGGATGATGAAGGAAATAAAGGCCTTAGAACTCCAAATGGCAGAGCTAAAGGAAGCCAAAGAAAAACTGGCCAAGCTAGAAGTGAGTTATGATAAATCCAAGATAATTGTAGCAGAAAAAACCAGAGAAGTAAAGGCCTTGGAAAATAAGGTAAAATCCTTGGAGAAAGACCTCACTCTTCATAAAAATCTTGCAGAAATCAAAACAATTTTTTGGACTAAAATCGGCTAGTCCATCACTGATCAATGGAGATCAATTCAAACGATCCATGAGAAAATTGAATTGATAGAAATAGCTCAGGTTGAGACTCAAAAGGCCAGGACATTATTGGGAAACATGCCTGAGCAGGCCAATAAACTAATTCATTTTTTGAATAGTCATACCAGGGAACAACTAGCAGCTCTGGATATTAGGGACAAAACAGGCACCATTTTGACAGTGAAAAAGGTGTTGACCATGAGGAATTTTGTACAAAACTTGGAAAGAAAGTGCCAAGAAATGCAGATAGAAATAAATGCCTTTACAAAGAAGTTCGCAGTCTTGCAGAGCAAAGGGTTACCCAACTTATTGACCAACAATCAAAGACTGTTGACACATGAACAATATGCACAGGGTGAATACATATGTCACCAATCAGATCACATCATCATCAAGCACTTCAAAAGACATAGTACCTCCCTCTGGACAAAGCTTATATGATAAATTGGAAAATCTATTCTACATTGAGCATGAGATAACACATCTTTTTGAAGTCCAGCCCAATTACTACAGGTATACTGAAGCTGATGAGACCTTAATAAAACTACAAAGGCACCAGCTGCCAACAGATCAATGGTGGCAGGGCATGTTGCAGATTTTACCACCAAGGTAGTGTTAGTGTTTTTTTTTTTTTTTCATCTGCATTAAATCAAATTCAACGCACATGCCACCTATCAGAAAAATGAAAATAGTAGAGAAAGGAATTCACGCTAAAATGCATTGAGGCAGAATCAAGCACAGATTGACAGGGTCGTGAAAACAACGCATGGATGAAAGTTAAAGAGACAGCTGCCAGCCGACTTGTTAAATCAAAAAGTCAAATATATTGGACCACCTAAGGCAGCCAGTACAACAGAAGTTACTTCTGCATTGATTATGCTCTGTTTTCAATGTCATTTATTGCCTTTGAAGAAGTAGATGGATGAAGTTAATTCTTGATATTTTCCCTATGAGATATTTTGTAACTCGTTTTTATAAATACCTCCTCAAGATATGTATAGTTTTTGGCTGGTGAATATCATTATGGACCTGCGTTGTAAATTTTGAGAGCCATTCTGAATAAAGATTGCTGGAATGCTTTGTTGATGAACTTGCTGGTTGTGGAATTTATGGCAAAAGAACATGTTGCATAATTCTTGTGTTACTTCATGGATCAATAAGTCTTCCTTACTCCCGTTTTACTGTATCTGTGTCTTATATATCATCTGAATATCATGTTCTAGATTACAGGAAAAAAGAATAGCCCAGAATTTACTTTGCTGTACTCTGTGTTCAATTCCTGTCATTTTTTATGTTTTCTACAGGACTAGCATAGGCAGGAATTCTTAACTGCTCCTGTCTCCCTGGTTCTTTCACTCTAAATATAATTAAGGAATTCTTAACTGCTCCTTGGTAATATTTACTCATTTTTCCTTTGTTAGCATAATGAAAGATTCTTAATTGCCTTTCATTCCCTGACTTCATTTGATCTTATTCCAGCTTGAAAATTGTTCTATGTTTAATTATCTTGCTCTGTAGTCCTCCTTTTGCCTAAGAAACCATACCCAGTAATTCCTTCTCACTGAATCCGTTAACCCAATGGTCTGAACTTCTTCACACTTTGCAGACCTGTTTTATTGAATGTCACCTTCCAAACACCAAACAAAACTTGCACTTCATAACTAGCCTAACATATAGCAAAACAAAGCTAAATCACAAAGAGAGAGCCCTCTCTGGTTGCAAATTGGCTATAATCTGCAGCTAAAAGACTGGTTAGTGGTTACCTCGGCTGTATTCCCTTTTCCAATTCTTTTGGGGAACAACCTAAGTGATAACACTCCTAACCCAGGATCTTGTATTAGTGTCTCATGCAACCTCATCGCGATTTCCAATGCTTCATCTTGGTTTGAAAGCTTTTGTTGTGACAACGCCGTCCTCAGGTGCAGTTTCAGGGATGCCACAAGCCATGCACGGTGCTACGCGTCTGTGAGCATCATATTATCCTTGTGGATCTTACTCTTCAGTCACTGATCCAGATCCCAGGGGGTCTTGCCCGGGAGCATCGCGATCTCTTTAAACTCAATGATTGACTGTGTCTCGGACTTTGGTCGACTAAATTCTCTGTTCAACACATTCTGGATCTCGACTATCCCTGTGTTTGGGTGATCGTTAGAGTGCTTGATATACCAAGTTAGCACACGATCCTGCAACGTGCTCACCAAGGTAGTCTTCTTGATTTTATCATTCGTTACCCCTTGTTCTTCCCATACTACTCTTACCACGAACCATAACTGATCTGGGTCCTCATTTCCTACTCCTCTGAATATGGGTAGCTTGATCGCATTTTCCATGCTGAACTGCGAGGTTAATGGAGGTGGAGTGGGTGAAGATGGAGGTGAGGGAGGTGAAGCAGGTGGTGGTGTGGATGGGGGTGGTAATTGCAGAATTCGTTGCTTTATCAACCAGACTGCACTTCTTGGAGAGAACTGAGCGAGCTCCTCCTCGCTTTCTCATGAAGGTGAAATCAGGGGACTGTTTTCTAATTCCTCGCCACCTTTATAGATATTTCCACGCCGCGTTGTCCAAAAAATTAATGAATTCGCATAACCCTCTTTTCACATAACAACTTCTTAATCCAGGAATTCAAAGATTTAATATACTTACCTCGTGGTCCCTTGAGAAAACGTCGTTTTGCTTCGCTGTAGCTCATGGTTGTGTCAATCGTGAACTCAGTGATGAATCCCCCTATTATCCGTGTTGGAAATAATACTGAGGGGGGGGGGGTTGACTCAGTATTATCTAATCAATAAAACTTTTCATTTCCATACTTAGATACATATACGCTACTTAAATTAAGTGAACCCGCGTGTATACGCTACTGTGTCTAAAGCAACTAGCGTATATCCAGAATAATTATGATTCAGTTAATCCATTAAATATGAGTCTTTAGTTAGGCATCAGATCTTCATTAACCATATGAACAGTAAGCAAGTGCAGTAAACATAATAGATCATCACACACAAGAAGCACACATGAACACCATGATATAAGGTGGAAACCCAATGTGGGTGAAAACCACCTGCTGCAAGTCGTCTCTATCTTTCCTTAATAAGAAACTTCAGTTTACAATCTTTTGTACTGGTGCAGCCTTATACCAGTATGCAGGCTACAACCTGCAGAAGGCTACAACCTTCTCTCGTTTTCCAGACTCTCCTGGAAGGGAGCTCCAACCCCCTTTGCTCTTGTACTAGCTAAGATACTAGTACGTAGGCGCCGGCCTACAATCTTTTCTCCTCCAGGTACCACGTTTCATACATTTTCAGACTGGATACTCCTGAAGCACAACACTACAATCTGAAGACCACGATTCATCCAATTTTCATACTGGACCCATAAAGATCATTGAAGCACAAAAACAATCAATACTAGCATCATCAATCTTTGAATCACTGAAACACTGAAACCCAGTCAACAACCCAGTCACCAGAACACAGAGCAGACAACAGAACTCTGCAATAACAATCAGACCCAACTGCAACTTCAAAAATCAAACTTCAAAAGGTATACGCTACTACAATGAATCAAACCCACGTACATACACTTTTTTTCCAAGGCCAACCTGCGTACAGATCTAAAAATATTTTCTTATAACTTTGCAGCTGTATCAGACATCAGTCATACTCAGAACATAACATGCGTCAGTATGTAGATCTAGAATAAGCATAATCAACCATATAAAGATAGTTCATTTCAAACCATTTGATCCCGATCTATCCTTAGATCTTGTCTTCCATCGACCAGTGAGATCCCTTCTTAGCTCAGATCAAGCAATGCATCATCAACCCAGAAACCCAATACTAGATCTCTTTCTTCATCAGATATTCAAGACTTTTTCGATACACTTGCCTAATGATCTTCTTCTCCTTTTATAGCCTTAGGCCCTTCTCAATACCACAGTCCAAAACCATAGTAACACAATACCATCAACTCAATACTAGGGATCAACACGTCTGTCGAGATACCATGGTCCAAAACCATAGGTTCAAATTCCAAGGACTAACTGCCATGGACCAAAGGTAAGTTTTCCAACATATACACGCTTTTCCTTGCATGAAAGTGCGTGTATACACATACGCACTTTTATAAAGTCCAGCCTGCGTGTATACGCGACTTGATCTTAATGAACCTACGTATATGAATTTTCTCTTCATTCTTGTAGTCTGAACTGAGATCTGTCATCAGAGAGAGAGTTGCCATCAAGGACAACACCTGTACCATAGCGTCACACCTGTGCCATAATGCCAACAATCTCCCCCTTTGGACTTTATCGCAACCCCAAGATCCTCGAAGTCATTCTCCCCCTTTGTCATCAAGGGCAAAGGGCTGTGCTCCCCCTGAGTACATGCTGATATCTCTACTCTGCTGTGCTGAACGTGCTCCCCCTAACTGTAGGCAAGATCTGCAAAAAGATGTTCTTCAAAAGAACCATGACTTATACATTATAAAATACTTTCCTATCACCAAAAGAATCAATACATACATCCATTTCCCACTCAAGTGGGGATCATCCACCCAACCAAGTGGGGATACATCAGAAATTTACATATGACAACCAATTACATTACATCAATCATCCCAGGCATAGCGGGGAAACCAAAATAGGCCGTTACATGACCTTGACACAATAAAAGGGATACCACAAAAGAGATACATGACATAGAGACAAAATATCTAGACCAAGACTTATGAAAGTCATTAGCAACATCTGTTAATCACCATTTAGATCAGCAACCAAGATTTCCTTCTGTGATCCTTCTTCCTTTGCTCTACCTAAAACCAACAACAGTTGTGAACTAGAACCAAAAGCTTCTAAGGTAATGCCAACAATGCATTATTAGAAGTTCATCTGCTCCCCCTGAAGCTGTGCCTGATGATCTTTGAAAGACCCATCTCAGACTCTCTCCAACCAGAGTCTGCCCTTGCTGATTTTCTTCAGAACTCCATATACGCTACTGCACCTGCTTAAATCGGCGTATGTACGCGGATATCCCTTATCCAACTCGCGTACACCAACTTTTCTTTAGAACAGACAAGCTTCAACAGCAGGATGAAGCATCAACGACTCCCAACTTTTTTCTGAGATATTCAAAAGTTTCCTTGGGCAGTGGTTTGGTGAGAATATCAGCAACTTGTTCCTTAGAAGGAACATACTCCAACTTGACCTTTTGTTCAAGCACTTGTTCCCGGAGAAAGTGATACTTGATTGGTATGTGCTTGGTATTTGAATGCATGACTGGATTCTTTGAAATGATGATTGCACTTGTATTATCACATAAGATAGAGACAGGTGGAGTGCCATTGATTTGAAAATCCTGCAAGGTTTGAATCATCCAAAGAAGTTGTGTGCAACAAGATGCCGTAGCCACATATTCTGCTTCAGCTGTAGATAAAGCAATCGAACTCTGTTTCTTGCTGAACCAAGATACTAATCTGGAACCCATGAAGAATGCACCGCCACTTGTGCTCTTCCTGTCATCCACGCTTCCGGCCCAATCTGCATCTGTGTAAGCATGAAGAGTGAGATCTGTATCTCTAGGGTACCATCAGCCATAGTTTTGAGTCCCTTGAAGATACTTGAAGATTCTTTTGACTGCCTGAAGATGATTTTCCTTTGGGTTGGCTTGAAACCTTCCAACTATTCCCACTGCATGCATAATATATGGTCGGGTACCTGTCAAATAAAGCAAACTCCCAATCATGGATCTATAGGTTGGTTGATGCACTGCTGCTGATTCATCATTTGCACTGAGGCTACATCCTGTAACCATGGGGGTACATACTGGTTTCGAATCTTCCATGCCATACTTATTCAAGATCTGCTTGAGGTACTTGGTTTGAGACAAGAAAATACCTCCTTCATTTTGTTGGATTTGCAATCCAAGAAAGTATGTCAATTCTCCAAGTAATGACATTTCAAATTCTTTCTACATCACCAAGGCAAAGCTTTGACTCATAGCCTCTTCATTGCTGCCAAAGATAATATCATCTACATACACAACAAGTATTAGCAATTTGTTATTTTCAATTTTTATATAGAGATTGCTATCTGCTGATCCTTTTGAAAAACCTTGTTGATGAAGGTATTTATCCAACTGATAGTACCAAGCCCTTGGAACTTGTTTAAGTCCATAGAGAGCCTTTTTAAGTCTACATACAAGATTTGGATCATTTCCAAGGATAAAGCCATCTGGTTGTTCAATGTACACTTCTTCTTCTAAGTCTCCATTCAAAAAGGCTGACTTCACGTCCATTTGAAATACTTTGAATTTTTGAAAGCTAGAGAGGGCAAGGAACATTCGGATGGCCTCAAGTCTAGCAACTGGAGCAAAAGTTTCTTCAAAGTCTATTCCTTCTTGTTGAGCATATCCCTTACAAACCAGTCTTGCCTTGTTTCTAACTACTTCTCCATTTTCATTTAATTTATTTTTGAAGATCCATTTTGTCCCTATGACATTCTTATCTTTTGGTCTAGGAACCAACTCCCAAGTGTTGTTCTTTTCGATCTGCTCAAGTTCTTCATCCATAGCCTTGACCCAACATTCATCTTTGCATGCTTCTTTTACATTTTGTGGTTCAGTGGAGGAGAGCAATGCCAAATAGCTTGAGGCTTTTGCTATTGTTCTTCTTGTTTGTACACCTGCCTCTTTTCGTCCCAAAATCTGAGATTCTGGATGATTCTTTTGAACATACCTGGATGGAGACTTCTCTTCTATCCGTATCTGTTCCTCTGGTGCCTCTTGAGGTTCTTCTTCTTCATCATCAGTCTAATTTGGAGGGTAGTCTTCATATTCTTCGATATCTTCATGATTTACTTGCCTAGGAATGTATCCTTTTTCATCAATCACTACATCAATGCTGTCAACTATTCTTCCAAGTCTTTTATTGTAACACTTATATGCTTTGCTGTAAGGAGAGTAACCAAGGAGAATGCCTTCATCTGCTCTAGGTTCAAGTTTGCCAAGCTGTTCATTAGTATTCTTAATATAGCATTTGCTCCCAAAAATTTTGAAATGCTTTACCGAAGGAGTCTCACCATACCAGAGCTCATGAGGAGTTTGAGTGCTGTTCAATCGGACATTTGTTTTGTTGAGAATAACAACTGCAGCATATGCAACTTCACCCCAGAAAGTTGCGGGAGTTCCAGACTCATCAAGCATAGCACGAGCCATTTGTTGGACTGTTCTGTTCATCCTTTCCACCACTCCATTTTGCTGAGGAGTTCTAGCTGTAGAGAATTCTCTTCTTATCCCATGTTCTTCATAGAAATCGAAAAATTCATTTGAGGTAAACTCCCCACCTCTGTCGGATCTGAGGCACTTAATTTTGTAACCTGATTCATTTTCAACCAAGGCTTTGAAGGATTTGAATTTTTCGAATGCTTCATCTTTGTGCTTCATAAGTCCCAACCAAACAAACCTGGAGAAATCGTCAATGAATAATATCAAGTATTCTTCTCCTCGAGGTGTCCTTTTCCTAAATGGATCACATACATCTGTATGGACTAGCTCAAGAGGCATGCTAGCTGATCCTTCCTTCTCCGGAAAGTTAGTTCTGGTTTGCTTTCCAAACTGACATGATTTGCATATGGTGTTGTCTGGAATTTTGATATCTGGAAGACCACGAACTGCCTGGTATTTGCAAGCTTTCCTTATTTGTGAAAAAATTAGATGTCCCAACCTCTGGTGCCATAACCAGTGTTCCTCATTCTTGCTCAAATAACATTGTTGTTGTCCTTCTTCAAATATGTATATATTATTTGGAGCCCTTCTACCTTTGATCACTGTTTCACCTGTATCAAGATCACGAACGCGACATTCATTTGATCTAAATATTACCTCGGTTCCTTGATTGCACATATGACTGACACTCAGAAGATTATGCTTCAATCCATCAACATACAAAACATTTCCAGCTTTGACCTTTTCTTTCAACTGAGCATCACCTTTTCCTTTTATAGCTGCAGAGATATCGTTTCTAAAAGAAACCTTCTTTCCATTTTCTAATGCAGTATATGATTCAAGTTTCTCTTTGTCCCCTGTCATATGCTTCGAACATCCGCTGTCGATGTACCATAGACTTTCCTGTCCTTCTGCATAAAAAGCTATCCCACATCTTTCTGGTTGCGGTTCCTTCATTCTCCATGTTCTGGCACTTGAGGTTTGTTCCTTCCGTGTTGTCTTCCAAAACCTGCTCCTGCATTCAGAGTCTTCATGACCAAAGTTATTACAAATAGAACATTCAACTTCATTTTCAAGGACTGAAAAGTTGTTATAAGTCCTTTTCGTGGTCCCAGTCATATTCCTTTGTTTTTGAGCTTCTCTAGTCATGATTATCTTATAGGCAACACATTGAGCTGCTTTGTGACCAAAGTTATGGCAAGAGAAACATTGGCCATTGAAGAAACTCCTGCGATTATCAAATCTATCATCCAACCGATTGTAGTTTCTATTGACATCCATTCTTGAGGTAAATTGGGAAGATTTTACCTGTGGCTGATTGTAGCTTTTGTTTGTCCTTAAGGTAGCTTGTCCCCGATTTTCTTGATAGTCTTTATTCGTTCTTGAGGTAAACTGTCCCTGATTCACCTGATGAATTCTATTAGGCCTTTGCTCGCTCCTCCTTGCTGCATCAAGATAACTTTTGGAGGTAGAAGCTTGAGATGTTTCTCCATTATATCCCAGACCTGTCTTGATCAGTGGAGAACGCTGCACATTGATAATCTCATCCAAGGTTTCAGATCCTTTGACAAATTTAAGATTAATAGCTTTTGTTTTCTCAATCTCCTAAGACAAACAATTTCACATTCCAATTTTTCAAGATGTTTTTCCCTTTCAGCCAGTTGGCATTGTAGAGAATCAATAATTACATTTTTCTCTTCTAAGCACACTTTGAGATTAGTCATCTCTTCACAAAAACCTTCTACATATATAACATCCATGTAGTCATCATCTTCAAAAGCCATTAAAAGTTTATATTCATTACCTCGTTCACCTTCGTCACTATTTGAAAGACCATCACTATCTTCATGAGTGTAATAGCTTTTCTTGTTTGCATTCTGTTTCTTGTTCCATCTAACAGGTTCCTTTCCCTTGTCAATCTTATCCTTATGAGGACATTTGGCAGCATAGTGACCTACTCTTCCACAAGCAAAACATTTGAAAGGTAACTTACCTCTGAATCTTCCAGTACCCCGTTGAAGATTTCTGACAAAATTTGATTCTTCTTCTTCTTCGTGCCCTGATTCATAGTATTCTCCTTTGAAGGCAGCTTCTCTCCTGTCCGATGGACCTCCTTTTCTCATTTCATAAGCAGTTAAAATTCCATGTAGTTGAGACATGGTGAGAGTTTGTAGATTCTCCTTTTCTTCTATAGCGGACACTTTAGATTCAAACTTGGGGGACAAGGATCTTAGGAATTTTTCAACCACAATAGCCTCTTTTATTTCTTCACCCAAGTTTTTCATGCAATTAACAATCTCATCTACCCTAAGGAAATAGTTAGCCACACTTTCATCATTATACATTCTGAGATTATCATACTGAATCCTGAGAGTTTGAAGTTTAGCACGCTTTACCTGTTCATATCCTTCATAGCTCAAGACAATCTTGTCCCATATTTCCTTTGCGGATTTATATTGCATAACCTTCACGAATTCTGATTGGGATAAGCATCCCAACAGAGTATTGACTGCTTTAGCATTTGTTTCATATTTCTTCTTCTTGGTTGAATATGTAGGAGTAGCTGAAGGAAAAGTGTAGCCTGTCTCTATGATATCCCAAACTTCTGTACCAAGTGATTGAAGATAGGCAGTAACTCTTACCTTCCAATAATTGAAGTTCGTCCCATCAAAAATCGGTGGCTTGATTGATGCTTCCCTCTCATAGTTGCTCATGATGAACGATCTTCCTTCAAGCGATCAAGCTTCTCTGAAGGACTTGCTCTGATACCAATTGTTGGAAATAATACTGAGAGGGGGGGGCGAATCAGTATTATCTAATCAATAAAACTTTTCATTTCCATACTCAGATACATATACGCTACTTAAATTAAGTGAACCCGCGTGTATACGCTACTGTGTCTAAATCAACTAGCATATATCCAGAATAATTATGATTCAGTTAATCCATTAAATATGAGTCTTTAGTTAGGCATCATATCTTCATTAACCATATAAATAGTAAGCAAGTGCAGTAAACAGAATAGATCATCACACACAAGAAGCACACATGAACACCATGATATAAGGTGGAAACCCAATGTGGGTGAAAACCACCTGCTGCAAGTCGTCTCTATCTTTCCTTAATAAGAAAATTCAGTTTACAATCTTTTGTATTGGTGCAGCCTTATACCAGTACGCAGGCTACAACCTTCTCTCGTTTTCCAGACTCTCCTGGAAGGGAACTCCAACCCCCTTTGCTCTTGTACTAGCTAAGATACTAGTACGTAGGCACCGGCCTACAATCTTTTCTCCTCCAGGTACCACGTTTCATACATTTTCAGACTGGATACTCCTGAAGCACAACACTACAATCTGAAGACCACGATTCATCCAATTTTCATACTGGACCCATAAAGATCATTGAAGCACAAAAACAATCAATACTAGCATCATCAATCTTTGAATCACTGAAACACGGAAACCCAGTCAACAACCCAGTCACTAGAACACAGAGAAGACAACATAACTCTGCAATAACAATCAGACCCAACTGCAACTTCAAAAATCAAACTTCAAAAGGTATACGCTACTACAATGAATCAAACCCGCGTACATACGCACTTTTTCCAAGGCCAACCTGCGTACAGATCTAAAAATATTTTCTTATAACTTTGCAGCTGTATCAGACATCAGTCATACTCAGAACATAACATGCGTCAGTATGCAGATCTAGAATAAGCATAATCAACCATATAAAGATAGTTCATTTCAAACCATTTGATCCCGATCTATCCTTAGATCTTGTCTTCCATCGACCGGTGAGATCCCTTCTTAGCTCAGATCAAGCAATGCATCATCAACCCAGAAACCCAATACTAGATCTCTTTCTTCATCAGATATTCAAGACTTTTTCAATACACTTGCCTAATGATCTTCTTCTCCTTTTATAGCCTTAGGCCCTTCACAATACCACGGTCCAAAACCATAGTAACACAATACCATCAACTCAATACTAGGGATCAACACGTCTGTCGAGATACCATGGTCCAAAACCATAGGTTCAAATTCCAAGGACTAACTGCCATGGACCAAAGGTAAGTTTTCCAACATATACGCGCTTTTCCTTGCATGAAAGTACGTGTATACGCATACACACTTTTATAAAGTCCAACATGCGTGTATACGCGACTTGATCTTAATGAACCTGCGTATATGAATTTTCTCTTCATTCTTGTAGTCTGACTTGAGATCTGTCATCAGAGAGAGAGTTGCCATCAAGGACAACACCTGTACCATAGTGTCACACCTGTGCCATAATGCCAACAATCCGCTCGAGCTAGTGGTCCACATCTCTTGCGATCTTGTCTTCTGATGCCTCTAACCTACGCACCAACTTCGGAGTCCACACTATTGGTTGGTCAAGCTTACACCTTCCCTGACTATCGGCTAATCTTGCGATCCAATCATACAGTTCTGTTGGAAAGGATGCGAAGAAAATCTCGTGGATTTCTGTATATACGTAGCGACCTAGCCACCTTTTCTTAGACCGCTGCGGAGTTCGATTTTCCTGTGTCACGCACTCATGAATCTTCTGATCTAACCACTCTTCAATTTCCTTCTTTGTTGTGTTCCAGCGTTCCAACATTATAAATCGCTTAGGCAGATCTCAGTCCCGAAAATTGAACCATTTGTTGGCTACTTGGGGCCTGACCCAGGTTTAGCAATGAGTGTAGCCAAGAAAATCCCGGTACTACCGGCCCTTTCAGTAACAGTTCGCAGAGTGCGGACTGAGGTCTCACCCGAGGTAGTATGGGAGGGTGCTAGAACTAGGCTTCCACACCCAAAGGATGTCTTGATGTGGGATATTAGTGCCTGATCCATCCTTCGCGTTCACTAGATTACACGTACTCAACAATTTCTAGTGTTTTGTGGAACCGCACAGCCTCAACCGCCATGTGATCTATGTTAACTACCAAGTTCTTCCTTAATTAGGGTTTGTTTGTTAATTACTAAGACGATCTTTTAATCATAGACATACATATAAGTGTGGTGAGCTCTAGTATTGCAGAAATGATGCTGCAACACCTGGGACTCCCTACTTTACTTTTATCAACCCGGTAGTTCGTAACAAACTTGGAAGCGACGATGCTATATGCACAAGTACTAGCTCTTACTGCAGGTTGTCACTTGATCAACTGGCACAAGTTCGCTAGGAGCTTAAGCTAACTTCTATGAGGTTCTCAGAAGAAGCTTTTAACTGTGATGGAAGAAAGCTAACTCAAAAGAGGCTAGTATACTTGCAGAAAGAAGATGAAAGCTGAAAGGAAACACAAACCCTAGCAAACCCTAGTTTTACCTGCTAACCCTACTTGTGCAAGAAAAGAGATGGAAACTACTGAAATGGATGCCATTGACTATTGAAAAGGAAAAATGTATGTATTCAAGCTACTTCTGAAGGAAAATATGGAAAAATCATCTTTTTGTACTTTTGAGCAATTTTATGCAGAATTATTATGCACGTGTTTTAACTATTTGTGACTGTGCAGAGGTTTAGTGGAAAAATGAAATGGAATGGGCATTTGCAGGAGGTTGGGAAGGTGTGGAGAGGAAATAAGGAGTCCCTAGTACCCTTCTGGAGATTTTCATTGTGCTCATACTTCTAAAAATTGCTTGCTTGAACTTCTACAGGAGGCTGCAGGGGATTTACAAGAAGTTCTACAAGAGGTTCTACAGGAAGAGGCCGAAAGTGGTTTTTTGGGGGTTTGAAGGTGGAAAAATGGTGCGAAAAGGGAAATGAAGGCTGGATAGACATGTTAAGGGGTCTAGGACCTTGTAAATGAAGAATAGGAGTGAAGGAGGTGGTTGGATTTGTTCAAAGGTCAAGGAAGCAATTTTGCACAAGAATGTAGAAATTAGGGCAGTTTGGGAAAGTATGGAAAATGAGTGAAGGAAATATTGAGAGAGGGACTGGAGTAGGTTTTATGATGGAAGAATGATAAGCTGGAATGTCTTACAGGTGATCTTCACACTTCTTTTCAAAACTGATCCAAGCAAGAACTATGAAAACAAAGTTTTTTAATTCTGACCTAAAAAACAGATAAGTGCTAAACATAAATTTATGGACAGGAAGTTATGCAAGAAAGCTTTGGAAACTGAACAAGAATAGATCTAAGCATGTAAACACAACTGATATCAACTTCTCCAACTCGAAATCTAACACTAGCAATTGCATTGGAAAGCAAAAACAATGTTTTGGTGGCAGCAAGAGTGCCTTGGTCTCAATTCATGGTCCCAAGGAGGGAGAAAGGAGATCAAGGCCTAATTGGTAGCCTTTTTGTAGATCTTTTTCTGTTATCAAACTATCTAATCAACCTGAAGCAAGAACAACTATTCTAATCATCAAAAACAACCTAAGTAACAAAGCAAGATTTAACCTAAATAACATAAATTATTTCATGAATGCAAGAAAAACACATATAAATAAACAAAGGAGGTGCTAGGCACTTGGGTTGGGTCCAACCCCAAGAGCTACATCCCCCTAGGAAAGATCAGTGCTAGTTAAAAGCTGGATTCGTCTTCATTGATAAAAAAAAATAATAGTTACATCACAAACTGTCTGCAAAAAGAGCTCGAAAATGAGCTGAGTACAAGGCTGCACTAAAGTGCGAAAATAGACTATCAAATGACTAACCTACTAAGGTTTGAAGCCTTCTTATTTATACAAGTGAGGACTCCCAACATTCCTCCTAAACTTTAGGAACTCGGCTGCCCAAGACTGCAGATAATAACCACTTCACTAGACCTACTCAACTGCCCCTTGAAATCATCTTTTGTGGGTTGTTGAACTCCGAGCTGTTGATGGAGAACTCGAGGAAGGGGTCATTTAATATAGGAGACACCCCTCCTATAAGTCCTCAGCCTTGTTTCTTCAAGTTTGGCTACCAATTTGCTCATAAATGCCTGGTCTTGGTCCAAAAATGTCCAAGAATCTGCAATAAACACTCATTAGACTTTGTGGTAAAGTGACTATCCCCATTCACTCAATTAACATAAATATATTCAAAAGCATGCACAAAACTATGGAGAATTGTGCATTAAATGAAAATAATAGGCATAATGAGCCCACATAGTTACCCACTTCTGGGGCTCATCAAATTGCGCGCAGATAACAAACAGGTATTATCAACACATAACATTCAATTGCAGATCTATGAACCAGATGCACAATATGACAACCCAACTGATCTTTAGTATTAATATCTTCAAAGCTTGCTCCAATACAGAGTCGACTCCTTCCTGCGCACTCAGCTGCGGACTCTACTAGGCCTTTGCACACTCAGCGGCAGAGCCTCTACCTCATACTACAACCCAAGACTCGGACTTACAGACTCAGAGCGTTTTTATCTTCTAAGAACATCATAAGACTTTAAAAACTACTTTTTACACATAGAGTGTCGCTCCATTTATACAATCCCATGGTCCGCGGACCATGGGTAGGCCGACACACTCTATATTAAATTTACATTATCTTAGGGCGACAACCCTAGACTCTCGCGCTCCGCGCCCGCATTTTGCGGGGTCTTTACATCACATGGACCAAAACTCGGGCTTTAAGCCCAAAACTCGCTATGGGGGCTCCGCTGCCCAACAAGAGATTTTATCTCTCAATTGGAGTGTGAATTGTGATTGCATGAGTGTGCTTATTTGTTGCATGTTTTGTTTGTGCAACAATATTTTCAGTTCAAAACCATATTTTCATGTAGCATAATTATTTGTACTTGGATTGGGGGCTTTAAGAAAAGTGCATGTTAATTGTCTATTGTAGGAGTGGGTGCTCCAAGTTGGTTGCGGCCAACATTTACCATTTCAGTCAAGGGGTGGGTGCTCCATTGCTAGTGTGTGCTAGTTGATGTAATATAAATGAGAATATTTTGAAGCAATAGATAATAAGAAGAAGCAACAATCAATTCAATGGTTTTTTCCCTAGAGGGGGGATTTTCCACCTAAAATCCAAGTGTCTACATGTGATGATTGTTTTTGTTTTTCATGTTCATGATATTGATATAGATTTATGAAGTTAATTTCAGAATAAGTTTTATTTACAGAAATAACTTTTATATTTTTGTAATACTAATTCAACCCCCCCCCCCCCTAGTATTACTTTGGTCTAACAATTGGTATCAGAGCCATCTCCTTTACTATAGCTTGACCAATTGTTAGAAGGGACCATGGATGGCCATGGTGTGAAATTTTCAATTTTTGATGGTGAAAACTACAACTTATGGAAGATGAGAATGGAGGTGCACCTCATGAGTTTAGGTGTTGATGTCTTCTCTACTGTGGTGTCTGGATATGTTATTCCTGATGTTCTTCCTTCAGACCTTGATGAAAAGAAGAGGTATCAAAACAATGCCAAAGCTAGAAATGCCATCATTGCAACACTTAGTGAGAATGAGCTGATAAAAGTCATGCATTGCAAATCAACTAAAGAATTTTGGGACAAACTTGAGAATAGCTATGAAGGTGATCAGAAAGTGAATAAAGTAAAGCTCCAAACCTATAGGATGAGGTTTGAGAGCTTGAAAATGAAGGAAGATGAAACTATTGCAGAATATTTCAGAAGAGTTGAAACAGTGACCAATCTGATCAAGAGCATAGATTTAAAATTTGAAGATGAAGTCATTATTCAAAAAATATTGAGGTATTTACCAACAAGATTTAACCCCAAGGTTTCTTCTATTGAAGAAATGTCTGATTTGAGCACTCTCACTATGGAGCAATTGCTTGGAATTCTTACAGCTTATGAGATGTGTATTATTGAAGAGAAATCTGAATCTAGTGAAGCTACATTCAAGGCCTCCAAGAAGGTCAAGGCTGTTACCAAAAATCTCAAGAAACTTCCAAAGAAAATCAAGGAAGAAGAAGAATACTCTAGTAGTGAATCTAATGAAGAATTTTCTCAGTTTTCCAATAAATTAAAGAGAGGTACTGGAAAGTATAAAGGCATGCTTCCTTTCAAGTGTTTCAAATGTGGAGAAGTTGGACATTTTGATGCAAAATTTCCACTCAAAAGAAGTAAAAAGGAGGAAAATAAGAAGGATATGAAGAGCAAGGATAAAACCCAAAAATTTCGAAAAGCTAAAGCTCAAAAGAGGAGGAGTTACTACTCCAAAGAAGAAAGTGATATTTCAGATGAAAGCAGTGAGAAATCTTCATCAGAAGAAGAAGAGCATAATGAATGTGTTCTTATGGCCCTTGAGTCCAAAGATGAATTAGATCTTGAGGATGGAGAAATTGATTATGAAGGTGAGCTCATTACTGCACTTAATGAGCTAAGAAAAGCTAGAAATAAAAACAACCCGTTGAAGGAGGGAATACGCAAACTAAAGGGGAATAAACCGTCTTTAATTTATAATTATTTGAAGATCCATTTGGATGAGCTTGAGAAATTCAAAGAAAAATTGTTGCAACAAATTTTGGTTCAACAAAATAATCTGGCTGAGTTGGAGAAAGAAAATGAATATTTGAAATAAAATATTGGAGTTCCCATTGCATGCACTCATGAAGAAGACATCATTTGATTAAAGAGAGATTTGGAAGAAGAAAAAATGAAGGAGAATGTGCTCACTAATCATCTAGAAGAATCTAAAGTTTATTTTTCAGAAACTTGAGGAAGAAATTGTTGCATTAAGGGCCAATCTATCAAAAGAATAAAATGAAGCATGCCTAAATAATAAGTTTGTCAAGGGATATGAAACCTTGCAAAATATCGTCAACATGCAAAGATCATCGAAGGAAAAAATTTGTTTGGGGTTTAAGCCTCCTCTTCAAAATTTCAAAGATCAACTAAGTACCGGTTACAAATGCTTTGAAAAGAAAAAAAAATCAAGCAAATTTTGTTGCAACTAGCAAGAGTGAGCAAAAGAATGAAGCTGAAATCAAATCAGAAAATCAGCAAGTGAAGCAAGCAAGATCCTCAAATTTCACTCCTCCATCATGGCAACAAAAAGTTAAGTATCCTACACTATTTTATGGTTATTGTTTTGCATGTAATAATTTTGGACACAAAGCCATAAATTGTAAGTAAAGATGCTTCCAAGAAGAAATTTTGATAGATCAGTTGCTCAAGGTCCAAATATTTCACATGAAAATGGAAATAGTTTGTTTTCTCCACTAATGAATGAGATCGAGTGTTTCCTGCAATAACTTTGGTCACAAATCTAGTGAATGCAAATCTAGCCTTCCAAATTCCTTCATGCAACACACTCAAGAGAAATATAATCAACATAAGGTTGAGAAAAGATGGAAGAAAAAGGAAGAAATTTGTGATCTTGCTTTGATAGCTCATGATCAACATGAGCAATGAATGATTGATAGTGGTTGCTCCAAGCACATGACCAGTGATAAGAGAAAATTTCTGCAACTAAAAGAATACGAAAAGGGCTATGCTAATTTTGAAAATGATGCAGCAGTTCCTATTAGAGGAAAAGGAATAGTGAGAATGGACAAGAATACCAAAGCTCAAAATGTGCTTTATGTTGATGGTTTGAAGCACAATCTCATCAATGTGAGTCAAATGTGTGATAATGGGCATGAGGTGATTTTTAGATCTAAAGAGTGTAAGATCAGAAATTCTAAATCAGGAAAGATAGTGGAAAAGGCCATTAGAAGTGACAACAACATGTATATATTTCATGACATTAGATATAGTCGTTGCATGAGAAAAATAGAAGAATATTGGCTATGGCATAGAATATTGAGTCATGTTAATTTTGATAATTTAGAAAATTATAAAGAATGGAGCAGTTAGAGGATTTCCAAGGTTCACTAAACTGGATAGCACAACATGCAATTCATGCCAATTTGGGAAACAAACAAGAGTGCATTTAAAATATAGGAGTTCACCACAAGCAAATCTTGGAGCTAGTGCATGCAAATGTATGTGGCCGTACAAGGAAGAAAAGTCTAAGAGGTGAGAGATATTTCATATTATTTGTTGATGACTTCACTAGAGTCACATGGATCATGCTCATGAAAGAAAAATAAGAAGCATTCAATAAGTTTAAGCATTTTTATGCACTTGTTGAAAATGAGAGATTTATTTGAAGATAAAGTGTCTTAGATATGATAGAGGAGGTGAGTTCATGTCCAAATAATTTGATGTTTTTTGTGAGGAGCATGGGATCAAAAGGTAATACTCCATAGCTAGAACACCACAACAAAATGGTGTAGTGGAGAGGAAAAGCATTGTAGTAAAATATATGGCACGAGCTATGTTGGACGAAGCTGGTGTATCATATAATTTTTGGGAAGAAGCAACTCAAAAAACAATATATTTTGCCAACAAAGTTCTTCTTAGGCCTAACAGTGACAAAAATTCACATGAGTTGTGGAAAGGAAGACCAACAAAAGTGGACCACTTTTAAAATATTTGGGAGCAAATGCTACATCAAGAGGACGTAATAAAAACTTGGAGAATTCGAACCAAGAGCTAGTGAAGGTATATTCCTTAGCTATTCCTTCAAGAGCAAGGGATACAAAGGCTACAACAAGAGAACCAATAAGGTAATTGAAGGTATTGATATTGTTGTTAATGAATATTTGCCTAAAACCAATGATTCTAAAGATGTTGCAGCTGATCATGATTTCATAGTATATGAGGACCAAGAAATTTCTAAAGAATAGGAAGAAGAGAGAAATACCTCCACTATAAAGAAGGCTCCACCAAGTCACATCCAACAGAAGCATCCAAAAAATCAAATCCTTGGAAACAAAGAGCTTGGAGTGAAAACAAGGAGGAAGTTATTGGATAGATTCAATCAAGCACATTTTTCACTTTTGTCTTAAATAAAGCCCAAAATCTTCAATGAGGCCAAATAAGATCAACACCGGGTCAAAGCAATGAATGAAGAATTAGATCAGATTGAGAAGAAAAATACATGGGAGATTGTGCCAAGGCTAAAGGACAAGAACATCACTGGAACTAAGTGGGCATTCAAGAATGAGTTAGATGAAGAAGGAAAAGTGGTAAGGAACAAAGCAAGACTTATGTGCAAAGGGTATACTCAGGTAGAAGGTATTGATTTTGATGAAACTTTTGCACCTATAGCTAGATTAGATGCTATAAGAATGTTTTTGGCCTTTGCATGCTACAAGAAAATTAAGGTTTATCAAATGGATGTAAAATCAACTTTCTTGAATGGTGATATAGAGGAGGAAGTTTATATAGAGAAACCTGAATATTTCTTATTGGGTGATGACGAGAATCTAGCGTGCAAGTTGAAAAAGGATCTTTATGGCTTGAAAAAATCTCCAAGAGCATGGTAGGCAAAGCTAGACAAATATCTACAACAACAAGGCTTCAAAAATGGATACACAGATAACAATTTATATATCAAATTTGAAGATGATCATTTTATAATAATTGCTCTGTATGTAGATGATATTATTTTTGGGAATGATTTGGAGAAAATGGGTCAAAATTTTGCACAAGAAATGTGAAAACATTTTGTCAAGGTGTCGATGTTGGGTGAGCTTACTTTCTTTCTTGGTTTGAAAGTTATTCAAGGTGAAAAAAGTATTTTTATTTCTCAATCAAAGTATCTTAGAGAAAAAATAAAACAATTTGGCATGGAAGATTTCAAATCAATGTGCACTCCTATGGTTACTAGTTGTAAGATGAGTAAAGATGATGAATCACCAGAAGTAAACTAGTCCCTGTATCGTTCCATGATTGGAAACTTATTGTATCTAACTGCTTCTAGACCTGATATCATGCAAGCTATAGGATTGGTCTCAATATTTCAATCTAATCCCAAGGAGACTCATCTTAATGCTATAAAGAGGATCTTTAAGTACATTCAAGTACCTTAAAGGCACCCTTAAATATTGATTATGGTATCTTGTTGATGGTGCTGGACTCATCAAAATTCAAGGGGTCTCCCTGATATGTGGTCCCAATTAGACCTCACATAATTTGGGATAGGAGCCCCATCCAGAATATGGCATGGGTGCCGGTTGTATTAAAGATATGCCTTGGATCTAACTGTCAGCAAGAGAGAGGAGTGCAAATGTGACTTCGAAAAGCAAGGGGGTGTCCCTAGTGAGTGTTGGGTCGTAAGTGCGTCAAATTTATTTTACTGCGGAGGGGGAGGAGAAGTGCACCTATAAGAGAGAGGTATAGTACTACCCTAGTAGGTACTAGGAACACACATAAACAAGAAGAACCCATACAACATCAAGCAGAATGGCCCACAAAGATGTGATGGTCATTGCAACCAATGTAAGAAGGAAGATCTGTCTAATATCCAGCAGAATAGTCCACAAGGATGTGACAATGATAATAAAAATTACAATACATTCTCAATATAATAAGTTCCAAGATAACTGAAATATTTCAACTACTTTAGAACATATGAAAGCAAACATGAATTGCAAACATTCATGAATAGTCTTACAAATATCCATAATCTATGCATGAAGAATGTGCTGGACATAAGGATTCTTATATTAAATAAAATTTCCAACACACATGTATACAATTAATACCACTAGCTGCAATAGTGGAGCGTTGGAGTCACTCCTTGCTCCTCGAAAGAAATAGCTCGTCTCTCTAATGATTTGTAGGAGGAGCGAAGGTGAAAACGTCCCTTGCTCTTACAATGAGGGTGTATATATAAAAATGAGGAGGTGATGCTTCACCTTCCTTGTGACTCTTCATCTTCCCTCATGATTGTTTTACTTCCTATGAATTTTCAACACGAATCTTCATATTCCATACATATCTTTTGGAGTTTCATTTTACAATACATTTTTGAAACATGAATTACATAATCCACCATTATGGTGGCATGTGACAACTCATGACATGACACTGTTGGAATGGAATGCTTGATGATGTGACAATGTCAAGCTATTGCTGCTGCTGTGTGTTGAGAAATGGAAACAAGAAATTTCAGTTTAATTTGTCCTTGAATTAAACTGTGAATTAAATTCGAATTCTATTCTCATAGCAACTTAAAATAGTTAAATTAAATTTATTAAAGTTACTTAACTTAGGAAATTAGAGTTGGAAGTCTTTTGGAAGTCATGTATATGTTCTCCCTACTTTGTAGGAGTCCAGTGTGAGTTAATTGTGAGTTGTAAAATAGAAGACTCAGTTTCATGAGTTAGTTCAGTTAAATTAGTTCTCAAAATTGATTGAGAGAACTAATAGTGAGTTAACAGTTAGTGGTGACACTAATGAACTCCACCAGTGCTACTCTACTTAACTGAATATATACTCATAAAAAACTCATGCATGTCGATTCTGAGAAAGATCCAGTTGAGACTAGAGTGTAGGGACAATGTACTATTTGTTTTAGATTTTTCTGAGTTGCACTGATGATGCATGCAATCAGGAACTGATCCTTAAGGGATTGCACAATTTTTAGAGGCTTTATTTCCCTTTAAATACAGGCTATCCTTCATAGGAATTACACATTGGAATAGAGACTTAGAGAGGTTCTAAAGAGGCTAATATTTTTCCTTGAGCTTTCTTATGAGTTGGAGATTGAATTTTCTGAGTGATGGGATTGTTCTTGAGAGAAGAAGCATTGCAATTCCATCTTGATTTTCTGGATTAATACAAAACAAATAGTGGGGTTTTGAGCTATGGCTTTCCCCGAATATTTATTGTGTTATGTTCCTTTTATTATCTTCCTCTATTGATTATTGTTTGCTCGATATTATGGGCTTCTGCTGTAAAGAGTAGAAGTAGATTCTTGTCTCTTGCTTTATCAAATGGCATTAGCTTGTAAATCTATAGGATTTTCTACATGGTATTGGAGCAAGATTGTTTTTTTGGGCTGAGAGTTTTCAGAGCAGATCTGAGAATTTATGTGCAAAATTTTCAGAAAAAATTGCAGATTTGGATTCCTTTGGAAAATATACCCAAATTCAAAAAACAAATCTACCAAATTGGAGTTCAGATGAGGGAGATATTGCTGATTTAAAATCAGCTCTCTAGAGGAGATTTTGAATTTTTGAGTTCTGGGTTACAAGTTAAAGTCAAATTTGCATACATACTTCAGGACCGGTAGGTGGTGTTCCATGGGTTGAGGCTTGAGTATGCCTTGGAAGTCAACTCGAATTTTATAGCTTTGAGGGACAGGATGGAGGCTGTGCTAGAAGATAATGACTTCAAGGAATTAATTGATCAAGAAGTCCCCAAGCCAACAGATACGGATGCACATAACTTGGCCAAATAGAAGAAGTGTGTGGCGAAGGCAAGGCAAATAATCTTTTAGGGAGTTTGAGACCACATTGTCTCGAGTCTCCATGGCAAGGAAACTCAAGGAAAATCCGCATGCTATGTGGAAAAAATTGATGGACTTGTATCAGAATAAAAATGATCAAAGGAAGTTGGCACTGAAGGATAAAATTTGTAAAAATCAAGATGGAAAAGGGCGAGACGATCCCAAAGTACTTGACCAAGTTAACTCAATGTCAGGATGAACTTGAAAGTGTTGGAATCACGGTTTCCGAGGAGGATATGGTGAGCCTTTCTCTTCTTGGACTCCCAAAGAGTTGGCATAGTTATCAGGACTCTGTCAAAGGTTAGGAGAAGCTGCCATATTGGGAACGACTATGGTCGTATTTGATGTAGGACGAGATTAGGAGGAACACCAGGGATGGCTCTTCATCAAAGAATAATTATGAAGAGAAATGTGCCTTAGCGATTAAGGCGAGGAAGGGGAAAGGTAAAATTTCCCATTCCAAATCAGATTCTTATCATTGAGGTAAGAAGAATAAAATGATGAAAGTTAAATTCTTTCATTGTCACAATATGGGTAACTTTGCTACAAATTGTCCATTGAAGAAGTCCAAGGAGAAGTAATCAGGAGGAGTGGCGGGTGAGGCTTTGACCTCCCAATTAGAATTGTACTTTTCCCTCATTGCATGCATGGTGTCTCCAATGATGGGAAGTGTATTCTACTTAGACAATGGAGCTTCTTTCCATATGACTGGCGACAAAGAGTTATTCAGTGAACTGGAGGAGAAAGATCTCAAGATGCATATCGAGATGGGTGATGATGGTAAGTATAGTGTTACTGGTGTGGGCACTATTACTTTTCAGAGGGAGCATGCAGATCCACTCACCTTGAAGAATGTTATGCATGTACCCGGAATGACGAAGAACTTGGTATCCATTTCCATGCTTGAGGATAGAGGCTATGATGTGGTATTTTTGAAAGGAAAGGCATTCCTTTGACACATAGCCATGGGTCGAGTAAAGAAGATATGGATTCGAGTTTGGAATCTCTATAAGCTAGAGGTAGAGGATTGTGCTTCTTTGAGTTAAAAAGCGGAAACTACGTTGAGTCGAGACATCGGCGAGTTGTGGCACATGCGATTGGGCCACTTGCATCATGGGGCTTTTAAGATATTGTAGAAAATATCTACCGGTATTCCCAAAGGTACGCTTCAAAAATTTGATACATGTAAGGGTTTTACTTTGGGAAAATACACCAAGTCTTCCTTTGGAGACAGAGATAGTCGATCAGAGTCTATTCTAGAGAGAGTCGATTTAGATGTGTGTGGACCATTCTCGAAAGCATCCACGACCAAACATAGGTATTATGTTATATTTGTTGATGACTATTCTCGTAAATGTTGGGTATTTTTTGTGTAGAAAAAGGATCAAACTTTCACAAATTTTTGTGAGTTCAAAGCATTGATAGAGAAAGAGTATGCAAATAAGGTTAAAGCTCTATGGAGTGATAACGGTGGTGAGTATGTCTCCAATGAGTTTAAGAAATTCTGTGCAGCAGAAGGGATTAAATGAGAGTTGAAGACACCCCATAACCCTTAAGAGAATGGGGTTGCCAAGAGGAAGAATAGGAGGATAGTAGGGGTAGCAAGGGCAATGTTGCATGATCAGGGCCTACCACTACACTTGTGGGCTGAGGCATGCAACACAACGGTTTATGTTTAGAACCATAGCCCACATCAGATAATTGAGATGAAGACACCAAAGGAGGCTTATTCCGGTAAGAGGCCAAATGTTGGTAACTTCAGGATTTTGGGTCATTGGCTTATTTCCATGTGACCCAATATGCACGAAATAATCTTGAGCCAACAACAAAAATGGGGTTCTTTGTGGGGTACATTGATACACCCCACAACTATCAGGTGTACATGCCGACCAGTCGGGTGACAGTGGTTCGCAGGGATATCAGGTTCGATGAGGAGAAGGCCATGTGAGTATCCCTTGAGAGGAAGCTTGAGCTATATGTAGATGAGGAGATTTTAAATACTAAGGTTGAGAGGCCTAAGATTTATGGGGAGTAGCCACATGCAGAGGTTCAGAGAGTGGAGACATCCACTCAGGCAAAGTCTTCCAGAGAGGGAAAAAAGCGCACTAGAGAGGCTGGAAAATTGTTGGATAATGCACGGGAGAATGTTGGAGCACCCTCTTCTCAGTGCAGACAGAGGAGGTCACCATAGAGGTACATTGGATACATGGCACTTACAGGTGCATGTGTTGTGACATAGCCATCTTACTTTTAGGAAGAAATGCAACAACCGGTTTGGGTTAATGCTATGGTGGAGGAGTATGACTCCATAGTTTGAAACAATGTTTGGGATGTGGTCCCAAGACCAGAGGACAAGTTAGTTGTGAGGTTCTGTTGGATTTACAAGGTAAACAAAGCTGCAACTGGTAGTGTGGAGAAGCATAAGGCTAGATTTGTGGCCAGTGGCTTTTCATAGGTAGAGGGAATTGACTATGATGAGACCTTTGCTCCTTTTGTGTTAGGAAGCCAACTCACAAAAAGATAGAAAAGATAGATCAACACCTTAGAATTCAACCTCTTCGAGGGGGAAACCTCCTTTACATTACACAAATGAACAATTCTTGGATGATACAAATGATTAAACCTCCTTCTATATATAGGAGTATAAGGAGTCACAATATAATCAAGCCGACATAAGCAGTAATAACATAAGGGCATAAAAATAACAATAGTGGGTTTCTATGGGGCATACTAATAACAAGATGGGGACAATAGGGGCACAATAATAACAATAAGGGATACAATGACAATAGAAATGGGGGAATCACTAGTATTATAGGGGCTAACATGCCCCTCTCCTTCTGAGAAGCGTTGTCCTCAACGCTTGAGTAGTTTTGGATGCTTCTGTATAAAATTCTCATCCTTCTATGTGGAATATTCAGCGAATAAGTTCTTCCACTTGATGAGATACTCCGAAATTGATCGATTTCATAGCTGTTGAGTTCTTGTTTCTATGATTTCTTCTGGTTCCAATATGATTTTTCCTTCCTTGTCAAGTTCTAGCAATATTGTTTGAACTGGGAGCTTGTAATCTATAACCTTCTTTAAACATGAAACATGGAAGACTAGGTTCACTCGGGAAGCCACAGGAAGCTCCAATTTGTATGCCATAGTACCAATCTTTTTCAACACCTTGTACGGACCATAATACTTTGGTGATAAATTATTATCCTTCTTAGCTTGCTTGAGGGACATTGGTTTATATGGTTGTAGCCGTAGGAATACCCAGTCACCTACATCAAAACTTCTTTCACTGCGATGTTGATTTGCCCGTTGTTTCATTCTATTCTGTGCCAATGTGAGGTTATCCTTTAAGAGTTGGATAACTTGTTGTTGATGCTCGATGTGATTTTCCACTGCTTGAACCTTAGAATTTTCTCTTAAATATGATGTGATGGATGGTGGATGATATCCATAAAGTGCCATAAATGGGGTCATTTTTGCTGCAGTATGAAAGGAAGTGTTATACCACCATTCAACTAGAGGCAACCATTTGACCCATTGTGTCTGTTTATCAGATACAAAGCAACGAAGATATACTTCCAATTTTTTTTTACTATATCAGTTTTCCCATCAGATTGAGGATGATAAGATGAGATATGAGCTAACTGAGGACTAAGACAAGAAAATAATTCTATCTAAAAATTTCCAGTGAAAATGGGATCTCTGTTGCTTACAATAATCTTTGGGTTTCCATGTAGCTTTTGAATTGTTTCCATAAATGCAGTAGAAACTATACTAGCTTTAAATGGATGTGATAATGCACAAAAGTGTGCATACTTGGTAAGTCTGTCAACTACCACCATGATGACACTCTTTCCTTCGGACTTGGGTAAACCTGTGATAAGATTCGTTGAAACCTCCTCCTAACGTTGGCTTGGAATGAATAAAGGTTGTAATAGACTTGGGGCCTTAATTGTTTCAACATTATTTTGTTGGAAAACCAAACATTCTGCCACAAACTTTTGAATATCCAATTTAAGGCCATCCCAAAAAAATTCCTTCTTAACCCTGTGGTAAGTTTTAAAAATCCTGAGTGCCCTCCTAAGGGAGAAGTGTGCAATTCCATAAGAATCTTTTGTTTTAGTTGGGAATTCTTACATAGGTATAAGCGATCTTTGTACCATAACGAATCATTTTCCAGCTAAATGTATCAGATGTACTGGGATCTTGTTGTAAGTTTCGAATGAGTGCCCACACTTCTTTGTCATTCTTCCATCCCTCCCTTGCTTCGTTTATCCAATCTGGTTGGATAATAGAAATGGTGCACAACAGTGCTTCCACATCCTCATCCTTTCTTGAGAGTGCATCTGCCACAACATTTTACTTCCCTTTTTTATTGATGATTTCAAAGTCATAATCCAACATCTTTTTCAACCATTTTTGTTGCTCTTCAGAGGATAATATTTGTTCTAAAAAGTATCTAAGACTATCATGATCCGTTTTTACCTTGAAATGTCTTCCCATTAGGTAGTGTCACCATTTCTTAAGTGCATGTAGTATTGCCAACATTTCCTTCTCATAAATAGATTTGTGTAAATATTTTCCCTTGATTGGACGACTTTCGAAAGCAATGGGTCTTTCATCTTGCATTAAAACAACACCAATTCCATTTCCTGAAGCATCACATCCCACAATAAAGGTTTTTGTGAAGTCTGGCATAGCTAAGACTGGTGCTTGGCACATTACCTCTTTAAGATGTTCAAATGCCTTTGTTGCTTCTGGAGTCCATGAAAATGCATCTTTCTTCAATATTGTTGTTAGAGGTGTTGCTATTCTCCCATAATTCTTAACAAACTTGCGTTAATACCTTGTCAACCTGAGAAATCCTCGCAGATGCTTTATGGATGTGGGGATTTTCCATTCCTTATTGGCTTTAATTTTGCTAGGGTATACCTTAACACCTTCATGAGATACAATATGACCTAGATATTCCACCTCTTGTACTCCAAAGAAACATTTGGAGCTTTTTGCATATAATTGTTTCTCCTTCAATAGTTTGAGCACCCTGTCAACATGTTCAACATGATCCTTCCAAGACTTGTTGTAGATTAGTATATCGTCAAAAAATACTAACACAAATTTTCTAAGCAATGGTTTGAAAATGGAATTCATCAAACCTTGAAATGTAGAAGGTGCGTTGGTAAGGCCAAAAGGCATGACCAAAAATTCATAATGACCCTCATGAGTTCTAAATGTTGTTTTCGGAATGTCTTCAGTCTGTTGACATAGATTTTCATTGATGTCAATATGGAAATATTCTAGGAGCTAGAGGAAGCCAAGAAGAGGTATCGGAGCTACAGGAGGAGCAATATATATATTTCATACATATATTCCTAAGAAGAACCTATCGGAGGAGCAAAACAGAGCTATCGAAGCTCAGGAGGAGCCATATCGGGAGCAAGGTATGCCAAAGGATACAATATCGGGAGCAATATATGCCATAAAAGAGTTAAAGGCAGAAGAGTTAAAAGAGGCCGAAAACACACACACACACACACAAATATATATATATATATATATATATATATATATATATATATATATATATATATATATATATATATATATATATATATATATATATATATATATATATATATAGATATATATATATATATATATATCTATATATATATCTATATATATATATCTATATATATGCAATATCACTATCGGAGGTGGAAAAGAGTGTATATTTCAGAATATACTATCGAAGCAGAGAAACACACACACACACACACACACACACACACACATATATATATGCGATATCACTATCGGAGGCAAAAAAGAGTGAATATTTCAGAATACACTATCGGAGGCAAAAAAGAGTGAATATTTCAGAATACACTATCGGAGGTGGCAAATACATATATATTGGTGGATCGGCATTGACAATGCCATGAGGCAAGGGAAATACCCCCGAGGCCATGCGACATGTGATTGCGATGATCGGCGATTGCAATATCGCATCACCACAATGCAAAGGATCAGGGCCAATAACACATGCTACTGCCGGTTGTGATTACATAGGCGGACCCGATGGGTTTTATAAACCCGAATTTATAAATTTTAAGTTCCGTACATAAAGGGTTTTTCTATGTATTGGCGGGTTTCAGTGTAAAAACAAAAATACAAAGGAAAAGCCCCGAAGCGATAAAGACCGGACCCAAAAGGATTTTTAGAAGCGGCCCTATAGTACTTAAGTTCCGTAAGCGGGATTTCGGGTGGGCCTTAAGCGGTAAATGGTATTGGGCTGGCTCCGCCCGATCCCATATAATGGGTGACACGTGGCTGGTGGAGGAAAGAGAGAAACTGCTTTTCTTGGGCAGTTAACCTTCGTACTTCTGGGCCAGGTGAAAATGAATATTGACCGCTGGATTGAGGACCCTGCAGATCGATGGTGGGCTCGTGATAGCGACCAAAGGCGAACTCGAAGTAGTTATAGATGTGGGTGTAAAGTTCTTTGAAGTCTGCCCTGAAGCGTTTTGGTCAGGATTTTCATATATTTACTGGGTATTTTAGTATTTGTGTTGCCTGGGGTTTTTAGGCAAGAAAGCTTATAATTGTGGTTCCGATAGTTCAGTAGACTCGAACAAAGCCGATTGCGATTGCAATGGTGATGTGGCAGGTGGGGCCTCCTCATTGGTACTATCCCTCCAATAAAATCTCTTCGTAAAAAGTAAAGTCCACTGGATGCACATGATTATTAAAAAGGGCCTCTGTTATAGTTTTTTAATGTGAAATAGTCTTCTCTGAGTATTTTTGGTCCTTGCTGTTGAATCGATGTGTCCCTAAAGTGTTGGTGAACACGAAGAGACAGAGGAAGCCAAAAATCCGGGAAGCTGAAGGACAAGCCAACGTAGAGAAAACCAAAAAGCTGGGAAGCAGAAGGACCAGCCAGCGTAGAGGTGGCCAAAGTGATGAAGAAGAGGGAATCCAAAGGACAAGCCAACATAAAAGAAGTTTAAGCGAGCATTAAGGAAGCCGAAGAGCCATCAAAACACAGAAACCAATAGTCAGAGGCATCAGGAACATATAAAACAGGAAAAACAAGGAAAGGGTTTTGATGTGCGTATAATTAGAGCGAGAGGAAGCTGAAGTTCAGGCAGAGGTAGGAGAGACAGGAGAAGCAGGAGAAGAGGAGTGAAGCAGAAGCTTAGCAGGCTTGGGAGCAGAGAACTACAACAAAATAGTTTATACCAGGTTAGGGTTGGAGCCTACGGGGTTGAAGCCTTAGAACTAAAAGGATTGGAATCCTTGGGAGTTGGTGCTCCTAAGTGCAGAACTATTGCCTTGGAAAAACAGAGTTGGTGCTCTGGAGATTGGAGCCTCACAAAAGTTCAAGTTGGTGCTTGGCAATTGATTGCAACCATTTATACTTTGTATCTATTTCATTGCACATATTATTTTTAATAAAAGCATTATTTTCAACTATCTATTTCTGTGTTTTATATATAAATGCTTTGGTGATAAAAAAAAGGGGAACAATTGAAAAAAAAAACATGGATTCACCCCCCCAGTATTTCCAACAATTGGTATCAGAGCGGGCTTCTTCATATTAGCCTAATAGCTTGAAGAAGGATTCATATCCATGATGAGAAATCACGAAGCGCCAGGAAGGCCTTCTCTGTTAAACTTCACTAATTTTGGTTTCTGGAAAAAGAGAATGACCTACTACTTAATGTCCCTTGGACCTGAAGTCTGGCATTCGGTTCTAAATGAGTACCTGTTGATGCCCCGAAATTCGTTGCAACAACATCGGGGAAACCACCCGGTCCGGAACTTAGTGCAGCTCCTTTTCCGTTTGGAGTAGTGGCTCCGACTGGGGATAACGGGACCAGTTTCCCAAAGATTATAAGTAAACGAGATGGATGGATGATTTAAGATATGAAATGATAATAAACAAATAACTAAACTATAAAAGAAATACAAAAACTATAAGCTAATCCCGGGACTTATCAATTCAGACAGTACAGCGTTTGATAAACTATGCTTAATGACAGGCATATAGATGACACTAACAACAAGCATAGATGTTTAATCATTTGAGATTGCTCTGCGTAAGTAGTTACGCAGAGCTATAATAGCGAATTACTGCACTCAGTCATTTATATCATTGATACATACATGAGTGAAAGATAACAAATCACAAAACATTCAATAGTGATATGAAATGAAGACTTGTTGTTGTATTACATACATGTATTCAATAATAGCAAAGTAATAACACAGCAATTCATATAACTGAAAAGAGAACAGATACAGATAATAGTACCATGCAAGCTGTTTGATCAATCCAATATATTAATCGCTATGTCGCAGTCCTTCCTTCCAACCAGAAAGCATTCCAAGCAAACGACAATAGTGCACAATTTACTTAAACAACATTCCAAGTAAAATTAAGGACCAGTGGTCGAGTTTCAAAAAAGAATATAGACTGAAGCACAATAGTGCAAACTTCAGCCTTTTAGTCTTTTACAAAATTTTACGACCCTTTCCAAAATAATGAAAGGGTCTATAAATACTATGCTAATCTAACTACTAAATATCTAAAAACTGAAAACTAAGAAATCGGCATCAACAAATATCATTTTGCATTTGGGTGATTCGGCAGTCGGTGGCGATGCTTCAGTCAGCTGTCTCTTTGCCTTTACTCTTTCGCTGACATATCGCCAGCATTGGCTCTACTTCTGGTGGAGTATTGAGGCGAGAAGTCAGCTGTGCATCATATGTGGCATCTTGGAAATCGGCGATCAGGTATCGGAGAGCGTCGGTTAGGCAGTTAAGAGCCGACCTTTGAGAATGCGGTTTAATCAGGAAAAGCCAGTATGCATCGGAGGTCAAGGTATTCACTCCAGCGATTAACCGCCCTTGTTCTTCCAGCTTAGGATAATTCTTGTGCTCCAGCATATTCGCGGTTGTTATGTTTCCAGGTGTGCATTGTGAAATCATGTTAGCCAGATACAATGTATCATTGACTATATTGATCATGTTTTTGGAAATTGTTTTGCACCTGGATGCTGCCCTCTCTGCCTTCATTACCTGTGTTTCCCATTCCATGAAAAGTATGTTCTTGTATGTTACACTGATTCGGGCTAAATTAGCAGCTTGCCCTTTTGGAGTATCTTGCCATTCAATATATTCTATTATTTCATCTTCGGCCTGATCCAAGTTAGTCCTGGCTTTCTCGATTTGCTCACATACTGCTGTAGATATATCACAAAGTGACTCAGCTTCAACTAGCTGTTGGCACAAAAGTCTGATCTGAGATATCAAAGCGCCGTTTATCAGAGTTGCCTCTGCTCTGAAATCTTCAATACTCTTGGCACCTTTGATACCTTCAAGCTGTGCTGAGAGCTGAACTATTTGATCCTCTTTAGATTTCATTAACAGCTCATTTGATGCCTCCAACTGTGATAATGCCTCTGCCAATTCATGTGCTTTAATGTCACTTTGGTCTATCCTTAGTTTTTCAATTTGCTGGGTTAACAAATGATTCTCTTGTTGTTGAGCCAGCAATTGTTCTTCTGCCTGTGTCGCCTTATTCTTTGCCTCTATCACTTCTGCTTGCAATGCATATACCTCATGCTCTTTAGTCTTCAAAAGAAGACTCACTTCGGATGCTTTGTCAATGGTTGCTGCTGAATAAGCTCCCGCAAATTGCGACAGCTTTGTTAAATCTTCAGAGGGACTTAATTCTCCCTTCCAGACGACATTGCCCGTGACTGTTTTCTCATTTGAAACAGAAGGTTGATCAAGCCTTCGCCTCTTCCTTGAGCGTCTTACAGCAGCTTTATGCTTAGGGCTGTAGAAAATGTCTAGAGGAGGAATTTCCTCTACCTGAAGATCAACTTGATCAGATGGATTCTGAGTAACTTCTTCAACGTCCTGTACTGTGGATGGGCCGCTGGTTCCTTCAAGAACCGGAGAAACAGTAGTATCGGGAGTCTTTAAGGCATCTGAGTCTTTGGAGGCTTCTTTACCACTTATAATGGAATCAAATTGATTCCATTCCTTAATCAATTCAGTATCAACAGAGATTTGCTTACTCTGTTCTTTTTCTTTTTCAATTCTCTGCTGTTCTTCGAATGCCTCCCGCTGTTGCTCCTCTTGTACTCTCCGTTGCTGTTCTTCCAATTCCTTTTTCTGCCTATCTTCCAGTTCTTTCCTTATTTTTTCTTCTTCCTCTCTTTTCCTCTGTTCTTCTATTTCTCTCTGTCTCTGTTCTTTTATCTCCCTTTGTCTTCTTTGCTCTTCTTGCTCCCTTTGCCTTCTTTGCTCTTCTTGCTCCCTTTGCCTTCTTTGCTCTTGTTCAATTTGTGCTTTTTGCTGCCTTTCTATTTGTTCTCTTCTATGCCTTTCTGCCTGCAGCTTTCTTTGACTTTCCTCCTGTTCTCTAATTGTAACGGGAGGTGAATTTATTTCTGGCTGATCAGGCTCGCTTGAGGATGAAGTTGGGGTTGTAGATAATAACTTTAGAGGCAAAGTTTGCAACCTTTGCTTTCTAAGTTTATTAAATTCAGTTAATTCCATATCTTCATATCTCATCGCAGCAAGTTGTTGGACTTGGCTTATTGAATCAGCACCCATGAACAGGTCGTCAAACTGGTCTTCTTGGTGAACAACCTTTGTCAGCTTAGCCTGTTCCAAGGCAATGAAAGCAGTCTTTTTCGGGTCATAGAGTCTGTTGGGAATAGAAACTAGAGATAGCATTTGGAGTTTTGCTGCTTCCTTTTCTGCATGCTTATAATTTAGCAGCGTATAAACTCCAATTCTTAAAGGAAACGATGGCCATCCTCTCTTCTTCTCCTCTTTGAGAGTTTGGGTAACACCTTCAGACATGATCTGATAAGAGATTTCTCGGGCTAGCAATTTGTCTGGCATGTATAAGGGGAGAACATGTGGCCTGGCCTTGCTTCCAAAAACTCTGATATAAGAAAAAAATTCTTCGCCGAACCAATGGGCTACGGCTGGTAGGTCAAAAGAGGCTTCATAGGAAATCCTAGGGATAGGTCTGTCAAAAATAGAATAGTGAACGGGAACCATAAAACCATTGCAAATTTGGTACAAATGGTCTTTGTGAGAGGGTTTCCACAATTTACGATGATACAAATGAATAGGTGTTGGGTCATGGGTTGTCCATCTCCAACCAAGGACAGGAAACTCAGAATTAAAACAAAGGGCATCCATAATGTATGCAGAGTAATAAAAAGGTGGGATTTTTCTCTCAGTGACTTTGGTTTTGGCCCTAAACTCACGAATAGTTAAGACCAACTTATCAGACAGGATAGTGGCCCAATCCATAATTATACTATTAACGGCCGCTTCCATTAAGGGAACCATATCAACATGGATATTTGTAGAATCATGAAATCCCCACAATCTACACATCATAATTCCAGCATAGCAGTAAGGTGAAGCCAAAGAGGCATTGGAGTACTTACCCGACATATCCTGCTTGTGTTTTGCTGGATTTTGCCTCCAATCTCGGAGAGGTTCGGCTGGTGATTCATTCTCTCTGGCGAATTTCTCCACAAATGCTCTGTTATAGACTTGCTCGGGATTGGGCAAATGATACATTCGTCTCAAGTCGTCAGGCTTGAAGGAGCCGAAAATCCTTCCATCCTTAGAAATGAAGGTTCTATTAGTGAGAGGAATTTCTTCAATTGCCCAACGTACCACATCAGTATAAGGCAAGACTTGTTCCCTGGCTGCTATTCTGTGCAGAAAAGAGTCAGCCAAATCTTTAAGAGTTGCCTCAGACTTTCTTAATTCATCCACACTTGCCTCCGTTACTGTCGCTTCTGGTTGTTCTCCTTCTAGCAAATTGTATGTCCCTTGCCATGTAGTACCAGTAAGACCAGTGCATGTAGTATCTGAGATTAAGCCTTTCCTTGAAGGTGTAGCAGCTTGGCCTGAGGCAGGTGTCGCAGTAGAACCTGCCACCTTCTTGAACTTCTTTCCCATCATATTCAGACTTCTCTCGGTAGTCGAATTCTACACAAGTGCAAGAGAAATCGTAACAAAGAAATAACAATGACAATCCATAACGGGATAAATATATGATTTGAAGCGTGGCGAGATTATTCCTAAGAGAGGCTGCGGATCTAATGATTTGAGAAGGCATCGTAGATGCAATGATGGTGATTTTACGGCCTACAGCTTCATAAATGACCATTACTTAAGTTATTAAACCGAATGACCCCTTAAAGCGTGTAATAGATTTTTTCAAAGGTCTAATCGTAATTGCTCGTTAATTCGAAGGGGCAAAGCTTTAAATACGCATGCATTACCTTATCCCTTTACTTAACGGCATTTTGAAATCTGTGTTTTTGTCAAATCGAGTTTAAATATAACTTTAATGCTTTGAAATAATCGCCTTTTGGAACTGAGGTCATCATTAAGCGTCATCATATCGCATCGGAAGTGTGTGTGTGGCGTTATCACTTGGGAAAGTTCTTTAGCGAACGCCGATTGCGATATCGCATTCGGCGCGCGAACATAACCCCTGAATGTGTATCAATTGCTTTTAGCGAATACCGATAGCGATATCGCATCGGGGAAAGGATATAAACGTCTTATGAAAATGCGTAGGATTGTACCGATTGCCGATATGCGATATCGCATCGGGCCGGAGTGTTAAAACATTTTTCACAAGACATAGTGCCGTGCCGATAGCCGATTGCCGATATCGCGTCGCATCGGGGAAAAGGTATGTGCCCTTTTGTGTGTGCATTGGCTATTGCCGATGGCCGATAGCGATATCGCATCGGGAAAAACCAAGATGGCAACCGAACTTGCGATTACTTTTTTGGACTTAACCAAAAATTGCTTATCATTTGTTCAACAAGGGTTTTTTGCATAAATTCATTTGATTATCATACCTTATTTGAACAAGTTTATTAATGCCAATTAAAATTTTTAAAGGGACCCATTTCATATGTAAATTGTTTGTGATAAAAATGTTATGAAATGGGGGGTTGTTGTAGGGCACAACAGTACCCAATTCCTTCCACTCTTCCAACAGATCGAGACGAGAGGAAAGCCTACATTGCAAATGTAAAATCCTTGAACTCATCACTAGTGGAATCAATGATTCCGAGTTTAAAAAAGTCATGAACTGTAAATTTTCCAAAGAAATGTGGGATAAGCTAATTAGCTTATACGATGGGGACTCAAAAGTCAAGAAGGCAAAGCTTCAAACTCATAGAAGGCAATTTGAAAGTCTGAAAATGGAAGATGAAGAAGATATTGCATCATACTTTCTCCGAGTAGCTGAAGTGGTCAAATCTCTTAAATGATTGGACGAAAACATTGAAGAAAGTACCATTGTTCAAAAGGTCTTAAGATCTCTTCCAGACAGATTTGACTCCAAAATAAGCGCCATAGAAGAAATAAAGGATCTAGATACTCTCAAGATGGATGAACTCCATGGAATCCTCACTACCTATGAGATGAGAAAAGGTAGCCCAAGCTTCAAAGATGCAGCATTCAAGGCTTCAAAATCAAAGAAGGGGAAAGAAAGGAATGACTGTAGTGATGAATTAGATGTGGAATCTGTTAGAGCCTAGATTTACCTTAGGCTGAAAAGGTAAGATTCTAGGTCCACATCAAACCACGCTCAGCCTCGTAGCTAGCCCTACGAGGACAAGAGAGGGCTCTCTCCGGGTCAATCTCGGCAAAAGATAATCGATGGGGCTCAAGATGACTGTAATAAAAGCTAATCTTAGGCTAGGTATGAAGTGCAAAGGATTTTATTTGAGTTTTTGGGGGTTTTATTGGAAAAAAGGGACAGGCAAATTTTGGGTCCCGGGATGAGGCCAGATTTTTGCAGATTTCAGGTAGGGGCAAGATAGGCAGTAGTTTTGATGCTTTGGATTGAATGAATGGGTGGATCAGACTGGTGAGGAGCCAAGGAGGGCAAGAAGGTCTCAAGATTCCTCCTCAAACAGATGAAAACATGAAGAATTAAACAAAATATCAAGGCACAACATAACAGTCTAATGAATTCTACCTTAATCACTCATTTGTTTAATTGCAGAAGACAAGAGAAGGGAAATGATACACATAAATATCAGTGAACTTACAAATACATAGAGAAACACACCATCAAAACATAGAGCCACATGGATCCCAACAAGTGCTGCAAAACCCTGATATTTTCTTTGCAAAAAATGCATAAATGAAATGTACAATGAAGTGCCAAGCAATCCCAAGTATCCAACCCTGAAAATGACTGAGAAATTACATGATATAGACAAGCCTAACTCCTTCCCATGCCTCTAGGGGTCGAGCTCATCATTCTAGGAGTTGTTTGAACCAATTCTAAAAAAGGAACTGAAATCTAGGTAGTCAAACAAATTACCCCTATATGCTAGGAAACTGAATCATTCATTTAATTTTCACTTTTTAGTGAATGAATCCTCTTAAACAAGTAAAAATGTGCCAATATTATGGTTATAAAATTACATCATGCAAGGTCAAGAGTAACATCAAAAAGTAAAACTGGTCAAAACTGGGCGAATTTCTGAGCTGAATAGTGAAAAATGGGCAAAAATCCTCTATGCATCGCGCCTGATTCTCTATGCGTCACGCCACTTTGGATCTGATTTTGAGGCACTTCTTGAAGTCCAAATTGAGCCCAAGTGTGCTTTCTGGAAAGGTATGCCTGTATACCTTCCAACCCAAGTGGAATTTCTAAATTTGGATGTCATTTGCCCCTCTAAAATTTCAATCTCCCACGACTGCTTCTTGTGTGTCAAAATAGGGGCAGTGAAGTCATTTTTTGAGTGTTTTTGACCTCCTGAAGACTCAAAACTTGCCCAAATTTCTTGGCCATGCACCAGCAACCATTATTTTTCATGAAAAATCTAGAAATGTAAACTTTTTGCAATTTGGAGCTCCCTAGAAAAAGCGCGCACCACGTGGTACGGCGCATAGGGAGAAAAACTCTGTTTTTTAGTGCCAAAATTTGTCAAAATGCCAAAAATGCCCCAAATTTCTTGAAATTTGGGCTGGGGCTTATCCATCAAGTGTCATGCTGGGCTAAAGAGGCTTCAGCCAATATCTAAAGATGATCAAGCTCCCTTTGCCTCTTTTTCTTCCTTATTACCTTATTTAATTTTGCCTTTAGATTTCTTATTCAGGCCTTGCAAACCTTGTTCCGCGCCATGTAGTGGAAAGCCATGTGTCTCAACAATGCCTTGTCTCTATCGGCCTTGTCCAACAATTTCTCCAAGTGGATGTTGACTCTATTGAGCCAAGACTCCCGATGCTTGCTAATGTGTGAAGTTTCTTGATGAGATTTATGGCGATTTTAGTTTTCTGCCTCCAAGGGTAAGAATGTATGAGGGATTGTGGAGAGAGAGGGTAAGACGAGTTTTAGAAATGTTGCTGACTAGAATTTGGGGAATAGAATGGTTTTAGGTATATGGGGATGAAAATAGAAACTGAATGTGGGAAAAAAAGAGTGTGGAAGTGAGGGAATGGAATTTGGCAACAAAAACACCAACTACAAACCCTAAGCACTTTTTTGTGAGCACAAATTGCAAGGTATTAGGGTTTGAATTTTCTTTTACACAACCACCATAAATTGTATGAAAAACTCCTTCACTAGCAAGGAAGAGGGCTTAAATTAATTGCACACTAGAAGAGTTGAGTGATTTTGAAAATTTGAGGGATTTTTTGAGAGAAATCAGGATTTTTAGCCCAATGCGCCGCGCCTTCCCTATGCGCCGCGCCAGTGTAAATTTACACTGGAAATTGTTGCCCAATGCGCCGCGCCTTCCCTATGTGTAGCGCTTTTTCTAGGAGACTTTTGGAGGCCTTCCTTGTGTCCAAATTGGGTTCAGGATAGCTCGTTGGAAAGGTCTTTGAGTCTACTTTCCAACTCAACTATAATTTTTCAATTTGGAATTCATTTTCCCTATCAAAAATCAAATCTCCCAAGACTGGTCAAAATGTGCCAAATGAGGTTTCCTAAAGGCAAAGTGCTGTTGCAGTCAACTTTTGAAGGTCTTCCTCAACTCCAAATTGAGCTCATGATAGCTCATTGGAAATATCTTTGTGTATAGTCATCATTTGAATTATCAATCAAGTCATTTGGACAACCAAGCTAGGAGAAAACTTGATTTTCCCAAGGTCTCTTCAGAGGTGCATCAAGTCTCCCGAGGCAACTGTATTTTTGACATTTCTCTAAAACCATGACACCTGTGTAAAAAGTGAAGGAGGGTTTTCTTCCTTGGCATATTGTGGACAAAAAGCTCTTTTATTTTTCTAAATTTCATCTTTTATTTCTCATAAACATCATTTGAGTAGAACCTACCCCGATGTGTGGAACATGGGATTTGTTGAAATGAAGCGAAATGAAGGGGATAAGGGGATTCTAAATTCTTGAGGAAATTTTGGGAAGTAGGGAGGGATGTTAAGAAGTAGGGGAAAGTGTAATCTCAGAAATTGAGTGAGGGGAAGGGGTCCAAAAGGGAAAAACACAGGCCTAGGCTAGAAAATTGTCAAGTTGTAGCTAGAAACTAGGGTTTGTGCGAAAATGAGGAATTTGGGGGATCTCAGTGATGCGAAGTGTTTCATAAGGTACATTAAGGATAGGGGAAGGTGTATGAACATCAGGATACAAGTTTTGCTAATGATTTGATCCTCCAAGAGAAATTACCTTCAAAACCCTAGGAGAGGGAAATGAACTTTACCTAGGCGCAATTGAAGCATGAACAAGGTGTAAAATGACCCATTAGAACTTGACATGATTAAGAAAACCCTTTGAATGATGGCACACTCATCTAAATGGTGACATGGAACGACATTTGGACAACTTTGGAAGGATTAAAAGCAAACCCTAGACCTAATACCTAGTGACCAAAGTTTGCTCGAAGACTCACTGAAATGACAAAATTTGACCTTGACACCTTAAAATCACTTTGTAAGAGCATATTTGATCACTGGAGGAAGGCTGCAAAGACTGACACTAACATTGGCTCCAATGGGGATGGTAGATCCTTGGAGGTGCCAAGAACCGCAGAGCTTTGGGAGAGCAGACCAGTGCCTTATCCATTGGGCAATGGAGTCAATAACTTCAAAACACCCAAAAACCAATAAATTTGACTCAAGACTCATACTTGAATTGAATAATGCAAAACTGAAACAAGACTCTCAAAAGCTGAAATTGGACACTCAACTGAAACTATCTTTAAACTAACTGAAACAAAAAATGACTCAAGACCGACTTAACTGAAACAAGAACTTACAAAGCTTATTGAAGGGAAGCAATCCATCAAGAATTCAAATCATGATGACAATCGCCTGCATACTAATGAAATATTTACTTCATGTGTAACGAGCTTTCCAATGTAACCAATCCAGCAGATGGCTACATACCAAATTTCTGCTCTCACTTTTCTCGAGTAGGCGGAATGATGAACCTGTAGGCAACTCAAAATAACCACTGAAACCAAATCTTATGATAATGAACCAGGCAATATTTATCTTTTCTAATGCTTGCAGAAGAATGCCGAAGGGATCTTGAAAATCCTGAAGCACTAGCTTGTCTTGATATCCAACAGCAAAAATACAAGTACTCCCTTCATTCTGATCTGAAAGAACAACTGGTTGCTGAGGGATAGGAATGCATAGAGAGGTATGTGCTTCTGCCATCTAAGTGTTAGTTGTAGGTTCCTTGACCATGAGAAATCCTAGCATATTGTCTGTCTCAAGCTCATATTCCTCAACTTCATGGTCTAAGTCATTCTTAAAAAAAAAACAATCTTCAAGATTATCAAACATGACAACCTTATCATCTTTGTGAAAGAAAATATTATCTGTTTGCTGATCTATAAAATTGATTACAAGACCGTCATCATTTTCAAAAGAGGAAGAAGTTTCACCAAAACTTTCTTGACCATGTTTGCACTGCAAATCTGCTTTAGCTTGGGCTATAACATGACCTTTCAAGAGTTGATCTATCTCATCTTCAGACAGAGGAGATAATACTTTATGTTTTGTTTTGCTCAAGTGATTTTTGTCTTCTTGAAATACCATTTTAAAACATGAAAAATCTGAATGACGGTCCTGATCTTCTGAAATTTGAAAACATTGTTGATCATTCTCATATGACATGGCAATCAAATTATCCAAATTATCCTTTACCACTGAATTATCAAAAGAATATTTTTCACTTACTTGAACAAAGGTTTCATCTTGTTTTTCATCAAATGATTGGATTACCTCCTCATGAAGGCTTTGTTCAACAACTCTATCTTCTTCATACCAGATGATCTCAACAACAGAGCTCTCCTTCATGGGATTCAACAAAAGGTAGTCTACATCATCACGACCTGAAATAACTAACTTGACTTTATCACCTTCTGAAATTGAAACTTGACTTTCTTGCATATCGTTTTCCTCTATGGACAGATCTGAAACAAAACCTTCTCTTTCATCATTTTCCATTGTACCAAGATCTTGATCCCGCTACAAAGCTTCCTAAGCATCTTGATGGGAATCCTCTAGGTTCTCTTCATGTTGCTGAAATGGATTCTTGTACAAGGCTTCCATGATCTCATCATCCATGAAGTCATCATCTTCATAATATATCTCAAGGCTTTCAATAAAACTATAAGCATGTTTGCAACAGTCCTTAACTAAATTTAATGATGGATAATATTCTTTATACCTTTCAAAGCACATGGCATGAAAATCCTTCAAACAACAAATACAAGCAGGCGGCAAACTTTCATACCAAGATTGGGCTTCACCTTCCAGAGTGGCCATGAATATCATCGTCAAGCAATCTTCAGGAAAATCAACCTTCAACTTGTGAATATGTTTGTGAAATCTAACCAGATGTAAGGCAGCATCCTTCCTATCATCATCTTTAAACATAGGAAAATTATTTTGCCAATGTACCTTGGGAATTTTATTTGGAAAACCTGGAATGTGATGTCGGCTCATGGGAGCGTATCTGCTTGCAACCCGTTACATCTTGAAAATCTTAAAGCTACTAATCTTCCTGCAGTGGAGTCACCATGAAGCATTGATTTCTGGATTTTTCAGTGAATGAAGTTGCCAGGTGAATGATTTCAGCCTATCGAATTCTAGACTCATAACCCAAAGTCTAGAACGATCTGATGTATTGGGGTGTAATTCACAAGCCAAGTGTCACGTTCACAAGCTAGACCGGAGATTGACTGAAGCAGCGTTTATCTACTTTCGTTGATGCAAAGCAAAAGCGTTTCTAAGGCTACCTGGCATAACTTTAGGCTCCGTCTGTAGCTTATAAAACAAATGACATCAACAAGCAACCCATTTTCTTCCCCAGTATGGTCGCCACTATGTTAGCGCCTAGATTTACCTCAGTCTGAAAAGGTAAGATTCTAGGTCCACATCAAACCACGCTGAGCCTCGTAGCTAGCACTACGAGGACAGGAGAGGCTCTCTCCAGGTCAATCTCGGAAAAAGATAATCGATGGGGCTCGTAATAAAAGCTAATCTTAGGCTATGTATGAAGTGCAAAGGATTTTATTTGAGGTTTTTGGGGTTTTGTTGGAAAAAAGGGACAGGCAAATTTTAGGTCCGGGGATGAGGCCAGATTTTTGAAGAGTTCAGGTAGGGGCAAGATAGGCAGTAGTTTTGATGCTTTGGATTGAATGAATGGGTGGATTAGACTGGTGAGGAGACAAGGAGGGCAAGAAGGTCTCAATATTCCTCCTCAAACAGATGAAAACATGAAGAATTAAACAAAATATCAAGGCAGAGCATAACAGCCCAATGAATTCTACCTTAATCACTCATTTGTTTAATTGCAGAAGACAAGAGAAGGGAAAATGATACACATAAACATCAGTGAACTTACAAATACATAGAGAAACACACCATCAAAACATAGATCCACATGGATCCCAACAAGTGCTGCAAAAACCTGGTCTTTCCTTTGCCAAAATTGCAGAAATGAAATGTACAATGAAGTGCCAAGCAATCCCAAGTATCCAACCCTGAAAATGATTGAGAAATTACATGATATAGACAAGCCTAACTCCTTCCCATGCCTCTAGAGGTAGAGCTCATCATTCTAGGAGCTGTTTGAACCAATTCTAAACAAGGAACTGAAATCTAGGTAGTCAAACAACTTACCCCTATATGCTAGGAAACTGATTCATTCATTTAATTTTCACTTTTTAGTGAATGAATCCTCTAGAACAAGTAAAAATGTGCCAATATTACATCATGGTTATTAAATTACATCACGTAAGGTCAAGAGTAACATCAAAAAGAAAAACTAGTCAAAACTGGGCGAATTTCTGAGCTGAACAGTGAAAAATGGGCAAAAATCCTCTATGCGCTGCGCCTGATTCTCTATGTGTCGCGCCACTTTGGAGCTGATTTTGAGGCACTTCCTGAAGTCCAAATTGAGCCCAAGTGTGCTTGATGGAAAGGGCTGCCTGTCTACTTTCCAACCCAAGTAGAATTTCTAAATTTGGATGTCATTGGCCCCTCCAAAAATTCAATCTCCCAAGACTGCTTCCTGTGTGTCAAAATAGGGGCAGTGAGGTCATTTTTTGAGTGTTTTTGACCTCCTGAAGACTCAAAACTTGCCCAAATTTCTTGGCCATGTACCAGCAACCATGATTTTTCATGAAAAATCTAGAAACGTAAACTTTTTGAAATTTGGAGCTCCCTAGCAAAAGCGCGCGCCACGTGGCGCGACGCATAGGGAGAAAAACTCTGTTTTTTAGTGCCAAAATTTGTCAAAATTCCAAAAATGCCCCAAATTTCTTGAAATTTGGGTTGGGGCTTCTCCATCAAGTGTCATGCTAGGCTAAAGAGGCTTCGGCCAATATCTGAAGACGATCAAGCTCCCTTTGCCTCTTTTGCTTCCTTATTGCCTTCTTTGATTTTTCCTTTAGATTCCTTATTCGGGCCTTGCAAACCTTGTTCCGCACCATGTAGTGGAAAGCCATGTGTCTTAGCAATGCCTTGTCTCTATTGGTCTTGTCCAGTAGTTTCTCCAAGTGGATGTTGAATCTGTTGAGCCAAGACTCCCGATGCTTGCTAATGTGTGAAGTTTCTTGATGAGATTTATGGTGATTTTAGTTTTCTGCCTCCAAGGGTAAGAATGTATGAGGGACTGTGGAGAGAGAGGGTAAAAGGGGTTTTAGAAATGTTGCTGTCTAGAATTTGGGGAATAGAATGGTTTTAGGGATATGGGGATGAAAATAGAAAATGAATATGAGAAAAAAAGAGTGTGGAAGTGAGGGAATGGAATTTGGAAAAAAAAACACCAACTACAAACCCGAAGCACTTTTTTGTGAGCACAAATTGCAAGGTATTAGGGTTTGAATTTTCTTTTACACAACCACCATAAATTGTATGAAAAACTTCTTCACTAGCAAGGAAGAGGGCTTAAATTACTTGCACACTAGAAGAGTTGATTGATTTTGGAAATTTGAGGGAGTTTTTGAGAGAAATCAGGCTTTTGAGCCCAATGCGCCGCGCCTTCCCTATGCGCCGCACCAGTGTAAATTTACACTGGAAATTGTTGCCCAATGCGCCGCGCCTTCCCTATGCATAGCGCTTTTTCTAGGAGACTTTTGGAGCCCTTCCCGGTGTCAACATTGGGTGAAGGATAGCTCGTTGGAAAGTTATTTGAGTCTACTTTCCAAATCAACTGTAATTTTTCAATTTGGAATTCATTTTCCCTGTCAAAAATCAAATCTCCAAGACTGGTCAAAATGCGCCAAATGAGGTTTCCTAAAGGCAGAGTGCTGTTGCAGTCAACTTTTGAAGGTCTTCCTCAACTCCAAATTGAGCTCATGATAGCTCATTGGAATTATCTTTGTGTATAGTCATCATTTTAATTATCAATAAAGTCATTTGGCCAACCAAGCTAGGAGAAAACTTGATAATCCCAAGGTCTCTTTAGAGGTGCATCAAGTCTCCCAAGGCAACTGTTTTTTTGATATTTCTCTAAACCCATGACACCTGTGTAAAACGTGAAGGAGGTTTTTCTTCCTTGGCCTAGTTTTGACAAAATCCTCTCTTAGTTTTCCAAAATTCATCTTTTATTTCTCATAAACATCATTTGAGTAAAACCTACCCTGATGTGTGGAACAGGGGATTTGTTGAAATGAAGCGAAATGAAGGGGATAAGGGGCTTCTAAATTCTTGAGGAAATTTTGGGAAGTAGGGAGGGATTTTAGGAAGTAGGGGAAAGTGTAATCTCAGAAATTGAGTGAGGGGAAGGGGTCCAAAAGGGCAAAACACAGGCCTAGGCTAGAAAATTTTCAAGTTGTAGCTAGAAACTAGGGTTTGTGCGAAAATGAGGAATTTGGGGGATCTCAGTGATGGGAAGTGTTTAATAAGATACATTAAGGATAGGGGAAGGTGTATGAACATTAGGATACAAGTTTTGCTAATGATTTGATCCTCCAAGAGAAATTATCTTCAAAACCCTAGGAGAGGGAAATGAACTTTACCTAGGGGCAACTGAAGCATGAACAAGGTGTAAAATGACCCATTGGAACTTGACATGATTAAGAAAACCCTTTGAATGATGGTACACCCATCTAAATGGTGACATGGACCGACATTTGGACAACTTTGGAAGGAGTAAAAGAAAACCCTAGACCTAATACCTAGTGACCAAATTTTGCTTGAAGACTCACTGAAATGACAAAATTTGACCTTGACACCTTAAAATCACTTTGTAAGAGCATATTTGATCACTGGAGGAAGGTTGCAAAGACTGACACTAACAGAATCCGAATTGGCTCAATTTGTACGAAAGTTGAAGAAAGGATCTAAGCTAAGAGGTAAGTACCCTCTTATCTATTTCAAATGTGGAAAAATAGGTCATTATGATGCAAAATGTCCTCATAAACATGATAGTGATGATGAAGGAAATTCTAAAAGAATGGTATACAAAAAGAAAGGGATCAATAAGAAGAACTTCTTCTCTAATCAAGGTGAGTCAATGAGGATGAATTTGTAGTCATCAAAAAGAAATCAGATGAGGAAAGAGACCATGCTGAAAACCAAGAAACATTATTCATGGCATTCACAAATTATGATGACTCAGGGTTAGAAGGAAATGTAGATGAACTGTTAATAAGTTCCATTGAAGAAAATGAAAAATTACAGAATAAAATCATTTCTCTCAAGGTAGAAAAAGAGGAAACAAGAATAAGAGAATATCTCTTGGAAACAAAGCTAAAAGAAAAAGAAGAGACTTGCGAAGAATGTGAAGCCGAAATAGTATTTCTGAAGAAGGAATTAGAGCAAGTTAAAAAGGGTTAGAAAAACTCTCAAATACTTGAGACTATACTAAAAAGTCAAAAACCTCAACATGACAAGTCTGGAATAGGTTTTAAAGAGAATCATCAAGCACTAAGAATAGCGTGAAAAGCTATGTCGATGCACTTTCCAGCAACGCAAAAGAAGAAAAAGTATGTCATCAAAGGCGCATCCTAGATCCAAATAATGAAGAGAGAATAACTCCAAAGAAGAATGTGGATTCGAATCATGGATATTACAACAGATACAAACCAGTATTCAATCAAAGGCCCATCTCAAATCCAAAGAATGAAGCGGGAGTAATTCCAAGGAAGGAAGTTGACTCAAATCATGGCTACTACAATAGGTACAAAACTATCTTTCTTGGAAATTGTTTTCATTGTAAAAACTTTGGTTATCAAGCCAGACATTGCATGGCTCACAAGAGTGAAACACCAAAGCTAAAGAATCAAATAATCAAACCATATGGCCCCAAAAGGTAGGGACAAATAAAAACCTTCAATCCGTTTGATCCCTTAACCAAATTTGGTCTGATTTGATCATTATGCTACAATAATGGACACTATGAACAAAATTTCCCACTCAAAAGAGGAAAATCAAGTAGTGAGAATCCCAACATGGATAAATGTGGCCTGGCTCTATATGCTCAAAATAATGAAAATCATTGGTTTGTGGATAGTGGGTGCTCTAGACACATGATAGGGGACAAAAGGAAGTTTGTATCATTGAGAAAAAAGGAAGGAAATGTATCCTTTGGAAGTGGATCTGCCAGAATTGATGGAAAGAGAACTGTTACTCTTATCAATGGAAAAGGAAAAACCCAAAATTCTCTGCTAGTAAGCGGGCTCAAACAAAATCTCCTGAGTGTTAGAGAGATCTGTGATCAAGGACATAATGTTGTCTTTAACACCAAAGACTATGAAATAAGGAACTCTTCCTTAAGGGAACTTGTGGCAAAAGGGGTTAGAACACCAGATAACATTTACATTCTGAACAAGATTCAAGAAAATAAATGCTACTTAAGTCAAATAGATGAAATTTGGCTATGGCACAAGCGACTTGGACATAAAAGTTTCGAGAACTTGATCAATATCAACAAGATTAAAGCTGTACGAGACATCCCAAAGCTATTCAAACCAAATCAAGGAGTATGTGGTCCATGTCAACATGGAAAGCAAACCAGAACTAGCCACAAGACCAAGGAGTTCTCTACATCAAAGCCTTTGGAGATCATCCATGCTGATTTATGTGGACCAACTAGAAATTAGGCACTAGAAGGAGGAAGGTACTTTGTTTTATTTGTTGATGACTATACTAGAATGATGTGGATATATTTTATAAAATATAAATCTGAAGCATTTGAGTGTTTTAAGAATCGTAAATCTCTAGTAGAAAATGAAAAGGACTCAAATATTAAGTGCCTCAAAACAGATAGAGGGGGAGAATTCACATCAAAATAATTTAATGAATTTTGCAAAATACATGGAATTAAAAAAGAATTCTCTGCTTCCAGAACACCCCAGCAAAATGGCGTAGTTGAAAGAAGAAATTGAACAATTCAAGAAATGGTAAGAACAATGTTATTAGCAGCAGATTTGCAGCCAAAATTCCGGAGAGAAGCCGTCGGGACAACTGTCTATACCTTGAATCGAACTCAATTAAGACCAAATTATGAAAAAACTCCTTATGAACTATGGAAAGGAAGACCTGGCTCAATAAAGTACTTCAAGATATTTGGAAGCAAGTGATTCATAAAAATCAATGATGGCTCACTAGGAAAGTTTGATTCTCGGGTTGATGAAGGGATATTCCTTGGATACCCTACACGAAGAAAAGCCTACAAGCACTACAATATTCAACTAAAGAAAATAGTGGAAAGCATTGATGTAGAGATTGACGAAGACCTTCTAGAAAAAGAAATTGAAGAACACAAAGTTGATCCTCTCATTGAAGAATAAGAACTTGAAAAAGAAGAAATAGATTAGGAAGAAGAAGAAGAGGAAAAAGAACCACCTCATACCCCTTCAACGATGATTTTTTTGCAGAAATATCATCCAAAAGAGAAGATTATTGGCAATAGAGATGAAGGGATGCGAACTCGAAGAAAGATGATAAGTACACCAAAGAAAAACGATATTGCTCTTCTATCCATGATAGAACTAGAAACATATACTCAAGCAAGTAAGGATCCTCATTGGGTAAAAGCCATGGAAGAAGAAATGTCCCAAATTGAGAAGAATGAGACATGGGAGCTGGTACCTCGTCCAAAGGACAAAAACATTATAGGAACCAAGTGGGTATTCAAAAACAAAATGAATGAAGATGGACAAATCATCAGAAACAAGGCAAGGCTTGTTTGCAAAGGCTATTCACAAATTGAAGGAATTGACTTTGAAGAAACATTTGCACTAGTAGCTCATATGGAAGCTATCATGATGTTCTTGGCATTTTCTTTCTCAAAAGGAGTCAAAATCTATCAATTGGACATAAAATCAGCATTTCTGAATGGGGAACTTAAGGAAGAAGTCTACATGTAGCAACCAGAAGGGTTTTATCTAACATAAGGAAGAGACTTAGTCTATAAGTTGAAAAAGGAATTATATGGGTTGAAACAAGCTCCCAGAGCTTGGTATGCAAGATTGGATCATTATCTACAACAACAAGGCTTCAAGGAGAGAGTGGCAGGAAGTAATCTCTACATAAAGATGGATGAAGGTAAGTTACTAGTCACACTTTTTTATGTTGATGATCTGATTTTTGCTAGCAATAATGATGAGATGAGCCATGAATTTTCTCAAAACATGTCAAAAGAGTTCGAGATGTCGATGATAGGAGAGTTATCTCACTTCCTTGGACTACAAGTATCTCAAACCAGAGCAGGATTGTTTATATCTCAAGCCAAATATCTTAAAGACATGCTTAAAAGATATGGAATGGAAGGCTGTGCACCGATGAGCACACCTATGACCACAAATTACAAATTGAGAAAAAATGATGACTCCCCTCAAGTATATGCAACTCATTACAAGTCAATAATTGGAGCCCTTTTATACTTAACTGCTACGAGACCCGACATAATGCAGGAAGTAGGAATGGTGGGAAGATTTCAATCGGATCTTAAACAATCCCATTTGTTAGTTGTATAAAGAATTCTCAGATATCTGAAAGGAACTCCTGATTTCAGTCATTGGTACCCTAAGAGCTCAACACTGACTGTAACTACATACACCGATGCTAATTGGGCTGGAAGTGTATATGATTGAAAAACTACTAGTGGAAATGCATTCTTCCTGGGAGACTATTTAGTATCTTGGCTCAGCAAAAAACAGACATCTATATCATTATCCATAGCCGAAGCTAAGTATATAGCTGCTGCAGACTGTTGTACTCAAATACTATGGATGAAGGAAGCTCTAAAATATGTCAACATAGGTACAGATCAACCAATTACCATCTATTGTGATAGCACAAGTTCTATCAGTCTCAACAAAAATCCAATGATTCACTCAAAGACCAAACATATACCAATCAAGTATCATTTCCTTCATGAACAAGTAGCTAAACAAAACATCATCTTGGAATATATCAATACCAAGGAATAGATAGCTGATATTTTCACAAAACCTCTTCCTCGAGAAGCATTTGAACATCTTCGTCAAAAGATGGGGTTTATCTCTTTAGCATCACTTAAGTTATTTCATAAAAATCTTGTAGGACAGGGGGAGCAATTCGACAAGGGGAGTCCGTATGCATTCCTTTGCCATTGATGTCAAAGGGTGAGAGAAGAAGAATATTACCATCAATAACAAAGGGGGAGATTGTTGACATAGATTGTCATTGATGTCAATATGGAAATGTTCTAGGAGCTAGAGGAAGCCAAGCAGAGCTATTAGAGCTGCAAGAGGAGCAATATATATATGTCTTACATATATGCCTAAGAAGAACCTATCGGAGGAGCAAAATAGAGCTATTGGATTTCAAGAGGAGCCATATCGGGAGCAAGGTATGCCAAATAATACACTATCAGGAGAAATATATGCCACAAAAGAGTTAAAGGAGGCAGAAGAATTAAAAGAGGTCGAAAACACACACACACACACACACACACACACACGCACACACACACACACACACACACACACACACACACACACACATATGCAATATCACTATCAGAGGCAGAAAAGAGTGTATATTTCGGAATACACTATCGGAGGCAGAAAAGAGTGTATATTTCGGAATACACTATCGGAGGCAGAAAAACATATATATTATATGCAATATCACTATCGGAGGCGGAAAAGAGTGCATATTTCAGAATACACTATCAGAGGTGGAAAATACATATATCGGTGAATCAACATCGACAATGCCACGAGGCAAGGGAAAGATCCTTGGGGCCATGCGACATGTGATTGCGATGATCGGTGATCGCAATATCACATTGCCGAGATGCAAAGGAGTGGGGCCAGTAACACATGCTACTGCTGATTGCAATTATACAGGCAGACCCGATGGGTTTTATAAACCCGGCTTTATAAATTTTAAGTTCTGCGCATAAAGGGTTTTTCTGTGTATTGGTGGCTTTCGGTGTAAAAACCAAAATACAAAGGAAAGGCCTTGAAGCGATAAAGATCGGATCCGAAAGGATTTTAAGAAACGATGCTATAGTACTTAAGTTCCGTAAGTGGGATTTTGGGTGGGCCTTAGGCGGTAAATGGTATTGGGCTGGCTCCGCCCTATCCCATACAATGGGCGACGCGTTGCTGGTGGAGGAAAGAGAGAAACCATTTTCTTCGGGCAGGTAACCTCCGTACTTCTGGGCCACCTGAAAATGAATATCGACAGCTAGATTGAGGATCCCGCAGATCGATGGTGGGCTCGCGATAGCGACCAAAGGTGGAGACGAAGCAGTTATAGATGCGGGTGTAAATTTATTTGAAGTTCTCCCTTAAGCGTTTTGGTCGAGATTTTCATATATTTCCTGTGTATTTCAATATTTGTGTTGCCTAGGGTTTTTAGGCCAAAAAGCTTATAATTTGGGTTCTGATAGTTCAGTAGACCTAAACAAAGCTGATTGTGATTGCGCTAGTGACGTTGGTAGGTGGAGCCTCCTCATTGGTACTATCCCTCCAATAAAATCTCTCAGTAAATAATAAAGTCTGATGGATGCACATTATTACTAAAAAGGGCCTCTGTTATAGTTTTTTAATGTGCAACAGTCTTCTTTGAGTATTTTCGGTCCTCCCTGTTGAATCAACGTGTCCCTGAAGTGTTGGTGAACATGAAGAGATATAGGAAGCCAAAAAGCCGGGAAGCCAAAGGACAAGCCAGTGCAGAGGAAACCGAAAATTCGGGAAGCTGAAGGACCAGCCAGCGCAGAGGAAGCCAAAGCGATGAATAAGAGGGAAGCCAAAGGAAAAGCCATCATAGGGGAAGCTGAAGGACCAGCCAGCGCAGAGGAAGCCAAAGCGATGAATAAGAGGGAAGCCAAAGGAAAAGCCATCATAGAGGAAGCTGAAGTGAGCGTTGAGGAAGCCGAAGAGGCAGTGAAATTCAGAAACCAACAATCAGAGGCATCAGGAACATATAAAACAGGAAAAACAAGGAAAGGGTTTTGGTGTGCGTATAATCAGAGTGAGAGGAAGCTGAAGTTCAAGCAGAGGCAGGAGAGGCAAGAGAAGTAGGAGAATAGGAGTGAAGCAGAAGCTTAGTAGGCTTGGGAGCAGAGAACTATATAAAAACACTTTATACCAGGTTAGGGTTGGAGCCCACGAGGTTGGAGCCTCAGAGCTGAAAGGATTGGAATCCTTGGGAGTTGGTGCTCCTAAGTGCAGAACTATTGCCTTGGAAAAACAGAGTTGGTGCTCTGGAGGTTGGAGCCTCACAAAATTCCAAGTTGGTGCTTGGCAACTGATTGCAACCATTTATATTTTGTATCTATTTCATTGCACTGATTATTTTTAATAAAATCATTATTTTCAGCTATCTACTTTTGTGTTTTATATATAAATGCTTTGGTGATAAAAAAAAGGGGGAACAATTGAAAAAGAAATACTGATTCATCCCCCCCTCTCAATATTTCCAACACAGTCTTCATTATGATTTGATGATATCCTGAATGAAGATCCAACTTGGTGAAGTAAATTGATCCATGCAATTCATCCAATAATTCACCAATGAAAGGAATGAGAAATTTATCTTTAATAGTGATCTTGTTGAGCTCCCTATAATCCGGACACATGTGCCATGATCCATCCTTCTTGTGCACCAATACTACTGGAGTAGAGAAAGAACTTTGACTAGGTTGAATTATACCAGCCTCTAGCATTTTTGCAACCATACGTTCAATTTCACTCTTTTGGGCATAGGGATATCTGTATGGCCTGATGTTTGGAGGAACACTTCTTGGAATCAAATGAATAGCATGATCATGATCACAAATAGGTGGGATACCTTTTGGAGTCTCAAATACCTTGGAATGATTTTCCAAGGCTTTTTGGAGATCTGGAGAAATAGATGATTTCGATGTGGGAACCTCTAGCGAACATAATTGTGCAATTACACTTTGTTTCTCCTTATTTAGAAGCTTTGTCATACTGTTAGATCTGATTATCTTTCCAGGTTTCCCTGCAATACCCCTTAATTCAACTTCCTTTCCTTCCGCACAAAATTTCATGAAAATTTCTTGAAAATTAAAAGCTATTGTATCCAAGGATTGTAGCCACTGGACTCCTAGTACAACATTAGCACCACCCATTGGAATGGAAAGCATTGGGATATTCAATACATATTCTCCCATGGATAGCTTGATATTATGGCACTTTCCAAAGCAATTTATGGTTCCTCCACTTGCAACCATCACTTGACACTCTGGTGCTGGATATAAGAAGTAATTCAATTCCTTTGCTATCTTACAATGAATAAAATTATGGGTACTTCTCGAATCAATCAACACTATTACCTTTTTCTTCTTGATATGTCCTTCTATCTTGATAGTTTGAGGAGTGGTAATTCTAGCCAATGCATTACAAGATATGGTTAGATTCATTTCTTCTTTATCTAGGGTTTGTTCCTGGAGTATGACATTTCTTGTTCCTTTTCTTCCTCCTCTTCACAATCTATGTAGAATAATTTCTTCTTAGCACACTTATGACCTTTAGTATATTTGCTATCACAACTGTAACAAAGCCCTTTTGCTATTTTTTCTTCCAATTGTTGTGGTTTAAACCTTGTAGGTTGTGGAAGGCTAGGGGAAACAACACTTCCATCTTTATAGTTGTGAGTGGTAGGCTTCCCGGTTGCCATAATTTTGATTTCCATTTTTATTTATAACATGAATGCCTTCTCTAATGGATTAGGTTCCCAAAGGTGAACCTCATGTTGGATATTATCCTTTAAAGTCCCTATGAACACATCAATCCTATGCTCCTCTGGAATGTATTTTATCCTTATGTTCAATTTTTGGAAGTCCTCAATGTGCTCCATCATTGAACCCTTTTGTTTGAGATTTATCAATTGGCTAAAAAAAGTGTTGCTTTTTTATCTTCATAATGTGCTATCATTTCTTTCGTAAAAATTGCCCAAGTGACAATTTGTTTACGAGAGCAAAGCCATCGATACTATACAAAATGATTTTGTTCCAAATATAAAGTTGCAATATGTAACTTTTGTGTGTTTTACAAATTATGGAGATTAAAAAATTTCTCCATATGTAGTATCCATGTTCTAGGATCCTTGCCATCAAACTTCCTCATATCGATTATTAGAACATGGTGGGTCTTTAATCCAACATTAGAGTCTATGAAATCATGATTAACTTTTCTTCTGTTCTCATCATGAGTTTCCTTTACTACCCTTTCACCATTAGTGACCATTTCTTGTAGAAACTTATTCAAATTTATCTTCAATTCTTCCATCTTATCATCCATGCCATTCATCTTAGCGTCCATGCCATTCATCTTAGCTTCCATGCCATCTATCTTAGCTTCCATACCATCCATATTAACTTGCATGCCATTCATATTAGCTTCCACACCATCCATCTTAACTTGCATGCCATTCATATTAGCTTCCACTCCATTCATCTTGGCTTCATTTACCTTTAGTGAGAGTGAAATTTGTTGTACTTGGTCTTGTAATTTTGATATATCATGTTGCATTTCTTCCTCTTCTTCACGAGTCATGCTAGAGATTTCAGGTTGCTTACTAGGTGTTTCCATTTTCTTTCTTCGAGGCATTAATTAATGCTAATAATTCTTCACTATTCCATTTGAATTCCTTCAAACTATTTTTTCAAACCAATCTTATGCAAAATTTAAAAAAAAACTACACACCTTTTTTTCACTTTGTAAGAGCTCGATATTGAATCTATTGTATCTCTGTAACTGCGGATCTCGAATATCTAAAATCTCATCTTGCTTTAGCCCTTTGAGTCCTCTTTCTAACTCCACAAGTCTGATCAAGATTGGATTCTCCAAGGAAGAGTTATGCCAAATCTCCCACAGTGACCTTATTATAGACTAATTCAGTAGAGCGAACTTGTACGACGTGCCATGTGTCATTGTTTCGACCTTAGTACCTGAAACTGATGCACAAAAAACTATAGACCGTCCTCTTTGTGAAACTTCTTACGAAATTTCAATCTAATGCTCAAACCAAAAGTTATGATGATTTTCCCCAGGCGACTTGTTTGGAATGTAATTCGGGAGTCTACAAAAACCCTAATTTCCTCAGATCATATCTCCGAAAATATAGTGAGACAAACTTTGAAATTTGGACCCAAAGTTGAGAACGATTTCGGCCCAAATGGGTTTTTTTGTATATTCTGAAACATCACAAAAAAAAGTTATAGCGAAAATACCACGATGACCTATTTGGAGCAGCGAAACCCTAGAATCCAAATCTTTGATACCAAATGTTAGGAAACCAGCTCACAAAAAGATAGAAAAGATATACCAACGCCTTAGAATTCAAACTCTTTGAGGGGGAAACCTCCTTTACATTACACAAATGAACAATTCTTGGATGATACAAATGAATAAACCTCCCTTCTATATATAGGAGTCTAAGGGGTCACAATATAATCAAGCCAACATAAGAAGGGCACAAAAATAACAATAGTGGGTTTCTATGGGACATACTAATAACAATGTGGGGACAATAGGGGAACACTAATAACAATAAGGTATACAATGACAATAGTAATGGGGGAATCACTAGTATTATAGGGGCCTAAAATTTTTCAAGGTACTCGTCAATCAGATCTATTTTGGCACTATCAGCACAGTTGGGTTGGAAGATCCATCAGATGGATGTGAATACTACCTTCCTTAATGGCATGATTGAGGAAGAGGTGTACATAGAGAAGCCTGAAGGTTTTGAAACTTTAGACCGTGAGTCACATGTGTGCCGACTCTGAAGAGCATTGTATGGGATAAAGAAAGGACCCCATGCTTGGTACACCAGGATAGATAGCTACTTCACTGGGTTGGGCTTCACGAAGAGTGAAGCGGATGCGAACTTGTATCACATAGTGGTGGAAGGTAAGCTGTTGATCATTGTACTTTATGTAGATGATTTCATACTGACACATGATGAGAAGCTCATCAAATCTTGCAAGGAGGACTTTGCAAGAGTGTTTGAGATGAAGGCGTGGGGCTCATGCATTACTTTCTTGGCATAGAGGTATGGCAGGGAGATGGGGAGTTGTTTGTATCTCAGGGAAAGTATGCCAACGAGGTACTCACGAGATTCTTCATGAAGAGAAGTAAACCCATGGAGACTCCTATTGCGGTAACTGGAGGAAGGAGGATTTACTTCTAGGGAAGTAGTGGAAGTTATTGTTTACATGCAACTTGTGGGTTCACTCATGTACTTGGTGAACACACGACCAAATATGTGTTATGAAGTTAACCATCTTAGTCAAGTGATGGTTAGACCTACCAAGCTGTATTGGAAGGCAAAAAATCATGTATTGAGATACCTCAAAGGCACTACTCATTTCGGGTTATTGTACAAATGGATAGAGGGAGTGAAGCTTCAAGGCTTCACCGATGCAGATTGGGTAGGGAGTCCATCTGACAGAAAGAACACATTAGGAGGGATATTTAGTATTGGGTCAGTGAAAATTTCTTGGTACAACAGGAAACAAAGATTGTTTGCACTCAGTTCGGCAGAGGCAGAGTACATGGCAGCAAGTCAGGAAGCATGTGAGGCTATATAGATGGGTAAGATCCTAGTTGGTTTGTTTGGTCAACAGATGGATTCGACAATGATTTATTGTGATAATCAGAGTTGTATCAAACTCTCTAAAAATCTAGTTTTTCATGATTGGTCCAAGCATATTGATATCCGGTATCATCATCTTAGAGATTGTGTATTGAGGTGGATCATGTTGTTAGATTACATTCCCACAGAGGAGAAAGATGCTGACATCTTGACAAAGGCATTGTCAAGATGTAAATTCGAGTTTCATAGAGACAGGATCGGGGTAGATGATAATCCCTTTCTTGTTGAGAGGGAGTGTTGAGAAATGACAACAAGAAATTCTAGTTTAATTTGTCCTTGAATTAAACTGTGAATTAAATTCAAATTCTATTCTCATGGCAACTTAAAACAATTAAATTAAGTTTATTAAACTTAATTAACTTAGGAAATTCGATTTGGAAGTATTTTGGAAGTCATGTATATGTTATCCCTCCTTTGTAGGAGTCCATTGTGAGTTAATTGTGAGTTGTAGACTCAGTTTCATGAGCCAGTTCAGTTAAATTAGTTCTCAAACTGATTGAGAGAACTAATAGTGAGTTAATAGTTAGTGGTGACACTAATGAAATCCACCAGTGCTACTATAGTTAACTGAATATTTACTCATCAGAAACTAATGCATGTCAATTCTGAGAAAGACCGAGTTGAGACTAGAGTGTAGGGACAATGTACTATTTGTTTTAGATTTTTCTGAGTTGCACTGATAGTGCATGCAATCAGGAACCGATCCTTAAGGGATTGCAAAATTTTTAGAGGCTTTATTTCCCTTTAAGTACATGCTATCCTTCATAGGAGTTACACATTTGAATAGAGACTTTGAGAGCTTGTGAAGAGGCTAAGCTTTGGCCTTGAGCTTGCTTATGAGTTGGAGATTGAATTTGCTAAGTGCTGGGATTGTTCTTGAGAGAAGAAGCATTGTAATTTCATCTTGACTTTCCAGATTAATACAAAAAAAAATAGTGGGGTTTTGAGACGCGGCTTTCCCCAGATATTTATTGTGTTATGTGCCTTTGATTCTCTTCCTCTATTGATTATTGTTTGCTCGATGTTTATGGGCTTTCGCTGCAAAGAGTAGAAGTATATTATTGTCTCTTTCTTTAGAAAATTGCATTAGCTTGTGAATCTACATGATTTTATACACTGTGTGTTGAGTGTATGCTTGAGAATTATTTTCTTTCCACCTCTGCATGGCTTGGTGATAAGGAATCTTCAATGATCTTAAGTCTTGAGTTGTGATTGCAAACTATTGTCCCTTTGCTTTCTCTTGGTTGATCAACTTTCATAATCAACTACAAAGATGCATTTAAGAATGTTTCCCTTCTTCATACTTCTTCATCATATTTCCATGGCATGATAAGAAATGGTGAGCACCAATATTGCAGCAATAATTCTGCAACTCCTGGGCTACCTTCTTTACTCTTATCAACCCGGTAGTTCGTAACAAACTTGGAAGCGTCGGTGCTGTATGCACAAGTACTAGTTCTTATTGCAGGTTGTCACTTGGTCAGCCGGCGCAAGATCACTAGGAGCTCAAGCCAACTTCTATTTATTCTAGAAGAAGCTCTATATGTGATGAAAGGAGAGAAAGATTACTCTACAGATGCTACTCTAACTGCAGAAAGGAGAAAGAATGAAATGTAAAGCAAACCTAGTAAACCCTAATTAACCAACTAATCCTACTTTTGCAGAAAGCACTATGAAAACCATGAAAGGAATGCCATTACTATTTAAGGAAGTAAACAACATCTAACTAAGATATTTCTAGAAGTAAATAAGCAAAAAGCATCTTTTTGGATTTTTATGTGAATTTGACATGCATATAATTTATTGTGTGTGAATGTGGCAGCAAATAGGTGGTGTTGAAGGGCGGTTTTGGGACTTGAGAAGATGTAGGATGGTGTGGATGGGTCTTAGGAGGTCTCAGGTGGCCTCCTAGAGGATTTTCCAACACTCAGCCTTCAAAATAAATCCTACAGGAAAATCTACAGGAGGACACAGGAAATCTATAGGAGGAAAACATGGCCACTACAGGAGGCCTATAGGAGGAGGCCGAGAGTAGTTTTCACTGTTTTGAGGGTGTGAGAGTGGGTGGAAAAGTTGGATGAAGGTTGGAATGAGGTGTTAGGGCACCTAGGGTCTACAAAGAATCACCAGGAGAGAGGAAGATGGTTGGGTTTTCTCAAGGAGAGAGGAAGAAGTTCTATGGGAAATGAAAAACTAAGGCAGAATTGAGGTGAGATTGGGGTGACCTATAGGTCATGGATCAAATGGAGGATGGTATGGCTGATAAGCTGGCCTACCACTAGAAGATATCTGCTACAAAGGAACTGGTAATCAACCAATAAGTTCAAACAAGTAATGAAATGAGTGCATCTAGAAAAACAGAGTTTTGCATAAGAATGGGCTAAACTATGATCTATGAAAGGAAATGCTGAGAAATGCTGAAAGAAAGGAAAGCATGAAAGAAGACTATCGTAAATAAATAAGTGAGCATGATGAAGAAGATCTGAAGCAAAGCAAAGCTAGACTATTAACCTACTAAAAGCTGCAAACACTAGAAGTCCTATGAATGAGGAAAATCTGTGTTTTTGGGGCAACAAGAGGGTCTTTGCCTAAAATCATGGTCCCAAAGGGAGGAAGAGAGGTGAAGGCACTGTTGCTAGCATTTTGAATCTTCTTTTTATCACTGCTTAACCTGCTATAGAGAGCACAAATGGAAGAAAACTACTGAATCATCAAAAGCAACCTATTCTTAACGATAAAAGAAATACATCTAACAACAACCTAATCTACAAACTGAAATAAACATACAAATACAAGTAAAGAGGAGCTTGGAAGCTTGGATTGGGCCCTAACCTAAGAGATTCAGCCCTCTGAGGTAACTCAATGCTAGCTCAAAAAGGATTCCATCTTTATTATCAAAACAATAACAAGATTACATGAAACTGTCACAAAATAATAAGCTCGAAGTTGGAGCAGAGTTTACATAAGCTAAAATCCAACAAAAATCCGAAAAAAGTCCAACCCTAGTGAGGCCCTAGGCCTCTCTACTTATACATATAAAGCTACCAATAGCTTCCTTAAAATTAGGGAGGCTTGGCTCCCAAAACTCGAGATAACTCTTAATGATCTTCCACTTGCTCGGCTGCCTTCTAGTGCATGATTCGGCTGCTTGTACTCCGAGCTGAATGAAGGGGAATTCGAAGTGAGGAGAAATAAATGAGGGGGATTCCATTGTTAGGGTCCCACCCTAACCCCCTTATTTATGTAGTGGGATCGAGTCATAGTAAAGAGTCAATAAAGCCCATATTAATAATTGTAAGTGGTTAACCCGCAATTAATGACGGGAACACAGTTAGTTGCAAATGGGCCATGGTATTAGATAGATGGTATTTATAAAACCCATGGTATTGATCCATGGTATTGCATGTATGAGTCATATATAAAGGATAGAGACTCCCTGCGAGGAGCATCGTGTCTTATTTTTGTATCGAGCTCTGCTCTATTGGAGGTTGCCCCCTCGAAGAGGCCAGTGAACATTGCTTTCTGAATAATAAAATATTTGCTGTTCTGGGTATCTTTCTTCGCATATTATGTATATGGGTATCTTTTACAGGTTAAGAGCATAACAAGTGGTATCAGAGAACTTTCCAGGGCCTGTGGGATCTCCATTTCTTAGCTATTTTTTTTTTTGGCTAGAGACGTGTTCCGGCGCCTTTAAACCACGGGATCTGTCATTGAGTGCATAAACCTGCAGATTTGGGGAGGCATGCACGCAAGAAATACAAGAGGTAGTCACGCTTGTTGGACTCCCTTCTAACCCCTGTGGGTACCCCTTCGAGTAGTAACGCATTAGACAGAACCACGTACAGACTGTCTTCCAAGTACCTTCTGGGTATATTGGAAGCCCCTTAGCTCCTCTGCAACCTCGCCATAGATAAACTGCCGGCCGTCTTGCTGCTACAGTACACTGAGAACAACACTCAGAGAGATTACTCGCCCGTACTATAGGTTAGTCGGGTTGTACGGCTAAGGGTACGGTCGATCCTCCTTAGTTGGAGCCCTGAAACATTGGGCCGAGTACTACTGTCAGACCCTTATGTATATTGCGATCTGTAGCACCTGACACTCCTCGAGACCATAGTTCCATTTTCTATATGGGGATCACGCATCATCTCTACCAGATCCACTTGCGCAAAGGGGTGCAGCAGCAACAGACATCAGTCCCGCAGTTTTGAGTTAGTAGACCAGCCATTCCGATCTATTAGATCCATCAGATCTGCAACAACATTCTGTTCCGCCGCTCAGAGCTATCCGATCCGCCATTCAGATCTCTCAGATCCACCTGATTTGAGTAGTTGTGTGGGGTTCCTATACCGGGGCATGATTTTCGCAGGACTTTTGGTAGCATTGACATTTTGAGGATTCGACTACTGCAATATTCCTAAGGAAGGAGTAAAGAGTCTGAGATCTCCCAGGGCGCTTATTGGTGATCTAGCCCATCAGAATCAGGACGACGAGCTGAGCACGATGGTACCATTCAATTCTTAGTGAATTTTTTTTTTTGGGCGGTCCCAATTTTCAAGAACATCAGGTCGATGCGTGGTAGAAACTAGAGCTCAAGCTATGGCCAATGAGAGGATGGACAAACTTGAAGAATCCTTGCAATCCCTCCAAATTCAACTTGACCGACTAACTAGCATAATCTCGAAGGGCAAGGAGGAAGCCCATGAGGAGGCGTATATTGGCAATGGACATAGTGAGGGTGAGTCTAGCCACTCTCTTCACCTCGGGGGCCCCCACCAACAATCCCGTCCGCAACCTCCCAAGTTGGATATGCATAAATTTGATGGTTCTCACCCGGCCGCATGGATAGCAAAAATGGAGCAGTATTTCAATCTGAATGACATCTTAGATAATGAGACTCAGCTTATGGTGGGGAGCATGTACTAGGACAATGAAAGGTGGCAATGGTGGGAATGGCATCAACGTTGCAATGGACCTTTTATGACTTGGACCTCCTTCAAAAAAGCTCTTACATAACGCTTTGACCAGGAATCTTCTTTTTTGGGTCATCTTACTAAGCTCCGATAGACTGGCACAATGGATGAATATATTACAGCCTTTTAAGCCTTAGCCTTCCGCACTAGGGGTCTCTCAGATGTGCTCTACACAGAATGTTTTATCAGCGGTCTTAAAGAAGCCATAAAAGCCCACGTCTTACTGCACCACCCTCCCACATGGACAGAGGCTTGTAAGGTAGCTCGTAACATGGAACGTGTGTTAGCAGCCCAATACAGTCACCCAAATTTCACTGCCAAGGGTCGCCCCCCACAAGCTCATAGCACGACTCAAACACTTAAGGTTCAAAAGGTGTCACCTGCAGAAATGGCCGAAAGAAGAAAGCAAGGATTATGTTACTACTGTGATGAAAAATACTCCCCAGGTCATAAATGAAAGGAGCCCAAATTTTTTCAAATTGATGCCACTGATTACAGCTCATCGGAGGAAGATCCACCACTAGAGGAACATGAGGCAGTAGAAGAGAACAACCAAAAGGACAATGTCCCTGACGAACCAGTTATTTCGCTGCATGCTTTGGCAGGGATTTCTTCACCTCAAACTCTCAAAATCAGAGGTTTTATTAAACATCACCCAGTAGTAGTCTTGATTGATAGTGGAAGTACACATAATTTCATCCATGAAAAAGTCGCGAAAGCAGCGCATTGTTTTATACGAGCAGTTTCTAACTTCCAAGTCCAAATTGCGGATGGGGCACAATGAAATGTGAAGGCCGTTGTGAAAATGTCAAACTTCAAATGGGGGATTATCAGGTTAAGACCCACATGTTTTCCATACACATGGGAGGGTGCGACATTGTCCTCGGTGCTGAATGGCTTCGCACTCTTGGGCCAATCACAATGGAGTTCCAGGAGTTATATATGAGTTTTAAGCAGAACAACTCCACACATACCCTCCGTGGACTCCAGGCGGGAGCTCCCTCTATCATCAGCTCGCATAGGATGGAAAAATTGCTAAAAAAGGGCCATCATGGAGTTATAGCTCAATTTAGTGCCATCCAGGCAGTTGAAACCAAGTCTCTGCTGATTCATCCTGAGATGCAACAGATTTTAAATAACCATCTGCTGGTCTTTGACAAGCCTCATGAGCTTCCACCCTCAAGAGGGGAACATGATCATAGAATCACCTTGGTTCCAGGGGCCCAACCCCCAAATGTGCGCCCATACAGATATCCGTTCACCCAAAAGAATGAAATAGAAAAAATAATCAAGGAACTTTTGGATGTAGGTGTCATTCATCCCAACATTAGTCCTTATTCATCACCGGTGGTCATGGTGCTCAAGAAAGATGGGAAGTGGCGGATGTGTCCAGACTTCAGGGCCCTCAATAAGTTGACAGTCAAAGATAAATTTCCCATTCCGGTGGTTGAAGATTTGCTAGATGAACTCAATGGGGCTCAATTCTTCACTAAGCTGGATCTTCGCTCAAGCTACCACCAAATTCGCATGAAGGAAGTCGACATTCTAAAGACTGATTTCCGAACTCATGAAGGCCATTATGAGTTCCTAGTCATGCCATTCGGTCTTTGTAATGCCCCATCTACTTTTCAGAGCCTTATGAACCACCTTCTCAAACCATATCTCAGGAAATTTGTCCTTGTCTTCTTCGATGCCATCCTCATCTATAGTTGCACTTGGGCCGCACATCTTCAGCATGTAGATCTACTCTTGCAACTGCTCCGCAAGCATAAATTATTTGTCAAGATGTCCAAGTGTTCATTTGGCATGGAAGAAGTTGAGTATTTGGGCCACATTGTGGGGCGTGAAGGTGTCAAGGTGGACCCCAAAAAGACCCAAGCAATGCAGGATTGGCCTCAACCTAAGAACTTGAAGAGCTTGAGAGGATTTTTGGGTCTCACAGGCTATTATCGCAAATTTTTCTGCAATTATGGTCACATAGCGAAGCCCCTCACTCAACTCCTGAAGAAAAATTCATTCTTCTGGAATGAGGATGCACAACAGGAATTTATAGCTCTCAAAAATGCCATGTGTTCCACTCTAGTCTTAGCAATACTTGACTTCACCAAATCTTTTGTCATTGAATGTGAGGCTTCGGGTACAGGTATTGGGGCAGTCTTAATGCAGGAAGGGTGACCTTTGGCCTTCACAAGCCAACAACTAAGTGGGAATAATCTGGGCCAATCTACCTATGAGAAGGAAATGATGGCCATTTTACATGCAGTAGAGACCTGGCGACCTTACTTATTGGGGCGACGTTTCCAAATCCACACAGACCATCATAGTATTAAATATTTTTTGGAGCAACGCCTATCCTCCCCACAACAAAATAAATGGCTTGCCAAAATGCTGGGATATGATTATGAGATCATTTACAAGAAAGGGCAACAAAATAGTGTAGCAGATGCATTATCTCACCAATTTGAGGAGGGAAGTACCCTGCTACCAATTTCCCTTCCCATTCTAGAATGGATTGAAGAAGCTCGCAGGGAATGGTTTTCACATCCTGGGCTCTCCCAACTCATTTCTCAATCGCAGGCAGATCCAAATTCCACCAAGGGCTACTTGTGGCAGGATGAGATTCTTCGCTACAGGGACAGAGTCATAATATCACCAACATCCACCCTCAAAAGTCGCATTTTGGTAGAATTGCACTCATCCCCCATTGCAGGACATTCAGGCTTTCAGAAGATGTATGCTCGCACCAGAAGATCATTTTTTTGGACAGGCATGAAAAATGACATCCTCACTTTTGTAGCAGAATGCGATGTTTGTCAATGCCACAAATGGGAGACTGTCAAAGCACCAGGCACATTACAACCGTTGCCCATCCCGACAGCAATATGGACGGAGGTTTCTATGGATTTCATTATAGGTCTTCCTAAGTCAGGAAACAAGTTAGTCATCATGGTGGTTGTGGACCGACTTTCGAAGTATGCTCATTTCTGCGCCCTACCCCACCCGTTTACACCGACTTTGGTCGCTCAATCTTTCATGGATCAGATCTTCAAATTGCATGGCATGCCCACTTCTATTGTGTCTGATCATGACCCAATCTTCACCAGTAATTTTTGGCAGGAACTCTTCAGGCTACAAGGCACCCAACTAAAACTCAGTACCTCTTATCATCCACAAACGGATGGTCAAACGGAAGCCGTCAACAAATGTCTGGAAACCTACCTTAGGTGTTTCACTTCAGAAAAACAACATCTTTGGGTACAATGGTTACCTCTGGCTGAATGGTGGTATAACACCAACTATCATGCCACCAACAAAATGACTCCCAATGAAGTAGTATATGGTCAACTCCCTCCTTCCCCTACTTCTTATATCAAGGGGGGCTCAAAGGTACAAGCAGTGGATCAACTCCTACAAAACCGCGCAACCATGCTCGCTCATATTAGAGAGAATCTTCATCAAGCTCAAAACTGCATGAAGAAACAGGTAGACCAGCATCGCTCAGAGCGCCAACTTCAAGAAGGGGATCAGGTCTTTTTGAGGCTGCAACCATATAAGCAAACATCACTCAAAGACAAGGGTTGTCAGAAACTATCTCCAAAATTCTACGGACCATATCAAGTACTTCAGCGCATTGGAGAAGCAACCTACAAGCTGGCTTTGCTGCCTACTGCAAAAATCCATCCAGTTTTCCATGTCTCATGCCTCAAGAAAGTGATTGGGAACAATTGCAAAATTCAAACCAGTCTACCTAAATTGGATGCGGAAGGGTCAATCTGGCTCCAACCTGAACAGGTCGTAGACACACGAGAAAGGCATCTGCGTGGCCACATGATTAGGGAAGTTCTCATCAAGTGGAAAGACACCTCTCCGGAAGATGCAACTAGGGAACCAACGACTATTCTTTAGCAGTTTCTGCAGCTTCAGCCTTGAGGACAAGGCTATTCTTAAGGGAGAGGGCATGTTAGGGTCCCACCCTAACCCCCTTATTTATGTAGTGGGATCAAGTCATAATAAAGAGTCAATAAAGCCCATATTAATAATTGTAAGTGGTTACCCGCAATTAATGACGGGACCACAGTTAGTTGCAAATGGGCCATGGTATTAGATAGATGGTTTAATAAAACCCATGGTATTGATCCATGGTATTGCATGTATGAGTCATATATAAAGGATAGAGACTCCCTGCGAGGAGCATCGTGTCTTATTTTTGTATCAAGCTCTGCTCTGTTGGAGGTTGCCCCCTCGAAGAGGCCAGTGAACATTGCTTTCTGAATAATAAAATATTTGCTGTTGTTTCTCACTATTCTATGTTCTGGGTATCTTTCTTCGCATATTCTGTATATGGGTATCTTTTGCAGGTTAAGAGCATAACATCCATCCTATAAGTCCTCTCTTCTGTATACTTTGAGTTATTGCTGCAATTTGGCCATTAAATCCTTGAATTTGACCTCGAAATCCATCGATAATCTACATTAAATACATGTTAGACCACATGGCATAATAAATAACTCAACTCACCCTATAAGCATAAATATAATCAGAAAATCATACAATAAGCTAAGAGAATGGTTGATTTGACTGGATTAGGAGATAAAATGAGCCCATATAATTACCTATTTATGAGGCTCATCAGGTACTTGCATATGGAATTCACTCATGATGATACGACATCAGTCTGAAAAATGTCTAGTCTAAGATAGTGCATATTGATCCATTGACTGAGTTGGAACCAGGTAATAAGCTAGGAGATGGGCTTAGTGAATCTGTAGTTGTGAAGTTCAAGCAGTCAAGGGTGAACCTTTAGCCTTGAAACTACACAATGCATAGTCTAGGCTGGGTTGAGGGAGAAAACTGTGCAACTCTAGAGGTTAGTATGATAGGCTGTGGGGATGACATTGGATTAAAATATTGCGCAGTACTCGGAGACATAGGAGACTAGGCCATTGCATAATTGTGTATCTCAAGAGCTTAAGGGGTGAGCTTGAGGCCAAATATTGTGCAATATGCAATTGAGATCAGGATGGGAAGATGGATTGTGCAATTCTGGGAGCCAAAATGATCCGAATTGGATCCATAAGGAACTGTCAAAGAACCATGACTGTATCAGTCGGGAAGACTTTAAAGATTCCAAGACAGCGATAAAAAACACCCTGAACCAGTGGCAATGGTAGCCAGCGTGGAACGACGAGGACCTCAGTCAAAGCGCACTAACCGAGGCCCATGGAGACCACGCGGGAGGTTGAATTAGACCCTGGGAGGCCCAGATCGGGAAACAAAGGTGGATTTTGAAGCATGATTAGCACTAATCATGCATTTCTAGGTGAAAAGGGCCGAAATGGAGAATCCCTAAGCACTCAAACGCGTGGGGAGCCGGAGAACCGTGGGCGAAAAGCGCTAAAGGACAAGGCGGGACCTACGCTCTGAAAAATCGACGGTATTGATCAGGGTGCCCTCAAACGGTAAGTGGTTTTGGATGGAAGCGGAGCGATCCCACTTAATGATCGATGCGTGGCAAGTGGAGGAGAGAGAAAACTGCCGTTTATCGCGCGCTAACGATCGAGCAAGTCAACTGCGCAAAACGTGCATATGGCATTGGATCTGGAGGTCCCACATCTAATGGCTGAGATTGCGCCTGATGGGGGAAGCGGAATTGATGAGGGATTAAGTCGCGTATTAGAAATATTTGAGGTCTGTTTGACCGCCACAGTGGAGGAAGACTCACTCTGTTAGAGCCTAGATTTGCCTCAGGCTGAAAAGCCAAATGTCTAGGTTCAACATCAAACCACGCTTAGCCTCGTAGCTAGCCCTACGAGGATAGGAGAGGGCTCTCTCCGGGTCAATCTTAGCAAAAGTAAACAATAGGGTCTGAGATGACTCAAAATGTATGCTGATTTTAGGCTAGTAAATAGATATGAAAGAGCTAAGTTATTGAATGACTGAATTTCTGGGCTGTATGGGACAAAGGACAACTTGAGCTGAGAAATTAAATCAAAGACAAAGAATATTTCGTGTGGCAAGATAGGCAGGAGGTTTAGCAATCAAAATGAAATAATATGGAGTGAAAAGACTGTTGAGAAGGCTGAAAAGGGCATACACATGAATCCTTTTTAGACAGACGAAGCCACACAGAACATGAACGCTTTCCCAAGGCAGAGCAGTAAAATGAATTCTACCTTTCTTACCTAAAAGCATTCAGCTGGAAATGATTATGAATGAACTGTAAAACATCAAAAAATACATATGAAACAGTACGAAGACACTTATGCCAAATTCAAACCACATGAATCTCATAAATCAGAGCTGCATCTTTTCATTAATCCTCTGCCAAAACTGTACAATGAAAGTGCTGGTTTTTTCCTCTACACTACTCCCTGAAATTCCAACCCCTTACGAATGATTTTTCAATACAATAAATAGACTCAATCTGTGGGAAAACAGATCAACACAAATAGGGAGCTGTTACAACAGCTCAAGAATTGGAAACTAAAGATAGAGAACAAAATAATCTTCAAAAGCTGCGTTACACTTGAAATTTGTTTGATAACCCACGTGGAGGCAACACCTGTAGCGTAGATCTGAGAACTGAAGACAAACATAGGCAATCCAACCTATCTTCCCACTGTTGTAGATATCTTTGTTCTAATTTTGGCTTTTGGACTTTGACGTTTCACTTTTTCCATTTGAATAAAACCGAGTTTTTAATAAAAATAGATTTTTAAACCAAAATTTCGCTTTTAATAGTTTCAACAATTTCAAAAATATCTCCTCTAATACCATGTTTACCACTTGGCTCAAGTTTTTGTTTTTATAACCTTATCGCAACCTTCAGCAATCTGTGCAAGTGTTATCAGTGCAGCATGTCGCTTCCTTCATCCTCAGTTTCTGCAGTATGCCATTCAGAAACATCTTCTACATTAAGTAACAAGTTAACCAAAATAGCAAACAACCTTTTAATAAACTGAGGTAGTTTTCTCATCATCCCAGGAGCATGCTCTCTTGCCTCAGAAAGGGTGATTAGAAACTCCAGTGCTAAATGGCGAATTCCTTTTGCAATTTGAGGTATAAAAGGCAAAATTTAGTGTTTTTGGGCATGTGCGCTGCGTGCACTCCCAGTGCGCCGCATCATGTGAGCGCGCCGTGCCCTTTGGAAAATGCGTAGTGTATTTAGGCTCTATGCGCCATGCTCTATGGGTGCATCGCGACAGAGGCCCAACATGCCACACACACTATCTATAAAGCTCTGAAACAGAGCTCTCCCTGAGAGGTATCTGCCAATGCATCGTAAAACATTTCTAGGACTAACTCAAGGTGCACTTTCGCTGTTGGAGATACATGACCAACTGTACCTAACATTGATAAATCATCTGGTAATGTAACAAAACTCCATCCACAAGTTTCTGTCAATCCATATCCTTGTAAAACATGACAACAAGTAGTTACTCTTAAAAATTCCTCCACAGAACTACTTAGGGGAGCTGCTCTAGACAATATAAGTCGTACCCGACCTCCTAATCTTGCTTTAATCTTACTAAACAAAATTGCATCCGCCAATGGTGATGCTTGACATTTCCTGAAGCCTAGTTTCATCCATGAAAGCTTATAGTTATATAGAGAGTTAAAAATTAATCTCGTGATCGTACTACTCTCCTTGAGCCTTTTCATGCCTCCTGCAAAAATGCGATCAAAAGCTCTAGGCACGCCTGCAAATAATCATCTCCATTAAATCATCTCCAAGTAATTTAGTATCCCCTTGCCAATACCCCACTGAGGCACCTCGATGGAAAAAGAATTATTCAATGACACGGTAAAAGATATGAGCTAGTGGAAGGAAAGACAAATAAACATCCTCAGTTGTCATCTTTTCTTTAACATTTTCAAAGACAAGTTCAGTTCCAGCCATAGTCTGTGTAAGTGCCTCATGAGTCAAGATAACACCCTTTGGTTCTCCACTGGTTCCACTCGTATACATGATTGTGGAAATTTCCTCAGGCACTGGTGGTGATATGTAGGATTCTGTTTTCCCAGCTTTAGAAACATCTTCCAGGAGTATGCTACTATTCCCAACCTGCCAGCTTCTTCCTCTTGCTCATCAGTAATACTTGAAAAAGGGACTAAAGCCTTTACATGTCCAGGACCCTTTTGTATAGACTTGAATAGATTTGGGATTTTGATGTCTTGAACAAATACAATGTTGATCTCAGCATGCCTTAAGATGAACTCAATAGCATTTTCTCTGAGTGTATCATAGAGAGGGACACAGGTAATCCTATGGCCACAGCATGCCTCCATTGCTATAATCCATTCAGGACAATTTATTCCATAAATTCCACAGCGTCCAAACGGTTCAACGCCACATGTACGCATAGCAGCTCCTACATTCAACACCTGATCAAAGACCTCCCCATATGTTTGCCATACATATTTGCCTGCCTTTCCATTATGAATTTCCCTGTGCCCAACCATCCTCCTAAAGGAATTTTACAAGCAGTGCTAGCAGTAGGGCACCAATAATTATTGCAGCAATTGATCCATCTTTTATGAGAAATGTAGCTGCATGGCACATACATGGCAGTGCAAGTATCAACAAAAACATCTCAAATCTCGGTATCACCAGAGCACCAGATTTTGGGCCTATCTGTTTGCCATATCCACTTCTTCAATTGCAGAAGTAAAAGGATCAAGATGTGGACAAGCATCTAGCCACCTCCAATGACAATTAACCAGAATATGTTCCTCCCTTTGACACTTCACTGTTTGCTTTGATTTTTGGGCTGATGATGTCCTTCCTGTCTGTTCTTTTGCAGGGAATGGATGGCTGGAACTTCGGCAAAGGATCAGGGTGGTGCCTGAAACATTCCATGACTGAAAACTTTGAAAAATCACATATTATTACAATTTTTTTTTGATGCTTTCTTCTTCAAAACAGAGTTTTGAAGAAGAATCACTCTCGAGCATTATTGATGATGAAAATTTTGAAATGAAAACTTATTGAAGCTCCCTCTGACCTGCTTACATTATTGGGCATTTTGAGGACTAAATCAACTGAACCCTAGACCCTAAAAGACCTAAAAACCTTAAAATAACTATTTGATGACAAGAGACCAAGCAGGACTATACATAACTTAAAACTGATTTAATGAACTTCGATGAACATACCTGAGCTAGCAGGTACAAAACATGAGGGAAACAAGTGAAGAGACCCTTCCGTCAGATAATGGCATGCACCCTAGCAGAATGCAACTAAATGAATCGAGTGAGACACCTAAAATGAAATGCAAAAAGAGAAATGATCTCTGACGGAGGGATGTAAAGACCGACTCTAACACACTCCACGATGTAACCAAAGAAATGAACCGATGAAGTAGGCTGGCGCCGTTTACAGGAGGACATGTGGCCACTCCCTGCGAGCTGATGATGACATCGAACAGGGAATTCCAAGCGCAACTGCAGAAGGTGATTCGACGGAGGTGGAAGAGGAACCGAATAGGCATGGGAGCGAATGGATTCAAAGCCATGAGAATAAGACAGAAAATAGACAGCCAGTCAGAGAGAGATAGAGAGACCAGAATCCCAGAGGAGGACGGAACACAGAGAAGAAGACAGTGAAGCAAAAGTAGAAGAAGACAAAGGGTCGAGCTGACCGAAGGCACCATCGAGCACTAGAGAGCTTGAGATATTCAAGCCATCTGAGAGAGGAATTGTTTGGACTGAGCACCACATTGGGCTCTCTCCACTATAGACCAGAAGGTCATAGAGCTGGTAGGAAAACAAAGTCTGTGCACTCGAGTGGCTTGGGGAATCCAAGAACCACCCTTCCAAGCAAATCTACTTTAGGAGACTTATCGTTAGTTAATTCTCTACTTAAGACACAATAAAACAAGGCCACCACCGAAAGCTGGACCGGAGATGTAGCCCTGGAGAATAGGGTGAACTCCTTATTAATTTCTTGTGTTCTTGTATTTGCTTAATGTATTTCTCTGCTGTCTTTCCATTTAAATGTCTATGTGTTGGCAATCTGATCGATCCATTGCTTAAATAACATAGACACACACCAGAACATGAGTCTGTAATACCTTTAATCAATAAATCTTTAAATGAGGTATCAGAGCTTTAGGCTATAACGTTAGACAAGCTTGTGTTGGTTTAGATGTTGAATGCTCACTAGATCAAAGCTCAAATTAGGAGAAGGAGAGTTGGTGGAAACTAATCCTGAAATTGGGAGAGTCTATACTCGGAAGACAATGTCAGAGGAAGGTTCTGTGGGGCCAGGCCCTCAATTCATAGAAATTTTCCTAGCTATAAAGTCTATGGTAGAAGAAATGTATAGGGACTTTAGAAAGCATAAGGTTGAAGATTCATCAAGTTCCAAACAAGATAAAGAAGAAGATGAGTCTCATTTACATGACCACTCCAAAGGAAAGAGGAAAGAGGAAAGCTTTCTTACCCCTCCTAATAGCCCTATGCATAATAAGAAAGCATATTTGATCAAGCTAGATGTTAAATTTGATTTGCCTATATATGATGGAGAGATAAATGCTGAAAAGTTGGACAATTGGATTAGAAAAATTGATGTGTATTGCAGGGTATAGAACATAGACTCAGATAAGAGTAAGATTCAGCTGGAAAGCCTACGCCTTGGAGGCACTGCCTTGGTTTGGTGGGAACCACTGTTGCTGGTTCGAAACGTCGATCAAAAAAAGAAATTGAATGCGATGGATCTGGAAGTAAATATACATAAATACTATCTCTATCTGGAGTGAGTTTGTTTCTGCAATCAAAAAGTAGTTCTATCCATTGGCCTACATGTAACAAGCCATGATGAGTTGGCAAACTCTTCGGCAGTTGAAAGGGCAAAGTGTGCAAGGGTATAATCAAAAATTTAGAAAGAGAGCATTGATGCTGGGTATCTCATTAGATTCACCAGAGACTCTTTTGAAGTACAATGGTGGTCTACAAAGATACATGAGGCATACCATCCTCATGTTTAATCCCATTAGTATAGATGAGGTATCTGTACAAGCTACTCATCTAGAAGCTAGAGGAAAGAATGGAAATCCAGAAGTTGGAGGACCATCCGAACCCACTGTAAGCAAGAGCAAGGAGAAAAGAAATCGAAAGTGGAAAGCAAGGAAGGCTAACATTGCACAGAAAAGCAAAGCTTCATGCACTCATTGTAAAAAGGATGGGCATGATGATGAGCATTTTTGGATTCTGCATCCAGAGCTGAGACTTAAGAAGTCTGACGGCAAGAAGAAGAAGACTTCTACAACTATTCAGAAAGATTTGGGGTCAGACTCAGGAGATGAAACAACTATTGCAACCACAGGTATAAAAGGTTGTCTGCTTGAGAGAATGCTGAAATCAAGAAGCAGGTGCAGGAGTTGCTCGAGAAGGGCTTCATCAGGCCTAGCACATAACCATGTGGGTCAAAAATAATTTTGGTTAGAAAGAAAGATGGCTCGTGGATAATGTGCATTGATTACCGAGCACTGAATAAGATGACAATAAAAAATCGTTATCCCCTTCCTCGCATATATGATATTCTATATCAATTGAAGGAAGCTGTTTACTTCACCAAGCTAGATTTGCACAGTGGATACCATCAGGTCAGGGTTGTAGAGAAAGATGCATGGAAGACTGTTTTCAAAACAAAGCAGGGATTGTATGAATGGCTTGTTATGCCTTTTGGCTTGACCAATGCTCCTGCTACTTTCATGACATTAATGAATGATGTACTCAGACCTTTTCTTGATGATTTTGTTATTGTATACCTGGATGACATTCTGATTTTTAGCAAAATGTGGGAAGAACATTTAAAGCATGTTAAGAAGACATTAGATGTTTTGAAAAGAGAAAAAATTTATGTTAAACTCTCAAAATGCGAATTTGGAAAAACATCTCTAAACTACTTGGGTCATATAGTAGGGGGAGGTGAATTGAAAATAGATCCCTATAAAGTGGCAGTCATTGTAAACTGGCCTAACACCAAGTCTGCTACAGAAGTAAGAAGCTTCTTAGGAGCAACACAATATTGGAGGAAGTTCACTTCTAACTTTTCCTCAATTGCATCTCCCTTACATGCTTTAACAGGATTGAATAAGGTGTTTCAGTGGGGAGGCAAACATCAGAAAGCCTTCGACACCTTGAAAGAAAAGATTAAGTTAGGTCCCTATAATACTAGTGATCACCCCATGACTATTGTAGTTGTATCCCTTATTAATATTGTTGTGCCCCTATTCTCCCCATATTTTTATTACTGTGCCCCATAGAATCCCTCTATTGTTATTTTTGTGGCTTTATATTATTATTGTTAGGTTGGTTGGGTTATATTGTGACTCCTTAGACTCCTATATATAGAAAGGAGGTTTTTTCATTTGAATCATCCAAGAATTGTACATTTGTGTATGTAAAGGAGGTTTCTCCCTCAAAGAGGCTGAATTCTAAGGCGTTCAACTATCTTTTCTATCTTTTTGTGAGTTGGTTTCATAACATTTGGTATCAGAGCTTTGGATTCTAGGGTTTTGCTTCTCCAAATAGGTCATAGTGGCAATTTTGCTATAGCTTTTTTTCTGCGACGTTTCAGAAGCTAAAAAAAAATACCCATTTGAGAAGAAACCACACCGAACCTTGGGTCCAAATTTCAAAGCTTTTCACTCTATATTTGCGGAGATATGATATGAGGAAGTGGGTCTTTTTGTAGACTCCTGAATTACATTCCAAACAGGTGACCTGGGGAAAATCGTCATAACTTTCTTTGAGCATTGGATTGAAATTTCGTAAGAAGGTATAGAAAGAGGAAGGACTGTAGTTTCTTTTATATATTTTTAAAAGCCAAAGGTCAAAACAGTGACTCATGGTACGTCATACAAGTTCACTCTACTGAACTAGTCTATAATCAGGTTAGTGTGGGAGATTTGGCATAACTCTTCCCTGGAGAATCCAATTTGGATCAAACTGGTGGCATTGGAAAGAGGACGCAGAGGGATACCGCAAGTCGCAATTTCAAAACTAGATGATTCTAAACTACAGAGATACATCAGATTCAATATCAAGCTCCTACAAAGTGACAAAAGGTGTGTAGCTTTTTTTAAATTTTTGCATAAGCTTGGTTTGAAAAAATAGTTTGAAGGAATTCAAAGGGCATAGTAAAGAATTATTATTGGTAATTGATGCCCTAAGGTAAGAAAATGCAAACACCTAGTAAGCAACCTGAAAGCTCTAGAATGACTCATGAAGAAGAGAAATAAATGCAACATGATATATCAAAATTACGAGACCAAGTGCAAAAAGTGTCACTTGGACAAAAAGTAACAGAATCTAAGATGGATTGTTATGAAACCAGCTCAAGAAAAGATAGAAAAGATAGATCAACACCTTAGAATTCAGCCTCTTCGAGGGGGAAACCTCCTTTACATTACATAAATGAACAATTCTTCGATGATACAAATGAAAAGACCTCCTTTCTATATATAGGAGTCTAAGGGATCATAACATAACCAGAGCCGACATAACAATAATAATGTAAGGGCACAATAATAACAATAGTGGGCTTCTATGGGGCACATTAGTAACGATATGGGCACTACATGGGTGTATCAATATAATAAGTGGGTTGTACTAATAACAATAAGGGGTTACACTAGTAGTATAGGGGCCTAACATGCCCCTCTCCTTCAAAAAGCATTGTCCTCAACGCTTGAGTAGTTCTTGATGCTTCTGTATAAAATTCTTGTCCTCCCATGTGGAATCTTCAGCGGGTAAGTTCTTCCACTTGATGAGATACTCTGAAATTGATCGATTTCATAGCTATCGGGTTCTTGTTTCAGTGACTGCTCCAGGTTCCAATATGATTTTTCCTTCCTTTTCAATATTTGGCAATATTGTTTGAATTGGGATCTTTTGCAAGTTTTGAATAAGTGGCCATACTTCTTTGTCCTTCTTCCATTCATCCCTTGCTTCGTTTATCCAATCTGGTTCGATAATAGAAATAGCATAAAACAATGCTTCCACATCCTCATCCTTGAAGAGTCTTCCCATTCGGTAAGGTCGCCATTTTTTAAGTGCATGTAGTATTGCCAACGTTTCCTTCTCATAAATAGCTTGCTTTAGATGTAGTAGTAAAAATACCCAATCACCTACATCAATTTTTTTTTCACTATGATGTTGATCTACCTGTTGTTTCATTTGATTTTGCACCGAAGTGGCGCTATCCTTTAAAAGTTGGAGAACTTGTTGTTGATGCTTGATGTGATCTTTCACTGCTTGAAACTTTTTCTTCTTGATATGTCCTTCTCTCTTTAGATTTTGAGGAGTGGTAGTTTCTTCCAATCCTTTACAAGATATGGTTGGATTCATTTCTTGACGCTTGATGTGATCTTTCACTTCTTGAACATTTTTCTTCTTGATATGTCCTTCTGTCTCGCTAGTTTGAGGAGTGGTAATTCCAACCAGTGAATTAAAAGATATGGTTGGATTCATTTCTTCTTTCTTGATGTGATATTTCACTTCTTGCACCTTTTTCTTCTTGATATTTCCTTCTATATTGAGAGTTTGAGGAGTGGTCATTCTTGCCAATAGTTTACAAGATATGTTTTGATTCATTTCTTCTTTCTCCGGGGTCGGGTCTTGGCATATATCCTCTTCTTTTGATGTTTCTTGATCCTTTTCTTCCTCCTCTTCATACTCTATGTAAAATAATTTCTTCTCAGCACACTTATGACCTTTAGTGCATTTGCTATCATAATTGTAACAAAGCTCTTTTTCTCTTTTTTTCTTCCAATTGTTGTGGTGTAACCCTTGTAGGTTGTGGAAGGCTAGGAGGAACAACACGTCCATATGTATAGTTGTGAGGGGTAGACTTCCTTGTTGCCATAATTATACTTTCAAATATGTCACAAAGCCATTTTACTCTTTCCAATTGTTGTGGTGTTGCTCTAAAGAAGGTGTTGCTCTTTGTATCCTCATAATGTGCTATCATTTCCTCCGTGAGAATTGACCACGTAACAAGTTTTTTACGAGAACAAAGCCCTTTATACCATAAAAATTGATCCATTTCTAAATATGAAGATGCAATACATACCTTTTGTAGCAGTGGTACACCATGTAGATCAAAATATTGCTCCATCTGAAGTATCCAATTTACCAGATCCTTGCCATCAAACTTCCTCATCTTGCTTTTTCTTGATTTTAGGACCTCGAACTTGAAACGACTGTAACTCTGTACTTGCAGATATTTAAGTTCTAAAATTCCTACCTATAGTAGCCCTCTGTGTCCTCTTTCCAATGCCACAAGTCTGATCCAAATTGGATTCCCCAAAAAAGATTTATGCACAATCTCCCAAGATGACCTGATTATAGACCTTTCCAGAAGAGCGAAATTGTATGAAGTGCCACGTGTCAATTTTTCGACCTATGGATCTGAAAAAATGCATACAAGAAACTACAGTCCGTCCTCTTTCTGTACCTTCTTACGAAATTTCAATTCAATGCTCAGAGAGAAAGTTATGACTATTTTCCCCAGGTCACCTGTTTTGAATGTAATTCAGGAGTCTCCAAAAAGAACAACTTCTTCAGATCATATCTCCGCAAATATCGTGCAAAAAGATCTGAAATTTGGACCCAAGGTTCAACGTGATTTCTTCTCAAATGGGGTTTTTTTGCGACTTCTGAAACGTCACAGAAAACAAGTTATAGCGAACATGCCACGATGACCTGTTTGGAGCAGCGAAACCCTAGAATCCAAAGCTCTGATACCAAATGTTATGAAACCAGCTCAAGAAAAGATAGAAAAGATAGATCAACGCCTTAGAATTCAGCCTCTTCGAGGGGGCAACTTCCTTTACATTACATAAATGAAAAATTCTTCGATGATACAAATGAAAAGACCTCCTTTCTATATATAGGAGTCTAAGGGGTCATAACATAACCAAAGCCGACATAACAATAATAATGTAAGGGCACAATAATAACAATAGTGAGCTTCGATGGGGCACATTAGTAACAATATGGGCACTACATGGGTGCATCAATATAATAAGTGGGTTGTACTAATAACAATAAGGGGTTACACTAGTAGTATAGGGGCCTAACATGGATGGTTTAAAGAAAGATGTAGAAGCTAAGATGGATGGTTTAAAGAAAGGCGTAGAAACTAAGATGGATTGTTTAAAGAAAGGCATAAAAGCTAAGATGAATGATGTGGAAACTAAGATGGAAGATTTGAAGACAGGCATGGAATATTTGAAGATAGATTTGACAAAGTTTCTACAAGAAATGCTTACTAATGGTGAAAGGGTAGTACAAGAAACTCATGATGAGAAAAAAAGAAATGTTAATCATGATTTCATAGACTCTAATGTTGGATCGAAGACCCACCATATTCCAAAAATCGATATGAGGAAGTTTGATGGCAAGGATCCCGCAACATGGATATTACAGATGGAGCAACTTTTTGATCTCAATAATGTGCAAAGCACACAAAAGGTATGTATTGCAACTTTATATTTGGAACCAAATCAGTTTGTATGGTATCAATGGCTTTGCTCTCGTAAACAAATTATCACTTGGGAAAATTTTACAGAAGAATTGACAACACATTATGAGGATATAAAAAGAAACACTTTTTTTAGCCAATTGATAAGTATCAAACATAAGGGTTCAATAATGGAGCACATTGAGGAGTTCAAAAAATTGAACATAAGGGTAAACAATATTCTAGAGGAGCATAGGATTGATGTGTTCATAGGGACTTTAAAGGATAATATCAAACATGATGTTCGCCTTTGGGAACTTGATTCCTTAGAGAAGGCATTCAGGTTAGCAAGAAAAATGGAAAGCAAAATTATGGCAACCAGGAAGTGTCGGCGGGATAAGTCGTTCTTGTGGACAAGACCAACCTCCCTAGTATCTAATGATAGCTAGCGACAAGCAAACCAAACAAATTCTATCTTTCTCTAAATATGCAATTTATAAATAAAGGCAAACAAGTGTTTTAGGCCTACCTCGGGTCCAGTGCTAGTTTGTGGAAGCCACGCTCTGTTGATCCAAGTGAGCTCCCTTGTAAAGAATCTACAAACACAAACAAGCACACACATTAAATAGCACCTGAAAAGCCAATATAACAAAGCATATTTATCATGATGATCAAGGAATTCATGAAAGAAACCATACAAGACAATTTATTGAGAAAAATGAATCTGATTGTATTAACTTTAATCAAAGAAGAACTTTACAACCTTGGTGCCTTGATGCTATACAAGCTCCTCCTAGGGTCCAGCAAGAATCTCCTCTACTTTGACAAGTTTCACTCTCTTCCCAATGAAGCCAAAAGGTATGTAATCTCTCCTCTCAAGCTTAACTAGGAAGTCTCAATTCCAACAACATTTACCCTAAAAAATGTTCAGCTTCTAACCTCCCTAGAAACCAGCCCAATGCCTTAATTTATAGTGCAATGGAGGGAAGTTACTAGGTCCACCTTCAAAGGGATAAAGCCCTCCTTCAAAGGGATAAGCTCCTCTCATCAAGGGATTAATTGCTTTAGTTATGGGATGCATGAACCACCTAGGAGCGAACCATCCATGTCAAGATTCCTTCTAGAAGCATCCAGAATTAACCACAAGTGAGTTTTTAAGAATAAACTTGTGCCTTTTTGACTTTCACAGGGGTCCGCACCCACTCCTTTAGAGACAGAGCGGGTAGGTTTGCAGGTAACATGACCAAATGGTGCGGGACCACAGGTCACAGTGAGAGAAAGTGCAGAACCAAAGCTTTATTGATTTTCAAAGACTTTCTCTCATTTTTAAAGTTTGACATGAAGAGCTGCAGTTTGAGACTTGCTAAGGAGGATAGTATGAGTGATGATAGACCCATACTGACTGCAAATAGTCATGGTGACAATATTTTGTGTAACAGATTGCCCCCTAAAATTCGAAGTCTGTAGTAGATGAGGATTTCATTTATCATCTAAGAAGAGTGAAGTACTTTATCATTTCAAGGATCATCTTGTGGAGAGCCTGGTTGGAACCTGTACAAACATTCAATGCAAAATATATATATGAGATCATGGCATCGCTGAGGTAGGCATTCCAATACTTAGATCAAAACTAACTAGAAAACTAACTACTACTCTGATATAGGAATGATCTTGTAATACATCACAAGTATAGACACATGTAGACACAGTATGGACGTAGCCATTTGTTTATGAATAGTCTACTGTATAATGAATACAAAATTCATCGCATCTTGGATGGTGGAAACTAGATCCAGGGTCTTGATTTCTACTTCCCGAAATAGTACGATTCTATCCATGTGAATGAATGTGTCGAAGTCGAACATGGTAGAAACCACTTGATTACCAGTCAATGACGTAAACTGTTAACAAGTGTGAGAGAAACCACCAGTAATGTCAATGGCTCTCAAAGTACTCATTACAATCCATGAGATGTGAATAGATGTGTTGATGTCGAACATGTCACGGAATCCTTTGATCGAAGGTCAATGATGCAACCTATCGTCGAAGGAGAGAAACCTGCCATTGAGGCATGCAGATCCCAAAGTACTGACGATTTCTAGATCATCTTTCTAGATAATGGGCTGAAGTCGATAGAAAGAGATTCGTCATAGGCAAGCCCACAACATGAAATCATATATCAAGTTTGAAGAAATATAATTGCAAGGATTGACTCAGGGATGGTCAAGATGGATGACAGATATTTTGCAGATGAATGGTTTATTTTCACTGACGTCTTGAACACATAACGACATAGCAGATGGTTTGGTGACAATTGACCCAAAGTTAATACCCAGAAACTGGCTGAAGACTTTCAATATGGTTTGATCAACAGTTAGGCAAAGGATTTCCCAACCCAGGTGAATAAAAAGTGTCGTGTTTAAGAGTGGTTAAATGTTTTCTGAGATACAAAGTATGACAAACAGGCTTATTTTTCTCTCTTTTCCCCCACCATTTCTGGCAAGTACCTCTTTATTTTTAACAAGCTTGAGGAGGATAACATTTGCTTGATTATAAGCTCATCCTTCGGATGAGTCCAACTTAGTTTAAATTCGAACCCTAAGAAGGAGTGGTCCATTCCTATTTGTAATTGAACAAGTCCTTTACTGTAAAATTTTAACGAGTCCAGTATAGGAGAAACTCGGTGTTTTTCAATTTTAAGGAGTCTGAAAAAACTTAAGAAAAATCCATGGTTGTCCTTTTTCATAAATTTGTGTCTCCCAAGCCTGAAAAAGTATAAAATAATACTTGAGAGAACTGCTTGATCATTACGACTAAGGAGTACTTTTCATAATTAGTGCCTTTGATCCGAAAAGTAAAAAAGCGACCAATGACACGTCGTTTTATAACCAATATCGAATTTGAAACGACAAAAATCCGGTCATCTTTTCATGTTTTTACGGTCAGAAAAGGGCTGTAAGCGGACCCTCTTTTTAGTTCTGTTTTAACGAGCTTAAAAAGAAAAACTCGGCAATATTTTCATATTTTAGGAGTCAGAAAAGAGCTTAAAGGTAACTCTAGTGTTTTTTGTCAAAAATGATCAATTTTGCCTGAAAAATCTGTTATCCTGCACAAAAACTCAAACATTACTCATACCTATTTAAAATAGATAAAAATGCTTCAAAAGTTACCTCTTTAAAGTGAAAAATAAACAAATTAAAAATTCATTTATTAAAAAAGGCTTATAAACAGGGCTTTTGTAAATTCATTTTTACCGTTTGACTTCAGAGTGAGAAAAGAGAGCTTTTGGTTAGAAACTTCCCGTGAATATTGCGGAAAATCTGTCCGTTGGAATCAAACGATGTCACCTCCAGGTAATCCACATCATCATACTTTTTCATTTCATCTGTTTGAAATTTGTTTTTAGGCTTTTATTTTGTTTTTTAGGAAATTTCTAGGTTAAAAACCCGCGCGCGGGGTCCGCAGGCATAGCATAGGAAACTTGCGGACCCTGATTTTTTCGCAGAAGGAAAAAAGTCAGGGGTCCGCACCTGCCGTGAAGGCAGAGTGCGGACCTACGCACTGTATCTAACACAGAGGGTGCGGTTCCCGCAGAATAGGTTTTCAAACTTGAAATTTTCAAATTTCACCCAAAAAATTTGATTTTAAATATTCTAATCTGTCTTTTTATTGAATGTAGGGTATACATCATGCTTGAATGGCGGGAATAGGAGCAAGAGGATGTGGATCTCGTCGTGATTAATCATCAACCTTCGATTGATGCATTGAAAGCATGCGGTTTATATAAATTTTGGGCCATACCTGGCATGAGGGCCCAGGTGGACTTTTTTCAGTGGCTGGTAGACAGGTGGAATATACAGGACCAGTGTTTCTTTATTGGTGGCCACCAGCTCGAAATGGAGCTAGAAGACATTTACTTTCTGACTAGTTTTCCTAAGAGAGGTGAACATTTGACTCTATTCGGCACTAGGCCAGGTAGCCAGTCTGTCGATAGCCTCCGGCTAGAGTTTTGCAACGACCAAACTAGAGACAAAGGGATTGATATCAAAACCATCTTCCGTTTTGAACTCAAAGTGATTGCATTTACCGTTACCAGGCTCTACAGAAGTGCAGCACTACATGTGGCCACTGGATCCCAAATGCGGATGGCAGTAGACTGCTTTCAAGGCACCATCTTCAACTGGTGCGAGGCTATGTTGGCTAATGTAAAAGGCCAACTGACTAGAGCAAAGAACGGACAACTGAAAAAATTTGGATATGGTGCTTTAGTTGTGAGCTTTGCTCTAGAGAGGGTCCCAATGTTGGTCCCACAGCATCTTACCGTTGGAGTTGGACTTCCCCGAGAGCCCAAACTGATGCGTTGGGTTGCAGTTATTGCCCGTCATCCTAAGGAGGGAACAAAAGTCATTCGATTTACTCCTAAATATTTTCATTTGCTGGAGAACCAAGTTTTTGCTATTAAGGACTTTCCTTATGCTGGGATGGATTATCGTGGTGACCCAGACATGGCTCTTCCACCAGGAGAGCAATGGGATGACTCAGGTAAAGTCATTTTCAACATTTTCTAATTTATTTTTTTTTGTTTTTATTTCGTCCCAAAATTGATAGTAAAAAGTTTCAAATGCAGATGTAGGTCCACGATGACCAGCCACTCTCCGGCCCTATGAGAGGAAACAACCAGCTACAACAGCACCAGCCCCACAGGACGAATCTACAGAGACCTTGGCCGAATTGGAAAACCATCTAGAGCGTTTGACAACAGACATTCCGGAGATCAGCATAGATAACATTCCTCTTAGGCTACAACGCTATGTGATTGGGGTCCCAGGACCTTTCAGGAGGTTCCTTTGTAGGGTGGCCCGTACAGTGGTTTCTTATCGTGATCATCACCAGTGATAGGATGATTGCCTGTTGTAGACTCATATGACATTTGTTGCTTTTTTGTACTATCATTTTTGCCGATCATAAGGTGTTTTTCAACCTATGATTGAAGACGATGTATATTTGACACACTTCTATGCTATACTATATCACGATTACCAGCTTATCTTGTAAAACATGTTATGGAATGTTTTTAAATTTACTTGTTTGATTATTGCAAATGTCTACTTAACATTCGAGAAGTAATTGCATCTGCTAATGTATTTAAATATCTTGGAATATGCTGATATTCAATATAGTCAAATTCACGTTCCAAGAGACGAACTCTCAAAAATAATCTCAATAACACTGGATTTCTAATGGCATACACTCTATTAAGTTGTAATACAACGAGTTCAGAATCTAACCTCACAATCAAACTCCGAATCCCAAATGAAATGGATTCAGATAATAACTCAATCACTGCACTATACTCTGCGATGTTGTTCATTGTTTGACCGAGGCTTACCCCATGCATAGATACCAACTCATCAGAGGGCAAATAGATAACCCAAGCTACGGAAGAAATGTTCCTTGTATTACGACAAGCACCATCAGCAAAACAAATGTGTGTTTGGAGAGACGTCGACATCTGCAATATCCAGAGTAAAATCAAGATAAGCATGAATAATGACGAAAACACTCTCTAAACTAAGCACACTTTTTAATGTAAAACACACCAGCTAGAAAGAAAACTAACCTAACTAAAATCTCCACACCCAGATTTAAGCATAATATCTTTTCAGGTAAAGACCATTTCTGGGTTTACCTAAAGAGACCCCGTCAAAGTCTACCAACTCATAGGCCCCTTTTGCCAGATTTTGCTTAACAACATAAGGACCATGCCACATGGGTACAAATTTTCCAGCGCCTAATTTATCATTTGCTTGATCGTACAGTAAGACTAGGTCTCCTTCCGAAAAATTATGAGGTGTAACATTTCGATCATACTGAGCTTTAATGCGTTTGGCATGAGTTTCAATTGCTAATGCAGCATCACGTCGATTCTCATCTAGCTGAGCCAACTACAACAAACGTTTTTCCTCTTCGGAAGTGGCTGGAAGTAATTCTATGGCCATTTGCAATGACGGAATTTCACATTCAATGGGTAACACAGCTTCCAAACCATAAACTAGTTGGAAAGGAGTGAAACCGGTTGACGTTTTTACTGAGGTTCGATATGCCTAAAGCACTGAAAATAGCATGTTATGCCAATTCGACCTATGAATCCAAATGATTCTTCGGATCATGATGACTAGAACTTTGTTGATGGCTTCAACCAGACCATTATCCTGTGGATAATATGGAGTTGAACTATCGTGACGCAAGCCAAGTTGGTCTGTAAGTTCAGTCATCATAATATTTCGAAAATGACACCCATGATCAGTGATAATCACTTGTGGAACACCAAACCAAGCAATTATATGATTGAACACGAAAATCGCAGCAGTTTTTCCGTCTGCCTCAAATGTAGGCATCACCTTGGCCCACTTGGTAAAATAATCTACTGCAAGGATGATATACGCATGCCCCCCGGCCGAGTGAGGGTTACATGAAATAAAATCGATACCCAATTTTGCAAAAGGACCGACGACAATTATAGGGTGGAGAGGAGCAGGTGGAGCGTGCATCTTTCGATCAAAAATTTGGCAGTTGTGGCATTTTCGAACCGCGTTAATACAGTCTTTAAACAAAGACGACCAGAAATAGCCAGCGCACAATATCTTTTGGGCTGTGGCAAACCCATACATATGACCGCCACATGCTTCAGAGTGAAAGTCATTTATAACCCTTTCAGCTTCCTCATGAGTTAAACAACGTCGGAAAATAGAGTCCGCCCCACAACGATAAAATGTATCTCCAATAATTTTGAATTGTTGGGACTTGAATCATATTTTTCGATGCTTTGATCTTGAAATTTCAGGCCAAAAGGATTAAGCTTGGAGATAAACTATGATATCCCCATAGCATGGATCTAAAGTGCTGATTAGAAACAAGGATTCGTCCGCAATGGGCTCCTCCGCCACAGTTTTAGTGTCAGCAAGCGGGAAGTCACACATCAACTTTGCAAAAATTAAAGATTTCTTTGACTTAGACTTTTCAAATTCCAAGTCAAACTCCTGCAGGATCACAATCCATTTGGAGTACTTGATCCCTAGCAATTGTTTGGTCAAAATATAGATCATAGGGTTGCAATCGGAAATTACTGTAGTTTTGCGTAGTAAAATGTAATGACGAAAACGTTGGACAACTTGAAAAACTGCCAGAGCCAATTTCTCCACATGTGAATATTTTAGCTCAGTTGGATTTAAGGTTCGACTAAGGTAATATATCACATGTTCACTGCTGAATTCATCTTCCTGAACTAACACCATCCCAATGGTGGAATGCGAGGCGGAAAGATATAAGAAGTAGTCTTGGTTGTAGTTGGGAGGATGCAATAACGGTGCATGGGTCAACACGTGTTTTAGTGCATCAAAAGATTTGTCAGCTATCTCATCCCAAAAGAATGGAGTATTCTGTTTCAACAACCTGGTCAAACCCTTTGTGATCTCGGCGTAGTTAGGAATGAATCGACGTAAAAATTTTGCTTTCCCTTGCAAACTTTGGAGTTGGCGAAGACTCGAAGGAGGAGGCAATTTGACAATAGCTTCAACCTTCAAGGGATCGACGCGAATGCCGGCTTTCGAAACAAGAAACCCTAGTAACCGACCCGTTTCTATACAGAAAACACACTTATGTGGATTCAACCTAATTCGATAATGCCTACACCTCATAAATATTGCTCATAAATGGATGAGATGATCAGCTCGATGTAATGAATGAGCAGGTAAATCATCGAGATAGGGTTGCACAATGTGCTTGATGTCATGAAACGCGTAAGACATGGCTCTTTGAAAAGTTTCCCTGACGTTCTTGAGCCCAAAAGGTAATTTGCAATAAGCAAATGTCCCCCATGGACAAATGAAAGCCATTTTTGGTTGATCAGCAAGTAGAATATTTATTTGATTATATCCGGAAAAACCATCCATGAAGGAGAATATTTCACTGCTGGCACAATCATCAATGATTTGATCGATATAGGGAGTTGGGTAGTTGTCTTTTGGACAGGCTCGATTAATATCCCTATAATCGATACATATTCTTATTGTTCCTTGCTTTTTGTTAAAGGGAACAATATTCGATACCCAATCCGTTAAAGAAATTGGATAAATGAAACCTTCTTTAAGTAATTTTTCAACTTCTGCCTTAATAGCAGCAGCTTTTCGCGGGTGGATCTGACGCAAACGTTTCTGGACGGGTTTAGCATCCAGGTAAGTTTTGATTTCATGAACAACAATTGCTGGGTCAATTCCTGGCATTTCCTCATATGACCAGGCAAACACGTTGCGAAATTCTTGAAATAGGGCCTTATATGTTTGAATTTCATCTTCCGTACAAGAGGCACCTATATGAATGTTTTCAACAATTCCGGGATTAACCGAAATGTCAATAGGAATAGTTCAGGAAATGTTTCCCAAATTTAACTCAGAATCGGGATTTTTCATTAGATTCTGAGGTTCCTTGAAATAATCAGTCATAAAAATAGATGAAAAATCATTTTCAAAGCAATCAATCTCAGGTAAAAACGAAGATCTATGATGAAGATCTTCCCATGGTAAATCATCAACACACAGGATTTCATGAATTTTCTCATCAGTGTGAACAAGTTCAGAAAACGTTGTTGAATCTGAGTTTGATGTTGAAAGTGATTCTTCATGGACCACATTCATTAAGTCAATTTCGGTTGAAGAAGGGTCGGAAAACGACTGCACGGCCTGATACGCAATTTCATATGGACTCAAAGGCATAGCATCACCAAATGAATCTATCTCAGATTCGGAAGGTATGATCCAAGGATCATCATAAACAATAGTGTCTGATGAAATCATATGAATGGTTGCAGTAGAAGACGATGCGTTTGGAGGAGGAAAGGAAAAAGTTCCTAGTAAACCAGAATCTTTAACTAATCCTACTCCAACATCCTTATAAGGGATAGTTGTTATAAGGGATAGTAAGTTAGCTGGTCTATAGTTACGATCTTTCCATTATGAGGGAACTTTATAAGCCGAAAGACCGATGAAACAACATCTGTCATAGCATAAGACCAACTACGACCCAAGAGAAGGTTGTAATCTAGAGGGGAATCAACCACCTCCACATCTAGATTAACAGTTTTGCCTTCAACCCCTATAGATAAATCCTGTAGAATGCCAAAAGGATGGAACCCATGGCCATCAAAGGCCTTTAGAATCATCGGGGATTGATTATGTGTAGGAGAACCAAGCGATCTCCAACACTAGATCGACATAATACACGTTGAGGCTCCCTCATCAATCACAGTCCTATAGCAAGGTCTGTTTTTGACTAACATTGGAATCTGGAAAGCCATTTGATGAGGTAAGCGAGGTGTACTATTTTATAGATAAAAAATTATAAGGTTCGAGTCTCGAATGTCAACAACTCCTATATCCGACAATAGCAATTTACGCTGTGCTGGACATGATTGCAGCACCTCCAAAGCCGACATTGCTGAAGGTAAAATAGCCAAATCTTCAACAATGTTATAGTTCTGAGCCGCTATCGCATGTGGATTAAAAGCTGACTTTCGAAGTATACCCTTGGCGGGCAGTTTGATTACTAAGTCTGGGTTAGGTTTCTCGATCTATAGTGGATTGGAACTGGGAGTTGAAGTTGATGGGTTCGAATTAGAAGATTCTGCTTCCTTACCACCAACAGGACTTTTACTTCCATAATCATGCGATCGTGTCGCAATCCTAACATGGGACATCATCATTATGGGTTCTTCGGAGGCATTTGAGGAAGAACCTATCATCTTACTATCTTGACTAGGAAAAGGATCCTTCAAAACAACAGGCGTTTGGGAACCTTTGACGATTTTCGCAACCTCAACGCGATGAGGGAAATCTCTTGTAAAATTCTCTTCGTCACAAATGAGACAAGGATAACGAGGTTTGCATTTCTCATGAATAGATTTCGTTTTTTCTGATTTCTGTTTCGAATTTTTATCTGTTTTATTTTTCTTCTTCCCTTTCTTTTTACCATCGGATTTTGATTTGGCTGTAGATGACTCTACAACATGAAAATTGGCGGAAATTTCCATGGAAGAACCTCCTGTCGGGGAATCTGGTAAAGTTATGATAGGAGAAGAATTCTTGGAAGATTTCTTCTTACTTTTGGTATTAACTGTACCAATCATACCATCAGCAGCATGAGACCCTGAAGGAGCTGCAGTGATTTGATTTTGTTTAGGAAGGTCGGGGATTTTCTCGTGTAACGTACTTGACTGCATATAAAGTAGGTCAAGGTACTGAGCTTGATAAATTACTTGCTCTTTAGTAACGACTCCTGCCTTAGCTACATCCTCAATGATTTTCGGTAATAAAGATTTGACAAACCATTCTGCTAAGATCTGATCCAGAATAAAAAATTTCACTAAACACCGTCGACGTCTCCATTCATGAATGTGATCTGAAATTTAAGTGGACGTTGACTATTTTAATGAAGTTAATAATTCCGTGCCATTGTCATATCTGACTGGAAACTAAAAATGAGTTAAAAATGAAGTAGCTAACTGAATAAAGTTATAAAAAGTGGCTCGCGGTAACTCAATGTACCACTTGGCTGTAAGACCAATTAGAGTGCATTGAAAAAGCCTTAAATGGATTGAATCATCTGAAATGGAGTTAGATGCACACCAGACGTGATAAGTCATCACATGGTTCGATGGGTCCTCTCTTGATTTACCTTCAAACTTAGGAATATCACTAGGAAACTTATTCGGCATTGGCGGCCAAAACGGAAGATAGTTAATTGGATCATTCGTAAGGCGCAACAATCAGGCAAGTCCAAAGTTGCAATGAACGGTAACTGACGATTAGGATCCCTGAAACCCTGGGTCATGAGACCAGCCCCAGGAGGAGGATATCCAGGATAACTAGGAATTGGAATTTCATTTGGGATATTATATGCTCCCGGAAAACCAAGATTAACCGGATCGTACTGGGGTTGTTGAGGTTGCCGATAAGTATAGCCAGGGTACGGTTGATACTGATAGACTGGCTGTGGCACATCATGAGTGAATTGGTATTGTCCCTGGTACGGTTGATAAGTAAATTGAGGTTGACTTGTGACAACCGTAATTGGACCAGGTTGTTCTACATGCATTTGAACCGAAGTTTGAATTGTGGGTCCATACTAAGGTAAATATGCTTGAGGAGTTGATACAGGAACAATAGAAATCAGAGCTGTGGATACTCCGGAAGTAGGTGGGGTAGATTGAACAGATGTTGCAGCAGTTGCAGCAGTCGTTTGAGGTGAAGTTCGAGGTAAACTAGGCCCAGGCTGAGAAACTACAAAAGGTGCAGAAGTTTGAATAGTAGACTGGACAGGTTGCTGGGTTGAACCAGAAAACAAGGGTTGTCCAGATTGAGATGACAACTGCACATACGGTTGCAAGATCTGTTATGATTGAGATGGATCCCACACTAAGTTCATTCCGAGTTATGGACCCATAGTAGGTTGAGCATATTGAGGACCATAACCGGGTTGAGGGTAGGGTTGATAATTCAAAGGTACATTTCCAATTCCTTGGACAAATGATTGACCAGAAGGTGGTTGGAAACCTTGGGTTGGGTACTGACCTTGAGGTTGATAACCTTGAGGCACGTACTGATACTGGGGTTGACCTTGAGGTACATACTGAGTCTGGGGTTGACCTTGAGGAATGTACTGTCCTGTAGGTATGTACTGTCCTTGAGGTTGCCCCCCAGGCGGTAATTGGGTACCTTGAGGTTGCCCCCTAGGCAATAATTGAGGACCTTGAGGCTGCCCCCCAGGCGATAACTGGCCACCTTGAGGTTGCGGATTTGGTATGGTACCTGACATCATAAGAATATCTTCTACACTCAATGGCTTAGTTCTGTTATTACCAGCTAATAACCCTTGTTCAATAGGTTGAGGAGATGCTCCCGAAAAAGTACCAGTAAGTGACTGATACCCAGAGGGAATAGAAGGACCACCATATAAAAAGGTTTCTGGAGATTGAGAAAGCATGGACGACTGTCTCGACATATTTAACGGAGGATAATAACCCCTAGGTGTTGGATGAAAAGGAATACGAGGTGGTGAAAAACTTAGTCCCGGGTTTTCCAAAAAATTGGTCAATGAAAGATACCAAGCGTCCCTCCCAGGTGACTGTAAAAGATCGATTCACGCTCCCTAAGTTCTATAGCTGGTTGATTTTTAGGGATACGTATACCTTCTTCCGGAGTAACCAGTTCTTAAATAGCAATAAGTCCAGAAGGAAGATTTTGGGTAATGACTCTTTCTACCCTGGGTGAACCAGGACCACTAGAAGTTGGAGAGGCAAATCCTGATGTTGGAGTAGCAGTAGGTTCAGTTTCAGGTTCAGATATTTCAGGTTCCTCGGCTAAATCACTAGTAGAAGAAAAACTACCAGTAACTTCGGAAAAAGAAATAGGTTCTAAAATATACTCTGGTGCTTGAACTTGGTAATCAGGATGTACAACTAAAGAAGACTCTCCTTCTTCAGGTGGCCCAACTCTACTGTCACTAGGAGTTACAAGGGCTCATAGCCCTTCAAGCTGGCTCGGTAAAAACTCAGGAGGTTGGCCCTAAAGTCTACAGGACTTCCTCGGTAATTCAGTCACGATTAAATATTTTAACTACTTCACACGCAAACAAAGAAAAATCTCAATGAAAACCACCTAAAGTCTCTAAAGAACCAAACAATTTTGAATCACACGCCTAAAGAATCTAGGAAGTCAAACCACACACAAACAGTAACTTTCCGTACCGAAAACATTAGTTGGTGATGAAATCTAACATCGCAGAATTCAATACAGAAATGGCAGTTGGAACAGTTACCCCGGCAACCTGCTTAATGAATAGACTGGCACAAGTTTCTCCACTAAACCGTCTCGAGTGAAGATAACCCCCCAGAAAATCCAAGTGAGTCTAGCCGACGTCTGCTCCAAGTATAGTGGGATCTTCCCTCCACCGTCACCTTAGGAAAGAATTATATAGAATATGGTCACTATGGTTGCCAACAGAAACAAATATACCTGGGGGAACAGTCTGTGATCCGATACACACGCAAGGGCAAAGTAGCAAGCTCAATCCCCTTGAAGGCTCCTTGACATAATCCAAGTTTTACCAACAAGTGACCCCAGGCTCCTCAACAATGGTTAATCTGAGGTTTACCGTTTTTAATACGTGTATATCTAGTATCGTTCCCAATGAGGAAGGATTGATTACCCCACTGGTTCGGACACGATCTCGTGCTTGACTCCTATAAGAGGAGCTTCCCAGAGCATAGATGTAACAATTAGAATTTATGTCCTACCGCAAGATACAACTACTTGTTTGTTTTACTATCTTGGAGAGTTAATTACTCCCTACTCCAAGATATTAGCCTAAGCTATGTTGGTGATAAAGAGCCCTAGATATAAAAAGATTACTAGATAGATTTTACTTTAAGCGTTATTTTTATTGGTATTTTCTTAACTCAAAAGGTGCGGAGATGAAACTTTATGGTGTGAGGACTCAACTCCAAATCACTAAAAATGCACTTAAGATGAAAAACAGTCCTTTTTCTTCAATGAATTTCTAGCTAGAGAAAGAGTTGAGAATGCAAATGCTTGTAAAAACAAATCTTTCCTTAACAAACAAATAAAAAGAAGAATTTTTTGTCTTTTCCAATGAACTAAAAAATGAAACAACTAGTTATGCTCACGAAAATTTCCCTTTCTTTTCAAACACTCATATACTACTAAAACAAACTTTTTCAAAAGAGATTTTTTTTTTTTTTTTTATTTATAAAACACTCAAAACTATTGCAAAATCTAATCTTGAGATCTATAAATTCTAAAAAGCTAATTGAAGTAAAAGCTTACAAGATTTTTTTTCAAGGATGTTTTACTTAGTTATGAGCAAACTAAGGACTAATTTGTCCATAATCACAAATCAGTCAAAAAACAACCAGATTTTGTTTTCTTTTCTAAAACTGAAATCCAAAACTTTCAACACAAGTTATTTCGAAGTTTCGCAAAGAGAAAAACAAGATGGATTCCTCAACAAAGGCAGATTTTACAAAACGGTCAGACTCATAAGAAGGCCAGTAAAAACCAAGGTGATCTGAGGTTTCTAAGGCTTCTAAGCTCTGAGTTACTACAAGACCAAACAAAAACCAAGCCCGGCACACAAAAATTCTAGGAATTTCACCTAAAACCCTAATGCCAATGGAATTAACCTACGAAAAGTTTCTGACAAGTCACGTGCAGATCTGGACAAAGGCTAAAAACACATAAACAAATCCTAGGCTGACTGAATGATAAAATTTTAAGTTTTTCAAAATTTTGACAAGGTCTGCAGGCCCCCAGTATACCCAGGTGCGGTACCACTCTGTGTGTAAAACAAAAGTGCGGGGATGTCCGCACTGTGTTACAAGCAGAGGGTGCGGTCCTCTCCCAAAAGTACGAAAAACAAAAAATAATTTAAGATCTAATGAACCTACCCAATCCTACACACATCAAGCCAAAAACCAGAAACAAAGACACAGTTTCTCAAGTCAAAGTAAAAGCAAAGGAAAAAATAAAAAATTCAAGTCCCTAGCGGAGTCGCCATTTTGTCAGCCGGATAAGTCGTTCTTGCGGACAAGACTGACCTCCCTAGTATCTAATGATAGCTAGCGACAAGCAAACCAAACAAATTCTATCTTTATCTAAATATGCAATTTATAAATAAAGGAAAACAGGTGTTTTAGGCCTACCTCGGGTCCAATGCTAGTTTGTGGAAGCCACGCTCTGTTGATCCAAGTGAGCTCCCTTGTAAATAATCTGCAAACATAAACAATCACACACATTAAATAGCACCTGAAAAGCCAATATAACAAAGCATATTTATCATGATGATCAAGGAATTCATGAAACAAACCATACAAGACAATTTATTGAGAAAAATGAATCTGATTGAATTAACTTTAATCAAAGAAGAACTTTACAACCTTGGTGCCTTGATGCTGTACAAGCTCCTCCTAGGGTCCAGCAAGAATCTCCTCTACTTTGACAAGCTTCACTCTCTTCCCAATGAAGCCAAAAGGTATGTAATGTCTCCTCTCAAGCTTAACTAGGAAGTCTCAATTCCAACAACATTTACCCTAAAAAATGTTCAGCTTCTAACCTCCCTAGCAACCAACCCAATGCCTTAATTTATAGTGCAATGGAGGGAAGTTACTAGGTCCACCTTCAAAGGGATAAAGCCCTACTTCAAAGGGTAAGCTCCTCTCATCAAGGGATTAGCTCCTTTAGTTATGGGATGCATGAACCACCTAGGAGTGAACCATCCACGTCAAGATTCCTTCTAGAAGCATCCAGAATTAACCAAAAGTAAGTTTTTAAGAATAAACTTGCGCCTTTTTCACTTTCATAGGGGTCCGCACCCACTCCTTTAGAGACAGAGTAGGCAAGTCCGCAGGTAACATGACCAAAGGGTGCGGGACTGCAGGTAACAATAAGAGAAAGTGCGGAACCAGAGCTTTATTGATTTTCAAAGTCTTTCTCTCATTTTTAAATCTTGACATAAAGAGCTGAATTTTGAGACTTTCTAAGGAGGACAGTATGAGTGATGATAGACCCATACTGACTGCAAATAGTCATGGTGACAATATTTTGTGTAACAGGAAGCATACCACTCACAACTATAAAGATGGAAGTGTTGTTGCCCCTAGTCCTCCACAACCTATAAGGTTGACACCACAACAATTGGAAGAAAAAAGAGAAAAAGGGCTTTGTTACAGTTGTGATAGAAAATACACTAAAGGTCATAAGTTTGCTGAGAAGAAATTATTCTACATAGATTGTGAAAAGGAAGAAGAAAAGGAGCAGGAAAGGTCAAAGAAGGGGATATACTCCAGGAACAAAGCCTAGATAAAGAAGAAATGAATCCGACCATATCTTGTAATGCATTGGCTAGAATTACCACTCCTCAAACCATCCAGATAGAAGGACAAATCAAGAAGAAAAAGGTAATAGTGTTGATTGATTCAGGAAGTACCCACAATTTTATTCATCGTAAGGTAGAAAAAGAATTGAATTTCTTCCTATATCCAGCACCAGAGTGTCAAGTGATGGTTGCAAATGGAGGAACGATAAATTGCTCTGGAAAGTGCCATAATATCAAGCTCTCCATGGGAGAATATGTATTGACTAGCCCTATGCTTTCCATTCCAATGGGAGGTGCTGATGTTGTACTAGGAGTCCAATGGCTACAATCCTTGGGTACAATAGCTTTTAATTTTCAAGAACTTTTCATGAAATTTTCTGTGAAAGGAAAGGAAGTTGAATTAAGGGGTATTGCAGGGAAATTGGGAAAGATAATCAGCTCTAATGGTATGAAAAAACTTCTAAAAAAGGAACAAAGAGGTGTAATTGCACAATTATGTTCACTAGATGTTTCCACATCAGAATCATCTATTTCTCCAAATCTACAAAAAGTCTTGGACAATCATTCCAAGGTATTTGAGACTCCCAAAGCTATCCCACCTATTCGTGATCATGATCATGCTATTCATTTGATTCCAGGAAATGTTCCTCCAAACATTAGGCCGTACAGATATCCCTATGCCCAAAAGAGTGAAATTGAACGTATGGTTGCAGAAATGCTAGAGGCTGGTATAATTCAACCTAGTCAAAGTTATTTCTTTTCTCCAGTAGTATTGGTGCACAAGAAGGATGGATCATGGCGCATGTGTCCGGATTATAGGGAGCTCAACAAGCTCACTATTAAAGATAAGTTTCCCATTATTATCATTGATGAATTACTGGATGAATTGCATGGATCAATTTACTTCACCAAGTTGGATCTTCGTTCAGGATATCATCAAATCAAAATGAAGACTGAAGACATTCCGAAAACAACATTTAGAACTCATGAGGGTCATTATGAGTTTTTGGTCATGCCTTTTGGCCTTACCAATGCACCTTCTACATTTCAAGGTTTGATGAATTCCATTTTCAAACCCTTAGAAAATTTGTGTTAGTATTTTTTGATGATATACTAATCTACAACAAGTCTTGGAAGGATCATGTTGAACATGTTGACAGGGTGCTACATCTATTGGAGGAGAAACAATTATATGCAAATAGATCCAAATGTTTCTTTGGAGTACAAGAGGTGGAATATTTGGGTCATATTGTATCTCATGAAGGAGTTAAGGTAGACCCTAGCAAAATTAAAGCCATTAAGGAATGGAAAATCCCCACATCCATAAAGCATCTGTGAGGATTTCTCAGGTTGACAAGGTATTATCGCAAGTTTGTTAAGAATTATGGGAGAATAGTAGCACCTCTTGTAGAAAATTTGAATAATAAACACTTATTCAACAGACATTATCCCGATTATACACTATTGCGGAATACATGCATAATACATAACCTCCTCTATGTTGATCATTAATTTAGCAACATCAAAAACAATGAAACATCAATAGCATGCACACATTAACACAGTATGTATCCCGAGGAAAGCTTACAGCTGAAAAACCCCACACTATCTGTATATTAATGATTGAGAACATGTAACAATACATAGTACAATACTCCTCACAAGTATCCAGCACTATCTCCACCTGTTACACACAAAACTAGCTCAGATCCGAACAAGTCATAGGTTCAAATCTTCTCCACTGCTTTTCCTGCCTCTATTGCACAATACCAAGTGAAAATCACTCACCCTGAAAATCACGTGAGCACAGGCTATTTCACTGGGCATATACTACACAATCCTCATGGGCATACTCAATCCATTGATTGTGCAAGATCTCATGCACAACTATAGTCACAACTGATAGCAATCTCAACCTCTAACACCTGTCTCCACTGAACTATACATGCAATGAGTTAACTGATGTATTCTTCAGTTGAATTATGAGTTAATAATTAGTGAATTAATTTAATCAATTAATTCACATCACTCATCACTAGTCTATTTGCAGTTAGACTAATTTCAACTAGTTTAACAAAGTCAAACTGAACACAGCTCCATCAACTCCACATCCAACTCCACCAAACTCAACCACATGAGTTCTAACTGGAGTCCTGCATGCAATAGCTAAACTGACTCACAAGAAAAGCGTATTTCCTTCTGACAGCTGCATGTGCCACATATGTAGCTCAAACTGAAGTGCTCCAAGAGGATAGGATAATGTTTATAGCCTAAATATTATTATGAGACAATAATATTTGACTTTTCTATTTTTAGCCTGGCAGTCTAAAAATAGACTTTGATCACACCAATATGAACCAGAAATAGAAGTCCATACATTTTTCCCAACATGACCAATCATCCATAAACAACATCCTACAACTCATAGACCATGATCCATATGTCTAAAAATAGACATAGTCTAAAAATAGACTTTGCGCCATAATTTGCCTACGGGCCCACTTAGTGAAGGTGACTCCTCTCCACTAAGCTCCATCATCTTGTTGCATTCTCAACACATCTAACAACATTATTGAAGAAATATGCATTTTCATGGACTCCAGAGGCAATAAAGGTCTTCAAACATCTTAAAGAGGCAATGTGCCAAGCACCGGTCTTAGCTACACCGGACTTCACAAAAACATTTATTGTGGAATGTGATGCTTTAGGAAATGGAATTGGTGCTATTTTAATGCAAGAGGAAAGACCCATTTCTTTTGAAAGTTGTCCAATCAAGGGATTTTTTTTACACAAAGCTATTTATGAGAAGGAAATGTTGGCAATACTACATGCACTTAAGAAATGGCGACCCTACCTAATGGGAAAGACACTTCAAGGTAAAAACAGATCATGATAGCCTTAAATACTTTCTAGAACAAAGATTATCCTCTGAAGAGCAACAAAAGTGGGTCACAAAGATGTTGGGTATGACTCTGAAATCATCTACAAAAAAGGGAAGCAAAATGTGGTGGCAGATGCACTCTCAAGAAAGGATGAGGATGTGGAAGCATTGTTGTGTGCCATTTCTATTATCCAACCAGATTAGATTAACGAAGCAAGGGAGGAATGGAAGAATGATGAAGAAATGTTGGCACTTATTTGAAAGTTACAACAATATTCTAGTACATCTGATACATTTAGCTGGCAAAATGATTCGTTATGGTACAAAGATCACTTATACTCTGTAAGAATTCCCAACTCAAACAAAAGATTCTTATGGAATTGCACACTTCTCCCTTAGGAGGGCACTCAAGATTTTTAAAAACTTACCACAGGGTTAAGAAGGAATTTTTTTGGGATGGCCTTAAATCGGATATTCAAAAGTTTGTGTCGGAATGTTTGGTTTTCCAACAAAATAAAGTTGAAACAATTAAGACCCCGGGTCTATTACAAACTTTATCCATTCCAAGCCAACGTTGGGAGGAGGTTTCAATGGATTTTATCACAGGTTTACCCAAGTCTAAGGGAAAGAGTGTCATCATGGTGGTAGTTGACAGAATTACCGAGTATGCACACTTTTTTGCATTATCACATCCATTTAAAGCCAGTGCAGTTTCTACTGCATTTATGGAATCAATTCAAAAGCTACATGGAAATCCAAATATTATTGTAAGTGACAGAGATCCCATTTTCACTGGAATTTTTTGGACATAATTATTTTCTTGTCTTGGTACTCAGTTAGCTCATAGCTCTTCTTATCATCCTCAATCTGATGGGAAAAATGAGATAGTAAACAAATGTTTGGAAGTATATCTTCATTGCTTTGTATCTGATAAACAGACACAATGGGTCAAATGGTTGCCTCTGGCTGAATGGTGGTATAACACTTCCTTCCATACAGCAACAAAAATGACCCCATTTATGGAACTTTATGGATATTAGCCACCATCCATCACATCATATTTAAAAGAAAATTCTAAGGTTCAAGCAGTGGAACATCACATCGAACATCAACAACAAGTCCTCCAACTCTTAAAGGATAACCTCGTGTTGGCACATAATAGAATGAAACAACAGGTAGATCAGCATCGTAGCGAAAGAAGTTTTGATGTAGGTGATTGGGTATTCCTACGGCTACAACCATATAAGCAAATGTCCCTCAAGCAAGCTAAGCAGAATAATAAATCATCACCAAAGTATTATGGTCCGTACAAGGTGTTGCAAAATATTGGTACTATGGCATACAAATTGGAGCTTCCTGCAGCTTCTCGAGTGCACCCAGTTTTCCATGTTTCATGTTTAAAGAAGGTTATAGGTGACAAGCTCCCAGTTCAAACAATATTTCCAGAACTTGACGAGGAAGGAAAAATTATATTGGAATCGGAAGCAGTCACAGAAACAAGAACTTGACAGCTTGAAATTGATCAATTTCGGAGTACTTCATCAAGTGGAAGAACTTATCCGTTGAAGATTCCACATGGGAGGATGAGAATTTTATACAAAAGCATCCAAAACTACTCAAGTGTTGAGGACAACACTTTTTTGAAGGAGAGGGGCATGTTAGGTCCCTATAATACTAGTGATCACCCCATTACTATTGTAGTTGTATCCCTTATTAATATTGTTGTGCCCCTATTGTCCCCATATTGTTATTACTGTGCCCCATAGAATCCCTCTATTGTTATTTTTGTGGCTTTATATTATTAATGTAAAGGAGGTTGCTCCCTCGAAGAGGCTAAATTCTAAGGCGTTCAACTATCTTTTCTATCTTTTTGTGAGCTGGTTTCATAATAGATTAGTACAACACCTGTACTAGCACTACCAGATCTACAAAGACCATTTGAGATCCAAAATGATGCCAATGACTATGCCATGGGATCAGTGTTGACACAGCACGGTAAACCCATATGTTATCATTCTGAGACTTTTACTCTTGCAGTAGTTAATTATCCTACATACGATAAAGAATTGTATGCATTAGTTCAGAGTGTGAAAAAGTGGAAACATTACTTAATGGGCAAAGAGACAGTAATACATACTGATCATCAACCACTTCAATATCTACACTCCCAAACTAAGTTGCAACAATCAAGACATTACAGATGGATGGGTTTTAAACAACAGTTTCATTTAGTCATCAGATATAAAAAGGGCATACATAACAAGGTTGTAGACATGTTATCTAGACCCATTATAAATTCATATACCATACTTAAGCATAATTCTGTACTACATGAAAGCTACATTGAACAATATGATTAGGATATGGAATTTAAATATGTATATGCAACTTTGAGTTAAGGCAAAAGAGTAGAAGAATTGGACTATCATGTGAAGGACAGACTCTTATACCATTGTGGGAAACTCTGCATTCCACAAACTGAGAGAGTAAAGATAATTAGGGAAGCACCCACTTCTTTGATATCAGGTCACTTTAGGGTAAGTCAAACAGTTGCACAGCTGCAAAGGTTTTGCTATTGGCTAAAAATGAATGAGACAAATTCTAGATATGTAAGAGGGTGTGCTATGTGTGCTAAAAGCAAGCCTAGTAATAGAAAACTAGGCTCGTACACTTCATTGCCAGTTCCTTATCACCCTTGGGAAAGTGTTTCCATGGATTTTGTTGGAGGACTGCCTAAATCTAGGAAAGGTCATGAATATCTGTATGTTGTTGTGGATAGGTTCAGCAACATGTGTATTTTGATACCTTGTAATAAACAAATTACAGGTGAACAGACTGCAAAATTGTTCTTTGAACATGTATGGGTTCATTTTGGATTACCCACTTCCATTGTATCTGATCGAGACACCCGATTTGTGGGGAAGTTTTGGTCAAGTCTGTGGGAACTGATGGACACCAAACTGAAGAAAAGCATAACTTTTCATCCACAAACAGATGGCCAGACAAGAGTAGTTAACATGACAGTGATCCAGTTACTGAGAGGATATTGCAGTAAACATCCTAAGCTTCTGGATGAACACTTGTGTTATGTGTAGCATGCTTACAACAGAGCAAAACACTCTTCTACATAGAGATCTCCTTTTGAGACCTGTTTTGGTTTCACACCAAGGTCTCCTTTAGATTTTGTCTTTGGTAAAGATACCATGGTTGATGGACACAATGATGTGGACAAGGCAACTAGGTTCATTGAACAGATCTAGGAGATCCACCAGGCAGTATAGGAACAACTAGAAAAGAGCCAAGCCAAATACAAGGCTAGGCATGACAAACATCGGATGGAGTATAGTTTCGAAGTTGGAGACCAGGTCTAGCTGTATATCAGTAAGGACAGGATGCAAGGTGAAGGTAAAAAGCTAAAGCCTATCAAGTATGGACCCTTTAGGATACTTGAGAATATTGGTGAAAATTCTTTTCGCCTTGATCTACCAGCTTACATGCACATCTACTCAGTCGTAAATGCAGATTGCTTGAGATTGTTTGAACCTTCAATGATTGAGGACCCTGAAGAGCAAAGTAAATTTCCTTCTATTGATGACCTGCTACCTGAATATCTTAATGAGTTGTAGGAAGACACAGTGCTGGACAGGAAGGTAAGGACGATGCACAGGGGAGATGTGGAGTACCTCAGGGTTGGACTCAAAGGTTCAAAGCCAAGAAGTGCAAAGTGGATTGAGATTGGACAAGTGAGAAAACAATCACTTAGTCGATGCTTAAAAACCAACTTTTGGTGGTCCAAAAGCTTTTTCAGTGGGAAGGCCGTGATTCGAATTAGATCCATAAAGAATTGTCAAAGAACCATGACTGTATCAGGTCAGGAAGACTTCAAAGATACCAAGACAGTGATAAAAAACACCCTGAACTAGTGGCAATGGTAGCCACCATGGAATGACAAGGACCTCGACCAAAGTGTGCTGACCGAGGTCCATGGAGACTGCACAGGAGGCCGAATTAGCCCCTGGGAGGTCCAGATCGGGAAACAGAGGTGGATTTTGATGAGCGGAAAGGGCTAAAATGGAGAATCCCCAAGCACTTTGACGTGTGGGGAGCCAGAGAACTGCGGGTGAAAATGCGAAAAGCACTAAAGGACAAGGCGAGACTTGCGCTCCAAAAAACCAGCAATACTTATCCGGCTGCCCTCAAACGGTAAGCGATTTTGGATGGAAGAGGAGCGATCCCACTCAACGATCGCCGTGTGGCAAGTGGTGGAGAGAGAAAACCGCCATTGATCGCGCACTAATGGTTGAGCAAGTCAATTGCATGAAACGTGCATATGGCGTCGGATTTGGAGGTCCCAGATCTAACGACTGAGATCGCGCCCGATGGGGGAAGCAGAATCGACGAGGGATTAAGCCGTGTTTTAGAAATATTTGAGGTCCGTTTGACCACCACAATGGAGGAAGACTCACTCCACGATGTAACCGAAGAAATGAACAGATGAAGCAGGCTGGCATCATTTACAGGAGGACATGTGGCCACTCCCTGCGAGTTGATGATAACGCCGAATAGGGAACTCCAAGCGCAACTGCAAAAGGTGATTCGATAGAGGTAGAAGAGGAACCGAACAGGCATGGGAGCGAATGGCTTCAAAGCCATGAGAAGAAGACAGAAAAGAGATAGTCAGTCAGAGAGAGACAGAGAGACCAGAATCCTGAGAGGAGGACAGAACACAGAGAAGAAGACAGTGAAGTAAAAGCAAAAGAAGACAAAGGGCTGAGCTGACCAAAGGCAACATCGAGTACCAGAGAGCTTGAGAGATTCAAGCCATCTGAGAGAGGAACTGTCCGGACTGAGCACCACATTGGGTTCTCTCTACTGTAGACCAGAAGGTCACAGAGCTGGTAGGCAAACAAAGTTTATGCACTCCAATGTCTTGGGAATCTAAGAACAACTCTGCTAACCAAATCTGCTTCAAGAGACTGATAGTTAGTCCCTGCATTGTAATTCTCTGCTTAAGACACAATAAAACAAGGCCACCACTGAAAGCTGGGACAGAGATGTAGCCCTGGAGAATAGGGTGAACTCCTTATTAATTTCTTGTGTTCTTGTATTTGCTTACTGTATTTCTATGTTGTCTTTCCATTTAAATGTCTGTGTATTGGCAATATGATCGATCCATTGCTTAAATAACATAGACACACACTAGCACATGAGTCTGTAATACCTTTAATCAATAAATCTTTAACTGAGGTAACTCATAGGGTGATTATCAGATCACAAAATCGGGGCTTGAGCACTGGAACTGTGTAGTGCAATAGTCCTGGAAGGTAGGAATCGCACATTGCGCAGTGTCAAGAGGCAAGGTCACAGCTAGAGGACTGAGGCTACGTAATTCACAGTTTAGGTAGGCTGGGTGAAGCTAGGTTGCTTGGTTAGGAAGCTTTTCAGAAATCAACTAAGTGTGAGATTGATGATTCTAATGTGAAAAGTGATAAGACTTCGACTGTGATCACACACTTAGAAAAATTGATGAAAAAAAAACATAGATCATCCAGGACACATGAAAAATCCATTTCCCTTAGTATGACAACTTTACGACAACTTATGACAAGTGTGACACTAAGATACACTTTGCAATGACTGTGACGACACTTGTGCAACAATTCTTGAAACTTTGGAAATGAGTGCGATATATGTTTACATGGTTATAACAACTAATTTACATAAATATGAACTCTTCAAACCACCAGAACAAGCTTATACACATTGTGTGAAAACTAACATGTGAAAATACAACATTTTCCTATCTTGCAAAAGGGACCGAAACACCTCAAGAAAACACATGGAATGAGTTTCAATGTGTGCAACGACAATGAAAAATACCAAGGAAGGCTCTAAAATTGAGCGTAGGCCAACATTTTGGAGGGTGTTTTAGTATCGACAACAATTGGTGACACACTAGTATAATCCCATCTTTTCTACCTTGGTTCACTCTTCTCTGCAGGGTCTTGGTTCTTCGGAGAGTATTGATTCATCATGTAGATTACTTTGGTATCCCCACTTACCTTATGAATAAACATGGTCCCCTTTATACCTTCTCGATAAAACACAACATAATATTCAATTATATCGCAATGTTTCGAGTTGGGAAGGGTAGTGATGTTCATGAGCTTAAGATTTTTAGAGTATGTTTTTTCATCTCTGGTGTTGCTTCACTGCCAATAGGCTTGGATAGTACCCTGGCGAAGTCACTACAGGAACAAACAAATTTCTCTGCTTCCAGCGAGCCTAGACATTACCCCGACGAAGTTGCTTGCTTCACTCTCCGCGTAGGAAACCTTTCTCTTCTTTTGCCTTTAATTATTTATTTTATAGGATTGTACATTGGAACTTATTCATATTATGGGTAGAAGAGGGATCCTGACTTATTGAGAGAAGGAGAGCTTGTTTCTTCAGAGAAGCATATAGAGAACTCTGATGTAGGTTTTCTCGTTTAGATTCTTCCTCTTCTCCTCTTCTATTAATTGGATAAGGGTGAAGACACCAAAACATAAAAAATCAATTATAGGCACAAGGCTTCCCGAATAGGCACAAGTTCATGGTTTAGCCAAAATTCCCTCCACGGACGGATTGTATTTTCCGTTGGAACTTCATCGACCAAAAGATATAACCAACACAAGGAAGAAAGACTAAAGGTTAGCCAAATGTTGAAGTTTCATAAGACTCTTTTACATTAAGCCACACATTAAGAAGCCAAAAAACACGTTCATGCATAAGACTTATTTAGATGACGAAAAAAATTAGAAATCAAATCAACAAGAAAATACTATGTTCATAGCATAGGGCACAACCCCAGATGATCATTGAAAATAAAGTTTTAAGTCTTGGCGATTAACGAGGAGAGTTTCAATCTTCCTGTATAGTGATTGTAGATGATATGTGTGTCGGCCAAGCTTTTTGTGAATAGTGAACTGTCCAATTCACAGGGATTGAAACGTGGTGTGTTTTCCTTTGTCCTCGTGGGCCTTTGTACCACTTCAAGATTAAGTCACCCACACTGAGGTTACTCTTCTCTATATACTTCTTGTCAAACTACATCTTGATATGATTCTAGTGAAGGGAAAATTTTTCTTTTGATTTCAGTCTTTCTTCATGTACCTTGTGAAGAGTTTCCATCCTACAATGTACTAATAAACATGGATTTCCCTGGGATTCTTGCAAAATTTGGAGAGCAGGAAAGTAGATGTTAGGAGGAAGGATGGATTATTTTCCATACACTAGGAAGTAAGGGGAGGTGTTTAGAGAGGGCTTTGGCGTGAATCAGTTAGCCCGTAAGGCATTTACCAAAGCAGAGTTCCAGTTCCTTTGTTCAAAGAAGATAGTATTATTGATGATACATATACGATTTTTATTTGTGGACTCACCAAGACCATTCCCCTATAGATTGTAGGTAGATGAATGTTTCAATACAATTCCATTTCCTAATGCAAAATCATATAATTTTAACGATGAAAAATATGTATCATTATTGAAAACAAGTGAAGTCATAGTGTCGAACCTGGAAATGATGTTCTGCTTGTAGAAATTCTGCAAATTCTCTACAAATATACCTCTGAGATCTCTGTAGAAAATCTGACTGTAGATTAACTTGATAATGCAATATACCAAAGAAAAATACTATAATCTACTTCTACTATCAATTTGTAGAAGCTTAAATATTGAGAAAGAATCGAGCTAAACACATATAACCAGAAGAAGAAGAATCAATGCACATGAAACACATAAAATACTTAGGGGAAAGCCTCAGCTAAAAAACACACTATCTGTATTATCATACAAGGTGGAAATACATCAGAATTATACAAAGCCTTAGCTCTCATAGCTAGCCAGCTCTCAGTACAATCCTCTTGGATGCTCACAGGAAAACTTGGCTTCTCACAATCCTTCTCCTCTGCCCTCCAAGCTCCTATTTCCTTGTGCAGTTTCTCCTAGGTGATCCTCCTGTTACCAAGTAGAAGACTGATCACTCACACTGATCCTACACCTTGTTAGAACTGCGCAATCCTCAAGGAACATTTTCTTGACTGCATGCATGAGTTTCCTTTATAGGAAAACACATACAACTAATAGTACACTATCCTTGACATTTAGCTCAACTGGGTCTTTCTTAGAATAGACATGCATGAGTTTCTGATGAGGGAATATTTAGTTATCTAGAGTACACTGGTTGAGTGAATGCATGCATCAACTGACTGATAACTCACAATTAGTTCCTCAAACAGTTTGGAACTAATTTAACTGGACTTAGCTCAGTAAACTTAGCTAACTAATTACAACTCAAATATAATTCAATCTTATCTCCTTAATTATGGGATAATCTATAGAATTTTCTCTACAAATCAACTAGCTTACTGATATCATGTAGAAATTTCACCTGCAGATGCAACTGATATATGCAATGTACTAAAGCATAATACTAGATCTAAATCTACCATAAACTTAGTGGAAGCTTAATCGAACATGAGCAACATCAAGCATGAATAGATATAACTGAGAATGAGAAGTAATCAACCATAACACATAATATATAACCTGGGGAAAGCACCAGCCTAAAACCCCATCTCTGTATTATCAATCAAGTGGAAATCCTCAACAACATACACAAAGAATCAGCTCAAAAGCTATTCTGCTCTCTCTATACTATGATGATGTAGCTCATGAACTATTTAAGCCTGTATATATAGGCTCCACAATTCCTCCAAGCTCCTATTTCCTTGCGCAGTTTTGAATGGGGTCCAATGTCATAACATGTGTGAATTGGCCACATCATACCTGCTGTAACCTCAGGTCCAACTACGCAATCCATAAGGAATAATATTCCTCCTGCATGCAAGGAATATTCACAAGGAATATCCTAGCAACTGATAATACACTGTCCCTCCATCTGATCTCAACTGGGTCTCTGTCTGAACTGACATGCATGAGTTATCCATGAGTAAATACTCAGTTATCTGAAATACACTAGTTACATGCATGCAAGCATTAATTAACTGAACTCATATTAATTTAACAAACTGTTAAATTAATCTAACTGGACTTGAGTAAGTTAAACTCAGTCAACTGATCACACTCAATATAGAACTCATCCTTATCTCCTTTAATCAAGGGATAAATTCCTCAATCAAAGGAGAAGTTATTGCATGTCCTCACATAGACTTCAAGTTCATAATTCCTTAACTAATTAACTCAAGCTGAATTAATTAATTAATTTACAAATTGCTGTTAATATCAAATCCGAATTTTACTTCCTATTTCTAGTCTAGGGACTGACTAAAATTGGAATCCATCCTGAACTGCTAAAAATAGAAATTCTATTTTTAGCACTTCCATTTTTCATTCCCTGTTGCTCAATCTAGCACTCGTAACCAAACTACTATTTATAACAATGCTATTTTTAGCACTTCTATTTTTAACATTTCTTGTTGCTATTTTCAACACAATCTCATTAATTTAAGGGATAACTGTTGCATGACTGCAGAAATACTTCTAACTTGAATTTCTCCAACTAATTAATCCATAATGAATTAATTAATTATTTCCAAGCAGCTTGTGAGACTAAATTCGATTTTAATTCAAAATTTTAATTAAAGGACAAATTAAAATTGGAAGTTCTGGATTCTATTTTTATCATTTCTTGTTTCTATTTTCAACACTCCCTCTCAACAAGAAAGGAATTCAACTTGATCCCAATCGTGAATCTTTGGAATGTTATGCATGCAACACTTCTCTCTAGTGTTGTTGCTCCAACAACTCTAGAAACAAAAAAAAAACATCCAACCTGAATTAGTATGATGCATCTGTCATCAAAGTCTCTCACTGCTATTGCCTCTGTAAACTGAAACTTTGTGCTTCTGCTGACTCTGCCTTTCTACATTGTTGTCATTCCTTCTTTGTGCTCTTCAGTATTTGACTACTCTAGCCTCTGTCACTTTGATCTCTGACTGCATCAATCCCACTGATTCCTCCCGCTACTATGTACTTTGGGCTCCCATAGAAAGATATGATCCATGAGATAAAACCTCTCAATGGACCCTGTCCAATTTCAGCCTTCTTGAGACTATCACTTCACATCGCCCCACCTCACACCTAGAGGTATGGCTGCATGTGATCCCTCTGCCCACTTCTCCATTGTGGCTCCTCAACAATTGTCTAAGACTTCTTCTAGGACTCCATGTTGAGAGTTAATTTACTCTCCCTCTCAACCACCAAGTCTTGCATGCATCTTGAACCTCAAGAGAATACATGTTCTTAACTCGTGAATTGATCTGTTTCACCTGTCTCACGGTGATGTGTCCAAGGAAAACCTTTCCCTTACTAAAAACAACATCGTAGCCTTTTTCCTCCAACATCACGACCGATATCAAGTTCTTCTTCAGTCCAGGAACATACTTCACATCTGTTAAGGTGATAGAAGCTCCATGCTCCCTCTGAAAAGCAACCGTGCTCACTCCTAAAACACTATACCTTTTGTCATCACCCATCTCTATGCGCATCTTGAGGTCTTTCTCCTCCAAGGCACTGAATAAAATTTTATCGCCAGTCATGTGGAATGGGGCTCCACTGTTAAGATACCAACCACAACCCATCATTGATGACACCATGCATGTGATGAGAGTAAAGTCCATTTTGAACTGAGAGGCTAATGCCTCGCCTTCTGATCCTTTCGAGGATCCCTTCTTAGACTTCTTCGATGGGAAATTAGTCGCATAATGTCCCATCTCGATTTGAAGTATGATATGAATTCGATTTGCACCTACAACCCCATACTTCAAAATTTGAATTCTCTTCTCTGTATACTGTTCATAGCTCTGATAAACTCAGCTCTAATAAACTTGGCTCCGATACCATGTAGAAATTCTACAAATTCTCTACAAATCTACCTATGAGGTCTCTGTAGAAAATCTGACTGTAGATTAACTTGATAATGCAATATACCAAAGCAAAATACTGTAATATACTTCTACTATCAATTTGCAGAAGCTTAAAGATTGAGCAAGAATCGAGCCAAACACATATAACCATAAGAAGAAGAATCAATGCACATGAAACACAAAAAATACTCAGGGGAAAGCCTCAGCTAAAAACCCCACTATCTGTATTATCATATAAGATGGAAATACATCAAAATTATATAAAGCCTTAGCTCTCACAGCTAGCCAGCTCTCAGTACAATCTTCCTGGACGCTCACAGGTAAACCTGGCTTCTCACAAGCATTCTCCTCTTCTCTCCAAGCTCCTATTTCCTTGCACAGTTTTTCTTAGGTGATCCTCCTATTACCAAGTGGAATACTGATCACTCACACTAATCCTAAACATTGTCAGAACTGTGCAATACTCAAGGAACCTTTTCTTGACTGCATGCATGAGTTTCCTTTATAAGCAAACACATGAAACTGATAGTACACTATCCTTGACATTTAGCTCAATTGGGTCTTTCTCAGAATAGACATGCATGAGTTTCTGATGAGGGAATCTTCAGTTATCTGGAGTAAACTGGTTGAGTGCATGCATGCATCAACTAACTGATAACTCACAATTAGTTCCTCAAACAATTTGGAACGAATTTAACTAGACTTAACTCAGTAAACTGAGCTAACTAATTACAACTCAAATATAACTCAATCTTATCTCCTTAATTTAAGGGATAACTATTGCATGACTGCAGAAAGACTTCTAAATTGAATTTCTCCAACTAATTAATCCATAATGAATTAATTAATTAATTCCAAGCAGCTGGTGATACTAAATTCGTTTTTAATTCACAATTTTAATTCAAGAACAAATTAAAATTGGAATTTCTGGATTCTATTTTTATCATTTCTTGTTGCTATTTTCAACAAGGCACTATTATTCATGGAATTCTGACTTACTAAGTGGCGTATGTGGTTGGATATTTTTTTGGAAAATAGCGTGACGTCATCAAGATAGGCCACTACGCTCTGACCAATTAGTCCACGAATTGCAATTTCCATGGCATGTTGAAATACTGCACTGGAATTTACCAACCCAAATGGCATTCTCCTAAATGTGAATGTACCCCACTTCATGCAAAATGTTGTCTTTAGTCTGTTAGGCTCTCAGACTAGAACCTAGTTATAACCGGAATACCCATCCAACAAAGAAAACACCTCTAACCTTGATACTATTTGCAGTATCTGTTCAATAGAAGACACAGGGTAATTATCTTTGTCCTAGGCTCGGTTCAAGTTGTGGAAATCAACACAAAAGCAGATTTCCACAGAATTCTTTCTAATTGGGACCAAGTTGAATACCCAGGTAGAATGTCACACTTTATATATGGTCTGAGCATCCAAAAATTTCCTCAACTCCTTTTGAATAAGAGGCTCAAGTGTCGGATGTACCTTCCATAACTTTGGTTTAAAAGGCTTGGTCCCTTCTTTGGTTGGAATCACATGTTCGATTATTCACGCGTCATAAGTTTTGAGCTCGTCTTATGTCCACACAAATACATATCGGTATTGCTTGAATACACGGATAAAAGCTTTCCGCTCCTGTGATGTGCAACAAGCACCAAGATTGAGAAACTTTAGATCCTTTTCTGTTCACAGATTTATTTGCTTATGCGAAAACATTGCTATGGGTGTTCACATTGACTATCCCTTGGAAGTGATTTTTCAAGTCGTACAACTTTTCCAATGATACTACAAATTTCGACATGGGGTTATCTTTGCTTGAGCAAGCTGCACCTTGTAATGCTTTCTCGTGCTCATCTTCATCGATAGCTGCATCCTTGAATACATCAACATTCACCATAATGTGATGTATCTCCTTGTCATCATTGAAAACACATAAATTAGTAATATTGTCAGGGATGGATGGTTTATAAAGAATTTCTATAGGAAAAACATCCCTAAATGGTGATAACCTAGTAACAACATTTGCTAATGCATCCGCAACTGCGTTGCGTATTCTAAGAACATAAATAATGTTAAAAGCTTGGACATGTGAAATCAAATGCAATAGCTCTTATTGATAACTTTTCAGATGAGGTGAAACACAATGTATAGTATCACGTACCTACCATATGACAATTTCTGAGTCACCTACTGCTTTCACAACTGCAACATTGAGGTCGATGGCTCTTTGTAAACCCAGGTAAGTGCTTTGTATTCTATAGTATTGTTTGTGCATAAAATTCCAAGCAGTTGGAGATCATATGTTTCCGCAACCCCTATCTTTGTATGAGGGAATTGTATTTGAGGTTGTGAAATAGATGTGTATTCTCTGAGCGAGAAACATAGAGGTGAGACTGTGAGAAAAAACAGAGGATATTACAGCGGATCTATTGTAGGTTGTGTCTCTTCATTTTGCTGGATAATAGAAAGGAAGGACTGGCTGTTCGGGGTGGATGTAGCCCAAACTGGGTGAACCATGTATATCTATGTCTCCCTTGTTTTATGTGTTTTATGTGTTTATATTTCTGCAATATTTGATGTGTTCCATTGCTCCGTAATATATAATTTTCTAACAACTAGTATCAGAGCTGAAGGTCTATTTGGCTGATAAACTCGCAAGAAAGAAGGGTTCCTCATTCGAGTGGGAGAAATGGCAGAAGATGGCAAGTTTAGGGTCGAGAAATTTAAAGGCCAAAACTTCTCATTGTGGAAGATGCAGATGGAAGATTATCTGTATCAGAAAGATCTATACCTACCATTGGGCGGAAAAGCAAAGATGCCAACGGGTATGAAAGATGAAGAATGGAACCTCCTTGATAGAAAGGCACTCGGAACAATACGGTTGTGCCTTGCAGCGTAGGTCGCCTTCAACATTTCGAAGCAAACAACGACAGAGGGTTTGATTAAGGCGTTGGAGAAACTATATGAAAAACCCTCGGCCTCAAACAAGGTATTTCTTATGAAACAGTTATTTAATATGAAGATGTCGGAAGGTGGATCTGTTGCAGATCATTTAAATTATTTTAGTACTGTTACATGTCAGTTATGTTCTGTAGGAGTAAACTTCGATGATGAAGTTAGAGCTCTGATATTCTTGTGCTCATTGCCAGAAAGTTGGAATGGTTTAGTAATGGACATTAGTAACTCTGTGTCTGGATATAGTACTTTAAAGTTTGATGATGTTGTCGGTGTTATCCTTAGCGAGGAAATGCGACGAAAAAGCTCTGGTGAGACATCGGGAAATTCTTTGAGTGTAGAGTCTAGGGGAAGAAAAATGGAAAGAGCTCAGGATATCGCAGTAAATCAAGGAAGGGAAGATCCAAGTCCAGATCGGGGATAGTGTGTTGGAAATGTGGAAAGAAAGGACACCTAAAGAAAGACTGTAGATCTCGGAAGGGAAAAGAATGAGATTCACAGCAAGAAAACAATCATGAAGCAAATGTGACAGGTGAGGTGTTACAAGATTCTTTGATTCTTTCTGTCGAAAATATTACTGATTCGTGGGTGGTAGATTCAGGGGCCTCATTCCATGCCACACCTGACAAGAAATACTTTCATGACTATGTTCAAGGAGATTATGGACAAGTTCGTTTGGGTGATGATAAACCCTGTAAAATTGTTGGAATGGGTAAGGTTCTTGTAAAATAGCAGAATGGAAACCAATGGCTACTAAAGGAGGTAAGGCATGTTCCAAATCTAAAGAAAAGTCTGATTTCAACATGGCAGTTAGGCGGTGAAGGTTGTGTGACAACTTTCACAGATAAATCTTGGAAGATCACCAAAGGAGCCCCGATAATAGCAAAAGGTGAAAAGGTTGGTACATTGTATATATGCAATGGTATTTCTAACTCTGTTAATGCTTTAACTTCCAATGGAGTAGATGCAGCATTATGGCGTCATAGGCTCAGACACATGAGTGAAAAGGGGATGAAGATTCTTCACTCAAGGAATTTGTTGCCAGGTTTGAAGAATGTTGATTTGGACTTCTGCGAGAATTGCGTTTATGGAAAACATAATAGAGTCAGATTTCTCAGAGTTGGGAAAGAAAAGAAGAATGAAAAATTAGAGCTTGTGCATACAGATGTATGGGGACCTGCTCAGGTATCATCTCTCAGTGGCTCTAATTATTATGTTACTTTTATTGATGATGCAACTAGAAAAACTTGGATTTATTATATTAAGAATAAATCTGATGTATTGATACTTTCAAGAAATGGAAAGCTTTGGTTGAGATTGAGACAGGAAAGAGATTGAAGTGTCTTAGATCAGATAATGGAGGTGAATACTGCAGCAAAGAGTTTGATAGGTACTGTTCAGAGCATGGAATTCACAGAGAGAAAACAATTCCAAGAACACCACAAGAAAATGGTGTGTCAAAAATGATGAACAGAACAATCATGGAGCGTGCAAGGTGCAGGAGATTGCATGCAGGATTGCCTTTACATTTTTGGGCAGATGCTGTAGATACTGTTGTTTATCTAATAAATAGAGGGCCTTCAAGTTACTTGGATGGTGGTGTTCCAGAGGAAGCATGGATAGGTAAAAGGTAAATTACTCCTTTTTAAAGTCTTTTGGTTGTGAGGCCTTTATCCATATTGATAAAAGAAAATAGAACAAAGCTTGAGGAAAAGTCAAAGAAATGTACCTTTATTGGATATGGTGTTACTGATTTTGGTTATCGCTTATATGATTATGAAAATCAAAAAATCATTAGGAGAAGAGATGTAACATTCAATGAAAAGGTCTTGTATAAGAATCAGTTGCAGGAAAAGAAACAGGAAAAAGAAAACAAGGAATACGCAGTTCTTGATGAAATCACTAAAAAGGTAAAGATGCCTGAAAATAATAATAATCAACAACCACAATAGCAGCAACCACCACAATAGCAACAGGCACCCCAAACACCTGAAAGTGGTGTTAGAAGATATACCAAGATAAGTAGACCCCCTGAATGATACTCTCCTTCATTATATTATTTATTGTTGACTGATCCTGGTGAACCCAAATGTTATGAAGAATCAATGCAGGTTGAAAGCAGGAAGAAGTGGGAGGTATCCATGGAAGAAGAGATGGACTCCTTAATGCATAACCAGACTTGGGACTTAGTCAGGTTGCCTGCAGGTAAAACTACATTGCAGAATCAATGGGTTTACAGGCTGAAGGAAGAAGATGGAGGAAAACAGAGGTACAAAGCTAGACTTGTGGTGAATGGGTTTTCACAGAAGAAAGGTATTGATTTTGGTGAAATATTTTCTCCTGTTGTTAAAATGACTTCAATCAGAACTATTTTAAGTCTAGTGGGAGTTGAAGATTTGCATTTTGAGCAGTTAGATGTAAAGACAACCTTTCTCCATGGGGATTGGGAGGAAGAGATATATATGTAGTAGCCACAAGGATATGAAGTGAAAGGGAAGGAGAAACTAGTGTGCAGGTTGAAGAAGAGCTTGTATGGATTAAAAAAGGCTCCAAGGCAGTGGTATCTAAAATTTGACAAGTTTATGTCTGAACAAGGTTATACTAGATGTCACTCTGATCATTGTGTTTATCTTATAAAGCAAAATGATGGAAGCTATATTATATCGCTATTGTATGTAGATGACATGCTTGTTGCAGGATCTAACATGCAGGAAATAAATATGCTCAAAAGAAAATTGGCAAATTCATTTGCAATGAAGGATTTGGGAGCTGCAAAACAAATACTTGGTATGAGAATAACTAGAGACAGGAAAAATCGCACATTAACATTGTCTTAGAATGAGTAAATACAAAAGGTGTTGAAAAGATTTAACATGCACAATGCAAAACCAGTTAGTACACCTTTTGCTAGCCATTTCAAACTTAGAAAGGAAATGTGCCCAAAGACCCAAGAAGACATGGATTATATGTGTAAAGTTTAATGTATGCAATGGTCTGCACAAGGCCTGATATTGCACATGCAGTGGGAGTTGTAAGCAGGTACATGAACAATCCAGGAAAGGAACATTGGATGGCAGTGAAATGGATTCTCAGATATTTGAAAGGTACCACAAATCAAGAATTATGCTTTGGTGGTTCAAACATTTCCCTACAGGGATATGCTGATGCAGATATGGCAGGTGACAGAGATAAAAGGAGGAGCACTACAGGATATGTATTTACTGTTGGTGGAATAGCTGTCAGTTGGGTTTCAAAAATCCAAAGTTTTGTTGCACTTTCAACAACAGAAGCAGAGTATGTTGCTGCTACAGAGGCTAGTAAAGAAATGATTTGGTTACAAAGGTTTATGGGTGAATTGGGTAAGGAGCATGATATGTGCACGTTATACAGTGATAGACAAAGTGCCATTCATCTTGCAAAGAACTCATCATTTCATTCCAGGACTAAACACATACAGCTCAAGTACCATTTCATAAGATCAGTGTTGGAAGATGGAGAGTTGAAGCTGGAAAAGATACACACTAGCCAGAATCTTGCAGATATGCTAACAAAAGTTGTAACTAGGGAGAAACTAAGAACATGCTCAGTTTAAATTGGTCTTCAAGGATGACGATGAAGATGAGAAACATCTAGGTCCAAAGAGGAGTCATTGTCCAACAAATGAAGCGGTAGTGGAGTTGCTACAATCATTCTCCAAGTAGGAGATTGTTGTGTGTGGAGCATGATTGTTCAAATGTCTTTGTTTCAGCCGGATGTATACCCCAGGAAGTTTGTACACCCCTCCACACGAGTAAAAGTATAGTAATTTCTAGGTAAAAATAGATGTTAAATTGCCTTGTAAAAGTATAGTAATTTCTAGTCAATCTGGGCCGTTCATTAGGCAGATGATCTGACGGTAGAACTTATGTTTAGTTTAGGGTTTTTTGACCTAGAAGGAAACCCCTCTCTTTGTATGAGGGCATTGTATTTGAGGCTATGATATAGATGTGTATTCTCTGAGTGAGAAACAGAGAGGTGAGACTGTGAGAGAAAACAGAGGATATTACAGCGGATCTGATGTAGGTTGTGTCTCTTCATTTTGATAGATAATAGAAAGGAAGGACTGGCTGTTCAGGGTGGACGTAGCCCAAACTGGGTGAACCACGTATATCTGTGTCTCTCTTGTTTTATGTGTTTATATTTCTGCAATATTTTATGTGTTCCATTGCTCCGTAATATATAATTTTCTAACATCTAGGAATATTCAAAGTGGCCATCAAGAGGGTACCGACATTTCCAAAGAAAGGAAAATCACAAGGATCCCCTTTGGGATGGGTCCCTTGGTTGGTCTCCATAGGAATAATGGCCATACCCAACTTATATGCAGATCCTTCCCTTACGGGATTGTTCAAATGACTTTTCAAGGAAGAGATATGCATAATCAAACCTTTACACTTAAGGAGGAAAATTCATAATTTCATGAATGATCAAAATCCTTTCAAGACCAGTGGAGTGGTTAGGCAGTCACTTAGAATGATCCAAAGGTGACAAGACAAATCCACCTAAAGCCAACTAAATACAAAGAGAAAATAGCACTCCACTATAAAGTCCTAAAGATACATCCAAGCAAGCAACTTCCAAGTATTTCTACTCCGGGTGGTTAGGACTAGACACGAAAATACAAGAAAGTGAAGTAAAGGACCTCCCGAAGGTATTTTTGGATGATAAGGGCCCAATCCTACCAGTGAAGATATCAAAAGAAGTTACACTAACCTCTAGACAATAACCTTTGCCAGTGAAAGTACCCTAGTTTTGCAAGGGCACCCTCCAGAATTACTATGAAAGTGATGCAACGTATGCCTTAGGTACCATGGGCATTTCCCCCTGCAGTCACCTATGTGGTACCTAGGAAAGGAAACTAAGGTCACCAATTCATGAACAAAAGCCGGTCGGAATAGTCGTGGGCGTGTGATTCAACAAGTAGGAGAGGGGGTATCTCTCTTTCCTTATCTTCACATGTCTTCGTGCTTAACTCATGTGTTAAAAGAGATTTTCTGAACAACTTAACGAGACTAGATTTCCACACTTTAGTCAAATTATATACTTTCAGTTCAAGTGGCCTTAGAGGGTTTACTCTCCACACACATATTCCAAGGCCCTAATGCCCTAGACTAGTTGATGTCGCTATGGCAAAAATAAAAAGTCTAGTTCATTTTAATTAAGTGCTTATTTTAAGTGGTTGTTATTAGGACATAGGGAAATAGAAGTGAAACCGATGGTGTTTTGACACAAAATAAATCAATAGAAAACCTAGCTACATGAAAATGCAACTCATTTTCTTCAATGAAAAGTGATTTCTACAAAGGTTCTACGAGGAACGTAATAAAACAAAAAAATATTTTTATTTTTATTTTATTTTGCACTCAAACATTCAAAAACTAACAAAAATAACTAAATGATGTCTATAATGCATCTAACCTAATTCACACTAGTATGCAAATGCAAGATTCAAAAAGAGACTTAAAGGTAAACAAATGTGATCACAAAGGTAAAGGCCAATTCAAGAAGCAAAGAGAAGCAAATCCCGAGATAAAGAGCACTCCTCAAAGAAAAAAGGAATTTTAAGTTTATAATAAGGATTCACACATCTGATACAACCCAAAATAATACAAACCCAAGAAACCAAAGAAAAAAAATGTTTTTCTTTTTCTTTAAAAGATATAAAGGCTAAAAATTTCAGAAAGTGAATGCAAGTATCAAATTCAAGGCCAACAATAAGAAAATGACTCAAATATAAATAGCCTTTAGTAATCCCAAAAATTAAAAGACTAATATGAATAAGAGACAAAAAGAACTCAAGTGATTTGGTCAAGAAGATACAGGAAATTATAGAAATGAGAAATATTTCAGAGAACTAAAATCTCTCGTTTACCCAAGAATTGCAAACACTTTTCTCAAACAATTAATGAAAAGAAAAAATAAGCCAACTTCCAAAATGTAAAAGAAGCAATCAAGAAAATTGGGTTATAAGCAAGTTGCAAGAGCAACCAACTGTCCTAACAGCATAGAACAGTCAGACACTTCCCAAAGAAAGTATGAAACCCAATTTTAATTATAAAAAACTTCAAAAATCACAAACCCTAGGTTGACATAGGCTTTTCACCAAAGAGATGGAAATAATTGAAAAAAAATGCTAAGAAGATGATTTCAAGTCTCATTCAAACAATAAAGACATAAGAAAACATGACCAAACCCCCAAAAAATACATAAATGAAAAAAATTCAAATTTTTAAATCTGTACGCGACTGTGTAGTTCCAGAAACGCATATGTACACGATGCATATACACGGGTTTTTCAGAATAAAACATGTATATATGATTTTGTATACAACAAAAAAAACGTATAAATGGAAAACTAGGGAAAAAATAAAATATAGTCCTGATCCAAGAGACGAAGCTTATGGAACAGATTGTCTAGGAGTGAAGAAGACAAGAAACAACAAACCAAGAACCCATATCAAAGAATTACAACCCTTTTAGGAAATACTTGATGGTATTCCCCAGTGGAGCTGCTAATGATGTTGGTGGGAAAAGTTCCCTAAGGTAAGGGTTGACAACCTCAATAGAGCAGAACAAGAAAATCAACAAGAAGAAATCAAGTGAGCATGCCAAACATGTGAATTATTAAATGTGGACTTGGAAATTTACCCAGAGGTCCTACGTTTGACGATGTTCCCGTAGGGTCCAAACCCTATGCTTCCTCCAGAATCGAGTAGGCCTGTAGATCAATTTATTGAAGCATATAGATGATATATAATTCAATGTGCATACATAAAAGATATGTTAGATCATCATATATAAACATGGAAATTTCTATTCATGAGACAATAACATATTAGGAATAAGGCATGAGCTTCTTTATTGATAATCAACAATAGGTATAGGAAGGTACAACCTGATCCAAGCCAAAGCACTGCCAAATCCTTCCTCTCAATCCGTCTAACCTGAGCCACGAAGACAACCTCTCTAACAAATGCAAGGAGATGCTATAAGGATGATGAACATCTTGTTACACTAAAAAATGTCACCTTGACTACTTACAGTTAGTATGGCTCAAATCAACAGTCATGCTACCCTCTTAGGCAAGTCTTATGCCTCTGTTATCCATCTCAAACTCAAAGAAGAGAGAAAGTCTTGTAAAAACTATGTTTATCTCTGGGGTCGCAGGTTCTCTCTAGCCTTACCTGCGGGGACGCTGACCATGTTCACAAAATCTGCGTCCATGGACGCTCTGTATGTTAAGGGACAGGTGCGTCCCTCTGTAAAAGGCAAAATGCGCGAGTTTTATCTTGAAAAAAGTTACTTGTGGTTACTTCTAGAACATTCTAGAGGTCGGTTTGATGAAATGGATGCGCCTCCAGTTGGTTCATGTATCTCTATTAAGGGGGAACTTATCCCATCAATAAGGGAGCTATCCCACCCAAAGAGGGGATGATCCCATTGATAGTGGACCTGAATAACCTCTTTACAGCACTATAAATAAAGGCATTGAGCCAGAAGGAGAAGAGGTTGGAGCTATACATTTTCTTTGGGTAAATGCTGCAGGATTTAGGTCTTCCATTACAGCCTTTGTGAGGAGAGATTGTCTTTACTTGATTCTACTTGGAAGAGGGTGAGCTTTGTCAAAGTAGAGGAAAACCCTTGATGGACCCTGGGAGGAACTTGCACAACACCAAGGCCAGGTTGTAAGAGTTTCTTTGTTTCGTTATTAATACAAACTGGTTTATTTTTCTCAATAGCTTGTGTTAATGAGTTATTTCATGTGTTCCTTGGTCTGCATGTTGAATATATGTTTTATTATATGAAATGCAAGTGCTTGGTAATTGTTTGATTGTTTGTGGTTGCAGGAATTGACTTGAAGGAGGAGCTCATCCGGATCGTCAAGAACGGACTTCAACAACAGCGTTTTGGAATAAGGTAAGCCTAAACACTTGTAGTTTTCATGTTGTAAAAGGTGTATTTAGAGAAAGATCACTCCATTTTGTCTTGTTTGTCATTAGAATGTCTTAGACTTCTAGGAAGGTCAGTCGTGTCCGCACCCTTGACAAATTCCGTGTGACAAATTGGCGACTCCGCTGGGGATAGATTCCATTGATGAGAAAAGTCTTTTCCTTTATGTGAACTTTGCTCTGAGAAAATCATTTTTATTTTTCTGGTTTTGGCTCTGTGATTCTGTCTCTGGGTGGGTTAGCTTAGGATTAGTTTTATTTTGGT